>JADLSH010000098.1:0-2400000 GCA_016169945.1 Trachythela sp. YZ-2020 | reverse complement strand
ATGCTCCTATAAAATGTCAACATTTCTGAAGTTGACCATCATCTCACATCTGCTTGCTTACACCTGTAACGTTTACGAAAACGCTCCAATACTTACTTGTCGAGTTATTATAACAAGTTTTATGCATCTTCCCGAGAAATAGTTCCAAGCCAATGATAGCATAAATTATCACTACGAACACGACGAGAAGAGCAATATGGAACAACGGTAGCATCGCTTTGAGAATAGAGTTCAACACGACTTGTAGACCTTAGCACGAAAAATATCAAAATATATAGACATTCGTGGAATTCGTCTTTCATCTTATTGTAAATTAACACATTGTAAATTCGTACATTTCATTCAATTTTGCTGCATTTGTAACTCTATACCGTCTCAAATTATCCTGTATCATGTTTCTTACAAAATTAACAAGAGAATGGAATATAATAGAATGAAATAGTAGAATGAAATAGATTGCAGCAGAGTTCGATAGAACTGAATAGAGTAGATAGGCATAGAATTGAACGTAATGGAATAGAATAGAGAATAGAATGGAATAGAATGGAATAGAATGGAATAGAATGGAATAGAATGGAATAGAATGGAACAGAATGGAACAGAATGGAACAGAATAGAATAGAATGGAATAGAATGGAATAGAATGGAATAGAATGGAATAGAATGGAATAGAATGGAATAGAATGGAATAGAATGGAATAGAATGGAACAGAATAGAATAGAATGGAATAGAACAGAATGTAATAGAACATAATATGGAATATAATATAATAGAATGAAATGGAAGTGAATAACATGGAATGGAATAAAATAGTATAGAATCAAATGGAATAGAGTAGAATAGAATAGAATGGAGTAAAATAGAATGGGATAGGATACTATAAAATGAAAATAGTATAGAATAAAGTAGAGTAAAATAGATTGGAAAACCAACAAAATATAATCAGATTGACATAAATTAACAGGTGCACATAAATTGAATCAATAAAATACAAGTTGCTTGAAACAAGGAATTGCATACTTGGTACTCCAGAAACCAATCTTAAAGGTCTCAGAACACGAAAAGCTCTCAATGCTTTCACATTTCCCCATGTCTCGCCAAGAGCTATGGTCATCAGACTAAAACAGACAATTCTTTCTCTTATCTTTCGATCCTTTCACAGCTAAATCATATTTACTACACAAGTAAAGCCATACCCAATAATAACAATGACAAAATCCAGGATATTCCATGGGTTTCTCAGGTAGGCACCAGGATGAAACAGAAATCCATATGCAATTATTTTTAAAATCGATTCAATTGTAAAAATTGTCACAAAGAAATACTCTGCCATTTCCTAAAGAAAGAAATGGCATGGTTGGAAGAAATGGCATGCAGAGGAAGCTTATGACCTAGAATGCAGGGATCCAGCTTGATCTGATAGGGGTGCTAAACAGGGTGCTACCGCCAAACGAGTGCATCATCACAGAGAGAGCTATGGGGAAACACCCTAGGCAGTGTTTATAAGGTTGCCTAATTGGTCAGAGAGGCTAGGTAGGTCCGATCATGAAGGTTTTCATGTGTGTCAGTTTCAGTCCTCTTACATGCATGGTCAAATGTTTTTAGTTGATGTGCACATAATGGGACTAAAACTGATGCATAACAATGGCTTTAATATCTGCCATGTCTGGTGTCAGCCTTCCATGTATATATAGTTCAGTGGCCCAACCTTGTTCCCAGGCTCTGGGATGCAGGTATGTAATTGTGTTAGAAAACAATTGTTTCAATGTGGACATAAAACATAAAGTATCATTTATAATTCATTGCAAAAACTCTGGGAGCTGATTAAGGTGATTAACATTGTCAGACAAATTTCATCAGAAATCAAGTCCCAATATCTGAACATAACTGAGGAAATTTGCCAACAGTCAGTTACATATGTCTTGTCCAGTAAAGTTCATCCTGTTTGATCCAGTGTTATGTAGGAGGTAACCAGATTACCCAGAAAAAATCTGCAGTGTTCCAGACTGGAACCAACTGAACCCACATTAGATTTAGGTGAAATTATAATCAGGAATCAAGCCCCAGCCACAGAGGTGAAAGCCACATGTACTAGCCAATTTGAGACAACACCCTACCATTCGCAACCCCCCCCCCATCATTTTACCAAACCAAAACCCCCCCCCCATCATTTTACCAAACCAAAACTTGAGTCACACTAATTTAATTTCTACAGTATTAAGAATGCCACTTTTATATCCACACCTACTATATATTCATGGTCATGATCACTTATAATAAGTCAAATTATTCAGCAATCAATCTATTCATCTACTATTTACTAAAGTCCAAATTATAAAACCACAGGCTTTTCCCAATAAATTTGTATACACCATTATCATTCGCTACAGATTTAAGCAATTTTTACAAAGAGAGCAGACCCCCTAGTGCTAACGTGCTGTGATTTCGAATTAATTCTTTTCCACACAAATAAGTTAATACAATGCTTCAAAAATATAAATTAAATGTTTCGATGTACTGGTATAATATTCCAAACATTAAGCGCAAGCTAAACATATATGCGCTTTAAGAACCAATAACACATTTTGAAAAGCAATTTTACATAGATAAACATCTATAAATGCTTGCTTTTAATTTAATGGCTAGCCATTCTATTCCTTTTAACATGCTAAATCGCTTTGAGCCCTACAGGGGACTTTAACTAAAACACTGTTTACATCTGCTCAACTGTCGTGGTCGCGCGCCGCATTAATCATGAAAATATCGGGCATTTAAATGCATAACTGGCAATAAAAAGTTAGTGACTGAAACAGTTAGTGACAGTACCAACCAGAACGGAAGCTCGGTATGTAGATGGGACATTCAACATCACATCAACTCTTATTGACCATATTTACTGTTCAACCGAAAGAAACGTTGCTTCTATCCATGTACCACCACTTTCTCTCAGTGACCACTTTCCCATGTTTCTAGTGCGTCGTTGTAATGCTTCGACAAGACCAACGAAATATGAAACAAACACCATACAATATCGATCATTGTCCAAACTCAACGAAGCAAATTTTCGAAACGATCTGCGCTCGGCCCCATGGTCCTCTTTTGAAGCATTTGATGATCCATCTGATGCACTCGCTCTTTGGTACGAGATGTTTCAAAGTATCGTTGAACAACATGTACCACTACGATCAAAGAAAGTTAAATCTTTACAGCTCCCTAAATGGATGACACCGGAAATTCTTAGTAGTACTAGGCAAAGAGATGAACTGAAACTGCAAGCACGGAATGGAACTATTCCATGGGAAACATTTACACGTCTTCGAAATAAAATAACATCCGACATAAAACAAGCGAAAACTAATTACTTCGAACAAACAAGACTCAAGAAAACTATGGAAACTAATGAAAGAGCTAATCTTAACCAGAGCAAATCAACTCCTAACAAGATAGCCGAGAACAATGACTTAATCACGGATCCTGGAGATATAGCTAAAATGTTCAACCTACATTTTCTCAAATTGCCAACACTATTGTTCCTGATGCAGCAGATCAACAGCCGAATTTTGATGCCTTGCGTCATTTCGTGGACAACCGACTCCCTGAAAACCACCAATTTACAATTCCATCTATGTCTGCCGATTACCTCCTAAACGAAATCAACAACTTGTCATGTTACAAGGCAAAGGGAATCGATGACATCAATGTCCAACTGCTCAAAATCGGCTGTAATGAAATCCTTCCATCGCTTCTTCACATCTACAACTCCAGCATAACCTCGGGCATCTTTCCAGACCAGTGGAAAATTAGCAAAATCACGCCAGTTTTTAAAAAGGCTCCGACAAGATAAAGATAATTATAGACCAATCTCTGTGTTATCTGTACTATCAAAAATCTTGGAACGGTATTGTGGAATGTATCTTATGAACTATCTTATCGAATACAACTTACTTACAAGCTCTCAGTTTGGATCTCGACCACTTCATTCCTGTGAAACGATGTTATTGCACCTTACGGACACATTATTGCACAACATGGACAAAGGAGAACTAAATGGAATACTTCTGGTTGATTTTCGGAAAGCCTTTGATCTGATAGACCACGAAATTCTTCTAAAGAAACTTGCTATCTACGGACTTAAAGACGCAACTCTACAGTGGTTTAGATCGTATCTGACAGAACGAAAACAACTTGTTTCTATAGGAGGCTCAACATCAGATCTCCTGCCAGTGCGGAGCGGCGTTCCACAAGGTTCATCCCTTGGACCCCTACTTTTCATCCTTTTCATCAATGACATCCCACTTGTAAATACAGAATCTACTTCCTATATATATGTTGACGATACTACTTTGACCCTCTGTCAACTCTGTAAGAACACAACTGCAAACTGGAGCAGACAATCTAACCACCTGGGCATCAGAAAATAGAATGGCAATACATCCAGATAAGACCAAAGTTATGCTCATTGGAACACAAAAGAGACTTGCAAACATCACCGAACCTCTCAACATCTCCATCTGTGGCACTACTATCTCCCAATCATCTTGTGAAAAGCTTCTAGGGTTACACATGGATGAGACCCTAAGTTGGGACCAACATATCTCTACCGTTATCAAGAAATACAACTCCAAACTGGAACTCGTTAAAAGAACCAAACCCTACCTAACACCTGAACTTTTACTTCTCCTTCACAACAGTCTAGCAAAGCCAACTCTTGAGTATTGTTGCAGCGATCCTGTTCCAAAGATGCACTTGGCCATTTAGCTTCTGCTCAAAAACGAGCAGCCAGGATTCTTTTGAATGCAGACTTCACCACTCCATCCTTAATCTTATTCAAACAACTTAACATCATTCCCATAGACGAAACCATCCGCAACACATCCTTTTACAAACCTTTAACTGCCGAAATCAGTCCACCTTGCCTTACCACGCTCATTGAAAAAACACCACCACTCCACAAGGACAGTGCACAACAACAACTTGAGTCTTCCCAAAGCCAGAATCAACGCGGGAAAACGGAGATTTTCATTCCTGGCTCCTTCCTTGTGGAACAGATTTCCAAACGTGGCAAAGAAATTCACCTCGCATGGAGTCTTCAAAAGGTTCTGTAAAGAACACTTCAAGAACAAACTAGCTAGGTCAACTGAACTAAACATTCAAAGATTATACTAGGTCTAGGAACATTACAATTTTAAAATTAAGTTTAATAGATATATTTGTTGATAGGTATTTATTTATTATTATTGTGTGATTGTAATGTACGTGAGTTGTTGTCTGTACCGTCTGCATGTAAATAATGTTCTAATGTAATTTTAGGAGGACCAGATTGGAAACAAGCGATAGCTTTATCTGTAAATCCTCGTTAAATAAAGTGTTATTCTATTCTATTCTATTCTAAAATGCTCCCCAAATTGACATTATAGCTTATTATATATGCTAATGAAACTTTAAGATGTCTGGAGACGGTTTACGCGTTTAAAAGCAATAATAAAACACATTAGGAACTGTTCAATCGCTTCTATAAACCTCTATGAACTATGTATAAACCAATATGTAGACGCATATTTCCAACGAGTTACCGCACTTTAGCGCCAAAATTGTAAACCCCGCGAAAAATCATTTGTTACAATTTCGGTAATTTTATGATTGCGAAATTTCTTAAAACCGCAATCATTCAATCTATTGAGGTATTTTAAGAAACCGCGCTACAAAGAAGCGATTTGATGCTGTCATTTGACAGATGATACAATTATATTGTTATGGTTTAGAGGTTAGCCCAGGGAAAAGCCATACAGACTGATACAGACTGATACAGTATTCTGTCAACGAACGCGCTAAAATTGTTTTAATTTTTGCACTAAACCGAGGATATATTTCGATTCTAGCGTGTCACTGACAGATTACGGACAGCTGATATCTAATTTATTCCACTGCAAAGCACACAATAAATCAATGCTGATTTATCAATAGCAAACAAACAAACCCCTTAGGCTAAGTTAAGTTAGCTCCCAGAAAAAACCCAAAGTCCCCTCATATTTTAAAAGCATTAAGGGTTTAAAGTGGTCTATTAGGATTAAATCTGTTAAATGCTTACCAAATTTTCATTCACCGTACTGCTGTCTTCTCGCGGTAGCGGTTGATAGGCCGCTAGCGCTGCACAATTCGCAAAAATTGTTATCAAAATTAGAATATCAAATGGCTTGAAACCCAGTTAAGGAACATACGACTGTTACAAGTTACGAGTATGTTGTGTTTAAAGTAAATACAACTATACACTATATAGAATTCTTAAGCACACTTGAGAAAAGTACTTAATGCTATAAAAAGCATAATGACAGTTTATAGCTCTGAGCCTGAAATCAAATGGCTTAAAAACCGTTAGAAGTTAAGAGTATTTCGTTTTTAAAGCAAATATAACTATAATATAATATAATAGAGCTGGTTAGTAATTCCATAAAAGCATAATGACAGTAAGCTATTTCTCCATGAAAATCTGGTGCTATAAAAGGATACTTTCCATTCGACTATATTTATTGCATAATGTCTTAAAGGATGATGCAGTTCCAAGCAAAGTAAAGCTCTTCTCGGCCTCACAGATGAAACAGCTGTCGACTTCTTAGGTCGTCTACTTGGAGTTCGTTGTGGCGATGCTCCACTGTGGTCCACAGTCTGCCATGGCACTTTGGCAGTTGCTGTACTAATACCTCCTTGAATATTTCAGAAATAAGACAATATATAATAAAATTATAGGCATATAAAACTCCCCACATAAGCCTGCTTATAACAAGTACATTCCAAAACCAGACAGGTTAGAATATTATACAACACGGGACAGCAGACAAGGCAAAAATTAGTACATGACAGTACATGTGCAGCGATTTCGCAAAAATCTCGCTATAAAATTGGCAATAAATGACATAAATACAAACCGTTTGTGGCCATTATTCTATGACAGCTTAACCCATCGCTAAATATTGCCTGCTCTCGTCAAAATTGAGAACATTTGTTGATTTTCAAAACTTAACACGGACATATCGTCCAAACACAGCAGGATTCTATCGTGTTTCACTCCAAATCAAAACATTTCGTGGTCCCGCGTGAAGCGGGATTGTTTTCTTTAGCTGCTGCGCAAATATTTGCTGACTCGTAGCCAAAACCCCTGGATGGTTCCTGGGTGGAAGTTCGTATATACGGGGAGGGTTATTTTCCGATCGGATAAAAGAGCCTACCACTGGTACAAACAAATAGCGACAGACAAACAAACAAACAGACACAAACAAACAAACAAACAAACAGACACAAACAAACAGACTGCAGACACTACAGACAGACAGAATGAAACAAACAGATAGACCAAAACAAACAGACAGACCAAAGCAAACAGATGCACAAACAGACAGACTGAAGCAACCAGATAGACTGAAACAAAGAGATAGACAAACAGATAGACCGAAACAAGCAGATGGACAAAGAGACAGGATCGATGAACAAACAGGCGGACAAACAGACAGACCTAAACAAACAGATGGACAAACAAATAGACCAAAACAAATAGACAGACCAAAGCAAACAGAATGATGCAAACAGACAGAACCGAAGCAACCAGAAAGACCAAAAGAAACAGACGGACAAACAAATAGACCGAAATAGACAGACCACCTTGTCTGTTTGACTGTTTCTATGCAGAGGTTTCTATGTTTGTTTGCACGCCACTCTGTCTGTTTGTCCGTCTGTTTGCATGCCATTAGCTGTCTGTTTGTCCGTCTGTTTGCATGCCATTCTGTCTGTTTGTCCGTCTGTTTTGCAACCTCGTTCCCAGGCTCTTATATATTTCCCAAGTTATCCCATATTTTTAATCCATATTAATCCCTAAATGTCCCAGAAATTCTACAATTTTGTTATGATTTATGAACCCACAAATTTAAAATTTCAAACAAATAGTAGAAGTTGTCAATATTTTTATATTTTTAATTTAGTTTTAAGGTATTTATATAATTAGAAATAAATGGAGGGAGCTGCAGCAAATAAACTAGTAGACCAGGAATTGAAAATAAATCTAGCAGCGTTGAGAAAAAGCGATCAATTTGTGTTGGACATTTTGGAGACGTCTGCCCAAGTTGCACTCTACAAATTTGATCCGTTGAAAGAGGAATGGGTAAGCATGGAGAAGATGCTTAGTATTGCCGATTGATGCAGAGAGTCTAGGGGTTTAATGAGAATATAGTACTAAGAATTGGTGAACATATTTCATCTTTAAACTAAACTTATTTATATAGGGGAAAGGCTATCAGTTCTAAACTGTTCTCCCTAGCCCCTAGGCTAGAGATCCAGAGTAAGGGCCATCTCTTATTGGTCTCGTGTTACTACAGGAGGAAACTGGAGTTCCGAAGGAAATTTGTAGTGTTTGGTAGAGTGAAACTGGATGCAATCTTCTCCCATGTGACTGAGGGAAAATTATAATCAGAGTATCAGACAACTGCATATTGCAGGTAGTGACCCTAAAGTGAAAGGCATGTGCACTATTTTTTTGTACATTGTGTCACAGATGGTGACAGCCATTCTTGCTTGAAATAAAATTGCATAGATTGGTGTACTTCACTTCAAGCAAGAAGTAGTGATTCCAAAATTAACAACTGAAAATAATACAGCCTCGGTTGCATGATAGAAGAGTGCCTGTTGTAACCCTGAACCACTAAGAGATGGCCCTTACTGGACTTCTAGAAACTAACAGTTAAGAACTGATAGAAATATCCAGTATAAATAAAGTAACATAACATAACCAAAGCACATATGGCTGTGGCTCATTCATATGTAACTTATACAGGAAAAAACAGAAGTAGAAGGAAGCCTGTTTCTATACAGAAGGTATATATTATCACAATACTATCATTGCACATAAATACTTAGTCATTATTGTAAATATCAACCTCATTGAGATGTTATAAGAGACATGAGAATGTGTTCTATTTAGGTCGACATTACCAAAGTTTGCATTGATGATTATGAACAGACTTAACCGAGAAAACCTCAATGAATACATTACGAAAGAAATGGAATTCAAAGTTCAAAAACCATTCCTATTATACAAGAATTCATCAAGTAATTGCTTTGTGGTGTATAAAAAAAACAAAATACCAGGGTTCTGCCCAGGACCATGTGAGTGCCGGGTACCTGTAGCCCTGAGAGCATGACCCCCTCCCACCCTGCCGACAACTTTTAAAACTTGATCGACTGGTCTCAGAGTATAAGCGCGACATCAATTAACAAAGTGCAATGTGATTAGAGCTGTTCGTCAGACGTCTTTCTGGCTTTGGGGTGATAGTGTATTTCTCCGAATCACCAGTAACTAATATTGTGCGCATTGTAGTACTGAATTTCATCTAATACTAGTTAACGTTTAAATAATAAAATTCGCCAAGATAAAAAATACTAAATTACTTGTATAAAATATCTATTATAAAGTACAACATGGGGTTTTCGTACTGCATATTTGAAGCCTTTCAAGTGCCGAGCGGAAGAGTCTGCTTTGGCATGTGTGCCGGACGGCACTGCTGAGTGCTGGGCGCTGCCGCCCGGCGGCACCCACCGTGGGCAGAACCCTGAATACCTCTACATAAATTCTCCTAATTATTTTTAACCATGAAAATTTTCTTTCCAAATTTTAGTGGATATTTTGGGTATTTGGTTCAATAATCCAGAAAAATGTGCAAAAGTTGGTGAACTAATAACAAGGTACAAGCTGGACAATCATGAATTTAGCAGTATATTTACATTTGTCAGAATCTGATTCAAATGAATATATTTTAATACTGCAAATTTTAGACTTTATGCATCACCACCACCACCTCAAGTTGAGACAAAAGAAAATGGTCAAAGCATTTTAGAACTGTTTGCAAATGCACAAAGAAGATTTGATGAAGAAAATAAGGTTAGATTCAGTTGAAATACTGAATAATAACAGCAGTTAACTTGTATCTAATTAAAGCACAAAGATGATCTCAAGAGTTTCTAATGGGTCATTCCAGAAAACATCCACACTGGATGTCCAAATACATTTTACTGTTATCAGTGAATCCCCCCCCCCCCTCCGGATGGCAGAACCAGGGATGCCAGAGAGGGGGGTGCGGGGGGCCAAGCGCCCCTCCTACCCTTTCCTAAGGGGGCCAAAAGTGCCCTTATAATATAAATGAAACAATAATAATACTGGCAAAGAAGAG
This sequence comes from Trachythela sp. YZ-2020, assembly GCA_016169945.1. NCBI lineage: Eukaryota > Metazoa > Cnidaria > Anthozoa > Malacalcyonacea > Clavulariidae > Trachythela > Trachythela sp. YZ-2020. The sequence continues at coordinate 2,389,788 of JADLSH010000098.1, read as the reverse complement.
AGAATACAGCTGTAAATTAGACGATCAGTGCATAATGGAAAGCTATTGTTTTCGTTCCGTACTTCTTTATATCTATTTGTACATAGAAATAACAATTAAATGACTTGAAATTTGAAAATCATCAAAATCCCATCGAAAGGGGGTGACAACGAAAAATTTTCTCAACTGTCCTCACATTCGCATTGCCCTCCCTGCCCTACTATCACTCCGGCATCCCTGGGCAGAACTAAATCAACATATGTAATTCTATAACTTACAGTGAAAAATCCATTTTCAGATATATGAAAATGGTGTTGTTGACTCATCCTCATCTTCCAAGCCACAAAACATACGCAAAAACGGTGAGAAGCCAAGATCCATGTCATTGACTGCAGTCCCTCCTATGCGCTCTTCACCATCAACCTTTCTTCCTGCTGCTGTTGAAAATGAAGAGATGCAATCTCAAGCACTTCATGATCCCTGTATCGTGAAGAGTTCTCCATTACGACCTTCACCCAATCTTTTTTCTCGTTCGCTGCCAAACAATGCAAAGAAAACAACACCAAGACAGGTAAAAGCATTCTGGTCAAAACACTAGAAGTAGTTTTAGGTTAAGTGGAAACAGCGTTTCAAGTAAAGTAGAATGGTTATAGCAATTAAAATATTCTAGTACCTTCTATTTTGACCAACAGTTATTTACCCAAGAAATACCACCTTCGTACCGAAATCAAGAAAAACTTGAAAAAATTCCGTTCCCATCTGTGCCTCCCCAGAATGCATCATCCAACAAAGTTGCTCCAACTAGACCAGTTGTAACAAAGCAAAGATCAAGTACTGACCTTAGTATAGGAGCCACTCCTTTGATGTCTCCAATGGCGTTCAAAACTACCAAAAGTCAATCTAATGCTCCAAAAGAGACAAATGTTGAGATGCCTGTCTTGACTAAAGAACAACTGCAAGAGACCCTGATTGCTCTTTTAGAGGTAAGTCATGGTGAATATGGTGATGATGATGACAGTGAATGTGGTGATTAAGATGGTGAATGGGTGATGAAGATGGTGAATATGTGATGAAGATGGTGAATATGATGATGAATTGGTGATTAATAATGAATGATGAAGATGGAAATGAATGGTAGACATACTACAGTTTTGTTTTCAAAACAAGAAAATAACAATTTATGCTCTATTTTGTTTCCCAGAGAGATTCAGATTTCCTAGACAAGATTCACTCGGCTTACTTGAAGAATGTGAACAGATGAACAAAAGGAATCAAAGTGTTGACAAAGAAATAAGAATTTATTAATGTTAACATTTTCTTCAATCAGGACCTGGCTATGATGTATGATAGCACTGATCATAGGCCAAATGCTGTACTACATGTCGCATGCTTGAACCGTCCTTTAGTTTTACCATTAGAGTAATTTAATGAACAATTGATTGACTGTACAATAGAGTTACTGTAGATTAAATAAAAATATAGCAGCATATCGGGATGAATCATAACATCACCAGTAAAATGCGTAAACCGTTATCGTAAACTATTTACACTATATTTACACCACAAAGCATCACAATTTATTATGGTATGGAATCTGGGCAAAAGTTTATTATTATTGAAATATATTGTCAAAATTAAGAACATGTGTTTAATGTAAATGATTTTTTAACCTGATTTATAATAAGCAGTTATAATGTCTGAAAAGGCTGCAAAATAATATTTACAAAGATATATAACAAATATACAATAGCAAAAAGTGATTCAACATAACCATTTACGACAGTTAGCTGACTTACACTGACATTTCATACGCTTGGTTGATTTCGACGGACTCTGATTGTTACCAGTCATGAGGTAATCAAACGTCAGTTCTTCACCCGGCTGGATGTCGCGGGTGGCAAATAGGGCAATGTGGGGCAGGTGGGGGTCTGCATTGTCTATCCATACACCATAGACAACCAAGTTTGGATCACACTGGAAATATGAAATGTTATGGAATGGTTAGCATTGAGGTACTGGTTCCCCATGCCCCTAGGGACTGGAACATAGCTCATAGGAGGGACAAAACTGAATTTATTGCAAGCCTCAAAAGGGAAAATCGATTGACAAATTTCCTTCTTATGGAAATCTAAATTTTGAAAAGTGGAAACAGAACTTTCCTTATTTAAATTTTGAAAAGTGGAAACACAAAATTCCTTTTTTATGGTAAAATTCTAAAAGAGTAGTGTTGGGCAATACCAGGATTCTTATTTCAATACCGATACCGAGTACTTGAAAATTGGTATCGGCCGATACCTATTTCGATACCAAAAATGGTAAAAAAAAAATGGCCCCATTCGCAACTGTTCCCCCAGACCCCTGCTGTAGCTTGCTCGGCGGCGCTACGCACCCTGTCGCTCACCTCCACCCCCTAAATTTTTGGCACCCCCCCCCTAAATTTTCGGCACCCCCCAGAGCAAAATCTGAAAATCCGTCTATGCTTTCCACATTGTGCAAAAATAGTCTCCAACAAGCATATTTTCCAGTTATCATATTTAATGCTGAAACTTCAACGTTACTAACTCTAAAGCATAAATAATACGGAATTTCAACAAGATAAACCTGTTTCTTATTGTTTTTGGGCTAGTTTTATATAGGCAAAATAGGTAGGCAATTCTTAGTTTTGTAAACTGAAACAGGTACAAGTATCGAACGATTTCAAGCGATACCAGGTCAGTAATCGATACCGATACCACTGTGCGTGATATCGCTGGTATCGAATACCGACTACTCAGTATCGCCCAGAGGAAAAACTAAGTTAACTAACTGTGGCAATCAAATGGCAGCTGTCATTTCTATTCTGAATTTTGTAAAATTTGATAACAAATATCAGAAATATGACCGGTTGGTTTCTGTGTTAGAAGTGGTAGGGTAGGGCAAGTATATATCCAAAACTTCAAAGGGATTTGATTCATTGGGGTAAGAATAAACCATTATGCAAGACTCTCTTCTTGATGAATAAAATCATCAGCCAAAAAACAAATAAAAAAATGTTCACATAACTATACAAATATGATAACAAAACTTACTGAATGGTTTACAAAATGAGCTACATTTCCATAGTGATATGCATCAATTGTATACAGACAATCACCCTCGTTATAATCCAAGTCAAAGAGATAGGTCTGACCCATTTTATCATACTTCTGGCCGCGAATCTCGGCATCCTCGCTTGTTAGGATCTCACCAACATACTCTGTTACAAACTGATTGGCATGAATATAATCCAAGCTTTTTAAGCCCCAGCCTTTCTTCTTTGTTCGAAATATACAAACCTAGAACAAGTAAAATTATCTGGTGTACTGCATTACATCCAAGTTTAAGCTTAGCTGAAACTCTCGTTCATAAAAAATAATGTCTATTCTCGCTTGAAACTTGAACGACATCTGTCAGAAGCATTTGACAGGTTTTAATGAGCTCAACCAATCAGCATGAGGCTGGCTAAACGTGATTGGCTAGTCCGATTGATACCTCACAAATGCTCTCGACAATGAAAGTTTTGCATTTATACCATAGGCAATGTTTTTATCTGTGACTGTAAGTGTTGATCCTTAGATGCAAACAACAGTAATCTTAATAGTATCTGGCAGTTCAACTTACCCTAACCCTTCGACCACGTTGCACGACCCTATTCCGACAATTCTGCTGGCAAGGGCACTTCATGTTACACTCGTATATAGGTCTTCTTCTTGCCAGAGTAACTCTACCATATTCATCATAAGCAAACTCACTGCCAGAGTAAAGAGGACAGCTACAATTTTTTTCAGTGCACTTATCTTTACAATCACAAGCAACTATATATGCTGGATCTGGCCAGAGCTTCACACCAGGGCCGGCAATATTCCTACAAGTGTAGTTAAACTGTTCAGGAAACTTTTCAAAATCGACACGGTTTTCTAAAGTGATATACGGCTCCCCACCAGCGGCAATGTTTATACGTCTTTCTATCTCTTGTAGCTTTTGGTCGTACTCTTTTCGCTTTTTATCGCATTTTGGTATCGTATTTGTTTTAGAAGTTTGACAATGAAGTTCTTTAAGTTCTTGTACTGGTGACAATTCGATGCGTAAAACCGGTGTTAGTCGATTACCTTTACGACTCTTCTCGGCCGCCATGTTGCATGTTGAAAAGCGCGCGGATCGCGTCGTGCTTCCAAATTTTAGAAATTCCTTCTCTAGTTTTCTAGTATCAAAAATTCCTTATATTCACCGTCCCTTGCATCTACCGATGAACATTCGCAGATTTGATTCGCAGATAAAACAATCTGTTTGTTGATCTGTCAGTTTACTTGTGTCTGTTTGTTTGTTTATTTGTTTGTTTATCTGTTTGTCAGTCATACTATTCAATGTTTTGTTTGTCTGTTTGTCACAGTGCCCACAGTGGTTTGTCATCGTTGTCAGGGATTATCCAAAAATTCCTTTTCTAACTATATTTAAATTCCTTCAATTTTCCTTTACAAGAAAAAATCTCCTTCGTTCTCAGGACTTTTTGAGTGCGCGGATTGCAAAAAATCCAAGATGGCGAATTTGTTGTTTCGCCAATTTCGACTAGCGAGAAGATTACAGCCTGTTTTTGCGAGAAATAAAAGATGTATGAGCATATTCACAAACGAAAGAGAACCTCCAAATGGATTTATTTTCAATGAAAAGGCAAGAAACTCCTCAAATGCTATAGGATTCTAAATTCTTATTTGTATAAAATGTATATTTTGTACCGAATATTTTACAACTTCAATATTTGTGTGGATTTTTTAGCCACGGCTAAATGGTGAAAAACGTAAGTGGGAAGAATGGGAGGCAATATGGTATCGATGGTGGATAGTTTCGATCCTGATACTTGGCCTAGGCTTCTATTATAGACCTGATACATCGTAAGTTGAGGAATGATTGACAGCTAGGTTTTGTTGGCATGTTGGGTGAAGTTTCGAATAGGAGGCCTAAAATGATGCATATCAATGTTGTAAAACTATCACAGTTTCACACAGGATTGAGTTATGATTAGGTTTAAGGTTGGGATTAGGATAAAGTTTAGGATTAGAGTAAGGATTACGGCTGGTTTAGGATTGGTGGGAGGGTTTAGGATAAAGATTAGAATAAGGTTTAGACTATGGATTTTGGTAAGATTAGTGATAATCTTAGGTAAACTATAGTGCATTACATCATTAAACATTCAGTAATGTTTATAGTTCAGTGGGCACTCATTATAGAAGGCCTGGACACTAAGCTCTGTTCACTAGTATGTATTAGTAAAATACATATATATTAGAGTTGTCTCATGAAATGGATGAACTACCATCTATGATGAGAAACTACATACAACAGTGAACAGAGCTTAGTGTCCAGGCCTCTTATAATGAGGCCCACTGAACTATAAACATTACTGAATGTCTAATGATGTAATGCACTAAATAGACATGATGGTGCCAGTTGTTTAGATATGGATTTCCCACTGGATTTGTCAGACCCTTGGCAAAGTAATTTCTTTCAATTACTTTTCTTTTTGTTAGGTTGGGTACCTGGGCTCGTGAAGAAGCTCTCAAACAAATTGAAGAAAAAGATGCTACTGAATCATAAAATTAAGAGCTATAACATAGAAACTACCATTTGTGAACTTCTATTTTTATGACAAGCTAAAATATTTAACTAGACATTTTGGATGTGTCAAAACAGACTGATTGCTTGTGGCATTTAAGTACAAGTGTTTATGCTTAAATATATGTTTATTTGACAAAAAGTATTGTTAATATTGATCTTAAAACCATACTAGTGTAAATACATATATTGCAAGTACAATGAGGTCAAGAAGCAAATTACCGTATCTCTAAATTCGTTGAGATGTTTTCTGACATACTTCTGTTCTTATAGTTCTTTTCAACATAATTCAACACCTGAAAGTAGCATTCTTTCGGAAGTAGCAGCTATCGAAAAGTAGCGAACCCTAAGGACTGTTGAATCCAAAACTAAAGGTCCCTTTTTTGCTTGCCTAAATGTTAATTTATTGCATCTTTGGGGGCCTTTAAATTCATAACTTTGATCGATACAGTGATTCGTGAACAACCATTTCTTTAACAATATATTTTAAATTTGCGCAACCTTAAAACAGAAACACAAAATAGCTACCAAAGTTACGTTGGTTTATCAAACACGGATGAAAAAGACATCTCACAATGAGTCCATGTAGATAATTTTTCATGCTTTCGCAAAACATTTAAGTACAATATACTTCACTGTACCACTGAGAGCCATTGTCAATTTGAGTTCTTCTTTAAAGATTTCTAAAACTTTACAGACCCCTCCCTTGAAGTTCAGAAGTAAAAAATGTCAGTGTTGTACACAAGCCTACCTATTCTACAAGCATTCATCCAAAGTAATATCTCAAATTGGTGTAAATTGTTAATTGTGAAATGTGAAGTGATTTGGCTTACGATCACTGGTAAGTTCGCCATCTACTTCATGAATGTTCGCCGTCTATTTTTCTTTGTTTACGAAAAAAACTAAGTCCTTCTATAAATTATATATTTATTCAAACTCTTGAATGTGTTGGTTCTTGCGCATTTTTATTTTTACGATGTTTGTAATTCTCAGAATTCCGTCAAAACGCAAGAAATGGCATTTTATGGATCCTAAATTTCAAAATTTTCCCGGGGGGGGCATGCCCCCGGACCCCCCTAGAGGTCTCGCGCCTACGACCGCTCAACCATACACAAATTACAAGGGGGCGCCAAATTTGCAGCTGGCCTCCCCTGGCGAACACCAGCCAGCACGCCACTGCTTGTGTGCAAAAAGCAAACTTTATAATTTTGAGGAAAATTACGGTATTATCACAACCAAAACAGGGATCGGTTTACATATTTTAGATAAAAAATAGGAATATGTTGTATAGTCCGGGAAAATTTTTTTTAGTGTTTCCCCCCCGTCGACGACAAAACCAATAATATTTATTGACAAACGTTGACGGCCATGCACTTGTTAGGTCCCCTTTTCGATTATTGCCCCCCCACTAACGATTTCTTAAAAAAGGCCCTGAGTCCATGTAGATAATTTTTCATGCTTTCGCAAAACATTTAAGTACAATATACTTCACTGTACCACTGAGAGCCATTGTCAATTTGAGTTCTTCTTTAAAGATTTCTAAAACTTTACAGACCCCTCCCTTGAAGTTCAGAAGTAAAAAAAATGTCAGTGTTGTATCTTCCTATTCTAAAATTCATCCAAAGAAATATATTTAATTGGTGAATTGAGAGTGACAAAAGAGTGACATGAAATTCTCAAACAACGACCGCTACCTGATAGGCGAGACCCCATAATATAGGCCTCTCTATAAACACTGCTCTTGCTCCTAAAGCCAATGCTTTGAAAATATCAGAACCAAATCTTACACCACCATCCACATAGACTTCGATATCATGGTCAACGGCGAAAACTATTTCTGGTAGGACTTCTATCTAAAAAGAAAAAGTGTTGTCAGTTTCAACTGTTGTACAAACAAGTGGAAACATTGTTGCAGAAACAAAATTGGTCCCCACCATGATTTGAAACAATGATACCATCAACACTATACTTTACTGCTAACTTTGCATCTTCAGTGGTAAGAATACCTTTCACTACCACTGCCAGTGATGTCATTGACTTCACCCAATTAATAATGTCCCAGGTTGCTGATGGGTCGTGAATTTACTTGCAGTATCAGGGTCGACTTTTGAACAATCCAGGGCTTCAAATACTTCCTTCAAATTAGGTTGAGGTGGTACAGTGAAGTCCATCATCAAATGCTCAAGTCGTTTGCCAACATGTGTCATATCCACAGTCAATACGATTGCTTTATACCCGGCAGTCGGCTTCGGCACGCTTTATGTTGGTATCGCCGTCCCCATCACTGGCATCAATTATAATCTCTTCGTCGTCTTCTTCACTTGCCCCGTCACTAGCATCAATTATGATACCGGTATCGCCTTCATCGTCTTCCTCACTTGATGTTTGGAGATGAAATTCATCCTCTGGCAACGGATTTTTGGAATGGTTTGAGCGTTAGTGAATATAGTGGGCTTTACACGGGGGTGCTTATATTCGAGTGGGCTTATAGTCGGAGGTTTACGGTATTCAAATCACAGGGGGTCGTCATGTCTGCCCTTGCTGGTGTCACCTTGTCCATCAGCATGGCGCCGCCGCTTGACGTCACATGAAAACCATCAATTGTGGCTGCATAAATTTCTGAATCATTGCGGTCTATTTCTACTTTTCTAGTATATTATGTTCACCATTCAGAGGTGGACGGAAAGCCTCAACAGGTCTTGCAACCCAATTGACAAAGGTTCCGAGGATTAGCTAGTTATGGTTAATCCCTAAGGTAGTATGTTTTAGTGAGAGAGGAAAACCTGAGTACCCGTAGCTGGCTTAACTCAGAGGTTTAAAGGGGCAGCGCGCTATCGCATCTGCCACCCGTGAGCGCCTGTGAAACACAGAGAATGACTGAACAATAAGCCAGGAGAATGGAGCCTGCTAATAGTTATGGAGGCATGTAACACGTTTAAGGTTTTCAGGGCATTTCCCCATCATTTATAGACACTTCCCGACAGGAGCGTAACTTGAGTGAGTCTTGAGTCTAAGCATTAGGAGAGTGAGTTCGTTTTGCCAGACGAAAGGGCGTGGTAAAGAGCCGAGCCGGCCAAAACCAAAATTGTCTATTGGGGCCCCATGCCGCTAGCACGAGGGCACTAGGGGGTATGCGGGCATGCTCGCCCAGAAAATTTTGAAATTTAGAGTCTCTGAAACGCCATTTCATGCACTTTGGGGGAAGATTTTAGAGAATTCTAATGATCAGAACATGTCGTATAAACAAAAGTGGAAAAAAGTGAGGGATAATTACATATTGATCCCCCTCTGCCCAAAAAGTGGGGGGGAGGATTCGTCCCCTCCATCCCCCCAAGATTGACGCCCTTGGACATTGGCCGCTCGATTAGAGTCATTAGATCGAAAATAAATGTGCAGTGGCGTACTGCGTTTGTCTGCCTAGTTTTCGTTGTCGGCCTAGCCACCTTCCTATGCTGTTTATTTCTCGATATCTAAACCACACAGAGCTTGGACTGTCTGTGCAATAACTTAGAGAAATCCACATATTACAATAGAAAGACCTCCCACCTATTTAGATAACTTTCCATTGTCTCCGCGTGTACTAAATCACATATGTCAGGCGACGTTCGAGTAACAATCAGTGAGCCTATACATGTCGCTTTAAATATCGCATTCCTTTGAAATTACTGTCGGGCAGATAACTTCACAAATTCAAAATCAATGTCCTATTACTCTATTACAACAGTTTCTTTTGAAAACTAAGCTTGTTTTAGCCTAAATTTTTGCATGTGGACTTCAAAAACGTTTCGGTTGATACACAGATGTTTTGTTTCGCTCGTGACTGATTTTGCAAACGATCAGTAAGATCACTCAAAAAAGATTAAACGGCTGTTAGTTTTGATACAAGTGGGAGGTGCATGTTTTCAATTTTTTAGTAATCTAACATCTACCAAGGTTTTATACTTGAACTTTTTTTGGAAGATTAAGCACCGTTCTTTCATGTAAAATTTGTTACTTTTGACATTATTCTACATAACAAATTATTCAAGACGTGTGCACAAAATACCCCTATGGTTTGCAATCGAAATAGCAGCATGATAGATAGATATATTGCTGTGTAGTCTCAATGGGTACTACACTAGAAATATACCGAAATTTATCGGCAAGAATATATGCGGACCACATTAGTTTACGGAGAAAAATTGAGCTCTTAACTTTGAAAAAATTTAAATATCTGAAAAGAAATAGTACATTTTTGCCAATTTGGTTAGACAGATGATAGTATATGATTAGCAGGCGAGATCTATTATAACTACAGATTTTGCAGTTGTATATGCGATTGACAATTGATCCTGATGGCTTCCCCCATCGCGACTAGAACCTTCGCTTTAATACAATTCACACAAGATGTCAGCTTTTTGTTCGAGACAGCTTGAATTGTCCGAGATATTATTAATACAATCACTGCCCCCGCCTTGAAAGCAAATTAACTACGCTTTCATGTGTTTGCTTTGAAGCTCAGCGTGTTAGCGGAGTTGTTTGTAATGTATCTCCATTTCCAAATGCACTGCTAGCCGTTTAACATACTTCGGATACAGCAAACGACAGTTTAAGCTTCTTTCCCGCATTTTCAGTGCGGAAGGGGCGTCTTGTCTCGCTAAAATATGGATGAACAAAGCGGAACGATCGAAGCCACAGATGGAAAAGGGGAAAAGAGACGAAAATCTAAGCGGTAAGCCGTTGATTTATCTTGTTAGCAACTCTGTATGAAGTTTAAGAATTTAAAGATTTAGATCTACAATTCAGTCATGGTGTAAACTCAAACTCAAATCTATTATAATTGTTACTTCCCTGAATTTGGAGGAATCTGTACTGTTATTTCAATTCCTATCTATTCTACATATTCTACTATTTTGCATTACTGTATAAAATAAAAATATTTGCTTTCATAACATAAATATACTCAATAACTGACGAACATTGCCATTTTGCATAGTTGGCTTCAACCATATTTTGAAAATAGTACGATACAGTAAGCCGAGTTGAGAAGTTTATTCACTACAAAATTACAACGGAAACTTTCTTTTTCAATTTCAATTTGTTTATAAATTGAAACGCTGCCACTGGTTTAACACTAGTTCACCTCAGAACACTGTTGTTCCAATTTATAGAAATATATATTGCAATCAAAATATTAAAACCATGATTAGAACATAAATTATCCAACACAATTTCTAAACGTAAAACAATTATTGGAAAGTCTTTTTGCCATAAGACAAAACTAAAACAAAAGCGACAAAGTCTACTCACAAAGACAAATTCTTTTTGGATAAAAAAAGTGCTTAACCTAGCCAGCCATGCCCGGCCAGGCTATCTCGTTCGAAATTTTTAAATCACCTTCGCTTCCGATATACTTTATCAATTTTCATAAGCAGCAGTGTTTAGTATTGTTTACTTTTGATTTTTCAATAAAGGGTATTTAATCCCATTTGGTTTAGCCAATGTCTGCTCGTTATTACGGCAGACGTTTGTTTTGTGGATTTCCAGACGGCGGTATTTGCAATATATATCGTTTGTTTTCATAGCCATTCACAAAATCTTATCAGAGCCAACATTAAGAGTCAACATTAAGGAATTTCAGACAAATTTTATCGGCTAATGCATCTCTATAGGCATGGTAATTAGGCCGTGATTAGGCGTCTGTCACTCTTTATGCTGTATATTAAAGTCTATAGTAAGCATTTGGTTTTATGTATTTGTCAGTTTTTGCAGTAACACTAAATTTTATACTTTTTCTATTTCGCAAAGCCGTAAAAAGAAGGTAAGTTTTATGACTCGCGTGCATGCACAATCAGTCGTCTGCGAATGTCATCCTGCTGTATGTGATTTAGTCAGTGGTATACTGGTATTATTAGTCAGCAGTATTATCTTTTCTTTATTTATCATCAGCTAAACTTAGGAGAGTTCTTAACCCATTAACGGCAAACACTTTCCCTTTTACTGGTAAAGTCATCTGCCGTCAGACAGAGACGCAGACAGGGACGCCGGAGCGATGGTATGGCAGGGAGGGGGGCAAAATGAGAACGAAATGGCAGGCGAGAAAAATTTTCGCAGCACGCCCTTTCGATGGGATTTTGATGATTCTTAACTTTCAACTCAATTAATCGCTATTTCTATTTAACAATTAGATTATGAGCTCAAGATTTCTATGAGGTGATAGTTGATGAGGGCGAAGCCCAAATGAACTATCATCTCATAGAAATCGAGAGCGAATAATCTAATTGTTTTAGTAGAAAACAGCAAGAAAACAGTATTTCAAAACGTTTTTCATAATTTATTGAAATAAATTCGTTAAAAATCGCGCCGAGGAGATGGCTGTTTCGCTACTCGCTATCTATCGACAATTAGATAGCGAGCAGCGTAGCCAATCAAATTACAGCATTTGCAATAGTATACTAGTATGATTACACTAATTATAATTTCCCCCTTTGCCCCTCCTAGAAAAGGGCAGGAGGGGCGCTTGTCCCCACCCGCGCCCCACCTCTCCGGCGTCCCTGGACGCAGAGTAAAATAACGAAGTAGGGCGCATTATGGCACATTGCAGCTTAATGGGTTAATCACTGGTCTCCATTCCCTTTAGTACAGCCCCGTCGGGGTTCATTGCTATTACATATTTATTACATATTGTCAATTTCAACCGGTATTGTTTACATACAGTCGGGTTTGCGGCCCACATATGCTAGTGTTTTAGGACCATTACAACAGGACAAAATCACAACATTTGCAGACCTATTAACGGAACTACGGGGCAGCCTATTTTAGTTGAGCTTAAAATATCGTACGTTTAAAGACCGTTGACAGGTATACATCTCACCTCAGACATTTGAGATATATGTTCGTATCACTACGAGCGCTTCACAGCAGGGCAGCTGGCATAGAGTAATTAGTGCTTGTCCGGGTGTTAAATTTCTAGTTTCATTCTTGTATTTTTGATATATCTTTTATTTCCCTTCCGCTCTACGTGGATTCATGTTATGTCCTCTGACAGTATGCCACTGTTTGGAAAGTCAAATTTCGACGAGAAAGTCACAAAGTTTTACGATCTAAAAGAAGTTCTGGGCACGTAAGTGAAATAAAATTTCTCTACATGCTTCATTTTGCTGACAGAAGGGAGCGAGTTTAAATTATCAGAAACTTATCATGTATGTAGAAATATCATCGAGCTATCATTTTAAAACTAAGTTCATGTATGTAGAAATATTGTGTAAATATATTGTTTTTATTTTAGTTCATTTACAAATTCAGCGCCTAAACGCTTCAGTATAAAACATAGAATGGAAAATATTTGTGTACGGAATATGTCTGTTTATCTGTAATAGCACTAAGCCTATTAGGCATTCTGACTTCAAATAGTCCAATTTAGGATCAGAATGACTTTAATATCTAGCTTATAAGTTTTTTACAGTAACGAATTTTTGAATCCTTAAAATAGAGTAGAAATCAGGACACTTAAAATAATACATATAAAAGTAAAAAGATATACACTAGATACGAATGTTAATACTGAACAGAATTTTTTATTTGCTTTTGTACAACAGGGGAGCGTTTTCAGAAGTTGTCAAAGGAATAGAAAGATCTACAGGCAAAGCCTATGCTATCAAATGCATTGCGAAGAAACAGCTTAAAGGCAAAGAAGACAGCATTGAAAATGAAATAAATATCCTTAAAAAGTAAGTCATAAACAAGCTTAATTTAGTGAATTTCCGGTTCGATAATTTGTATTTTGACTATGTGTGTACTATAAACTTTAAACTGCCAAAAATAATTAGAGGTGTTTTCATGCCCAACAAAGATTTTTACAATATTTGTTTGTATTTGTGGTAGGTAGTTATTAAGGTTTCCCTAATAATTATGTATGCAAAGTGTGCCACAAATTTTGGAATCCAAAATTGGTATATTAATTAGAACTTGAAATGTAACAATTTTAATTAAGAATTCCACATAATTATGTATAAATTATGAATTTAGAATTTCCAAGCAGTTTTCGATAAAAACCTATAAACTGAATATTCCAAACATTTGTTTTTTTGTTCTTTGTTTATATATTTTAAATAGATATTTTCATTCTGCTAAATTTTTATTGGTTAAGATTTTAAATGAGAGTGCATTGGTTTTCTGACCACAGCAGGTTAATGAAGCCAGACATTAGTTGTTGCAAATTTTAAATTATTTCTTTTATTTAGATTAAATCTGCAGATAACCCTGCATGTTAAGTAACACCTGGTCCATCCACATTATGAATGTTGACTGTTTTTGAGATGCTTTTTTAGGCTTTATTTTTAAGTATGTCCCTGCATACCATCTTTTGCTATTTTACTCTGTCTGACACCTGACAATTATAATTAGGTTTGTGGTTCAGATTGCTGGTACCTGTCTGGTCAAGGTTAAGGTCGCCGGTAGTGGCTAACCATGGGATTCAGGATGGATCCAATATTATACATACCTGTAATCATACTTGCAAAACCGAAGGTCATCCTATTCACACCTATACCAGTGACCTACGGCTTAGAACCTGACAACAAAAATTCTCTTTTCCTAGAGTTAACCACAAACACATAATTGGAATGAAAGAGTTATATGATAATAAAACACATCTCTATTTAGTTATGGATCTGTAAGTACAATTTTAATGTTAATCCTATGGTGAATTTTAGAAGTAACATATTGGTAACAAAATCAGACTCTTCATGATACAAGTTAGCTCGTTGAAAGTGAAGGCTTGTGTGGCTGATCAGGATATTACCCATTTGGCCCCAGTGTTTGAGTAAAAACAGCGCCCTAAGGTGTCCATGCAGTCTTACAAAGTCAGCGCTCCAAAAGTCGCCCCTGACATGATTCTTGCACACTAATGGGTAAATGTGATGTTCTTGTTGATTCATATTTCTCATGTTTTGCAGTGTTACTGGAGGGGAACTATTTGATCGTATTGTTGAACGTGGTAGTTACACAGAGAAGGATGCTAGTGATGCTCTGAAGTGCATATTGGAAGCGTGTTCATATTTACATGATAGTTTAGGTGTCGTACATCGAGATTTAAAGGTAATGCTGCAAAATATATAAAATAATATTATGGATCATATACATCTCCTAAAACTGATTAATTATATTTTTCCAGCCAGAAAATTTGCTGTATGAAACGTAAGTGTTTTTGTTCATGTCTGTTCAGTTAGACTGAAGTAGCTACTAGCTGAATACAATAACAGACCATCACTTTGGCCTCAAGTACAGGTTAAATGTTTGGCCAAGTAATGCAGCAGACCTTCCCTGGAGGACTGGAACTAGTAACTTTTGCATGAGCAAAATGCTCTATTATAGTACATGCACTTGAACACATTATGGACACATCTCTAATGGACACATCTCTAATGCACACACCTAGCACAACTCTCAATTATAGACAGGTTCAAATGTCCCGACATACATAATCCTCATATATTTCTATAATACAGACACCTCCAATACAGACACACACTTTGCTATGTCCCTTCAATGTCTGTATTAGAGAGATTCAACTGTATCAAATAAGTATGTTCTGTTTAAAAACAAATTCATTCTCTATTTCAGCGAGGATGATGATGCACGTCTAATGATCAGTGATTTTGGTTTATCGAAGGGTACAGATGATGGTATTATGGATACTGCTTGTGGGACACCAGGATATGTTGGTTAGTTCTGTCAACAGTTAGGCAACACTGTGGTACTAGTTATCATTATAGCGGCACAGTGGCAGATTAACTTGTGATGGGCAGCTGCCATTCAGGGCAGTCGTTTACTCTCATCTGCTTCGTTTTAGCATTATGGAAACTATCGATAAGCTTACAGTATGTACTGAACTTATTTTCAGCACCTGAAGTTTTAAAACAAAAACCTTACGGACCACCTGTGGATTGTTGGTCTATTGGTGTTATAGCATACATTTTGTAAGTAAACTAAAAGTTGATATCACAAGTAATATTTCTTCCTCTGGTATTTTAGTTTTTGTTTACCACTCTGAGGTGGACGGGAAGCCTTAACAGGTTTTGCAACCCAATTGACAAAGGTTCCAAGGGTTAGTTAGTGGTTAGTGCCTAGGAAAACCGGAGTACCCAGAGAAAAGCCCTCGAAGCACAGGAGAGAACCAACCAATCTCAACTTACATGAGTTTATCAAGCACACTGACGTTACCCAACCTGAGTAAATCCGTGCCCTCGACCTGCGCATAGCAGGCTTATAACTCAGAGGCGTATTCCATCCTCTGGTATTTGAAAGAGCAAAATATTGAGAAAAGGGACTGCATGTTTTTGCGTGCATTGCCGAAGACTAGATTGCACCTTTACTCAATAACACGCAATTGGTCTCATTTGATACGTAATCGCACGAAGTTTCGCGCGCAGAAAGTTGCGCGCACAAAATGTTGCACGCACAAAATATATACGAACAAATTGAGGCGTTATATTGTATTTTAGCTGGCGTTTTGATGAAGGAGATTTGAGAGATTGCATTGCACATCAAATTTAAAAGACTTACAATGTTACATACAACAACCACCTGCGTGTTTTTCATTTAGATTGTGTGGTTATCCTCCGTTCTACGACGAAGATGATTCAACATTATTTGCGCAGATCATGCGAGCAGAATACGAGTTTGATGAGCCTTACTGGTGGGTTAAGTTTAGTCCGTTTATTACGGTTTAACTCATTAAGCCGCAATGCGCCCTATTGCGCCCACTCAAGGGAAATGTGTTGGGCGTTAATGGGTTAGTTTACCACTTACTGTTGTCATTATTCCTTCGAGAGTCTGCCCAACTACCAAATAATTATTATATTAATAGTACCTAAATATGATTACTCAAAATATTTGAATTCGAATCCCGCTCGAGCCAACAAATTTTTCGTTGTATGAAAATAGTTTTTCTGTAACATAATCAATGGTTTATTTTTGGTTTTAGGGATGACATATCCGAATCAGGTAATTATCGTAAACATAATCGATTATTACCATCCCATTTTATTGATTATAATCATAATCATGCTCATTATCTTAATCATAATTGTAATCATACATGTACGTAATCTTATCATAATATATCATAATCACATATAACCATTGTCATAAACTCGTTTTATCCCAAATATTTTCTTGCAGCAAAAGATTTAGTCAGCCATCTTATGGAGCCAGATCCTGATAAAAGATTTACATGTAGCGAAGCTTTAATACATCCATGGTAGGTTAAAAACATTTTTGACCTTGCTTTTCTACCAACTGTTGGGAAACAAAATTTAAGACCTGCCAGACTTTCAGTTGTTGCGGGAACATCTGATATTATTCCTAGTTTGACGACGGAAGCCAAACCTATCCTATTAATTCATCTTTTACGTATTTTCGCAGGGTATCAGGCGGTACGGCGTCAAGTAAGGACATCCATGGATCTGTTAGTGAACAGATGAAAAAATCTTTTGCCAAAAACAGATGGAAGGTAATATTTACGTGGGGATATTTACGTGGCCATCGTGTGACAGCTGCGCCGAAGCAACAACATACGAATGGTTGCATAAATAGATGGATTCTTAAAGGCAACGTAATTTCTGCACAGAGCCATATTATGTAGAAATGTACGAACACGAAAACAGTGAACGGCCTGCGTTTTACTCCACCGATATTATCATTCTCATTCATTTCTTTGTTGTTTTCTGGGCATGTTTAGCAAGAAAAATATCAGCAAACGAGTAAACGAGATTCATGCTCGCAATTTCTCTGCGAATATACTTTTTACCTAACATCGCTCTGTGTCCGAAATTGCGTTACAAGTTGCAGCAAAAATTGCCTCGTGTAACATGGCCTTAAATTAGTTTATAAAATTCAGCTTAAAAATTCCGCAGAGACTAAACTTTACCTGCTATTTTTCTTGTCCTGATATATGTTCTCAGAACCTGATATTAGCTTGTTGAAACAACCTTGTACATGGGCGTAGCTAGTGTATCGCACGCACCTCCCTTTGGCTACGCCCCTGACCTTGTAACTACCTAGGGCGCCAGAGGTTTTTCCACGCTCGCAAATGAACATGCAAAATCCGAAAACCCGCCTTAATGCAGTATATCTGCGAGCGTGGAACAACCTCGGGCACCCAAGGTATCATTTCTCATGAGGGCAAACAAAAGTCGAATTCCATTTTTTCTGTTTTCCTTGTAGCAAGCATTCAACGCAACGACCGCTATCAGCAGAATGAAACAACTTGGAATCAAGTAACAATGAAACAATTTGTGGAAAACTATCAAGAATTTTGAAAATTATATAGAAACTTTTTGTTCTCTTTGTCTCCAGGGCTTGCGCGGCCAAGTGAACAAGGACCCTGGGGACGAGAGTGAGCTATAAACCGAAACCGTGCTCTTCCGGGGGGGTGTGTAATTTAAACGACCAAATTGTTGGTATATTTAGGGGGAGCTTGTACTTTATACGTGAGTGTACGATATTGCTGTACAAAATTTGTTCACAAAAATACGATGTAGGGTATGTAACACAAGTGCTTTGTAGGTTTGAATTGCGATAAATATAATCTTTTTATTTGGCAATATAATTAAGTTAATAAATATTGCGAAATAAATAAATCCACAAAAGTCAAAACAATAATACGACCTTAGTGTTTGTTAACGGATGTGATCACCAACATCCTTCAACTCTGTTATAGACTATTCAAATATCAACACCGTAAATAAACAAATTTACTTTTAATTGTCGATGACAAATAAATCGCCGTTGGACCAACAGAGCGCATTATTTTGAAATACTTGGTTTCTCGCAATTCTATTTTTTCCTGTATTAAATCTTCTTTCTTTAATGCTTGTCCCAATTTTATGCGTCTTACTGTAATTTTGACCTGCTTTTTTCATTCCTAATATTTACCGAAAGGTTTTCCACTGATTGTCTTACAAAAGACGACTATTTGCAAAGGGTTATTATGTCCAAGGGTTTTCAGTTGCATGTCCATTCAAAATAAGTTAAGGTAGATTCACTCAACGCTCGCATAATACCATATTCGTCGAATTACATCACACAAGGAACACGTACTTATTTCCATAGCAACATGTTATGACGTATCATCCTTTGATAACAGCAACAGGTCTTAGTTTGATTGCTTTCTTGCTTATTCCTGCCGCATGACCTGGAAGAGAAAGACGCCATTAATACGTTTGTTGAAAGAAAACATGCATATATATATATATATATATTTCTAAAATTCATTAATTATTTATTCAATAAAAGGAAACTCATGACCCCGTAGCGATCTATATATTTGATGATATATGCTTTGATTTTTCTTTCTCTCAATTTACAGCGTAGATAATTAACATCTTCAAAAAAAAATCAAGCGCGAAGAGTAAAAAACGAGTCATTTTAGAAGTCATATACAAACCTAAGTTGGTTTCCTTATCAGATCTAAAACACCGGCCGCACTCGATGTGTTTAAAATCAATAAAGACTCTTGCCTGTTTTTGTTATATATTACTTCTATATATATATATATATATACAATGGTCACATTTTGTTGTCCTAGTTTTGTACGAGAGATGTCTCTATGAACTATGGAGAGAGGGAGGTCCTGATCTCGGCTCAAAGTAGGAGGCAGTCCTTGCCCGTGGAACGACGTTGTAAGCCAGTCCATAGCCAGGGAAAGAAGTGGCGACAGTCTATTTTGCCTTTTGAAAAGGGGGCAAATGTCCCCTTGTGGAAGAGCTAGTGAACTTGACAGAGTTGCAAAAAGCTGCGGGT
Source organism: Trachythela sp. YZ-2020 (assembly GCA_016169945.1). Taxonomy (NCBI): domain Eukaryota; kingdom Metazoa; phylum Cnidaria; class Anthozoa; order Malacalcyonacea; family Clavulariidae; genus Trachythela; species Trachythela sp. YZ-2020. Next base: position 2,370,396 of record JADLSH010000098.1, on the reverse strand, counting down.
ACCGCCCGTGAGAAAGGTTTACTGGCATTGAGGAAGGTTGAAAGTGAAACACTGAATAAAACATTACAAAGCAGTAAAGTAGTAGATTAGTCAGGCTAGTATTAGTAGCAACAGTCAACACTCAGTCACACTAGCAGTACTGCTATGGTTAACTGGGAAACCAACCCAGGCAAGGCCTGTTGTTTTGAGGAAGGTTGGAAAACCCAAAATCCTACCCGAAGGAAGGTTGAAAACGTGTTGCAACTCTGAAACTAGACATGAAACATAACTTACACGTATCAACGACATCGGTGACATTCTTGTAGGATTCTGGAGCCTAGAGTGGAAGTAACGCATGGAATTAACGAATTAGCAACGAGTGGATTAGCATAAGCAGAGTCTCCTGTTGTTCTCGCAGCTCATCTAATTCGAATCTCAATATGAAAATTATTCTGAAACTGTACAAAACTATTACCTCCTCCATAACTAACTTGGGTGAAGCGACTCTGATAGAGATCCCTTGTTCCGCTAACTTAGCCAGCACGTCTTGATAGTCTAAATTACGCCTAAAATTTATACATATTGACATCATCAAATTGGGATTCGTAATAGTTCATTGAAATATCCCAAATGTCGGTGGTCGTCAATAATAGGTATAAATACGAATGCAATAACTTTAACATACCTAGATTTTGCACGAGATAAAGCCCGACCCTAAAATATATGTAGATAATAGTCAGAGTAGTAGAATAAAGGGCTTACGTTGACAGAGATTTAGTAACTCAGAATAAAATACTGTATATAGCTTACAGCTCCATGGCAGGTCGTGCCAAACGTTTCGCTCATTCCCTTCTCTGTTCCTGTCAACACATAACTGTAAGAGATCACAAAATTTACTTACAGTATTTATGCACTAAACTAACTTTATATATTTATACTAAATAGCTTTATAAGTTCCAAACTGTTGTCCCCTAGAAGTCCAGTTAAGGCCAATCTGATCATCTAGCTATCTTAATCAAAATAGCAGTTATACAACTTACAAGAACGCTAAACAAATATAAGATACCTGCAAGTGCCCATTGTCCCGCCAATTAGAACTGGTTGTCCAGTCAACTGTAAAAAAAACCCCAAGAATAAGGCAGGAATACTGGATAGTTTGTAAACTGTTCTCCCTAGAGGTCCAGTAAGAGTCATCCCTTATTTATCCCCGGGTACTTGCGATTTTTGGTAGATGATCAATGATCAGAGCAGCAAAATCCAAGTCACAGAGGTGAACTGCATATAAAAAGTCATTCACTACACCACTGTGCCACAAACACAGCTCGTATACCATAATGTAAGAGATAGTGTGACAATGATGGATACCTGGTAATCAACAGGGATAAGAGGGTGATGAGGAGGAAATGCCCTCGTAGATCCCTTACGATGGACCAGCAATGTCTTTTGTTTATTATCGATCATCTGATCAATGGTTAAGAAATATTCGAATTTCTGATCTACTGGCTTGCTCTGCTGGTTGAGCTATCAAGTATAGACTTTAATTATGCTGGATAGTTCTATCAGTTCTAAACTGTTCTCTCTAGAGATCTAGCAAGGCCCATCCCTGTACGGTCCAGTGTTACTACAGGAGGAAACTAGAGTACCGGAAGACGAACCTGTGGTGTTTGGTAGATTCAAACTAGAAGCACTCTTCTGACATGCGATTAAGATGAAATTATAATCAGACAACTGCATGTTACAGGAATCAAAGCCCCAGTCAGAGGTGAAAAGGCATATGCATCTATTAATTAACAGTGCAGGATCACGACCATGCAAAATCCGACCATGGACAAAATAGTAAAAATGTAAAAGATACGTGTTCTTCAACTTTCGCAATGTTGTGTGAAACGTCGTAAATGATATGCATATCCAAGTCATCTGGAGTGGACTGGAACACTTTAGCAAATGCCTATAAAATTACACGCAACATATTTAAAAGTTTCTTTTATGCAATCTTTGGAAACTGTCCTTTTTAGCGGTGTATTGACTTCATTAATTATATCATCTTATGTAGATCTCACATATGAAGGAACGACTTCTTAATACCTGTCTTGTTAGGAAAGTCATAGTTGATCTGTTCACCCAGGCGTAGTTGGCGGCCCCTGCCATTCCTTTCAAATAATCCTGTCCTTCTTGGGAGCTAATGGTAGCACAAGCAAGCTATAGAAAATATACATTCTGAATTGAGGTCAATTTTCCTGCTAACTGCAAATATTTAGACCGCAACTGCTCTCGTTAGATCTAAATATGTGTATAGTTATTTTAACATGCCAAAATCTAGAATATTTCCCCAACAAGGACGAGTTACCTGCCTGTCGTTCACATCAATCTTGTCTCGTTTCATCGCTTTGTCCATTGAAACTAAAGCATCTGAATTCCAATGCAAAAGATTTTATGTAGATGCAAAGATTTTAAGGTCCACTCACACGATCCGATTTGTCGATTCTCCTCTTGACGTATGTGATTTACCGGATTTGCTGACAAGAGTAAGGCTATTGGCTCATACCTGGAGAAAAGTGTAGTCGTTGCTGTATTGTGTGAAATAACATACGTCAGGAGGAGAATGGAATCCGACAAATCGGATCATGTGAACAGGCCTTTATGGACATGAAGCAACAACAACGACATTGCTTCTTGGCACGTTAGTAGGGTGGACAAGCGAAGTAATACAATAATTTATACAAAAGAAAGGTGCAATCTTCTTTCTTTCTCTTGCTCTCACCTGTAGCAACCTGATGACCAAGTCCACGACTGCCGCTGTGTAGCATCACACAAACCTGAAATATGTTCATAAATTTATTCGTCTGCCACTCAACCAACATACGACCTGACAGACACACCGACCAAACAACCAACTGACCGTACAACCGAATGACTGATGAAGCGACAGACGAACCGACTGACCGACAATTTGATGGACTGACCAAATTCCTGATTGACTAAACACATAAAAACGCACAAGTTGCGACAAACCTGCAGCAGCCTTGTACCAATGCTGTTTCAACAACTTGTTATCAGGATGTGTTCGCACTGCTTCTCCCCAGCTTGTTGACAAGTCGCCAACGGCTTGTTGACAACTTGCTACAAGGTTGTTGACTCAACAGACTTGTTACAAGTTGTTCCAACAACTTGTTATCGTCCAGGGGCAAGTTGTATAAAAAAGTAGTTAAAGTAAAGTTAACTATAGTTATTGCGAAAGTTAACCAATCAGAATCGCTACAATTTAACTACAAAAAGGGTAGTTAATAAGTAGCTAAGAGTTTTATACAACTGGCCCCTGCAATTCAACAACTTGCTAACAAGTTGATAAAATGACAGCATTGTTACAACTTGTTGACAAGCTGCGTGTTGACAAGTTGCGAAAACGTCTTGTTAACAAGACGTGAGATGTTTACGTGAGTATGCTATACAATGTTGTCCAGATATTCCTGCAGTGGGAACCTGTATTCAACGATTTATACAGTAGCTAAAGATGAAACGACTGCTTGAACGACAAACACTACACATGCTTGTACAGTAAACGATGCACACCTGTCCTATATGGTCCACACCCATTTTCTTGGCAGCAAAATTATCAAAGATTTCATCCACGACCTGGATCTCAGCGTAATGGTTTCCTGCTCCGAGTGTTCCAAGCTGAAAGAAATGTGCTTAATAATGAAACTCGGTCAATGTTTCATGTATCTAACGGATAAACGGTAGCTTAAGTACACTTTGAACACTATGATTCATAACCAGAATGGTCTAGAACACAAACCTATTTCTTTTACAGGCCATTTTATTCGTCAATGCCAAACGGAAAATTACAGAAGGAAAGATTTTAGGAGGAAGATAGCACTATATACAAAGAGATTGATCATAGATGTGAAATAGATGTGATATATCACCTGTGGTAGTCCGCGTTTTTTCGCTCGTGGACTGACTTTTGAAGAGTCAGCTTGAAGCATTCTGCCGTATTCTTCACAGTGTTCTTTATCTTCAGCCCAGGCGTAACCTAAATTTAAAATGGCGGATTTTTAATGGCACGCGTGAAAATAGCATATGTGCGTTGTATTAATTCTATGGACTGGAGGAAGCTGATGGATCAAGGGTTAAGTCCCGGTCAAACGAGGATGAGAGTCAACGAGAGTTGCAACTCTCACTCGCGTTTGACCACCAACACTCATCAACTCTCGTGTGCTTTCGTCAACTTTGACCTGGGTCAAATTTTGATGAGAGTTTTTGACCAGTACGTATGGTAATATCCAGTCAACTTTCATGCAATTCTTGTTCTCGTTTGACCGGGGCATGAGAGTTGATGAAATTCTCATGCAAACTCTCGCTTGCCAACTCTCGTCAACTCTCATCAACTCTCGTGTGCTTTCGTCAACTTTGACCTGGTTCAAATTTTGATGAGAGTTTTTGACCAGTACGTATGGTAATATCCAGTCAACTCTCATGCAACTCTTGTTCTCGTTTGACCGGGGCACGAGAATTGATGAAACTCTCATGCAAACTCTCGCTTGCCAACTCTCATCAACTCTCATCCTCGTTTGGCCAGGACTTGTAGGAATAAATACAAAGTGCTACCTTCACGTAATGACCAATCAATGCCCATTTCAAGTGCTTCTTCAAGATCTCTATATTATATGACAAAGAAAATTAAGTTGCTGAATATGTATTTGTTTACCAAATTGCCCAGGGAACCATACATTACCCAGGGAACCATACATTACCCAGGGAACCATACATTACCCAGGGAACCATACATTGCCCAGGGAACCATACATTACCCAGGGAACCATACATTACCCAGGGAACCATACATTACCCAGGGAACCATACATTGCCCAGGGAACCATACATTACCCAGGGAACCATACATTACTCACAAAAATCCACAACTACGAAACAAAACTTACTTTGCTGTCATTGGTATAATTCCTTTTGACCCAACACCAACAGGAATATGATCAAATAAAGACTTTATTAAGGAAAAAAAATTTGCACTCATTGATAACATTTCATGTAAGCTACAATCTTGGACACAACTAGTTGAGGTTGCTTTTCCTTTTCTGCAAAATTCCCATATCCTGTGATAAGTTCCTTCTGACAACATGTTGCACTTCCTAAACCCCCGCTTCCTCAACCCAATCCTGAGTTTGTGTGATGGAAATTGCCAAAAGTTCTCTCAAGGTTGTTTGTATCATTGAATTTGTGGAGGGAGGACAACAGGTTTGATTTTGTCCAGACAATTAAGTCGTCTGGTTTGTTACAACTTGTCCATTTTTACATGCGTAGCCTTGCGACATCAAACTCTCACCTGAGCAAGTTGTTCTTTCCTGGGTGCGACATCTTTCTCATCCAAGTTGGTACGAATTAACCTCACCCCACAGTTTATATCAAACCCCACTCCTCCTGGTGATACAACTGCACTTGGGTCATTCATATCAAATGCTGCCATATTACCTGCAAGGGAAGTGGAACTTACAATGCTCCAAAAATTGTCATACAAAAATCAATGTTTCATATTGTTTAGTCATTGTGTTTACAGACACACACACACTAACAAACACAGGTGAAAGAATAACCTCCTGGTAGAGATAATAATATATAGAGCTTGCACTTAATGCAAAGTTAATTGTGACAAAATATAGCTGTATATACCAATTGCAAATCCGTATCCAGAATGTAAGTCAGGCAAACCAACAGATTTCTACAATGTAATTACAACATATATTTAAATATCAGTCGTAAAACCTTTGAAGTGTTCACAGCTCCAGAAATGATGATTTTTGAAAACTTAAAAATATCATAATCACACCACAAATTTTGGAAAGAAAAGGCAAGGTCAGTTTGGCCTTGAATGTTACTATGTTTTCTAGGGCGTCAAGGCCAGTATACAGAGCATAAAGGCCAACTTTCATTCAGTTGTTATTTAGCACCTTATCACACACTGATGTAGCATGAAGATTTAAAATTGTACAAGTTATAGTCATTAAAGACTGTAAATAAAGTGTTCATAAACTCGAAATGTGTTCAAAGAAGCCATTAACTGTTTCTTATTTAACATTTTCACTTATAGTTTCTCAAAATCTCTTGCTATTAACTTTAATTGTCAATTTCACTAAGTATATTACAAGGATCATAGCGGCAAGGTCAAGCAGGGCATCTTCAGCCAATGGCAGCCGGTGCTGCCGCTAAATTCGAGGCCTGCATAATTATATCTTACCCCAACTATCCCTGGTAGAGATGCGACATTCGCAATCTGTTTCACACCTGGGAGAAACCCACCAACACCTGGGTTGAAGGAATTGAAGATATGTGTCAAATACACACATAAAAATCTCACATCTTGTCAACAAGATGTGTTCTCAACAGACTTGTAGCAAGCTTGTCAACAAGTTGTAACAATGTTGTCATGTAATCAAGTTGCTACAAGGTTGTCACAACTTGTACAATTTGTTGAATTGCAAGATGGTAACAAGTTATTGAAACAGCTTGTAACAAATCTGTTGAGTCAAGCATCGTGTAGCAAGTTGTCAACATGAATAAGTGATGATGATGGGGTGGACATCTTTGTTAACCCATTAGCTGGCAATGTGCCCAGAAGCGCCCCACTTTAGTACTTTACTCTGTCTAACGCCAGATGATTTTACTCATTAGTGGTAGAGTACTGCCAGTTAATATGGAAGTGAACATGTTGGTGAACAGGGGATGGTTGGATATATTGGAGAACAGGGGTATGGATGGACATATTTAGGAATGGGGGGGGTGAGTGAACCAGTTTGTGAACAGGGAGGTGGGTGGATGTGTTGTTAAATGGAGGGTTGACATGTTGGTAAATATGTGAGTAGCATGTTTGTAAAGAGGGAAGACATTTTCACTGGGTGGCAGTTTGCTAAGCAGGGGGATGGATATTTTGCTGAGCAGGAGGTGGGTGAACATGTTGATTTTACCTGCAGCGTTACACCAATGTTTTAATTCATCAAATATTAACCTTTCCAAATGGTTGTTGATATAGAATATTCCTTCAACCTATCAACAAAATCAGGAGATTAATTACAGATGAAAAATCTATTCCCAAATCTTTTTCATGAAATTTTTAAGGAAATCCTTGATTTTGTAAAATGGAAACACAACCATCGAAATGACAACCATTTTGGTGTTCATGATAGTGATGGGCGATTACTTTTTCGTAAAGGTATCGAGGTATCGATTACCCAAATGATTACTTCCTCCAATTTTCAACATAATAAATGTAAGTCACTTTTTCCGCCATTTTAATCCATGAAAAAACAAAAATTTATTTCCCGCCTTTGTCAGGAATATTAATAACGGAAGTGGATAGAATGTAAAACAAAGTAAAGGAGGTTTGATTAAATTGATAAATGCAGCAAAATACAAAAAAGTACGTAAATTTTATTGGAAATAACCATGAAAACTACAGGATTATAATAAATGTCTAATTTTAAAAGTAATCAAAACACTTTTTCGATACCGTGCAGTATCGACTACAAGTAATTGGTAATCGCCCATCACTAGTTCATGAATATTTTGAAAGAATTTCAGCCACATTCTTCTTTGTATACATCCTGCTTTTCAAAATCTAAGAAATACTTTGCACGTTACAAAGTGTGATCCACTAATTTGTCCTCTGCAATAGAAAATGATCAGTCCAATATGATTTAATTGACATACAAAGCATTATTCTCTTAAATAATTAATAATAGCTGTAAATATAGCTAGCTAAATAGCCAATAAGCTAATCAATTAATATATTTCAATGATTACAATGAAGTATTACTATCATAAAATTGTAGTTCTATATAAATATATCATATTATATTTACATTTTCTAATACTTAATTAATAATATGGCTAGGGGCCCACCAGAAACCTTAACAGGTTTTTATTTAAGACCCCTAGTTTATAACTATGAAAGTAAAACTGTATTTATATACCTTCATATTATCAACAAAACCTTTCTTAATTCTAAAGCTGTTGCTTGAAAGTCTTTCTATATATGAGCATTCTTCTTGAAACGTTCTTACAACCATATTTCTATTATAAACAATACTTTTTTATTCTATCTCCCGTAACTTCTAAAACCAAAATGCGAGGTACAAAAAAACTACAATGAATGAAATAGCAAATTCAGCAATTAATTGGATTGCCTGAGTGAAACTGCCCGACAGAACAATCAGGTGTAGCAACCCGGAAGGTAATCTTAGGTTCTAAATACCATCTCTCAAAAAGAGATATACCAAAAGTAGAGGTCAGTAATAAAAAGGTTAACACCCTTGTGCAGAGTAGATAACCAGAGGTCTCACTGTGTATCAAATGCTAATTGTTTTGAGCGTAACCGATGCTTAGCCAGTGGGCAAAGGAGAGGATTACCCCCCCCCAAAAAAAAACCCATTCAAAATGGCGGGCATTTTTAGACGTAAAAATACCGCAAAAATTCGAGTTAACTATTTAATGTTGTTAATTACAACTTCAGTCAAGGTAAACCGTTATAAAGAAAATAACAAGGGTTTATGCCGGTTGTTTTCCGAAATTAAAGAAAATAAAGAAACAAACAAATTCCGAAGAATAATGTCATGAATACAACAAGACGAGTTTGAGAGACTGTAAATTTTCGACTCTATTTCAAAGTCATCGCATTTTGCCTGAAGTGAGACCTCTGGTTGTGTCTACTCTGTGCCCTTGGCCACTTTTTCAAAAAGTGGCCAAACGTAGAGGCTAACTTTAACTATTCGTTGACAAAAAGTAAAGGCTAAAATGTTAAAGGGGTTGCCTTTAAACTGGTTAAATAACAACAAATACTGGGCATACAATGAAAAAACAATTTAATATACACAAAATTCTGTTACATGTTGCTTCTAATTGCCTAAATTGATACATATTTTCAATGTGCACAACCTATCACATCACATGCTTATTTTGTTTAGAAAATCCTATAATTACAAACTATATGAACACGTTTTACTCAAATAATACGTGTGTTAACGATTTTTCACAATCAAATACTAAATATATCATCTAATATTACATAAATGAAAATTTACCCATTACAAGTTAATATATATATACGTGTTTATCTCGAAAACAATTATGCTCGAATTCGAATAATCTATATAATATCATGGTGAACATTTTTGTAAAATCCTAAGTCTACACAACAGTCTGATCTCAAAATAACACTGGATAGCGCACTGTTCATCGGCGCACTTAATTATGCCTGCGTACGAGATGTAAACTTTTAACGAATATTTGGAAACTTTCCATACTCCTATCCCAAAATGACGTCACAAAGATTAAGGGTTAGGATTAAGAGTGAGGATTGTAGGGTGGCTTGGGGGACGTACACCCCTGTGTCCTTGAAAGATACCCCCAAAAGTTGTACCCTAGTAATGTACGACAGAGGTAGCGGAATCCAGTCATACAATGAGATCAGTAATACAACATCAAAACGAAAGTATCTATACAAATTATGTTGAAAATGTTACGCATTAGTAACGCATATCTTACTTATGCAGGTCAAACATTGGCAAAAATCTCTAGGGACGGTGCTACGAATGTGTCAAAAAGTAGGAAATATTTTTCGCGTTTCAAACATGTTCTAGGGTATTTAGACCACCATCAATATCGGATGACAGGCCTGGCCGTGATGAGTTTCAAATGCTAAAGGCCTGGTTTCCATTTGGTCGTAACTGTCATGACCAACTCGTGTTCGATGATGTGAAATAGTCTGCATCTATCTTGTCGTTTGTGTGCGCAATGCAACTCAGTCTTTACTGATTGTAGAGGTATATCGACATTCTATTACATCGGCCAACTTTATGTGTTCACGATAGTTATGGAAACCAGGCTTAACAAGGAGCATCCGATCTGCATAAAACGCTAGCTGGATTTGTTTGAATTTCTTTTACTCATCGTGAGTAAGTCTATACACAGAAATGTTATCATAAAAAAATCCTATATCTTCAACCTCGTTTCAAAGTCAAGATCTTCAAATGTACAAATTATATATCCTGGCCCGAGAACGTTGACTTATATGGGTTGATAGCAAGTCTCACTTGTGTCAGTGGTCATCACCTGGGCCCAGGACGATTCGCACTAAGTTTAGTAATAGAATCTCTGTTGACCTCTACGTACTCCAGAATTGTGTCCACCATTTGGCAATGTGTTGGCTAGAATAACATGAATGAAAGTTAGCAGGAGTTCTTGGCAAAAAAAATCCTATACGTCCCTAGCAAGAATGAAAAAATATACACCTAAGTAAACTAACTTTATTTATGCTGGATAGCTCTATCAGTTCTAAACCCTTCTCCTTACAGGTACAGCAAGGGTCACCCTTTATTTAGTCTAGTGTTAATATCGGAAGATACCGGAGTACAGGGTGAAAACCTGTGGCGTCAAACTGAAGGCACTCTTTTCACATGTGACTGAGGCGAAATTATAATCAGACAATTTTTACTGCAGGAATCTCACCCTAATCGCAGAGACGAAAGGCACATGCATTAACCACTGTGCGGCACCCTTATTCATTACAATATATTTTTTGACCAAAAAGTCCTAGGTTAATGAGAATGCTCACAATGCCTTAACATGCCTTATATAGCAGCATAACATTCCTGCACATGTTGAAATTTTACTTGTTCTACTTACTCATATATGCTTGTTTACTAGATCGACGAACAACGACATTCAGGGAATTCCCTCCTCGTTTAATGGAATCTATAGCATCACTGTGATTCATGTTGAATGTTGACTGACCATTGATCTCAATCAACTCATCACCAACCTTAGGGGAAAAACAATATTTTAGTTAAGATGAAATAATACGATCAACAAAATTGTTGCAAATGATTTCTACGCATGTTAAGCTGAAATGTTTACAACTATTGTCTCGTGTATTGTCTGTGAACATTCTTAATTAACATGCGCTAAAAAAGCTTTTGTTGCAAGTTGCAGCAATTTTTTGCCGGTATTACTTTCATTTGCATTGCGAGTTGTCGCTAAACGTCGTTCCATGTTACATCGTATTAAATTATACTGGATAGCTCTATCAGTTCTAAACTGTTCTTCTAAGAGATCAAGCCATGTAATATTTGTCCAGTGTTACTACAGGAGGAAACCGGAGTACCCGGAGAAGATCTGCGAGAGTTTGGTAGAGTCAAATTAGTAGCACGGATTGAAATATATAAGCAGAAGACTGCATATTGCAGGAATCAAACCTTGCTGGTAGACGTGAAAGACACATGCACTAACCACTGTGCACTCGTTTGGAAAACAATCAAACAGTGCAGCAGTTGAACTAAATCTTACCATTAATCTTCCATCTCTATGCGCAGTGCCACCGTCAGCCATTCTTAAGATAAACAACGGCATTCCCAAGTCTTGACCACCTCGTAGACTGAATCCATAACCTTGCTGACCGCGTAATAACTGGACGGAGACAGTCTCTTCGTCTGTTCTCTTGATACGGTCTAACGTACCGCCAGTACTGAGACTGCGCCTTGGTGCTGGAACTGGCTTGTAGGTTTGTTGTTGAACTACAGGCTACAGGGATTGAGAATACAGACATGTTACAAAGAGCTGCTGTTAAAGAAATCACAAATACATAGATAGTGGTTGTGGAAAGAATTATTATTAAAAAGCCTGATCAAAGATCATATTTTTGGTTAGTACCTCGGTCTCATTCACTTGAACGGTGGAGTTCGGACGTTTAGGTTTGGGTTTCACGGGGGGTGGAACTTTCTTTCCTGGGGCAGCTTGTGAATAGTCTGTGTTCATTCTATCTGGTACATCATTGTCATGGCCATTCTAAAAGGAAAATATATGACGTCATTATTCGTTATTAAATTAGACTAAAGAATTAGCCTTTCATACTTTACGATTTAAGTTCCCAAATTTTAAAAATTGTTTATATTATGGTTGTGTTTGGTGGCACACTGGAAAGTACATTTTCCGATCACTTTTGAGACATATGCAGTTGTCTGATTATATCGCATTAGATCAAAATCGTTAGTTTAGATTCGTTTCCTCATGTAGTAACACTGGACCGATAAGGGCTGAACCTTACTAAACCTCGAGTGAGAACGGTTTAAAACTAACCGAGGTACCCAGTATAAATATAGTAAATTTAGTTTAGTTTCATGGAAATTTCAAGTTATGGAAGGTAGACTAATGGAAAAAACTCCGAAGAACAAATAGATAAAGATGTTTTGCCAAACCTGTGTCAAAGTTCTGAATTCATCTCGTCTCTTCTGTGTTTCTCGTTCACGTAGGATATCAGCGCTCTCGCTACGATATCGCGGTCGTGTATCTGGCATCTCGTATGAAAATACATCCCCCGTACTCTGAAACAGAAAACGAAATAAACATAGGCGGATTTTCTGGGGGGTGCGGAAGTGCACCCCAAAAATATTTTGCACCCCCCCAAAAATATTTTGCACCCCACCTAGAGAAATTTGCACCCCCCCAAAAAAATTTAAGTGCTCATTGGGATAAATGACAGTAGTGTGATTGAAATAAAGATTTTGAACTAAGTAAGACTAAAAACAAGGATTTTGAACTAAATAAGACCAAAAATCTCAACATTTTCTTACCCCCATTCGCAACTATGCCCCCAGACCCCTGCTGCAGCTTGCTCGGCGGCGCTACGCACCCTGTCGCTCACCTCTCCCCTAAATTTTTGGCAACCCCCCTAAATTTTCGGCACCCCCCAGAGCAAAATCTGAAAATCCGCCTATGGAAATAAATCTTCATAAGAACTATCTAAAGAGTTGATTGTAGTACCATGTATACGCAGTCTGTTTGTAGGATCAAAGATATAACAAGATGGGCCTTCACGAAGGGCCTTCGTAAAAATATAACACGAAGGGCTTTCTTGTTCTATTTTTCAGGTAGTTTGTTCCTACAAACCCCCAGGTATATCGTTACCTATACTGAAACCACGCATTCAACATTTTACAAAATACCTTGCTGACATGACAGCTTGGATTTTGCCTGACAACGGATATCAAAGACACTCATTACAACCATCTTAAAACTTCAACAATGCTGTGGGATGTTTATATCCCAGACTAGCTTGCTTTCCTTGCCTTATCGATATATATATATATATATATTTCATCCGTGTTTACACAAGGCTGGCTCGACAAAACACTAGGCTGAACTATGGCTGAACAATATACTATAAATATATTTTCCAACAAATTTAAACTCTAACTTCCAAGAGTATGTTTCTTGGCTATTACACACAGAGACGATCACAGAGACGATCACAGAGACCTGCTAGGGAAATCGGGCTGGCTAGCCTTCATATAGACAACCCGCAAAGCGCAATTGGTAAAGGACTAATTTATCTAGGTTACCTTTCTGACGGGACGATCTTTTGCAACTGAAGGCTCCTCGTCTAAAAACAACAAGGAAGAAGAGTTAAGAACTGATTGAGCTATCCAGTATAAATAACGTTTAAGGTTATTGTTTGCTCTTTATACTAACACTGGATCAATAAGGTTATTGTTTGCTCTTTATACTAGACCTCTAGGACGAACAGTTTAGAACTGATAGAGCTATCCAGCATAAATCAAGTTTGGTTTAGGAAGATCGGTCTAGAAATGATACAACCTCGTTCCTCTGACAGAGTTCCCGTATTCAGTATATATAAAGTTACTTTCATTTTCAGTTTCATAAGAAAACAACAGTCAAGCGAAATTCCATACCTGCTCTAGGAATAATCTTCAAGTTCACTCTAGTCCCAGACTGCTTGATCATGTCTACAATATCACTATGGTGCATTCCCACAATGCTTTGTCCATTTACAGCTACAAGTCGATCACCAATCTGCAACTGACCGCAGCGATCAGCCGGACTACCATCAATGATTCGACCTGTATGACAGAACAGAAATCAGTACAGTATACTGATGGTTGGTTTCGGAGTTTTACCAAGCACTATCGTGCAACAGATGGCGGTCAACCGCCATATATCAGAGTGAGAAAATGTTATATTTACTAGTCTTATATTCGGTGGCAAAGAAATAAGAGAGAGATTTAGTTTAATTTACTTGCACCAATAAGTCTATAAATTTCTACCAGGTAACGCTTACAGAGACACACCAATTACCGATACAAATATTTAGCTAAAAAGAATATCATGCTCACCGACAGTGGAGCCAATTCTGTGACTGGTGGACAAAATCACGAACCCAAATCCCTCGTTTTCATTTCGTTGCAACAAAATATCCTTTTGATCTGCCATATTGCCATCATTTTGATCTTTTGCCAACTCTCCTTCGCTCTTGTAGTGACTCACATCATAATAACGAGGTTGTTCCCCTCCGTATTGCTTCGCGATAGAGGGGGCACTACGAGCTGAGGACATTTCTCCCATGTGTCCATTGTATCCCGCGAGGTTCCCTGCTGACCGCGAGAATTTGCTAGAGGTCTGGGACAGGTCTGAAAGCTGAGAGGCCTGGGAGAGACTACGTCGTAATGAGCCAACCGGTGTTGATCCTACGTGAAGATAATGTATGTAAATATATAAATAAATATATAATGTAAAATAACAAAACTCTAATTTTTGCTGCAACTTGTAACACAATTTCTGCACAGAGCCATGTTATGAAGAAATGTTAGTACAAAAAATGGTGAACATGGCCCGCGTTTCACTTCACCGATATTATCATTCTCATAAATTTCTTTGTTGCCTTCTGACCATGTTTAGTAAGAAAAATATCGGCAAAGTAAATCCATGCTCACAATTTCTCTGCGAATATACTTTTTATCTAACATCGCTCTGTGTCCGAAATTGCGTTGAAAGTTGCAGCCAGAATTGTCTCGTGTAACATGGCCTTATATCAATAAATAATCATTTCTTACTTCCAGATCGGCTGCCATTGTTCCATCTTCTTATTGTCAGTTTGACTTTATTATTCGCAGCAGCAGAGCTCATGAGACTGATAGCATGACGATGTGTGGAGCCAACCACACTAACATCATCTATAGATAATATTTCATCTCCTCGTCGCAATCTGGCATCTTTATGAGCTGCACTCTTTGGTACGATCTTACCAACGGCAATCTACAGCAACAAGGGCCACGCACATTTATTAGCGGGTTTGCTGTTTATCCACAGTCATACCCTCTTTTGTAGTGTTAGTAGTAGTTGCAATTACACAGGGAGTGGTTGGCCAATTCAACTGAGCCAGAGGCCCGAGTCATGATACACGTTCTTAACAACTAAGGGTTAGTTCTTGGCGAGGGAGGAAAACCGGAGAAAAAACATCAAAGCAGATGAAAAAGCAAACCAAACTCTACTTACATGATTTTTCAAGCACAGGGAACCCAACCTAAGTAAATCCTCTACCCTCGACCTACAGTAGCGGACTTAACTCAGAGGTAAGGGGCGGGGCTATAACCTCATCTGCCACCCGTGCTATCATGATACTAAAAATTGACTTGGTATTAAATTACCTGTGATCCCTCTTCGTCCCCTCCTACCACTCGGAATCCAAAGCCACCATCACCACGTTTCAACAACAACGTCATCTCTAGATAGTCGTCTCCAGTCCTTGCGGATCCTCCGCCAATACTGCTTGTGTCTGCACCGTTAGCTCTGAGAAGATCGAAATTACTGTTTAACATACGATTATGCAAACTGAATACTGAGGAAGCGGAACTCGACCTCTGCAGACGAAATCTTTCATCTCTCTGTTAGTGGGTTAATAATGTGTACGTGTACATTTCATCTCTGTGACCGAAGTTCGACTGTGATTATAGTTTCGCCCCATCGTAAGCGAGGTGATTGCTCCAGTTAGACTCTTCACAGTTACTCACATCTTGTCAATAAGACATGTTTGCAACAGATGTGTAGCAAGCTTGTCGACAAGTTGTAACGATGTTGGCATTTTATCCAGTTGCTACATGGTTGTCGCTCTCAACGTGTTAACAAATTGTTGAATTGCAGGACGAAAACAAACTGTTGGAACAACCTTGTAGCAAGTTGTCAACAACCTCTATCAGACCTCCAGTAGAACAGTTTAGAACTGATAGAGCTGTCCAGTATAAATGAAGTTGGTTTTTGGTTTCTATTTGAACAGGAGTACGAACAAACCTTAGGTTTGTTTACATATGACCAAGTTCATGCCTGTGTACAATTTTGTTATCGCACTAGTTAAACTGTTCATCAATAGAAATTTCCGAACAAAATATTTTATCAATAGACTAAAGCAAAATGTCTCTCTATAATACCCATTATTAAAATACGCACACATAATAACTTACTTTAGAGAAGTGGCTACAGCTCTTCTTAATGAAGGATAAGTATTCATTGTTGATGATTCAACTACAGTCGAGACTTTAGCTTGTCTTGCTGGACGTTGAAGTGAACCAGTTTCATAATTCTTTGTTATTTCACCTTCAGTTGCTACACCTCCAGCAGCCATGTTGGCTTGGTACTGACTTGAATGGAATGGTGGAGTTGATTGGGCTCGTGGCTCTCGCTGCTTGATATTCTCCTGAACAAGAAAATAATAGCTCCGCTAAGCGTACATATATCTGTGTTGTCGGTGGTGCTTTTGTGTGACTGTCAGATTTGAAAAATAAATGGCCAAAGGTGTACAAAGTGGGGCGGGGCAGGTCCCCACTCCAAAAATTTGTCGGTCAGACAGTTGGTTCGTTCAATCTTCGAAACAGTCTAATACCGTCTTTGAGACTTTATGTAAGCTAAGTCACCTACCATAGGTCTTCTAGGAGCAATAGGACTAGGCTCTTGTGGTACTAGAAAGAAAACAGAGAGACTTTTTACTTTGTGGTTTCAAGAAGCAAGACTATCATTCATTGGTCAGCCCTAAGGTTGAGCCGGCGCCCTGGCATTATTAGAGAGTTTAAGCTTCGTGTTCATACGTCAAACGACATACGCTGGGCAAAGAAAAATTTTACGCTATAAGGCAACAAATAGTAAATGAACTTTTATTCTAACGATTCTTTTGCTCAAACTCCTTATTATCTTCTCGCCTTCTCTCTGGACTATAATCACTACTTGCATATCTCTGCACATCAAAACCATTTCCCATTTCCCATTCCTACACTATACTAAAGGACAGACAATTCTCTATTTATCATATCTCATCTTTCTTACCTCCTCTCTGGACTATAATCTCGGCTTCAGTATCTCTAGGACATGACTTCAACATATTCACAACTTCATTATGAGAATATCTCTGCACATTAAAACCATTTATCTCAATCAACAAATCCCCTTCCTGAAGATCTTGGCATCGACTGGCATCCATGATCTGCTTAATCCGTTGCCCCTGGTTACTATCCGCAATGGTGAAGCCGAAGCCATTAGAGCCTTTAATGACGTGAACATTTAGAGTTTCCACAGGGATTTTGGGTGGTTCTGCTTTGACCGTGCGTTGAGTGGAAGTCCTGGGGAGAGTTGAAGTGTGGAACTGTGGTTTGTCGACTCGTTCGTTGTAAACTTCTAGAAGCGACAGAGAATAAGATTTAGCTCTGTACAGGTTGTTTTAAGTTAGCGTTTCTGGCGAGCCAACCAAACTGTTGACAAGAAGACTAAGTGCCATTATTCATTATATTTGGATGCCGCCAAATACCAGACAACTAGATATAACGAAACGAATAACAATATTTTCCCACTCTGACAACTTCTGAACAACCACAATCTTTACTGCACGATAGTACTTACTGAAACCCTTCTATATTAATCTACGGTATTAAATCCAGTATTCAAGTGCTAGGATCTTAAATCCAGTATTCAAGTGCTAGGACGAATACTTGCGTGGATATTTTTACTGGCAAGTTATCAAAAATGTAAACAAAGACTAAAGGCTCTTTTCCACTCATCGCAAAACCAACTCGCAAACTCGCTGCGAGTTCTTGCATGTAATTAAAATAAACTGTCGAGCATTGTGATTGGATGAAAGGACTCGCAGCGAGCTTGCGAGTTGGTTTTTGCGACGAGTGGAAAAGAGCCCGTATTGTGGCGCACGCAATCATAATTATTTTAATTATCGAACATGAAATCACGTAGCTTGTTCAGTGCGTTAGTTTGCCTTGTTAAGTTTGAACTTTTTTCTGAGCGATTAGGCGCCAAGGAGAGAATCTGAGTGTTAATGGACTAACGAGACTGCCCACGACTCTAGTTAACCCATTGACGAGCAGTACGCCCTAATGCATTCTACTTCATTATTAGCAAACTTAAGCAATGCTTAATCGAGTATGGGTACGTGACAGGAAAACATTCTTAAATTTTACACTTTTAGTTACAAAGGCAAAATCTCCCTAGCGATGTAAACAAATACGGGAGCGGGAGTTGTGATAAAAACACATTTAAACTGCAATTATGCAAACGACGGCATCCTCAACTTACCACTGTTTGGCCGGTTTCCACGACCACTTTTATCACGGCTAGGCTCATTGAACGCTGAATTCCCACTTGCAGTAACAGCATTAGACTTCTGATATTTATTCATCTGCAGAGTGTCTTTATAGCGCCCATTTGCAAAGTCACCATTCCTATAACCATCACCATTATCAAATGGTGGAGGGTGTTCCAGATCATCATTGTAGGGTGGTACTACAGTATAAGAACCAACACTGTGGACGTTCGGGTCATCTGGGTCAAATGGTAGAGAGTGGCCACGGATTAGATCTAACTCGACCTCATCACCTTGTGACATGGATTGAAACATGCCGACAACATAACGATGATTGTGACCAACCACTGACATGCCTGGAAAATGACAACGTTTATAAAAACATATATATACACTCTGAAAAAGAACCTCTTTTAAGTCTCTTAAACTCAAGATACAGGTTGTTAAACAATGTCAATAAGTTTGACAATGCCTTTGAAATAGAGTCAAAATATCACATAAATTTTGTGTCTTTTGGTTTCAATCATTCATATCTTAAGTTTACAAGATGTTAAGTTTCGTTTCAAGCGAAGGCCCTTCGTCTGGAAGTAGTTAGTTAGCATGCAGCAGTGCAAACCAAAGAATCGTGGGACGTCGAAAAGGTCAAACAGAATGAGCGATAATAACTTAATAGTGGCTGTATCCTCAGGCAAGCATTGTGGAAACTGAAATAATGGGCGTATTTTAGGACGTTGTTTCTATGTCACATTTTTTGTTGTATATATCCTATGAACATACATAAAATAAACATACCATTAACTTTAGTCAATGCATCACCAATC
This sequence comes from Trachythela sp. YZ-2020, assembly GCA_016169945.1. Classification (NCBI taxonomy): domain Eukaryota; kingdom Metazoa; phylum Cnidaria; class Anthozoa; order Malacalcyonacea; family Clavulariidae; genus Trachythela; species Trachythela sp. YZ-2020. The sequence continues at coordinate 2,351,163 of JADLSH010000098.1, read as the reverse complement.
CTAATTTTACCATCAACACTGGCCGTTCCTCCTGGTACAATACTTTTCACCTGTAACATTTCATCAGGGTGATCACCACCAACAATGGTAAAACCAAACCCTCTCAAACCTTTCTGTAATACAGTGGTGATACGTTCTTCTTTCACACTGTTCTGGTTGTAACCATTGTAGTCGTTACCTGACGGTGGGTAGCCTTGCATGTCAAAACCCGCACCAGGCCATCTAGGAAGAAAACATTGAAATATTTAAGCCTGGTTTCAAGTTAGTCGCAACTGTACATACTGAACATATCAAGATGACCAATGTAATGTGTCAATTCAAATCTCTACAGTCAGTAAATCACAATTACTTCATCAGACGATTTTTCAACTGAAAACAATTAAAATAGCTGCCATTTACAGCAGAGTTGCTAAAATAAAAAATCTCTGAGCATACATAAGCACCAATTTTGGGATACAGATTCCAAAAAGAAGTAAACCTAGGATTTAGTTGATAAAGTTAGTACCTTGCAGCAGCTTCAGCTTCTTGTTTCTTTGCCAATGCGGCAGCAGACAACATTGATGGTGGCTCCTGATGTGGAGGGGGCTCGTTCATTGCATTAGGTTTCTGTTCACCTCGTCTGTTTGACGACACTGGGTTTTCAAATTGTGTTGTACGATTTTCATGACTGCAAAAGACGACACACAATATTGGATTCAATTGGTTTCATGATTGAATTCCTGGCATGGAACCAAAATGTGTCTACAAAAGTGCCTGTGAGCAGTGCTCACATACTTGCACAATATAATGATGTCTGCGCAAAAGGCAGATGAATTTACACCTATGCAGCCAGGCAACACCCCACTCACTTAAATCACCCCAAAAATTCTTAGAAAAGGTTCTTTATTTGAGTAACAGAATTCAAACACAAGTTGACAAGTACTTAATATCCTTGCAAATACAGTCATGTAATAAGGAAATTGTGGAATTTGCACTTGTTATCATTCATAGATCGGATATTGGTTTAAGTGGAATAACAAGTATGGCGATTTGAAATGGTGAAATAACATGCTATTGCATCTTACTGTATATCAAGTACACTTTAAACTGCTGGGTAATTACATAATTACCCTAAGGCCTAAGTATAAAAATATCCATAGCAAGCGTTGCTCACAGGCACGTTTTGAATTTGAGCAAGCTGGTTTTAAAATTCTGACTTTTCAACAATATTTAGCTAAAATAAGCACCATTTTTGGAGGAACATTTCCAAGTTATGAATTTTGGTTGCACTGGCACAAAAAATATTGATGAGCCCAGCATGTACACATGTGAGATGAGTGCTTCTAGTTTCACTCTACCGAACAGCACAGGTTTTCTCCGCAAGTATTTCACTTTTCTCTTGCAATAACATTGAAAGCAATAAGAATGACTCTTACTGGACCTTTAAAAGGAACAGTTTAGAACTGATAAAGCTATCTAGAAGAAATAATCCTGCACTTCTCAACTCTCACCAAGAAAATAATCATTCTATACTCTGTTATCTAAAGTAGAATATATTCAACTTACTCAATATAATATGTACCAAACTTTGGGTCTTCTACTTTTTCCCATCCATACGGCAATTCTAAATTACAAACATTAATAACATTAACAAAATGTTTTAAAACTCAACAAACTTGCTGTCCTTAGACCACCACGACAAACAAAATGATATCAATTTGAGACTGGATATTCTTCAAAAACATTCAAATATGAATAACACTGGGGAATTCTATTGATTTACATATATGTTTGGCATGAAAAACACTTGAATTTATACCACAAGAACCAAAAACAACATTGCTCTAATGAATATATTTGACCATCAATTCACAGCTAATATCAGACAATTAATATCAGATTATAACAGACTCAGACTGTAATCGAAAAAGTCTCAAAATGATACTCAGATTAGCATTATTTTAGTCTAATTATAACATTCTAGAAAAAAATATTCCCAAATCTTTTGAATTGCTCAGCATGAAATAAACTTTAAAACATCAGGCTTACAAAAGGCAAAACAACAAAGGGGTGAGTTGAGATTATTTTCTATTAAAACATTGGCAGGATCAAATACTTGATAAATTCAAACTTAGCCAATGAACATTTAACTCAACAAATAAATTTATACACTAAAAGGTTGATATGCTGGTATTTTTTGCAGAGAACTTATAGACAAGTGAATGTTTAGTTTAACTCTTTACGTGTTTGATATGTATAACATAAATTTTTTATTTATAATTCAAAGAAAACACACGACAGGATGCATGTTTTCTGTCATAATTTAATTGTTCACGAGACTCAGTTGAGCCGGTTATTTCGTTACGGTTATCAGTTATTTTTCTGGTGATTAATATGAAGAAAGATCAGAAATCTATATACTATATCTACATTCTCCAGCAAAAACTACTAATGCAATACATTAGTCTTATTCTCATTAATAAACAAACAAGTACTATACCTAAGCACTACCTAATCATCATGTGATGATTTATATTAGGGAAGGAGAAATTTTAACAAACAAAAAGAATGTAACTTTCAGGGGGGCATTGCTTGAAGAGTTCTACAATAAAATATTCATGATTTATGGCTACTGGTCCCCTTTGGTAAAAACAATGGCACCACTCACCATCATCATCACATTCATTCGGGTCACTCTTCTGATTGTCCGCAGGTTTCGGGTCATGCCACTGTGTCGTTCCTGTGCTATGACTGGAAGGAAACAAATAAACACAACCAACTATTAGCAGGGCTGCAGAGATGGGGGAAAGAGGTAACAACATGGCTCAGGGCCTCCAATTTAAGATGGTACCAAACTAAATGACTCAATCTTGTAAGAGGAGGTAACATCCTTATGAAAGAAGCTACAGTGATGGCTCAAGAATACTCCACCCTTAGAAAATCTGTACTCTTTTGCAGATGAGCAGGGTTCAAATTACGTAGGAAAATTTGACTTGCAAATTGCCTTGAAAATTTGAAGGCATTTTAAATTTTGAAATGTGTAAACACACAAAATCACAACCTTGGAGTCGATAATTTTCTTCCCTAATCAACCTTCATACTTACTCAATATAATACTTCTCGTTATCTTCTGTATATGCAATCTCCCAGTTATCTGGCAACATACCCATGCTATCCATATGACCAATATGTAATGCTGCATGATAAGACTTTGATAATTCACTTTGCTGTTTGAGGCGCCCCATATTAGCACCACCGTCATTGTTGTTTACACGAGGTTGTTCACGTTTTAATGATGATGTATCTGACCCTCTGTCATCTTGGGAGTTACTTGGTTGCGGAATCTTCAATTTGCTTGGATCCTTTGGCGGTTTAGGCGTGCCATAGTAGTTGTCTCCAAAAATCCCACTTTCAAGAAGTTCTCCTTTCCTTTCCATTTCCTTGAATTCCTCAACAGAGACAAATATGTAGTCGATGTTTGGCTTCTCATCTCCACGAGGTGCACGGGTTGTGCCTGGAAACATTACGTATAAAATACTTTTTATGAAAAGGTTTTGAGTAAATATGGCATTGAAAAGGCAGTTTAGATTCTTGGCTGCATGAAGGCTGTCAATTTCAATATAAAAGCCAATATTTTAGGCATTATCATAAGTGCAATATTTAGGTATATTTTGGCCTTTATGGTCTCTCGGACCATCTAGATCAGAATTATCTGACAAGCAGATAGAACCTAAAATCCCCTCACCCCTACCAACACCCTCGCCCCTACCACCAGCTAAAACTGCCTCACCAACCCTGGCAAGGTTTTTCAACCCACAGAAAACTCTTGTTGTTCTTTCAGTTGTGTCATGCACCCGGCACCCAGTGGAAGACACTTCGCAAAATATTGGGGGTGTGGGGGTGTAAACTTAGGTTGCCAAGATATAATCACCCTTTTGTTGCTGCAAATCTCAGTTCTTAAAACCTTTTTTGCTTAAATTTCATGCAAATTTACTTTAATTATAGCCTATCAAGGCTTTTGTGGTTGTAAAATCATTAATACAGCTTTGTTACACAGTTAGTCAGCTATCATGCAAAGGCTTTGAGAAATTATTGGGGGGAGGGCGATTGCCCCCCTTTAGCCCCCCTAGTGTCTGCCACTGCCTGCACCCTAGATCATGTATATGCCCTCTGTGATCAGTAATCTCTCAGCACCCATCCTACCGAAAACAAATATGGAAATGAAAATATCAATATATCGGTATTTCTTCAGGCTGGAAAGTCGCCAAATTTTAACCTGATGTTTGCCAAACTAATTGGACAATACAATGACATTTCAAAACAGTAACGAAAAGGGTTGTAACTTTATGCTGTTCACATATTTACATGTTCGTTTGGCGCAATTTACAGGCTGCATCAAAAAACGAAATAGTTTTATCAACCAAAAACTCGTACCAATTCGACGTAAGAAAATTTATCTACTTTTATTGCAGTTGTTCATGCTCAATACCAAAAATACCAAACAGATTCTCTGTTTTTGATATATCAATATTGGTAAAAATGCAATATCGAATGACCAATATTTAAAAAATGTTGATCATTTTCAATATACTGCAACAGCCTACATGCACATGCACTCCATGACCAGTACTCGCTCAACACCACCATCCCACACCCCCTCCCCCACCACCAGATCAAGCTGGATCTGCCAAAGCAAATTATAGAATTGAAAATAGGAAACATGATTTCATAAATCTGCACTCCTAACAATAGTTCTAGTCCCTTACTTGGGTTATGAAGATTTTATCTTGCTGTCATGAAACAATTCAACTCATTATGAAATCATGGGGCATTGGTTGCAAAACACACTATTATTTGAAAACTGACTAACAAATAAACCTTAGAAAGTAATTGATACAAATTGTATACTAATTGTAACACTACATATTGTTTTGAATAAAAACTAAATTACAAAGGCCGTCTTTTACTGTCCAGAAAAAGTACAAGAGGTCATTTAAAGACATTCCGGAGACACTTGGACCACATTCAAGCCTATCAGATACAAGCATAGGTCATGAATGTTCAGAAGTGTTGATGTAGTGATATCGTTTTAAATTGATTGCAAAATAAGAAGGTTTCACTAAGCACTATCGTGCAGCAGATGGTGGTCAATCTGCAGTTATCAGCATGAAGAATAATGCTAATTATTTTCATTAGATGGAGTAGTCTGGCGGCCAATATATAAAGGGGGAAAATTTGTTATGCTTGCTCAAAATATACATACAGTATCAACATTTCTGATGTCGATCACTGTCTGCTGTCCTGTAATGCTTACTGAAACCTGCCTATTTGCACTATTCAACTATACCTACGCAACTGAAAATTAACCAGGACCATTATTAACCAGAATTCATCTACAGAAATATCCAGAGTTTACAACCATACAAAATGTGTAAACATAGGACATGTAGAAAATAGATTAACAGTTCTAAATTTACTGTAAAAGCTATTAAAATGGTGTCAAAATTCATTCGCAGCAAGAGAAATGTGAATTTAGAATGCCACCCAAGAAAACATTTGCATAGTAAATATTTCACTCCACTGATGTTACAATTAAAGAAAATAAACAATACAAACTCTAAAAATTCTACTAAATATAGGCAAAACAAGGAACTATGAATACAACTCGCTTAGCATTACTTTTATTGGTTTAAATTTGGGTTAATTTGTTTAAATTTATTAAGCAACGACCGTTGGTCTATTATTTATAGCCTTCCAAATAACTGGGGATTTAAACTCAAAACTTACATGGAACGGTTCGTTCATAAAGGTTGTCACGAATTGTCTTTTGCAGCTCAGAATCGACATCGTCTTCTTCAAATCGTCCTGCTAAATACTCTTTCAAGTCACCACTAATACCATAACCTAAAAAAATAATAATTTCACTTTGGTTAACCCGTATTTTGGTTGATAAAATCCACAAGTTTTATATATAATGCATAATGTGTAATGTAACTAATTAGGGTTGGACGGCATTCGGCATATTTTTGTCAGCCGCGGGGCTAAATTTTGTCAAGTTACGCGAAATTTGGGCCTCAAAAAGCTTGGGAAAGTTGTCAATTATGCAAGCCTTAGGGTATAAATATAATAGCTCCAAGAATTTGGGTTATATTGCGAGGGATTGTTAGAATATAGCATCGTTAAAGATATTGTAGACACGGTGTTAGAGATAGTTGAAGCTAGTGCAAGCGCTCGTAAACAAACTCGAACACCACCTCTAAATTTCACTGAATTACACACGAAAATACGGCGTTTAAGCACAAGTTTAGGCCTGTTTCGAAAAGAATTTAGTGTACTCTGACAAAATAACAATAAATTGAACGTGTTAAGGAATACTAACCTGGTTTTACGACTTGCATTTTTAGAACATCGCCAGTTTTTTTTATCAAACTCACAACGTCCGGTAAAGTATACCCTGCAATCGCAACGTCGTTTACTTCAAGGATCACATCGTTTACATGTAGCTTCCCATTTTTATATTTGACTTTGTCTTGTTTAAAGCTACCGATTCGTGCAAATTCGCCATTCTCGGCGCCTCCCTCGATACAGACGTTGAAACTACCATTAGCCGATTTCACTACAATAATCTCTCGTACTCGCTGCGACCAATGCTTGCCTTTTCGGCCTAATGTCCCCTTTCTGGACATTTCAAACGCCGAAATAATACACTTAGTATCACCAGTAAATGTATAAGAGTGTTACCCACTAGTTTTCTTCAACAAAAAGCTGCTTTTTCACCATAAAAGTTATTTCAAAACACTCACTACGCTCGCCAAGTTCTACGTTATTTGATAAAACCAATTGGAATGTCAACGAACGCCCTACGCATGCGCGTCTAACAAAAAGAAGTAGTACGAATTTACTTTTTCATCAATGACAAAAACTATATTTTGTATTATAATAGGTAAAAATTTAGACAATGTTTAATAGAATACCTTCAATACAGTTATTATAGTCAAAGTGAAGTGTATTAGACGCTTTTTGGTTAGTAAAAGGAGAGCTAAATAATCTTAATAGTTAACGTTGGTGTATATTCTCCTAACTGGTGATCCTCAGCGTCTAGTGTTGGTCAGGCAGCGTCGTCTTTTCGCATTCTTTAGATTATTGAATGACGGGTCTCTATCGGATGTGCGAAATGATAATCGTTGCATTATTTTGCCCTCTCAACAAGTGCTATCGCTGCATGGGCTGGGGCATGGTTTTAACCACAAGAGGCTAGACAAAGCAAAACGCAGCAATCTTGGAGAAAAAAACTTCTAAAAGCTAGGCCACTTGCGTTGTGACCTCAAACAGGTGCCATAACTCAAAGGTGAATCGAGCTGACTCCCGGAATGTTTGTCTAAATTATTAAAAATAAATTTAAACCAGGAATTGAACATGTTTTGACACAGAAAATAGCAAATATATAAACATCCGAATTAGTCTTACTCGCCCGGAAATTTTACGCAAAAACCACAGCTGATTTTGAGGCTGATTTCAACTGGTGAATTCTAATGATTCTGATCACCTGCATGCGAAAACTGTTCTTTGGAATGCGGAATTATTTGTACTTGGTATTCAAATAAATTGTTTGAAATGTTTTTGTTTCAAACTGTGTTTTAAAATTCAAAAGGTCGAAACCTTTTCGTAGAAATAGTGCCGGGTGTATGGTTCATGCCAAAGTTCATGTTTCATGGACCAGTTTAGGATTCAGAAGAGTTGATGCTTGTACAATTATAGGCACAAAGAAATTACATGTAAACCATATCTCCCATTTCTATTTATTTGCTTCCAAATACAATTCTATTACATAAAAACAAATAGTATCATTTTTTCCAGACTCTGATAACTGCTGGTTGACCACCATCTGTTGAACGATATCGATGGTGCTTCATGAAACTCATAAACCTACGTTCAAAAGATATTTAATACTTGCTAGTGTAGTCTTCGGTCGTAAATTTACAGTTTCAGCCAAGTTTTGTACAACTCATGTATGTACCAAGCCCTTTAAGTACAATTACAAGTATAAATATTTCACGATTCTTAACCTACCGTAATCTCTCTAATAAGCCTCCTCTCTCTAATAACCCCCCTCCCTCCCCCCTTCTAATAAGCCCCAAAATTATCATCAAATAAGTCCCGCCTCTCAGATAAGCCCCCCCCCCCCACCACCACTCCAATTAGCCCCCCTCCAAAGGCGTCTGAAAAAATAAGCCCCCCAGGGGGCTAGAGAGATTACGGTAAATGGCAGTTGAACATTATAATTACATTACCCATGACCACGACTTGAAACTGAAGCAATAACTCATAGCAACCCAAATTCAAACAATATCAAGTCTTTATTCTTAGCATGAGAACAAAAAATTGATCATGAGTACACTTATATTGATCAATCATTAAAAACTCAGATGAGAAACAATAAAAATTTAAATAATAGCTGAGTAATCGCGTGACCGTATCCTGTTCGACTTTACATTGTTCAAAAACGGAAATTGGGGCTAGAAAATATTTAAATCGGTTATAAAATCATCTGGAACATTCAGGGTAAGTCACAATGAGTTAAAATATTGTGTCAGTCATCGTGATTGATATATTTTATTTGACGTAGTGCCTTTATAAATTTTCACTTTCCAGAACTTTTTTGCACAAACGTAACAATAATGCTGAAGTAATCCAGGAGCTTTTGCCGCTTCAGATCTACAGACTGCGCATGGACTTATACAAAGCTGTTTGGTTTAGGCTAGCGCAAATCAACCAAAAACACCAGTATCTGCTCTAGATGGCTGCATATGTTGGAAACTTCCGCACTTGTATAGGTCCATGACGAGGTCCAGGCCATAGGCAAACATCGTCCTAGCATTTGTAGTTGATTGGTTTCAAAATTCTCTGTATTCTATAAAATATCTTTTCCGAAAATTAGTTGCTTACTACATAAATTTTATTGCCACATAGAGTTGACGTCAACATGACGTCACAGACGCACCTTTAGCAACCCACTTCAACACCCACTTGACACTTTTTATTAATAAATTAAATGCTTCGTTGCTTCATTACTGTGGGTGAAATGTTTTTACGAGTTGCTGAGTAATTTCGGACGTAACATGCATTGTCTACGTGTCGTTCACCTCCTTTTTGCCTTCGGCTATTTGCTCTTAAGGCAGAGAATTAGTAACCTATATTAATAAAGTGCAAAACAAAAACCGAAAATATCTTGAAAAACCAAGATATGGACTAGCACAAGTCGTAATTTTAAATAGCTATATTTCGATCCTGTTACAGAATCACTGATCAGACCAACTGACGGATGTTTGGCTTTTAGTAATTTACATTCAATGAAGGCGGGTGGGGGAGGGGGACTGTACTAACTATACTGAATTGCCATTTAAGCTCTGGCCAAACAAGGATGAGTAACTAAATGCATGTTTTGATGCTGATAGGCCAAGGACATGGAAATCAATCTCTGATTGTAAAATTAATTAAAAAAAGAGTTGAGGAGAGTTGGCAAGCGAGAGTTGCATGAGAGTTTTCTCAACTCTCATGCCCCCGGTCAAACAAGAACAAGAGTTGCGAGTGTTGATAAGAGTTGGCAGGATATTACGAAGCATAGCACGCAAAAACTCTCATCAACTCTCATCAAAATTTGAACGAGCTCAAAGAGAGCTGCAGGCGGTCACATGCGAGCGAGAGTTGAACTATCGTCAACTCTAATCAACTCTAATCATCTCTGTCAACTCTCACCTTGTTTGATCTGGGCTTTAAAATCAGCCCACTTTTTTTAAGTTTAACAATGTGACACTGTTGATTTTTCCACCGTCTTTACAATGAGTTTTTATGCATATTTGTTTCTATAATTTAGACACCCAGTCAGAGTTATAGAAATTTCGAGAAATTTTGATCTAATTCGATAAAATGGCTCACACGCTTATAACTATTGTTAACTCAAAAACATATAATTTTCCAACCCACCCTTCACGACGGGGTGCTGCTCAGATATGCAAGGCTCTTTGAAGGAATTCCGATCTCTTTCAATTACAGCTAATGGTGTGAAAAAAAATCCGATTCGGTTTTATAAGTTTCGTGGGAATAATATAGCTTTGGTCATATAATATTTTCGGCTTTGCAGGCAAAAGCATTTTTACATGTTTCTTATTCATCGCCGATATACTAGCTCAGTGTTCGCAGGCAATATGTGGTACTGTTGCGCGGAAATGCGGAATCGAAACTAAATGTAATGATGATTCGATCCTTTGGTCACGGACAATACCAATGGGGACAAGTGCATTTAATTTACCTAGCTGGGGCATCTTCCTCCAAGTACAATGGCAATAACCCCGATAGCTAACAACAGTGGCAATAACCCCGATAGCTAACAACGAGAACTAAACTAAACTAAACTAAACTAAACTAGTTCATAGCTGTTCTTCCTTGATGCCTTATATTGGTCCAATGTTACTACTACAGGAAGCAACCGGAATATCTGAGGAAAACCTGAGGTGTTCGGTAGAGTTAAACTGAAAGCAGTCTTCTCACATGAGATTAAATGAGAGGAAATAGAAACAGACAACTGAATATTGAGGAAATCGAGCACCGTTCTCAGACATGGAAAGAACAAACCTCCGACAGTAACACAGCAGGTCTGCACATCATGACATAAGGTTCTATATAAGAACCTATATAAGGTTCTTATAAGGGCCCACTATATATAAGGTTATATACGGTTCTATTTAAGGGCCCACAGTAATTGGTTTTAACTGTTGTGGTGTCCCCGCCATTCGTTACTAGTATTGTATTGTATTGTATTGTCTTGTATTGTGTATTGTATTGTATTGTATCGTATTGTTTTGTTTAGTAAATGACGGTCTTTACTGGACCTAGAGAGGAAGAACAGTTTAAAACTGATAGAGCTAGCCAGTATAAATAGAGTTAATTTAGTTTATAGCTATCCTCTTTTAGGAGCAGTGAACCAATAAGAGATAGCCCTTATACTGAACCTCTAGAGTAGAACAGCTTAATATAGACAGAACTAATGTTCTTGAATGCTAGTGAAAGTGATCGAAATATATATTACATCGAATCATGTGAGAAGCGTATTGTTTTGATCCCACGCATTCTAGCTACCGCATCTGTACACATATCCCCGATACAATGACGGAACATATACGCCTTGAAGGGAAGTTGGCACAATTCACTACCACGCTTTGTCGGTCTACTCTCAAGTAGTAGTAGGAGTATTTCCGTAAACATCACCAGAATTTGTTATTCCTGCATACAATACAAAATATATATGAACGCCTACAATAAAGACTAAAGTACAGCATGGGCTGAAACTGCCCATGTTATCGTGAAACAATTTCAGCCCCGTCAGCCCCGTCAACTGAAAACTGTACAAGTAATCAGGACCTTAATCAATACAACTGAATACCAGTGAGCTCTATATATATATATCTGGAGTGAGAACTTATGTCCAAAAAGTGAAGCCAAAGATGGCGGAAATTGACGTCCAGTGCCAATCCCTTTCTATTGTTTTCGACCGCGCGGTTTGCACAAGCCGGCAAGGAGTGTGCCGAAATTTCGTGTTTTTACTCCGATTTAAACAATAACATCATGATTTTATGAACTAATAACTTGATTAGCGATGCGATCTGTTAGAAACAACTGGAATTAGCAGGAAAAAATGGTATGAAAACTGTTTATGACTTTCATGAGTTTGGATGTCAATTGCCGCCATCTTGGCTTCACTTGGCCTATTGGCCGAACATTAGAAGTTCTTACTCCAGATATATATAGAGCTCACTGCTGAATACCAGTTGTTTTTAATCACGTTTCTATGACAACAGCCACTCCCATATCACAGCGGCTAAGTTGAAGTTTTGAGACTAGTTCCCAGTCCCCGAGCATACTGTTATATTTCTCGAAGGTATCGAGTAAGCTTGAGCCATCGTATCCTCCTATGGCATGCAGCTGACCACAAAATACTGCTGTACCTAATAGAATAAAAACAACCTTAGTCCTGAGAAAGTCAAGCCGGGCAAACTAGAAAACATTTCTCAGAAACATTTTCTCCTAGCCAAGGTGGGCAAACCAGAAAACATTTCTCAGAAACATTTTCTCCTAGCCAAGGTGGGCAAACCAAAAAACATTTCTCAGAAACATTTTCTCCTAGCCAAGGTGGGCAAACCAAAAAACATTTCTCAGAAACATTAACTGTACAGTAATGATTACTTCTGAGTAAATTGCTCAATCACAACAAACAAACAAAAACAGACTTACCGACATAACAGCGTTTACAGTTCATGTCTTTCAAAGTCATCCAGCGATCAGCGCATGCGCTATAACACTCAGTAGAGTTGAGATGCTGTGTGCCATCATACCCACCAATTACGTACAGTTGACTGTCAAGACCAGCAACACCTGCACCTAAAATACGTTGACGAGAACTAATGGTTGCTCATTTCTTATAGAACATGGTCAGCCGTACATACGCATTGAACACCCCCCCCCTCACCCACCTTCCTCAAAATAACTGGAAATTTTCCTACATGCAGGCTTTTGCCTGGGTAAGTTTGCCAGTTGGTCATTGCAGTACTGCTAGTCTGACTGAGTGCTGACTGTTGCTACTAATACTAGCCTGACTAGTCTAGTACTTACTGCTTTGCAATGTTTTATTCAATGTTTCACTTTGCCAGTAAACCTTCCTCAATGCCCGAAGCTTTTTTGCAACTCTGCCAATTTCTTTGCAGATCTGAATCCCTACCTGAGCGCGGTGTCTTCATTGTGGCGACTGGTGACCAGTCACCAGTTCTAGGGTCAAAACGCTCTACGCTGTTCAAGATAGCATTTCCATCATAGCCTCCAAGACAGTACAACGTTTCGTCCATATTGACAAGCCCCGCCCCTTCACGGCCAGTGTCGGTCTCACCAACGATGGTCCATCTATCAATGGTCGGGTCGTAACATTCAACTGTTGTATGACGTATTGAACCATCAAAACCACCAGCCACGTATATTTTACCTAGAAGTATTGTAACAGTTGTAAAGTTTAAGCTGTTTCTTTTTTAAAACTGCTCCCGTTAGGGTCTAGGTGGACTTCACGGTTTCATCAAGCACTATCATCAACAAGCAGTTATCAGAGTGAGAAAATAATATTTTAATTATTTTTGATATAGGTAGTAGTCTTGTATTTGGTGGTCAAAAAATGAGATTGAGACATTTCCTACTCCTGTCAACATTTCGCGGACAACCATCGCATGCCCTGTAACTCTTAATGAAACCTACCAATAACGCCCGCTTTACATATCTACCGTGATATACCGAAATATTGTTGTTCAGTTGTTGCTGTAGTTCTGTTGGTTGTTCAGTTCTCTAAGTACGCTTTTTTTGTGTTTTGAGATTCGTCTAATATGATGAAATTTGCCAATGTTCCTCCCAATATATATAAAATTGATTTAGCTTAGGTTTCCTCCTGTAGTACGCTGGTCCAATATAAGAGATGGCCCTTACAGGACCTCTAGGGAGAACAGTTTAAGGTACGTTCACACATAGCGATTTGTCGGGCCGATTTTAGGTTTTGCTGAATGTTAATGACGAATATTTTCAGTTGATGATGTCACCAGATGACGTTTGCCACGTATTTTTCAAATATCATTAACGTGCATCTGAAATCGGCCCGACAAATCGCTGTGTGTGAACGTACATTCAGACAGAACTGATAGAGGTATAATAAACTTTTCTAAAGAAAAATTTACCATTCAAAACAGCGGCGCCAGCGAGACCTCGACGATGTACCATTGACGCAGAAGGCGTCCATTCTTGTGTGATGACGTCATAACATTCAACTGAGTTCAATCTTCCTGAGCCATCATAACCACCAATAGCAAACAACTTAGTACCCAGGGCCACGGAACACAAGTATCTGCGCTTCTTTCTCATAGCCTGGAAAATTATAGTTAATACTAGTCATATTTATGACAAGAACGTAATTTTGTTATACTAAACTAAACTTTAGTTCGTATCAAATAGCTCATTGGTCCAGTGTTATTACAGGAGGGAACCTAAACTAACTTTATTTCATACTGGATAGCTGTACCAGTTCGAAACTGGTACTGGGCCATTCCTTTCTGGTCCAATGTTACTACAGGAGAAAATCTGCGGCGTTCTGTAAAGTCGAACTGAAGTATTCTTCTCAATATAACCAGACAACTGTACACGTATATTGCAGAAATCTAACATGGGTGGCAGAGGTGAGAGGGACATGTGTACTAACTACTATTTGGTAGCCATTTCCACAACTTTTCCCTATTTACCTGAGCAAATGTACTCTTGTTTGTCCTAGAATCGAATCTCTCCACAACATCCACAGGTGTTTGTAAGTCTCCAAATCCTCCCAAGATGTACAGCACCTGTCCAGTGCCCAGCCGAGCACGTGTTCTTTCATTCTGCATCTCCATACGACATTCAGGTCTCAGGTGGTATTTCTTCGCTTCATCAACCAGATCTCGGCAAGCAAAACTTCGGTGGACCAAAACCTAGCAACAGAACTACAGGTTTTTACCATCCTCGCAAGTAAAAGCCTATAGCTAGGGAGGAGAATGGGTTTGTGATACAACACACATTTATGGGTACATTAAAAGATTGAATTTCAAAACTATTCAATTTATAAATTTTCAACCAGCAAACATTGCTGAGAGTCTTTTTTGAGTAAGAGTAAGGGGTTGCTACTTTCTAGGTCATGAATAAGGAATGAAATGCCAAACGAGTTTCCAAGGTTTTCCCTCTTGTAGTTGTGGCTCCTCTAAAGAAGGAACAAGTTTGATGGAATGAGTTTGATAAAACGCCAATCCATTTAACCATTTACTATTTTACTCTGTCTAATGTCAGACGATTTTACTCGTCAGTCGTGGGGTACTGCCAGTTAATGGGTTAACAATACATAACTATTTGCCAGTGTCTCTTGTTAACATATTAGCTGGCAATGCGCCCAGATGCACTCTACTTTACTATTTTACTCTGTCTAACGCAAGACAATTTTACTCGTCAGTGGTAGGGTACTGCCAGTTAATGGGTTAAGGTGCAATGCACACTACTTTATAATTTCACTGTCATGTCCAACACCAGATGCTGCTACTAGTTTGGGCACAAATTGGTTAATTTAATCTTATTATTGCATAATTTCTGTGTTAACCCATTAACTGGCAGTACCCTAACACTGACAAGTAAAATCGTCTGGCGTTAGACAGAGTAAAACACTAAAGTAGGATGCATCTGGGCACATTGCCAGCTAATAGGTTAATTACCTCATTATCAATGATATCAGTGAGATAACGTGGCGTAAGCAATGGCAGTCGAACAGTCTCAAGTAAACTTGGTAAATATTCTTTACGATCTTCTGTATTGTGTTTTATCCACATCATCACTGCTTCAAACACAACTTCCTCTGATGGAATCTTTAAAAGACAAAGAATGCACATTGTGAAATATATTTACTGAATACTGTATATAAGCATGCACCAATTTGCTGGTAAAGTTGAAAAGTACCAATGATGCTATAAAAATACTTCAATACCTTGAGAGGAGACCCTTCATCAGAAGGTTAGCGACCTCTATACGAAGGGCTTTCACTGGAACTGTCGAAGTGTTTTTAAATCTGTAATTCAGTCACAAACTTTTGGTGGCAGTCTACAAACTTGAAGATGCGAGTTCTTATCCCATTTGAGATAACAAATTTATCGTTGTTTTCTGCAGTGCTAGAATTCATATGCCATCAGCCTTTTCAGACCCAAACCGTGGCAGTTTATTGTAGAATACTACCTACACTGTACCCCCACATTTGAGCCATAATCAATCAGGATGCTTTTTGCCACCAAATACAAGATTAATACTTGACACGATAAACAAAATGCGTGCCTTTAATTATAAGTCAACAGTCAACTACACTAAATATGAACCCTGATCACAAAACATAAAACAGTAAAGTGTGTAGTGACATGCATAAATTTCCTACCGTAATATTGTCATTTTGAATCAATTCTGTAACTTCATTGCATTCCAGTTGCAGAAACTCCTCACACTTAATCACATCGACAAAATGTTTGTGTGTAAATTTCTCTGCGGCTTGCCTCAATGACTCACAGTGATGGGTCTCGGCAAAGTTCTTTACACCAAGGCAGTTGGCGGGATCTAGTTGGTTTTCCAAGAATGCAGAACATGCCTTCTTTGCTCCTTTTCAGAAAACAAAAACAGAAAGAATGGAGTGAAAATGTGGAGACTTGAAATCACAGTCAGCCGACAGGTTGCGGACAGGTTGCAGACAGGTTGTTTGCCATATATAATGAGGGTTAATAACACCATTTATCATTGACAGTTACTGTAAAATAGTGTAAATGTATACAATATACTTAGGCCCTTCTATGAATAATAGGTTTTCTCACCATTTAATTGCAGTAAACATGCAGCTGGCAGTAATGCCTGTACGTTCTCAACACTGACTTTCACAGTTTCTGTATAAATGAAATCCAAGAGGATTTCCATTGTATCTGCTGATAATCCTTTAATCTCGATTTTCTTCTGCTCGTTAGAACTCTCACTCATGCCACTCGTAAACATCGCCTCGAAGTAGTCGCTACATGCGGCAAGGATCACTCGATGGACAGGAAAATTACGATCTTCCACGCAAAGGATGGCATCACATAATAGGTTTCGCTTCCTCAAAGTGTTGATGGAACTCAGGATTTCGACAGAGTGGCCCCCTGATGGAAAGTCATGGACTTCACTTGAACTCATTGTTGTTGCATACCTATAGTTTCAATGAATGAGATTTTCTTCTTAACAGATGAAGCCACAATGATCCCTAATGTACGTACACTACAGTACTTTGTTATTTCACTCCATACGTGTAGGAAGCAACTTCAAGTTGGAGGGGCACTTCCTCTTAAGGCCACCTTGTTTTCCCATTGTTTTAGCTGGAAAAGGGGCACTTTGAAGAAACCATGGGGAAACATGCCACTATGCTCCCTCCCTCCAGTTCCTACATTACTGTATTACTCTGTCAAAAAGTCTGGACTTTTCCATTTTGTCTAGAGATGTGAAATTTAATCTTAGCAGGGCACCAAATTAACATGCATCACTTCAGATTGTGTTCACTTCCTGAGCAGTGGTGTGGCCACCTGAGAGGGGGGAACCCATGTTCAGATATCAGACTGTAAAGTTCTATTTTTGCATTTCCTTGAAAATTCACGGACAGAAATTCCGCTTCGATATCTGACCAAACTTTACAGTCTGATACATACCCATCAACCTGTTAATAATGGAACAAGCCTTATGACCCACTCTACTGGTTATGACAGCTGAAGTGGTATAACAACTGCCCCCTGAAAAATTTATATCCCTTGCTGGTTTGCAAACGAGTGGCATATCCACCCCAGATTTTAACGTGTTTTGTTCATCAATTTAATTAGTTTTAAACGACACACAATTAGGCAGGAACAAAAATAAACAGCAAAAACACAATTAAGTATTATTAAAATTCACAATTTGAAAATGAACAAGCAGCATTTTAAAATACCGTATTAAAGATGCGCTTGAATATAGAAAATCATGTTGATCTTTCCCCCACTATGTAGCCAGAACACAGGGAAAAATTGACCACTTTCACTGTTTCACATAGTTGTAGATCTACAAAGATCAAGTTTCTTACATAAAACAAAAAACAAAAAAAACGTTTACAACAGGAAGTAAACAAATAGCCAAGTAACCAAGCCTCTTGATGGACGCTCGCGCGCAATCCTAATTATGCAGAATTTTTCAAATCATTTTGCGCATATAATTAAAATGTTAAAAATTTCATGTTTCCTTATTAAATGTTTCTCCGTTTACCCACCTTTGGAAACATTGTTGCGGAGACAAAATGTAAACCTTCAACACTCTGTCCATCGAGCGAGATACCCAAAATTTAGAAATTTACTCTTATACCATTCACTGGCATCATCCTAGTATATATACATGAACCTCGCTGCCGCGCCTCAACCCCCAACCCCTTAAAACCTCCAGCTAAGCAGGTTCACCGAGCGCTGCACCGGAATCACAGGACCGCAGATTCGATTCCTGCCAGAGGGCCTATAGTTGCATTTTTCGCAACTACTCCTGGTAGTAGGTCTAAAAATATGTATATAATATTCGCTCGAAATTTCCATATCTACAAAACTCTTCAAGGTTCAGAAATGTTTCTCGATAAACCTATTTTCCCTAGTGTGACTTTTGTTGCAGAAACAATAATAGTTTCTTAGTAGTTTGTCCAAAACGATTCTAATCCTAACCTAACGAAGTTTGTTTACCCAAGTTATGGTCTTTTCACCTAAAACCCAGCTCGCAAGGTAAACCCAACAAAGATTAAAACAGAAAGTTTTAAAACTTTTATTAATACAACAACACGTACATTCAAAACGACATACATTAAAAATTTTAATAATGTAGAGTTACCTCTTTGTGAAAGTTCCGTCTCAATTGCTTATTCAGAAAAATCATCGTATTAAGCACTTTTAAAATATAAGTTATTCTGAAGAATGTGAGCATAATACACAAATTTAGCAAACTGTATATTCAAATCTATCTTGATTTATCTTCAGCAGTCATATATGTTTAGCAGCTGACAAACGATTTTGGATGCTGTACTAAAATTATATAATCTTTCTGCTGACATAAAAAAAATTCTGAGACCAATGGTCCGCTATTTGGTTTTAAGAGGTAACCACATTTTTAAAATCTAACATTACAATTGGACACAAAAATAACTAAAAGGGTCTTGGAAGAGGGCGCTGGAAAAGGCAAATGCCGGGTTATAACGAAGAGACAAAGCTCTTTGGGATTTGAAGGTTCGCGGGTTGACGCGAAGGGTGAAGGCCATTAACGTGGGACACTAGGGCCGACTCAAAACCACACGCAGGCCATCTACGTCACTATGGCAACAATCTTTAGCGTCTCCTAGATAAGATAAGATAAAGCTATTATTTGAAAATTATGGCTTGACCTATACTAGAGACGGATGATCCAATATTGATCTGAACAAAGAAACATAGTTCGTATGATAATATTGATCTGAGTAGAAGTGCGGCAAACGTATCATACGTTTATAGAAATCGAGTGCTCCGCCAGACGGAGGATCCATGTCTAGAATAAATTGGACCAATTCCAGCAACTTACTTATTCATGAAGAATCCTTGCTCTGCTTCGCGGTATTTATTCGCCGGCTTTGGTTTGTTCTCACGACGTCCACGATAGCGGTTGCCAGGCGACGGCTGACGTGATTGCGCCATCAGCTCTGAAGAAAGATATGATGGCGTTACATCGAGCGAGATGCCCAAAATCTAGAATAATTTACCATTGTACCATACAATGGAGAATACCCGCGGCCCTGCGATTACAGTACAACGCGTTGATCACACAGCTACAGAGTCCAGTTTCCAAGAATCTGTAGTAGAGGTAATTGGACTCTGTAGCTCAGTGGTGAGAAAGCTGCATCGAAATCGCAGAGAGAGCCTCGAGCGGGATGACCAAAATTTAGAATAAGTTTCATTTCCTACCATTATAAGTCTCTTCTTCTTGCCGCTGATTATAATCTAGTACCAGTCTCTTCACTTCCTTCTGCTCGGCCTGTTCCTCTTGTTGCTTCTCGCGTATGTTCGCCGCAAGATCG
Organism: Trachythela sp. YZ-2020; assembly: GCA_016169945.1. Taxonomy (NCBI): domain Eukaryota; kingdom Metazoa; phylum Cnidaria; class Anthozoa; order Malacalcyonacea; family Clavulariidae; genus Trachythela; species Trachythela sp. YZ-2020. The sequence continues at coordinate 2,331,479 of JADLSH010000098.1, read as the reverse complement.
GAAGTGATCGGAACCTTAAGATCACGCAACTGCTGTCTGTTTCCTTTCTTTAACATCACCATAAAATTGACGCGATTTCCTTCTTCGCTCCCAGGCTTTTTCTTGCCCAGCTGCATGGGCACGGCCACATCAAATGAAGGAACCTTGACGTTTTCAGTGCGCCGATTTTGGTAGTCATCGACAATCAATTTTTGGAAATCATTAAGGAAGTCTGTATCTTCTTCACACGGTACTAGTTTTGGGCCACCTATGCCTTTCACCTGTGAGAATAATGATTAGGCGTCATGATGTATTATAAATGCCAAAGAAAATTTGTCTGATAAGTTGTCTATCTATAAAAACGAAAGTATATATCGCGAGTATATATCGAGACATTGAAGTAGGGCATTTGAGATGGATTTCACGTGTTAATGGGAAAGCGCAGATGGCAGATAAGGTTAGGGCCCTGACCCTTACCTCTGAGTTAAGCCTGCTATACTGTAGGTCGAGGGCAGGGATTTACTTAGGTTGGGTAACTTCCCTGTGCTGGTGACATGTAAGTTGAGATTGGTTGGTTCTTTCCTGTGCTTCGAGGGTTTTTCTCTGGGTACTCCGGTTTTCCTCATTCACTAAAAACGAACCCTTAGGCATTAACCATAACTAACGGTCGGAGATCTTTGTCAATTGGGTTGTAAAACTTGTTAAGGCTTTCTGTCCACCTCAGAGTTGTAAACATAATAAAAATAAACTAATCCCACCCGCCCCAACAATCAGCTTCGTTACCACCCTACCTGATCCTCGCCTTCTTGTTCAGATTCAATTTCAGACACTTCATCTTCATCAAGAGTCAATGAATTCCCCCCTCGTTTACGTTTGTTCCCATCTCCCCCGGGATTTCTCTCTTCAACCTCCATATCACTCTCCCCAGTCTCGCTCTCTTCCTCGTCACGCTCGGCCGGGGACTGGGGATAGGATGCGGGTCCGTAGTTATTGGTGTTCAGCGGCATCTGGATGGGAGCTGACGCAGGCTTGTTTTCCGTCGCAACGACTTTGACTGCCTCGTCTGGGGTAAGAGAAAAACGCAAACTTAACATATATTGAAGGTGATCAACTTTATTCACACATAGAGGTCCAGTAAGGCCATCCCTTATCGGTCCAGTGTTACTACAGAAGGAACCTAAATTGAACTATACTAGATAGCTCAATCAGTTCTAGCAGTGTAAAACTCTCTTAGATGTCCAGTAAGGGCAATCTCGTATGGTAGAGATTGTTACTACAGGAGGAAAATGGAACACCAGAAGAAACCCGCCATTTTTGTTTGAGAGAGGCGAAATTATAATCAGAGAACTGCATATTGCAGCAATTGTACCTTAATTGCAGTAATTGTACCTTAATTGCAGAGGTGAAAGGCACATGCACTAACACGCAACAACTGCATGATTGACAGTCCAGATACAGCTTTGTAATGGCCACTCTCTAGGCAGCTGCGTAGTAAACCAAGCGATGCAAAATCATTACCTATTTTCTGTCATCTAGACACAGCTTTGTAATGCCCACTATCTGGACAGTGTCAACGCAAGCGAAGTAATACAGAACACTACCTATTTTCTGTTGATATTCCAGATTCAGTTCCTCCACAGCTTTCATGGCTTCTTCAAGGGAATTATGAAGTTTAAGTTTCGATCGTAAAGATTCCAATGTATCTGCAACCATGTATTCAACTTCTTTAGGAAATGGGCAGTCTTCATTCCAAACACCATTTGATTTCTTCTTCCAAATGTACGCCTGGAAAATTGATGGTACACATTTGATTGTATTGTATTGTATTGTATGGTATGGTATGGTATGGTATGGTATGGTATGGTATGGTATGGTATGGTAATGAATTGTAAAGTACAAGTATTGTAAAGTACAAGTATTGTTTGGATTATACGGCGATTGACTGTTGTGTAAAACTACCTGAAAAATACAATAAGAACTTCGACGTTTCGAGCGAAGGCCCTTCGTCTGGAAGTCAACTTCCCTACTAACTTTCAGACAAAGGGCCTTCGCTCGAAACGTCGAAGTTCTTATTGTATTTTTCAGGTAGTTTTACACAACAGTCAACCGCCGTATATTTGCTACACTCTACCCACAGGTCCCACACTGGCACCGCACGTTCGAAATATTGTTTGGATTAGTTTAACAAAGCATCATATAGTACGATAGCTACAAACAGAAGCTAACATGAGTAGAAGATGCACTACAATGAAGAAATATAACAAGAGAAACACTTCATTACCTGAAAGTAAACTAGGAAGCAATCCAGTTTACGTTTTAAACTACCACGATCAAAATACTGTCCGCACGTATCAAGCAGAATACAGACCAAACGAATACGAAACAAGTGTTCTGGGGGGTCCAAGACGGATGGCAAACCTACAGAAACATAACCAATATTTTGACATGAATGTCCAGCTCAGCAACGATACCTATGAAGTGTGCATCCTCTTTTTGGCCTTTAAACTGAACTATACAAACGATATTTATACGTAGCTCAATCAATTCTAAACTGTTCTTCCTAGAGGTCAAGCAAGAGGCATCCCTTATTGGACCAGTGTTACCAATGGAGGAAACCTAAGCTAAACTAACTGTATTTATATTGGATAGCTCTGTCAGCTCTAAAATGTTTTCCCCAGAGGCTTTATTTATATTGGATAGCTCTGTCAGTTCACCCTAGCAGGCCTTCCTGGGAATGGCGTGCGATCGCACGCGAACACCTTGACCACAGAGAAGAGGCAGAGTCTAATGTATGTATCAATAATGTGAGTGTAACTCGCCTTTGAGCCAGCAGCAGTGCGAGGCTCAGACCCTCAAAAATTCAAAAATTCTAAAGTTAACTTTTAATCACAACTTCAGTAATCAGTCAACCGATAACGTAAATAAAAAAAAAATAAAAGGGTCTCTCTTATGCCGGTTATTTTCCGAATCCGCCATCTTGCCATCTTGTGAATGCCTCGTGTTACGCACTGTGGCTGACATGGCAGCGGCCGGCCGATAATTTAAAAAAAAAAAAAAAAAAACAAATTCTGGAGTAATGTGTTTTGAAATCAAAAAATGAATAAAACAAGACGAGTTTGAGACTGTAGACTGTAAATCCACACTTAAATCATCAATCATCAGAGAATAAGCGGCGGTGTTTACGCATTTTGCCTGAAGTGAAACCTCTGTATAGTGTCTACTCTGTGCCTTGACACACGCCAGCGCTTCTCAAGAAGTGCGATTGATCGCACGCCTCGATAAGCTCGATTAGGCTACAACGCAAAACAACAAAACTATAATATTTTATCTTTTCAGCGCAAATCGTCAGAAATTAGACGTCTTCTAAGCTCTTTTATTTTTTTAGTGTTTACTTTGTCATATTCTCTGGTAGCTGTGCTTCATATTTGAACATTCTATAACCAGATTTTAGTCTAGTCGCTAACCATTATTAAATCTGTGCGGCCTGCTGACCATGCAGGGGATGAAAAATTGATCACACTCCACTGCACGCCTAGATAGCTCAAGGAGTGTGATTGGTTGCACCCCTACCATATTCTTCCTGGGAAGGCCTGCCCTAGAGGTCCAGTTACGACTTCTTACTGGCCATTCCTTACTGGGGAAATGTTACTACAGCACGAAAACAGAATTCTCGGAGAAAACCTGCGGTGTTTGGTAGAGTCAAACTGGAAGTTAAAGGTGAAAAGGTCTTACCATCATCTGAGTTTCCAAAAGTGATGAAGGAATATAAAACAGTAAAGACGACATTCGATTCAATCAACTGATAATTGTAAAGCTCTCCGAGGTATTTTACACAACTAATGCGACACTGGTTCATCTTTGGAATGTTGATCTACATGTAACATGAAAAAATTGTTGGGTTCTAGTTAGTGTAACGGGGCAGAAGATGCATGCTGGTCAACTTCATAACTGTTGACACTTTTAGGAGCAAGAAAATTACACCAAATATCTCAATTCTATGTCTCCAAATACAAGACTACTACATATAGCGAAAAGAATTAACATTATTTTCTCACTGTGATAACTGCCAGAAAACACTCTTAGAAATATTGAATTTCATCAAATATATATGTATACCTCCATTCCAACACGTATCTCTTCCAATACACCATCGACCACTTCTATCCCCACATGTTCCTAGAGGACGAATACACAAATGAGTAAGACAAAACAAAACAAAACCCAGTGTTTTTAAATCTTACAAGCTTACATGATAAGGAGCCAATCCTGCCAATAAATTAGCAGCGCAGTGAATGTTGCTGTATTTCACATTCCAAGAACGAATCAGACATCGCACAACGTAGGAGCAAATCTAAAAAGAAAAATACACTTTTACATACGGCGGTTGACTGTTGTGTAAAACTACCTGAAAAATACAATAAGAACTTCGACGTTTCGAGCGAAGGCCCTTCGTCTGGAAGTTTACAAAATAGTCAACCGCCGTATTTGCTGTACTCTACCCACACTGGCATCGCACGTTCGAGATATTTTCACACTTTTACATAGTCTGACTCACTCTGACGAATATTTACATCTATCTATGTCTGAGGAGAGAAGCAAGGCTGTGACACTACTGGCTGTGACACTACTGGATGTGTCTTTCACCTCTGTCAGACTGTGATCGGGGTTCGATTCATTTTGGAACTGATTGAGCTATCCAGTATAAATAGAGTTAATTTAGTTGAGGTTTTTCTCCTGTAGTAACACTGGACCAATTTAGGATGGTCATTACTTGATCTCTAGGAGAACAGTTTAGAACTGGTAAAGCTATCCAGTATAAATAAAGTTAGTTTAGTTCAATATATAGTTTCCATTGCATACTTCTTCTTGATCCCAAGGTAATTTCCGTAGTTGACGTAAGACCTGAAAAATAAACCATGTTAGTTGAACCCTTCGTCAGCAGAGTATTAAGTAGGAATGTTAATAGTTAAATATACTTGCCCGTACAATGCACATACCTTTTCTGTCGTTGTTTTTGATAAATCCTTATAGATTAATTTTCTGACGTATTCTTGCATGGGAGGTCTTTCCTTTTTAGTCACCTTGAACGAGAAAAAACCCCGCATTAATAGCTCATTAGCAAAATACAAAGAGAATCAGCAACGTATGGTTGTCTTGATAACACTATAACAAACACCATCTCGTACGTAATATATTGTATCCAGCTAGTTTCCTTTTTAAAAATAACTTAAACCAAATAAACTAAAACCTTTAAGGACCTACCTTTGGTCTATCAGGCGGGTTGGTATAATAAAATGCATTGTCAATCATTGTCTTTTGTCGAGAATCAAGATTTTGAACAAGTTTCTTGCGCATCATTTGTTCCTGAGTATAAAGAATCGTTAATGATGTTATAGAAAATTGAAAATGCAGGGCAAATACAGACCCTAAAAAAGAGGTTGACAAAACATACAATGCAAAATACTATTGAGTGAGGGATTCAGCTTGATCTGGTAGAGGAGGGGGGGGGGTGGCGGTCATGGAGGGGGGCACGACAAGCGACCGAGGCAAGATGCATCATCGCTAAGGGAGCTATGGCAATGTTCTGGGGAAACAGCCCCCATCAGGGTCTAACACAGTCTTGCTGCTGGTAGGGTGTGGGTGGTCTTGGATTATAAAGCTTGTCAATAATGGTTTTGAAAAATAAGCTTGTCTAGATGATCAGTTAACAATCTAGCTTTGCATCTTACCAGTATGTTTTTGGTCTTGATGTGAGAGTCCGCTGACCTAAAGAGATAGCGGCCACATGTCTCCAACAGACTGCACGCCATTTCAACATTATGATGTGTGAAGTTATCCAACAAAATCTAATGTGAAAGTAGATGCATTCAAAAATTTGAAATTAAGGCTGATAAACGTATTGTCTATTCTGCACCAGTGAACAATAGGTTGCGCTATCCAGTCTAGTTTTCAGATCAGTGGTGACTTCACTGACTTGTTACTTGTATTGCGCGCAGAGTTATTATGACGCGTCAATTAAACATTGTTACCTTTAAACAATGCACTGTTTCCTTTTTTGGCACCATTCCAAATTTGGTCAATTCACCTGAAATGAATAACTCAAAGTTAGCTGCCTGTCTGTCTTTCTCATTCTGTCCGTGTGTCTGTCTGTCCTTCTCATTCTGTCCGTGTGTCTGTATGTCTTTCTCATTCTGTCCGTGTGTCTGTCTGTCCTTCTCATTCTGTCCGTGTGTCTGTCCGTCCTTCTCATTCTGTCCGTGTGTCTGTCTGTCCTTCTCATTCTGTCCGTGTGTCTGTCTGTCCTTCTCATTCTGTCCGTGTCTCTGTCTGTCTTTCTCATTCTGTCCGTGTGTCTGTCTGTCCTTCTCATTCTGTCCGTGTGTCTGTCTGTCTGTCTTTCTCATTCTGTCCGTGTGTCTGTCTGTCTTTCTCATTCTGTCCGTGTGTCTGTCTGTCTGTCTTTCTCATTCTGTCCGTGTGTCTGTCTGTCTTTCTCATTCTGTCCGTGTGTCTGTCTGTCCTTCTCATTCTGTCCGTGTGTCTGTCTGTCCTTCTCATTCTGTCCGTGTGTCTGTCTGTCCTTCTCATTCTGTCCGTGTGTCTGTCTGTCCTTCTCATTCTGTCCGTGTGTCTGTCTGTCTTTCTCATTCTGTCCGTGTGTCTGTCTGTCCTTCTCATTCTGTCCGTGTGTCTGTCTGTCCTTCTCATTCTGTCCGTGTGTCTGTCTGTCCTTCTCATTCTGTCCGTGTGTCTGTCTGTCCTTCTCATTCTGTCCGTGTGTCTGTCTGTCTGTCCTTCTCATTCTGTCCGTGTGTCTGTCTGTCCTTCTCATTCTGTCCGTGTGTCTGTCTGTCTTTCTCATTCTGTCCGTGTGTCTGTCTGTCCTTCTCATTCTGTCCGTGTGTCTGTCTGTCTGTCCTTCTCATTCTGTCCGTGTGTCTGTCTGTCTTTCTCATTCTGTCCGTGTGTCTGTCTGTCTGTCTTTCTCATTCTGTCCGTGTGTCTGTCTGTCTTTCTCATTCTGTCCGTGTGTCTGTCTGTCCTTCTCATTCTGTCCGTGTGTCTGTCTGTCCTTCTCATTCTGTCCGTGTGTCTGTCTGTCCTTCTCATTCTGTCCGTGTGTCTGTCTGTCCTTCTCATTCTGTCCGTGTGTCTGTCTGTCCTTCTCATTCTGTCCGTGTGTCTGTCTGTCCTTCTCATTCTGTCCGTGTGTCTGTCTGTCCTTCTCATTCTGTCCGTGTGTCTGTCAGTCCTTCTCATTCTGTCCGTCTGTCTGTCTCATTCTGTCTATGTGTCTGTCTATCCTTCTCATTCTGTCTCATTCTGTCAGTCTCATTCTGTCAGTCTCATTCTGTCAGTCTCATTCTGTCAGTCTCATTCTGTCAGTCTCATTCTGTCAGTCTCATTCTGTCTGTCTCATTCTGTCTGTCTCATTCTGTCTGTCTCATTCTGTCTGTCTCATTCTGTCAGTCTGTCAGTCTCTGTCAGTCTCTGTCAGTCTGTCAGTCTCTGTCAGTCTGTCAGTCTCTGTCAGTCTGTCAGTCTCTGTCAGTCTGTCAGTCTCTGTCAGTCTGTCAGTCTCTGTCAGTCTGTCAGTCTCTGTCAGTCTGTCAGTCTCTGTCAGTCTGTCAGTCTCTGTCAGTCTGTCAGTCTCTGTCAGTCTGTCAGTCTCTGTCAGTCTGTCAGTCTGTCAGTCTCTGTCAGTCTGTCAGTCTCTGTCAGTCTGTCAGTCTCTGTCAGTCTGTCAGTCTCTGTCAGTCTGTCAGTCTCTGTCAGTCTGTCAGTCTGTCAGTCTCTGTCAGTCTCTGTCAGTCTCTGTCAGTCTCTGTCAGTCTGTCAGTCTCTGTCAGTCTGTCAGTCTCTGTCAGTCTGTCTCTCTGTCAGTCTGTCTGTCTCTCTCTGTCTGTCTGTCTGTCTGTCTGTCTGTCTGTCTGTCTGTCTGTCTGTCTGTGTCTGTCTGTCTGTCTGTCTGTCTGTCTGTCTGTCTGTCTGTCTGTCTGTCTGTCTGTCTGTGTCTGTCTGTCTGTCTGTCTGTCTGTGTCTGTCTGTCTGTGTCTGTCTGTCTGTGTCTGTCTGTCTGTGTCTGTCTGTCTGTGTCTGTCTGTCTGTGTCTGTCTGTCTGTCTGTGTCTGTCTGTCTGTCTGTGTCTGTCTGTCTGTCTGTGTCTGTCTGTCTGTCTGTGTCTGTCTGTCTGTGTCTGTCTGTCTGTGTCTGTCTGTCTGTCTGTCTGTGTCTGTCTGTCTCTCTCTGTCAGTCTCATTCTGTCAGTCTCAATCTGTCAGTCTGTCTGTCTGTCTGTCTGTCTGTCTCGCCTGTCTCGTCTGTCTGTCTGTCATTCTGTCTGTCTCATTCTGTCTGTCTCTCTGTCTGTCTGTGTCTGTCTGTGTCTGTCTGTGTCTGTCTGTGTCTGTCTGTGTCTGTCTGTCTGTCAGTCTCATTCTGTCAGTCTGTCTGTCTGTCTGTCTCATTCTGTCTGTCGTTCTGTCTGTCATTTTGTCTGTCTCATTCTGTCTGTCTGTCTGTCTGTCTGTCTGTCTGTCTGTCTGTCTGTCTGTCTGTCTGTCTGTCTGTCTGTCTGTCTGTCTGTCTGTCTGTCTGTCTGTCTGTCTGTCAGTCCTTCTCATTCTGTCCGTCTGTCTGTCTCATTCTGTCCGTCTGTCTGTCTCATTCTGTCCGTCTTTTCCGTTTTGCCCATGTGTCCGTCTGTCTTTCTCGTTCTGTACGTCTGTATGCCTTACTCATTTTGTCCGCGTGTTGGTTTGTCTGCCTGTCTGCTAACATAGTATCCCATTAAACCAAATGCGACAAGGCAAAACTAGCTATGACTAGCGCAAGTACTTACCTATAAAACGCACAGTCTTCACTTTTGACTCAACATAAATTTGGTCTTTCTTTCGTACCTAATAATAGTTAAAAATCAATCAGTAAACAAGTAAACAAGTAAACAAGTAAAACAATATTTCATTACACAACATGCATTTATTACAACTTACATGCCACTTGAATTCAGATTTGAGTGAAGCAAACAAATCGACAGCAAGGTCTGGCATACAGGGGTGTAAAGTAGCGACCAGTCGAGAATAGAAGGGCAACAGATCAAACCTAAATAAGTACATAGACATACACTCTGGCGTAAAAGAGATGTCAAGAAAAATAGCAGTTATATTTGCAGGCTGTGAAGGTACTAACCTTGTTCTGGGAACACCAAATAACGCTTTACAAAGCTTTTTTCGATTTCCTTTGGTATTGCATGTCATCACAAAATCTGTGGCAAGCTGTAAGTAAAATAAAAAATTTACTTTACGGTTTGGAACAAACTTAATCCAGTCCTAGGACTTGATCAAACTTCATCCAGTCCTAGGACTCGATCAAACTTCATCCAGTCCTAGGACTTGATCAAATTTCATCCAGTCTTAGGACTTGATCAAACTTCATCCAGTCTTAGGACTTGATCAAACTTCATCCAGTCCTAGGACTTGATCAAACTTCATCCAGTCTTAGGACTTGATCAAACTTCTTCCAGTCTTAGGACTTGATCAAACTTCATCCAGTCTTAGGACTTCATCAAAAATTGTTTTTCATGGATTATTGATTAAGAGCTGCCGTGATAATATAGACACTTAAAAGCAACATTTATGTTCAATTCCCTTTCAATACCAGTTCACATAAGAAGCTATCTACTAAACGGTTCAAAACCTTTCAGCACGTTGTACACCAGACTTACATCATCAATAAAGTCTCTATTGACACAAGTTGGTAATCTTTGAATGATCTGCTCCAGTTGACTTGAGGAAGACTGGTTACTTTTCCCACCGGATGTATTCGCCGGATTACTATTGCTGCTTTCTTCCGCTGACGTTGTCTCATCTTCTTCCGTTTCTATAAACACACACGAGGAGTATTTACAGCAAAAACTAAACTATTTATACTGGATAGTTCTATCAGTTCTAAACTGTCCAGTGTTATTCAGGAGAAAACTGGAGTATCCATGGAAAACCTGTGGTGTTTGGTAGAGTCGAACTGGAGGCATTCTTCTCTGATGTGACCAAAGAAAACTATATAATTATATACTATGCATATTGCAGGAATCGAAGCCCGTCACAGGGATGAAAGGTACATGACTGTACTAAGCACTGTGCTACCATGATGCCAAGATCGTGGCAATATCTTTCCATGATCTTGTAGGATTTAAATAAGATCTTCGGAAGATCTTTCTAGGATCGTGGAAAGATTAGCAACCTTGGTCTTCTCGCTCCGACTTCGCAGACTACAACCAACAGCGAGCACTGATTTTCAAACGACCTGGATAGTATTTTCAATACCTTCAGTTATATCAGATAAGTTATCGTCTTCATCAGATAAAACTATATCACTATCATCATCTAAACCATTGATCAACTCTTCTTTTGATGTTGTTTTATTATCACTTTCAGTCTTACTGCTTTCCTTGTACAGAATCTGAAATATATAAGATGGAGTATGTTAACTTTTCTAGCAACCTCTATAGATGACAGATAATTTGCATGCCATTTGACTGCAGTTATATACAGAGTTTCTCCTAGCAGTTTATAAAGCTTAAATGGTTATGGAATATGATCCGAAGGTCAGCGTATGATGTGCGCGGGATGTCATTCCAAAGTCATCATAAAACAGAATGAATGTACTTACGCTTGGTACAAGAGATTTAAGATCTTTAAGATTTTCATAAAATGTTCTCGTATCTTCGTCCTCCCATAAACCTGTATCACCATCGTACTAATGGAAATAAACACAGGTGAGATAGGGGACGGGAGGGGAGGGGAGGGGGTAATCATCTTTCCTTGCAGCTGAGAGCTGAATTACGAAGGACGCAGCTCAAACGTGACAGAGTTGAATGCCTTACTAGGGTGCATCTGGCTGCAACCGTACGACCCATGTCTGATCACGGAGCACAGCTAAAGTGGAAGGGTTAGTTTTTGGCGAAGGAGGAAAACCAGAGGACCCGAAGATAAACCCATCGAAACACAGAAGAGTACCAACCACAACAGTCCAGGGTAGTCCCCAGGGTAGTCCCCCATCAAGTAACAATACCCTACACTCGACTTACATGACCTTTGAAGCACACTAAGTCAGTCCAGGGTAGTCCCCCATCAAGTAACAATACACGACACTCGACCTTCAGCAACAGGCTAAACTCAGCGGCAAGGAGCAATGCCCGGTTCTCATGAGACATTACTGAGAGTATAATTATTACAGATGTGAACTGATTGTGTTTTTGGAAACGCAATGTTGGTGTGGTCAGAAAGCTCAAGTCAACTATATTACTTCAGGCTAATTTTCACATCAATTTTGATATTTGCTCATTGTTTAATACACAGTGAGATTAAAATTACTCAAAGGTACAGGTAATGAGCATTAAGGGAGGCATGTATGGTTATGGCCGGGTGTTGTGGTGGCACCAAATAGAAATTCGATGTTGCGTATTCGCATATTCCCCGTTGAAAACTGGCAATCTCAACGCACACTCGGTCACGGCCAATGTAAACGATGTTCTATGAATGTTCTATGCGTTATTTAAAGCCCTAGTCAAACGTGGATGAGAGTCAATGAGAGTCACAACTCTCGCTCGCGTTTGACCACCAACTCTCATCAACTTTGATTCAAATTTTGATGAGAGTTGATGAGAGTTTTTCCTCGTTTGACCGGTACGCGCGGTAATATCCAGTCAACTTTCATGCAACTCTTGTTCTCGTTTCACCGGGGCATGAGAGTTAATAAAACTCTAATGCAAACTTTCGCTTGCCAACTTTCATCAACTCTAGTTTGACCAGGGCTTAAGCCACTTTATATACAACTTATGACACACCTCAGTTAATTTAAAAGGATTGAAGATGTTAATGCCGCCATTGGCGTCTTCTTCAGGTAGGGATTCTAGTCGAATAAAAGAAATTTAAGAAAATATTCACAATTGCCAACACAATTCATAAATTTAACTATAAATGTGCATATCTATGTATTGTATACATACCACTTTCAGGTAAATCTGGCATATCTAGATCAAGAATTTCCTATATTAAAAATAAAAGGGATCTATTTTTTAAACATCTTTCTGCCTTTAGAACACTGCTTTTAAATAATAAAATAATCTGACACATCCTATGCGACCGAGAAAGGGCGTAAAACACCTATATTTTCAACTATATATTACTTACAGCCAAAGCAGAGGTATTCGTAAGTAGTTTATCGTAAGATTTTTGACATTTTTCATAGGCTTCTTTTCTATCTTCATGTAATTCACCTTTACTCTGAAATACAAAAAAAGCGAGATGGTTTGGAAATTTAATCAGAATGGATGGTAGAAAATTAGCTAAGAGAGCATGGAAGGAACCTGTAAATGCCTGTTCACACAATCTGATTTGTCAGATTCGATTCTCCTCTTGACGTATGTGATTTACTGGATTTGCTGATAAGAGTAAGGCTATTGGCTCATATCTGGCGAAAAGTGTAGTTGTTGCTGTATTGTGTGAAATCACATACGTCAGTACCTAGGTACGTTCACACACAGCGATTTGTCGGGCCGATTTTAGGTTTTGCTGAATGTTAATGACGAATATTTTCAGTTGATGATGTCACCAGATGACGTTTCCCACGTATTTTTCCAATATCATTAACGTGCATCTGAAATCGGCCCGACAAATCGCAACGTGTGAACGTACCTTTAAGAGATCAAAGATCCAGAGGAAGACAAAGGATTTATAAGATGGAGTGTAAAATTAGGAATATTATGGACATAATTGAACTTACAGATGATGGTGCAAGACTGACCCTTAAATAGAGGGAAAGAAAAGACAACAAAAGAGAATATCTCACCAAAAGAATCTGTTTGTTTTGTGTTTCTTTCTTTTGTAAGTCGCCGTGTTCCTTGAGAAGATGTCTGACCAGAGATTCATAGTATACTTTCAATATAGAGAAAATAGCGTTCTGCTTCTCTGAGGGAATAACCTGCGAGTGAATCAAAGTCAAATAAAGCATATTAGGATCATGAATATAATGATATCAATATGTAAAATAACCCTTGGGTTTTAACAACGTCATTGAATTAGGAATGCTGACACCTAAGCCAGATTTTCACAATGGTATAGGTATATGTACCTAGCGTTTTCTTTTGTGTTAAATTCATTAGTTTTGCTCTTCTAAAAGAGGCTCTAGGATTAGAAGGGGCGTACGCTGATTTGTTGAAGTGGCAGAGAAGGACCTTGGGAAGTCTAGGGTGGGAAAATATACAGTATTTCATTGATCTATAAGTGTTTACTATTGAATGAAAAAACATGTCTTGTGCTAACAATGCATTTATTTTTTCTATATTAACTAATATACTTGTCGAGATATATGCGTAGCACAGTGACGTATCTCCGGTGCTGTCTTCTACAGTCGAGGCAGCTGATGAATGACTACCACTGTACTGTACTGTACTGTACTGTACTGTACTGTACTGTACTGTACTGTACTGTACTGTACTGTACTGTACCAGTTTCTGCTGGTGAGTAACCAGGGAAAGACTGGTGTCATCAAACCTTACCTCAAATCTAGGAATTTTCACATCATATTTCTGCAGCAACAGTCTACAAGTGAGAAGATAGCTACATGTATATCACGCTCAAGGGAGAAAGTGAAATGAGCAAGGGAGGACGTCATATAAGATAGTTTATTACTATGTTCCAGGACAATTGATGGCCATACAATTTGTAACACCAGCTTCAATGCACAAACCTTTGTTTCCTAGATGTAATTCCCAGCACATCTTCAGCACAGTGGCGACAGAAACTTAGAACCACTGCTAGATATAAATGGTTTTCCTAAAAGCAATATAACACTGTGTTGTTAAGTAGCGATTGCAGCATACGACTAGATGTTTATTAATGAGGTATATCAATAACTGTTTAAACGTACCATATCACAACTGGTAATATTGTTAAGTATTGAACTAAGCAACTTGATGGCTTCTTCAATATGTCCAATAATGCCGTAAAGACCAAGTTCAGCCAGAACACGGAGACCAACGCGAAACTTGTTCACATTCATGGACTAAAATATGTTTCAATAAAGAAAATTCTCATTCTTTTGCAGTTTCCACTATTCCATAAGAGCCTGCTCACAGGCCACTTTCGTATCATAAACTATATTTTAAACTAAACTAAAATTAAACAAACTTTAGAATTATTTATACTAGATAGCTCTGTCAGTTCTAGACCGTTCTTCCTTGAGGTCCAGCTATGGCCATCCCTTAATGCCTCCTTGCAGGAAGAAACCAGAGTGCCCACGGTGAATCTACGGTGTTTATCTATACACATAGTGGGTTCGATTCCCACCATGGACAAGCAATGGGTTTAATTCCCACCGCGGTCAAGCAATTTTTCAGCTTGCCAGGTTTTAAGAGCCACTGACTTGGAGTAGGGTAATCTAATGTAATTACTGTATTGCATATTTCAATAATTTATTACAAATCATTCACCATTATACATATATTTTCAACATTGAAGATTACTCCACCAGCCCACCTTTTCATCATCTTTGCAATTATAGTTTTCAAACATTTTCATGAGTTCAGTAATGAAACACCACATGAAGTCTGCATAACGTTGATGAAATAAGCCACACATGTGAACTACAATACTGACATCAGACACCTGAATATGTCAAAAGTTACCAAAAAAGAATGCATCATTATCATGCAACTCCTGTATGTATATTCTAATATAACTCTAACTCTAGGATATATTATTGACCGTTTTTATACTAAGAGACACATTATCCATCTGGACGCATAATGCTATATTATTTGTCTAGTGTGAAGATGGCACAAATTATCCGACAAATAACAAGACGAATAACCTATCTTTGTTGTGCATCTTCAGTATTTGAGACGGGCACAAGACACATTATATGTCTAAATGAACTGTCATAGGTTGTGCGTCGCTCAAGACAAACTATCGCACATAGTTCATCTAGACTCATAATGCATCTTGTGCCCGTCTTTATACTGAAGATGCATAACCAGACAAACTACAAATGCTTGCCCAAGTTCATCCAGACGGATAATGGGTCCCTAGTATAAAAACGGCCATTCAAACTAATAGGCTGGTGCGGTTTTCAAAAAAAAACGAAACCGAAAACCGACAGAAAAAACCCGATAAAACCGACAAAATCGTTTTTTTTGTCCGCCATCTTGAAAAGTGAAAACAACGGGCCGCATACATATTTGACATACAGAACCATCCTGCGCTTCTTCCGTGTTCTTAAAAAAGTTCCACACTAAACTTCTTGCGGCCATCGAAAGTTTACTTTTAATTGAAGAACGTATCGCACCTGGTCTTTCGCAGCACAAGATGATGTTATGAATTTAGTATCACCTCGTGCGCGTAGTGCACGCAATACCCACGCATCAGAATAAATTTAATCTGATTTATTATCGGCTCAGCTGTCAACACGCATGGTTTAGCGATGAGTCATACTATTAAAATAAGCATGCAAAGGATGCGATATCCGATCTAGACGCGGTTAAATTGATTTTCGGTTTTCCGATATTACAAAACCGTAAAACCGGTTTTTTTCGGTTTTATCGGTTAACCGCACAAGCCTACAAACTAAGACTAAAATTGTTCACACAAGACTGGATGAATTCAGAACCGTATGGAAATTCGTCCAATTCCATTTGTTCATTATCAAATACCAACCTTCAATTTATGCAATCCTTCTACAATTGCTGTCACCTGAAAGATTAACAATTTTGTCTTGCATAAAACCTTTGAACGGTGTTGTCATATTTGCACAATGGTGATGGTCATGATGATAGTTAAAAAAATAAGCTAAAGGCCTATTCACACGATCCGATTTGTTGGACCGATTCTCCTCTTGACGTATATGTGATTTACTGGATTTGCTGACAAGAGTAAGACTATTGACTCATACCTGGCGAAAAGTGTAGTGGTTGCTGTATTGTGTGAAATCACATGTCAGGAGGAGAATCGGATCCGACAAATCGTATTGTGTGAACAGGCCTTAACACATCCAAATTTTGCATGTGCATTGTCTATAAACCACATACCGCTTCTTGAATAAATCTTGTCAGATTCAAACCATTAAATTCCTGGCTTAAAGATTGCTTCTGCTGTTCAGTCATGGTTTTCTAAGCAAAACAAATGAAATACAGAATCGACCTCGCAAGCCAGGAACCTTACGTCCATGCAAAATGGAATGATCAGACATAATGTTTATGCAATGTTATTAATGAAAACTTTATTACACTACCAGTTTCTTAATGAAAGAAGAGTTTTTCTTGATGTTTGAATCTAGGCTGCGAAAGAATGATTCCTGTGGTTGATTGCCTAAAAATTAAATAGAGAATAATACATGGGTGCGCGGAAATACCAGATTTATTTCGAGTGTTGAACATGATATCTCAGGGGTGAGCGCAGCGAACGAGTGAGAAATCATGTTCAACACAAGAAATAAATCTGGTATTTCCAAGCATCCATGTATTTTTCTGTCTATTATATAAAAGACAGTCTTTTCAAACAAAATAAAATATCCATTTTCATAAACTTCAAAAGAGACAATTACTTTGATCAAAGAAACCTTGACAATGTAAACTGGCGTTATACTTACGCGGCGCATCGAGATTCTGTTTTCTGATGGCCATCTTTGCTTCCACACGTTCTTTCGCTTCTTGTGCTATCTCTTCAGCTTGTTTCTGAAAGATATAACTGACATATTGAATTGTTTAATGATGTTGGCAATAATGGTGATGATGATAGCAGTGGTGGCAATGGTGTTGGTGATGATAATGGTGATGCTGATAGTGGTGATGGCATTAGTGGTAATGGTGGTGGTGATGCTGATGGTGGTGATGATGATGAAAAGGTGATGACATCATACTTGTTCCTGGATCATTTTTTCCTCTTCCTCTTTCTGAAGTTCCTCATCATCTTTTTCATTTTCATCATGATGACTTGCAGGCTACAAACAAAATTTCATCCAAGCAGATTTTCTGGGGGAGTTCGCATATTGTACCGATATTATTGGTATACTGGTTTTTGGGCCTTGTTAATTAGAGAGGAAAATTCCTTAGTGGAAATGTGAAGGAGATTTCAATTTTGAAAAGTGGAGACATTGCCTGCGACAATTTTGAAGGAGTTTTCATATTCCTGGCATAGCATTTTAAGACTTTTGACATAGCCTACCTTTTGTTCACTATCAATTGGTTCTTGCTGGCTTTTCTTATTTGTGATTGGCTTGGACCTACTTTCATTTGATGTGTTCCTATTGTTTCTAAATTCAGATTCAATGGATTGATCCAGGTCAGTAGTCACCTGACTGAGAGAAAAAAAAACTTTCCAAAAACTTTCCAGAGTAGAGTAGTCATATTTACAAACCTTACGGCAGTTTTTAGTGCAGTTTAATGATTTAAGCACAAATATTCTTCAACAATTGGCACCATAATCATTTGAGCTTGCACTAGATTTTAAACCTGGGGTGTAAGCCCCCTCTCTCCATAAGGCACACACAGGTATGATTTTCTGGGTTTCCCATGTAGCTCGCATGTCTCACATTTCCAGGGTATCCCACATTGCCCAAATGCCCTATACATTTTGGATTTAAGAACCTCTGCAGAAGAGTGAGGGTGTAAGCCCCTGCCAAACCCATCACCCATCCATGGCTGCTCTGGAATAACCAGATTTTATAAGTCATTTAACACAAAATAAATGTAGTATATATACAGGCTTGATATTAAATAACCAAGTCAAGTCAACTAGTCCATTACACATATATTATGCTAATGTAAGAGAATCAGTAATATAAATATCCAATAAGAGACACGATATTTAACTATTATATAGATCATAACGTTTCAACTATATCCTAACTGCTTTCCATACCTTTTGTCAACCCTTTGGCTTGACATATCTACTTTATCAGCAGCCAAACAGCCTCAGATAACCTTCGAGTGCATAGCTTTCAATGTAGACACTATTTCTTCCTCACGTAGTAACCTCGGAGACAAACTTGCAGAGTGTACAACTCACTGCACAAACACCAAAAAGTGCAAGATATTTCGACCGGTTTACTGCACCCTATGACCCTTGAAAATGCATAAAACTTTCCGCTTTTTCTCCATTCTTTATACAGTGGAAACAGGTCTGTAAATTCGCGCAAAACAGGCTAAAAATACTCAAAGTTTGGCAAAAATAAAAGACGAAATATTGAAATTTGCAAAATTACAACCAGAAAGATGTCGTTTTCAGTCCCCACGCGGTAGCCGATTGAATATAACTGACCTGAATATTAGAACTGGATGTAAATTTGAATACCGTCGTTTGCATCTAACGATGAACAGTATCAGATAGAAACATTGTGTATTCTCATGTGAAACTCTCATGTTTGTGAAGAGCATTTGACAGGCTTTAATCTAATCAGTCAATCACGTTCAACTTGCCTCAAGCTGACTTGCTGAACTAATTGAAACGCTCAAATGCTCGTTACAAACATTGAAGTTTCTCTTGAGAAATCATAGGTGGCCCAGAAATCGATTGTGTTTACCTTCTGTAGCCTGGCGGTCATCTCACTTGTATTCAAAGCGAGACTTTTGAATACAAGTGAGATGACCGCCAGGCTACAGAAGGTAAACACAATCGATTTCTGGGCCTCCTATGGAGAAATGAGTATAGACTAGTCAATAGACAATGTTTTTAATAGCTGCGACAGTTCATCCTCCCTTGCAAACGAAGGTATATAAAAACGATTAGAATCCTAACACATATCCATCCATGTATGGAAAGAATACACAAAATGTTTTTGCATAATAATATATAATTATACATTAATCTTTTCCCGGTACATATAAATACTGTAGTACTAAATTCTATAATTTATATCCATGTCGGCTCAAATCCTACTCAAGGAGAAATCGCACAGTTGCTCCAGCTAGCTTAGCACCATAAAAACCGGCCCAATAATATGTGTCCTGTCCATAATCCTTGAATTGTATATATCGAACGCCAGAAGGGTACTCGCAGAACGTATGTTCGAGGTGATCCCATTCATGACGTCCCTCAGGTCTTTGGGCATCAAGTTTCATTTTGCATCCTGGGATCTTGTTTTGTTTTCTATCCATCAGAGCAACTTTTAAAAAGTATTTTGCACCACAATCATATCGATTATTGAACCTAAAACCAATAATTTGTATTCAAATAGAATCAACCAATTAGTATTTACATGCAATACCCCCTTCTATTTTTTATTTTCTCCTATGAAAGGCACTTTATAACTTGTTATAGTGTGGCACTTGGGTACAGTAAATGAGCAGAATAACTGGCATGGTGCCAGTAGAGATAGCAATGAACAATATGCTTGAGGTTTGTACAGTCAAACTACCTGAAAATATAACAAGAACTTCAATGTTTCTAGTGAAGGGCCTTCATCTGTTTACTTTACTCGTAAGTTGGTGGGGTGCAGACCACCAGTCACTCCCCACAAATTTGTACATGTAGCCAACATGTAAGTAAAGTCTACTTTATAATTCACTAACCATTCACAAACATATATTGGCAGTTTGCATTCATCCAGAATATATTCTGTCACTCCCTGGGCCAGAAGATCAATGACCTGACACCTCTTGGTTGATCCAAATGACGTTGCAATGCAACCAAGATCTACAATATGCAAAATAAGTAACACAACTATGTGACTGTGTTATGGTCAAAGGGTCTAAACTGTAGGTTTCAGGTTGCAGATTGGTGGACTCCATGTAATGGTCACCAGTGTGAAACATTAACTATTCTCACTTGAAACTTTCATGTTTGTCAAGAGCCTTTGATGTGAGAATTGACAATATTTTTATCTGTGGCTGTTCATCCTTCTATGTAAACAATGCTATATTTGTACCTACCCCCATTTGGCACAGGTCCACAGCCTATGGGCGGGTATTCCAATTGTATGCCTTGCCCACCTATATTCATCATTTCCCACGGTTGAAACTGGGCGTGCCACTGATCCTGGGTAAGATTGCCATAACCATGCCACCCTGAGATCTCATGATGCTTGATCTCCACAATATTTGGAAAGGCATCGCTCAAATTCGGATTCTTTATAAGATTCCTGGAATACGGATTCTTATAATAATAAACTTTCCAATTTTCTGGTTCAAAATTTCTCATGTATTTTTTAACGTAGCGTTTTGTACGTTCACACTTTAGCCGCCATGTTGTATTGTCGTCGCTAATTTCCTTCCAAAATCGACAAACAAGAACGCAATCTTTGACAAGATTTTCAGCTGGGATAAATGAAAATATTATACACGAAACTTCGAACGGTAAGGCTTGGGCTGGGTCTTGTGTCGCCATCTAGTCTGTGTTGTAAAACGGTGTTTAAATGTTTTGTTTTAGAGCAATCGTTTTACTATTTACAAACACGGTAAATTTTCATTTCGTGTTTTGTTTTGGTTCAATGGTTCGATTCAATATGGAATATTCGATTCAGTTCGAAAATATTTGTGACATTTCCTGGCCGATTGTGACATTTCTGACATATTACCATGATACCATCACGCGCGACGGAAAATCGTCACGCGAGATTCGAGGGCCTGTTTGTGAACATTACTGATCGGGACACCATATTGACTTACGCAAAATGTGTCAGTTTTAATCGTTATTATTTGGATTACCAACCCTTGTCTATACCCAATTTATAACTTTGGGTAGCCTACGAGACATATTTTGGGTAACTCACATGACTACTTAGTAGTTACTATTGTTTTAGTTTGCGAAAATATAGTTGAGAACAAAGGTAACTAAGCAGTGGCGTAACGTTATATCAACGGGCCCCCGGTTCAAAAAATTTGAAGCCCCCCCCCCGCTAGTACGAGTGCACAAGTTCGCGCCGAAGGCACGAGCATTCTAGGAGGGTCCGGAGGCATGCCCCCGAAAAAAATATATTAAATCTAGAGTCTCTGAAATGCCATTTCTGGACTTTGGGGGAAGATTTTACAGAATTCTGACGGTCAGAAAACGACATTTTAATATATCAAGAAAGAATATATATTTTGTTGTTGCGTTCATGCATTTTTCGTTTCTCAGAGTCTTCCCTGTCAATTTGTTTTTGCTCTACAGTCTGAGCTTGGCTGCCTGGGGGCCCCCCTTTGGGCCATTTGGGTTGGGGCCCCCGGGTTAGCCCGGTCTGAACCCATAGTAGATACGCCACTGTAACTAAGCATTAGAATGATCTACAGAGTGAATAGCTCTTATGCATAATTCTAATGCTTAGTTCTACAGTATTCTATGTTTTGCAAACTAGAACAATAGTAACTAGGCATGCGAGTTATCGAAAGTTCTAAATTGGGAAGCAACGATGTGGTCAGCGTTAGCCAAATTTGTCTATTACGCGTTTTCCAGTGGCGTCGTATCTTAAACTTTTGTTCCATTCTTACACTATCTCCCATTAATTTTACAGTAAAGGATACTGTACATGTATAAATATGTATTTTGAACGAAAGCTTTCATTCCATTAATTATGATAATAAATTACAGTGCATGATGGAATGTCATTTGTAGTATTAAAATTACATGCGATGGATATGCCTGTATTGTAGGTATATTGGGTATATATTTACAATGTAGGTATAGGTATAATACAATAATTATGATTATTATAATATAATGCATGGTTATTAATGAGCTCGTGATGCTAGCTCCACAATCTACAACTGCTATATACACACGTCAAACACGCGAGATGTGTTCACAACAGACTTGTGGCAAGACTGTCAACAAGTTGTAACAATGCTGTCATTTTATCACGTTGCTACAAGGTTGTCACTCACAACTCACAAGTTGTTGAATTGCAGGACGATATTTGGAACAACTTGTAACAAGTCTGTTGAGTCAACAACCTTGTAGCAAGTTGTTAACATAGCCGTTGACAACTTGTCAACAAGCAGTGCGAACACATCCTGATAACAAGTTGTTGAAACAGCATAATTGATACAATTAGTCTGCTGCAGGTTTGTTACAACTTGTGCGTTTTTACGTGTGTGTCTGACTACCTAAGCTCTGCTATAGCAGAGATCCCGTCTTGCTCCAAGTCTTTCTTTGCCAAAGGAAGAGACTCGAACATAACCTAACAATCATTAGGTTATCACGTCTTGCAATTTGAGTTTAAACCCTTTATTATATAATAAAGGGTTAATGCTGTTTTTAAAGGTATAAATTTTTCGAAACTGTAAGTGAACGCACGATTCCTTGAATAATTAAGTCTGCATATGCAGGAATATTCTCTTTTCATGCTGTACTCACAGGCAACATCCTCTCTTTCATCTCGACTCCAATCACAACCCTATCCCCAACCCTATTGTGTGTGAAATATAAGGATATAACCTACAATCATCCCACTTATCTATCTCACATTTCACAGCTTTCTTAAAACTTCAAAACATATTCCATTTCATACAAGTCTTCCAATTTCGACACCATTTCAATCTCTAAAATCCCATCACTCAGAAGGACAATCTTTGGCTAAGTGGCCCTCCTCTCCACAAGTGTAGCATTTTTGAGGAGCCAGAGTTGGGCAATCCTTTCGGATATGACCTGGATCGCCACAATCATAGCACACATCTTTATCCTTGGAGCAATCACGTGCCTGATGGCCGCGCATACCACAGCGGAAACAGGACTGGCCTCTTTTAGCACTGCTACATTTACTGGCATAATGTCCGCGACCACCACAATTGTAACATGTACCTGCGGACAAAGGAATGTTTTCGCTGTTCATACAATTACTTATAGCCTATGCCATAGCTGACGAACGAAAGAAACAAAATGAGGTATACACTCTGAGTTTCAGAGTTTGAGCCCAGTTAACCAAGCTTAAATTTCAGCCCAGCCTAGCAATAAAATCCAATTAAAATATAGGCTATATAGCTTAACTCCACAACAAAAACATCAGCTCAGTTTGAAAATCTGACAGAATCTTTGGTCATGAAATTGTAAAGAAATTTCAACCTGTGCTGACCTATGCTGTTTCTTTAATCTCTATTACCCTATCATGACATAATCTGCATTTTAAAGAACAATCTATTAGCAGCTTTATCATATTAGTCTGGGGTGACATTTTGGCCCAGTTTAATCCATTAACTCAAGCAGTACCCTAGCACTGATGAGTAAAATCATCTGTGGCACATTGCAAGCTAATGAGTTAAGTTACACAGACTGTAAATTCAGTTCCATCAGTCAATACAATACCTCTATTACTTGAGCTTCTCTCAGTTTCATTGTCATCACTGGGATTCTCAGGACAATTGTGGGAAATATGCCCGATTCTTCCGCATGTGTAACAAGATGAGGTAGTGCCAGAATCAGAGTTGCCAGTTGGACAATCACGTGAAATGTGACCAGGTTTATTACATGAATAACATTTGGCTAAGAAAGAATAATAAAGGTTAATAAGGGATAAGCTGATAATTGGGTTTTTTATTGGTAGAAGCTAGCCGATAATCGGTAACTTTTATGAAAATTATACCTTATCCTTTGTTTATCAAGAAAACAAGTCACATTACAAGATGCATTTGGTTCTAACAATAAAGCTATCAAATTTATTTAATTAAATCTGATATGTTTAGACATTTTAGACAATAAAATAATCTTACCCTCTTCTTCTGTGCAATCTTTTGCAATGTGGCCAGATTCACCACATTTGTAGCAAGTCTTAAATCCTATGACAGAAAATTCACATGTCTGTTGTATACGTTTGCAACTGTTATAGCCCCATATACATCCAAAACAGATACAAAATAAACTTTATTATATACACGAGCTCTGGATACGAGATATTCTGCAAGCTGATTGGTTCTCTACTTAACTAGCAGGATACTAGCTCATATCCAGCTAGTAGAGAAAAGTAGAAAAATGGCTGGCAGATTTGGACAATTAAATGAACAGGAAATTCAAGTTTTACTTGAAAAAAGTATGCTAAAATGTTCTGTTCATATCCAGAGCTTGTGTATATAATAAAACAGTTATTCTACTCACTCTCGTCGTCTATGACGGATAGCTGACTCAGCACTATCGCGCCTCGTCGGCTATCAGCTCATATACGACTCGAGTTCGTAGAATAACTGTTAAATAACCCACCTCCTTTGGATTGATTTTTTGGCTCTGGACAGTTCCGAGATATATGGCCTTTATTTCCACAATTGTAACACGACATTCTCTTTTGAATATACCTAATTAATAACAGGAAACAATACGCATTGCTAATGCACCAACAACTCCTTGTGACCCTTAGGAGCTGGGCTGGTCAAGTGAGACAGCTCGGCAAGATGAATTTTGACTTGTGCTTCTTTGTCCCACTTGCTGGGACAATCTGATTGTTTTGACAGCTTCTAACAATAACTTACGGTATCTCTTTATACTATTCATTCTGGCAACCAGGTCAACCCAGTTAGCAAGTCTTTATATGGGGAAATTGTAACCCTGCTATGGAGATCTTGGCAACTGGGCAAGCCTGGTTGTCCATATAAACACAAAGTAATTCCTACAGAAAATAACTATATGGAAGGTCTGGCTTTATATTTGGCCTGTCCTGCTGAATGGGCCAGCCTTGGCTTTCATATAAACAACCTATTAGAACCTGTTTAATGTTACAAAAGGTTTAACAACAACGTTTCAACTACCAGTCTACGAGTCAACAAAATGAACAAATAGAATTAATTTGTTCATTTTAGCAATGCATAGTCAGCATAGATCTAATTACATATATATAAGTTTATCTATATACCATTTAAATAATACTTAAGCAGACGTATTATTTAAATGCTCTAAACGACTTATTATGTGATTTCAACTGCTAACTTTTACTACAAAACACGTAGCTAGCGTATAAATTAATCGTAGTAATCAAACAAAAACACACTTGAAAAACAGGAAATAGGCTAAAACTTACAACAAAATTCGCCTATCCGTGAACGCCAGACGAAAACAGGTGTTTCTTGACAAGCTTTGAGACAGTTGAAGCGAGTAGAAAGTACTTTTTAAAACAGGTTTCTTTACAAATCGATGTCGAATGTTTAGGATTGTAAACTCATGTGACATGTGGCACTTCCTTCTCAAATGTAACACAAAAGGATTACTGCTGGTGACCACGCTTTAGATAACATCTCTTGAAACCTGAAATGGCTTTCGGAAATATTCGTAGTAGCTCGTAACTTACTCGCTGATAGTCACTGACCTCAAAATAGAAGACTGGATTGAATTTGATTATGAAGAATGGTTGGGATTAAAAAGTTAATCAATTTAATCCATTTTACTTTCCCAAAATGTTGTCATTGTAGCTGAATTGAATGTCAAGAAAGTGTAGAGTATAAAGAGAAATAATAAACAGGCAAAACTCTGTTCCCTATTCCATAACTTCACTAGCTACTCAAGGGGGCCATAACTAGTGGCTCTAGCTGATAGTAAATGCACAAAATATTCAACTAAACATATTATTGAGAAAATATGGAGTATTCAATTAATACACAATTCACAAACTACTTAAAACAGTCTTAAATGACATCTATCATTTAAACAAGAACATTCGGCATTAGAACTATATATACGTATATGAAGACCTTGGCCTCATAATGTAGGTTCATCGAACAAGTCACATCGTTATTACAAATGAAATGAATCCAGGAATATGGTGTAATACACTTAATCTCTGTTATTATTTTCCACCTCTGGACAGTCTCTTGAAATATGTCCTGGTTTTCCGCAGCCGTAGCAAACCCTACTTCCTCCGCCGCTTCGGTTACCACTTTGCCGATCACGATTACTTTCTTCAGGGCAATCACGTGCTACATGGCCTTCTTTTTGGCAATTGTAACATTTGGGGGGAGCTGGAGTGAAAGAGCAAATTATAATATTTTATTAACATTGTCTAACAAGAATAAATTAGGCTAATTTATACATCTTCCAGAAAGTACATTGCCTAGGTTATAGAGACTCATTTCTATAGTTGAAAACTTGGAGTACAGGGCTTTCAGAATGATTTGAAGCATGCGACTGCCCCAAAAAAGTAGCCGTCTGCGACTAATAGTGATCGAGAGTCAAAAAAGTAAAAAATCTAGACGGGTCTGGGTGCATGGAAAATCTACTTTGATTCAAAAGGGGCAGGAGGGTTAACTCCAAATTTTCTCCATGGGGAGGTGTAGATGTTTTCATGGAGTTTTTTACAACTCTCTGGACAACTAAGCCATTTAGTTAAAGAAGTCCTTTACCTCTCTCCTTGGTGCAATCTCTTGACATATGGCCAATCTCTCCGCAATTATAGCAGGAAGTACCTTGAAACAAAATACAACCATAAACAATTGATTATTACAAACCACTACATAAAACACCAGAACTCATTAAGGGCAGTTCACATTAGCCTGCATCCCTTGTCTGTCTCCCAATGCCCACCATAGGCAGATGATTTGTTTTGCTGCAGGGGTTAGACAAATTCTATTTTGAAATCTTGAGTTTCTGAGAAAGCATTTCCTGTGTTCTGGGGAAGATTTGACATACAGAAACTAGGTCATATTGTTAAATAAATATACATATTGTTCATTTTGCATTTCAGGCAAGGAAAAATCTGACACCTTCACATTCTCCCAGTCTGATCATTTTTGGCCCCTCACTTCATGTGCCTGAATCAACATCCAGTGTACAAAAAGTTAGCTTTCCAGAGGCCATGTTTTCCCTAAAATCTGGAATCCCATTTCAAAATTTGGCCCGTTGCGCAAAACAAGTCCTGCAAAACCAGTACTGACCCCTTTATAAATACAGAGCCCCTTTCACATACCCTGAACACCCCTATGGCACACGTCAAGACACGTTTCCCAATGTTACATAAAAATCAGAACAGCTAATCAAACAACTTCGCCTCTTACAAAGATCAACCCTAAATGCGATCATTTTAAACTCTAAGACATAAAATATACCTCCTCTTCCACCTCCACCTCCACCACTTCGCTCACCACCACTTCGCTCACCACCACTTCGCTGTCCACGACTGCCTCGGGAATCGCCATCAGGGCACTCACGAGCATAATGACCTTGCTTACCGCACGAGTAACAAGACGACATTCTCAAATTCCTTTGGCTAAAAAACAAGAAATCGTTTAATTTTCAATAATACGCTTTAAACAACTCTCAAAACTCTCACATTACAAAGCAACGCAATAATACACAATTCGTGAAGGTTTTTAAGCAGTATTCATCAAAATAAAGACAATTTTCGCTTACTTTCAGTATGGTATACTATAAAATCCTCTCGTCTGCTTCGGTCGCGTGGCCGAAGTTCGTATACTAAAAGTGCTCAAAAATCGCAATGATCTTCAAATCACAACAACAAAGTTGCTACAAGTGTATAACAGGTTCTTCGCTAAGTTTCTAGCTGGTTTTAAACACTTCAAGCGTTTATTTCAAGCTGTTTTTCGCGGTTGCTAGCAAGACTTCCCAGACCATGTGCTCGACGCAAAATGTTCTTTTCAAGAGGTCTTTCTTCGACAAAGCGTGCTACCCATAGTGCACCACGAGCCGGCGACACCAAATCTGGAAATTTTGGCCAACTGCCACATTATTTTGTAAAATACTAAAATTTCCAAAATTCCTCAAATTCAGTATTCGTTTTTCTAAGTCAATCACGAGTTATTACGAAAATCAGTAAAGTGTTAACTTGGAATTCAAAACGCACAGAGCCGTTTAATCAATCGTTTTCAAAATTCGTTGAAGTCACGTGGCCAAAAGAATTGATCATTTTGGTCACGTGACTTGGTTGTTTTTCAATGCACGAGTCATGACATTTCGCTATTTTTAGCTTTTGGCGCGTAAATTAGCTAATCTCCTTGTATATAGTCAACAACATGTCTTCGACCGTGCAAATACTTGTGAAAATTATATACTCTTATTATGCAAGAAAGCGGACAACACCATTTTTTATCACAGAAGAAGAAATTCTTTCCAACGATTTCTTTGATTTTCAACGAGATCTTCTACTAGCGGGCGCGTTTGTAACATTTCTACTTACGGCGTTGTCGTTTTTTTCTTTTGTTATTCCACCAGCTGTGCCTGGAGACTCAAAAACGATGGCCTGGATGGTTAACTCTTTGTGTTTTACTAGCAGATCTTTAATTTGCATTTCGAAATACGCCGGGGACAGATCAACTTCAAGATTTCCAGATCAACTTCAAAATTGTAGTGGTGCATTTGCAGTCTGGCAAGATGGGGCACTTCGTGTATTATTCTTTCTTTAAAAGAATAAAAATCGTTGGAAAGAATTTCTTCTTCTGTGATAAAAAATGGTGTTGTCCGCTTTCTTGCATAATAAGAGTATATAATTTTCACAAGTATTTGCACGGTCGAAGACATGTTGTTGACTACAAGGAGATTAGCTAAATACGCGCCAAAAGCTAAAAATAGCGAAATGTCATGACTCGTGCATTGAAAAACAACCAAGTCACGTGACCAAAATGATCAATTCTTTTGGCCACGTGACTTCAACGAATTTTGAAAACGATTGATTAAACGGCTTTGTGCGTTTTGAATTCCAAGTCGCGCTGTTAACACTTTACTGGTTTCCGTAATAATGCAATATTTTTCCATATGATTTTCCATTCATTTCCCAATGCAATTATGTATAGGATAATCATAGATATAATATATCTATGAGGATAATGCCCGAGCTCGAGGTATTATTAAAAATAATGACCGAGCGCGTAGCGCGAGGTCATTATTTTAAATAATACCGAGAGCGAGGGTATTACAGTGGCGTGCTGGCAGTGGGGGGGCTGGGGGCCATGGCCCCCCAGCGAAGATTTTTTGAGGGGCGCCAAAACATAAATGGGGCGTCGAAATTGCACAAATCACACAAAAGCGTACACAAAAGCGCTAGTCCGAATTGGAATTTTGTCAGATCCAACGAGAGAAAAAGAGTTTGAGATTGTTAATGATTGATACATTGTCGTTTATCTGATAAAACTTATCCGATAAATATTAGTGATTTCCGATATGCCAGGTTTTCTTATGTTGGCTATCGCAATATCGCATTACTTACTACCGCACTGCCGCAAGCACTGTTCAAAGTGCTAGTCATAGGTGCTAGTACACGCGCTTAATTTGAGTTCTGTTAGTCAGAATACGACTTATACGAGGATTAAAAATTCACCTGCCTACCTACAACTACAAGCATTACTGTCCAGTCTGTAATATCTCAAAGGATGTAAATTGTTAATTGTGAAATGTGATTATGTGAAGTGATTTGGCTTACGACTGATCACTGGTAAGTTCACCGTCTACTTCATGAATGTTCGAAGTCCTCTATGAATTATATATTTACTCAAACTCCTGAATGTGTTTCTTGCGCATTTTTATTTTATACGATGTTTTATAATTCTCAGAATTCCGTCAAACGTCACCCAAAACGCAAGAAATAGCATTTCAGGGACTCTAAATTTCAAAATTTTCCCGGGGGGGCATGCCCCCGGACCCCCCTAGAGGACTCGCATCTACGACCCTCAACCATACACATATTACAAAGGGGCGCCAAATTTCCAGCTGGCCTCCCCTGGCGAACACAAGCCAGCACGCCACTGGGGTATTGAACAAAGAAAAGAATGCAGCGAGTTACAAGTCCATTGTTGTAGAAAAATAGAAAATTAAGATTCACACGTTGCTTGTTTAAATCTACAATATACAAAATTTACGAATGTATTTGCATTTTTGGGCCGAATGTTTTTCAACAGCTATCTTGTTATTATTTGATTGATATTTGTGGAGTGAGGATGTTATGAAAGAGTTGGTTTCGCGAAGTATCCCAGAAAATACTAAGCAGAAAGCGATGTGGGCATATAGAATGTTCGAAGCTTGATTGAAAATGATGTTTTAAAAAGCAAGTTGTTGTAGTGTAAATTTGGCATTGATATCGATCAAAAGCAAAGTTGTAACCTATAATAGTTCATTTTTTATTCAAGCGAAAAATGGGGGTCATTATTTTAAATAATGGAGGTCATTATTTAAAATAATAATCTCCTGTTCCATTTAATGAACATAATAAATGACGTAGCTTTGATGTGCTTTAAATACTAATATGTAACCTACGTAACTGGCGCCTCAACGTACTGCCCACGCCTCGATCCCCGTACCTCAACCCCCGCACCTCAACCCCCGCACCTCAACCCCCACCAGCTACGTAGGCTAATTAATGTGCTGCAATTATTCTCAGCTTTAATTAATACGAAGAACCCAATCTACCAATCAGTCACCAATAAGCCTGATAGTTTCCAATTGGGCCGTCTCAAAATTAAATATTAAATAAATGTTATGTTTATTATAGCTTATTTGATACATATTTACAGTATTTCACCTTACACAGAAAAAGTAGGTACGCAATGTGTACACGTTTCTCTGATTGGCCCGATCAACCTCGTACCCAGGGCATTTCCCTTTTTGTCATTGGGAAGGCGTGGTAAGAACTTCTAATGTTCGGCAATGTTCGGCCAATAGACCAAGTGAAGCCAAGATGGC
Source organism: Trachythela sp. YZ-2020 (assembly GCA_016169945.1). NCBI lineage: Eukaryota > Metazoa > Cnidaria > Anthozoa > Malacalcyonacea > Clavulariidae > Trachythela > Trachythela sp. YZ-2020. The sequence continues at coordinate 2,300,931 of JADLSH010000098.1, read as the reverse complement.
GGCAATTGACGTCCAAGCTCATGAAGGTCATAAACAGTTTTCATACCATATTTTCCAGCTAATTCCAGTTTTTTCTAACAGATCGTATCACTAATCAAGTTATTAGTTCATAAAATCATAATGTTATTGTTAAAGTAAAAACACTACATTTTGGCACACTCCTTGCCGGCTTGTGCAAACCGCGCGGACGAAAACAATAGAAAGGGACTGGCACTGGACGTCCTTTTCCGCGCGCCATCTTTGGCTTCACTTTTTGGACGTAAGTTCTCACTCCAGATATATATATATATGGAGCTCACTGGGTTAGAGTAACGTTGGTCGAATAAACTTCATCAGAAGTTCGACCAGAATCGAAGCGCCTTTCGGCGCCCTCACGCCCCTCAACTCTCATGCCCCGGTCAAACGAGAACAAGAGTTGCAAGTGTTGACAAGAGTTGGCTGGATATTACGAAGCATAGCACGCAAAAACTCTCATCAACTCTCATCAAAATTTGAAACAGCTCAAAGTTGATGATAGTTGATGAGAAAGTTGGTGGTCAATTTGAAAGCTCTCATTGACTCTCACTGCTCGTTTGACCGGCAAAATAATTGTCTCAGGTATCTTTTTGAAGTAAAATATGTTTTCAACATAAAAATGGATAAAATATGTTTTCTGCCGAAAGGCCTTTCGTTTTTTTGGACGAAACAAGGTGGGAAATGTGGCTAGCTTTACCTACAGGAAAAGTTATTAATTAATGTCTTTCCGATACGTTGTATCCCTCCAACGTTTCATTTTGACCATTCCTACGCCTCCGTAAAGACAAAGTACGACATAAAGTACGTAAATGAAGGACATCCTGGTCGAAATTTTAAACCTTTACTACGTGTTGTTGTATTATCAGTGACATTAATTTATCACCTAAACAAAGAATTCGCAACAGGGTATCAACAACTTGCGTAAACTACGCGTGGTATTTTTCTAACAACCATACAAATTTACAATGACTCATGAGGAGTAGGCACTATGACAATAAAGATACTTTGATAAGTTTGATTACTAATTCATATAAAGGAACATAAAAAGGTTGAAAATGTTTTATTCTCTTACTCTTCCAGTTGTCATATTTTTATGAGCTACTGAATTGTGACAGTAAAAAGCCTAAAATCTTCGCATAAAAGTGAACCAGTGGCGGATTACCAAGTAGGCAGAGTAGGCTGAAGCCTACAGGCCCGGGCTTTCAAGATGCCCGTAATTTTCAGAGAATGCACTTTTTATTAGAATTATTACTATTTTTTGACATTAGTTCAGCAAAACAGCCTCAGAAAGCAGGAAATAGCATTTCCGAGACCTTAAATTTCCAAATATTTAGGCGGAACATGGCCCGGACCTCGCTAGAAGATGTGTCACCGTTTACAGACGCGTGAAAATATATCATTCTCGAGGCCCGCAAATTTTACTTAGCCTACAGCCTACAGGCCTCGTAACTTGTAATCCGCCACTGCCTAAAACCATTAAAATGAGCGAGCACGTGCAAAAATACATATATATTAAACAGACAATAGCATGGTCATTTAACTACGTTACTCACTCGGCTCTTACTGTCTTAGTCAACCCTGATTCATTCGTCCTGCACTGCCGATACTTGAAATCACCTATTTGTCATAAAGAAAAATTTTGAAAGAGTCATTTGGCCTTTTAGGGCCTTTACTAACAGTGCTGTAGAACTAAATTCATAACTAGCTAGGGGGCTCTCTAGACGAGCATATTACCAAGATTGAAAACATTCGGGAATGGATGACCTCATAAGTAACCCCCCAATCCCATGATCGCATCTTTAGACGATATTCTTGCCTGAAATAGTCATATAGTGATGCTTGGAGAATGAAAACTATGGAAAAATTATATATTTTCAAACATACTTGCAACTAAAAAGAAGGGGCGCCCAGCCTCCTCCCCTATAGCTTGAGGAAGGGGGGCTCCGCCCGACCGCCCCCAAGCGTCCCCCCTTCTACATCACTGGTCTTTAGCCAGGGAAAGGTAGCCATTACATGACCTTACATGTGTTTGCTTTCGGTTGAAAGATCCAAACACAAAAGTTATTACAAGCTAGTATATTTCATTGGAAAGTTTTTATAGAAAATATTGGCTTTCTCGTATTAAGATTTAAAAAGTTCAAATTGAGTAGTTTCCGAATTCAAATAAATAGTTATTTCTGTATAACATTGCATGTGATGTACAAGTATATTGTGCATTAACCGACTGTAAAAGAATATATTGACGCATTTGTCACAAAAAGGGTTAACAGGATGCCAGTACTCGAGTATAAAACTTTAAATAAAGCTAGTGTTGACAACAATTGCTACCTGTTTAGAATTTAGTTGTTACATAAACCTCTTGTCACATGATGAACTCGTCACAATTCACAGTACTGCACTAGATATACCTTCATTTCTGAATTGTTGATCTACTGGAAAGTGATAAATATATGGTAGATTTCAGTGTATGCATGCTAGCTGTAAAATGATAAATGATTATGATTTCAAAATATATAGGTTCAAGCTTATCTCAAGTTTTTGTAAAAAATAGTATCACTGATGTGATTCATGCTAAAAATTTAACGAATTTGGCACCTACCACAGGTACAGTTATTTTTAAACCTGGCCACTGATAAGGAAACAGCTGCTGTTTTGGTTAGCTTGTGTATCAACTTAAGTCGTAAAATAATACCATGCATAAATAGTATACGAAACAATGCTACACGAAATAATATACTTTACATGAGTTTATACTGATATATTGTCATTGATTATATATTGATATTTGAAGTTATATTCTTAAATGCATCAGCGGAAGTTAAGAACTACTGAACTAACTGAAGGCTTTTTTCATTCATTTTATTCGACATTGATTATTAAAAGTGCCTAACAACTATACTTATTAGAATTTTTCACAATTTCACAGCTACTAATTAGCAACATCGTATGGTTTTCCTACGAATATTTTTTTCCTTTTTCAGCATGCTACAGCATCACCACCCATTTCCAATATTTATTCGATACCACAGAAACAGAATAAAGAAACTTCTATTCAGAAATACCCCCTGATGTTTCAGTGATGAAATCTTGACCCTCATTGACCTGTTTTAACAAATCACCGTAATTTTATCGCTTCATTTCACATAAAGTATTCTTAAAATCCTGACGTAATAATATTGGAAGCACGCATATACACGTACAAAGCCAATTTAGTGCTTTAGTGTTATCTAAATCGGAGTACAGCGAACATCTAAGTTTTTAAGTGGATAAAAACAGAGTAGATAAACTTAGTATTCAAGACGGTGAATTGGTAAAACAAATCTACACAAAACTATACTGTATATATTGTGATCTACTGTAATCACAATGCCTGCGCAAGCGAACCAAAAATCTCAGCGACATTGGTCGAAAAATGTGAGAGACGTCTCCCTAATTCACGAAGGTTTGCAACTCCGTATCGAAGGAGGTGCCGAGAATGCTGAATTTATATACGTGGCTGCTTTGCCTACAGAGAAAACTCGTTACAGAAAAGGTCGCTTTCGTGTCGGGGATATTTTGATTGAACTCAACGAAGAAGCGATCGTCGGTCTGACTTTGCAAGATTTGATGAATCGTATTAATAAAGCTGGCAAGAAAGTGAATTTCAAAGTCGTGCAGCCAGGTAAGGGTGTGCTGTGTTTTTTGTACACATTTTGTTACATAATGCGATAAGATAAATGATCAATGCAGATAGCAATAATAGATTGGAAATAAGTGTTTGTAATGATTTTAATAAAGATCTTTTATTTTACAACTGTCAGTTATATTGTAAGGATACCATGCACATACACTCATAGTCTATAACTGTAAGGATAATATTAATTTAAGGCATGCAGTAAATATGCATGTATATAAAGCGATAACATAAAATGAATGAATATACAACGATTTAATACTGCTTTTACAGCTGGTTATATTCTATTTAGTATTGTAATACCATAACTCATAAGGATATTATTAATTTATGGTATGCAGAAAATACATAAAATAGTTTTGGTTACTTAGCGCAATATGCCAAAGTAAAGGAATGTTCGAATTTGTAGTTGGAACTTGTTGGGAGATATGAGTTTCCAGTAATCGATTTTATGATTGGAATCTGCACTGTATAGCTCAGTAAGAATATAGAATAACAGAGATTGAGTACAAGATAAAGTAATTATAAAATCAGCATGCTTTAAATTTATCTACTCATGATTCACATTTCATAAGAGAGGTATGCACATGAATATCGGTATCGCCGTCGAATTTTGATGCATGAAAAGTGGTATGCTTTTCGGGAAGTGATGTTGTGTAATTCGTGATATAAGATCATTTGGGGTAATTTGAAACCTTTTCTTGTGAACGACGACCGAACCGGTCACGTCATCGTGATGCTGTAAAATGCCAAAACCACGGCGCTTATAGATAAGCGCCCTGGCCAAAACAGGCGAAACGGGCTAACCGCCAAAAGAACCGGATTTTACAATCCTCTTATGCAATAATAAAGACGAAAGTGTGCTCTTTTAAAATAAGCGGACGATACTGTATATCATAGGGCCGCCATATAAAACTACCTTATGTAATATATTTGCATTTGCGACTTTCACATCTAATTTTCTTTTTGCTTATTATTGGACGCATTCCTTGTTAAATGATGCCATATTAAGTGTTCCTTTCATACGTTTGAAAAAATTGCCAATAATTGGTTGGGAAAATAAGGGTGCTTATTCCTAAACTATCTTTAACGTCTAACAAAACCTTCAGCTGGTTAATTAGCTACGTATGTATGTGGGAGTATTTGTCGTTTCTATGTTAGCGTAAAAATGAGTTAAAAAATAAATATGAAAAAGTATACTAAGTGAAGAAGACAATTAGTTCAGTTTATATTTAGTTGGTGAATTCGACTCGTGTAACATGTCCTTGACACGGGCCTTGGCAACGTTGCGGGCGTTGTTCACAATGTTGTGCATTATCTCAAACATGGCACCTATGTCTAAGTACAATAAAAAGCCATCCCATGTGGCTATCAAAACTTCCTTTTCACGCCTTATACTTAGTTTGTTTATGGTATCCAAGCAAACTATAAGCACAGCACAATACTGATCTTTATAAGGATTTAACCGAAAGCCTTGCATGAGTCATACACGGACACCGCACAATTATTAAAGAGCTGTGTTTTACAATTTACATGTAATGACTCTTAATGATCTCCCACATACCATAATTTGATATTAACTGTTGCAATTTGCACAATAATTGAAAGACGTGTTTTTCAATGTTTGCTTTTGCCCAACGAACAAATTCTTATAAAGAGATATTTCTTACCTATATTTTGAATCAACGGAATACATATTTGGGAAAAATAGGAAGAAAATAAGTTGACTAAGCAAAACCTTTTTCACCAAAATCAAATTAGGAAAAGACTTAGCGCTCATACTGGATCATCAGCCAGCTTTTGTGAACTTAAATATGTTTCAGTGATTTCAAGGACTTCTTTCGTAAACCATTTCCTTGATCCTAGGAGAAGTTTTTATCTAAACAGACACAATATACTGATAGTAGAGAGATGCCTGCGGAGGAGGCATGTGCTTATATGTAGTTTGGATTAATGAGTCATGATTTCCTGCCAAGTTAAAAATATTTATGACAGGTCTTACTAAAGGAACTTAACGATTTTGAAAGACAGTTACTTAATAGAAGTGTTCCTCAATCATGCAGATTGGTTTGTGTGCTGTGAGTGCGCTATTACAAACACTTGAAAATCGGGAAACGAATTAAACAGCTTCTTTGTGGGAGCCTTGTAAAACCTACATGACTATATCAATAAGTGATATCAAATAATAATGTCTTTAAGCTAACAACAGAACATGCACGAACTACATGTTTATTGCAGTTCTTGTTGTAACAATACAAGCTGTAATGTTTATTTCTGATACACACCTGTGAGAGTTGTAAGATAAGCACAAAAATAAGAATAAATAATAGCAAATCAGAGAGTTTATACAATAAAGCTTGCGACATAAATTTCGATACAAACAAGCATGAGCACAGACATGGGTGGCGGAACAGGGGAATAGGGGGAACAGCAACGAGTAAAAGTATAAAAGTAATTTTTGTCTCTTTTTATACCTAAGGTGGTGGAATCAGCAAGGACATGCGAGATTTTTTGAGTCAAGACTTTCCAAACAATGATGAAGTTGATATCGATTTACAAGATGTTACAAGAGATAATTTGTATGCAAGGACAGTTCCATGTACGTATTTTACTTATTCCATAATTCATGCATGAAAACTGCTAAAACTGCCTATGCCTATGAATTAACTAATAGACTAACTGTATTTGTGCTGTATAGCTCTATTAATTCTAAACAGTTCTTACTAGAGATCCAGTAAGGATCGTGTACATTACTACAGTACAGTACAGTACAGTACAGTACAGTACAGTGTTACTACAGGAGGAAACTCTCATGATACGCGACTGAGGCGAAGTATTAATCAGACAACTGCACATTGCAGGAATGAGGAATCAAGCCCATATTACAGAAGTGAAAGGCACATGTACTAAGCACTGGGCCACCAACACCGTAAATAACCAATGAAACTACTCATTTTCTTCAACCTAACAGGCACAACTCGTCCACCGCGCTCTGGTGAGGAGTCTGGAATCGACTACATTTTTATAAGCCGTGAAAAATTCGTTGAGATGGAAAAGAACGGAAATTTTCTGGAAACTGGAAGCTACAATGGTCATTATTATGGAACACCTAAACCATTATTGAGCGATTTGATTGTGAAAGAGCAACCGACGGAAATCAGCACGGTTGAAAATGTTGAAGTGGAAACACAAAACATCAAGGACAATATAGAAATGAATGAACAAGAGGAACAAGTCACAGTTCATCGCGAAAGTGAAAATTTAAATGAGGAAACTTCAGATGAAAATGTGGAAGAGAAAATAGAGAATGGTTTGGAAGAACGACAGGAAAAGGACAACGAAAATTATAATTTAAAAAAAGATGACAGTTTAAAAAATCAACCTATTAATGTTTAGAGTTTATAAACTTAAAAATATATAAATCCCTATAAAGGACCAACTTAAAAACTTAGCTCGTTTTTTGAGCAATAGAAACAGTAGGAAACAGATAAAATCAAAATAGGCAAATGTCATCAGTTAAATAGTTTCGCCTGTCTTGGATTGAATTGCTTGAAAGCTTATATTCTTCAACTGTTAAAATTCACAAACCCATCTGCTGTGGTTTCTTGTGTTACAGTCTGTTGGACTATTACATCCTCTTTCCTCCACTTTTGAGGTAGCGCATGGAAGCGCATTGCACATATCAACATAAGCCATTTAAGGGTTGTTCACAACATTGACCCGGGGGAGATGTGACTCCCAAATGCACCATACCTTTTTTCTGGTGCCGCTCCGAGCCTGGGTGTCTCAAGGGTATTAGCGAGGTTTACGTCCAGTGCTAACTAGAAGAAATCTTTAAATCTTACCTACGGTCCACTCATAATAGAACACATTCCAACTAGAATTAACTAGAACTCGAAAACTTAACTCGTGCTGTGCGTTTATTCAAATTAGTCCACTATTAAAATTGCAATCATATTGTGATAATTATTTGACTTATTCGATTGATAAATAAAAAACAGAAAAAATGACAATCGTATGTAAATACTTATATTATAATTGATGCATGCAAACATAAATCCATGTTATTAAAACTATTATCCTAGTACATTGGCGTTGCTCTTAATTCACTTATTGTTTTGTTATGGAAAAACTCATGATAGTCTGTTTGGCTTTGATTTTCATGAGTACAAATACAGTCGTTTTGAAGTTTGAACAGTCCCAGATCTCTGGTCCGGTGGTCCCAGATAAAAACATTCCATTGTCTATTCTCAAGAGAAACTTCAATGTTTGTAACAAGCATTTGAAGGTTTCAATTAGTTTAACCAATCAGCATCATGCTACTTAAAAGTGATTGGCTGATCGGATTGAAACGTGTCAAACTTACTTTCAGGAGAAAATAGACAAATGTTTTAATATGCGAGTGTCCATCTTTAGTTGCAAACGACGACAATATTGACTTTGCAGTTTCTTAACATGACGTTTTACCAGTATCGCAACAATCATACCGCTGCATGCATTGCAGGCTCATTGTTTACTTCGAAGTTCGAAATAAAATGGTAAGTTGAAATATTTTTCTCTCGCAAAAAATAAACAAAATAGACATTGATCGAGTTTTTGTTTTCGTGTAGTTACGGCGGCAGGCGAGACAGAGGAGGGAGTATATATACAAAAAGTCCGTGGAAGACCAAGAAAGAACAATCTACGAGAGAAAAAAGCGTTTGAGAAATGCGCTTCAAGGCAAGTTGCACATGACGTGTTAAGGTCGAGTGACACGTGCGATTTTTTTCCCGCGCCGGCAACGCACCGGTGTCACAGTAATATGTGTATCCCCGTGTTTTGTGTATCCCCATACTCATATCACTAGGGATATATGTATCCCCGGTGGGAATACTCAAAACACTGAGCTCGAGCGAACCTGTGCACATGGAGCGAACGAAGCGAATGAGGATTTTAACCACTGATCTCATGATTTTAACAGAAAACAAAGGCAAATCTCCGATAGGTGGATTCTTTTTTCGTTCTTCAACAAATATTTGTAAAAGATTTACAGTAAGATGGAAGGAAAGACATTGTCCTCATTTTAGGAGGTTATAATTTTATCGCAGTACTTGCACCACCAACGTTATCAGGTTAGTAAGTGTGTGCTCTATAATTTAGTGTACATGTAAATATATATGAAGTTATGAACTGCCCTCATTTCCTATTCTCGTCAGGCCGGTGGAAATTTTTCACTAAACTTTTCCCGTGAAAATTGAAATGGAAACCATGGGAAACCAATATCACTAGGGATCTGGGAATGTAGGTCAGGTAGGGATACTCAAAACACGGCCGCCATATTTGCTCGGGATACATATATCCCTAGTGATATGAGTATGGGGATACACAAAACACGGGGATACACATATCACTGTGACACCGGGTCAAATTTCATTGCGTTACCGGCGCAAGCGAAGTGGTTACACGAGCAACGATAATTTAGCCGCGTCGTGCTTATAGACTTCTTAGACTTTGGACAGTCGGTTTCGATTAACTGAGATACTCATTGGTGGAACATTTAATATTTATATGTTGTTTGAATTGTGATCAAAATAATTAATTTTGTTTTTGTGGATCATTAATTTACACAATCATTAATTTACCAAAGCTTTCTTATTTCTCGCATGTTTCCACTGATGATCCAGTCTCACAGATCAAAAGCTTTGGTAAATAATTGTGTTGTTTCCCACAAACACAAAATTACAACAATACAATAATCTATTTGTATTACAACATAAATACCATAAAAAGTTGAAAACAATAAGGGTAAACATGGGTAACAAGTAAAATAACATTTACCACAAGAAGATAAAATATATTATTCAAAAGCACACAGAAAATGAGTGTATGCGCTATATAGTTATCAGAATTAGTCACACTCGATAGTTCTTAGATATTAAATTCGATTCACAGTCTTTACAATGAGCTACTCGCCTTCTTTCACCCTCCTCGCAGTAGTTTTCACAGCACACTGGCCATGCACAAGCAAATTTCATTGGCTGGCTTAAAATAATCATTGCGTTTCCTGCTCAAACAATGCCTGTGTAATTTGATATTTTCAGCAATCGTTGCCGAAAGTTCAAGCATTTCAACTTTCCGCAACGATTGCCGAACGCATCGGGTTACAATTGCGTTGCCGCGCCAGATATGAGATACGTGCAATTTTATCACTCGCGCCGACAACGCAATGAAATTTGACCCGTTGCGTTACCGGCGCGAGAAAAAAATCGCACGTGTCACCCGACCTTTAATAGCCATGCAGCCCATGCTGGATTTGATTTATACACAATATTTTACAATCAATGCTTGCTGGGGGCGGTTGTACGAAGCCTGTTTAGCTTAAACGGTGGATAACTCGAAAATATAGATCAAGTCTACATTCATCGAACAACCAAGCTAAAATATTTCAACTTGAATAGAACAATTATATATGCAGCTACATATTAAGGGCATAAGATTTAAGTTCAGTCATTCATCAAATGTGTGAAAGTGTTGTTTAATTTTGGCTTATCCACCGTTTAAGCTAAACGGCTTTTGTACAACCGGCCCCTGGTTGATAAATGAAACCAGGACTTGATTTTTGATCAGTTTTTGCCCCTGTTATTTTGTAATTGTGGACTCTCTCCCCCATCATGTGATCATGATGGAACACATCTACAATTGCGGGACAAAATATATCTGTCGACAGCCCCTTGATGATGTTCTCTGGTCAATTTACCACTATGCACTAGACAATTGAAAGTTCTTCCCCCTCAACCTTTCACTGATTTGTAACACTCCTATTCATGAATATAGAAGGTAAACCAATCCCAACAGAATTAAGAAGTGATGAAGCTGAACTGAGGAAAGCGATTGAATTTGATGACGAAGCTCACGAGAGTAAGTTTGCTTGTGATTGAGGCGTGATTTGTCTGCATACACAAATTACACAATTGTTTTGACGGATTATCCATCCTTTGCCCAAGTATAAATTCATATGGATCATCTCTCTCTAGTATAAATCGTGCCATTGCTGCTGGTCGCTGTCCAATGAGACAGTATAAATCAAATTCTCCCGGTAGTGGCTCTGAAGTAGAGGTGAATCACTGTCCCTTATGTACTCTTTGAGTGCCTATTTTTATCTTTTCTAGAAGTCACAACCCATGTCGATGATGAGTATGCATGGGCTGGTGTGGAAGACCCTAAGATCATGGTCACCACATCGCATTCACCAAGCTCGAGACTTAAACAATTTGCAAAGGAACTTCGACTTATATTTCCAAACAGTCAACGTCTAAACAGGGGAAATTATGTCATGAGTCAGCTGGTTCAAGCTTGCCGAGCAAATGATGTCACAGATCTAATAATAGCACATGAACATCGAGGAGAACCAGGCATGATAATACACTTAACACATTAAGCTGCAATGTTCCCTGATGCACCCTACTTTGTTATTTTACTCAGTCTAAACGTCAGAAGATTTTACTTGTCAGAGGGAATGTGTTGGTGTTAATGTGTTAACCAGAATATTAATTTGCCCATGACTCTTGTCAACATAATATGCCACAATACATCCTAGTTTCTTATTTTACTCTGTCTAATGTCAAAAATATTTTACTTGTCAAAGGGAAAGTGTTGGGTGAAAACTGCAAAATTTAAATGCTTGGTTACCTTTGTTCCATTCAATTATTTATATTTATATTTATTTGTAATGATCTGGACTTCGAAAGCTTTGTGAAATAAATAAGAGTGGTGTTCTCCAAAAACCAAAACAATTCTATTTATGGCCATGTAAAGCTACGTGGAACTTATTAAACTTTCCTTTTTCAGATGGTCTGGTTGTATGTCATCTTCCTTACGGTCCCACAACTTACTTCACACTATCCAATACAGTTATGCGTCATGATATACCAAACATTGGAACTATGTCTGAAGTCTATCCACATTTAATCTTTGATAAATTTTCATCCAAACTTGGAGAAAGGGTAAAAATACTTTGTGTATATTTCAGACAGGGTTATGTTCAACTGTGACAGCATTAAAACTACAGAGTACAGATGGCTTTTCCAACTTTCTGTAGTTTACCTTGTCTAACCAACTTACTAGCCCAGCTATTATTTCAACATATTTTAACCGTGCATATAGGTTTAACTTCTTGACAAAGAACAAAATTCATTAAAGGCATAATCAACACTTTTTTAGGTGAAAAACATCCTGAAGTATTTGTTTCCTGTGCCAAAAGATGAAAGTAAGCGAGTGATCACCTTTGCAAATCAGGACGACTACATATCTTTCAGGTTAGTGGAATGCTTAGTTTCTTTTCCAGAAAGAACTCACTGCACAAAATTTTCAACTGTGGGTTATTTTTAATGAATGTGAATCAGGGAATCGAGCTGTACAAGGAACAGTAGTTGGTATAGTGTCCAAGTTTCAAAAAGTGATGTCAAAGTGGCATCATTTCGGATTGTGAACAACCAGTCTTATTATGAAATTCAGCATCATCGTTTTCTCATTTCTAGACATCATAGTTACAAGAAAGTGGAAGGCAAGATCGAACTTTCTGAGATTGGACCAAGATTTGAAATGAAAGGTAATTTCTAATACAGACTGATTGAATAGAACTATTATCCCAGGTGCAAATCTCATCCATAATAAACGCCTTAAGCTAAGAATAACCCTTTTTCGTGTTTAGTGTACGAGATCCGGCTTGGTACAGTCGACCAATCAGAAGCGGACGTTGAGTGGAGGCTAAGACCCTATATGAATACAGCAAAGAAAAGAAAGTTTTTGGACTAGAGACGTGTTCTGCCGCCATTGAAAGACAATGTTTAAATATTGACCTAGAACTTGAGCCATGGCCACTTGCTTTCATGTCTGTCACTTATGCCGACTGTTATAGTTTGTTATACGATATTACGATATGAATAAAACATGGTACAACACGTACAAGTTCTGTACCAAGATAACCGAGTCTAGGAACATTAATGAGTAATGTACAGACTAAGATATTTTGCAACAATATTTATAAGCATCATTATAGAATATCCTTAACTCCAAAAATATTACCGAAGGATGCTGTAAAAGAGACAATAATTACTTATAAAGTTATTAATCTACGCCAAGCCTATAGACTAGATAGAAAGCGCGATCAAACTGATGTGCAGATGGATGTATTTGGAACAGAAACGCTTACTTGTACGACTCCTACCACTCGTTTTGCTCGACTAAATTTTAAATGAAAATACCAAAAGTCAAACATAGTAATGTTCAATTTTGAATGAAAACACACTTTTAAACAAGAAGGATATTTACATCTAGAAAATAATTCCATGTTATCTATAATACAAGATAATCTTAAAGCTGGGTTAAATTCGGAATTTTGCTGCGATTTTGCTGTCTATTGCCTGTATCTACATAACGGCAACATATTCATTGGCTTATGTGAAAGATAGAAAGTTGTTAAATTAAAGTACAAACATTTGAATTCCCCGCAACTTTGCAATCTTGCAAAGCTGAAATGAGGTATCGTAATTTCAAAGCTCAAAAGTAAACACAATAGTGCTCATGAAACAACTTACAACTTGACAATGTGATCCAACTTAAGTTATATAGTTCAGTCATTGCCATCCTCTTGCCGCGTTTGCACTCAAGCAAATGCTATGTCCATACGACTGAATGTCGTACTGATGTCGGGTGTAAATCATTCTACATTTGAAAATGATGAATGCAGGCAAAAGGGCGCGATAAAAATCGCAGCAGAAGTCTCGGCTGTACGAATTAAACCCACCAAGTTTCAAAACTCAAAACCTATAATACAACACACACTTTAGAACTACTTTTCTTACGCTGTCTTTCTTGTGTCTCAACCTCGCCTACATTGTTATTTTTACTCTTCGAGTCTAGCGAATCTTCAATTCGTTGCATTTGATCAGCCAGGTCCTTGTATTCTCTATCCATTTGCCTCATTTTTTGGTCCTTTGCTTCGTCATCTTTTACGAATCGTTTTAAACGTAGTTGAAGGTCTTTCACTTTCCGTTCAGCTATCTCAAGGTCTCTGCTCGTCTCATTTAGCTTTTCTTCCAGGTACATTTCTTTCTCTTGCTTTGCTATGACTTGACGTGTAAGGTAATCTAAAAATAAATAACAAGAATCTTATTACACAAACGAAAGTCTAACCAGTTTTAAGCAAGTTTAAGTTCGGTGTGACTCATAAAAAGATAACCGGGTTGTGTTAACGCATTGTTCATTTTCCAGATTGTATACATAATGTATATATAATTTTACGAGTTCTATAAAAATTTACGAAATGCATCGTAGTATATAAAAAAACAAAAACAAGTTTTCTTGAATTGTTCTCTGTCGTAGCCAAGAAAGCTTTACTTGATTTCATTTATTTTATTTTTTGTTCTTTTTAAATCTTTTAGTCATTCTTAATTAATTGTTTTGAAATTTGAACTTTGTGTTGAAAGCTAGATGTATGTGTCTAATTCAAGTTGAAATAAAATAAATGAAATGAGAACAAGTTTTACTGACCTGTTTGTACTCGATATACAGTATTGCCACTTGGAACCCTTGGTTCGGTTTGTTCACCTTCGTTTGCATCTTTCTCTTTAATATCACTAACATGAAACTGATCACTTGAAGTTTGCTCCGCTTGTGCACTGCTTTCACCTTCCTGACCTCCACCAGACACTGGACCGCCATCTTCATTTTTCTCTGAACTTTCACTAATAACCATCGGTTGACCATCATCTGCACTTTTCTCTGAATTCTCACTGGTTACCACTGGTTGAACATCGTTTGCACTTTTCTCCACACTTTCGCTGGTAACCACCGGTTGACCATCATCTGAACTCTCATTGGTTACCACCGGTTCTTCTGCTTTAGCGTTAGAGTCACTCCCTTCAGATTTCTTCCCTGCATCAACATCATCAGTCGCCGCTAGTATCTCGTCAACTAGATCATCAATATTTTCACTTAGGGCTTCGCTTTTGTTGTCGTCCGGGCTGGAAACCTGAGAATGACTTTCATGGTTACCCTCAAGGTTCGCTACCGGGTCCACTGCAATTTCAGGCTCAACTGCAGCAGTTTTGTCAGGAGTATCTTTTCCGTCCTTTTCAACAGTTTCTTTATTGCTCAAATCTTCACTGCTATTTTCGGTTGCTTTTTCAACCAATGCCTCGTTACTGCCTTTATTCTGGTTTTTTGTTTGACTCTCAGACCTTTCCTCTGTAGACATTTCAGCTGCTGTGTCCGTATGTCCTTCATCAACTCCTTTTGCACCATCCTTCATCCCTTGACATTCTGCTATTTCACCTCCTTTACTTTCATCCTGTTTGGATTCAGCCTTTTCAATTTCTCCGATATTTTCGTTTCCTCTCCACCAGCATCATTATTTCCTTCACCAACTGTCTTACTTCCACCTTCATCCTCTTTTCTTTCATTCTCTTCACTTTCATTTCTTCCACTTTCCACAACTTCACTTTCTGTTGTTGACGCTGCCGGTTTTTCATCGTCCTGATGTCCGGAATCGTTATCCCCCAAATGTTCATCTTTATCCTTGTTTTCTGCTTCACTATCGACTTTTACACCCTCAACACCACCAGTATCATTTGTTAATCCCTCCTCCACATTCTCAGCTACTTTTCCGCCAGAATTCTCTACATTTACTTTTTCAGTATTTTCTATTTTCCCGCCAATATCTCCTGAAGCGTCTTCATTCGAAACTTCCTTTGATTGTTCAGAGGCATCTTCATCATTTACAGTTGCAGCCAGCGTTTCCACTTCAGCAGCATCAATCGTCGCCTTTTCAGTATTAGTATTTTCCCCCACCTCAGGTTGCGAGTCCATGTTTTCTTGATTCTCATTCAAAATTTCCTCGCTTTCTGCCGTAGCTTTACTCTCCACCTCGGAAACTTTTTCCTCACTCTTTGCTTCAGCTGGAATATTATTCTCAATCCCATTTTCGCTGCCTGTCTTCTCTGCGCTTCCATTTGTAGTATTATTACCTTCCTTATCTTCATTTCCATCTGTTTCCTCCGTGGACCCTTCGGTGTTTCCCTGATTGGCAGCCGACTGTTGAACAGTGCTTTCATCTGCAGTCTTGCTATGGTTTTCATTTATTTCATCATCTTTAATCCCATCTTTCAATCCATTCTCCACAGATTCTGAACTCATATTGTTCTCTGACTTTCCGTTTTCTACAAGAAAATAAGAAAAATGTGTTTTGTTGACGGAACGGGATGGTTTTGATGTGTTGAAATCAGTCACTGGATATAAAGGTCAAATGGCGATTAAAGGCCATGTTACACAAGGCAATTTTTTCTGAAACTTGCAACGCAATTTCGGACACAGAGCGATGTTAGATAAAAAGTATATTCGCAGAGAAATTGTGAGCATGAATCTCGTTTTACTTTGCCGATATTTTTCTTGCTAAACATGCCCAGAAGGCAAAAATGATATGAATGATAATATCGGTGAAGTGAAACGCTGGCCAGGTTAACTGTTTTCCATGCGTATATTTCTACATCAAACATGGCTCTGTGCAGAAATTGCGTTACAAGTTGCTGCAAAAATTCTCCCGTATAACATGGCCTTTAGGATCCAGGATTGTCCGATTCCACTTTTTTCCAGGCCTATTTAGAATTCTGTGAAAAATTCATGATCAATATACGGTACAACATTATAAGCATCAACTTACCTGAAAATATAACAAGACCCTTCGTCTGGAAGTTAGTGACCAGATGAAGGGGTCTTCGCTCGAAATGTCGAAGTTCTTGTTATCTTTCTCAGGTAGTTTGATCCCCAAGTATATCGTTTATCGCTATCTACACTCTGCTTACACTGAAACCACACATTCAAGATTTTACAACATTAAAACTCTATATTTAAACGTTAAATTTCTATAAATCATATGCTTACCCGGTTGACTTGTGGCTTTTTCCTTTAAGCTTGCGTGACTGCTTGACTTTGTCTCTGACTCTGTCATATCAAAACGTGTAGGCAGCTGGCCAACAAGTGGTACTACCTATAGTCTATGGAAAAGTAAATTGGAATCATTACGGTATAATTATAAGGGATAATATCTAAACATTTTCGCTAAAATCAAGAATATACAAATGATATTCCATGATCCGTATAGTTTATAGCACTTTACAAAATAATGGTATTATTTTAACACTATATTACAACATTACACAGCTTTGCCCTTGGCGCCGGTGTTTTTTTTAAACTATTTATAGATAATATAGTCTACAAGACTTGGAAATTAGAATCCACATTAAGGTCAATTGCTACAATAAACACCTGTTCTTTTCATGTATTAAATGCGATATTTCTATTTATATAACTGTCTTTCTAAAAAGCATATATAAGGTGAATTTCAGTTCCAGTCTGCAGATGTTTAAAAAATTTTAGAATGCCTTTTCCTTTCTACAAGTCTTTTTACATTGCGAGTATAGACGCGATATATGTGTAAATAAAAATGATAAAACAATCTGTAGGTATTACAGAACCGCACTCGAAAATCTTTTCATATTAATTCTGTCAGTGACATAGAAACTGTGGTCGGCAAAATTCATACTAAGGTCCGAAACTCTAATAGCCTAATAAGATCATTGACACCCTAACTGAAAAAGGCAATTGCCTTTCCATTATACAATATTTTTGAGGTGTAGGTATTAACTCTAATTGAATTCGTTGATATATTCTCAAACATGGTCTTGATGTTTGAAACTTCAATATTTTATCCTAAACCTTCACCATAGTAACGAAATCGTTTTTTGAACACTCTCAAACGTTATCATTTGCATAATTGCAATTTTATCTCCATAATTGCAGTTTCACATGTTTTGAACATTACTATACGAGCACGTACGATTGCCAAAGATTTGCCAAAACTACAATTTTAGATTTTTTCAATCATGAATGACATCTACGGCTATGCGTGTAGTTGAATGCCAAATATACACGAAACACATCTGTGCTTATGGTTAAAGCATATAATACAATCGAAAATGAAGCTTGGAATTGCACCGAAAATATCTTTACTTAAGACTAAACATGCAGTCTTTATTATTCATATTGACAAATAGAATTGCTATTGAATAAAGGGAACCGATCGACGGATCGAGCCACTAGTTATTAAAAGGGGCAGTGGACATGGCGTAGCCGTAGACATTACTCTAAAAGTCTGGTTTCGATTGAGTCGTTACGGTCGCAACCACATCAAGATCACCGATACTAGAGTGTCGATATATCTCAACAATCAGAAAAGACAGGTTTATATACAGCACTCAAAACACAAGATAGATATACACGATTTCAGATCGTCCAACACTACTTGGTCACGACAGTTGCGATTAAATGGCAACCATGCTTAATATAAGCATGGTGCAAAAATCCACTGGCAAATTTCACTGGCACTGCAGCTATCATATATTTTTACCACATATAGCTCAAATCCAATTTAGTATACAGCAAACTTTTTAACATCTATAAGTATAACATTAAAATCTCAACCTGGGTAAATGGCTAATATTAACAAAGTCAAGTACACTCACCAGACGTTCGAAGCTAGAACCAATTTCAATTACATGTGACAGCGAAGTAGGCCGTTTATCCAGTTGTTTTACGGCACTGTTATTGTTAGACATAAATTTTCGCCTAAGTTGGTATGGAAACGAAGCCACAAAGAACTTTTAACGAGCCCTCCATGGTAACAGTGTTTGAGAAGAATTCAAAAGGATTAGGCAAGTGGACCATAGGCATAGAAAGCAGCAGAAATGTCAATAAGTAATCAATTGCTACCAAGATTTATTTGAGTTCAGCTCAAAACTTCGCATACAAACTTTGTATGGTTTAATTATCATATGATAATGTAAAATTTTGATGTATATGAATCATTTTAGGGCTTTTTGTAGCTGGAAATTGGAAAAGTTTGACAAATTTTCTGAGTTTTTAATGTAAAATGGGGGACGATTGTAAAGCTAGTTATTACGAAATGAGCTCGACCACTGGACAGATCACTTGGGTATATAAAGTTTCACCACATTTGGATAAATAAGTTATAAATAGTCAGCTTTCAAAATCTACTATACCTGAGCCTGGGTGTATAAAAAAACGAGACCTTTAGAAATCAAGCTATTGTTGGAACTGATATGCCTCAGCAATATGCTGAACCCACGGGTGAGTAAAACAGAATTGAATTGACTTTTATGCATACTGCGGCTATACTTTGAGTCTGGGTACAATGTAAAACAGTACAAACTCGTTGCTCTGTGGTCAGTTGAACCATTTTTATTCGAACTGATGATATTACAAATCAGTAATTTGACAATTTTTTTACAGTGCAGTAAATAATATGCTCCGTCATACGATTAGAAGCTATTTTTTATTCCCAGGAGCATAAAATCTTGTGCTTAACAACATATTATGTTGCTTTTTTTATACACCCCGTACAACGGTTTGTAGGTTCTAGGGACGCACTAAACCCAATATCATAAATTTTACCGTAATGTTTACACCGAGTTTGATAATTTGATCAACTTTTAACCATCCCTGAGATGGAGTCGGGTATACTTGTCAGTGGCAAAACAAGAACACAAGTTAAGCCAAGATAAGCCAAGTGAAACGTGGAGGTCCATACTGTGGCGTGGGGGTATTCTACAATAAGCTGGTAACATGCTATGATCTTTTTAAGGTAGCTCCAACCAAAAACCTCCACTGCTGGGGCAAGGCTGGATAAAAGAGTAGTTAAAGTCCTATCACAATCGTGGATTTTAGAGTTTACTACAAGTTAACTGCAAAACGAGTAATTAAGTGGATATAAGAGTTATACAACCATCCCCAGATTTTCATATAGTCATTTAACGAGCCTAGTGGCTCATTCACCTTTCTGTTGTTTCCGGTTAATTCTGAACAGCTAAGCCAAGAGCTAAGCCTAATCGGACAAGTTAATAACGGTCCCCTGGAGCGGGAAACGGTTCATCAAAGATTAACCCCCAGCAGAAGCTACAAATGTAAAAACGCACAAGTTGTAACAATCCTGCAGCAGACTTGTACCAATACAGCAATACTGTGTCATCAGGATGTGTTCGCACTGCTTAATTGTTGCCAGCTTGTTGACAAGTTGTCAACGGCTTATTGACAACTTGTTGCAAGGATGTTGACTCAACAGACTTGCCACAAGTTGTTCCAACTTGTTATCGTCCTGCAATTCAACAACTTGTTGACAAGTTGTGAATGACAACATTGTAGGTACATTGTTACAACTTACAATTACTGAAACTGAAATGCATTTAAAAATACTGAAAATAACTCGTCACACAAGCCATAACACGTTTATTTTGCTGAACATATCATATACATTCACACTAAATTACAAAGCCCGATTCAACGTTTTGACAGAAAGCGATCAAAAGTCAGCTTTCTATCTTCTAACAGTAACAATCAGTCTATTTATTTCATGGTCAATGATGGCTTAGCCTTAGATATCATATCAATATATACTAAATAACTAAATGAAAAAAGCTATTACAAGATTTCTATCTGTTAATGATCAAGTTCTAATAAAGGTTCCCGGTGTCTGCTACCGCGCATGCGTGGATTTAAAAACAAGTCTTTACAACGAATTAGCACGCTCCTCAAGCTGCTTGAGTTGGTCCCACATTTCTTGCGGCAAATCATCGTTAATTTGGACATCGAAGAAATTTTTGAGCTCCTTCACTTCGTTGAGCAGGAACTCCTTGTCAGTGGTCAGCAGTTTCTCCATGGTTTCCTTGGAAACGTCGATTCCTTGCGTGTTAATGCTTCCAGGCTTGGGGACATGACCAATAGCGCTCTTTTCAGCAATGTCTTCGCCGTCACAACGTTTGAAAATCCACTCCAAAACACGCGAGTTCTCACCAAAACCTGCCAAATTTTAACACAAATTTTTAATACAGAAAACCTCCAAATGTACAGAGTGTATCAAAAACAAAGTTCTCACTTCAAATATAAACTTGGAAAACATTTGTACGTCATTACACAAAAATCCAGTAAACTAATTATAATATAGGAATTTCTCTCGGAAATTGTCCTAATTTTTAACTCAATCCAAAAACTTAGAAACAAAAATTTCTTATGGCAAAAACTCATTGAATTTCCAATTAGAAGAAAATATATTTATTGGAAATTCTTGAATTCACGATCCCACTCGGATAGGAAGACTTGAAAATTACTCGAAAACATTGTTTAAGGTTTTTCATGGATGGAAACTTCAAGCACTGAAGTTTAGTTGTCCAAGCGCTGCACTAGAATCACAGGACCACAGAATCGATTCTTCCTATAGAGAATAGTTGCATTTCCCGCCGGCTACTCCAGGTTGAATATTGTTTTAACTCAAAGCTTCCAACATCGAAACACCTTTTACAAAAAGTCATATGTCGTACAAAGTAGACCTTAATTGGGGTCATGATTGGGGTTGACAAATCGCAATGTGTATTAAAACGCAGCTTTACCTGGCCATAAGAATTTATCATTTTCTTGTCGGAACCAGTTCACATGGAAGATTTTGGGTAGTTTAGCGTTTGGCTTTTTCTTCATATCTAACCAATGTTGAATATAGTGACCAATGTTGTACCCAAAGAATGGCCTCATTGCGAACGGATCGTGCATGACTGCGCGACCTTTGTATTCAGCGGCTGCAGTCGCTTCTGACTTGACGCATGCGCCGAGGAAAACACCATGTTCCCAATCGAAGGATTCGTAAATCAACGGAACACCATCGGGTCGACGACCTCCGAAGAGAATAGCCTCGATTGGAACACCAGAAGGCTTTTCCCAGTCCGGGTCGATGATAGGACATTGGGAGACTGGGGCGCAGAAACGCGAGTTAGGATGAGCAGCTTTTTTTCCAGAGTCTTTGTTCCATTTTTCACCAAGCCAATCTGTGATTGTCAGTTTATCAATGTCAGGAAACTCGTCTTCAAGACCTATTACGAGTGGAAAATACTGCTCAGTGTTGCAGGTCCAGATGTAGTATACTGTATGAAATATGTAGTGTAGTAAGTAGTTAGTATTTGGACTACAGTAGTTGTTGAAGGATAAATATTTTTGTTATCATCATATAGGATGAGCTCCAGACCTACATTTTAGATATACATTGAATGATGTCACTTTGGTTGCATTGCTTCACAAAACAAAATGAAATATCTGAACAACGAAACTTGGAAATATTAAGACCTTGAGAGAAAAATTGAAATTTCTGCAATCAGTGCCCACTCAAAAACAAGATCCAATTTTTCCTTTTTGCAATATTTCTATGTAAGAAAAACTAGCAAAATGTCTCACTCACCTTCCCAATAATATCGTCCATCATCAGTTTCAGCAATGTTGGTGAAAATAGTATTGGACTGAATAGCTTCCAATGCATTTGGATTGGTCTTATGTGAAGTACCAGGGGCCACACCGAAGAAACCTCCCTCAGGGTTTATACCCCTGAGATGCCCCTCGTCATCATATCGCATCCAGGCGATGTCATCCCCCACACACTCGTATTTCCAGCCAGGGAGAGAGGGGGTCATCATGGCTAAGTTTGTCTTGCCACAGCAACTTGGGAATGCAGCTGCAATGTATTTCTTCTTGCCTTCAGGGTTGGTTATACCAAGAATCTTGAATGAGATTGGAGGATAAAGTTAGATTAATTTATGCACTTATTTTATTGTATTGTGTTACCAATTACAGCCACGGGTTGTTGTTCTTCTAATTGTTCTTCAAAAAGAGTCTATACAATGGATTACATTGTCCACCTCAATTTCAATTGGCTATTGTTTTGCGTGCACTCAAGCAAATTTGGGAAGTGTCTATTGATTGGGAATTCACAACGATTTGCCTAAATTTCAAACCTATTGATGCCCAAAAACTCCCCCTTGACAGGTAAAATATTTTGGGATTAGAGTATAGTAATACAAAGTACCAGTGCACATCAGGCCTATTGATGGGAATATGGAATATATAATAGAAATTTGCCTACATATTTATAAATTACTCCAATTGTACAGTTCAGTAAAAAAATTATTTGTTAAAATAATGGACAAAATACCTACCAACATATGCTCAGCCAGCCATCCTTCATCTCTTGCAATCACAGAGGCAATTCTCAGAGCAAAGCATTTCTTTCCAAGAAGTGAGTTTCCACCATAACCACTCCCAAACGAGATGATTTTACGATCGACTGGAATATGTGTGATCATTGTGTGATCCGGGTTGCATGGCCAATGATATTCACTTGGGGGTGCAGGCAGGGGAACACCTTCGGAATGCAGGCACCGCACAAAGCTACCATCGCCAAGCTGTTTGAGGACAGCCGCCCCCATACGAGTCATGATTCTCATGCATACTGTCACATATGCAGAGTCAGTCAACTCAATGCCAACCTTAGACAAAGGAGAGCCAAGAGGTCCCATGCAGAAGGGAACAACATACATTGTTCGACCTGAAAAATATTTGCTTTACATTTATTCTCAATTCCAACTTGATTTGTCAGAAGTGCGACATTCTTGTGCTTATGCTTATCCCACCTGTGTGAACCGGCATGAAATAAGCACAATGATTTAATTAGAATCGTTCTGCACCATCAGTGTGCATGCATATATCGCTCTTTCTTGTTGCTTTTTCGTATGTGTGAATGTGCTTATGCTTGCGCTTCTGCTTATTTCATTGTGTGAACTAGACTTTAGTGGGTGCAAGTGTGTCACCCATCAGACTTTCAAAACTTATGTTCAAAACATGCAGTCTCGGCTATTGTTTTCTGAGTTTGTGTCCGATGTTGTTTTTATTCACTATTATTGTCATTTCAATATAATATGCCACCTGTTGGAATTTACCCAGAAACAAATAAGTCATTTTATCACAAAATTCCATACCTGACATGCATTTCGGCAATCGTTTACTCATCTCTTCTTTCAATTTCTCGGGAGAAATCCACTGACCCACTCGCCCCTTAGCATCACCTTTTGGTGTTGGGATGGTCTCCTTTTTATTCTCTGTACAGATAAAGGTTTTTGATTCCACTCGAGCAACATCGTGTGGGTCTGTTCGTGCCAACCAACTAAATTGTGTATAAAGATAAAGTTTTATACTTAAAGATGCGGCACAGTCCGTTCTACGCATGCATACGTTGGAATCTCCTGTCCATAATATAAACAGTTTAACTAAGTTATATGCTTTTGCAAAGCCTGATTGTGCTATCTTGATCATTTATTTTACTCTAGAAGCATGAAAATATATATAGTTGTCACCACTTTGTTCATAAAGTTCATTATAACATTTTGGATACAAAAATGTAAACAAAGCTGATGCGTGCGAACAGCTGTACCGCATCTTTATCTTTAAGTAACTCTAAATTTATAGTGCTCCTACAATTTCAAATTTTAAAAGCACACCATTACATAGACTAAAACACTAAAACTTCTAAAACTTCCTGTCCAATGACAGTTTAACTAAAAATTTATAAGTACATATTAACTAATTGCTATATATATTAACCAACCAAAATTATGAAACCAATTTTATAATTATTAACTTTAACTTTCAAATTCCTTAAATTATTTTGCGGGGATCTGCCCAAGACTATATTCTCCTGCAATCTCGGAAAAAGAATACAATGTACAAAAAGAATTCCAAATATACTACAAGAGCCTTGAAAAGAATGAAGAATTCTATAGAATATGACGGAATCAAACCGCTTTTCTGATAAACATGGCTGTATATTCCAGAAATGCATTTCAAAGTTGCAACAAAATTGGCCAAAACTTTGCAGCTATTTATAACAAAACAATTCTCCAACGTATTATACAGACTATACATACTTGATATAGATTAATACTATATATACCTATTCTTGTAAGCTGTCAACGGCTTTATAACATCATCTTCGTGTAGCATTTTGAGCAAACTTTCGTTCTCTTCGTTGCTTCCATCGCAAATATAAAGTTTTGCAGGTGTGCACAAGTCTGCAGATTCTACCACAAACTGCCTAACTTTTGGAGCCAGAGCGTCCAAACTGCCTTTGACCACCACGATATTTTCATTCAATTTTAAATTGCTGAGGTCCCGAGGAGGCCTACCTGCTTCGATATCAAGAAAGCTTAAATCTGGTTGTGCCATTGTTGGAAGATCGTATCGGTTCTTGCTCAAACCTTGCAATGAAATGCAAACAACTTTTTGTTGTTTTTATATGCCGGCTGTACTTTGCTCGTGCAAAATCGCACGTTTCACGATTTTCGAAAATTTCAGGAAGTACCCATGACGTAATGATAGGAAATCTTGGGTGAAATTGAGAAATTAGGGAAGTATGTAAGTTGAAATGGAGGTGAAAATACTAAAACACATTACTAAAATTGTTAAATAAAAAGGATTTCAATGTTTTAGTTTTAAAATAGGCGAACTTATTGCATAATAAAGGTGGTGCATAGATATATTTAACCAGGGATTTGGGTAAGATCATTGCATGCCTATTTTCATGCATTTGTAAAGTGTATTTGTACTTGTCTATTATTGGTTGTAACTTGTAACAGCAATTAAGCAAAGAAAATGCTTGTTATTGTTTTGCAAATAAAGATCAAGTATGAGTATACAAAACTTTACAAAGTCTTGCACTTGAAGAAAATTTTGCAACATAGTAAGGACTTTTTATATAAGAAAGTGGAAACACCAGATATATCAATTTAATCTCGATTTAATCAAAAGATAGATTATCTGGGTGCATAAGATAGTATATTTTATCATTTTATGTAAAAATTCCACGTACATATTACTTTGTCGAGGTTACTTGTTTTGTTTTTGTGGAAAAGTTACTTTATTTTTTAACCAAACGACCTCATTATTTAGCACTGGACTGCGAACTAGTTCCACACTGAATGCATGACTGACCGCACGTTTTAGATCTTCATAAACATGACAAAAGTCCAGTTTCTCGCTGTGACGTCTGGGCTACGTCTGTTTCGTGCAGAGTGTCACTGTTTATATAGGAAGAAAGGAATGTAAAAATCCATTTATAGACAAAGAAAATCGATCCTCTGCTTTAAAGTTCAAAATGCCCAAACGAGGCTTCCTTTCTTATCATTACTTTCATAGTACTTATTCACCAAACGTTCGCACTTTATCTGATATGTGTGCAAGAGGCAATTAAGTTATACATTGGCAGACAATCTGACAATGCCAGACATATTATGTTGTGGTGTATTAATACGTTTTGTACTGTACATGTAACAAAGCACTATAAAGTATGAAGGAAGACGAACCATCTCAAAACTAATTGCTAAATATGTTCAACAAATATAGATTTTGGTAAACCCTTTACGGACGGATCGTGCCGTGGGGCACGATAAGCAATATTACCAAATGGCCGGATCGTAAAAAAGTCCTCCGCAGGCACATTACCATAATTTGCATATTGTAGTAATACCATAACTTATATCAAGTATTTCCAGTACATGCGCATACCGCAAATATATAACGCAAACAGCTCGCATACGATTTTAAAGAATTTTTCATCCCTCTATAATGTAAAAGGTCAAAGAATATATCAAAATACGTCAAAAAATGAATTAAAAGGTCTAAAAAACATCAGTTGAAAAATATTTGAAAGTAAATCCAGTACCGCGGGCGCGCCTTACTTCCTTGTTTATGTTTATATACAATTAAATGATACAAATTACAATTTGTAATTTACAAAATGACAAAGTTGCTACAATGGCTCTGTTTTTTGGGGCTAATTTTTACGATATGGATAAGCTTATTGATGGATATTCTACCTTTCCCAATAAGCAAGGAAGTTAAAGGCGTAGTATTACCGGTATGGCTAAAAATTCGAGCTTTATATATCATGTATTTTTAAACTGCAAACTTCGCATCAAAATAAAAATAGTTTTCAACGTGGCATGCATACAAATGTGCGTAGTTTTGGGGGTTTATTGTAACAAATAATAAATTTAATTATTTATGTTTTCTCTTTCTATCTAGTTTCCTTTCTATATGGTCATAGTTTTTGGGGTAAGATTTGATGTAGTTAAAATTTTGACTTGAACTCTTAGGGGGAACAAAGGGGTGCGGAACTCCACCCCTCTCCATCCAGGTGATCTGGCGGCAAACAAAGGGCCTGGATCTAGCAACAGAATAGAAACCATTTTGCTGTATTTAATCACTTATTTCTTTGTGTTTCGTTTATAAAACTATTTGAAACTTTGTAAATATGTTTAACTATGGAGACCACAAGTCCATCACAAATTTGGTAACAAAATGAAATACGTTTCACGAGATATTTAGCAATTTGAATCTGAAAATGGATTTATATTTGAAGACTATTCCCAGTCTTTTCCATGTTTCCAGTTCACCTAGATTGCAATAGTTTCTTAAATATTTTGGAGGTGCATACCCCTGTGCAGACTTCAAAACTCCCCAGAAAAGTCAGCATTGACAAACACCTAATTAAAATTCCTTTATTTGACTTATGGACGTTTTGACATTAGCAAGTGGTAGTTACACAAGACTGCACCCCCCTGGAGAATTTGTACTACCCCTACCAGATGAGCATTTACCCCCCTGGAAATACCAGGTTCTTGATGTGCTTATTCCCATCTATTGCTAATGGCCAGCTTTCTGTCTTGTTTCAGTGTTACTCTTTGGTAGTAATAGGCTATAGAGTACTAACTTTTAATGATTGTGAAGATGCTGCTGAGTCTCTTAGAAAGGTACAAGTTACAGAGTTGTACATATAGCCTGCGAGCAGGCTCTATACTGCAGTGGCCGGTCGTACGAAGGTCTATCTTACCGGATAGTGATTTTTTCAACAATTGTAAAAATGCTTGAAAAGTTATAAAACTACGGATATGGACCTTACAATTAATAAAAACCTTAATTTAAAATACTAAGGTTTAACCTCGGTTAGAGCAATCAAAGGGAAATTTTGGCAGTTAACTGCCCCACCGCAATAGACAGTCTGCTTGCAGGCTAAGTTGTACATGTATATATAATAGTAGCCACGTTCTGTTCTGTTTATCTATTCTCATTGCAATCTCATATATATACTGCTCAATGTTTTAGGAAATCCAAGAAGCAAGAAAAGACTTATCAAGAAAAGGCTTCAAGTTCGATTAGATAAATTTCAACCCTCATCTGGCTGAGACATTACGCATTGAGACATTATCCTACTAGATATACATGCACATTGAAAACATTCATAAAATATAGAGTTATTTATATGACAATAAAATATAGGTTGTGCTTTTTAGAACATGCATTTTATGTGCTATGGGGGGATTTGGGGAGGGACACCAGAAATTGTAATCAGACTTATAATAAAGAACTTCCTTTTTGGCATGGTCTTACCATGTAATTAATAATTAAAATAATAAATTTAAATATCACTGTTTATTTTGTGTCCAGTTACTCCAATATATATATATATATTATATATTTCACATTATATTTCCATTTTATTGTTATATACTGTACATCATATAACCTTCATTTACAGAATACTTTGATGATGTTAATTAATCGATTGATAATCAATTCTAATATCTGAATAAATTGATTCTGACATCAGAAGAGACCTGAGAAGCTCTTAAATATTTCATTCACAATAAGTTGATCTTTCTTAACGTCCAGTCCTTCTTCCTCGTTTATTCTGCTGAGACATTTGCCAAGCTCGTCATGTCTATGTCTGTATTCGGAGTAATTTGTCGTCGTTAAAATGGAGTGCAATAATGATAGATACTCCGTTCTCCACTACAAAAGAAAACATGTCAGAATCTTGTAAAATGTTTTAAATATTTCATTAACCCAATGGAAGTGAGGTTCATTTCAGCCAAATGTGCCCTAGGGTAATAGCAATAGGTAAAGCGAGAATGAGAGTCAAAGTGAGTTGGGTCGCCAACTCTCGTCGACTCTGCCTGCACTCGCATCAACTGTCATCAATTTTGAGCAGGGCGAAATTTTGACGAGAGTTTCCCCTCGTTTGACTGCCAACTCTCATCAATTTTGAGCTGGTTGATTTGGATGAGAGCTTTTCCTCGTTTGACGCGCGGTTATATCCAGTCAACTCTCATGCAACTCTTGTACTCGTTAGACCGAGCCATGAGAGTTGAGAAAACGTTCATGCAAACTCTCGCTTGCACGAGTCTCATCAACTCCCATCGTCGTTTGACCAGGGCTTAACTTTTGGCTACCAATGATCAAATGACAGAAATATTTGTATTTGACTTGACGTGCTTAAAAACTAAATCCTGAACATAACCCTAGGTACGAAGACATGCTCACATGCGGTTGCTTCTCTCCTGTGGTTCGAGGGTTTTTCTCTGGGTTTTCCTCCCTCACCAAAAGACTAATCCAGAGGCGCCATAGTAAGCCTTGGACTCGGTCACGTTTGAGCTGAGTCATTCGCAATTCAGGTCTCAGCGGTAAGAAAAGACCATTAGCACCCCTTGCTATACAAATTCGTCAAAAATACACACCTCATCTCCAGGGCAAAGATCCGACACCTGACGCAGAACGATGTCAATTAAGACCATGAGATCATTCGTAAAAAATAATCCCGATGTTCTCTCGCTTGAAAATATATCATCGAGAAATTTTAACAACGAATCCGGGCACCGATCGAGGTAACCAAATGTGTTTACTGGGTCATCTGTGGAAGAAATAATGTAGCATTTTCATGTTATCGTTATGGAAAAAATATCTCACTTCATTGATTGATGGATGGATGATGATCTGGGCTTTTGAAAGGTGTGGACTTGTCTAATACGCATAATTCCCCATTTAGCACGCCCCTGGCTATTCATTCTTTAAGTCACTCATTGAGCCACACCACCTCAACTACCAACGACTACTACAACTCCTAGCTGTTGGCCAAACGGATTGCAGGCCCGGGGAACGAGATTGCTCCAATAGCATCAGCAACAACAGCAAACTGGGAACTATATTACTATACAGTCAACATCTGCAGAAACAATCTAGCGTAGATACATGTACGCTTGGCGTACCTATATTTATGCTATTTCTAGTATTATTACAGCAAGTGATTGATTAATTGATTGATTGATTGATTGATTGATTAATCGGGTTGCAGATCGAAATAATTGGTAAATAAAACTCTTACCTCCTCTATTAACAAGCAACATGAGCTTCTCCGTCAATACTTTCGAGGTTCGTCTGTGAGATAACACTTGCATGACGATGTTCTTCTTTACATCTGAGGTCAAACAATACGAAGAATGCGTTCCAGTGCATATTGTTAATTTAGTTACATATAAGGCAGGTAACGTGATGTATTATCACAAAATAAACATGCATGTTTACGTGTTGCAGATAATATATCTATGGTTGCAGAACGTTTTCAACCTTCCTCCAGGTAGGATTTTCGGTTTTCCCAACCTTCCTCAAAATAGCTGGAAATTTTCTGACATGCAGGCTTTTGCCTGGGTAGGTTTGCCAGTTGCCATTGCAGTACTGTTTGTCTGATTGAAATGACTTAAAAAAGCATGACCTTCATCGTCTGATATTCTTTGGCCGAGCTAATTTGGCTGTTAAATGACTACAATCAAATTATCAAAGCGAAAATAGTGCGGTGATAAACAGCGTTCGGTGTTCACCAAGGTTTGATTCTTGTCAGGGGGAACGGCATTCCCTCACGCTTTGTTTTGACAGGGGGAACGCCGTTCCCACAGCAAAAATAGTGGGGGGTGGCGTTCCCCCGCGTTCCCCCTGGAAAACATCACTGGTTTGTGCTGAACGTCACAACAAAACACTCACCCTCAAAATGTTGATTGTAGGACAAAATCAAAGTAACAAAAGCATTCACTACTCGATCTTCGTCGTCTCTGCCGCATGGTGGATCTTCAACGGTGTTCACCAAATATTCCACAAACTGTTTGTTTAAATATTCTGAAAACAATAGAATGTAACAATTAGAACGAGTTTAATCAATTAGATGTCTACTACAATTAAGGTATGAATTACTTAATTACCATAATGTTGATACGGTATAGCTTCGCCAGTTGAAAATATCATTGTAAATAATCTCGCAGAATTTACCAACTTTTCAAGATCTGGAAAAGAGAAAATTATTTATCTCAGTTAAGGAAAAACAAGAATTGCACGAGTTGGCAAGCACGAGTCTGCACGAGAGTTTCTTCAACTATGATTGCGGAATAAAACGAGAACAAGAGTTGTACGAAAATTGGCAAGCACGAGTTTGCAGGTTTGATAGTTTGGTCATAGCCCCGTCAATCTAGCCTGCATGCAGTGATGCAGTGCAGTCCCAGACCTCGCCCCGTCAATCTAGCCTGCATGCAGTCCCAGACCTCGCCAAACAAGGTCAAACAGGGACAAGAGTTGCATGAACTTTGGTAAGCGAGAAGTTTGAATGAGATTTTTTGTTGCCAAAATCTAAGCAGGCTCAAAGTTGATGAGAGTTGATGAGCGGTCATATGTGAGAGAGTTACAACTCTCATTCTCATACGACCGGGGGGCGGCTTTCTCAATTCAAATTCTCGATTTATCTGAGCATACTTTTAATGTCAGTTTGCATATCCCTCGCGAGTTCCACAGGGAGAATGGTGCAGAGTAACTGTGGGACCACTTCTGGTCCAAGACTACAACATCCAGAAAATACTTGCAGTAAAAGATGACGTATTGATGTCCTGGTTTCCTCAAGAAATAAACACATCAAAAATTTAGTTGAAAACCTCAGATCGATTAAAGTGTACGACAAGGCCCAATAAATGAGCACTGCATTGAACTGCCTTGCTCCTTTATAAATCCCTTCTTGGCGTTTCTAATAGAAGTTATAGAACGAGGAGTTCTATACAGAGCAAACTTGTTAAAAACAGAGTAAGTAGTATACTTCAAGTCCCTTTGCATAAATGATAACAAAAGTCATATGGGTGACTGGATGGCATAGAGAACAGTGAGATTTTCAAAACAATAAAAAGACAATGGGCGCATTGATCCAAAAGCTCGATAGGCAGCAGTGGTTAAAAAAGAAGCGACTAGCAACTTACTCTTTGCTTTAATTATAACTTACCATTTGGTAGTACTCAACCAAGGCATTCACACCATCATATGAATCTTGCCGTATCACAGCCAAACATACACGTGGATCAGCACCTTGCTAAACGTCACACAAAGACACAATCATAAATAATTTATTGGGTAACTGAGACTCAATCAAATTTGAACTAGCACTTAAATGTCTGAACCAAAGAGAAAGTACCATGATGATGTTTTAGTGTAAACCAGACTATACAAAGATCTACGTACTTACCAGTATAGATATAACATCTTTCAAACATTTCATAATGACAGCCTCGTCTTCATGCAGTGCCCAGCTACGTTGTTGTGAGTCCTCCTTACACTTGACTATTTCTTGTACCAGAGCATGTAGACATTTGCCATCATGAGTGGCTAATAGTTCTTCTTCTGATACATTTGACGAATTCTCCTGCAAAATCATTGTAGATCTATGTAGTAACCATATATATAAATATATATCCATTTTTAGTGTATGTACTAACTTCTCAAACCAACTTTTTTAAAGAGAAATTCAATGCAAAAGTGAGTCAAGTTGGAATAACTATAAACTATAACTGCACCAGAATCGCAGGGCCGCAGGTTCAATTCCTGCCATATAACTTTCGCTATGTATATAACTTTCGCTCGAAATCTCCATCTACAAACACCTAAAATACCTCGACACACCAAGCTGTACTTTGTTACGTATAGATACATGAGTAATGCATGACTACAGTGCCACATGGCTATATATCGTAGCTACAAGGCTAGATGTGCATGGCTATTTGGTTATCTAGCTAATCAGGTCAAAATATTGGTGGGTGTAAAATCTTAAAATTAAGTGCTGTGTCAGCAGTGCTTTGTTTATGGCAAAAATGAAAATGTTGTGAACTAACCCTAACCACCATTGCATAGCCACATAGCAGTAGCCATATCCAATAGTTATAAATGGCGTCAAGTTATGGACTTTATTACTGTTGTATGGTATCAAGACAACGATACAGTGGTAATGCCAAACACTAGTAAAACAACTACTTATTATCTAATGTGAAAATCACCTGAGAGTAATATAGAGACTCTAAGATATAATCAGCTTCATTAGAGATGGT
Source organism: Trachythela sp. YZ-2020 (assembly GCA_016169945.1). Classification (NCBI taxonomy): domain Eukaryota; kingdom Metazoa; phylum Cnidaria; class Anthozoa; order Malacalcyonacea; family Clavulariidae; genus Trachythela; species Trachythela sp. YZ-2020. The sequence continues at coordinate 2,268,084 of JADLSH010000098.1, read as the reverse complement.
TGGAACTCGATGACGTAGATGCATAAGAACCGTCTCCACAGCAGTGATACTTTTTGCATGAGTCAGACCAGTGCTATAGAAATTATTCAAATAATGCATTTGTTAATTGGTTACTCATAGTCAAATGTAAAGCTCTCCAGTACTGTCCATACCACACAGATGCAGAAATAGAAGACACACAGTCCAAGCTAGTAGAAAAACCAACAAGTAGTCTACCTTTAGCCATGAGTCCCGCAGACTTACCTTATACGAATTTGTTCAACGAGTTCACTTCCAATCGTCGAAGGAATGTTACTTTGATTTGGTGGTTCCGGGGCTTTTCTCTTTCTACCCCCTCCTGGGGGGTCGGGGGCAGGTCTGTTCGGTTGCAGGGGAATGTTGGATTCAGAAGAGTATGCGGCTCCCATTCTTGATGACTGCTTGTTGGTTGAAGGACTTTTCTCTTTCAGATAGTTTGAAAAAACCTTTCTACGATGTTCAATTAATTTCCTGTGGGAATGGAAAGTTGGGTAACCCATATATCAATGCCCAACATTTTCCCTGTGAGAGTGAAATACAGAAGTAGGGAGCATTGCCACTTATCTAGTTAACAAATATCATATGGGCACAAGACTAGTTAAGCCATTTATGCTCAACACTTTCTCTTTGACAAGAAAAATCATCAAGCATTATACAGAGTAAAATTACAAAGTAGGGTGCATTATGGTGAATATCAGCTTAATGAGTTAAACCATAAATATTGCTTAAGAGCATACTGCCACCCAAAATATGCTGCTCTATGCTAAAGTGTTGTTAAGTTGTAACTCCTTTTATATGTTTCTTTTGCTATTAATGCCAACACTTACCCTTGACAAGTAAAATCCTCCAGCATCAATTGGAAAAATAATAACAGATAATGCAATTATAAAGAACAAACATCAATTAACTTACTGTAACTTTGCCCGTTGCTTGTGGTCGAGTTCTCCTGACTTGCTAGAACTTCTATAAATGGCATCAATAGCTCGGTCAATCGACTCAAGCACAGAACTCTTCTCTTCCTAATAATAAGACACTGCTTATTCCAACAACATATACGGCAAGAAATTTGGGATGCACTCTCCCCTGGTTCCAACATGCAAGCATTTGAGATTTGGGAGTCTCAATGTCTCCCAAGGTGGAGACGTGGGCACCACTTCAATATTTTTACTACAACAAATTCACATCATTCCCAACAACAAGAGATTTCTGGCACTTAAGACCATGTCACACAGGACAACTTTTACCGACCAGGGTTGCCAGATTTGATGAATAAATAAGCCAAAAAATATTATCATAATCTCTCTTTTCTTAGAATTTAACAATGAGATCAAAAGGCCGCTTATAACAATGTTTGGCTTAATTATTCATCAAATCTGGCAACCCTGTTACCGACAACTCACAATGTAAACAAGGTCATATGAATTTGATTGATTCTGTAATGATTTGCATTGCGAGTTGTTGCTAAACGTTTTCCCATGTAACATTGCCTTTATGATTTAATAAGATTCTTTATGTGAAATTCTTGCAAAAAAAATAAATATACCACAGGCACAATTAAACAAATTTCTTTCAACTACAACTTTTAACAATACCTAAAAGTCCTCCAAAGGTTTTCTCAACAATCTTTCAAGCCATTTCCCCTTCTTTACCCGTTTTTATATTGCTGACGAGTTTACGATTTAAATGTCACGACTTAGACATTCTAATAAATCTATTTTTTTGTTTTATAATTCGAAAAGGGCAAACAGAATTTAAACTTTATCTATTTATGTTTTAATTCTTTCTGTAAAAATTTAACAACTAATTAAGCTAATCTCTGTGGAATAGCATTAAACATTCAGATTTTTAACATACATATTTGATATTTCTATTCGCAGGCTTATAATATTTAAAACTGTCACTATGTTAAATAAGTACAACTTGTACAAATTTAAAACTTTATCCATTGTATAAAAATAAGCAAGAATAAAAGCTTTTTAAACCAAGCTTACCATGTCTGTAGATTGTTTTATTTCTGTCAAATAACTTACAGGAACAAGACCGACTTTTCCACTTTCGTGACACCGCATCGACCACCAATGTTCATTGCATACGTCCAGAAACTCGAAAGTTTGGCCTTCTTTTATGCTTAGTTGTGTTTTATCGCTTGCATTGAAGTCATACAATGATTTATACATATTGGAGGGAATAATTATAAATGTTGCTACCTAAAATGATGATCTAAATCGAGAATATTAAAATAATTTCAATATAGACTTTACTCTATGCTCGTCTTCAGACGTAAGTCCGCACTCCCCCCGGAAACGAATGTCCGCAGATTATGCAAAGTGTTTGTTATTAAATGTATTTTTCAGTTGATAAAAGGAAACTTTTAGTGGTAACTACGGTTTATTTGTTTTTATATAAACGATATAGTCTTTTACTGAATATTTGTCATGTAGAATCCACGTTGTCTACTGAGCCGTCGTAAACTGATAAACGCGTATAACACACGATAAAATTTACGCATGCCAAACAGTTTACTGATGCCAAATCACTATTCTTGTCTGTTCACCGCGCCGTCGCCATGAAGACCCTGGAGACGAGGTTGTTCCAACAGTGCAGACTTTTCGTATTCTCGTTACGTGCATAATTGGTGATGATTAACATCATTTTGTCATTTTTATAACTGTTGGTTGACCACTATCTGTTGCACGAAAGCGCTCATCGAAACCCATCTATTTTTGCACTCCCAACTAGCACTCCCAACTTTTCAGAGCGTAATCGATGAAAAATATCAGGAAAACACACTGTATAACAAAGGAAAATAGAAGAACAGTTTTGCAGTGTACTGCTAAACCTATAATTATTAATCAGTTGAGATTAGTTTAACCCTATAGCTACACCTATTCATGTTATATATTATTTAGATTTGTTTATAAATTAAGTGAAGGTTTACATATTAAATAGTGCTATCATACTGGTTGTGCTTAAAGAAGTACGGCGAAAAGTTAAGTTAAACACTACAATATATCTAAACAAATTAGCCTTGTAGCAGCCCAAAGCCAAAAAGGTCGAGCACATTTGATGAAGGACGAAATATATATGCCTCTGTTCAAAGTTGAAAAAAGATTATGCTGTAGAGCTGCTTGGATCTGAAGTCTGCTCAATGTCCTCAGACAATCTCTCCCCTCTCTTTGATTTCTTTCTTGCAGCCAAACGTTCTTTAAGCTTCTTCTCTTTGCCCTTCTCATCTAGACGTATTGATTTTCTTCTATCACTACCCACCAGGCCTTCTTCCTCCATGTCAGAGTACGATGAAAGAATGGGAGGGGACTGGAGCTAGAACATACAAAATATACAATCGTACAAAAACACCGCTGGTTTTCTCTTGCTCTGGGAGAAAACCTAAACTTAACTAATTTTATTTATACTGGATAGCTCTATCAGTTCTAAACTGTTCTCCCTAAAGGTCCAGTATAAGGCCACTCCTTTATTGTTCCAGTGTTACTATTAGAGAAAACCTAAACTAACTTTGTCTATACTGAAAAGCTCTGTTCTAAACTGTTCTCCTTACAGGTCCAGTAAGAGCCATCTCTTTTTGGTCCAGTGTTACTTAAGGAGGAAAAGTAAACTAAACTATTAACTGTATTTATACTGGATGTTTTAAGCTGTTCTCCTTAGAGGTCCAGTACGGTAACGGCCATCCCTTATTGTTTAAAAAGACAATCTTACCGTTGTGCTAACTCGTCGTTCTTCTACTTTAAATTTCTGCTCCATTTTAGCGGCAATCAATTTCATTCTGTCCTCAGGACTCAAGCCCTCTGCTTCCTCTTGTGTAAGGATGTGATCAAATCCTTTATTTTCCGACTTAGGCTCTTTCATTGTCATCGTGCGTTCGTAGCGCACACGCGTGATTCTGTCACGAACCATCGTTAGCTGTCTTTCGCGTTCCTCCTGGATAAATAAAGTAACGAAAATACCAATCACATAAACAACCAATCATAAACAACCAATCACAAGGCCTGTTCATACGAGGCGACCCTTTACATACCTTTCTCTTTTGCTCGACCATAGTTTTCTGTCGTTCTCCTAAACCAACGATAGTGGCTGCTGCAGCCACGACGTGAGATTTCTTTTTCATTCGTCGCTCCATGAGCTATGAGAAAAACAACAAAAACAACTACTTCGTTCAACTCCCAAACGAGGGAACCCCCTCCTCCACCTCCCTTGCCTTTCTAATCCCCTGCCCCTCCCTCTCTCTACCCCTTCTCCCCTCTAACTTACAATAGCCTCCTGTCCCTTTCTCTCTGGCTCCCATTCCAAATTTCGTATGTTCACCTAACAATGAGAGATCCTCCCCTCCACCCTGCCTCCCCCTCCCCTACCTCGCTTCCCTCCCCCATAACACCCTTCCATCACCCTCTCCCCCTAACTTACAATATCCTCTTGTCGCCTTCTCTCTCGTTCTATCCCCATTCCAAATTTCGTATGTTCACCTAACAATGAGACCCTCCCCTCCACCCTCCACCCTCCACCCTACCTCTCCCTCCCCTACCTCGCTTCCCTCCCCCATAACACCCTTCCATCATCCTCTCCCCCCTAACTTACAATATCCTCTTGTCGCCTTCTCTCTCGTTCTATCCCCATTCCAAATGTCGTATGTTCACGAAGCAATGAACCAACGATTTCTTTCTTTTTATCTTCAGATACTTCAACATCAACGACAGTCTTCTCTCTCTTCATACTGAAACCCTCCTGAAATGAAAACGAACAACACTACATTCGTAAGGTTCCTACTACATTTGGGCGATGACACTCGCTAATGGACACTTACAGGTAAACTGGACTTTCTTCCCTTCAACTTCTCAGTTCTCTCAAGAACTCGCCCAGCACTGGCAGCTTTAGGAGGAATATTTTCATCTTCCTCATTTTCATCCTTCTTATCTCTCTTGCTTTCCTCCGCATTTCTCTCCATCTCTTCTTGAGCTTTGCGTTTGGCTCGTTCTTCTCGACGTCGAGCTAGTCTTTCTTGAAGCTGAGGGAAAGAATTATTAAACGAATATATAGACAAGGATAGATCATTTTTGTTCATTAAAAATAGTAATCAATAATTAAGTTCAACGCCGAGCCAGTCTTTCTTGAAGCTGGCGGAAATAACAAACGGGAATTCTTTAGTAGTGTCTACCCTATATCCGTTTCTATTTATCTTTAGTGCTTGACAACTAAGGTCCAAGGAATAGTTTTTTTGTGAGGGAGAAAAACCAGAGGACCCGGAGAAAACCCTCGAAGCACCCGGAGAAAAACCCTCGAAGTACAGGAGAGAACCGACCAAACTCTACTTACATGAGTTTTCAAGCACAGGAAAGTTACCCAACGTAAGTAAATACCTACCCTCGACCTACAGTAGCAGACTTAACTCAGAGGTAAGGGTCAGCGCGCTAACCGCGTCTGTCACCCGTGCTTCCCAGTTTTCATGGCCCACGTCCACAAACACTGCCATACTTACAGACTCTCCTTGTTTAGATCGTTGTATTATAGTTTTCTCTCGGACAAGCGAAGATTCTTGCTCAGCCATCATCAACAATGACGTAGCGATATCTTCCTCGTATTGTTTATCGTCACGGCGTCTTCGTCTCGCCTCTAGCTTTGCCTTAGCAAGATTTCGTTGATGTTCAAGCGTCGCATTCAATGCCTAAATAAGAAATGCCTCAATATATTTATCTCGCTTCAATTTCGGCCGCATGAATACCAAGTATTTTTTACCCTTTTTGACTAATTCTGGTAGCTACTTCTAGACAAGTGGGTCGTGGGATCTTGGATCAAACATTTGCCTCATAGCAGGCTGAAAATTTTTCACACAAACTTTATGGGAGAATCTTTAGAAAGCGTATACTTCAGTTTAATGGCCATTTAATCTTCTTTACAGAACTGAACCAGCCCTAGTAATAAGGCTGCTTTATGTCATGTCAATACGAGGTATGATAACCAACCCTAATGGTATAAGACCAATAAAAACACTCTACTGGTCTGTTATGGTAAGTTATGACCTTACTTGTTTTTTGGCTTCTTGTTGTCGTTTCAGTTCATTCAAAGCGGCATTAATCTCAGCCTCACTTGCCCCAGTCAAAAACCTGCGCTGTCTCTCTACTTCCAGTTCAGCTTCCATTTCAGCAAGTTGTTTATCATTTTCCTTTACTGCTTTGATTACTTCACTATTTTCCTCAGCCGAAGCTTCCTAAGAAGAAATATATAATGTTAAGGTGAAGTAAGGGTAATGACTAAAAGACATCAGTGGACGAGAGGGACTTAACTTCAGAGTTAGGTTCATCCTCAATTATTACAAATTTCAATTACTTGTCGTACCTGGTCTTTTTGCAAGATAACGGCAGCTAAATTATCTACAATACATTCTTGTCTGATGCGTCGTTGCTCGTCCTTGATAAGATTTAAGACTGCTTCTTCCTAAGATAAAAATTGTAAAACGACGATGAATATCCCTCCTTGATATTCCCTAACACATTCTATTAAATCAAACAACCAAAAATTCTTAATAATATGGCTTCAAAAATGGTTCACTAAATTCAATAAGAAACTCTATCGAGAAAATCCAGTCCAAGTTTTTAGATCAACATTACACCAAGTTCATTTCTTTTACGTTTTTCTCGGAAACATTTTGGCAAAGGATTTGGTTCACTGCATCGTTCTAGTCGTGGCCTAGATATTTGATAGAAGGATGTCTTAGGGAAATGTGTTTGGACTAATACCCATTATATATTTATGTCACTATAAAGGTTTGCAGAACTGCTATTTCCCCAGCTATTGTCGGTAAAGTGGTTTGCGCATGTGCTTTTCACTTCTGCGACCAGTTGCAGGCTACATCCTAACTAAGTCATCATCCGCTTCAGTATAGTTTCGCCGAAGGTATCCGCTTCAGACCTGTCAGCTCTTATCAAGAGCTGGATGAGGCGCAGATATTTATAGCAGCGGATGTAAAACTATAGTTGTTTAGACATTGCCTTGGTTACAGTAGGAACAGAATAATAGCAGATTACAAGGTCAATACTATCTTATCATTCGTTTCAGCAACTCTTTTAATTCCATATCCGTTTCATCCTTTTCGGTTGCATCCGTTTCAGGTGACACCAGAGATTGTGGGCTGCTATAAAAATGCGAGCAAGTTGTCCGTCTTGCAGAAGGGTTTGTGTCAATCAGGACGACAAGACAATTTCAAGAAGTCAACGTATCAACGTATATTGAAGGTTTGTGTCCATGCTGTATTTATTATATTAATATATATTTGAATATTTCGTGGAAAGTTTAGATTCGTTTAAAATCATATGCCTGTACCTCGTCTCAACTGAATTTTGAGCCAAGAATGCAACTGGTTTTTACCGTGAATTTGGTTTATACCTGGAACTTTTGATGTGTTTATATTATGCTTGTATTTATTGTTTTTAGTTATGGCAACGAAACAAAAGTTCGTGTATCTTTTCCTTAGCTGTTTGCTTTTGACAAATATGGTTGAGAGTGCATCACTGGGCCAGTGTCTTAGTGCTTGCGTGAGAGGCACAGCAGCGATTCAAGCATTTTGCCGAATCATCCCTGCACCACATGTCAGAGCAGCTTGTTGGGCAGTTCAGTTTGCTGGTCCAGCTGCATGTAGTGGATTTTGTTACTGGTACTTTTGATGACTGTTATGGCCACTGGCACTGGAAGACTACCTACCGTATTATTAAAAATAAGACTTTAATCTTTATAGTCCAGAGACATTAGACATGTACTTTTCTGTACGACTGATAATCTTAGAAGTGTGTAAACAAGATAAATAATAGTTTAAATAAAGTTTTCATTGAAGTAAATTATGTTTTACAGTGTGTATATATACTAAGTTGTTTTTAGCTCGAGGGCTTTCTGAAGAAAATTTAGAGTTTGTTAATGCGCGTGATAAGATTAACACATCCGTGGTAAAGCGAAGGGAAGGTGCTACCCCCGCTGCTGTCCGTGGCCCTTTATCTGCCAGAATATTCTCGAATCTCAGTATTGTGAGGATTAGCAACCAAAACACTGATCTCAAATCAATGGCCGCCATATTGATGTGACACCACAAATCTACTGTGGATAGGCCAGGTATTGTGTAGATAGAAATTGGTCATCAGTGGCCTCTCTTTCTTCTTAAATTTGCCAATGAAAATGGCCGCAACAAATCTCATTTTTTAGTGTTAAAACGTTCTAAAACTCGTTAGAAGTGGTGTGGGGAGCTATACTGCTATACCTTTCACACAATACATAGGAAAAGACATTTGCTTGATAGTAAAACAAATTTAAACACCAAGTGATTTGATTTGTAAAGAATGTGACAGCTTAAATTATATCTTCTCATAAATCAATATTCTGGCTCTATCCAGACACTCCGGTGCTAGTTTATAGATCAGTGCTGGCATCACACCAGGTTCAAGTTCATTTTTTTACGTTCGACTCGGGAACATTTTTAGAAGAGGATTGTTGGTTCACTGTGTAGTTCTAGTCGTGTCCTAGATATTTGATAGAAGTATGCCTTAGGGAAATGTGTTATATTCAGGTCGCTCAAGGTTAATAAAACCGCTATTTCCCCAGCTATTGCCGGCAAAGTGGTGCCCATGTGCTTTAAAGTCAATACTATCTTATCATTCGTTTCAGCAACTCTTTGAATTCCATATCCGTTTCATCGTTTTGGGTTGCATCCGTTTCAGGTGACAACAGAGATTGTGGGCTGCTATAAAAATGCGAGCAAGTTGCATGCACGTCTTGCATAAGGGTTTGTGTCAATCAGGACGACAAGACAATTTCAAGAAGTCAACGTATCAAACAAATAGTGAGCAACGTATTGAAGGTTTGTGTCCATGCTGTATTTATTGTATTAATATATATTTGAATATTTCGTGGAAAGTTTAGATTCGTTTAAAATCATACGCCTGTACCTCGTCTCAAATTTTGAGTGAAGAATGCAACTGGTTTTTACTGTGAATTTGGTTTATGCCTGGAACTTTAGTTTTATGTAGAATTAATGTGTTTATGTGTGTTTATTGTTTTTAGTTATGGCAACGAAACAAAAGTTAGTGTATCTTTTCCTTTGCTGTTTGCTATTGACAAACATCGCTGTGCCTGCGAGTGGGTCGTCGAAGTTTAAGCGATGTCTGCGTGCCTGTGATAAAGGCATAAAATTCATTGAAGCATTTTGCAGAAGGGTTCCTAAGCATCTTAAATATGTCAGAGCCGTTTGTTGGGCATCCCGGTATTCTAAAAACCTGTGCAAAGGATTCTGTTTTCGATTCTTTGTCCCGAATTAATGACTGTTATGGCAACTGGAAGATTACTTTGGCGACGTTAACATTGGAAAAATTGGACTTAATTGATCTTTATATAGTTTAGAGACGTTACTCATTAGACATGTACTTTTTGTGACTTATAGCCTTAAAAGCATGCAATCAAGTTAAATAGATGTTCAAATCAAGTTTTCATTCAAGCAAATCATGTTTTATGTGTGTTTATACAAGTTGTTTAATGCGTTTCTATGACTTGCAACCCTTTGGGGGTTTTCGAAAGAAAATCGATGGCTTTTTGATAAGATTTTTATATCGAGGGAAAGCTAGGTCTTAAATCCAGGGAAATGGGGGAGGGGGTGTGCCCCAAACCACCCGTGGCCCTGTCATAGTTCATTACCTTTTCAGCCATAATATTTTCCACAGCTCTACTCTCTGTATTCTGTTTCTCCTGAAGATTAGCAACCAACAACACACCAACTTCATCTTTCAACTTCGGCTCCGGAATATTCTTGGCTGACAATTCGTCTTTGACATTCAGAACTTTAAGAACAATTCCATCTTTTAAAATTCTCATCAATTTCATTTGACGGTCTGCTGCTCGCAACACGTTTTCTTCTTTCTCCTCCTGGTAAGAGAATAATTTATTGAATAGATTAACATACATGAATATATTAAAGTATATTGCATCTTACTTCAAAACGTAACAGTCATACCAGTTACCTTTGAGTTAAACATATTATGTAATGTAATGTAATGTAAAAATCTTTATTTAGACAGGGTAAGACCTAAGACTTTCCATAGCGTCATCACTTCGCGGGAACCTGGAGATCACCCTGGCAGCACGCTTTTGGAGAATCTCAAGCCTTCCTTTATTTTGCTCACCACAGCACGTCCATACACTATCCCCATACTCCATAAGAGGGCGAATGAACGATTTGTAAACAGTTTCCGCCGCACTAATGGTCAGGTTGTTCCGCAAACGACGCAACATGCCAATACGTCTGCCCACTTTCACTGCAATACTATCGACATGTGGTCATTTAAAGGAGGTGAGATGGCACAAAGATTTGTGCATGTGCCATTTTCCCCACAGCGCTCGGAGTTCCTGCCATATGCAGTTGTCTGATTATAATTTCGCCTCCCATGTGAAAAGAGTGTTTCCAGTTTGACTCTACCAAACAGCCTAGAATTTCTCCGTCTACTCCGGTTTCTTCCTGTAGTAACACTGGATCAAGAAAGAATGACTCCCTTATTGGACCTCTATAAGTAAAACAGTTTAGAACTGGTAGAGCTATCCAGTATAAATAAAGATAATTAAGTAAGCATATTTTCTACCTTGGACATAAGATCTGAGCCTGCATTCTTTGATGCTCTAACAGTCGCGGTCTTCCACTCCTTAAAGTCGCGATAAAGATCCGCGATTTTCTCATCTCGTTGTTTGTTGTTAAGGTAGCTGGCTGCAGCTACTGCATCCGCATCGCTGTCGCTTACATCAAGTAATTCACTCAGCATCTAGAAAACAATGCACAAGTATTTGAGGAGTGAGGGTTTGTTTGCAGATAAACATCAATGGCCCGATTTATGGAATATAAATAGATGTGATGATGGTAGTTGATGAGGGTAGTACTGGTAGTGCAAATGACAGAAATGTTGGTGATAATGATGGGGATGACAACAGCAGTTTTGATGGTATGATGGTAGTGATGATGATGATAACACCAGTAATGATGATGATAATGATGATGGTAGTAATAATGGGGATGATGGTAAAAATGGTAGCAGTGTTGGTTATGGTGAAAATGTTTGTGATAATGGTGGGGATGACAACAGAAGTTTTGATGGTAAGATGGTATTGATGATAATGATGACACCAGTAATGATGATGATGGTAGTGATGATAGGGATGATGGTAAAAATGGTAGCAGTGTCGGTGATGGTGAAACTGCTGGTGATGGTAGTTTTGATGGAATAATGGTAGTTTTGATGGAATAATGGTAGTTTTGATGGAATAATGGTAGTGTTGATGGTGGAGATATCAGCAATGATGGTATGAATACCTTAATCTCAATCGAGTGTTTCTTCTCAACTTCCTTAAAGATGGCTTCCTGTACAGCTACAACACCTCCCTTCTGTAACTCCAGAGCTTCTTGAGATAAAATATCGTTTTCTTTTTCTTGCTCATCTTGTAGTTTAGCCTCGATTGCATGTCGTTGTTCCTCTTCGTTTGACAGAACTATGGCGGCTTCTTTGTTCGCTCGTTTTTCCTTGAGTGCGGCCAGCCGTTCTCTTGCAAGCTGTTCATGTCGTGCGCGGTCTTTGCGGTAGCTTTAAAACAAAACAAAATTTAGTAACTTAGTGCAGTGTTTGTGGCAAAGTTGTTAGTGCAAAATTATGCCATTAGCCTCTGCGACTAGAGTTCGATTCCTGCAGTATACAGTTGGCAGATCAAAATTTTCCAGTTTGCTTCTCTCAAACGCCGCAAGTTATTCTTCGGGCACTTCAGTTTCTTCCTGTAGTAAGACTGGACCAATAAGCGATAGCCCTTACTGAGCTTCTAGAGAGAGCAGTTGAGAACTGATAGAGCTATCCAGTATAAATATAATTAGCTTTATTACTGCCACAGCTATCAAAGCCAGGGTCTCATAATACACTGCAATATATTCCTAACCGATCACATACATGACGTCATCTGACCAATAACAAATGCATTACGTCATACCTGGCTTCACGCGCGGTCTCTTGTTGTTTCGCTATCCCCAGGACTAACGCGGCCGCATCAAATTTATCTTCTTTGGCAATCTTTTTCTTTTCTCGTCTCAACTTCGCCAGTTCAAGTTGTCGTTGCCTTTCACTGCTGAATCTCTTATCTTGATTTCTTAATGAAGCAAGTAATGCCTTCTTTTCTTCCTCATATCTCGACTGAAATACATCAAGATTACAATCATCGTCTTATTTTCTCTCATATAAATGGCCATTTTAGTTTTTCTTTACTTTTTCTTAGTAAACGCAATCTAAACTTAAAAGCTGCCAAAGAAAACTTGTCATGTAAAACTTGCTACCTGCGGATACTTGGAACTAATCAAAACGCTCCTGAAGCTCTAATCATACCTTGATCCTAATCTTAATCTAATATTATTCACCCTTAATCAAATCTAAATCTCTCAACACATCCACTGTACTGACTACCTCGACAATCACCTCGAGGTTATCTGAATCCTAATCTACTATGCTAATCCTAATTTAAATCTAAATCACCTGTAAATCTCTCATCACATCCTCTGTAGTTACTTCCTCCTCAATCGTTTCTGTCTCAATTCCATCCTCCAAAAGTTGAGCTTCTTCTGTCGTAATTTCAATACCGGCAGCCTTCAGTTCACGGAGTTTCTGCAAGCGACGTTTTAATGCATCTTTCTGTTGGGCTTTTGTTTCACCCATCAACTTTGAAAGGCTGGCTTCGTGCTCCAGACCCTCACCAAATAATCTGGGGAAACAATTTAAGGCCATGTTATACGAGGCATCCCTCAACGCAATATAGGCCACGGAGTCATGCTGTGTACAAACCTACTCAACGAATATCTATGGCTATGATTATGGCCCACGTTTCACTTCGCCGAAATATTTCATTTTATACACATCTTTCATCCCTTTTGGTAAACTTAAGTAAGGATAATGTCGACGGGGCAAAACACGGGTCATGATTACAATTTCTCAATGAATATTTTTACATAATTTACTCTGTGTCCCAAATTGCGTAGGTTAAATTGCCTTGTCTGATGTAATTTAACCATTTTGGTAATTCAGGTTTTATTCGAGCTACGTTTCCGAGATAAGTTTCCGAGCTACTGCCTCGTACACAGGCGACTGAGCTTTGCTACGCCGTTGCGTGGCCGACACGCGTGGGTCGCATTCCCCAGACACGCGAGGACACCCAGACACGCGAGGCAGACTGCAACGCACTAACCTCATATCCCACTTGTTGTTTTTACACAAAGTATGATGCATTTTTTTTTCTAACCTGTTGGCTTCATCAACGCGCCCTTCTTGTCTCAATCTCTTTTCTTGTAATCTAATTTTCAAAATCTTCGCTTGTCTTTCTCTCTCAGATAATTTCCCCCATTCAGATGCTCCCAGCTCGTTCATTAAACTTTCTGCTATTAATTTATCTTTAAGCGCATCGTATTTCTCCTCCAGAGCTCCGAGGAGCTCTTCTTCCGAGGGTATGTTATCCGGGTCGGGTTTATGTCCGCGGGTTTTCTGCCCGAGCAACGAGACCGCGATGTTATCGTACCAGCGTTGCCGCCTTGCTTGATGTTGAACCGCGCGAAGTTGGGTTAACGTCGTGGCAGACTGGAAACAAGAATACAAGTTAACTTTTAGGAACTTCGAAAGATAGTAGTCCAGTTATAAACGTATATATATGTAATATATACAAACCGCACAAGAGGTCTTTATCAGATTTAAAACATCGAGGCGCAGCCGAGTGTTTTAGATCTGATAAAGGCCGAACTGTAAGGTTTGTATATGACTTCTAAAATGACTCGTTTTGTACGCTCACTGGCGTTGGAATTTTGAAGATTGATGTTATCTACGCTGTAAAAATTGAAGGAGAAAATTTGAGCAAGTCTATATCAAATATATAGATCCGCTACGGGTCACGAGTTTCCTTTGTATTTTGCCTATGAATAATTAATGAATTTTAGAAATATATATATAGATCATTGCAATGACTTTGGAAGTTAGTGATTTACTTATTTCATTGGTACAATGTTAGTTCTCTTACTCGAAGTACTTTTTATTTTTTTTAAGTAGTTCAGACACAAATCACCGCAGCTTAACTCCAGTATTATATAGAGATCAAGATATCACTCCAGTGCTATACGTAGAGCTCACTCACTTTCTCAGATAAATCCCTGAGTAAAATCTCAGCTTCTTGATCTTGTATTTGCTGTAGGTTGGCCAAAATGGCGACATGAACTTCTTCACCTTTCACTTCCCCTCCATTCTCCTTCGTGTCTTCTCCAACTTTGACGATATTTAAACATACTGCTTCTCTCAAGATGACGTCGTGTTCTGCCACAGAGTCCGCTGTACCATCTGCGCCTGAATCCCGCCATTGTTCACGGAGACCCTGAACAAATTAGAAAGGATACTTAAAGGACTTATACTGGATAGCTTTATCAGTTCTAAACTCTTCTCCCTAGAGATCCAGTGAGGGACATCCATTATTTGCCCAATGTTATTACAGGAGGAAATCTAAGCTAAACTAGCCTTATTTATACTAGATAGCTCTTTCAGTTCTAAACTGCTCTCCCTAGACGTCCGGTAAAGGAATCCTTTAATGATCCATTGTTACAACAGGAGAAGCATTCTTCCGCCATGTGACTGGGGCAAAATTGTAGGAATCAAACCCTGGTCGTAGAGGTGAAAGACACATGTGCTAACCACTTGATGCTTTTTAAACGAGAGACTACAAGTTGTAGGGTGAAGAAAGCTCAGAAAAACAACGTTGTAACACATCGTTATTCATTTTTACCTTAAGTTCAGTTAGACGTTCTGTTCTTTTTTCTTTACTTTTCTTTTGCGTTTTCTTGCGAAGTCCACTTGTTTGTTCCTCCTGAAGTAATTTCTCCAAAAACTCTCGCTCGCATTCTTGTTTTTTCTCGAGTTCTTTTAAAACTGCTTCCTAAACAAACATATTAAAGAAAAATTGCAAAACTAAATTGGGAACAAGTAAATTGACACGATTTTTTCCCGTGTATAACAAAATCGTTCCTGACCTGTAAAGCAACAAAGTTTTCTTTGTCACTGATGTCTTCCAGTTGTTCTTGTTCTTTCTCTCTCAATTCCTTTTCTACTTCATCTGTTTTCTTTCTCCGTCGAGCAGCAAGACGTTCCCGCGCTAGCTGTTCTTGACGAAGCCTGTCTTTCTTTTGACTGCAAGAATATATAAACACAATTCATTAAAATATTGGTAAAATATTTTTTATAATTCCATGTCAATGTGGGCGATGTAATAAAACGTCGATATACATGTTTCTCTGCAATTTGTAAGAATTGATTTGCAACCATACTTACATTTCTTCCAAATTAGCTTTCTGCGCCTGCGCTAGACCAATAACTAGGGCAGCGGTATCAAACTTGTCCTCATGCCTCGCTTTCCGCTCCTCTCGCCTCAGTCTTGCTAACTCGGCTTGTCGATGTCGTTCACTTGCGAAACGTCCGTCACTATTTCGTAAAGCTTGTAACAATGCTTCTTTCTCCTTATCATAGTTTTGCTGAAGAATGATAAAAATACATTAACAACCCAGAAACTATTTTCTTTAAAATTTGAACGATCGATATTGTAAAGATAAACGTATATAGGGAGCTAATGAGTCATCTTTCTTTGCAGCTGAGAGCTGAATTACGAAGGACGCAGCTCAAACGTGACAGAGTCGAGCCACCATACGACGCATGTCTGATCACGGAGCACAGCAAAGACGAAGGGTTAGTTTTTTCCGAGGAGAGAACCAACAATAACTCTACTTACAAAACTTTTCAGGCACATCAGGTCAAAGCAGTAGTCAACCATCTAAATACCTTAATAGTATCCACTACTCGTGGGTAAAAATTTAACTCACCATCAATTTAAGCAAAGGATTAACGTTCGCTTCTTGTTTTAATTCATCTTCAAACTGTTTATCTTCCTGAGCCTCCATCTTGGCGACTTCATCTTTATTCATTCCTTCTTTCAATCTCTGCCGTCTTTTCTCGAGTTTTTCTCTCATTCGTTCCTTGTACCTTGCTTTGTTCTGGCCCATGAGATCTTGTAGGTTCGCCTCAGCATCGAAAGCTGCTCCAAGAAGGGCTTGAAGTTCGTCAAGTTTACCTTAAAGTGAAACGCGATACAGTTAAGAAGAGTGGAGGTTGGTTTATAAACTAAACTAACTTTATTTATACTGGGTAATTCTATCAGTTCTTAACTGTTCTCCTTAGAGGCCCAGTAAGGGTCATATCCCTTTCTGGTGCAATGTTACTATAGGAGAAAAGCTAAACTAAACCGACTCTATTAATACTGGATAGTTCTATCAGTTAAAAACTGTTCTCACTTGAAGCCCAGTATAAAGGGGCATCCCTTATTGAACCAGTGTTGCTACCACTGACCTATACTAAAGTATAGTATAAGTCAGTGGTTACTGGGACATTTACGATGTCGGGTAGGGTCAAACTAGAAGCGCTTTTCATGAGAGGAAATTGTAATCAGGTTTAAATACCCTAAAGATAACTGTAGTTCAGAGTTTATATACAACCACCCTTATGAACAAAATACATAAAACACTAAATATAACGATATAAATATTTATCTTTACCTTCCCTTCTCAGTCTTCTCTCTTCAAGTTTCATTTTAACAAGTTTAGCCTGTCTCTCTTGTTCACTCAACGCCTGCCATTCTGCAGCCCCCATTTCCCGTATTAACGCCTCAGACAACAGTTTATCGCGGAGTGTATCATATTTAGAGTCCAGGGCATCCAGTAACTGTTCTTCGCCAACGTTCGTAATCTGTTCGGGATTTCCGAACACTGTCATTAGGTTAGTTCGGACATCCGATTGAGCTTCGGCAAGCAATCGGGTCTGTAAACGAATCAGTTCTGTCTTGTCCTAAGAAAGGAAGAATACTGGTAAAAGATACTCTTTGATTGAGAGTGTAAACTGTGATACTCTTCGATCAATCCGTATTTTGATCAAATAAACTTCGACATTCCACACCACCGTATAATTTTTATACAATGCTCTCATTTGTGAGGTGTTGTGGTGCAGTGGTTTAGTAGTTAATTCATGTGCATTTCATCTCTGTGACCTGGGTCCCATTCCTGTAATATGCAGTTTTCTGATTATAATTTCACCTCAGTCGCACGTGAGAAGAATGCTTCCAGTTTGACTCCATCAAACACCACAGGTTTTCTCCAGGTTTTCTCCAGGTTTTCTCCAGGTTTTCTCCAGGTTTTCTCCAGGTTTTCTCCAGGTTTTCTCCAAGTTTTCTCCAGGTTTTCTCCAGGTTTTCTCCAGGCACTGCGTCTTCCTCCTGTAGCAACACTAGACCAATGGCCCTTACTGGACATTTAAAGAGCAAAGTTTATACAGAAATGATAGAACTATCCAATATAAAGAAAGTTAGTTTAGTTTAAGTTTTCTCTTGTAGTAACACTGGACCAATATGTTAAGGCTCTTACTGGACCTCTAGGAAGAACAGTTTAGAACTGATATAGCTACCTATGATAAATATAGATAGTTTAGTTTAGGTTTTTATCCTGTAGTAACACTGGATCAATGAGGGATAACCCTTACTGGACCTCTATGTAGAACAGTTTAGAATTGATAAAGCTATCCAGCAGAAAGTTAGTTTAGTTTAGGTTAAGTTATATAACACGATACCTTATCAGGCAAGAGCGCCATTAATATCTCGCTTTCTTTATCTTGTTCTTGTTGTAGATCAGCCAATAGCGTAACAATGACGTCATGTTTGGAAACCTCTACCCCAGGCCTCTGTATTTCAAGATTTCTCTGTCGGGAGGTCAGTTTCATTATGGCGGCTTCTTGTAAGATTTTGCGATGCTCGTCAGCATCATCTAAAAATAAAATCAGAAAACGTGAATAGAATTTTCCCCTTATAGTGACACTAAACCAATAAAGGATGGCAGTTACTCCTGTAGTAACACAGGACCAATAAGGGATGATTCTTGTATACTGGACTTCTATGGAGAACAGTTTAGAACTGGTAGAGTTGTGAAGCTGTCTACTATAAATAAAGTTAGTTAATTTCAGGTTTTTCCTGTAGTAACGCTGGACCAACAAGAGATGGCCCTTACTGGACCTCTAGGGAAAACAGTTAAGAAATGCATGATAAAGGTATCCAGTATAAATATAGTTAATAAAATGTAGTTTGTGTTCAAACCTTTATTCAAAGCATTTTTCTTCAGTTTCAGATTGCGAACATGTTCTTCTCGCTGTTCAGATGCCATCGACTGAGCAAGGTCATGCAAATTGTTGGCTTCGTTCTCAAGTAACTTAACCAACACGTCTCTTTCCTCGCAATGTTTATTTTCCAAGAATTTCAGAACAGCTTCTTGTAATAGACCGTTATCTCCTTCTTTGGCAATGTCGTTGTCATTTAGTGCCTTTAGAGTCTTTCTGTTTTTACGTTCTTCAAGCCGTTGTCTGGCTAGTTGCTCGTGTCTTGCTCGGTCTGACATTAACCTAAACCATTTACACGATATATTTTATACGTTGTATAAATATAAACGCTTGACTATAAAGCTTTACTACTTTTTAGGACACTTCTGCTTAATTTTGGACAGCTCTCTCTCAAAGTCAAGAGTGGTTAACTCTTGGCAACTGCCCTCTGTAGCTCAGTGGTCAGAGGACTGCACCGCAGTTGCAGGGTTGCAAAGTTCGATCCCTGCAACATTAGTTGCATTTTTCGCAAGTAGTTTTTCGTTCGAAATTAATTAGTCTTTGGTAGTTAACTTTTTGTGTCTGAAAGACCTATCGTCTGGAAGTTAACAGGGAGTTTTTCGTAGTAATCTCCTGACGACAGGCTTTCGCTAATTCGCTTGAAACGCCGAAGTGTTTCAATCGATTTTAGGTATAGTTCAGACAGAAACGACGCCAACAGAAAGCACGCCAACTACCCATATTGGACTTCCACGTTTGAGGAATATTAGTTCATTCTATAATAACTATTCTGCATAGTTTAAAACACAAATCAAAGCCTACCTTTCCTCGGCATCTTTGCGTTGTCGTTCAGCAAGACCTAGGACAAGAGCAGCTGAACCAAACTTCTCCTCAAGCCTCGCTTTCAATTGCTCTCGCTTCAATCTCGCTAGTAATGCTTGTCGTTCACGTTCGTTTAAAAATTGATTGTTAGCTCCCAGTAATTTCGCCATTAATGCATCCTTTTCTTCTTCAAACCTAACGTTAAAGTTGTAAATATGCTTCTATATCAATAGACAGCCTTGTTTTTTGTTTATAGGACATAAAAAGGGCTCCCTTTAGCATCCACTTACCAATGCTGTTTTCTGATTAAATTTTTGCCTCAGTCGGATGTGGGACCAGAGTTTCAAGATTGACTCTACCAAACGTTTCTTCGGGTACTCCGATTTCCTTCACTGGACTGATATTGGTTTATTATTGGACTGAAGTGAGTTTAGGTCTGCCCCTGTAGTAGCACTGGACCAAAATGAGATGTCTCTTACTGTAACTCTAGGGACTGATAGAGTTATCCAGTATAAAGTTCGTTTAGTTTAGGTTTCATCCTGTAGTAACACTTGACCAATAGAGGATGGCTCTTACTCTAGGAAGAACACTTCACAACTGATAGAGCTGCACAGTATACATGAAGTTACTTTAGTTTTACAAAATTACCTTTTATCAAGGCTTTCAAGCAAACTCTTTCCATCCAGCGATTCTATATCGTCCAGTTGCTCATCGTCATCGTCTGGTGGTAATCCTTTTGCGAGTCGTTCACGACGACGAGCGAGTCTTTCCCGAAGTTGTTGTTCGTATTTTTCTCGGTTTTCTCCAAGCAATTTTCTCAAATTCACATCAGCCGCAAAGCCATCTCCCAACAGCTTCGCTAATTCATCAAGTTTGTTTTCTCTTTGCAAACGTTTCGCTTCCAATTTCATTTTCATTAAACGTAGTTGACGTTCTCTTTCTGATAGTCTCTTCCATTCATCTTCGCCTGGATAATGGCAGAAGAAAATGAAGTGAGAAAGAGAATCCCGACACAACAGCAAGTCGGAAACAGTTATAAACGTGAATTGCAAACGTAAATAGCTCGGGTGTTGATGGCAAAGTATTTAGTACATGTGTCTTTCACCTCTGTGACCAGGGGTCGATTCCTCCAATATACATAGAATTTCGACTAAAACGCATGTGAGACACAAGTCGTAGAGAGTAGAATGCTTCCAGTTTTACTAGACAACAATGCAACTTTTCTTCGTATGTTTCCCCCTGTAGTAACACTGGAACAATAGGGAATAGCCCTTATTGCGGGACATTAAGGGAGAAAAATTTAGAACTAATGGAGCTAAAGATCAATGATCATGGCTTTCTAATTCTTTTTCAATATCCTCACCTAGTTGTTTCCTGAGAGCTTCCAACAGAAGTTTATCTCTCAATGTGTCATATTTATTTTCCAGAGCTTGCAGGATTTCGTCATTCGTTCCCAGGCCATCATAACATAACAAAACCGCAGCGACATTCTCCATATGTTCTGATTTGTAAGCCAGTATTTCTTTCACCCTCTCGGCTGCTAGTTCTTCTTTGGACTGACGAAACAAATATATGATTGACTTAGTCACATAAATCATTGATCTCAAAACTAGACTGGATAGCACATCCCATAGTTCACTGGTGCAGAAAATTAAGCCATCATAACCTTAACGGGGAGTGAGCTGAATAATGTATAATGTATAATGTAAAAGAAACCCTAACCCTAAACTTAATCCTAACCCTAATCCCAACCCTAACCCTAATCCCAACCCTAATCCTAACTCTAATCCTAACCCTAAGCTTAATCTTAATCCTAAACCTGATCCCTCACCATGTCGAGGATTTTCTCCAGCATCTCTTCACATTCATCACTATGACGTTTATATAAGTCCGTTACCATGGAAAAAAAGATGGCGTCATCAGTAATTCTACTCTCCCTCTGGCTATTTTTCAAGCGAAAGCGACGACTTTCAATTTTAAACGCACATGCCATTTCCAAAATGGTGTGATTCATATCTTGATCTCCTAAAAAGATAAGATAAGAATACCAACTATCAATAAAAGAAATTTAGTAATTTCCTCAGTGTTCAATACTAACCTTTTTCATCCAAATCAAGAGCATCTCTCTCATCTTTCAACTCCATCAATCTTTTTTGCCTTTCATCTTCAGATATTTCTCTCGCCTCACCACGGAGATCGTCAAGAGCGTTGTCAAGAAGTAGTAGGGAGAGAAATCGTTGTTCCATTCTGTGTTTACGTTCCATCTCTCTCAACACTGCATCCATCCACTCGCTTAAAACATCTACGAGAAAATTATGGTGAGGTTTAAGAAAAACAATTATATTTATTCTGTTCTCCATAGCGGTCCAATAAGGCCATCCTTTACTGCCCCAGTGTTACTACAGGAGGAAACATTAACTTAATATATACTGGATAGCTCTCACAGTTCTAAACCGTTCTCCCTAGAGGTCCACTAAGGGCCCGTATCCCTTATTGTTTCAATGTTACTACAGGAGGAAACCTAACCTAAACTAACTTAATTTATACTAGATAGATAGCTCAATCAGTTCCAAACTGTTCTCCCACGAGGTACTAACACTGACCTTTATTTGGTTCGGCATCTTCAATTTCCTTATCTTTTCTTCCAGATAAACGCACTAAAACAAAATGTTCTTCGGCAAGCCAATGTCTTCTCTCATCATCTTGTAACAATCGTTCATTCTCAGTTCTCCTGTGTCTCTCACACAAACCCAGCACCAAGAGAGCACAAAGCATGTTTGGTTCCTGTTCAGTAAGTCGTTTTTGTTGTTGAAGTCTGACTGTTGTGTCGTTCACTTCACGAGGCCCGCTACCTCCTTCCTAAAAAAAACGTAGGAAAATTCATATTTCTATTCTACCATATAATCTATTGGCGAGAAGCGACACTATAATGGCTGAATCAAACAAACAGAAACATAGTTTATTGTATTTACCACTTTGAGGTGGACAGAAAGCCTTAACATGTTTTACAACTCAATTGACAAAGATCTCCGAGATTTAGTTATGGTTAATGCCTAAGGGTTAGTTTTTAGTGAGGGAGGAAAACCAGAATACCCGGAGAAAAACCCTCGAAGCACAGGAGAGAACCAACCAATCTCAACTTCCTTGATCCATCGAACATAGAGAAGTTACCCAACCTAAGTAAATCATCTGCCACCCGTGCTTCCTCTTCCCAGCGCCATGAGAGTTGGCGAGTGAGAGTTTAACTTAACTCATCTTCTCTTGCAGCTGAGAGCGGAATTGCGAAGACGCAGCTCAAACGTGACTGAGCCGAAAGCTTATGGCTGCCACCATACGACCCATGTCTGATCACGTGTCTGATCACGTGTCTGATCACGTGTCTGATCACGGAACACAGGAGCGAGGGTTAGTTTTAGTGAGGGAGGGAAAACGGGAGAATCCGGAGCAAAGCCCTCGAAGCATAGACGAGAACCAACCACAACTCTAGTTACGTGAGATTTCAAGAACATCAAGCCAGAGCAGGATGGTCATATAATAATAGCAGGCTTAACTCAGGGGTAAGGCACAACGCGCTAACAGCATTTGCCACACGTGCTTACATGTTACTACATCTCTCACCTGTAACCATTTCACCAGTAACTGTTTCTCATTTGTGTAGCGCTCATCAAGATCTTTCCAAAGATTTCCAGATGATTTCAAACTTTTCTCCTCAATTCCATAGTTCATATTTTCTATCTCTAGCCCCTCGCTTAAACGGCTCTTCCGCTTTTCCAAAACTGTCTTTAGGTTTTCAATGAATACTTGACGATTTTCGCCCAAATATGACATAAATTTCTCACTGTTAGTAAATCCTTCTCCAAGCAGTTTCAAAGCTCCACTGAATCTTTTGTGAAGGCGATATTTCTTTTCATTCACTTTGGCTTTTGTGACAAGATTGTATCGTTCGCTCACGGGAGTGTTTTCCCAATCATTAGATCCTAAAAACACAAAATTGGTCTTTGCATAACACTTGGCATATAAAAAATAGTGCCATCACTCGTGATTGTTCTGACTCATGTTCTATAATACGACTAATGTCCCATTCTGGGGACTCTCCATGTTGGGGATATCCACTTTATATATGGGTTTTACTATGAGCACTATTGTGCAGCAGATGGTGGTCAACTGGCAGTTATAAGAGAGGTAAATTCCTTTCAGTATATTATAGCAGTCTTGTAGTTTAATTTTCTCAACATTTTCGTCAACATTTCGAACCACCATGCATCTGCTGCCCCTGTAACGCTTACTAAAACTACGAATACAGGTGAGTCACAGACACCGTCATACGCACCTATCTGATCTCTGAGAGCCTCCTCAAGTACTTTTTGTCTGATACTGTCGTACTTCGCCTCAAGCAATTTGATGATGTCATCCTCCAAACGTGTGACGTCACTAGTACCCAGGACCACGGCCGAGAGGTTGTCTAGCCATTCTTCATTGTACATTTGCTCCTGTTCCTGACGAATACGTAGAAGTTCATCTGAGGTCTAAATTTGTGAGGTAAAAAGACTCGATTAATTTCTAAAAAAACTTTCACGATTTGCACTAGAAATAAATCATCTGTCAAGATGTACCATGCGTTTGCCAGGTCATCCGCCTAACTATCCAGACGAACTAACTGGAATAGTACGAGCTACACTGGCAAGGATTCTGTAACAAGCCATGTCATCTTGGCTTTGTTGTGAAAACCTGCTAACTACTACACGGTAATGAAATATCGATTCTTCTTGATAGTCTGTCAAATAGTACACAGTATTTATACTCATACAGACAGATCATCTGTCAAGCAGAAATACGCACTGCCACACAAGTTCGTCTGTGTAGATTGTATATATTATTCGCCTGTATATAATCTACCTGCCGTGTTTATAGACGGATAAATTATCGAGCGAACTAACTTTTCTTTACCAAGAAGTTCTTCCAGATGGCATCCGCCTCCAGTATACATCCCCCTATTACCAAACCTGTATCCCCTATTTAAAACTCTCCTTAATGTACCTGGTCTCTCGTAGCCAATAGCGTTTCGGCATCCAATTCCTGCTGACGCAGTAGTTTCGCCAGTAATGTGACAGCAACATCTCTGTCAGCCCCAGGCTCTTTCAATTCTAACCGCTGGTTGACATAAACAGTACTGACTGCTTCTTGTAAGAGTCGTAAGTGAAAAGATTTGCTCGCTAGCTTATCTTCTGAGCTACGATTTCTCCAGCCTTGTCTTTGGGTCTTGAGCACGACAAACTGGTTTTCTCTCTCTTCTATAAAAACATATTGTTGGACATATATAACTTTGTTTGGCGAGGGTAAGGAGCGCTGCCTCAGCCTCTAAAGAAGGAAAGGTGGTGGGTTACCTCACTGCCCTTTGCCGCCTAGTTGAGCCTGGTATTGAAGATCGAGGGTAGGGTATTGTTACTCGATGGATGACTACCATGATCTGACTTGATGTGCTTGAAAACTAATTTAAGTAGAGTTGTGGTTGGTTTTTTCCTGTGCTTCAAGGATTTATCTCCAGATACTTCGGTTTCTCACAAACAGCTGACCCTTCCACCTTACCTGTGCTCCGTGATCAGACATGGGTCGTATAACCCTAACACCAATCCTAACCTAATACTTAAGTAAAAATGTGGACCAAAGTGACTTCATTTCGTTGACATCATTTTCAGTATTAGTATGGAGAGTCGCCCCACCAGGCAGTAACCTACAGTAGCATGCAATCTTACCGTTGGTCATTTTCCTAACATCAGCCCTGGTCTGACTGGCATCTTTTCCCTGTAACATAAACACCATCATTTCCATTTCAGCTCGATGTTTTCTTTCTAAGGCTTTGATCACATCCTCATACAGTTCTACAACATCTGTCTCATGTTGGTGGTATTCTAACTCAGAGTGTTTTATTTCCCTGGGTAATCTGTGCCCTCGTCGCTCAGTCAGTAAACGGTCTGCCAAGATATGCTGAAGCTCTTTCCCAAAATGAAATCTGAAAATGAAGACGTATTACACTTGATCAAATAACTGCTTTGATTTATAGTTCAGTAAGAGACGAACTTGAGAAAAAACCGTCTGATAATTCGTCCGTGTGTAAACGCGGCAAAAAGACGGATTATCCGTCAAGACAAACTATCTCAGCGCGTATAGACGAACTATCTCAGTGCGTATAGACAAACTTGCGTGCGCAGTTTGTCTTGATGAATGATCTTTATTTGTGTATAGCGACGGTATAAGATGAATTATCAGAATATATCAGGCATAATTTGTTCCCAGAAACTACAGTCAGTCTAGAACGACCTGTTCGTCAGACGGATGATGTTCTCCCTAGTGGTCCAGTAAGGTCATCTCTTATTGATCCAGGGTTACTACAGGAGGATATCTAAACTAAACTAACCTTATTTATACTGCTGGATTACTGGGATAGCTTTATCAGTTCTAAACTGTTCTCCCTAGATATCCAGCAAGGCTCATCTCTTATTGGTCTAGTGTTACTACAGAAAGTAAACTAAACAAAACAGTCAAAACATACTTGATCTATACTGGATAACTTATCTGTTGTAAACTGTTCTTCCTTGAGACCCAGTAAGGGCCACCCGTTAAGTTAGTAAAGATAGAATAAGGGCCTCTTACCTGTCAATCTCATTGCCATTAACAACACTTTCAGCTACCCCAATGACAAGACACGCGGATTCAAAACTGGACTCTAGAGAAGCCTTCAAATGTTCCCTGAACATCAGCTTATACTGTTGCAACCGTTGAGATACCGTCATGACGTCATGTTCACCTCTTAATCTGCTTTTCAACGTATCTTTCTCGCTTTGATAACGAAGGCAGAGATCATTTAACATTCGTTCACTGTCTACTTTGCCTTGTAGTTTTTCTTGCCATTCTTTCAGCAGGATGTTGTGGATTTCTGAATCTGTTTTACCTAAGGATAAAATGATTTTGATAGAACCTTTTCGAAACCTTCAATAACGCGTCGGATTTATACTTAAGACAAGGATAATCCGTCTGTAAGAACTTGAGCAAAGAAAAATCGTTTGTTCGTGTACGAACGCGGCAAACAGATAAGTCACCGGTCAAGCCGAACTATGATCCGTCTTAGACACTTTGTGTATACGCCATTATACAAACTATCAGAAAAATATCAGACATGATTTGTTCCCAGAACCATTGGCAATACAGATTGCGCTATTCTAGTTAGTTCATCTAGAACTGATCGTTCAGCTTGCGTTTACACTAAGATGGACGATCTGTCAGTCTAAGGATGATGCGTCTGTAAGAATTTGGGTAAAGAAAAGATTCTCTGACTTGTGTTGTTCTAGCTGGTTCGTCTGGATAGTTTGTTTTGTGTTACAATACTTAAGCCTTAGCAACCTTAGTAAGCGAGTGTTGGCAAGAGAGTTTCATCAACTCTTGTGCCCAGTCAAACGAGAACAAGAGATGCATAAGAATTGACTGGATATTACCGCACATACAGGTCCAACGAGCTAAAACTCTCATCAAAATTAGAAGCAGCTCAAAGTTGATGAGAGTGCATGAGAATTGATGAGAGTGCATGAGAATTGATGAGAGTTTGTAGTGAAAAGCAATCTAGTGTTGCAACTCTCATTGACTCTCATTCTTGTTTGACCAGGGCTCAAGACAGATAGTGAGTCTAAAACTATGTTGTGTGCCTATATATGCGTGTGGTACAACACCGTGACATTGACCACACCTTGACGCATCCAGACATGTGTAAAGTGTCCTGGCCATGGAGTAATAGCAGCAAACAACCAAAACAGAAGCGAGACTTACCCTCATTCTCAAGCATTTCTCTCCTCTTATTCTCCTCGTTTAAAATGTCCTCATGATTTATTCTACCAGAGCCAAGCAAAGCCAGTAAGTTCCTCTTATAATCCCTTGGCACAGATCCTGCAGTGTGACTGTATGTCATTGAACCTTCATTACTTGAACTAAGTCGTCTCTCCCTCAGTTTTGAATGGATTAATCTTTCATCTTGCTCTCCTTCAGACATAGCTAACCACATGCCTTCCCCATTCTCATGTTGAATTTGTTCCAGTAGCAGTTTTTCTCTTAGAATTTCATACCTAGAGGAAGCCCAACGCTAAATTTGCTGTTGTTTGAAAGGCATCTGTTGTTTGGAAACCAATAAGCTTAAACCTGGCCTCATTTTAATGGTTATAATACTTTGGCAAAGTTTTAAACATAATCTAAAACTCTTGTTTAGAAGACAAATTATGGTACACTGCAAGAAACGCTAGGAGCCCCCCTAGGAAGCACCAATAAATAAAGTAGTTTCTGAAGGTAAAGACATTTCAAAGAACTTATCTTCAAGCCATCTCATCAAATAGCTAGGTTATTTGATTGATTGTATTTTATTAATCATATGATTACATAGGAAATTGTGATGTTTTTATATGTTAGTTATATTATGATCTTATATACTGTAGACCTCATGTCAACTAGCATTAGTTAACTGAGGATCTTATTAAATACAAATACAAATACAAAGCCATGTAGCAAACAGCTTTACATTCTGAAACTGTAAAACAAACTGTCACACTGATTCACTGAATGCCCAACTCACTGACGGACGAGCCCACTGACTGCATGATTAAATGACTGTCTGCCTAACTGATTCAAACAATCCTAATTAGTTATCCATGGTGCACCCTGGGAACAATTGCATTTATACATACTTTGACTTGAGGAGAGCAACTAAATCTGAAGCTCCAACTTGTTGCCGTCCCTTTCTTGTTTCATCATCTTCAACATCAGACTCTTGATCAAACAATATGGCATTAATTCCTTCCTTCTCCAGACGTCTAATTCTTTTTCTTGATTTTTGTTTCAGTAACAATGATTCTTTGCTCCGAGCTGCCTCTCTTTGAGCCAGCAAAGAACTGTCTTCCTAAAATTTACAGCATTGACATTGAATCAGAAGAAGCATAGTGGAAATTGTAGGGGGGACCCAACCCTTTAAAGCATTTCATTCGACCCAACACCAGATAATTTTTAATGTGCACGTTCCTGCACCATACCTCCTTTCAAAGGACAAAGTTAGCAGACCAAAAACATTTGAGAGGTACAACGTTTCGGTCTGACTACCAATGACAATGGAAAGCAACCCTCTATTTACCTGTAGTTTTTCCAAAACAGACCAGTCTTCATAAAGCTTTTCACCCCCCTGATTTCCCAACTTTTCCCGCTCACTATCAAACTCCACATCATTCAACAGATCACCTGTGGGTACATCACACAGCCACAACTTGATCTCGTCAAATGAGACATCCTCAAATCTTGTTTGCCTTGACGAGACAAATCTGTTCCAAGTGTCAAGTGAGAATTGCTCACCATGAACACATTTGAACAACAACAGTGCAGAACTTAGAGAGATTCTACTGCAACCTTAATAAACAGATGACAAATTCTCTGTATGTAAAAATAGCTGGTGGAAGGGGGAGTAGGGTGTGATGAGGTACGCATCCCCAGAAAAACTCATCACCCTCAGAAACAGCGAGCAACAACCATTGTGTGACCATTTCAATTTTCAGGCGGGGCAGTGCTGGATACTGCATGGGCAGGGGGGGTTGTTAAATTAAACCTTCATCACCTATACAGCTATACTAAAATGTAGTCTGTTTTTCGACGAAATCCATCTTAATTGTGGTTCCTAAACCCATTCATATACCACTCAAAGGTGTATGTTTATACTATTTTTCATACTCATATCACAAAAATTCACAATCAAAATAAAATATACAACCAACACCTACCTAACACATCTAAACATTTGAAATCCCATTCGATGCTCTCCTCAAGTAAAACCCTCCTACCAATTTCCTCAATCACGCTTTCAAAATACTCCTTACTGCATTTTAGCTGCGAATTTTTACCACATATACAACTTACGGCTGCTTCAATCTGGCGCCGATCTAACGGGGCATAGAATACTTGTGTTTGAAAATCTTGTAATTGGTCTACCGATAAATAGCCACGCATTCTCGTATCTAACAAATCAAACATTAAACTGTAGTCTGGCATCCCCATCTTGACTTTCAGTTACAAAAATATAGCGCTTTTACGGTTCAAAAACATCAAGTCCCATCTTGGCAACTTTGGAATGCTGTTTCAACTTATAAAATCAAAACAAAGTATTGTCTTCAAGTATATCTCGTATTAAAAGAAAGATCGCTGCTTGTAAAATTTAATACCAAAATCTATCCATAATCCATGTTAAATCCACAAGTTACAGCTTTTTACAAAATTTTTGGGTCAGATTTGTTCAACTTTTTCAACTCCAAAGTTGCTATCCCACATTCAAATAGCAACAACTTTTTACTTTATAAACATGAGCTTCCATTTGCAAAATGTAGAATTTCCATTTTTGTTGCTTGAAAATTCAAAAGGTTTCAGAACTTGTAATTCCTTCAAATTATCAAATTTCTAGATTTCCTTTCCTTCTGAATTTCCTTATACAATTACTTTATGGTTTCCAACGGGAATGTTGCGAGAGTTAAGAAAAGCGCGCGAAATCTCGAGCCGAAGGCGAGTGATTTTGCGAGCTTTTCTTAACTCGAGCAACATTCCCAAGTGTTTGGATCAGGCCATCCAAACACAGAAACCATAAAGTAATTGTTTTATAAAATAACAACAACACGATAGTCTTCCGTGTTTGGATGGCCTGATCCAAACACGGGTTTCGACCAATCAGAGCACGCGTTATATACATGTTATTTTATAATAAAAATTCCTCCTACCTCCTACCTTGTAGATGTTTGTTTATTTTTCTATTTATTTCAAAGTATGATCATGACAAAATATTGTACATTAATTACAGTACACACTCACAGTTCATACATACAGTGAATCTACCACAATTTGAAATATTACAAAAATAGAGCATATGTTCAGTACTCATACACATTATCACACCCAATATTAGCTACCCAACACCTAACATATAAAATATCAAAATGAACAAGTAAATATCATTTTTTGCCAGATTTCTTTATACCACCTCCACCTACAAGAAAATAGAACAATTATAGGACTTTTCTCTTCGAAAACGACATTAAAGGGTCTGCAATTGAGAGGGCAAAGAAATAACAGAACAAGTCCATGACTATGGCACAGAATAAAGATCTATACAGAAGGGCCACTCAGCGGTGCAACGTGTCCTCGTCTTTTTATGCAAAAATATGCAGTTTACTGGCCAGAGTAATGGCGGGTCAGCCAGTTCAGTGTGCTTATTGGCCAAAAAAAGCAATTGACTGGCCAGAGTAATGGCGGCCAACATGCGTAATGCGATATGCGCGAGCACAAAAACTTCAAAGGTTCTGACGCGAGTTGCCCTTCTGTATAGCTCTTTATTCTGTGACAGTGGGACAAAATCTATTTGTTTGATGCCCTCTAGATTGACAGCCATGTATTTGGAACAAGGTGTATACCCATTGGTCCTTTGCCAGAAGCCTTGGTCTTTGCCTCTTGTAATTTCTTTTGTTCCTCCTTCTTTTTCTGTTTTTGTGCCACTTCTTCCTAAAAAGCAATCTGAGTTAATATTAAGTCCCAAGCCAGACTGCAGAGTTGGGCAGTTTTCGACGAGATCTCGGGTGCGGAAAAGCTAAAATTTTGCTAAATATCTAGGTGCGGGTGCGCAAAATTGTCTTCAGGTGCGCCTTAAGTGGCAGTCAAAGGAACAAAAGTGAGAAAAATACAATGGAAATAAGAGTTTTTGAGGCAGATTAAAGTGTGAAAATTGCTATCAAGCACATCCTAGGTGCGCTAAAATTTTCTAAGTCAAAAATCTCGGGTGCGGCGTTGACCAACTCTGCAGTCCGGGTCCCAAGTCACACCGACACTCTGGAAAGTTTGTATCTTGCAACCGAGATATTGGTTGTGCAATTTTGATTTCTGTATATTTACTATTAAATTTTGCAAAATCTCGGTCATGCAATTTCCAAACTTTCCAGTCAGGCACGGACTATTCTGTAATTTCATTCAATCAAACACCAGTGACCAGACGGGCAGACACAGAAATGTAGACACAGAAAATAATCAAAACCTCATCAGGTTCCTGTGCTTTCTTTTTAGGCTGCTTTAAAGGCTTCTTTTTACCTCCTAAAATTCAAGAATAGTAGAATACCAATCACAAAATATGATTCTAAATTTATAGAAATTTACTACTCACCCACGTTCATGGGTCATCCAATTTTTGAGAAATAAAGATCAAACAAACAAAAAATCTCAACATACCTTCCCTACCAGACATTATATGAAGCTAATCTATTAAACTAACAAACTTAAATTTTGATAAGAATTTGACGAAAATAAACTTTGAAAAGAAGTGGTTTTACAAGATCGGAATTGGACGGTGACGAATTGTTTCCGAACTATTTACGAAGAATAATCCTGATAGAATCAAACGAGCAAAAATAATAAATAT
Organism: Trachythela sp. YZ-2020; assembly: GCA_016169945.1. Taxonomy (NCBI): domain Eukaryota; kingdom Metazoa; phylum Cnidaria; class Anthozoa; order Malacalcyonacea; family Clavulariidae; genus Trachythela; species Trachythela sp. YZ-2020. The sequence goes on along the minus strand of JADLSH010000098.1, from coordinate 2,236,560 downwards.
TTCGTTTTTTCAAGAGAAATGCATTGTAACGTATTCAATATGTCGATCTATAAGTAATATAGATACTCTAGATATATCGACTGTATGTATATTATTCTAATTTTTCAGAAAAATAAAAAAATAAAATTTTGTAAAAATTCCGACATTTTCCGACTTTAAGACTAGTGCTAGTCCTTTCTTGTTGACCTTTCGTCCTCGGCTTTCAAGGCAAGATGGCTGCGAGAGTGATTGCATTTCGTCCGGTTATTTTTCAGCCGGCATCATGGTAAGACTGGCTTCTTTTCTTTAAAAACTATGCTTCATGTTTAAACCGATATTCCTTTCTAACTTTGTGTTTTTTCCGGTGTGTTTTAGTGGCCCAGTGAGAAATATGGCCACGCTGAAAGAAAGTAAGTACAAGCCAGTGAAGCCACTCAAATATAGTTTAGCTATATATATTGAACTTTTGTACACTTGCTATACTTTTGTACACCAAAATAATAAATATATTGTATTCTATAGAAAAATGTTTTTCTTGTTATATTTTGGTATTTTAAATACCTATTATCTTGATCTTTTCTCGAATGCAAATTATGGTTTACATTATATTTTTATCTTAGTTTCAATCCGGCTAAAAAGTGTGAAAAATATTCAAAAGATTACCAAATCAATGAAGATGGTGTCTGCTGCTAAATATGCTAAGGCTGAGCGAGAGCTTAAACCAGCCAGGGCTTATGGTGAAGGGGCTTATGGTAGGTATATTAAATGATTAAAAAATTCTAAATTTCCATAAAAATGTCCCAAAATGGCATCACAATAACTTTGGTGCACAGTAAGGTTTTACATTGGTATTAGGTTAAGTTTGGGGTTAGGATTAGAGTTGGTTTTAGGATTAGCTAGGATTAAAGTTAGGATTAGGTTTAAGACTAGTTAGTATGAGGGTTAGGATTAAGGTTGGATTAGATTTAAGGTTAGAATTAAAGTTAGGATTTGGTTTAGGATTAAGGTAATGATTAAGTTTTAGGATTAGGTTAAAGGTTAGAATTACTTGTAGGATGAGGATTTGTATGGTTTAGGAATAGTTTAAAGGTAGAAATTTGCTGTATTGAGCCAATTCTGTGTAATACCAGGCAATTTTAGTCATCAAAGGGAAAGTGTTGGGTATTAATGGGTTAACCATAAACATGTTTCACTTTAGCTCTACCAGACAAAGCAGAGTTGGAAGTTGATGAACAAAAGCCCAATCACTTGATGGTGCTGATTTCCTCAGATCGTGGTCTCTGTGGTGGTGTTCACTCTAGTCTGGCTAAAGCTGCCAAGGCTGCCATTGCTGAACAACCTAGCACTGTAAACACCATGCTGGTACCTTGTGGTGACAAGGCCAGAACCATTTTACAGAAAACTCATGGTGGGTATACACCAATATAGCTACAGCCTCACTATAATGGTGTTTGCCATTATCACACATCAGGCATTTAGCCAGGCAAGCCAATTTTTGAAAAATATTACATTTAGACGGCCAGTTTTTAATAGACGGTCATGGACAGCCTAAAAAAATATGTTGTCGAAATAGCAACGTACAAATTTTGTGGCATTTCTTCAATACCTTGACAATTGTCAGCTGCTGTTTACTTTAGCTATTGCATGTTATGATACCTCTTTTTGAAGACACTGAATTATGAGTATATGGTAACTGGATTTATATGCCATGTTTGATGGCCAGTCCATTTCACACTTATAACCAAAACATTGGTTGCACAGTATTCACATTTGCTTATTCTTGAAACTATGGAAATTTGATGCTTCTAGGCAAAAATATCTTATTCCATGTGTCTGAGTTGGGCAAGAAGCCGCCAACGTTTGCCGATTCATCCACCATTGCACAAGAGATTCTTGATAGTGGTTATGAATTTGATGTTGGCAAGATGATTTATAACAAGTTTCAGTAAGTTAACTATAGTGATGGTAGTAATGATGGTGGTAGACTGGTGATAGTGGTGATGATGGTAGTAATTAATGGTGATGGTAATGATGATGGGTTGGTAGTGTTGGTGATGTTGGTAGTGATAGTGTTGATGGTGATATGGTCATGATGTGGGGATGATGATGGTTGTTATGGTAGCATAATTATACATGTTAGTACACAGTTATGTAATCTGCAGACGGATTTGTGATATTTTCTTTACCATCTCTAGGTCTGTTGTTGCATATCAGACGCAAATGAAACCAATGTTTTCTTTTGAGACATTAAATAGTGCAGGTTTGTCTCTGTGACTGTTTTATTGATATAGTAAGTAAAGTACAGCAGAAAGCTATTTCTAGTTTTTTCTTGCTCAAGCTATGCCAATTTTCTTCCGTCTATCTAACAGAGACGCTGAGCGTATACGATGATGTCGACGCAGATATCATGAGAAACTTTCAGGAGTTTACTCTTGCCTCCATGATCTACTTTGGTATGAAAGAACAGTCGTGTAGTGAACAGAGTGCCAGGATGACAGCTATGGACGGGGCTAGTAAGAATGCAGGTACGTGTAGAAGGTTGGTTTTGAGCGGTTTTATAATAATGGAAATGTGGTTGTTGTTAGTTGAAAGAAGGTTTACCTTACATTGAACAAAGTCTTGTGTCAACAAGTTCTGGTAGCGCTACATACTTGTTATATCCAGTATAAAGTTAGTTTAGGTTTCCCTTGTACTAACACTGGGTCAATAAGGGGTGAAGTTTACACTAACATTACAGGTTTTTATGATTTTTGGAACAGGTCTGATATAGATATCATCAAGCTTGTTAAAATATGATAACTTATTCCAAACATGTCACATGACCGTGAGGGTGTGAACACATTCTGACATCAACCTGACAACATCAACTTTCCAACTTGTGAGATTACGCGTCAAGCACCCGGTTATTCGCGCAAGAATGCGCATGCAGATTTGAGCTGGCACTTATAGGCATTAGCGACGGGTTCTGTTTATTAATAGATATATCTCTTTCCTCCCAGGTGAAATGATCGATAAACTAACGTTGACTTTCAACCGTACTCGTCAAGCTGTTATTACAAGCGAGTTGATCGAGATCATGTCGGGTGCAGCAGCATTGGAATAGAGACATTATTTTGTTTTAAAGTGTGTTAGACATTGTTACAAAAATAAATTGTTTTCAATATTATTAAACCTGGCTGTGTTGTATTTTTTTGTACTACCACTTAAAAATAGGCAATTTCTGATTGATCGTGCACAATGTTCATGGCCCTTAATGTCCATGGCCCTTAATGTCCATGGCCCTTAATGTCCATGGCCCTCAATGTCCATGGCCCTTAATGTCCATGGTCCTCAATGTCCATGGTCCTCGACATAAAGCCTGGTTGCCATTTAGTCATAGCGGTCGTGAACACATCAATGTGGCCGATGTGATAGAATGCTGATATAACCTCTACACTCGGTAAATAATGATTTGCATAAACCACACAAAAGACAAGATAAATGCAGACTATTTCACATCGTCGAAGATGACTTTGTCACGACAGTTACGACCAAATGGAACCAGACTTTACCATTTCAATGAATCAGATATATTAATTGAACAAAAAGTTATTGAAACAAGTTGTAAGTTGTAACAAACCTGTTTAGTAACTTGTCAAGTTGTCAATAAAGTGCGTGCGTAAAAATAGCCATGCGGCAGCCCACTCGAAAACAATCTAAAATTAAGTTTGACTTCAAAAACTTGACCTTGAGGATGTATATTAATGGTGTACATAGAATTTTTTCGATTTACAAAACCAATAAATCGGCTCAACTAAATTGATTTCGTACAAACGCACGTAGTTTGTGGTAAAAACGCAATTTTCTTTGTCAGTCACGAAACGTGATGAAGCGTAAAAAGCGCGCGCAAAAGATAGAAAGCGCGTTAGAAATGTATGAATTGGCCCCGCTGCGGCAGATTATCGCTGTGCGATCTTTACGATGCAAAATAGTGGCCTACGAAAATTATTAATAATATATAAGTTCAAGCTCTTATAAATATTTTGTGCGTGCCATTGCGACTACAATAATAATTTAGTTTGTCATGCACACAAGAGCTAACTTTGTAATGAGCGAAAGTAAAATTATTTTGGACTGCGATATCGAATAGTTATATATTACAGTGCGATTACTATATTTCTATTGTAAGGCTATCAAGTTATTTTAAGGCTGTTTTAAATCTCTGGATTGAAAGATGACAGAAAGTTTGAATTATTTTAACAAATTGGGCAAGAAGGTCAAGAAATCAACAGTGAATTTTTCGAATACAACACGAAAGAAGCAGGGGAGAAATGGAAAAGAAACAACGCCGAAAAATACGTCCCAAATATGGAGTAAGTATGATGGAAAGTTTGGGGGGAATATACTGTGAAATAGGTTTTTTCTGAATGAATGATTGGTCCCATTTTTACTAGAGACAGATCATCCGTCACGATGCATCATTCTTCTCAACGTAAACACAATATACGAACTATCCAGACGAACTAGCTCGAACAGCGCGAGCAATGATTCTGATAACAAATTATGCCTGACATTTTCCTAATAGTTTGCCGCAAGATGAATACCCAATCAAGTTGGTCTGAGTAGAGGCCTAGAGGGACAACGCAGATTGTTCGTCTTGACGGATAATCTGTTTTCTGCGGACGTATTTTCAGACGAACTATCTTCTTTGCACAAGTTCGTTCAGACGGCTCATCTGGTTCATCTGTCTCTACTAGATATCGGGTCAATCTGTCGTAATGACCACGGGGCAATATCGTCATAACGAGGCAAAGAACGTATAATCAGTTTTTTGCTTTATCCTCTAAACATGAAGTAGCGTAAAAGGCCACCAAAAAGATGTAGTACACAAGTTTAAATTTCTCTAATGAAATGTGTGTAACAACGCCACATGTAATCGATGCGGTTTGCAGATTTTAACTGAAGTTGATTCGTAAATTCACCGACTCTCAAATGTTATGTAAGAACAGTTAACGCGGTTATATTTTTGAACTTCTAAAAGGAAGGATCTCTTAGTTTTTACTACTCCCAGAAATAAGCTAGAACTGTTTTTTATGCTAATATTTATACTTGGAGAAAGTTTTCATGCTATTTTGGTAATTCATACATTATTAATCAGCAATGTTTTTTCCTCATTTCAAATCGCTAATGAGATCTGCATAATAAATAAAGCCATACTGTGAGTAGGATCTTACGCCATGATAAGGGAAATATGAGCTTCAAAAACAAGTTGTTTACAGTGCCGGACATTGCGGGAGATGAGGGGGGGGGGGGGGGCAAAAGGTGGGCGACCGACCGTCATGAAATGTAGCTGGTCAACAAAAGTAACTAACTTTTCAACCATGACAGCCTTTTTTAGTTAAGAAAATTAGCATATAATCCGGGTTCTTCCTTTAGTAACACTGTATCACATCTAAGGAGAACAGTTTAGAACTGATAGAGCTATCCAGTATAAATAAAGTTAGTTTAGTTTACCTCCTGTAGTAACACTGGACGAATAAATTATGTTCGTACTGGACGTCTAGGGAGAACAGTTTAGAACTGATAGAGTTATCTAGTAGAAACAAAGCTAGTCTAGTTTAATTTTTGGTTAACAAATTATTCTGTAACTGTTTCAGCTCCTGAAACAATCTTAAAAGAATACGAAGTCTTTGCCAATATTTGTCAAGGAGGAAGCGCCAATGTCTACGGTGCGAGAAGACGATCTAATGGAGTACCGGTAGCACTAAAGGTTATCGAGAAAAGTAAACTGGGCAGATTTGTTGAGGTAATTTTAAAAGATCTAATCATTGATCCTTTGATACTATGAATATTGAAATACAGTCGAATTTCTCCTTACGGACATCGCCTCTCTAATACGGACACCTCTCTAATAAGAACACCTCTCTAATAAGGACACCTCTCTAATAAGAACACCTCACTAATAAGGACACCTCTCTAATAAGGACACCTCTCTAATAAGGACACCTCTCTAATACGGACACCTCTCTAATAAGGACACCTCTCTAATAAGGACAGTTCTCTAATAAGGACACCTCTCTAATAAGAACACCTCACTAATAAGGACACCTCTCTAATAAGGACACCTCTCTAATAAGGACACCTCTCTAATACGGACACCTCTCTAATAAGGACAGTTCTCTAATAAGGACACCTCTCTAATAAGGACACCTCTCTAATAAGGACACCTCTCTAATAAGGACACCTCTCTAATAAGGACACCTCTCTAATAAGTACACCTCTCTAATAACGACACCTCTCTAATACGGACACCTCTCTAATACGGACACCTCTCTAATACAGACACCTCTCTAATACAGACACCTCTCTAATACGGTCACCTCCCTAATAAGGACACCTCTATAATAAGAACTAGGATTTGGCTATGCGTTTTTTAGTAAATCCACATGAAATCTCTATATAATATCTTATTTTCCTTACAGGAAAATGGCAAACAAATCCCCACCGAAGTTTTCCTACACAGAAGGCTACAGCATAAAAACATTATCGAGTTATTAAACTACTTTGAATGCGGTCAATCTGTTATACTAATCCTAGAAAGACCCGAATCGTACATCGACCTTTTTGACTTTATTAGTAAGCAAGAATTTCTCTCGGAAAATATAGCGCGAAAAATATTTCGCCAGGTGTTGGATGCGACGGCGTATTGCGAAACGAAAGGAGTTTTTCATCGCGACATAAAAGACGAGAATATTATATTGGATTTGAAGACGGGGGAGGCGAAGCTGACGGACTTTGGATCTGGGGTCCAGTTACATAACTTGGAATATACGGAGTACGAAGGTAAAGCAGAGGTGATTTGCATTACGTATAATGGTCCACGAATTAAACTGCAAGCGCATTAAGATACTGGATAGCTCCATCAGTTCTAAACTGTTCTCCCTAGTGGTCCAGAAATGGTCATCCCTTGGTTCAGTGTTACTACAGGAGGAAACTTAAACTAAAGTAACTTTGTTTAAACTCCATCAGTTCTAAACTGTTCTGCCTCCAGTGTAGCGAGTTAGGGTCTAAACAATGTTACTACAACCGGAGTACACGTATCGTATTTAATAGAGTGAGGTAAAGTTGTAGTATTTACATATGAATTCTCGCCACCTAGGTACGCGTTCGTACTGTCCACCAGAATGGTACACAAACCAACGATACTTAGCAAGACCTGCGACAGTTTGGTCACTGGGTATATTATTGTATGATATGGTCTGTGGAGATGTCCCCTTCGAAAACGAGGAAGAAATTAAAGAAAAAGAACTAATGTTTACAATGTCAATATCGCACGGTAAGTTGCATATGAAGTTGTATTCTAGGGATCAAGTTATCAAGTAAAGTCAGTTTAGTTATTATATAAAGCTCAACTAAAAGAAACAACCCACTAAGCGCACGAGGCAGTGCTCCTAAATCCTCACCTATAATTAACAATAATACCGTCTGGTGTTTTAGATGTACAGAATCTCATAACCATGATGTTAGATAAAGATCCACAGAGGCGACCAACCATAGAAGACATTTTAAACCATCAATGGACGAATGATAACAACAACAATGAGTGATCATCAGAGAGACTCGCTGCAAGCTTGGGCAGGCGTCGATGTATAACCATTTTGTGATTAAGATTTCAGTGCTCCTATCGATAACAGAAGTTTTTGCATCTGAAAGGATTATCCTGAACTTTGAATAAAGACTTCCATTCATTCAAGTTTAGCTTTAGGACCACGAGAAATGATGAATTGGGGCTGCAGTAATTGAATTACAAAGTTAACAAAAGTGAAAATTTTCAAAAGAAACCCTAAGTTCATTTAATGTAAATTACGAACGAACGCCATGAATTTTCGCAAGATCTTATCGTGATTGTCGTCAAGAATGAGTTATGCATGCAGCATGCACGTTAGACGTTATATGTCTGGTCGGTCAATTCTCCAAAATTATATATAGTGACTTGTGCTGCTGGACATACGAGGAGAGGCCCACCATGTAAAAATCCACAATTACAATAGATATTTGAAAAAAAGCTTATATAGGATTTATCAAATAGGTCATGTGAAATTATGCTAATTTATACAGTAATATTTTAATCTTTAGAAATCCTTGTCTAATTACTTAGGAGATTGATAAAAACATATATCATACAATGTCAATGTACTGTTTAGTATAACAATAAATTTCGATCCTCGATATGTCAGGTACCATAATAAAGCAACCAAAATAACGATATTATCTGCCTTTTTTGAAACTATATATCATTTTAGAGATGGTAAATAAATAGAATTAGGTATATGCATGTATACACTATCAATAAGATCACTTTCAAATCATATTGTAAGGGCTCCATCAATATCTAACATCTTATGCCACTCTTTCGCTGTTGCACTAAAGGACTGTACACACGATCTGATTTTCCGGATCCGATTCTCCTCTTGACGTATGTGATTTACTGGATTTGCTGACAAGAGTAAGACTATTGTCTCATACCTGGCGAAAAGTGTAGTTGTTACTGTATTGTGTGAAATCACATACGTCAGAAGGAGAATCATATCGCATGAACAGGCCTTAACCGTTACCCATATAAACTTTTTTACTTTTACTGTTGCATATCATTTGTCTGCGAAGGCTGAATGTTAACTTGTGTGAAGAAAACATGAACCTTTACCAGCCGCGGAAAAAGAACGAGTTGTATCTTTTCGTAAGACAAGTTAGATAACGAGTTTCTTCCAGAGAAGGCAACGAATCGCTTTCGTAATAAGACAACGAGCTGACACCGTGCGTGAACGAATAAATGTTCGTACGACAACGAGTAACTTTCGTAAAACAACGAATAATTTCAGCAACCCAACGAGGTTTTCCACCACTTATAAGCGTTTCACGCAGCTATATAATATATACAGACTACAGTAGACCTAAGTTAGCTCTCTCGATGGCTAGGAATATTATGTACACACGTTGTTAACGATTGTAAAAGCCTACTTTACTTGCTGGGTCTTTTCTTACATTGATGGGAAGTGCAGAGATTGTGGAATCTATAAATAAGGATAACAAATTTACTAGTGACACTTGCCCTCACCTGTGACCTGGTAATAGCGAGTTTACGATTGACGACGCGGTGTGCGAAGACGCCGCAAGAGGACTGAAGAGTAGTGCGTTTGGGGTGTCTTCACTTTTTCCCGCGGCGTCTTATTGCACTACGAAACGCAATTTTTCCAATTTTACGTCGTGTTGACAACGTAGTATGTTTTAAGGTGAGTTTTCATGTTTTTCTTTTTGGTTCTACGGCGTCTTCGCTATTACGAATGAGAACTCGAACTAGTTGTCAAATAGAAATCCAATTTCGGATCAGTGGTGGAAAAAATTCGAAATCCCAAAATTGCTTGGACTTGTGCCTTTTATCACTAAACATAGTTGCAAAGTTTCACATAACTCACAAGGCACAGAATGTTGTAATCCCAATTGATATTACCTGAGTCGGATAAGCAGTTCCATATATAGCGTTTGCTTGTTCAGGAGCGATCATTGTGGGATGTATGGGAGCTGAAGATACAAATAAGTAAAATTATTTAGTTTTTACAGTTTGGTAAAGGTTCCAGATTACATTCAGAATAATCTGGTCAAACGAAGATGAGATTTGATGAGAGTTGGCAAGCGAGAGTTTGCATGAGAGTTTCATCAACTCTCATGCCCCGGTCAAACGAGAACAAGAGTTGCATGAGAGTTGACTGGATTAGATATTACCGCGCATACCGGTCAAACGAGGGAAAACTCTCATCAACACTCGTCAAAATTTGAACCAGCTTAAGATTGATGAGAGTTGATGAGAGCTGATGAGAGTTGGTGGTCAAACGCGAGCGAGAGTTGCAACTCTCATTGACTCTCATCAACTCTTATCCTCGTTTGACCGAGGCTTAAGGATTGGGTTAAAGAAAGATACGAGACATGAGTTAGACGTAAATGTGTATGATACGTAATACGGATATTTTAAAACCAGTGAACTGTGATCGGCAGTTTCACATGGACACACAAGCTCACCACTGCTATAATGGGATATATTTCGACCTTCATCGTCCAATTCTGATCCTTCACCAACTATTCCCATTACACCTTTTTCACCCTTCATTGACTGGAGGAAAGAAAAATGAAATCATGTTCACACACGGTATAAAGTGGCACAAGATTTAGCAATGCGATCTAATTCTCAATTTTGGAAGCACATCCAGTGGCAGCAGAAAATTGGCTTGGTTGGGGGTGGGGGGGTGGGCGGGGGTTTGGGGGGCTAGACAAACTCTAGGGGGCTGGGGGCATGCTCCCCTGGAAAATTTTGAAATCTGGAGTTTCTGAAATGGCATTTCCTGCATTCTGGAGAAGATTTGACATGCAGAAACCAGGTCATTTTGTTCATGTTGCATTTCAGGCAGCGAAGAATCTGACACCTTCGCATTATGTTCTTGTGCTCTGATATAAATTTGGGGGGGCTTAGCACCCCCACTTATATAATTCTGGGCGGCTATAGCCCCCTAGCCCTCCCCTGTTCCGCCACCCCTGATCACATTTACATTTACGGCCAGATTTTAACTAGAGTCTATAAAAATATTTAATCAAGATGCAACATCTGTAAACCTGTTGCTACTATAAATCAGACTCAATTTTGAAAATTGAAAAATTGTGTCTGGACTTAATTGTCTCTATCCAACCACTCATAAAAACACAATATGCATTGTACTACCACTGACAATGTTTTGGACTTATAGACGTGATGGAAAGCTTTGCAAATTATTAGGAAGAATAACACTGTGTTAGATAATTACATCTCTGTATTTCTGTAGATATATTTTCAATGGTTCAACATATTGATCAAAGCCAAGGGTGGTCATTGCAAACAAGATATCTTCACCATTTATTGTCTTTCGTTTTTCTTGATGACATCTTTCACTTGCTCTGGAATTGCGTGTTAAGGACTACAAAGTCTAAAGTGGTAACTTAATTCTCACTTAAGCTTGCATATAGTCACAGGCAGAGTGGGGGGGCATTACTTTTGGAAGGAAATAAAGGATACTCGCTAGTAATAAAACTGATAAATTCTGAGACACATTCTTGTACACACTCCTTAGCATCTTTTGCAATCTAAAATAGATTTGAATAATACTTGTAAGTTCTGTCTGTCCAAGAGCCAAGAGTAAAATATGTAAAGAAGAAAATGGTCTACCTTCCCAGTCTTTGGTATGGATTTCTTCATAATTCTTGCAACATTTGCAATTGGCAGAAAACGATCCTAAAAGTCAGACATAGTCAATAGTCTAAGCCAGTGCTGGAAAATGTCCGGCAGCGCCAGCAGCACCGCTGCCAGGAAAGTTTTGACAAAAAGTCTTCACAGGAAATTTGTATGTCTCACAGGAAATATTTGTCAATAAATATAAACAACAGATAATTCGCTTGTTTGAGATATAAAATAAAATAGGCCGTGGGTTCAATTCCTGTCGGAGGACTTAGAGTTGCATTTTTCGCAGCCGTACCCGTTCAGGTCTAAAATATTGTATATAATATTTCACTCGAAATATCCATCCACCTAAACCTTCTACATGAAAAATATATGTTACTTTTTGGTACGCACTTCTACTGTGTGACATATATCTTTTTTACTGGTAGTGGCAGCTGGGTTGTAAGATTCTTTCATGCGGAACATTTTAAGTCCGATGTACACAGGAAATTTTTGTTTTGGGATTTTGCTGCCAGGAAGGAAAACAGATTATCTAGGCCTGGTCTAAGCTTTTATTATTATGGTTCTATAAATCGTCAACAATGACAAAATAGTTTTGCGGGGCAAGGGGGGCACAACTATAAAATGGAGAAGTTGTTGGAAATTTCAACCTGAGAAAGACATTTAAATGAGCTGTACTTTGTAATATGCTAATCTTTTCAGGGTGGATGGTCGAGACTGTACCTCCAAAAAAAATAAGTACGATAATAATATAGGTGATTCAAAATTTACCTGTTCCCTGAGTACGACTTCATATTCTTCTCTATCTTTTTCTTCTTGATCCATGTCTTCAACACCAAGAGCTACACTTTCTAAAATATAGAAATTCAGCTACTTAAAGATCGATGCAAGGATGGGGAGGTCACCCTTGTACCAACAACACAACTACCTTGAAAAATTCAATAAAAGTAGTAGCTTGTAAAAATAGTGGCTTTTCCTGGGGAATTGGGGGTTCATGACATAATAGGGTATGCATTCATGGTAAATTAAGTAGTACTTGAAAAGTTGTCACTATGATCAGAGAATAGTTGCAGACATTATTAAAGAGTATGAGCATGCAACCACAGACACCTTTCAAATTTGTGCAGGCACATTTTATAATTCTGACTTTTAAACAATATTTAGTGCACAAAATCTAAAATAAGATACCTTTTTGGAGGCATATTAATTTTGCTCACAGGCACAAAAAATATGAACGAGCCCTGAAAATTAACCAGCCTATATCATACTGCACTACACATGGGTACTTGAGGATGCTCAGGAGCAGGTCCTCTGAGTTTATGTACAGCTTTGGCCAGTTCCTGACATGATTTTTGCCCCTGTGGTCCCATCACCTCTGATACTACATACCATTCACATTATGTGGCTCAGTCGGTACGTAAGCCTGTGTCCCAGTGGCCACCGCTAAATACTCCTGCGGTATGACGACAGTCCCTGCTACACTTCCAGCAGTCGTCTCCACTGCAACCTGCCCCCTAGCCTCATCCCCTGCTGTCGTGCTGCTCACTGCTTGCACAACAGCCCCAGTCACCTCACTTATTGCCAAACCAACACTTGGATTTGTGACACCATCTTGTCGTGTCGGTCCTTTCAAGACATCTTGTCTTGACTCTTGATTTAAAACCGGTGAAGCAGTTTGCATCTGTGCTGAACCGTTTGGAAGTTGTGTTTGAGTAGCAAAAGTAGGTAGTCCACCATTTTGGCCCACTCTGAATGTACCAGTGTTTGTATTTATAGATAAACTTTCGCTCTGTGTATTTCTCATCTCACCATTATTACCATCCATCGAAGTTTTATGCTTAAACCCTACAAGGGAATTTTTACATTAATTTTTGTGGAAGCTGTTTTTCGTTTGTGCGTATATTGAGAAAGCCAAATTTACTGCCATGAATAAGAACCAGAATGAATACTTTCATTTGTTTCTATCAACAAAGCAACTTATTTGCTAGCTAGTTACAAATGCTGTAAGACAGTTACAGCATTGAACATATTTGATATTTCACCAAGAAAGAAAGCCAGCAATTTGATATTTTAATTCCATGACAAATACTCAACAATTCACTATCATTTCAGAATTCTATTTGTACAATTCTCGATAGCAAAGACTACTTTAAGCTCGCTATTTTATTATAACACTAATATAAATACACCCTAAAAGACTTTTGGGGGTATAAAGTGTACGTTTAAGATGCAATTCTAAGTTCCAAGCCAAACAAACAGCTAAAATTATTTCTTAAATTTTGCCTTCGAAGGCCGGGTGTTACTTGCATATCGAACTACAATATTTCGCGCCAGAAAAGGTTAAAATTTTACAACAAAAAGCGAGGGAAAAAGCAACGAATCACATTGCCGTAGCGGCTTTGACAAAAACAAACCTTGTTGGTTGATTTCTCACTTGCAAGAACCAGTAATCAAGCGACTTTTCTCTTGAATGCGAGTGGCTAATGGTGACCACTCATAAGCTGGCACACTTTGCGACAACAATAAAACCAAATATCATCCCACTATAAAAATAACTCACGGCGCTTAACCAACCACAAGCCGCCACTTCCAGACAAAGACACGCCGACAGCCAATCAGCTTCGAATAAAATTCATTAGTGTAATAAGATAGCATGGCAAATACACTGTAAATGAATAATTTAGGTACAAGTTTTTTTTCAAATCAATGTCTGTAAAGTGAAATAATTTTTGATTTGAATAAATTCGTTTCATTTCAACTGAAACTGTTTCAGTCTTTGCCTTTTAATATTGTACATGTAAAAAATAGGCAGTTAGCAACATTTTTTCTGAGTGTTTTTGCAAGATTAATTTGTTTACTTTATTGTACAATATCTACACGATATTGAAACAGCTGTTTGAAAGAATAATATATTCAAGAACAGCGAGAGGGGAGGGGGGGCCCACCTAGCACAGGCAGAGGAGGCAAAATATCCAGGCATATTAATGGACCCCAAAAAAGTTGGGTAAGGATGACAGCAAGCGGTATGATGGGAAGTCTACAGGCAGAAGAAGGGCCTTCTCTCGAAACGTCGAAGTTCTTATTGTATTTTTCAGGTCAAGTTTTACACAACAGTCAACCGCCAAATCTTTGTTACACTCTACCCACACTGGCACCGCACGTTCGAGATATTTTAGAGACTGCATATTTTAAAGTTTTTTGTCCTGTGATAGCATTCGCCCAAACTTTATAAGAATCTTCTTAAAAAAACTTCACTAGCGATATGGGGTGCTGAACACAGCACAGAGTTCACGTTCTTCTCAAGTGTCACATGACAACAGAGCAAAGTTTTATGGGAGTGAGGCATGTTCCCCTACCTGTCCTGGGCCCATTACTGGGTCTTGAAGGCCTCGAATATATTTGCCACGCATTTCTTCTGTATAACTGGAAAATCTGCATATATATTTTTAAATTTGGCAGCAAAGGCCAAAGGTAAACATTTTTAAAGATTGACTATAATATAAAATATTTACTATTTATGATTATTATTTATGATTATTATTTTCCAACTAGTAGATTTCTTGAAATAACTGATAATATTGAAAACAGTGCAAGTTCCAAACAAAACAATCAACAAAAACAAAATATGTTTAGAGTATTTTTTGTAATACAGTTCTTAATAGTCAGGCTCCTGTGTATTTGAACAGCTAGTTTGTAGATTTTTCCCATCCTGCATCACAGGAGACCAACATTTTTCTCCTTCATCCTGTATCCGAAATAAATGTTATCTGGCATCCCACAAAATATACTATGGATGCTCCTTATAGTTATAATTGACAGTTGAATGGTGTTCTCTGAGTTGAGTTGGTTGAATATAGGTATATTTATGACTTCTTTATAAAATCAGCAGTCTTCTTGACCTCTGATGGCTTTGAACTGATTCAAATTCAATTTTTCTTATCTGGTTGGACAACCATGAACTAATTCAATGTGCGGCTCCATGGTTAGGTCCTATGTATTTCCAGCTGCAAAACAGACTAGAGTTTTGCCTTATTCAACTAAAACAGCATACTTCATTAATACATCAACTTCTTGACCCAGATCTTCTCTCTAAATGATAATGTCCAAGTCTTTCTAAATCATCTAAACTTAGTTCTTTTAAAGTAGTTCTGAAATCCTAAAAAAATGTAGAATTTAAGTTTACCACTCTCATGCTTCACACAGAATGCAAGTCTGCTACCAGGGGTAGTAAGATAAAAGACAAACCTCTTTGAAATTATCCAAGACTTCTTCGGCATCTGATTCGTAAAAATGTTTGTTTAAAAATTTTCGAAGTTCTGTCCATAAAGCTTCTGTTTGTTGAGGAGTGCTCTGTGATGTTGTCTTCTTGACAAACAAATGAATTTTGGAATTCTCACATATATTATGATCACTCAGAGTGGAATAATCTGAAGAGAAGATATACAGTTATATCCAAGGATTGATCCAGACTCATCCAGAAAGGGGTGTATACTTCTAAGGGATTACAAAGGGTGGTGTTCCCCACCATCACATTTTACAGTGGCTGACACTAGGGAGGGGGAGGGGAGTGGGGCAGTCGCCATTGATCCTCCAAAACTGTTTTCCAAAAGTCTCCAAAATAGCTTTCATAACAAAGTAACTAAGTTGTAACAACCATGAAAGCTTGATATACTTTTAATTAGAGTATATTTTCATAAATTTGTTGCCATAATGTGTGTTGCCTGTGTTGACAAATATGCGATGTACTTGAGCTGTTTAATATTGTCAACAGCCCAACTGGAAAGTTTGGAAATCGCATAACCGAGATTTTGAAAATTTAATAGTAAATGTATAGAAATTGCGCGCCGATATCTCGGTTGTGCGATACAAACTTTCCAGAGTGGGTCAACAGCATCATGCTACATACACATTAGACAACACAACACAACACAACACAACAGAACACAACAAATAATACTGTATAGCACAAATTATAAAAAAATCTTCGGACTAATCTTACCAGGTAAATAAATGCCTTTGAAAACAAGTCTTTGTAATTCACAAGGTATATCTAACACTTGCTCTACTTTCTTTTTCACCGATGATACTCCCTCTGAAGGATCTACCTACGGTCATTCAAATAACATCAAATATTTTTCAGTGTCGCATCATGTATGTTTTCATTTTATGTACATTGCTGTACCATTGCATGTCTTTAATCGGAAGAAATTTGACGATGTTAGTTCACTCTACCGTTTTCTATATTACCTCAATAGATTTTTCTTGACTTCCAAGTAGTTTTACGTGGATTTTCATCATGAAATTTGTTTGGAAATTAATTTTGTTGTACGATGGTTTTGTAAACAATGCGCTAGATCGTACAAAGAGAATGACATCGCTGATTGTAAAAACAGCAGGCTTACATAATTATTTGTTTGCACGCGTAAAAATAGGTACCCCACACGTACATACCTAAAACGCCCATCGAAGTTGTTGCGTGCCGGCTGCAACATTGTTACGAAGTTGTTTCAACAAGACAATGTCGAATGTGTTCGCACTGCTTGTTCTCAGCTTCTTACAAGGTTGATGACTCGACAAACTTGGTTCAAGGTTTTTCCACCAAGTTGACATCAGATTTGTGTTTACACTGCTCTGCTTATTGACCTGTTCCGCAGCTTGTTGACGACTTGCTGCAAGATTGACGATCAACAGACTTGTTTGCAAGATGTTTCAACAGCTTATCCAAGGTCGATGACTGAACAGACTTGTATCAACTTGACAAAATAGCAACATAGTTGCAACTTCTTCACAAGTTGCTACAAATTTGCCGCGCGCACATCTTGCTGACAAGATCCGAGCTTTTTAGTGTGCACATGGTCATCAAATTTTCAGACGATGGGCCTTCGCTCGCACCGTCGAAATTCTCCTAATCGTTTTCAGGTAGTTCAGACCAAAATCACACAAGTTTATCCTCAGATGGTAAACAACACAGAACAACAGATGCTTAAAATGTCTTTTTCTATTCCAACATTGGCCCGACACGGGAAAATCTGTGTGAGCAGATGCAGTAGACACACGACTCTAGATATATCTATACAGCTATACATTATATATTACAAATTCTTGTATAAAATAACAGATATTGCAGTCACTCAGTAGAAGCTCAGGTAATGTTAAAAAATATGAATGCATTTCGGATGTGTGTCAGGAACGCACGGGAAGATGCAGGATTGACCTGATTCATACTTGAGATGGACGATCTGTCTGCACGAACTTGGACAAAGAATAATAGCTCGTCTAATAATTCGTCTGTGTATAAATGTGGCAAATAAACATCATCCGTTAAGATGAATGATCTGCGTTGTATACCTACAATACTTGAGTGCGTAGTTTGCCTTGGTTGACGGTCGGTCAATGTGTATTTACACGGGAAATATCAAGCATAATCCCCCCCGCCCCAGAATCATTGCCAGTTTAGATAGCGTTATTCTAGTTTGTCTGGATAGTTCGTTTTCTGTTTACACTAAGACGAACTATCTGTCGGACTATAAACAATTGAAAAGATTGTCCATTGTCTTGGGGATTTTCTATGGTAAGACAGATGTGCATCCGTCTCTAGTATAAATCAGAGGCCGGCTGTATAAAAAGTAGTTATAGTTAATGCGAAAGTTGACCAATCAGAATCGCATATTTTAGTGTTAACTATTATTTAACTATACAAAACGGGTAGTTAAAGAGTAGTTAAGAGTTCTAATAAAACCGGCCACAGACCAATAGACTTGAATTTCGGTTCAAGCGTGGAATATTGATACCCCTTTCCGTGCATTCCCTGACATAACAAATACATGATACAACACAGA
Source organism: Trachythela sp. YZ-2020 (assembly GCA_016169945.1). Lineage (NCBI taxonomy): Eukaryota > Metazoa > Cnidaria > Anthozoa > Malacalcyonacea > Clavulariidae > Trachythela > Trachythela sp. YZ-2020. The sequence goes on along the minus strand of JADLSH010000098.1, from coordinate 2,218,503 downwards.
ATACAACCCACTCAGCAGGCATAATATGTACAAATTATCTCAATATTCTCCCTCCACATCTCCATCATCACCCTCGTCATTATTCTCCATATAACCGTTCGCCTCCTCGTCATCTTGCTGTGTAGAGATCTGTTGCTTGTACGAAAGTGCGCGCGCGAACGCTTGCTGCACGGACTTGCGCAGTGAAGGTTTCTTGCCTTCGTACAGTTTCGTGTTGTCCACGCGGTTGTTCTGACCCAAGAGCGATAACTTTTGACGGGGTAGCCATTGCCTGGAAAGTCAAAATACAACAATATATTAAATAAGATTGCAGTGTTTCTCTTAATTCTATTCAGGAAGTTCCGACCAGAACCCAAACAGTTTATTCAAGATTGCCTACTTAGAACTTCTCACAGTACTTACCAAGTTCTGCGAGCATCAAAGAACAACACCAAGTACAAATGCTCATCAGTTGGCGTTCTTTCTTTTAAGACATCGTCAGGAGGCACAGGAATTGGAACACCTTTGTGCACGAAACCTCGTTTAGTTTTCGGATTGATTATCTACAAAAAAAAAGTGAAGGTCAGAGCTACGGAATCCAATTGTTCATGCATATATAACTTTCAATATTTTGTTCTGTCGAGAAAGATGCCCGAAATTTAGACTAGGTGGTGATATACTGCGAATAATTTATAAAATAAAATGGATACATTTCAGTATGCATTCTGTATGGTGCTACACATGGTGGTCAACTTCAAATCTATTGAAACCTATGCTAGTGAACAAACGATGCTAAGCGTTTCCATTATATGTATTTACTACCAAACATATAGTCATATACTGAAAAAATAAGTCACTCTGATAAATGTCTTTCCTTTAGGAGTTGACTACCATGTACCGCACTGTCCCACTTAGTAAAACACACCTATTAAACCTTTACTTCTATAAGTTCCCATAGATACAACAAAGAAATACTTACAAGTGCAGGGTAAGACGGATAGCCCCGGCACTTTGCCCATACGAGATCGAGATACTCAAGCAGATCCGGTTCGGTGTCGGAATTCCGAGGGGAGTAAATGCCGCCATTACATTCACTGTCCGTCGTATTCATATCTTCTTCGGAATTACATCTACTTCGCGCCTTGCGACCTCGTTTTTTCACATAGTCCAGGAGGTCGTTGGTTTTCCTTTCTGTATCATCTTCGGAACCGCTCGTATTACTTCGTGAATTCCTCGGCTTCGGTCGTGAATTCTCTTTAAAGTTATTCCGATGTGGCTCCACAACGGGGATCTCCTTGACTTCGGGGACATCTTCGGGATAACTGTTCAAGCGGCTGGTCTTCCGTCCGGGGTATCCCTCATTACCCAGTGTGTCCTCAGGGTACACCAATCTATTGAGGTTACTCCAATTATTTTCATCGTTCGACTCGCTCGCCGTCGACTTTCGTCGTACATCGCCGTTTTTCCCAAGAACTTCCGGAACATCGCCATTCTCAAACACTGGCGTACCCAAATTCGTCCCCAAGTCCTTATCATTGTTTTTTATAAGCACGTTATGTCGAGCCCTGAATTTATTCTTATTAAATAAGATCCCGCTACGGCGGTTCGTGCCTGGTCGCGGGTTTGTGATACTTGGCGTCGAGGCTGCGTTCCCGACAGGCTCAGCGTCCCTCGTGTTCGTCAACAGGCTTGTCTCGGACATATCCGACGCGGTCGTAAGGTTTGGAGTCTCGTGAGAGGTAGGGGTTGTGTCGGGCGATAATTTTGGTTTCTTGGCGAGAGAAATTCCATCTTCGCTGTCTTCAACTGAAAGGAGGAATTGAGAATTTGAGTTGAGTTCAGCTTAGATCAGTTCTGGCGAAGGGTGACTATCAAATCTCTATGCGTTTGAACATTGATACGTACATAGGGGCATAGTGATGAGTGTATTTGCCTTTCGTTTCTCTAACTGGGGTTTGAATTCTGCAATATGCAGTTGTTTCATTATAATTTCTTCTCAGTCACATGCGAGAAGTGTGACTCTAGCAAACACCGCAAATTTTCTCCCGATATTCTGGTCTCCTCCTGTGGTAATACTGGACAAATAAGGTCTAGTACAAACGGAGTTAGTTTAGTTTAGGTTTCCCCCTGTAACACTACTGGAACAATAAAGGATGGGGCTTACTGAACCTCTAGGAAGAGCAGTTTGGAGTTTGAACAGAACTGATAGAGCTGCTCAGTATAAGTTAAGTTAGTTACTGTAAGTTCAGTTACGACAACAACAGGTATGCAATAAAATGTGTGAAAACATGCGAGTGTAGTTCGATAGAAATTCGAACCAACGACCTCTTGTTTTAAACTATGTTCAACTCTGATATTCATGAGGCAAATAAGCCAAGTGAAAAATGAAGCACGCCTTACCACTAGGTTCTGAGATACTTTGTCTTTCCTGCAGATTTATTTTCCTGCGAAGACAAGCAATTTCCTTCCTGATTTGACGATTTCTTTGAGCTCTCGCACCTGGAAGTTTTTTGTAAGAAATTTTAAAACCAAAATCGAAATGAATGAATTGAAAAGGAAACTTTGGGAGATGTTTTGTGCCATTACCCTGGTCCTAACCCTTATTCTTCAGACGTCATTTTGGATGAGTAATATGGAAAGTTACCCGAATATTTAGTCCTAAACTAGACAATTGAGACCGAGGGAAATATTTCCCTATACGGACCGACCAAGCCGGTAAATAATATTTGTATTTTTTTATATAAAAACAAAAACATTGGCTCTATGGATTTAAATCTCGCGCGGTCCGTACGGCCTCATACGGACCGCTCGCGTAGCCAATCAGATTATAGGAAACCCTAGAATATGAATTCGGACAGCAAAAAAAAAGGCTTACTTCCAGACTTGATAGCTTGTGTCATCTCCAATTTCTCATTCAAATCTCTGAGTTGTTCTTCAAGACTCATGTCTTTACGTTGTTCTTCAGTAAGAATGAAGTCTAATGCATAAGAATAGCTGATTTAATAGCTTTGCAAAACTATGTATTTCTCAACCAAATGGGTTCAAAATAATATTGAGTGAAATCTCTCCTGTGCTCTCTCCAAATTGACTGACAACATCAACATAACATACATGTACCTTCTTGTGTGAGTTCTCTGTCCTTCACCGTCGGAACATCAGGTGTGAGCAGTCCCGTCTCAGGATCAATCCCAGTCCTTTCAACCATTCTCCGAGCACTTCGTATGAGTGTCTTGCCTTGGTCTCTTAATCTTACTGATGCTCGATAGTAGATTGTATCCTCGCCATTATATGCCATACAGTTTTTCCAAATCAGATTGAAATCCTTCTCGAATTCGTCAAAACTTTTATAAACATTTCCATCGACTTTTTCCCTCATTGTCATGAAGTCCATAGGTTCTGTGATCACAGAAAGGTAGTCTAACACCTGGAGACAATAGAAAAGCTAGTCATTTAGTATTAAATAAGAAAGGAAGAGGTGCTCCTGGAGGTTGCAGATTTTCCCAGAGGGTGGGTGCATCATGTCTTGACTACTTCTAACAAACATTTAATCACTTGTGGAAACTTTGGCAGCCACTGGTCATTGTTGAGGAGGGAAAAGATTGCAGGTGGAGCACACATACATTCCTTGCACTTCATGTGTGGACCTGCCTAAATAAATATAATTTTAGACAAACCTCATTTGTATCAACAGGTTCCAGAAAGATTTCGCCAGGATCCTTTGCTTGCAGTTGTGTCAATGTCTTGGACAAAACCGTCGTCAGGGGCTTCAATTTCAAGTCCACAACACTTAAATGTGACTTCAACTATGTATCCAAAAAATAGAAATGAATGTCATCAGACTGTGGGTTAACTTTCCAGCAAGATCTACACTTGGCTGTTGGTAGGTTTCAGTAAGCATTGCGCAGTAGCAGAAACATTAACACTAATAGGAATAAGTAAACTAAACTATGGTATGGTTAACATCATTTTCTCACTCTGTTACTGCCAGTTGAACACAAAATTACAATTACAGCACACATTTGCAAAAGACACAAAGACTTACATGTTCTCTCTTCAGTTTCTCTCTCTTCCTTATCAACTCCACAAGTAACCTTGCTCTCTCTAAATCATGCCTCAGTCTTTGCCAGAAATGTAGCTGCTCTTTCATTGCTGCGATTCTTTCCCGTCTTTGTTGCTGCAAAGATTCAAAACAAACATACATATGTTCATAATCCACAAAACCCCAAATAAACACCAAAAAATATTCCCATCTTGAAAATTTTCCTTTACTTTATGAAGTTATCATCTGACAAAGGAAGTAGGTTGGAGAATTGCAGATGGAGGCAACCAAATCAGGCTGGTGTTCATTATCTACATGCATGGGGAGAATTCTCTAACATAAAATTCCTTTAGCATTAATATCAGAATAGAGAGCTTTTGACTACAAGTACAAATACGACCACAAAATTTGTCATTTGCACCCCAGTTGCTCAGTTGTTTATGGCTGAGCTATCTGGATAGGACTATTTAACACTTTGAAATTTTGAACACAAGGCCTTTCATTAGTAGCCATGGTGGATTTCAAAAATGTAATGTTCAAAAAGAAATAGTTAAAATTGTAATAGCTTACATCTTCGGGACCACTTGCTCGGTTTTGATGAGTAGCTTGAAGGCGTCGTAAAAGTGGCACACCGTTTCTCGATTGTCGCTTGAGCATCCAGTACGCTTGAAGGCATTGAATGAACTGTGATTTCTTCTGGATTGCTACACGACTTACAATTTTACTTAGCCTGAAATAACAAGTAATAAATAATTAATTCTTATTATTGGTTATATTGCAATCATCAAGATTTATTGATAAGTAAATGACAGCAAGAGGATTTTAGGTTAGCTTTGTAAACACGGCCAAAGCGAACTATTGGTGAATTTCAGCAAGCATGTTTGGGGCAGCACATGGTGGTCAAATTTAGAAGTGTTGACACTTATAGGAGAAACAAAATGGAACTAAATTTCACAATTTATTCATTGCCCATCAGATATAAAACCAGGCCCAGATAATCTGTTTTCCTTCCTGGCAGCAAAATCCCAAAACCAAAATCTCCTGTGTACGTCGGACTTAAAATTTTCTGCATGACAGAATTTTACAACCCAGCTGCCACTGGCATTGCCAGTAAGTAAATATATGTCAAAATTAAAATTAAAATGTTATTTGATATCACAAACAAGCTAATTATCTGTTGTTTGTACTTATAAAATGACAAATATTTCCTGTGAGACATAAAAATTTCCTGTGAAGACTTTTTGTCAAATATTTCCTGGCAGCGGTGCTGCTGGCGCTGCCGGACATTTTCCAGCACTGTATAAAACTACTACATATAATGAAAAGAATGCACATCATTTTCTCACTCTGATAACTGCCAGTTGGCCACCATAGTCACATAGTGCTTAGTGAAGTCCATCTATTTAATGCCACTTCATTTGATAACAATAAACCACTTAATTAACTCACTCAGGGGAAAACATTCTGAACTTAAGAAATCTAATTAGCAATATGTAAACAAAATCATGATATATATGAATGACATAATGCATGAATGAAAAAGTTATGCTTGCTTGCTAACAATGTTTTCAGTACCATGTACACTAACCTGTGTGCAGGAACAAATGGAATGTTCACAATGGGAATGGTTGGATGTTTCTCGGACAGCCGTTTACGTATCGCTTTGAGGTCTTTGTGCGTCTTTTGATTGAGTGGTGTGGCTTTGCTTGGTATTACTTTCTCTTCACCATCATCCTCGCTCTCTCGGGTACTACCATTTGCAGACTGATTGTTGCAACCCGGGCTATGCACATCGCAGAACGCAGACTTCTTCACAGCAGGCTGCCCGCCCTCTGACCTGGTCGGTTCAATCTTCAAATGCAATCCTGCTTGTTGAGCGCATGTGACATGAAACGCTGTGTAGCAGTTGGTTTTTGAACACTGAATACAAGCACCTTGGGTCTTGCGACAAATGTAACACCTCAACTTCCATCGAGCTGTGGGGATATTCTGAAGGGAGTCGATAGGTTCCAGGAAAACAGTGTTTGCAAAACAGACCTCGGGGATCCAAAGTGCACATACAACGTGTGCCCATCGGTTATCTTCAGTCTGCTTGAACGCTCCTGTCTTGTTCGGACATAATACACAATCCACCGGCTTGGATGGTGAATTTAGACATCGCCGACATAGCCACTGTCCCTCGGGAATATAGGGTACCCCATAGCACTCTTGATGCACGGCAAGGTTACACATGTCGCAGAACAGTATAACATTACTGTTTGCACACTCACCATCGTTACAGATACAGCAAACAGCATCCTCGTCGATGTATTGGTTAGGATCGCAAGCATTTTGGCTTTCGAAGTGACTTTCCTTTTCCAAGCGATCCATAAGCAACTCAAATACATCTTGGGAAACTGTGGCAAGGCCGTCAATTTTTCGTTTTTCATTCACTAGTTTCAACCACTTTGCATCTTCATCGTCCGCACTATATTCAACTTCCTCATCAAGCTCTTCCGAGGTACGCTCAATAAATCTAAAATAAGTAGTAGATCTTGCAGGGGAATCGAGTTCACAGAATTCGTCATCTAGCCGAAACTCTGGTTTAGGCAAACCGACTACCATGGGTTGAACTTCGTTGCCTGTTTTAGATTTATTTTTTGACTTGGATTTTGCTTTAGTTTTTGTTGTGGATTTCGGCGTTTGCCCGTCGGTTTCGTCTTGCCTGCCATTTTCGTCCTGTACGGATTCCTCCAAGATGCCAAGTGAGTCTCCGATGTCCAGTCTTTGCAGATGTCCGGCGAAATCGAATTCCACCATTTTTTGTGCTTGGGCATAGGTGAGTGTTTCGCGAACGACGGACGGTTGAGGCGGCGGTGACTTCGCTCGCTTGTTTTTTGTCCTGCCACGGCCTTTTTTCGTTTTAGTTCGCTTCGACGAAGGTGTACTTGGCGTAATATGCCGCTCGACGCCTTCATGAGGGAAGCGAAGCAAATGATACTCTATACCGCACCAGCTCTTGTAGACTTTTTCGCACAAAGGGCATATGTATGGCGGCAGCGTGCCTTTTAAACTGCTCACAAGTTCACGAGCACTAACCATGGTTAGACCAAATATTTCATTTAAAAAATGCTCCTCGGGAGTTGACTAAAAGGCCATACCAACAAGGATGAAATACCTACGAAAAACAAAGGCAATACTAGACCATTAGACCGTCTCATGCCTTCGTCTCCGAGAGGTAAAAACAACATCACTTCGGCTTCGCTTGAAACAGAAACCTAAAATTTCTAGCCCTTTTCCCCCCCAAAACACTACCTTTTCAAGCAAATATATTTTAAAATAGAAGCTTATGTATTCAGCAATTGTAGCGATCTTTTATCAAAAAGATCAACCCAAAGAATAATCACCAAACGCGAAGCCGATTATGCAAGAAGAAACGCTTCGCGCTTATATGGCGGCTTAGCTTCCCGTTTGTGCCTACGCTTGAGCTTCTTGCTCGAACATTTATTTAAAAATAACTACTACAATAGCAAACTTTTCTAGATAATAATGTTTTCAAGTATATTTTCTAAAATTTACGTATAAATTCATATATAAATGGCAAAATTTAGACATAAAAACGTTTAAAGATGACGACATACCCCATTCAAAGCGATGCTTCTTCCTCGACCAAATTTGCGAAGCGACAATGTCGACTTCTCGAGCTTTTAAAACACTCCTACTCAATCCAATTGCGTTGTCCTTTAGTTAGAAAGCAACTGCGACAATTAAACAGCTTTTAAAGGTGAAATTCTGCACAGATACAACGAATACAGTGCGAGAACGAAGGAGAAACAAAACGTATACGCGGCAACAGCTTCAAAAGGCGAATCACGACACTGCTGACGAAACGCCAAACAATAGCCAAGCTTTGTGCAACAAAACCTCTTGAACAGTTCAACCTTTCCAAATTTTGAACAAAAAACGTTAATCTACGTTGCTGTCCGTTTGTTTTGCGTTCACTTCTGGCTTCTTCAAGATGCTTAAACCCTTGAAAATGTTAGTCCAAAGTGACGCTAATTTGAAAATGCGCGAATCGAAAACGCGGCCTTCGCGCTCGTCCCTGAGTGACGTGCCCCGTGTGCCCTCCCCATTGCGGGATTTCGATTGCTCAAAAACAGCAAAAATAATCACGTATTTTTCCTATTTTTACTCAGAATGAAACCAAACTTTTTATTTCATAAATTTAAAATCGCTACAATATCACATTAACGTGCGTTTTAGGTGGTAAATTGAACTCCCCAAGGTTGTAAAAATTCAGACGGGCTCCCCCTGGGAGACTCAAGATTGCAAATTTTTCCGCGAAAAAGGCAACTAATAAATTCCAGGAAAGCCGTTCGCTACAATATATTTTCTCCTATTTTAGGTTTAATTTTGCCGACCAAAAATATATTAAAACAATTTAGAACAAAATGCAGGCCGTCATGGGTGCTGTTTTCAAGCGCGCTTCAGTCAGTTGCTCTTCAAATTTTTGTGGAAAAAATATTCTTTTAAATGCACACACGCGACACGCCTGTTTAAAAATATAATACCTGTTGAACTTTAGTTATGCAAAACACTAATTGAAATATACTCTCTAAAACTGGACAGGTCGGGAGGGATATTATTTTATCCTGCTCCCTTTGTTTTGAAAATAATTCAAAATTAGTGTGTGAACCATGCGTTAAATTTTGCGTTTGAACGCCTCGCTCAGGGGAAACCCCGCGTAAACTATGCATATAAACCAATGGGTTTTCTCTGAGATTGTCGAGTTATCGAGTCTTAAAATGATTGCTTTTGTCAAATAACATTATCGGGTATGCAAACTAGGTGATTCTATCTTGAATATTTGACTCAATATATTTGAAAAGCTTATATATGCTGATTTAGGGAAACTTAGGGCACTTAAAAATTAAATTTACCGCCACAGGCGTAGGCATGCGCATAAGTAAGGATTAATTAAGAATTGACAAAGTTGACTACAAAATTATACATTGTATACAATAGACAATCTGTCAGGAAAATGCCAGGCATAATTTCTGGATACTCCGTCTTGTGTTTTCACTTATATGATCCGTTGGACGCATCTTCTATTCTTGACGTACGAATGATCTTGTCTCATCCAGTGAAGTAGAGAATAAATAAGACTACTTAGAGTTCACTGGTCTCATCTGACCAAAGTGACGTCAACTATCATTCGAATAGTCTGGACGAACTCCGGCAAAGAACGAAAAGGTAGGTCCTTTGATTATTCGTGTGTGTAAACAGATGGACATTCACCAAGACGAAATATCTACTTTATAAAACCACATTACACGAGGCAATTTTTGCTGCAAATTGCAACGCAATTTCCGAGGGGCAGGGGCGCACATTCCAAAAAAGTTTGGGGGGGTGTCCATTGTTCAGGGACCGACTTTTTATATTTGTTTGACCACATCAAAACATGTCACGAGTTAATGTAAAAGCCAAACACTCTAGTTTCGAATTCAATTTTCTTTAAATGCAGTTAAAGAAAACGCCCCCAAAACGTAACCTTCAACATCATAAAGACCCAATTAGAAACTGCATTTTTACAACAGAGTTGACTTAATTTTACTCGAGAATACTGACGTGGAAATAGAACGCACAGTGCGGCAGAGCAAAAGTTAGGAGGTTTTGCGCAGTCGTGTTTGGCTATGTCATCTTACATTTGAGTATATTGCTGAGGAAAATGTATCTCTGGGTTTTGCAATGTTGATTTCTTTTATTGACAATTTTTGTATCGTTTATTATACGTTTTTTAGACAGAATGTTTCGGACCAACTCGGACCGAATTAAGTAGTGTAATTTTACAATTTGGGACCAATGATGGGGGGGGGGGGTGTCACACCCCCATAATGTGCGCCCCCTGCCGAGGCAATTTCGGACACAGAGCCATGTTGGGTAAAAGTATATTCGCACACCAACGCGTGCCAAGCAAAAATTGCCCCGTCCAACATGGCCTTAATAAAATGACAGAATACCTCAATACCTCAATGCAGAATACTAACAACCATCGAATTGTAAAACTATTTTAATTCTCCCAAAATGTATCGTCACATGTGACATGTACCCACGCAGTAAACATTAATTTTAAATTTCATATTCGTATATTACTCTACGTACGTATTGCCACAAAGAACAAAAGTATGTAATTTAAGTCACATGTTTAACCGACTGCCGAAAGAACAACTTCGGAAACGGTCGCCTCCGAACTTCGTACGGTGATCTGCATGGTGACGCCATCACTAAACGCGAGCTTTGTCTGTACCAGAACATCGTGACCGCCACGGTAGCAGCCAGCCAACAAGAGCACGTGAGATTTCTTGTCAGAAGGCACTCTGTCCGACCGTTCACACGGCTGCATGCCCATGTACTCGATAATTTGCTTGACAGCATCTGAAATAACGAACAAAAATCAAAGGTGAAGAACCAGAAAAACTAAAGTATAAACTATTGGACAGCTCTACCAGTTCTAAACTGTTCTCCTTAGAGGTCCAAGTAAGCACCCCTTATTTGGACAAAACCAAAACTAAACTAACTTTATTTATACTGGATGGCACTATCAGTTCTAAACTGCTCTCCCTAGAGGTCCAGTAAAGGCAATCTCGTATTAGCTTAGTGCTACTACAGAGGAGGGAACCAGAGTACCAGGAGAAAACCTGTGGTGTTTGGTTAAGCTAGAAGCACTCTTCTCACATGCGACTGAGGCAAAATTAATTGCCTGGCATATTGCAGGAATCAAACCCCAGTCACAGAAGTGAAAGGCACGTGTGCTTATTCATTGCAACAGAGTTAAACTGGTTACATCTCGTAGACAGTGCTTTCAAACCTACCTTCTAAACTCTTCATCTGTGACAAAGCATACGTGTCCTTCATTTCATGACTATCCCCAATCTCCTCCCATGACGCGGCAAAGTTCGTTTTCAGTACTTTCTGAACATGGTCCGCGACAACCACTTCGACGTCCTCCAACTATAGAAATTCATTCAAATCATTGTTACAATTGGTGTATATATTAAAGTTTAGAAGTTAATGGCAACCAGGTTTAAGTAAAGTTAACTGCAACCAGGCGAAACATGTCTGGTCTATAGACATGCAGTTTCTCTATAGACTTAGGAAAATCCTAAACATACCACGTATTCATCGTTATATCCTTCTTCGTCTGCCTCGCCTGTGTTCGGATCACAATCTTTGACTATAAACTTCATCGTATTTGAGAACGTTCCGGTGACTAAACAGTGATAGAATTTAAAACACAGTCGGACCATTCGAATACGGACACGGAGATGACAGAGCGATGTGCCCATATTAGGGAGATTCCGTTTTATCGAGGTTTTTAAAAGAAACTATATGTGAATTGTGTAATTTGGGACATTGGAAATTGTTTGTGATAGAGAAGTGCCCATATAGAGTCGTTACCGTAAAGTCTAAATCTCTAGAGGTTCGACTGTGATTGAATTGAATTTTCAGTGTAGATATAGTCATTCTATAGCAAGCTGCCGTGGTTGTGTCGAAACACTTCGATGTTTCAAACGAAGGCCCAGTCAGAAGTTAACCTTATGTCTACTAACCTCCTAGCGAAGTGTCTTTGCTCGAAAGTGTTTTTTTTTAAATATTTTTTGGGTACTTTAGACACAAACCTTGACTATTTTTCTTGCTTATTAGTTAAACATCTCATTTTCAATTTTTCAAAAATATTATCCCACCTTCAGTTTGATCGTCTGGTATCTTAACGAGAACATAAGTGGTACCAGGGGTATTGTAGGTTAAACTAGGACATGGGATTGTTTTCAAGATCTCGTATTCACCCTCAGATACCTCCATATCCACAGTTACATCCTCAAGTACTTGGTCGTTCAGTGTGTTCGTACAGTCATACTAGGAATGAGAAAGAGAAAATAAGTTAATGGAAATATATTAAGGTAGGGAGGTCCTAATTATCTTTCAATACATCTGAGAGCTGAATTACGAAGGACGCAGCTCAAACGTGATCGTTTCGAAGGCTTACTAGGACACCTCTGGCTGCCATCATACAACCCATGTCTTACCACGGAGCACAGCTAAAGTCTGCGTCACATTAGCAATTTTGTTGGCGATTATTCTCCTCCTGACGCATGTGAATGAGTGGACTCGAAAACAAAAGTATGTGACTATTATGGGATCGGTTTTACAAAGGCAACGTTGATATATCATTCGCTCGATCACATCGATCAGGAAGTGAAAATCACCGACAAAATTGCTAGTGTGAACCAGGCTTGGTTATGGTTAGGCGGTGGAATGGTTAGTTTTTCGTAACCTGGGAGGAAAACCAGAAGATCCGAAGAAAAACTCTCGAAGAACAGACGAGAACCACCGCGACTGTATTTACATGAGTTTTTAGCACAACAAGTCTGTGTAGGGTAATATCTTGAACATGTGGTGCCAGTGTAGGTAGCGTCTATACAATAAGCTTCGGGCCTTTAGGATCAATCTACCTGATAATTCGACAAGAACTTAGACGTTTCGAGCGAAGGCCCTTCGTCTGGAGCCTTCTAACTTCCAGACCCTTGAAGGGCCTTCGCTCGAAACGTCGAAGTTCTTGTTGAATTTTTCAGGTAAATTGATCCTAAAGACCCGAAGCTTTCTGTGTAGGGTAATCACCCACCTAAGTAATATCGTATCGTCGACCTACAGCAGGCTTAACTCAGTGGTGAGGGGCAGCGGTTAACGTCTCAAAGTACGGGCGCGGTTTTCCAGGTTTGGACAGCGGGCATTACCTGGAAGACAATATGACGAGCAAAGACATGTTTAACACAATGTACTACGTATTCCGTTTCAGATTCAGTTAACTCCAATCGCTTAGTTGAAGATTTGAATAATGGACCAAGACTGGCAAACTCAGGAATTGCAGCAAGTTGTTCTGAAATAGAAAATAACACGGACAAATATAAATTAACGTTATTTATACTAGCTTTATCAGTTCTAAACTATTCTTCCTAGTCATTCCTAGTCCTAGACCAGCAAGGGTCATCCCTTATCGGTCCAGTTTTACCACAGGAGTAAAGCTGAGGCGTTTGGTAGAGTCGAATTAGGCAGGAAGAACTCTTCTTACACGCGAATGAGACGAAATTATAATCAAACAACTACATATTGCAGGAATAAAACCCCGATCACAGAGGTGAAACATACATGCACTAACCAGTGCCACCAACACCAATTCGATCCCTGTTTCAAAGACACAATTTTCATCCAAGTTTCAAAGACCCTACTGTGATCACACAAACTTTAGCCTTTATTATTCGTTTTAACTCGTTTCATGTACCTGCATAAACCTCTTGTCTGGATGAAGCCACAGTTGGCTGACTTGTAGGAGTCTCGAGTTTGGCTAAAAAAACAAACAAAATACCAAGTCATTGTGTGACTAATGCTGATGGGGTCGTTAATCTACTTCTACCGATCTCCCAACCACCTTGTCAACATTCCCTTTGGGAGGAAACCGGTCGAAGTACCCGGAGAAAACCCACGACTTTCACCAAAGCATTGACTAACTCTTCTCGCATGAATTTCTTAAGTGCGGAGTGAGAATCGAATCCACGATCTCAGAGGTGACAGGCGGTTGATCTGAGGACTCGGCCACCGAAGCCCCATTCGCAGAATCCGAATTAAAAAGATCTCACATCTCACCGTAAAAATCTCACATCTTTTGTCAACAAGATGTGTTCGCAACAGGCTTGTAACAACCTTGTCAGCAAATTATAACAATGTTGTCATTTTATCAAGTTGCTACAAGGTTGTCACTCACAACTTGTTAACAAGTTGTTGAATTGCTGGACGATGACAAGTCGTTGGAACAACTTGTAACAAGTCTGTTGAGTCAACAAGCTGTGCGAACACATCCTGATAACAAGTTGTCGAAACAGCATTGGTACAAGTCTGCTGCAGGTTTGTTACAACTTGTGCGTTTTTACGCGTGTAGTATAAAGCTGCAAAATTTGGACTTACCAATACTTGGTTTTCCAGGTTTAGCCATTTGTTCTTGCATGGATGCCGTTGCCAAGGGAACGGTTTTGATGTCGAATGGTGCATCCGGGGCTTCTTTCACGTAAGCATTCAAAGCTCGTTCTAAACCAACCACGGACACCTGTAGCCCTGGTAGAGAAATACAACAGGGTTAAGGTCTGTTCACACGATTCTCCTCCTGACGTATGTGATTTCACACAATAAAGCAACAACTACACTTTTCGCCAGGTATTAGCCAATAGCCTTGCTCTTGTCAGCAAATCCAGTAAATCACATACGTCAAGAGAAGAATCGGATTCTACAAATCGGATCGTGTGGACAGACCTTCAGAGAGTACCATGACCAAAGGTCTTTAATCATTGAATACTCACCGTTCAAAATATACGCCGAAGACAAAGCCTTGTCTTGTTCCTTTAAAACATTGTGGTAGAATGTCGCGCGATCACGAACCTCGTCGTCTGTGTCCAACAGACAGCTGAAAAAATTATTAAAAACTTATTGGTCGAGGCTGAGCATACGCTGGTATATATACATGAACTTGTGGTTGGCTTTTGACAACTGGACTCTGTAGCTCAGTTTGCAGAGCACTGCACCGGAATCGCAGGGCCGCAGGTTCGATTTCTGCCAGAGGCGTATAGTTGTATTTTTCGCAACTGCTCCTGGTTAGATCTAAAACATTTATATAATTTCGCTTGAAATTTCCATCTACAAAACCCTTCAACATGAAATTTGAATGCACTGTTTGCTTAGGCATTCTACATTTCGCGTCCAATAATTTTTACGCTATTGATATATCGATCAACTTACCGGGACAGCAAAACTTGAATGCTTGGCAAGAGAGACTCGCAATGGGCGCCAAATTTCGCAAGTGTTGTAACAGCAGCTATGGAACGAACAAAATAGAATCAGAAAATTCTTATAAAGCCTTGGACAAAAGAGGACGAGAGTTTGCATGAGAGTTTCATCAACTTTCATTCCCCGGTGAAACGAGAACAAGAGTTGCATGAGAGTTGAATGGATACTACCACGCGTACCGGTCAAACGAGCAAAAACTCTCGTCAACTCTCATCAAAATTTGAACCAACTCAAAGTTGATGAGAGTTGACGAAAGTTGACGAGAGTTGGCGGTCAAACGCTAGCGAGAGTTGCAACTCTCATTGCATCCTCGTTTGACCGGGACTTAAACGTTTTGATAGTCTTTCATAGATAATCATACAATAACAAAATTGCAGTGTCATACAAACGACAGCTTCTACCACCAACCTGCCCTGACCGCGGCGTTTTCCAAGATGACACGATTGTATATAAAGCGAATATACTTGGCAGGTTTCTGGCTCCTAGGTCCCTCACGGCCAAGTAAATGTAAGATACGTGTAGCCAGGACAGTGTGCTCACAATCTTCGATAAACTCGCATAGATGAGAAAGACCTAAAATGATTTAAAGAGATTTGACAACAGTACAGTTGAGTGATTTGACGAGATGATGCCATTGAATGCCATCATCGTCTTCACCGTGTACAAGTTCACATAAACATAAAGAAAAAGATAAAATGAAGACTTTGCCCAAGTTTCCAGACCGTATACCTTGATTGACTATGTCTATGATACAGCAACAAAACACCAACCTGATTCCTTAGCCTCAGAATTCTCCTCTACAATATCAATAATGGTGTTCACAATGGCTTTCTTGTATTCAAATCCACCCTATACAAGTATTAAGACCTTTATAGCTCACTGTTACCTTAAATAGAGAATGTACAATGATTAATTATTCTTACGTCATCACGTAACATGGAAGACAGGAATGTCATCATCACCACATGCTTTCTGGGAAACTTCATACATAATGACCTGAAAACATTCAAATGTAAAAATTCAGACATACATCATTTCTGCGGCAACTACATAATAACTGCTGTAATCCCTGAATTGCCAACCACGGATAGCCTCCCAGCTTCTCTGAACATTGGTTTTCATTAGCATTCCGTTCCATTTGAAAATCGTATTTTGTTCAGAACAATAAAACCCTCATCCAATTGGAGGAGGTCTTCTAAACAGCTGTAAAATGACCCCCCTGAATGACCTCCAATCTAGATTACCCTTGCTTTAGATAAGATGCAAAGTACAGCTTACTTGATAGCATCAACAACGACAATTTTGAACTCATCAGAAATTTCAGACATGAAAGAAGAAATTTGTTTCATAAGTCGATCAATGCTTGATTCACTTCCAGTCTGAAATGAAACATTAATGGATGTCTAAATAACGGCTGCTGATGGGTCATTACCTTTCATTTGAAAAACTCATTTTGCCTATTAAGTTGCCATACCCTAGCCGTACCTTGAGTAAAGTAGTAATAGCCAAGGTTGCAATACTCCTGTTTACATCAGTAATAAGATTTTCAAGATCAAGATTACAGCTCGCAACAGATGTCGGTTGAGTCATCGCGACTTTATTCAAAGTACGCACGGCAGCAAATCTCAGAGTTGGTCTCGGAGAACTCAGGAATAATTGTAATACTAGGAGATAACGAAAAGTGTTACTGTTAGCATAGGGCGCGCCAATGCCGTTTAGCTGCCAGTGTTTTATAGCGCCCTGATTTAGGGTAACGGTACGTTAGGGATAGGGTTGTGATTGGAGTTATGATCAAAAAGCGGAAAATAGTATATTCGTGCGCAAAACATGGAAATCAACATATTGTTGTTGGAGCCAGCGTATCTAAATATTCGGCTTATATCTTGCGAAATACCGAGAGTTATACGGCAAGCTATATCTCGCTATAATCCTTGAACAACGAGGAGTATTTTGGTGTGTAGTGTGTTGTTTTAGCATGTCTAGAACTCGAGTTATTAAGGAAAGTTGGCGTACGATTAATGTCAGCCATGTTGGATTTTATTTCAATTAGCTTGAGTTTGTCCAATGGGAATGGAGGAATTTGCCGCCCAAAGTGGCGGAAGCTAAACATTTACGAGTTGTGACGTCACTTGCACGAGCCGAATAAGTCTATTTATGATTGGGATCATGATAAAAAAGAAAATATATCTTCGTGCGCGAAACAGGATGTTAACCCAAATTCTTACCAGAGATGGCTGGACACAAGTCACGAGATTCCACATTCTTTAAATTGACCAAGGCACGAGCCGCTTCATAAATCACCATCTGTGTTAAAAATATATGCATTTAGGAAAATACAAGACCAAAATTTGCTGCATTATCAGAGACGAACTAACCTCACTCTTATGACGAAGGCAGTTTTCAAGAAAATCATAATAGGCACTTGAAGTCCTGGAAATGGTCAGAAAAATTGTATATTATGTATAGGTTGAAAATGCTTGACTGCGCCAATGAAGTTGACTAGTATATTGTAGCTTACCCTTCGTCTTCTTCATCGAGATATTTAGCTGCAATACGAATCTAAAACACAAATATAACGATTTGGTAATAAACGTCCATAAATGAAGCCAATTTTCGCATTTAATCTCTTTTAAGTTTAAGAAGTATTTTATCACATACACTCTAAGATGAAACACAACTTTCTTGCATAAAAATGGTTGTTAAAAATATGATTGAAGTTGTTTTTTCTTTGAAAATAGTTCATTTTTCAGATGCCTATACCTTAGAACACTAAGTCCAAGTTCTAACAGAACAGAAAGCTATGATATAAATTGTATGTTACAAAAAGATTACAAAAAATATTTTAAAATCCTCACTTACCATCATACACATAGCATATGGGGACTTCATTTGAGACTTTGTGAATTTGTTCAACAATTTTGAAATGGCCAAACGATCTTGTTTCTTGATGTGATATAACAGGCCCAGACCATGATACTAAGAAAAAGACAGTATATAATATATAACACACACTAGGTATATCTGCATAATTACTTGGGTACAGAAAATGTAAAATTTTCTAAAGTTGTATGAGAATGTTTTACCTGCACCATGACGGAATCACTGGAGACCATTTCCTGAGCTTCGTTAACCCATCTCTTGACAACATCATAACTGCCTTTTAGTAAGTGCTGGGAGTGAATAAAAAAAAATATCATAAGGAAATTCTGAAAGCCCTGCGCAAACATATATAATATTTACTCAAAAGTTTCCCTGCTTTCCCACCCTTGGAAACCCTGTTGTGGAGTGTGATTTTTGTTGCAATTTCCTGGTTTGCCCACTTTTGAAAAACAAGACCTGGAAACAATGTTTCTGCAACAGTGATTTTTAGTTTATCTAGTACTTAATAAACAAAAGGTTTTGGCAATCTAGAGATTTTGTGGGACCTGGGCAAGCCTTCCAATTTTCACACCAGAAATATTTTGCAAAATGTCTGCAAAGCTCTTGACTAAAACTTACCAAAGATGAAACCAATGCATTACTCGACACGCTGTGACTTTTATCTACAATGGCTTGCTTCATGTATCGCTCAATAGCTTGCAACATTGTTGCATCAGTGATCATACACAAAGCACGGATAGCGTTAGCACAATATGCTTCTTCACGACCAGTCATATCCTTGGTCAAACTACTGGTGACAATAATCACATCTTCAGCAACTGTTGAAAGTTCTTTAATAGCGAGGTAAACCATTCGACGTAACATTGGCTGGAAAAAAAGAATCACTTTCAATTCTCTTTCAACAGACAGCAATATTTAATGTAGGCATAATACAATCACATACATCCTTAGACTGGAAAAGTTTAGTCATTGCAAAAAAAGCTTCTGTTGCTTCTGTTGTCCCAAATTGCTGACCCTAAAAAATACAACCAGAGTAATAGATATCTGCAAAAAGTACAAAATTATCAACACACATGTGGATATACATTGCACATACTTGGTTCAAGAGATACAAAATCTTGGTGAGAATGTGAATACATCTTCTAGGATTGATTGGACTTTCATTAAATGTCCTTGCCTGCAATAAAATGATGATCAATGAATGAACATATTTAAACAAGTTATAAAATGGTACAATCAGGTGTGCAGAGTGCTTCTGCTGGGCACTTCACAAAGGTCAGCGAAGGCAAGCTAGTCCCCTTCTTCTTCTTCTTATAAAGATACATAGCTTATTCATATCTACTCTACATCATCTAGAACTTTTCATTTTCCAGCCCTTGTAATTTGCCTATTTTTGCCTCGGCAACATCAGCTAGTTTTTGCCAATGCAAGTCAGAACATTCTCAATATGCCTCTGCATATTCTTCAGCAATTTCCGAGTGCCAAGGCAAGTTACCAAGGCTGTTTTCTACAAGATAGTTGGTAAAAAGTGCTCCAGTATAGATTGGGTTATTCTATCCACTTCTATCTAGCATCTGGATAGTTTGTCTTGTTCATAAAGACAAATGATCCACCAACTTCATGGACGATTCCACTGTGGAAAGTCTGTATCGACAGTATTGTGCTTTGCACAGTTTTGATTTCTCTGTGTATTTTCTATTAAAACTTCAAAATCTCGGGCACACACATTCCAAACTTTCCATCTCCATTATAAATTAGATCAATTTATAGAGAGCTTAGTGGTTAAGGGCCATCAACAAATAGATTTCGTCCTGTGATCGTGGATCTGTTCAGCGATAGCTTTAACTCCTCCGCCCTATTCCATCGTAGACCAGTCAATGTCCTTTTTACATTGAAAAGTCAGTTTTCAAAAATTTGTCAACGGCCCCTTATGGAATACACAGATACATGATAAGCTGCAGGTCGTTAGGATCAAGCTACCTCAAAAATCCAACAAGAACTAGTTTGATCTTAAAGACCTGCAAACATGCTACTTACACTGGCACCACACAAAGTTTAAGATTTTTCTCACCATCTAATTCGATGGGAATAATAGTTGATGGTGTTTGTTGATGAAATATTCGAACGAAATATTGTGGTTGATGCTCAGTAACTGGACTCTGTAGCTCAGTTGGTTAGAGGGCTGCACCAGAATTGCAGGACCGCAGGTTCAATTCCTGCTAGAAGGCCTAAGGTTGCATTTTTCGCACTGCTCCTGGCTAGGTCTAAAATGTATATAAATTTTCGTTCGAATATTCCATCCACAATTGAAAGTTTCTACTTTTTATATTTATATCAAAATTTAAGCTGTATATGAATGTTATATTAATCCGCAGATATAATAATACAAGAAAAATCAGCACAATTTTTAACAATCTGTTTACCTCCTGAAGAGCTGTGGCCTTGTCTAAACCTTGGAAAGGATTCGACCCTCGACCTAATAATAAATTTGAACACAATTCACTTTTGATTTTAGGCGCGATCTAAAGCATTTTAAGCCATTTTATAAAGCAGAAATATAAAACAACATACCGTCTTCCTCGTCCTTCTTGTCCTGTCGTAGATAATGCATTTTCAAGAAAGAAAATCGCAGAGAAAGTTGAAAAATTCCACAAAATTTGATCAAAATTACAACTTTTTGTATGCCACGCAATCCTAGTGCCAGACCTCTCTTGTGAGCGCGAGTATCAAAACATTGACAATAGAGCTTTTCATCAATAGCGGCACCATCTTAAAATCGCAGAGCATTGTGGGCGTCAATATTGGTCCAGATCAGTGGTCGAGACCAGTTGACTACCTCACGGGCGTTCGTTAAGTTGTGGATCTTAACCTAATCCTAACTCTAATCCTAATCCTAACCCTTACACTAAGTGTATTGACGTCACCCACAAAGAATATAATTATGCCTGTGAGTTAGTCAAATCGAGTCGAGACCACTGGTCGAGACTCGAGACAGTCGAAATCATGGCTCTGCCGGAACAAGCCAGGAGGAAAGTGCTTCTTCGTCCTAAGTCTTAACTTTATAGCACCTAATTGAGTAAAGCTAGTAATTTGACGTTAGAGTATAATACTCAAACGTTGGACAGAACAAAATGCTATCAGCTCTGGCGTTAGACAAAATAAAATATTAAATCGGTTCGACAAGGGTGCAAAAGGGGACGTGGACCGCAACGCAGACGACGGCCAAACACTAAACTTACATCAACATATGATTGTAAAGTAGTATTATAAAGTAATTGATAAATACACCTACTATAGTGCGCAAAAATACTGATGGCTTGTGAAGATGAAAACTGTAAGATCGGCTGCGAGAATAACCGATAAGTGAATCAACCGATAAGATAATATGTAAATAAGTCTTACAGTTTGCGTCAGCACTTCAAACCATCTTAGCCAATCTCTTCTAACTCGCAATGCCCCTCCTTCCGCGGAGCAGTTGCCCCCGTGCAGCCCTTTACTTACGAGTTACGAGGATATCAGCGAAAACACGTGGGGCCCTTCTCTTATATGGCAAAAGTTGTATCAGAAAACTAGGAAATAACAATCTTAGTGGTTAAAAAATTCAAAATGATTCCCAACTCCATGCAACCTAAATACTCAAGAAACAGTTCAACGAGCAGTAATATACATAATCTAGACAGAAACCTCGCATAGATCTCCACCAAATCGTCAAATCTAGAACTTTTTCATTTTCTCTACATGAAAGTTGACCAGTAAAGTGCTCTTCTCGGAAAAGTTGCCCCCACCGCCCTGTCTGCTGATTTGTAGCTCGCGTGCACGTATGAACACAATGTGCTCACAACATGTGCATGGTTTATCTCAAAGCTGTCAATATGATAATAAATTCATTCATATTCCTTTTGTGCAGTTAATATGAATTTCTAAATCGCTTAAAAATTAAAGAGTACACTGATCTACATGCGTTGGGCAGTATGCCAAGAACGAAAATGCTTTCTTTTAGGCAGAAAAACATCAAATTTGCCGTGGACTCGTTTGAACCGGAGGAATACGCTATCGACTGGCATGGAATTGACCCTGGTGCAGGTAGAATTTTTATACAAAATTTACTCATTAAGAATCTATACGTAAATAATCAAACACGACTTAAAGACAACTCGAGACAGGCGTCTTGCACTAACAGATATACGTTGTATCACTAATTTTACCTTTTTGGTATATTTTGTTGTAAAACTAGCGACAAACCTATGTTAGAAGGTTGAAGAGTTTGTTTTTAAGTTGTTTTATTTCGATTTGTTGCAAATCGCCTCAATTTGTTGCAAGTCAATATGTTGATATAATTTATGCGTAAAATATATTCAGTGTTGATCAGGGGAGTTTTATAGACAAAGCCAAAAACAAATTCTGATAACAAATATAAAAACGTCTATAAAGATTATACAGTATAGTGCCAGTATCGGTTAAGAATGAAAGTTGCGCATAAACATATTTTAATCAGTTTTCAAAGCTGATATAGGCCAATGTTTTTCTTTGTAAGGTCTTGTAATGTAATGTTTTATTAAGGCAATTTTAACTGAATGCCGAAACTGACATGTAGACGAAATTAACCAGACTTTATTTTGGACTATATGAGTTGAATATGAACTGAATTAATGTTCTCTCAATAATCTCTCTTGACAACTTTGGATACTTTGTGGACGAAATGGTCGTATACGAATGTTATAAAATTTGTTTCAAATTCCGTGCTAATTAGAACTTATTCTGTTGCCCTTGAAAACCTATTGTCGACTGTGCTAAAATTGAACTCATTTAAAGTTTCAAAACAAAAAGGGCTCATTTGCTCTAATAATAAGTTGTTTTAACTGTTGGCAAGGGCAAAAATCCATCCCAAAAAGTATGGGAGATGGAACCTGTATGCTAAAGCCGGTTACAGACGAGCAAGTTTTCTATGACAAGTTTTCATATGGCAAGTTTTATTTGCCAATTGCACGTGTGTACGTACAACAAATTTTCTATGACAAGTTTTTGGTTTTCTGACCGCCATGATAGCTAATACAACAATAGATTGCTGACCAACCGCACCTAAGTGTTCAAATTACGTTGACAAGTTTTCTTTGTTGACCCATACAGACGAGAAAATTTTGTATTTTGCCAGTTTTTTCTGTGACAAGTACACTTGTTCAAAAACTAGCAGTGTTAGCTTTTAAACAAGTGTACTTGTCATAGAAAAACTTGGCAAAGTTGCGTATACAGACGAGCAAATAAAACTTGCCATATGAAAACTTGTCATAGAAAACTTGCTCGTCTGTAACCGGCTTAATAGTTATGGAAGCATGTAACACGTTTAACGTTTTCAGAGCATTTCCCCATCATTTATTGACACCTCCCGACGGAAGCGTAATGCACGAGTCAATATTAACCCCCACCCCCCCCCACCCCGGGCCAAGGTGGGGATTTGTTTTATGGCCAATGAAAATACACAACAAATCCCCCATACATGGGGAACGATTTTGACAACAAAATCCAACAAATACCCCATTACCTGGGGCCATTCTCATTACCAAAACAGAAAAAAAAATTATTTTAAAATGTAACTTTTCAATTTCAGTTAGCATCATCAAATTACTGATGAATCAAATGCCTTCAGAGCACATTCATACAGTCAAACATGTAGGCTAGTTTGATTATGACAAATAATTCGCACTTCCAGGTTCAAAAGTCAAAAAGCTCATGTTTCATATAAGTACTTCCAGGGTAAGATAGGAAATTTAGGGTTGGTTAGGGTTAATAGTTGTTAATAGTGTTATGGTTTGGATCCATTATATCCTTGCAAGATGAAGTACCTACACTGTTTCATGTGTATGGCTGCTCACCAAAAATATTGCAGATAATATACAAATGCCCCTACCCCTGGGGATCCCCAACGATCCAACTATTGCAAATGCCTTGGGCACATATTTTTCTCGAATCCCCTGTTGTACCCCCTAGTATCCCCACCTTGGCCCGGGGTGGGGGGGGTTAATATTGACTCATGCATAACTTCGGTCTAAGCGTTAGGGCCTAGGGGTGTGGGTACATTTTGCCCGACGAAAGGGCGTGGTAAAGGAGCCGGCCAAAACCAAAATTATCTATTGAGGGCCCATGCCGCTAGCAGGAATGCACAGGTATGGAGTGCCGAAAGCACGAAGGCACTAGAGAGTATGCGGGCGTGCTCCCCCCAAAAAATTTTGAAATCTAGAGTCTCTGAAACGCCATTTCATGCACTTTGGGGGAAGACTTCACAGAATTTTGATGATCAGAACATGTCGTTTAAGCAAAAGTGGAAAAAAGTGGGGGGGGGGGGGGATAATTACATATTGATCCCCCTCTGCCCAAAAAGTGGGGGGATTCGTCCCCCCCCCATCCCCCCAGGATTGACGCCCTTGACTGTTGGACATCCAATTTAAATAAAAAGTAGACACACAACACATTGTATATTGCAAACCTGCTAACTTATCTAAATATTCGCCTATCGGTGGGTCGATAACCGACACGATCACTACATCGAAGACAAAATATGCCGGTTATTTTGACTACGGAATAATGAACTTCATTATGTTATATAAGGTCGATGTTTCGAATTAGAATGCGTAAGGCTGCCCCGCGAACATCAATTTTACTCGTTAATTGAAAATATCTCTGGTGCAAGAAGATTTAAATACAATTGATATATATAAATAAAATATAGAATTATAAATATACAATCTACATGCAGTTTTCCATCCATTTGCGTATAGTAGAGTAAAATATTTTCAATATAACTGTTTCAATATAACTGTTATACATCACAATATAAAACAGTTGTTAAATACCTAGGTGTAGAGTGTACTACTGCTCATATGCACAATTTTTACTGCAACTATAATTTCGGTTTATTTTCATCAACTAGCAGTTTGTACAAAACCAGAGATTGAGAAAAATGCCACTCCAGGCTTCAAAAACATGATCAGTTACATGATATTCTATTCAGTTATCATTTGAGATCAGTTTTCTTTCTAAGAATTTTGGAATCAAACTCAGGGACCAAATTTGCAAACCTAACTATTCCAAAGAACAATTAAGTTTGTTGAGAACAAATCAAGCTTGAACTGTGGACTACGGAATGATATATATACATGTGAATTTGTCATGAGATCACATAAAGTTCTTAAAAGCCACAAAATCGTTTAAAATGCTTCAATCAAAAGAGAATCGGCAATAGAATTTTCCATTAAAATTGCTTAAGGCCGATTTTGCTCCGCCACAATCCACTACTGTACTGCTATTGGCCATTGCAATATATAAATATTTACTTCACAGTTTCGACAATTAATCTAGACCTAGTTGAGTCGTGCCTAAGGGCAATAAGGCTAGTTTATATTGTAGTATTATTTCTGTAGTATTATTTTAACACGTATTCTTAAACATATATACGCATTTTTTACTGCATGGCTATATATGAAGTAGCTATCATGATAAACTATAAACTATAACGTGTCTTGTATCTTCGAACTTCAATGCTGCAATTTTGTGGCAACTAAATTAACTGTACGAGCACGTGTTTTTATCAACTCGCTCTTTTATTTGCGCTGATAACCAATCTGAAATTATCATTTTAAAATGTAAATGGCTTGCATTAGGCCTATATGGCATTATATTTACTTGCTTAGCTCACTCTCAGAGAAAATAATTACGTCAACAGAATGTACTTGTAATAAGGTTATAAAACGACTTGAAATCTTGCCTGCCATTTATTGTAAAAAAACACATGGCTAAACATTCTTGATAAACCGTTGAAAGATTTTGTCTAAATTTTGGGTTTTCGTAATGTTTACAATTTCCTCTTTTTATTGAGTTCTTGTATCACTATTAAAATTACTTGAAAGCTTGTCTGCATTTATGATTAGTTTCGTAAAAAACACGTACAGCCAAACATACTTGATAAACCGATGAAAGACTATATATTTATAAAATCTTGCTACATTTTTCGCAACGTTTCTGTTAATTTAAGGTTTAACGTCTAATTTCCCTGTTTGCATACCGAACTGAATTCGTCCGAATCCCATACTCTAAAACGAACATCTGTTCGCGTTTGTAATTATTTTTTCATGCGTCTTTCGTCACCAAGCTACAGCAAGCAAACGTTCGTATCGGTAACAAAAGCAGACGGGAATCTTAATTAGTCCGGTGGAGTTGCGAGTGAAAATTTCGTGAACGACTTGGGCTAGCCCCAAAAGATTACATCGCTTTTCCGGGCATAAAAGCCGCTAAGTAGCAAGATGGCTTGCTGCCTGGCGCTTAAGAAAAAAGCCAAAGTAGTTACGGAGGATATTTTCGAAGACTTCGAAGCAGGTCAGTAGATTCGAAATTATATATGTGATATATGTTGGCTTATCATAACGGCGTCAGAATGATGGCTTGCGAACAAATAATCTACCACAAGAGCAAGAAAAAGAGCTAGAACGAGCAACGGAAAAGAGATTTCGCATTACAATAATAGCAATAAACAAAGGTTAAATGATCGAAAATTTAGACGTTTACAAGTGGGCATGTAACTTAACATTGGGTGAGATGAAGCCTGGAGCATAATTTGAAGGCAGAAATTGAATTTATTCAACTTTTCGCTTACGAAACCATCTCAAAAGCGAGACATGTTTAAATGTAACAATGTGGTAGTTTTTGTCCAATAGTGCTGACGGGAAAATGACGAATCGGTACGGCCTGTACCGTTATAATCATCCCATATGTGATCTTTTCGCCCTCTGTTGCATAAAATGTGTTATAAACGGGTAGTTCGCAGCGGGGTACTGACATCCAGATAGACTGTATCTATTGCTCGTTTTGCATTTGTTGTAGACCGATGTTTACCCACGGAGATAAATAGCGTATCTATAATTTTTGTAAAGTCATGTTTCTTCTTTATATTACTATACAACCCATTGGCCGGCTACTCGTCCGACAGTCATATAGTTAATTCGAGGACAAAATCATTCGCAACTTTTTTGATTTTTTTATAAAATATATAATGTCCAACATGTGTTTTAGCAATTTTCAATTCGGCAATTAAAATCGGTATTGATATAAAATTCCACCTGAGTAAAGAGACAGCAGCGAAAGTAGATAGCCTAGAAACTAATCGAAAATGATTGGATGGGTATTATATTGCATTTGTGTGTAAAGAAAAGGACACGAATCGTTCACGTTGCATCCGAAGTCCGTTTTACACACTCGACAAAAAACCACAGATCTACAGGTCCTACAGTTTAAATAAAAATTTTAATCTTGAGTCTTGACGCGTTTTATTTGCACAAATACCGCTTGAACCCGCTTTTATATTTATAAAATTAAAACCCGAAGGCCGAAGTATTAGCGTTATTATATAAGTATTGATTTTGGTATATTGTGTTTGATAAATTATATTTTCGCTAATGTCATTGTTTCAGTGAATAGGAAAATTTTATCGTTGGATATAATTTATTCTTATCTTTTGCTTAGTATTTAAATTTGAAAATATCAAAGTGTAATATTTCGTACTCGTGGAAAATCGTCTTTTTGATTGGGTAAAAGGTGATTAAAAAGAAACTGATCGAGTTTTTCCTTTATATATCCATAATGCACCACGATTCAAAATGGCGTAGAAACTGTCGAAAAGCTTCATTTCCGCCCCGAATATAATTTATGGAATAAATTACATAATCTCCACCACATATGGCGCAAATATTTGAACAATGCGTTTGTTATGCAAACTTTTTTCTGCAGTCGTTCCCGAATTATAGTCTGTATTAACGTGCAGTATCGGGAACGAACGAAGTAAACCTAAATTTTACAAAAATATACAGACTGGATGTAAAACAAAACACAGAAAAGGCATTTGCAGTTTTCAGGAAAAATATTCAAGCATTGATAACCGGCGAAAACGGAATGGGTGAACGTTTCAAAAGGTTAAAAAAATGGTTTGCTCGAAGCATTCTTGGACAACCGATCGATGAAGATGAGTATGATGTCGAACCAGGTTTGCTGGGCTAAATTTGTAAACTGTTATACTTTCATGGATGCATTTGAAACCATTTTGATTTATTTGAAAAACGTACAGTAATGAATTGTTGTTTTCTTTAATCGTAACACGACACAGATATATTGTTTAGACATTTGAGCCGAGTGTATCGTTCTTTATTATAAAACATGAATCTGGCCACTTGATACAATAAAATCATAATTGAGTTTGGCAATTGTTCAATTTAAAATCTTTCTACAGACGGACACATACAGTGTAAATAATAATATACACAGTTATTAAAACAGAGCACAGAAATGGGAATTAGATATATTAAACGATGGCAGATAATCAATATTAACAATACAATTAATGCAGAACAAGCTGTATAAAAGTGCCTTTATATGAAATTGAATACAATTTAATACACAGTTCCGAACTAGATTCCCAAGGAATTTGATAATATAGTACAGCACTATAAGGACACATTACTGTGTGTGAAATCCTTAAGTAAATATAATTGGCTTAGGAAGGCGAAAAGCGATGCTAATGCTATCAGCATGTCTGCCAGTATGAGCTCAAAAGTATACGTAGAGCTAACGCCTACGTGTACTATAAAACCATACTCGCTTTCTGCGAATAATTACATTTTTTGGTCATTTTGAAATGTATTAGGGTATATAAATTTAAGTTTTGCTTAGACTTTGAGTGAATAGGTATTACAGGTGTACTTTTATGGAATATAGATATTAAAATAGATTTTTATCACCAGCCGTATTACTGCATAGCTTTGCCAAATTTGCCAATTTATAATTACCCGCAAATATGCGCATACATTATAGATGAGCTCTGCGGTTTGATTGGTTAGTTTGCCGAAATGCGTTCATCTGATTGGCTCTTGCTAATTTGCTTTTCTTCAACCTTCGCTGTTTGACCTCCCACTCGTTCGTTGTCAAATACCAACAAACAAATCGGAAGTTGTTTGATCAATTTTCGCGTTGGAAAAGCCTTTGGTACACAATTGCATAAAGGGAAACACACATTGACATTATGTAGAAATTGTTGCGGATAAAAACTGTTTGGTTATCGTTTTTTCCCGCTTTTAAATGGAGTTGCAAATACCGACCGGACTTACTGATATGCTGCAGGAATTTACTGTTGTCGTGCTCCGTGAGAGACCCGAGGACATGGTCGATTTCGCTGCGAATTATTTTACGCAGTTAAAATTGCGAAACAGATCCAGTGGGAAAGGGGTTTCATTTAATTCAGACGAAAGAGAGTCTGATCAGGAAGACGACGAAGAGGAGCCGTTAGGTAGTTCTTGAGTTTTGTTTCCGCTATGCATGACATTCGTAATTTATGCAACTCAATGTGTATCAAGTGTTGTGTATATTATTATACGCGGTTGTCGGTGTTTGTCCTATTGTTAACCGCATTGTAAACATCTTAGTCTTTTCTAATTATCATATAAATATATTATAAACAGTCTTCAAGCACAAGGTGAATAAAACTACAAAGTCAACTTAGTTTAGTTGACAATTTAATAATTTGCACAATATTTTACAATGCCCTTTTTCCTTGCAGAACCACCGAAAAATAGATATATCAGGAGGCAGTCAGGTGCGTGTTTTTCACTTTGGTTTTATATTCTTTTCTCATTTGCATTTAGATAAAAATTAATTGAATTCTCTAAAATTCATTGAATGAATTCATATAATGCTGGTTTAGCCACTCCTAAAAGCATTGTTTAATCTGACGAGGTAACCCATAACATAATCAGCCTTATGGTTTCTCTTTGGGTACCTCGCCACGTGTTCTATTCTTTTTGTTCTTTATTGTCTTTATTTTTTTGTATATTTTGTGGCAAAATTATTTAATCAATCAAATCAAATCATTGCATAAATCTTTTAATGGGAAAACTGAAATTTTAACTCATTGCTCAGGACTAGGACCCAATGGCAATCACATTTTCTTCCCTTTCAGCCATTTTCCTGTTAACAAAATATACCTTATCCCTGCAAAGCCTATTGTTGACCCTCAAACATATAAATGGTTTTCTTGTTTTGACAGTTTCAGCCGAGCCTCTTGCTCCATCAGATGAAGAGGATGACGAAGAAGAGAAAGTAAGACCTTGTTGAACTTGCAAACATTTCTCAAAAAAGATGGGATATGCCAATTTAAAATTTAAGTTGCCAACATATCTGTTACTACTAACTTGCCCATTTAACCTGCTATCATTTTAACATTCCAGAAAACATCCACACTTCCTCCACTTAGAAAATGCAAAGTAACCCTCTCCCCCCTTCAGACATCCTAGTACATTTTACCCTCCTCCCATTGATCAACCCATTCAAAGGCTCTACGAAATTTTGGCCCTTTCTCGATATATGAGCAAATAACCCTAATCTTAACCCCCAACCTAACCCTAATAATCCCTAATGCCTTTTTGGTTGCTCATATATTGAGAAAGAGCCGAAATATTGGGGTGGCTGTGTTTGCCACTGGGCCTTGTCCAATCTTTATGTAGTCTGGTGGTAGTTATGGGTAGATTGATAGTAAACTGTTGAGATTAGTGAACTAATGTTCAGACAAAGGCCCTTGTAATTAAACCTACATTAAAACAACATATTTTCTTCTTTTAAGATTGTTTATCCTAAAACAGACCAACAGAGAGTCAGCCTGAATGAAGCAGTGAAAAACATTTTACTTTTTAAAAGTCTGGAAAGTGTAAGTATTGTAGAGCCATTATACAGGTAAAGTTGTCTTGAATCCTCTATAATTATGTATGTATTTGCTTCTTTCTAACAGGAAGAGCTGACAAGAGTGCTAGACGCTATGTTCGAGAGAAAAGTAATACCTGATGAACATGTGATCGATCAAGGCGATGATGGGGATAACTTCTATATTGTTGATAGGTTAGCAAGCATATACTAAACACTAGTCTAATCTTCTTTAAATAAATTTTCTACCATTGATAAGTCACCATTGATTAACTCCTGTTGTGTATTCTATTTTCAGTGGTACATATGATATATTTGTAAAGATAGAAGGAGCTGACAAACATGTGAGTATAAATCAATTAGATTATAAAACGTTTGCAAAATCATTCAAGACAAGTTGCAAGACTGTACAACATTCATAAATTGTGCACCATTCACATCATTTTTGCTGTCGTGATAACTTGCTTGCTAGGGATGATGCATAGCAAAATATGGTGGGCCTGGCATGCAAATGATAAATCTTGTACTTGTTAGCCCTCCTCGCAGATAAATGTAAAGCTCTCTAACAACTCTGTATTGTTGTCTTAGGTGGGTAGCTACAACAACAAAGGGAGTTTTGGAGAATTGGCACTTATGTATAATACTCCAAGGTATATCAAAGGATAATTGTTAATATACTGTCATGCCTTGCATCAGCACCAGAGGAATCATACCCCAACAATTTGTTTGCTAATAATTACATACTTTTTATAGGGCAGCAACTATTGTTGCAACTTCAGACGGTGTTATTTGGGCCTTGGTATGTAGTGTATTTTAACTTTTTAATCTAATGCATTTCATGCTATATATTTATACACTGAATAGTAATGAATAAATTATGATTATTTTCAAATTCCTCTGTTCCTTCTAAATTTTAGGATCGGGTCACGTTTAGGAAAATCGTTCTTAGAGCAGCATCCAAAAAGGTATTGCATTGCCAAAGATACGTTTTACATTTAATGTTAGTCTTTCTAAATTCTCAACACTCAATTTTTTGTTTCGTTTTTAGAGGAAAGCCTACGAAGCACTCATTGAAAAAGTCCCTATGCTGTCAGGAATCAACGTAATTATTGCTTATAAGCATTTGTATTAGTAGAACAAAAGTGACAACGATTAGTGAAAGCGGTTGTGCACTAGAGACGAATCATCCCTGAAAGCGCATCATCCATCCCATGGTCATGGGCCATCCATCTTGGACTTAGTAATGTTTCCCCTCCCTTCCCATTACACACCTGTGTAAGGTAACGATTCGCCCTTTCTCTTTTATCAGATGAGCGAAAAAATGAACCTGGCCGATGCACTCGAATCAAAAACCTACGACGACGGAGAATGCGTTATCAAACAGGTACAAGCGCAATGTCACCTTTAGTTAAAAAAACTGTAATTTATAAAGTTTGATTATTATTTCACTCCTATATAGGGTGACGAGGCGGAATTCATGTACTTCGTAGAAAGAGGAGTTGTCTCTATTAGAATATTACAGCCGGTACGATGATCGTCCACAATACAAAATCATCTTTTACTTTCGTTTACTACTTTTATTGTATATTATATTTTATGTTTTAAACTTGATATTATATTTGTTGTGTGCACGTGCAGGGCGAAGCTAACGACGTAGAGGTTGCAAAATGCACTGAAGGACAGTACTTTGGAGGTACAGTACAAAGCATTCACGTTTTCGTACATTTGAAATATATTTTCCAAGGTCTCACCTCAGGTGGGAATCGAACCTGCGCGGTCAAGCAATTTTCAGCTTGCCAGGTGTGGAGTCACTCGAAGTATCGTCATCTAATATAGTTTACCCTAGTTCTAATCGCATAATAATTAGACTTAATATATTTATTCTGTTACAGAACTCGCGTTGGTAACTCACAAACCAAGGGCGGCATCCGCCTACGCCGTCGGTGAAGTAAGATGTGCAGGTATAATTATGTTGCTAATTTTCTCACGGCCTGGCGAAAGGTTCGGTCTTTCTCATACGGACCGCAGAAGCAGACCGCGATCGCCCATAACGGGTTTCCCGCCCAAACAAACAAGATGTCAAGAGTAAAAAAAAAGGAAAATCGTACTGCCATAGATTCAGATTTTACTTGCGTTGTATTTTAATATGATTGAAAATCAACTAAAATGGTGTCGATTATAGACAACCAGCACTTATGTATGTTTTCTTTTCTCCTTTTCAGTCTTGGAAATCCACGCGTTCGAACGACTTCTGGGTCCTTGCATGGAGATCATGAAACGAAACATATCCAACTACGAAGAGACGTTGAACAACCTCGGCATTGAACACGCGGACCTACGGTAGACGCGGCGCGGGACGCAATATTTGGACAGTTGCTGGCCCTAAGCCACGTTTCCTCTCGTTTCGTGGCTGTGTTTTTGCAAAAGATTTTATTCAAGTTTTCTCTTGTCCCGTTCTGGACGAGAGACTGTTGTTTTTTTAAAAGACCATGTTGGCCGATTATGGAAAAAATATTTTAATCGGATATTTTCCGAACCTTGATTTCTAAAACTTTGCAGAATTTTAGAAGATTTTAGAAGCTTTATTTATTGTTTAGAAAGAAATGTTGTATTGGTATACTGTAAATAATAAAACTTATCTTCATTAATGGCTGTTATGTATTTTGTGCGCCAGCCCTAGCGCCATCAATTGTCCTGTAGTCAACAATGAGTGACTGGACGGCATTACGAACAGTAAGGATTTTCAAAACAATCAAAAGACAATGAAACATTCTGATCACTGGATCGTTACTGGATGGCATTCCAAAACTACACATCCAATGTACCCCATAGTGAAAATAATGCACAAAAGTCATAAAATGTTATCCCACAGTTATTGTAGCATTAAGAACACTCCGCAAAATTCTCCCCAAAAGGCAATCGATTTACAAAACAGTAGGATTTTCAAAACAATGAAAAGACAATGAAAAGACAATGAAACATTCCAATTACTGCATTCTGATTGAATGGCATCGTTATGCAGAGTGTTATAGGCCCCTTACCATGTTAAGCATCTCTGTTTTCAATTATCTATTTATTGTATCTAATTATTGAACACTATTAATTGGTTATAATCTAAACTAAAATATGCAATGTTAATATCGCGCTATCTTGCCATAGATTTACTTCATCAAGCCAAGTCCTCCTTAAACTAAAGGCTGCAGACCAGACCGTCATAAACATAATTATAAACAGTATGCATAGCAATTCTCGAGCAAGGATATACGATATGAAATATGGGTATTATTATCCCCACTGTAGTTCATAGGAAGTCAAAATAATGTTGGCCTGTCTACAACTGTCCCCTCATACATAGGCTAATGTACTGTGCGTGTGCTGATGTTAGTTAAGGCTTCCTATGTTAAACTACAGCAGGATCTAACCTCAGCAGCCTTTTTGAGTGATGTCTTCTCCTGAATTTTTTGTGATGTCCATTGTTGTGAACACCTATAGAAGAGGGTTTTGATCATATACAAGTCAGAGGAAGAAAGTTATGATAATGATGATGGTGATGATAATGATGGCAGTGATAATGATGGTGGCCATGGTGATGATAATGATGGTGATGATGATGATGGTGGCCATGGTGATGATAATGATGGTGGTGATGATGATGATGGTGGCCATGGTGATGATAATGATGGCGGTGATAATGATGGTGGCGGTGATGGTGGTGGTGGTGATGATGATAACTTTATCTTACAGCAGAGCACATATGATCCATTAATTGAGGAAATTTAAAATTTATCTCGTACATATTCCGTGCCAAATGTAATCAGTCTACACTTCCGAAGTAGACCACACTCTGCTGTCTCGTAACGCCTACCGAGCCTCACCAGCACGTGGTAAGGCGAAGA
The DNA here is from genome assembly GCA_016169945.1 of Trachythela sp. YZ-2020. Taxonomy (NCBI): domain Eukaryota; kingdom Metazoa; phylum Cnidaria; class Anthozoa; order Malacalcyonacea; family Clavulariidae; genus Trachythela; species Trachythela sp. YZ-2020. The sequence continues at coordinate 2,184,108 of JADLSH010000098.1, read as the reverse complement.
GACTACCGAAGTCCACATGTAAGTCCACAAGAGGCCCAGGCTCTATTTTTGCCTGCATAACAGCATTTGCCTGCATCCGCCCGCGCCTGCCTTTGCCTTCCTTGACGCGGTCGGGTACGGGCAAATGCTATGCGGTCATAAATAGAGCCTGGGCTCCTGTGATGTACCTAAGCCATCAGCGGCTTAGCTCCGCTAGTACATTTAACAATTAGATTATGAGCTCAAGATTTCTATGAGGTGATAGTTGATGAGGGCGAAGCCCGAATGAACTATCATCTCATAGAAATCGAGAGCGAATAATCTAATTGTTTTAGTAGAAACCAGCAAGAAAACAGTATTTCAAAACGTTTTTCATAATTTATTGAAATAAATTCGTTAAAAATCGCGCCAAGTAGATGGCTGTTTCCTTACTCGCTATCTATCGACAATTAGATAGCGAGTAGCGTAGCCAATCAAATTACAGCATTTGCAATAGTATACTAGTATGATTCTACTAAATAGCAATAGGTATAAAATCATAAACAAACCTCAGCAATAGTCGGATGTATTCCAATGGTTCGATCAAAATCAGCCTTGGTCGCTCCACACTTGATAGCACAAGCAAATCCCTGCATGACCTCGCCTGCATTGGGACTTGCAATGTGTAAACCCACAATACGGTTCTAAACCAAAAATATTTTAACATGATTATAACAACTAAAATTAATTTTGAGTTGTACTGAATTGCTCTATAATTTTATCGGAGCTTTTCTCCCTGGGGGTACAAAATGCCCCATCCCATATTTATCCAGTGTTAAGTGTCTATGTGCCTTTTCACTTCACGACCATTCGATTCCTTGCAGTTGTCTGATGATATGCCCATCTATGGATGTGCTCACGCCATTTTTACGCCATTTTCACGTCCTCTTTGACGTCGCGTTGTGTTTGCTAAAGCTGCCTAATTTCCCTCAGCCGCACGTGAGAAGAGTGCGCACCGCAGGTATTCTCCAAGTACTCCAGTTTCCCTTCTGTAGCACGACTGGACCAATAGGGGATGCTCCTTACTGGACCTCTAAGGAGAACAGTCTATAACTGATACGGTTTATCCAGTGTAAAAAGTTAGCTTAATTTACAGTTTGCTCCTGTAAAAATACAGGATAAGATATATGGTTCTTACTGGACCTCTAGGGAGAACAGTTTAGAACTGATAGAGCTATCCAGTATAAATAAAGTCGTTTAGTTGGTCAGTTGAAACAGTTCTCCAACCTGGTCTTGTTTGTTACACATCAATTTAGCATAACAAATGTTGTTTTCCTTCTCAGCGACAGTCCACTCTAGTGGCCAGAGATTGGTATGAAATATTTCCAGATTATCCACTCCATACTTGGCTGTGGCGTCTTCTTCGGAATAACCACAACAACTGTACTCTAATGGCGTGAATACTGTAGTAGGGACGTTCACGTAGTCACACTAGAAAATGGAGGAAGGACGAGCAGTAAGAGATGAGTCGCTTAAACACTCCTATTTACCTCAGAAAGCTTAAATATCACGTTTCGTGGTTGATGCAGTTTCTAACGATTTCTCTCACTTTTGACCTTTTAAAACAGACATGACAATGTTCAAAGCATTATGATATATATTTTACACCTATGGGAATCACCATGCTCTGAATAAGCATGACGGTAGCTATCTCCCACAAGGGTATCGCCACATTGTTGTCCCTCTTGCAATTACATCGTACCAAAATGGAAATAACTCTTTCTTTGTAGAATCTAAGACCCACCTATATCTCGGCTCTTAAACCCTCACGAGGACTTTTACCCTGAACCTCAGTGATGCAGCCTGCCTGCGCTTCACTTTAATGATAAACGCTGGCTCAGCATTGTCCCCCCGCTCCCCTTGCCCTCCTCCTGAATCCATCCCTGTCCTTGTACGTACCAACGTGCTACTACCAGCATAAAGTCTCTGTGCCAACAACATCCCAGCTTCAATAGCCACAGGTGTTAGTTCCAATCTCCCCTCCAATATATCTCCAAGTGCATAAATATTTGACACATTCGTCTGTTCTTTGTCGTCCACTTTAACTTTACCGTTCCTAATGAACAAACATAAATTACCAAGTAAAAAAGAATCGAAATGACCAGAAAAGCTTGATCGCGGACTTTAATTATAAATACTTGTATGGTCTAATAACAAGACTGGATAAAAGATCTTATTAGACCCTAATACTTCAACGAGAAAAGTTGAATTGGTGCTGATTCACTTACTTTGGATTCAATGCTACTCCAGCAATTTCAAGACCGATATCTTCTGTACACGAATCTCGACCAATAGCAAACAACACCTAAACCCAATAAAGCGCTAAGTAGTAAGTTGGCTACGGTCTGCAAAGGCTCATGGGTAGAATTGTCTCACCATATAAGCATTCCTGTAATCATAGTTGCAATTAACCAGGATTAAAGGAACGCCAGAACGGCTGACAAGGACCTTTTAGGATAGAATAAGTTAGTAGCCTCAAAAAATATACATACAGTGTTGTATTCTCCTTCGAACTCTTCTCCACTTTCAACTGACTTGTAATGTACTTTCAATTTCTTTGGTTGGCCATCCTCCAGCATCTCAATCTAAAATATAAAGTATTAGGGCTTGCTTTATACATTTTCATAGATGATGTCAATCCGTAGTTAATCAGACTAAACTACATCAGTAACACTACAGCTATCAATGCAGGATAGGGCCTCAAAGTGCGTTACTTTTTAATATTTTTATTTTGTACATGCAACAATCGGTAACAGCCATTCACCTTAGTCGGGACATGTTTCTTTATAAACTTCACATTTTCTTTCTCCATGTAATCACCAACTATCTCGGCCATTTGCTGTGAAATACAAAAGAAAAACACCCAATTAAATATGTCTCTAAACAATATTCAAAAATATAGAAATATATAAAATGAACTTCAATTTACTTGGTCAAATCCACGCAGAAAGATGGATCGCACCATAACAGTGACGTCCAAACCAATACCAGCCAGAAAACCAGCACATTCCAGAGCAACGTACGAAGCACCAACTACCAAAGTCTTGCCAGGACAATATGGTAGGGAGAAAAGATCATCACTGGTTATGGCAAACTCTTTTGCTCCGGGAATATCAGGATATCTGGGACGTTCACCTATTGTCAAATATCAAAATGTGAGATATTACATGCTTTACATGTAAAGCCTTGGTTAAATGAACATGAGAGTTGATGAGAGTTGGCAGGCGAGAGTTTGCATGAGAGTTTCATCAACTCTCATGTCCCGGTCAAACGAGAACAAGAGTTGCATGAAAGTTGACAGGATATTACCGCGCGTACCGGTTAAAAGAGCAAAAATTCTCGCCAACTCTCATCAAAATTTGAACCAGCTCAAAGTTGATGAGAGTTGCTGAGAGTGCACGAGAGTTAGCGGTCAAATGCAAGCGAGAGTTGTAACTCACATTCTGACACTCTCATCAACTCTCTTTACTTAATACTCCTAAATTATGAATTCAAACTTGTCAATGCATACCAGTAGCAATCACGATGGTTTCAGCTGTGATTTCTGTAACTTTGCCACGATTGTTAGTTGTCTGAAACAAGTTAAAATTACATGTAATATGGAGCAGTTGCATGTATTTTCAAAGTATTGTTCATTTTACTACGTTTCCTATAGCTTTATTTCTAAACTAATTAACATAGAGTTATGCAGCTAAAAAGATGGAATTAATTGATAAACTTTATACCTTGATTCTGTGTGTGTCCATCAATTCACCAGAAGCGTTAAGATATTTCACGCCTTTATCTCGTAATGCAACACGATATCCCCAGTTCAGTGAACCAATGTAATTCTGAATTGCTTCTTTCATTGTTTGCCAGTTGTGTTTGACTGCAAGGGAAATTTTTTGTGTGTTTTGTTACTTGCTGTATAATTACGAAAGTAACAGCCCCCATTACTTCAGGATTCTGGATTTTGCAGCCCTTGGGGACTGTTAGCTTTCGGGAGGCCACTACTTTCTCAAAAATGTTAATAAGAAACGCCAGAAGTCTCTGTTCTGCGGCACGAATTATAAATTTAAATACACCATATTACTTCTATTTTTATAGAACTTTATCTGAGGATGATACTAAACTGACTAAATCACCGAATGAAGAATTACTGTATGTTGATTATATTGTACCTTTATCCTGATCCAATTCCCATCCAAACTTTGCTGAATCCTTGATAGCTACACCAAGCAAAGCTGCCTGATGCATTAGTTTCTTAGGAATACAGCCGACGTTCACACATGTACCACCAATGCCTAAAATACAATTGCATGTTTGTTCAGGTAAATTTCCATATAAATAATCACAATTTAAACATAGTGAATCACTGATTTCTTACAAACTAATTGTGCTGGTGCAAAACATCCACAAATATACACACTTACCCCATGTTGTTCCAGAAGGAGTTGGTTTGATGAAGTCAAGTACAGCGACCTTTACCCCATATTTGCTCGCTTCCTATTGAACATGATGAACATTGAATAATGAATTACAGAATTTCATTTGTAAACACGGATTATATAGAATCAACTGATAGACAGATATGTGTGTGAATGCATGTTCCTCAAGTGGTGCATCCCTCTACCTCAGGCCTCTAAATTCTGGTCAGCAATGCCGACCTGATTGCCGACCTATCGTCATGACAGGACGGCAAAAAATTGCCGTCCTTCAATTGTACTTTCCTAATGCAAATTCAGAGTAAAAGAGAAAAGCATATCAACAAATGTTCTTCTGTTATGTTTTGGTTTATAAATGTAAATGTCATCTATATTACTACAGGCACATTTTATTGAAAAATCAAAATTATCAGACTGTTGCAAACCTGCTTTTGTTTCAGCATTTGTCGCAAATTCAAAGGGCTGCTACGCCCACCATAAGACATGAAATTTTCAGTATGCACTAGTTGATTCTTTCTTGGGGGTGACTTTAGGGGAGAGCTTTCACATGGGGGAGGAATTGTGCACCCCATAAAATCTACCTATGATTTCCAGTAAACAACTTCACCATGGCAACTACCTTGCTACATGACAACCCTCCCGAGCCACCACCAATGACAACCAAGTCGTAATCATATTGCTCAGTTGGAGGATTAATCAACAGCATCAATTTTCCTTCTTCATTTAACGTGGACAGGTCATCCCAGCCACCGATATGTTTGCCTCGAATGAACACGTTCGGTACTGTTTTCTGACCTGTCATTTCCAGTAATGTGGCTTTGATTGCTGCACCATTTTCTAGAAAGTAACATGGCAAGGGTTAAATAAAACTGCCTGAAACTTCATGTATTGAACTAAATGAAACTGTACTAAACTAAAATACTGGGTTTGGTGGATAATCCAAGTGAGTAGATATATACACAATTTTAAGACCTAACCAGGAACGGTTGCGAAAAATGCAACCGTTCCTGGTGTAGGTCTTAGTGTTGCATTTTTCGTGAGCTAGTGTTGCATTTTTCGCAACCGTTCCTGGTTAGGTCTTAAAATTGTGTATATATCTACTCACTTGGATTATCCACCAAACCCAGTATTCTAGTTCAACCAAGTGAAGTGCAAAAAAACTTTCAATTTACCTTATCACAACCCGCACACCCGATAACCTATATATACAGAACTTGCGGTTACAGCTCAGCAACTGGCCTCTGTAGCTCAGTTGGTTAGAGCGCTGCACCGGAATCGCAGGGCCGTGGGTTCAATTCCTACCAGAGGAGCTAGTGTTGCATTTTTCGCAACCGTTCCTCGGTTCCTGGTTAGGTCTTAAAATTGTGTATATATCTACTCACTTGGATTATCCACCAAACCCAGTATTCTAGTTCAACCAAGTGAAGTGCAAAAAAATCTTTCAATGTACTAAACTAACTTTATTTATACTGGATAGCCCTCTCAGTTCTAAACTTTTCTCCCTAGAGGTCTTGTTAAGGCCATTCCCTCATTGGTATATTGTTACTAGAAAAAACCTGCAGTGTTTGGTAGAGTCAAACTGGAAGAAATTATAATCAGACAACTGTATACTGCAGCCTTTGAAACCCCAGTCTAAGATGTGAGAGGTAAAGGTGGGGAGGGGCATGGGGTCAGGGACAGGTAGGTGGGGTGCAACTCTTTCGTTTGAAACTTACCCATGATATCAATGTCAAGAACATGGATAGTAATACCAAGTGACTGGAACAATGCTTTGGCCTAGATTAAGATAGAACATATAAACAAAAACTTAAGGGTTAACTCACTAAGCCATGTGCCCCACTTTATTATGTTATTCTGTCTAACACCAAATGATTTTGCTTGTCAAGGAGTTGATGGAGTTGGACCAGTTGGTAGGGGACTCCAATCATGTATGGCGGGTTCAAGGAAAGTTTATGCCTGGCATTAAAAGTATTATTTTCCACTGGCTGAGGAACGAAAGAGGCGGAAAATGTTTTCTCACACAAGCTGGGGGCCCGATAATAGGGTGTATCGGGTGGTGCAGGTTGCACTAGCCATGTTTTTGTTGTTGCAAAAACGCATGGTTAGACGAAAATGTCCACCCGCCCACCCTTCGTAACAGATTTCATTACTGTACTAGATAGAAGTCTATGATGTATGTAAAAATCTATTATGCTAAGCGAGCATTTGTAATGTTGTGAGATGAATAAATGTCAAGCTGTGCGGATATGCGGCAGCAGCTCCCAGCGGTGTGTGAGAAGCCTTGTTTACACTACGCAAACTAACCCAGGTTCAACCCATATTAACCTTAACCCGGATGAGATTTTTGAATCTCTGGAACAAGCTTTGATTACACTGTAATTATCGCCCCTCCCCCCACCGAAATTGACCGCCCCCCGCCCCACCGAAATTCCGCCACTGTTTACAGTCAGCTACAAGCCAAATTGAATCCGATCTCAAAGTCACAAATCATTCATCAAACTCCAATACTCTTCAGTCTTCGCCTACCTTCTTGCAAAAAGGACATGTTGTAAAAGCAAAAACTGTCACAGTGTGTGATTTTATAGCATCCTCAACGAACGCTTTGATGTCTGAGCTTTTACCAGGAATGGGCGGCATCTTTTTCGCCACAAGCCCGTCTTTTGCTTCGCCTGCTCGCTTCAGATTTAATTCGGCTTATATATATATACAATTCACCTGCCAAAAAAGTACTTATGTCAGTAAATATTGCATAAGAACAGGCCAAGAGTTCAAATGGTACTGCTAGAGTGCCAGAGATAGCATTTGAGAAATATATTTATATGGGGCCACTGCATAATTTTTAAAACTAAAACTCGATTCAAAACACATATAACATGATAAATAGCTAATGCTACTCACATGCGATTACACTGTACTTTAACACGTTACGACCTGTCGTTTCTCAGCCAAAATATGATAAAAACAAATTGTATTTATTTGCAAAATACTTTCTAGACCTTTCTAGTCGGAAAAATCACAACTCCTGAATGGTTCAGATCCTTCTCGAATTTGTAATTTCGCGAAAAATGACGTGAAATTCATGTAAGCTAGGTTTTTGTGAATCCTAGTGCCCAGTGAAAGGGCGGTTGTAAGCGTCGTTTGCATCTAACTATGAACAGTCGCAGGTAAAATATATCCTTTGATGGCAAACGACGCTTATATCAGTGGTCGCAAACGACGCTCGCATCAGTGGTACACACATGTACAAATCTGACATTATGCAAATTATGCAACAATTATTGATAAAGGATATATAAATGATTTTTATTTACATCTTAGGCGTAAACGTGTTAGTATTTACACATTCTTTACATATAATTATACTATACAATCTTTATTATACAGAAAATTATATACATCATTGGTAATTAGAATATATCTCTCAATTTCGTTTGAATTTCCGTAGTGATTTTCAAATTATACTCTATTGTAGAACAACAGCGCCATGTCGAGGCTCTCTTCTTGGTGTGACGTCTAAGGGTGACGTCATCTTGGTGGACGTCGGTTCTTCAAAGGAACATCAGTCACGAGACCAATGACGTCATCAACCAGTTTTAGTGTAGATGGTGTGAGCGGGCAGTCTTGAGTTAGGGAATTTGAAATTATATGAGGTTTGACGTAGTACCTAGAGATATAACAAAGTACTTCCAGTTAGGCTCTACTAAACACCAGGTTTTATCTGGGTTAGTCCGATTTCCTCCTAGCAACACTGTACCAATAAGAGAAGACACTTACATGACCTCTAGGAAGAACAGTTTAGAAGTGATAGAGCTATCCAGTATAAATAAAGTTAGTTTAGGTTAGCTTTGCTTCTGTGGTAACACTGGACAAAGAGCATGGGAACGAGGTTGGGGACATCTAGGAAGAACAGTTAAGAAGTGAAAGAGCCAGTGCTGTAGAACTAAATTCATAAATAGGGGGGGCTCTCTAGGCGAGCATGTTACCAAGGGTGAAAACATTCGGGAATGGATGACGTCATAAGTAACCCCCAATCCCATGATGGCATCTTTATACGAAATTCATGCTTGAAATAGTCATTAGTGATGCTTGGAGAAATATGGAAAAATTACATATTTTCAAGCATTTTTGCCAAAAAGGAAGCCCCCCATAGCTTGAGGAAGAGAGGCTCCACCCCCAAGCCTCCCCCCCCCCCATTCTACACCACTGGAAAGAGCCATCCAGCTTAAAAGATAAGATAGTTTAAAGGGACAAAAACAAGGACCTAATATTTACCTGAATTCTTCAGTATAGTAATCATGAACGTGTTGACGTAACTTCAAACTTTGTTGTAGGAGAGTTTTGAGTACAGACAGTAATCTGTATAATAATGTCGTATCATCTGAAGTCAGGTCGTTGTCTTCAGCCTTGGTGATAATCTCCATCACTTGTTGAACAAAGACCTGAAGAAATCTTTTCTGAACATTGAGAAAAAACACAACACAATATGTCATTAGAATCTTGTAAGTTAAAACTACAAACTCACAATAATTCATAAAATAATAGGACTAACCGCAAAAAATTACCGCATTGAACCCACTAAGCCGCAATGTGCCCTACTTTGTTATTTTTCTCTGTCTAACACCAGAAAGAGTTGATAATCTACCAAAAATAATCACTTACAGTTGTTGAGGAGGATTCTACAATTTTTATCATCCAGGATATATTTAATGCTTTATCATCTGATGGAAACCACACTGCCTATAGAAAGGAAAGTAAGAAAAATCAAAAACAATTAATGATATCATGCAACGAATTATTTCTGATGTAAAATACGTAACTCGCAGTATATTTGATCCAAAGCTCGTATTTATTGTGTTCGTAGCATTTTTGGTGCATCATTATAGCTGCCAAATAATAGTCAAAAACATTAAAGGCAAGATGCACAGCACTACAGCAAATTAATATTGAATACCTGATAAGCAATGATAAATAGCTCATGCAACAACGCAACTTGATGTGTGACCAGCTCACTGGAAAGTTTTTCAAGCTAAGGAAAAATATAAAGGCTATATTAGAATTAATGTTGATGGTGTTTGTAGATGGAATTTCGAGCGAAAATTATATACATTTTTTAGACCTATAACCAAGAGCAGTTGCGAAAAATGCAACTATAGGCCCTCTGGCAGGAATCGAACCTGTTGCCCTGCGATTCCTGTGCAGCGCTCTAACCAACTGAGCTACAGAGTCCAGTCAACAGCTAACCGCAAGTTCATGTATATATACTAGGGTGATGCCAGTGTTTGGTACAAGTATAAATATTCTAAATTTTGGGGCATCTGATCTCGCTCGATAGAACTGAATGTTGAAGATGTTTGTAATTCAATTAATTCATCAATGATCAAATTAATCAATCAATCAATTATATTTATATATCAAACAAAGAAATGAAACCATGAGTGCTGAATACCTCAATATCATGAGAAGATTTTTCTTTCTTATTTTTCTTGCTGCGATGTCTCCCAGTCAACAATACTTCAGCTGCCTCGGAGATGTCTGGTGTTTCAATAACAGATGGAGTCTTCCCCCACTCAGGACATGTTATACTTGCAAGGATTAGATCACGTACTACAGAGTACCTAGGAAAATGATATAGAGTTTACATGAGATTGGGACGAAGTCAGAGTGCGACGATTTCGTGATGGTCTCTGTGTTTATTCCTTGTTCACACGAAACGGAGTTGGACATCTCCAGGCCGTCAGGCTGGGGGCGAATACAGAACGGGGTTAATATCGGACCGGTCTGAATTTTTTAACAACGCTGATAATACAGAACTGAGAAGATTAAGATAAAATAATTTTCAAAGCGATCTCATGTCAACATGCTGTACAATCGCTCTTACTTCTTGCTTTTCAGACGAGTCATGCGCGATGCAAGGAGTTCTGTCTCTCTGAACATCTCAGTCAGACACTCGATAAGGAGAAGAACAAATCTGAGGAGAAAATTGAAAAAACATTTTTGAGAATTTGACTGAATTAATACTGTAACAAAAAAGTGACGTAATAACCATAAATAAACTTACTCTAGTTCATCAGCTCTGTTTCTTTTCATTGGTTCATCAGGACTTTCCTTGATGTAGTCGTTAATCTTTTTGACCAGGAAAACAAATAAATCTGGCGACTAAAATGACAAAAATGTCCTATTTTAAAAGTGAAGTATACTACTATACTTAACGATGATATCACAAACAAGTGGATCCAGTGTATGCATGCAGAATTCTATAATAACTGCCGTGGTTTTGATCTGAACGATACCTGAAAAAGATCAAAAGCACTTCGATGTTAATATTGCGAGTCAGGAAAATACGTGCTTTTATATAATACAACTACATCAGCGATCACGTGATAGAAATAAACCAATAAGCAAACTATACCTGCCAGAATAACTTTTTAACCAGGACATATTTTTGACATGCTGTCAGTAGTTCATGAACCAATTCAAACGTTGCTTGAAAATCTTCAGAATTTAATATCTCTTTTTCCATCTGGTCAAACAATGCTGTCACCTGAGAACTACACAAAAATAAAAAATAGAATGGTGTGAGCAGTACAGATTAGATCAAAGTGACGTGGTTTTACAGCTAAAATATTCACCAAAGTACAATCACAAAAAGCTACCCCCGCATTTTTATTACTTGATTATAGTAGGAAAATTATATCGCGCACCTGTTTGGCTTGTTTTTGACAACAGTTTTCGGTGATCTTTCTTCCTTGGCAAACTTTACAGCTGAATTCTGAAAAGATAAACAGATATTCATGTAATGGTTGATTTACGCTAGAAAACGGATAATCCATTTGGCAATAAAGATAATTTGACTGATAATTTGTCTGTGTCTAAACCTCTCTGGTATATAAGCGCGGCAAACAGATGGATCATCCGTCATGCTGCGGGTACCACATGTGAGGAAGGATTACTGGCCAATCCATCGAGGAAGTAAAACGCTGAATAAAACATTGCAATGCAGTAAGTACTACACACGCTAAAGTATTTGTATAACAACAGTCAGCACACAGTCAGACTAGCGATACTGCAATGACCAACTGGCAAACCTACACGGCTTTCCAAATTATTTTAAAGTAAAACAAAAATCCTACCCGCAGGAAGGTTGAAAACGTCTTGCAACCCTGAACAAACTATCTGTATAGTTGATGCAACACAGACAAATTTGCGTGAGCGATTCGTCTTGACGGGTCCGTCAACGTGAATCTAAATAGACTAACATGCAACTGACTAACATGCGGAAAATATCAGGCATGACTTGTTGTTATGCCATTATAATTTGCGCTATTCAATAAGCTAGTTCGTCTGGAGAGTTCGTCTGCAGAGAACGTCTTATGTTTACACTAAGATGGATGTGTCTTCAGGGCTCATCCATAATTATCAACATTTTTACAAGCGTACAAACCGTACGCTCGAGGGGAGCAAGTTCATGACCTGCCTGAAAATCACCTTGTTGTGAGTGTAGCTTCCTACTGAAATATTGTAATAATAAAAAAAAAATAAAAAAATGTTTGTTTCAACGGATGATCCCTTACGGATGATCCATCTCCAGTAAAAAACCAGGCCATTATTATCAACTCACCAATAAACAGTTATCCCAAGTACTACGAAGATATGCCAACATTACTGTATCATCCAGTATCATATAGAGATGAATCTCCGAGGACCCCTCTTCTACAAAACTATCATCCAAATCACCAGAAGACTGCCCGGCACTCTTGTCTCCCCCGACATTCTTATCCCCGGGCTTAGAACTCCGGCGTTCTTTAAACCAACTCTGCAGTCCATTAAAACTACCCATTAAACCACTTTTTGGTGTAGAAGTCAAATTTGGCTCTGAGCCCGAATTTAGGGCGGGGTCAAATTTTACCTGCATTGCCCGCAGATCTGCTGCGCTTGCACTGACCGTCAACCTGGTCGGGATATTTTTAGACTTGAAGTCATCTATTGTTGAAAACGAATGATGTAATGGCATAGGGTTTGATTCAAAGTCTCCATCTTCGCTGTCAACAGAGTTGAACTTTACCAAAGGCAAATTTCTGTTATTAGAGTTAGTATCTCCATCAAAACTACCACTCTCATTTGACAGCGGAGAATTTGGACCAGATTTCCGTCCATGCGTACTAAAGGTACTAGGACTTCGTCTAGACTTCTCTTGCGAAGTTCTCACTGTTGGTAATAGTCTATTTTGTTGAACTTGATTTGGCTCAAATGTGTTAGAATTCGCTAGTGAAGAATCGTTTTCGTAAAGGTTATCTTCATCGAGTGAATTTCTACTTCTGTTTCTCATACGACTCTTCCTAGATGGTAAAATTGGTGACATACTGTGTTTGGATTTCCTAGATTTGTCGTGGCTAAACGAATAGTCTTCTTCGAATTGATCTGACATTAATTTTCTTCTTGAATTTTTCAATTCATTTTCTTGCAAACTTTTTGACAAATTGCCCTTTGCTCTTCGATATGTGTCCGATGCATCTGGGCTGATACAACTGTTTGGACTGGATTTCTCTCTTGAGTCCTTTAAATAATTTTCGTGTAAACTCTTTGACAAATTGTCTTTTATTTTTCTCGACGTCCCACCCAAAGGCAGAGCATTTTGACTATCATAACCTTCTTCGTCGAATGAACTTGATTTCTTTCTGGATTTTCTTAAGTCATTTTCTTGCAAACTTTTTGTCAACAGAATGGGTGAGGAGTTAGGAGTTAGCTGAGCTGCACCGTCCGATTCTAAAACCTTTTTGTAAGTCACCAATATATGATGTGTTCTGTATTTTAAATCACCACCCAGGAATTCAGGTACATCGTTTATCTGTTTAGAATAAAACCCAAAAAAGAAATCACTGATGGAGTGGGATGAGGCTCCATTTCTACGTACAATATGCATGCAATTATCTAATTATGATTTCGCCTATCCAACATTACAGGCTTTCCTCGGATTCTTCATGTCCCACACTGGACCAACAAGAGATGGGCTTTTATACTGGATGGACCTCTAGGGAAAGCAGTTAAGATAGAACTGATAAAGTTTTCACACATTTTCAATATATTCACATTTTTGTTAAATATATTTATTTATAGTTTCCATTTGATACCTATACTTACTGTGTACATATTTAACAATTAGATTATGAGCTCAAGATTTCTACGAGGTGATAGTTGATGAGGGCCAAGCCCGAATGAACTATCATCTCATAGAAATCGAGAGCGAATAATCTAATTGTTTTAGTAGAAACCAGCAAGAAAACAGTATTTCAAAAAGTTTTTCATAATTTATTGAAATAAATTCGTTAAAAATCGCGCTGAGGAGATGGCTGTTTCGCTACTCGCTATCTATCGACAATTAGATAGCGAGTAGCGTAGCCAATCAAATTACAGCATTTGCAATAGTATATTAGTATGATTCTACTAAATATAAATAGTGTGAATAAAGTTAGCTTAGTTTAAATTGCTTTCAGTATAGTAACACTGGATAAATAGATAATGGAATGGCCCTAACTGAACGTCTAAGGAGAACAGTGAACAAATTCTCATCTGAGAAAACAGAGCTAATCAATAACCTTGTCAAGAAATCGTGTTCGATCATGCGGGAGACAGCTCTGTTGTCAAAGCTCTCCATATATATTATGTCCAAGATATTACACTACGTTTACATGAGGATCGAACGAAACACTTGCTTGTCAGAGAGGCTTAGCTCCGGCAAAGTGCTTCAGCATACCGTAGGGCCTATATATTGTTACATTTCACTGGAGAAGAAGTGAAATCCATACAATAGAAATCATACTTGCATCACTAAATCCATAGTATATATCCACACTATATCTATACTATTTCTAACTAGGATCCATACTGAAATCCATAGTATATATCCACACTATATCTATACTATTTCTAACTAGGATCCATACTGAAATCCATAGTATATATCCACACTATATCAATACTATTTCTAACTAGGATCCATACTGAAATCCATAGTATATATCCACACTATATCTATACTATTTCTAACTAGGATCCATACTGAAATCCATAGTATATATCCACACTATATCAATACTATTTCTAACTAGGATCCATACTGAAATCCATAGTATATATCCACACTATATCAATACTATTTCTAACTAGGATCCATACTGAAATCCATAGTATATATCCACACTATATCTATACTATTTCTAACTAGGATCCATACTGAAATCCATAGTAAGTATTTTGAAATGAATTTCCAGTGTTTTGGTCAGCTCGAAATATCCATTCACGAAACACCTTTAGTACTATGTTCTGCGGAGCCAGATCGGCAAAATGATGAATAAATACCTTAGGCCTTACCCTTGGCCTAGCCGTGCTTGTCAAAATAAAATCCAACCGATATATCATGGCACGAGATTGGTTGTAGCGAACGTATCGAGCGAAGGACTTCCTTCGACTGGAAGTTAGTTTAGTTTCTATGCTTTTCAGGTACAGTTATAGATCCTTCAGCCAAGTTCGTGAATATTATTCATCACTACACTCATGGAACTCTGCAACACTCATGATACTTAAGATAGACATAGTAATATGCTACTTACTAGCTCGACTGAAGTGATATCCACAATCCGTGTCACTTCTTGTATATCCTTAGCGGCTTTCGGTGGGTTTTCAGTGACATACAGGCATTCATTCGCCAACACTACAAACTTAAATTGCTTGTTATATGCGTCTGACACTGCAACACACGGCTCGATAAGCCTTACGCCCGTATAGCGCGAATGTGGCAAGAATCTCTTCAAAAAGCTATCGACTTTATCATACTTTTTCGTAAACACGCATTCCATAACATGAATGCAACGAACTCAAATACTATTTCAAAGCATGTTTCGTTATTTTTGCTCATGCTCTCCACTGAGACTGAATATAATACACTTGAATATTTGTTGCAAGTGATGCATTTTATCAATCCCCGTTGTCAGAATCGCTTTGACATACAGCTATCGACTTTTTCGTACTCTTTCGTAAACACACATTCCATAAGGCATAACATGAAATTCAAAGCATAGTGTCTTGTTATTTTCACTACAATCCACCAAGTATATTACATTTAGCTATTTCTACTTGCAAGTAATGCATTATTAATTCCCGTTGTCAGAGACGCTTAGTGATGCAACAATTATACTGTTCACAAAAACAATACCTGCTGCAATCATATTAGTCGATATTGTGTATAGCTAAATTTTCAAAGGCGATATTGTATAAGGTTTGAGAGCTAATGGCCGTACAATGAGGAAAATTATAGTAGGGAGAGCGTAGTGTGTAATATACTAAGTCTGAGGCTAAGGGTGTAATGCAAATATAATCAAGGTTTGGTAAACTCGGTCTTAATCAGTAAAGCTGTTTGAGTGTAAATGGAAATCGAATGCAAATTGCGTGGGCCGTTTATAGATTCAAAGTCATAAATTTGAATAAAAAATCATATTAATATTAATACACAGTCACCTCACTGGGTCACTGGGTAGCAGGGAAAAGACTGGGACTAGTTACATAATAGAAATCCATTTTCATATAGAAGAATAAATATCTTGTGAAATGAATTTGATTTTGCTTCCAAATTCGTCATGGACTTTTCATTACTAAACATAGTAACAAAGTTTAAACTACTTTCACAAAGGAAACAGAAAGAAAGAAGTGATTAAATACACCAAAATGGATTTCTTGTCTGTTACCACGTATATAGCCTGCTCGCAGACGTTGTTAAAAACAAACGTCTGCTGAACGGAGCGCCAGAACGAGTTCTGCTATTTTTCCCTCAACCAATCAGAATTTACCTTCCAAATTCTGGAAAGTGACGTTTTGCGGTATATTTAGCATAATTAGCATAATTTTAAATTCAATATGGAGTTCAACGAAGCTGTGAGCAAATTGTTATAACTAATTTATGCATTTTCACAGATTCTGATTGGACGATCAAAATAGACGTTGTGAAATAGCAGAACGTTTTTCGTCGCTTGGCGTGAGAAAAACAACGTATATAGATGGTATACTACGTATATAGATGGTATGCTTCTTTCGTACGCAGAAACTGCTTGCATAAAAAATGTTTGTCCTCTCTTCAAACCTGAGTCCATGGATGTTAAGTTCAGTAATACTTATTAACAATTGTTAAAGTCACGAATTTACTCCCTCTCTTTCCGAGAAAGCCAATCCAGAAATGTGTTTCTTTTCTATTTCTTTTTAGAAATCTAGAAATAATGTACATGAAGTTGATTTAATACTATAGGCATTAATATAAGTTGTGATGTGATGAATTAATTGGTAAATATAATGAAAACTTTTGAAACAAGATTGCTATAGAACTGAGAAGCAAATTGTATTTTTGGTTGAAATATTATGGATAAAACTTAGAGTCTTTGATAAATATACAAAATACCCTATATACCATGCAATCTGAAGAACTCCATATGTGGATTAGTTAGGATTAGTGTTAGGATTAGTGATGAAAGTATAGTGTTAGGATGAAGGTTATGATTAGGAATAGTTTAAGTGTAAGAAATCGCTGAATATAAACTGAGGTTGTCCCTATGAAAATTGACCGACACTTGTCACTTACCGTATATTTGCTCCACTTCTTTTCAGGATCGTAAGGCTCCCATCTGCTAGCGGGAAAAATATGTTTATTTCTTTCATACCAAGTTCTCAAGCAAACTTTACCTGCGTGAGACTAAAACAAAACGGAGCCATGTTAGATTTTAGCCCGACGCAGAACGCGTCATTTGGATGCGCAGTCGGAACTACGAACTGGTTCATATCTTATACCTCGTCTTTCTCAATAGTTGCGTCATTAGTTAGTCTGACGTCATCGTGAACATCAAAATTAAATAGAGGTCCACTCTTGCCTCGAGCTTTGTTGATGATAAAGTCGTAGAATGTGTAATGCTAGAATGAAGGTGCAAACGAGAATACCAGAGTTAGTTTTCAGTACGCAATACAGAGCAACAGATGATGGTGAACATCATAAATGATAACTGCTGGTTGACCACCATCTGCTGCACAATAGCGTTAAATGTAATGCTAGAATAAAATCACAGAATAGCAGAGTTTGGTTGAGAATATACAGGGGCCGGTTGTACGAAGGTCGTTTAGCTTAAACGGTGAATAAGCCAAAATTAAAAAACACTTTCACACATTTGGTGAATGACTTATGCCCTTAATATGTAGTTGCATATATAATTGTTCTATTCAAGTTGAAATATTTTAGCTTGGTTGTTCGATGAATGTATAGACTTGAACTATATTTTCGAGTTATCCACCGTTTAAGCTACGGGCTTCGTACAACCGGCCCCAGGTGTGCGGCATCTTAATTATTCGGCTTGTGTAGTCACGCGAGAATATTACGTCATGCTAAATATTCCCTATTCTGGGTGGCATTATCGTGGTTTTCATCCAAGTGTCGTTTTCGCTTATATCTTGCGAAAACCTGAGAGTTGTAAGACAAGCTATATTATTAGCCCTATATATCGCTAAAATCCTTGAACAACGAGGAGTATTTTGGTGTATATATAGTTTGTCGTCTTGACATGTTTGGAACTCCAGTTATTAAGGAAATTTGGCGTACGATTAATGCCAGCCATGTTGGATTTTATTTCAATTAGCTTGAATTTGTCCAATGAAAATGGTGGAATTTGCCACCCAAAGTGTCGGAAGCTAAACGTATCACCAGTTGTGATGTCACTTGCAAGAGTCGAATAGGTAGGTTTCACTAAGCGCTATCGTGCTGGTCAAACTAAGCGCTATCGTGGTGGTCAACTTGCAGTTTCACTTGTTACATCCTATAAGTGTCACAAGTTGACCAGCATCTACTGCCCCTGCAACGCTTTACTGAAACCATAGTTAATAGAGAGGACTGGTTTGGAAGCTTCACGAAAGTACAATGAAGCTCATTATCTATGTTGGTTTAGGTTTATGCAAAAATGTAGTTCTTCGTCGTCACGTGTGTATTGTATTTTCACCTAAACAACCAATAACAATGTCAAAACTGGGCAATTGTTTAAGTTACGGATGGGTAAATAAACCAAAACATTGCTTTACTGAAACACACCAATAGCATAGGTTGAGAATATACAAGAAGGTGCGCGGCAGAATAACTACAACAATGTCGTGATTCAGTTCACACACCATCCACAGAGGCATACCATCCACAAAGGCATACCTGCGGTATAATTAAGTCTTCTTTAACATACATCACTTGTTCTGTTGTTACTGGTCTTAAAAATGGATTAAAAAAGAAATAAGATTAACAACACATTCAAACTATTTTGAAACGTTACTGACTGTTTTTTCGTCAACTCCCTGTCCCAAGTTCCTACTGAATTGTAATATAATCATTACTTAAGTTCGGTGAAGTCCTTTCTCAGTTGTTCTAAACATTTTTGTAAGAATTGCTGGATAGAGTTGCCTTTCTTCATCTAAAAATATTGGAGAAATTCTAATTCTTGGAGTTTCCTCACATTGACACATACAGTTGGCGCTGTTTTCAGAACAAGCGCCACTCGCTGCGAACTTTAGCTATAAATGAACGTCATCCTCTCAATATACTTACTATAAGTTTGCGGCGATGTCCAGAACCATCCCAATAACTATACGTGATTTCGATGTCCTCCTCTGTTGCGACGAGAGGAAAGAATTAAGGTTATAACTTATAGCGTTATACTGACAGTGCGAGTTCGAATCTTGCTCGAGGAAATGAATTTTTCGGCGTTCTCTGTAGACTGTAGTGTCAGAGTTGATATATGAGAGCATTTTTCAAATCTCTGAAGATGATTCGGTATTTAGCGAGTAAAATACATACACATACAGTAGAATAAAGATATATTTTGCTTACTCTTTATTTTCTCCTGCATTTCAACCCATTCCTGTCGTAATCTTTCTCTTTCCCGCCTTTCTTCTTCCTGTCATCTCAAATGAAACAGAAGACATTGACTACCTTAGCCTAGATCATAGCCTAGATCATAGCCTAGATCATAGCCTAGATCATAGCCTAGATCATAGCCTAGATCATAGCCTAGATCATAGCCTAGATCATAGCCTAGATCATAGCCTAGATCATAGCCTAGATCATAGCCAGTCTCTGTCATGAATTCAGAGTCAATGTAAGGCATACGGGCAATACGGAAAGACGGCCAAGGTATATAAGGGAGAGTGCAGAGAAAAATGTCACAGGCTTTTAAAATCTTAGTTTTAAGACATTTTAAATTGATTCCGTCTTCTCTTAATGCCCCCCTGCTTTCACAAACCATCCGCATGCCTTATAGTTTCCTGGTTTAAACGTCTTCGCTGAAGCTATACCCGTTTCAGATAGTATTCGAACTAATCCTTTTCACAGGCTTCTCAGTCCAGCACGCCAAGGAACTGTATGTCAGCGTTAGCTTAAAGCTTTTAAGGTTTCCAATATCACTTCTACCTCTCTGTCTTTGTCAGGTAAAAATGATGTGTCCACATCCGGATTCTTGCCTGGCTTTTTCTTCTTTACTAAAAATGTGCATTAAATGTGACATTCAAATAGGAACAATTGTAAACACATTTATACCAATACACTTTAAATCATTTATAATAACATGCTTTCAAATGGCCTAGTAAGTTATAAGCTGCTCACAACCTAGCTTATTCCACAACGCAGCCTCCACGTTATTTGACTCTTTTTTAATGGAAAATGATTTTATTTGTGAACGGGAGAAATAAAATAATTGACCATGTCTTTCGTTAATTCATTAAGCTGCAAAAGCTACTAATGCCCTCTAAGTAATAGATAAAATATGAGCAGTCGATCTTTATCTGACATACAAACAAGATCGGATGCGAATGTTTTATCGAACTTAAACAACGACCCATCTTATGAGTTCATTGGCGAAGTAATTTTAAAAATAAACATTGTCTAAGCCGAGAAAATCAAAGCTGAAGTTTATGTAAATCAGGACAAACCTTTATCCGATTTACAAACATTGTTTAAACATTCATTTCTTTTGAATTTTCTTCATGAATTATTAATGAGTTTTTTAAGTAAATCTAAAGCTCTAGACGTACCTGCTGGTTCGATGTCCTCATCATCGTCTTCCTCGCCATCGTCTTCCTCGCCATCAATATCAAAAGATAAACCTGATGCAATTTTTGCAAGTTTTTTCTTTTTATCATTCTTGTTTCTGAGACGGAAAAGTTTATAGGAAATTATATATTTTTTCTGTATGTAAGTGTTAACGATGTAAGTGTTGTGTTTTATAGAATTACTTGTCTTTTTTATCTTGTTTCATCTGTGCAGCGAGCTTTTTCTCATGTTCTCTGACAAGGTCTTCTCTTTTCGCTTTCATCTGATCAAGAGTAACCAAACCTAACAGTAATAATGTACTGATTTTGTGGCCAAGGCTCTATTTACCCCCATCAAGCGACAATACACCTAACACACACTGTAAAAACTGGAGTGCCCAGAAAAACCCACACTAAGAATCAGACCTATGATCTGAGAGGGACTGGGGTGTGTGCAGATTTTCCAAGGTGGGGAAGGGGGGGGGGGGGCAACTGCCCTTCAATGTTCATCTTGCAGGGAAGTGGAGATGATTTCCAGACTTGGGGGAATGAGTTTGACTTTCCAGGAGGATACAGGTTTTCTGGGGCAGGGTACCAATTCTCAGTGGGAGGTGTGTATTATTGATACAAATTTTCCAGGAGTATAGATTTTCCAGGATGCAGTTTTTCAGGGGGGTGGTCTAAATTTTCAAGAAGGATGCAGATTTTCAGGTGGGGGGGGAAAGATTTTTCAGGATTTTTCAATGCAAATGATTTTTAATAACAGTTTCTTTTATAACAGTTTCTTTAATAACAGTTTCTTAAATCTAGTGCTAATGACCCCTTACAGACTAGTTTATATTATACTTATTGTATTGAATATCATAATTCCTGACTTTCTTACCAATAGTACTAGATTTAAGTTGTTGTTCAACAACATCATATTGTGTTTCAAACTTGCTACCAAAGCCGATAGTGGATTTGGATTCCTAAAGTTAAATTATGTGGAAAAAAGCTCAAAATGATATCTGTAATGTGGGCTGTTCAGTATGTAGCTAATACTATATAATTAGCTGCTGTGGTTTGTGTCTGAACTATCTGAAAAAGATATGAATACTTTGCCATTCCAAGCAAGAGGTAAACAGGGTTCGCACACCTTCATAATTTTAAAAATCCAGGACTTTGAACGTTTTTCTGTCCTTTTCCAGGGGTATTTGAAACAAGACAAAAATACTTTTTCCAAGACTTCAACAATTTATTACATTTTTAATATTATTTAGACAAACATATTAACACAAGTTCAGTTTTCCAGGGTTTTCCATGGGTTAGTTTGAAATTTCAGGAAATTTCAGGACTTTTCCAGGGGTTTCCAGCATAAGAAATATCCAGGACTTTCCAGGAGTTCTGCTATTTTTCCCTTAACCAATCAGAATTTACCTTCCAAATTCTGGAAAGTGACGTTTTGCAGTATATTCAGCATAATTAGCATAATTTTAAATTCAATATGGAGTTCAACGAAGCTGTGAGCAAATTGTTATAATTCATTTCTGCATTTTCACAAGAATCACACTTTTATATCAGAGATTCCGATTGGACAATCAAAATAGACGTGAAATAGCAGTACTTGTTCTGGCGCTCGGTTCAGCAGACGTTTGTTTTTCGTCGCTTGGCATGAGAAAAACGTCTGCGAGCAGGCTAGGGCCATATGAACCCTGGGTAAAGTTTACTAATGCAGCACAAATCAATTTGAACGAATTTTTTTGAAAAATTCAAATTCCCACCTTTTGCCCAGCCTCCCCCTCCCCCTCGGGCTTAACGATTATTTGTACATTTACGTGTTCAAGGAAATATACAATCTTACTGTACAATTAGACTAAGTATAAAAATATTAATGTAACCACAGATACTCAAAAAGTGATATATAAAATACAGTGGTAAAATTATCCTATTACTTTATAAATTATACATTATAAATAAACTCCACAAAAATACACAATGAAAACGACTACATTCTATATATAACATACATCTGCAATCTTCTTCTTTAGTAATTCCAATTCTTCCTTTTGCTTTTCTCTTCTTTTCATCAAATGTGCGGCCCTCTGTCCTTCACGCGCGGCACCCTTGTACTGCGCCATTTTGATTTTTGAAAATAGAGAGAAAACCTGATTCGTACATTTAAGGAAATGCGGCTGTCAGCTGAAAAAAAATTCGCCAAATGCCCGACTGCTAGTTGTACCGTCGTTTGCATCTACGGGTGAACACTCGCAGATTGTTCACCAGACTGAGTCAAAGGTTTACTAGGGCGCCTCTGGCTACCACCATGTCTGATCATGGAGCAAAGCTGAGGTGGAAGGGTTAGTTTATGGTGTGGGAGGGAGACCTAAGCAGCTGGAAAAGAACCCTAGAAACACAGGAGAGAACCAACCAGGCAACCACAACTCCATTTACATTAGTTTTCAAGCAAGTCAGCGCAGGGTAGTATCAGTAGCTACCCCATCAAGTAACTCAACCCTCGACCTACAGTAGCAGAAGCAGGCTTAACTCAGCCGCAAAGGTTCGGTCACACGAGGTGAAAAGTCGCAGGGACTGGTCGCGGGGACAAATTTCATCGTGTGACATATGTGAAAATCTTGTCGCGGGGACTAATTTTTGTCGCGGGGACAAAATTGAGTTCTTACGACTTGTCGCATCGTGTGAGCAGCTTATGGCTGGGACAAAATTAAAATTGACCAATCACAGAACATCATTTCCATCACGACTTCTCGGCTGACTGCGACTTGTCGCATGGAAATGTCGCTCCGTGTGACCACAAGTCTCCGCGACTAGTCGTCGCCTCGAAATGTCGCTCTGTGTGACCTTTCTCATGCGACAAGTCCCCGTGACCAATCCCTGCGACTTGTCGCCTCGTGTGACCGAACCTTAAGGGACAGCGCGCTAACATCATCTGACATCCATTCTTAGCTTTAAGACCATAGTACACGTCTACACGAGGCAATTTTTGCTGCAACTTGCAACGCAATTTCGGACACAAAGCGATGTTAGGTAACACTTTGCCGATAATTCTTCTTGCTATACATGCCCAGAAGGCAACAAAGAAATGAATGAGAATGATAATATTGGTGGCGTGAAACGCGGGCCATGTCCACTGTTTTTTTGTGCGTACATTTCTACATAACATGGCTCTGTACATGAAAATTTTGTTGCAAGTTACAGCAAAAATTTCCCCCGTGTAACATGGCCTTAACCGAGATGATATGTATAGTATTATAGCCAGTATAGGCACTAAATAACCCACACATCAAAATAAAAACTTCACCAATTATTTATTAACTCTCTTAGTGAGATACTTTCAGCCAGAAAGTAATAATTACAGACATTTTACACAATTCCTAATACTATCAAATTACACCCAGAAAGCTGATCAAAAATAATTATTTCCTATTAATGCTTTCTTTGACATTCGATTTCAAAATCTGGCAACAAAACGCCAGCGTATAAATTAAGCTGAGACTGGATAGGCGATGTTAAGCCCTGCGCAAACTAGAAAAAGATATGGCTAACGCTTGTTTATACCCAATTCACAACTTTGGATAACTCACATGCCTAGTTACTATTGTTCTAGTTTGTGAAAACATAGAATAGAACAAAGGTAACTAAGCATTAGAATGATCTACATGAGTGAATAGCTCTTATACATAATTCTAATGCTTAGTTACCTTTGTTCTATTCTATGTTTTCGCAAACAGAACAATAGTAAATAGGCATGTGAGTATCCAAAGTTAAAGGGCCCATTGGTGAGTTAAAACAAAAACAGGTTATGGCATGTCCAGATTTAAAATGTTTCAGAATTTGCCGGCAAATATTTTTGCTTCCAGATCGGCAATTTCGTTTTCGCAACAATACACGTTTTCGACGCTTTCCAAACAATGTTCTCTATTTTGCGCAGGCTTTTATGCTGACAATCTGACATTTAAAAATTGTCTCCTATACAGTCAAAGTTTAATTTACACCCAGGTCATATTAACATGCATTTCAAAATACAAGGTTCCCGTTACAAGAAAGTATCTTGTTTCCCTATGGGGGAGCGTGGTGGGGAAGGCGTCTCCCCTCCTATGACCTCACGTTCTTCACAGGGGAGTGGGGGAGGGGGGAGGTCATTATGCTCACTATCATCGCCATGACTTTCACGACGTGCGGTTCGAGCCGCTGTACCGGCTTGCAGGCTCGCTATAAGTTCAGTTGAAGGATTTGAATTTCGTTTTGGCACTTTGGGTTTCGGTTTGGGTTTAGGCGCCGGGGGTGGAGCGCGGGGGAATTGTGCTGGCCCCCGCTTTACAGGCTGACCTCCGGTCTCCGACCCAGGGGAATGCATGCCCTCTGCAACACCGCGTGCCTCCACAGGGGAGAGGGGCTCCACACTTTGACTTCTTCGATCCCATATGCCACTATTCACACCAGATCGAGGCAACGACGCCGTCCGATTAACGTCCTCGGTCTTCGCACTTGACCGATCGGTTAAACTTCGTGAACGCTCGAGCGAATTCGATGGCGATTTGGATGGTGAGTTAACATGTTTGAATGAGCTTCGTTTGAATGATGATAAATGCGTATCTTCTGGTATTACTTCCGGTGTGGATGGTTTGTGGACATGATGACGTAATAAGAGTTGACTTTGGACGCCCTCATCAGTGGTCAAGGCCGGACGATACCCGTGGGTTGGGTTCGACCCATGGGTTGGGGTTGATCCATGGGTTGGGGTTGATCCATGGGTTGGGGTTGATACGTGCGTGGGTGTTGAGCGTGTGGAGGAGGGTGATGGCAGTGTATCACTTTCTGGTGGGGCATCACGGTCAAGGGACAAACTCTGGGGCGTGGTCCGCGATTCAGAAGAGTTACCATCGACATTATCATCATCAATCAGCTGAACATAAGCACAAGGTACGAAACCATCTACTCCATCTAGACAGCCATCCCACCAGTCATTGTTAGAACGTTTAAATACTTGGATAATATCCCCTTTCTTGAAGGTGAGTTCTTTTTCCGACCTCGCTTTGTAGTTGTATAAAGCTTTAGCATCCCGCGGCTCGACCTCTGTTGGAGGGAGAAAATATGTAAATATTATATGCAGACTGGAATTCGAGTTTTTGGAGAACAAGAGGTGTTGGTGGTACAGTGTCTCTGGTTAATGCACGTGCCTTTCACCTCTGTTATTTGGGTTTGATTTCCACAATAAGCAGTTTTCTGATTATTATCTCGCCTCAGTCACTTGTGAGAAGAGTGCTTCCAGTTTGACAACGCAGGTTTCCTCAGGGTACTCCTGTTTCCTCCTGTATAACACTAGACCAATAAGAGACGGCTCTTTATCTGGACCTCTAGGGAGAACAATTTGAACAGAAATGATACAGTTATCTAGTATAAATAAAGTTATTTTAGTTTAGGTTTCCTCACGAAGCAGACCAATACGAGACGGCTCTTTATCTGGACCTCTTGGGAGAACAATTTGAACAGAAATTATAGAGTTATCTAGTGTAAATAAAATTATTTTAGTTTAGGTTTCCTCCTGAAGTAACACTGAAGCAGACCAATAAGAGACGGCTCTTTATCTGGACCTCTAGGGAGAACAATTTGAACAGAAATGATACAGTTATCTAGTATAAATAAAGTTATTTTAGTTTAGGTTTCCTCCTGAAGTAACACTGGAGCAGACCAATACGAGACGGCTCTTTATCTGGACCTCTAGGGAGAACAATTTGAACAGAAATGATACAGTTATCTAGTATAAATAAAGTTATTTTAGTTTAGGTTTCCTCCTGAAGTAACACTGGAGCAGACCAATAAGAGACGGCTCTTTATCTGGACCTCTAGGGAGAACAATTTGAACAGAAATGATAGAGTTATCTAGTATAAATAAAGATATTTTAGTTTAGGTTTCCTCCTGAAGTAACACTGGAGCAGACCAATACGAGATGGCTCTTACTGGACCTCTACGTAGAACAAAGCTTTCCAATATAAATGTAGTTTAGCTTTTCTATCTCCAGTCCCCTACCTTCTTCGCTGTCGGAGTCATCTCGACTTAACTCGTCCTCAGTGTGCCGCGCTTCTTCCTCTTCTTCGTCCTCATTATCAACCGTGTCCAGTCCCTCTCCGTCAAACACGACATCGTACGACTTAATGATTGTCTCGACGACTTTGTTAAAGTGGCCCTGCGACGATATCATGTCGTCTTCTTCGGAGACACGGATCAATGTCGGACCAAATACGACAGCCAAGTTGTGAGCATCCATTTTGTTTTGCTCTTTGTATTTTGTGATTCTATTAGGAAATAGGAAGTAAATATGAATAAATGGTCCACCGGGGTACGATTTCTGCAATATGCAGTTGTCTGATTATAATTTTGTTGTATGTGAGAAGAGTGCTTCCATTTTGTCTTTACTAAACACCGAATGTTTTCTCGAACTTACGCGAACAAAAACTTGAACAAGTACTTCATTACATGCACAACTGCATCCGGGAGTTTCTTAATCACGTGATTAAGCGCCCGCGCTTGCTCATCAGAATCGTAGATCCCTAAAGGCAAAAAGAAGACGTGTCGGTGACACAGTGGTTAACGGGTGTGTCTTTCACATCTGTCCCGCAATATGCAGTAATCGATTATAATTTCACCTAAGTCGCATGTGAGAAGAGTGCTTCCAGTTTGACTCTACCAAACACCACAGGTTTTCTCCAGGTACTCCGGTTTCTTAATCTATATTTTACTCTTTGTAAACGATGCTATCTATGATGATGGCATGTATAGACATGCATGTGGGTGGGAAGGACCTCAAAAAGTTTCATTTTCAGTACTTACTGCTAGCCTCGATAAATTCTTGATAATAAGCTTTAGGAAACAGAGGATCCTCCAGTTCTCTGAAATAACAACGTAATACTCCAGCAACTGCATTGATATCTTTCCAATGATTTAACCCTGCCAAAGGATCACGACCTATATAGAGAAACATACAATATACTAATCGTAAACGAGAAATATGTAGTTCTACCTACGATGATAACGAATGTAGTCTTAAACTAACTATACATAGTCTAGCTTTGCTGCTTTTAACAGAATCATTACAGTATATTTACCGTTTTCAAAAGCCTCTTTCATATCATTGATTTCTGTACTTGAACCAGGAACTCTGAAAATACCTTGATGATCCATACCTTGGATATTAAAGATTTAATTATTCAATAAACACCTGATGCATGCACTTGTAAATCCAATCTTGGTTCAATATTTATCAAATCTACAGTAACTTACCAAATTTCGTGATAAATCGAACACAACTCTCGACGATTTCCGGAACTGACCGACCAGTCACCTATAATAAAAGAGATGGTATATTTTTGAAAATTTTAATGATAAGTACATATATACCGTAAGCCAAACTGAACTAAAATTGATTTTATTTATATCACATAACTGTATCAGTTCTAAATTGTTCTCCATTGAGGTCCAGTAAGGGGAACCTCTATACTTTTTTTAATTTTAATTTAATTTAACAACTTTATTGGTACCATAAACAACATAAGTATAACATATTACATAACTATTATCTGGCCCAAAAGGAAAGGTACGAACAAGACTGAATACAAATCCTATGCAAGGCACCTCCCTTTACAAATACTGTAAAACTACTTATGCGGGGTGCATAAACCCCCAAATTCAAAACAGCAACAACCCATTGCATTAATTCGACAGCTCTCATCCTAAATTCCATGATTACAAGACCCTGTGTTTTAACGCATCGATTCATTCCCAGCTGTCAGATTATTACAACAGGCCATGGCAAAGGGTTCACCCTTCCTTGATACACCCCGTATATTATAATATAATATAAAACTACGAAGTATATTGTAAGCAATACTATAAATAGAACGAGATTAGCAAAATGATCAAACAGGAGCGAAAACCTGTGTCTTGGTCCAGTGTTACTACAGGGGGAGACCGAAAACCTGTGGTATTTGGTAGAGTCAAACTGGAAGTACTCTTCTCACATGCGACTGACGCGAAATTATAATCAGGCATCAGTATATTACAAGAATCGAGCCTCGGAGGTGAAAGGCACATGCAGTCATGCACTAACCACTGTGGCACCTCAAAGTCAACTGTCACTTTCTCAGAATCAAAAATCATACACAACATTTTACCTTAACGTAGTCTTCCAGCTTGCTTCCAAACAACTGGTATTTCTTGTGCGCACTCACAATCAACGCTTGAGATTTTGCAGTGGGCTTCATTGGAAGTTGAGGCGGCCTGATAAAAATGAATTTAACATTGGTTAAAATTTATCCCCAAATTACAGTAGAATAAGAAGTAATCAGCTACGCGTTATTTATATTGCCATAGAGAAAAAATGGGATTCTTTTAAATAGATACCTTTTCCCCGGTTCTCCACCTGAAATAGAGACACAAAATATAATTGAAGGGTTTTGTAGATGGAAAATTATTGAGTGTAAATTATATACATTTATTAGACCTAACCTAATGCGCCCACTTTGTCATTTTACTGTGTCTTACTCGTAAAGGGGAAAGTGTTGGACGTCAACAAAATCTAGATATTTACCCATAACTTAACATGGCAGTACCCTAGTATATATACATGAACTTGTGGTTAGAGCTCGGCAACTGGACTCTGTAGCTCAGTTGGTTAGAGCGCTGCACCGGAATCGCATGGCCGCAGGTTCAATTCCTGCCAGGGAGGGCGCATTGCAGCTTAATGGGTTAAACATGAGTAAAGATTTCAACATGGTTAAAAAATCATTGTCATTAATTTTCCCTCTTACCCAATGCTTTCATTAGAGCACTATATTTCGCCTGTAGTCTTGTCCGAACTGAACTCGTCATAATTAATTCCTTAAATTTCTACAAAGCAAAGAAAGTGAGAATTAAACGCGTTGCCTTCCAAGAAACTGTCTGAAAAACGTTAACGAAAATGTCTACTTACTGCTAAATAATAATTTTCTAATTCTTCTCGATTTGACTTCGTTGCTGATGATTCAAAGCTCCCATTCCCGCTCTTTTCATTACTAACCCCCGCGCTTTGTTCTTTGTATGTGTTGCGTAAAGTGTCTTTGGCAGCTTCGAGACTTTTGTTGATCTAATGAGAACAATAGTTATACTTAAAGATTAGACAATTAATTCGCAATATTGACTGTTTTAATCAGGGCTCGAAATAGCGGTCTGTGTCCAACTGAAAAAAAAGTATAGTAAACTATTACATGTAAACTAAAGTAGCTCACTAACTTCCAGGCGAAGGGCCTTCCCTCGAAACGTCGAAGTCCTTATTGTATTTTACAGGTAGATTTTTCCAACATAACCGCAGTGTTTTGAAAAAAACTATACTTTTAATGATGCAGCTATCTGCAGCAGTTCAGTATTTGGTGGCAAATATATAAAAGAAAAAAATTTAGTTCAATTTTCTTGCTCCTATACTGTAAGTATCAACAGTTCTGACGTTCACAACTATAATATTACCACCATCATCACCACTCTCACCATTACCATCATCACAACCTTCACATTACCATTACTATCACCACCACCATCACCACCACCATCATCACCACCATTATCACCATCCTCACCACCATCTTCATCACCACCATCCTCATCACCATCATGATCACTATCATCACCACCATCTTCACCACCATCTTCACCACCACCATCATTACCATCATTATCACCATCCTCACCACCATCTTCATCACCACCATCCTCATCACCATCATGATCACTATCATCATCACCATCTTCACCACCATCTTCACCACCATCTTCATCACCACCACCACCACCATCATCATCATCCTCACCACCATCATCACCACTTTCACCATTACCATTATTATCACCACCACCATCATCACTATCACCACCATCATCATCACCATCCTCACCACCATCGTGATCACTATCATCACCAACACTTTCATCACTACCACCACCATATCTTCATCACTACAACCACCATCATCATCGTGTAACAATTAGAATATTGCAAATATATTTTAACAACAGTGTATGTACCTCTTCAGTCTCAGATTTGGCTGTTTTTAATCTGTCTTCCACGTCAGCATGCTGCTTGTCTAATGTGTCGTGTTCTTGAGCTGTGATTTGACAAACCTGTAAAATATTGAACAACATCATTTAGACTGAATTATTCTATAAGTTCTAATCTGTTCTCTGAGGTGCAACAAGAGTCGTCACTTACTGTCCAGTGTTACTAGTTTAGTTTAGTTTATTGTGTTCATCACTCTGAGGTGGGTGGAAAGCTTTAACAGGTTTTACAGCCCAATTAACAAAGGTTTCCGACTGTTAGTTAGTTAGGACTTTAAGCTTATTTATTCTTAGTCTTATTTATCTTATTAGAGGATATAACAAAGGACTGTTACTTAACCAGAAACGAACAGAACAAAAAACAAACATTAGATGAAAGCTTTGTAGCAGCAGCAAGCACCTAAAAATGAAAACTGTGATGATGTGTATGATTGAAGAAAAGAAGGAAAAAATTCAAAATTTTGCTTGAAGACACACTATTTTTATTTTATTTTTTATTATTGTTATTATCATTATATACTTTTAGCATTTTAACTATATATTTTACTATTGTAATTTAATTTATCTAGGTTTCAATGCGCATTTGATCATATACAAATGAAATTTGCGCAATATAAATAATAAATTATTATTATTATTATTATGGCTAATGCGAGGGTTAGGGAGGGAGAAAAACCGGAATACCTGAAGAAAAACCCTCGAAGCACAGAAGAGAACAAACCGAGTTTATCAAGTGCAGATAATTTACCCAAACTAAGCGAATCCCTGCCCTCGACCTGCTGTATAGCGGACTTAACTCCGAGGTAAGAGGCAGTGCGCTAATCGCATCTACACCACCCGTGCTTCCCTGATTACTGGAGGAAACCTACTTATTAATAAATGAATTGAATGAACCCACCTCATCTTCAGAGTGCTTGATGAAGACAAATTTGTCAGTGAATTGGAAAGTGTGTGGATTATCTGAAGCAATTCGCAATCGTTCATTCTCGGTGTTCATTCCTTTGACGTTATCTTTCAATGTCGTTAAATCTTTCTGTAACATTTTCGAAGTCTGGATCTCCATGCCTGCATAGCAATCCATCCCTCGCTGGAATGCTTGCTGGTAGTTGTGATCGTAACACTAAAATAAAGATCACACATTACAGTCGAACATTCCTAATAGCAACACCACAGAATACTATACAGAAAGTCATCTCCATATTGTTTTTGCGTAAGTGCTATTCGTCATCGATTCGCCACTCAGCAAGTGCCCTAAACAGAAGTAGTCACCCCCTGGAAATATAGCCATTTTTAATACTTCCAGGGGGGTGACTACTTCTGTTTAGGGCACTTGCTGAGTGGCGAATCGATGACGAATAGCACTTACGCAAAAACAATATGGAGATGTATAGGTTAGTATTCTGTGGCAACACCATAGGGACAGAGCGAAGAGTGACGTCACTACCGTGACACCACTTTTTTAAAGACTTCATTGAAAGTTTTAAATGTTCAGTAATTAAAAACATGTCCACACTTCAGAGTCTTTCATCTGAGATACATTGTGCATTTTAGTTATTTTATTACTGTATACGAATCACATTTTATTACTGTATTGGAATGAGACAAACTACAACACAGCTCTACTGTCTTCCACACCAGGAAACTGTCATCACTGGAGTGTCTGTAATAGATAGGTTACTGTATATGTATTTGCTCTCTGGGCTGAGATTTAGTGTCTGTTGTCCGTATTAGAGAAAGTCCTTATAATATTATAGAGGTTACTTAATTTAAAAGAGTATATATGAGAATTCTGTCAGAACATAGGAAACGGTCTGTATTAGAGAGATGTCTGTATTAGAGACGTCCGTTTAGAGAGGTGTCCGTTTTAGTTAAGCGATTGTATTAGAGAAGTGTCCATATTAGAGAAATGTCTGTATTAGAGAAGTGTTTGTATTAGAGAGATGTCCGTATTAGAGATGTGCCTGTATTAGAGAGATGTCGGTGTTAGAAAGGTGTCTGTATTAGAGAGATGTCCGTATTAGAGAAGTGTCCATATTAGAGAAGTGTCTGTATTAGAGAAGTGTCTGTATTAGAGAAGTGTCTGTATTAGAGAAGTGTCTGTATTAGAGAAGTTAGTGCTGTGTTTTGGAGCTTTGGCAGAGAGAGAAACTGTTGGCCTATTGCACTTATTTGTGCACTATACTGTCTTAAAACTACTGTCAACACCAATTCTTGCTCATAACTGTCAAACATTCGCGCCATCAAACCATGCAGAATTGACAACCGACGACACAGTCGCGTTAAAATAAAAACAAAGATAGTGAAATTTTTGAAATTGAAAATTTCGATTTTTTTCGAATTTTCACGGCTGGAGCTGGAAATTAAATTTGCCGGAGGAGTTTTTTTTTTTTCCCGGAGTTTTTTTTTTGGCCGAGCCCGGAGGAAAAACGAGTGAGTTTGTACACCATTGGGCCGGGGGGCGGGCGGAGTTTGGCCTATTTTGCCCAGTCGGGTTTGTTCAACTCGGGAACTCCCTGCATGCCCTGCAGCAAACTACTGTTTACAAGGCTGTCAATCATAAATTAGAAACGGCCGCTCGCACGCGCCAGCGCGAGCGACAACTGACGACGACAGTCGTAATTGTAAAAAAAAAAAAAAAAAAAAGTTCTTGAACTTGGAAATTGAAAATTTCATTTAAATTTCATTTTCACGAATTTGCGGGAGCTTTCTGCCGCTCCGGAGTTTGAGTTTTTTTGAGCCGGAGTTTTTTTGAGCGGGCGGAGGAAAAAAAAGGAGGTTGCACAGCACTAAGAGAAGTGTCTGTATTAAAGAGGTGTCTGTATTAGAGAAGTGTCTGTATTAGAGGAATGTCTGTACTAGAGAAATGTCTGTATTAGAGAAGTGTGACAAGTGTCTGTATTAGAGTCAAACCTCTCCTGTCCAAAAGGAGAGGGTTGATTGTATTAGGAAAGAGAACAAAATTAATTGGGTTAAATCTGGAAAGTACTGTCTTCATCTCACCTCCAGAATATCGTAAACATCCTGATCAAAATATTTCTTAACAAAAGCGTTTGTTGCCTCCAGGCTGAGAATGTATTCATTGCGAGCTCTCATTGCTTTCAACTTGGTCTCTGTGTAACGCTTGTGACACTATTCAATAAAAATGGAAATTTATCGGCTATATCGGCTCTAAACTGTCCTTAGTAGAGGTCAGCAAGGGCCATCCCTGATTGGTCCAGTTTTACTACAGAGGGAACCCAGAGAAAACCTGCTGTGTTTGGTAACGAACTGGAACCATGCTTTCACCTTATTTGCATAAACGAGGTGAAAATATAATCAGACAACAGCAAGGTGAAAGGCACATGCACTAACCACACTGCTATCATCAGGTCTAGGTGTGTGGGATGGAGGGGAAGGGGAATGGCTGTAATCAAGCTCACCTACACCCCTTGACCCAATCACTGACCTTTTCTCTTAGTTTATCAGCATTTTTTGCTCTCTTCAGACTCGCTCTCTTTCGTGGAGCTTGTAACTTCTGCTGAGCGCCTTCTGCTGATTTTAATTTGCTTTCAGCTAGCTTACTTTCTGTTTGCATTGTATGGTAGCGTCGAAGTTTCTGTAAGTAAAAGTACCACACAGTAAGGCGAGGGTGTGGTAGGGATGGACACAGGCTCATCTGGTAGAGGGGGTGCATATTTTAAGGGGTGTCACCATAAATCATGTAGTTAATGCTGACATTCTTAGGGGGAGGGAGAGGGCAATAATGACTTTTTCTGGGGGGTGTATAACCTGAGAAAATTTCCTATAGATGGGGATGTATGAAACATTTCTGACAGTTTTAGAAGATGTCCCTGTGCTATGGATGCTGATATTCTTTGGGGTGAGTCCTTGTACCCCAACGAAAACAATACCTCGTTTAGTTCATTCAATTGTTTCACAAATTCTTCTTGTAAGGTCACTGACGTTTCTCTACACTAAATAGATATAGATGCCATGGATTAATACACTATTTTGGAAAATATGGTAAAGTTATAAATAGGCAAATTACGGTACATAGCAGCTTATTTTTAATTGAAAGACATCATCCATTGTAGCCTACCTTTTTGTTTACTCGTTGCACATCTTCTATGATTGTAGCAAATCGATTAGCCATATTCTCAGATACTCTGGTACCCATATTTAATGTGTTTTTTGCCCTGGATTTTAATTCTTGGATAATCCGTGCAAAAATGTCAACAGTATTCATTTTATCTTTCCTAGAAGAGAAATAGGAGTAGAGTTGAAATAAGATCTTGAAGTCAATACCATCACCACCAACATGATCACCAGCTGAGCATCACTACCATTCTCATCACCACCACTATAACCACCATCATCACCAACTTCACAATTACTATCATCACCACCACCATCATAATACCACCTCCACACCATCATGATAACTACCATTACCACCATCTTCACCACCATTACCACCACCATTACCACCACCACCATCATCACCACCATTACCACTACATCACCACCCTCTTTCTCCACCCCATCCCTGCTAACCCTCCTGTGGTCTTGCCACTGCTGAAGCCTGAAAGTAAAACACACACCACACATTACCTCTGTAACTTTTGACGTAATCTATCTTGGAATCTTTCCGCAACTTTGTCAAGATTTCTGGCATATTCTTGCTCCACTTCTCCCAATCTCTTGAAAAACTCTTGAAAGTCCGCAAGAACCGATAGTTTACTTTCTGTTCTTGCATCATAAAACTTTAACTGCTCCCCAAGTTGTTTGCTCAACTCTGAAGAATCGAGAATGGTAAAATTACAACAATGGAGAAATTTATGCACTATTTCCAGAAATGGCCCCCACTGTTTAACTCCAAAATTAGTTGTAACCATTCATATTGTTTCATGCTAAAAGACTATCCCCTTAAGCTAGGCCATGTTACACAAGGCAATTTTTGTTGCAACTTGCAATGCAATACACCCTTTTCGATAATTACGCCACGAGCACCTCCTTGGCCTGGAAGCCTCGCTCTCATGAATCAAGACGAAAGGCTATTGGCTCACAATTCATGAGAATGAGGCTCTCGGGCTAAGAAGGGATTTGTGACGTAATTATCGAAAGGGTGTATTTCACACATATACCAATATTATGTTAAAAAGTGTCAGTGGGCCTTGACTACTTCTTACTTTCTGATAGTTTTCATTATCATTCATTTCTTTCACACCTTTATTATATGTTATGTGAGGAAAAGATCAACAGAGTAAAATGTGGGGCAAGGCCTCAATAATACTGTGACAGAAATTGTGTTGCAAGCTGCATTAAAATTGCCCCATGTAACATGGTCTAGATACAGTACACCCATCAAGACACATCTGAGATAATTATATGCCTAGACGAACTTGGGAAAGCAAAAGATAGTTTGTCTGATAATTTGCTGTTGTATGAATACAGCAAAAACAGACAGATCATATATCTGTGCCTGATAGTTCACTTTGATGGATGATCCGTCTGTTTGCTGTCTTTATACATAGACAAATTATCAGACAAACAATCTTTTCTTTGACCAAGTTTGTCCAGAGGGATTGTCTGTCTCTAGTAAGAATTAGGCCAACCAATAACTTATACCATGTACATGTCTGACAAATGCAATTCTAAATGCCTGTTCACACAATCCGATTTGTCGGGTCCGATTCTCCTTCTGACGTACGTGGTTTCACACAACACAGCAACAACTACACTTTTTGCCTGGTATGAGCCAATAGCCTTATTCTTACCTTCTTGCCAATAGCAAATCCAGTAAATCGCATATGTCAAGAGGAGAATCGGATCCAACAAACAGGCCTTAAGTCAGACTAGACCAAAAAATTCCCCTATATATCCTCATATAAATTCTACATCAAAGACTGTTATACACATCTGGCAGAAACACAGACATATTATGTATAAACACTTGAAGGCAAAGTTTAAACATAAATGCACTATATTGTGAAAAATATTAACTGTTTCAGCTTTTCCATATTAAATCCAATAATCTTCCATAAAATATTCTGCTATAACCCGCAAATCACGGCATGAGATCAAGGTGGGACCGTGGGAGTTCTAGCAAAAACACATCATATTTGCATGGAAAATTTTAAGTAAACTCAACAACTAAAACGGGTAATATTGTATTCCAGGAAAAATGAAATTGATATATACAAAATCACATGTTTATAAACAAATTTCCACAGTTATATTGAGTATGTGAAAGTCTGGCCAAATAATAGAGAGGTGCGGTGTTTCAAGCATTTCGATATAGTTCGTTTCGGTGTCGAGTCAGCACTCAGCATGGACGCCGTGGAGTTACGCAAGCGAAAAATTAATGAAATTGCTGTAATTTATATATTTAATAGGCATATCAACTAGCTTTCCGATTCTTATCAGAATAAAAAACTCTAAAAATCGTCCAGACGGCGATATTATTATTCACAGTATAAAATGTTTCATAAAAGTAGCAAAGGAAAAATAACAATTGCAGTTTGGCAGTTTGCACTTGTCAGTCGTGGACATTTGTCTGAATAAGTAGCGAAACTGACAATGCCTTATTATTTCAAGAGCGAATGATACAGCTCATCCAATATCGGATTCCAAATAGAAGGATTTTCTTGCCATATATAAAATATCTCCATTGTTGTAGCATCAGCAAATAGCTGCTACACTTTCAAACTATCATAAAACTTCCACTGAAATGGTTTAGTTGTCAATACGAAGTTTTATATCACCCGGAAATGCATTTAAAATATATGTATGTCTATTGTCTTTCTAGAATAGAGAACAGTTCGTTCTGCCTATGAAAATGTTGAATGTCCATTATGTCCCCATGGGAAACTGGCTAACAATAAAACCCAATTCTTACCTCTGTGTTGACTCTCAAAATCTTGCACAGCTTTGTCCTTTTTTGTAGCCATTTTACTAGCCTCGGAAGTGATAAAATTTAACTCTTAATACGGCTTCATTTTCACAGCATATACAGGCAGTAATATATAAAGTCAATGGAAGAATGAGAATTAGCGAAATAACTATGCGATAATTCAAGAAAGATTAGGTGAACAACGTTAAATTGTCGACCAAAATGAATCCATGTTGACTAGCCGGAAGAAAATCGCAACATTTGATTAATACTATCATAATACGCATGCGTAATGTGAAGCATTGAATACCGGAACTTTGTACAAGCGTACATTTATGCCGGTCGGCTAAATTTTTAGCTTTGTACATTGAAGTAATATTTTAAGGAAATTGACTAAATTAAAGTAAAGGACAAACTACAAAAGCTAGTATATATAGGACATTACAAGTAATATTATAACAGAGCCCAACGTCTTAAACTATTTCTTCTTTCAGGTATGCCTTTCATATATCCAGGGTCTTTTCTCCGCTACCTCAAATAGCGGAATAAAAACCCTGTGTAAAACCCAAATTATGTAAAATTGCAGTTGCATTGGGTTTAAAACTCTGCATGACTGCGTCCTCTCAAATAATTGCCGTTAATATTTAAACATGATGCATGATTGATTTTCCACGGTGATTTAATTCTTTCAATCGAACTCAAATTATTTCTCTATTAGAGTATTGATTGGTCATTAATGGGGCGCTGAATATGCAAATATATTTCAGTTTTGCTTAACATAATCAGCGCCTTTTCGTCCTATATAGTTTGTGGGGATACATCGAGTTATGACCTTTTCGCGCATTTTGCGAGCCTAGTTTGGGGCATGTTACGTGTTCGTCTATAAATAGTGTAATTGCGAGTCGATCTATTGTTTCTATCTTTCTATATAAAGCCGGATAAACTCAATTAGCAAGCTTACACATGAACATAAACAATTTGCGTGCGGTCTTCAGTTTACGCATTGTATTATGTAAGTGATGTCAGGGAAAATTCAATACATATTCCGCAGACACTAACTAATTTGTTGTCTCATGCGGGATTCGAACTCGTATCTTTGGGTTTATGTTTTATATCTATACATAATCAGAGACTGGAACCATCTTGCAGCAGATCGTGGTCAACTGGTGCTAGTGATTAAATAAAATAGAAAGATTTAGTTTAATTTGCTTGTTCCTTTATTAAGTGTCAATATTCCTTAAGTTGACCACCATGTATCATGCTATTGCTACCTCGAATTGCCAATGTCGAGTTGTACAGACGTGCTTGGCTTTGCGTGATGACTATGCTATATAGCATCCAGTCGTGCACGCATGTAATATTTCGTACGTGACAATGACTGAGACATAATGGCATAATGGCAGACATTACTTCCGCAAGGATCAAATACCTGTTTAAACAAGTGTGAAGTGTGATCCTAAACCAAAACATGAAAACAACAGTCAAACATGAACGCACGAAACATTGATCTACAGTCGAACACTCTTTTAGCGGAGGCTTATTGAAGTTCCCAAACGATATGCCATTATATTCCTTTACTTCCATTCAGCGAACACACGGTTCACTACCTACACCATAGATGGATTTTCTGGGTGTGCCCCCAAAAAGTTTTCCCACCCCATCTAGAGAAATATGCACCCCCCAAAAAAAATTTAAATGCTCATTGGGATAAATGACAGTAGTGTGATTGAAATAAAGATTTTGAACTAAGTAAGACTAAAAACAAGGATTTTGAACTAAATAAGACCAAAAATCTCAAAACTTTCTGGGGGCTTCGCCCCCTTACCCCCATTGCCAACTATGCCCCCAGACCCCTGCTGAAGCTTGCTCGGCGGCGCTACGCACCCTGTCGCTCACCTCCCCCCTAAATGTTTGACACCACCCCTAAATTTTCGGCACCCCAGAGAAAAATCTGAAAATCCGTCTATGACCTACACTGGAATCACTCATTCAACGGATTCTATCACAGAACATATTTACACGCTCTTTATTTGAATTTACAATATTTTTTTCAATTTTAGTCTTCCCTTTATGACTTTAAGAATTTTGCCATAAATTAATTGCTATCAATTATAACTAGAATCCTACCTAACTAAAAGTTAAAGATATTTCGGTAAAATACTATTAGTTTTGGGCATCTGTAACGAATTGAAGAACTTGGCGTATTCTGGTCCTCGAAGCATCAAGGTATCGCCGCCAATTTTAGGTC
The DNA here is from genome assembly GCA_016169945.1 of Trachythela sp. YZ-2020. Taxonomy (NCBI): domain Eukaryota; kingdom Metazoa; phylum Cnidaria; class Anthozoa; order Malacalcyonacea; family Clavulariidae; genus Trachythela; species Trachythela sp. YZ-2020. The sequence continues at coordinate 2,144,377 of JADLSH010000098.1, read as the reverse complement.
CACTCCTTTCCTGTGAAATGAATGAAGGGATCTTATTAAACTATAACTTTATTTACACCTGATGGTTCTAATAGTTCTAAACTGTTCTTCCTAGAGGTCATCCCTTATTGATACAGTGTTACTACAGGAGGAAACCTGGACGAAACTAACCGCTTTTATAGCACTATCTGTTCTAAATTGTTCTTCCTAGAGGTTCGGTGAGGGACATCCCTAACGAGAAATGAAAACGTATGAACTAACCTTCCACATTCCGCATTTCTCCCAATTTTTAGCACCACATTTTCTAAAATAAGTAATGTTAAAGGTGATGTAAAGTCCCGATGTAAACAAACCGGCAACGTCCGTTTGTTTACATTTTAAACACGCTATATTTAAAAAATTATGATGTGTTCTGGGTCGATTCGATTCGAGTTTCTGATTTAGAAGATGTCAAATTTTAGTCGAAACAACGCGAAATTTGGGCATTGTTTACATCGCGGGACCCCCCATAGTGCATGCGCAGAATGGACTTTACATGGTCTTTAAATATAGAGACCTAAACTAATTTATGCTTTGGTTTGTACTTTTATTTGACTTTGTTCACACAAGACCGGGCGAATTCGGAACCGCAGGCAATTGGATCGTGCAAATTAAAGTACGGTTTTGAATTCATTCGGTCTCCTGCATGAACTCAGCCTTATATATTGTTTAAAGCTTCTCTCTATTCTGAAGAGTAAAATTGTGTGCAGAATGGTAAAAGCTCCAAATAAGCTCCAGCAATTCTGCAAATATTTTATAGTCAATGGAGTAAAGGTTAGAGCAACTAGATTGAAATACAATGGAAATCATATTCGGTAGATCAACTAAATGTGAAAACCTAATCAAGCCAATGAAAAGACAATGGAACATTCCGACACTGGATCGTGACTGGATGGCACTATTGTTATGCTAAGCAGGCCTGGAAAAAAATGATTTCTTTCTGGGACTAATGTGATCAAACAAATTTTTTTTTGTCAATATTCGGGCAGTTTGCTAACTAGCCAAGACGTGTCTATCCTTTCCCTCCAACCCCTGTTGATCTCACAACTGCATTGCAAATCAGCAAATATCTAGATTTGTGTATTTAAAACATATCTTATGGTCATCTGCTTCTAGAATGGCTAAGTGCTATGCAAGGGGGCCAGGGGACCATTCGCGGTTTATACAAGGAAGGGGGCAAGGGAACATTCTCGGTCAAATATGGGTCCTACCTGCACTCTCGCGTGGGATACCGCTGTCCATATGCGATCGTGCGTTCATTGCAGTCGCGACAAGAGAAAAATTTCTTCATGACTTGCAAAGACGTTAATGTGTGGTTTTCTTCTTTGCACTTGACTACCGGTGTTTCTGCCACGTATTTACACTAAATGAGGGAGCAAAGGTAGAAATGAACGCGTTGTTTGTTTTGTTTCATGTGTAAACTGTTAGTAATTCACTTCAGGGCTTTACCTGCAGACATTGTACAACTTTAACTTTCATTTCTTTAGTTGAGAGCATCTTGGTTTCCATTTCTTCTTTCTTTTCTCGAGACCAAAAATACGCTTGTTCTTGTTCAAGTTCAACCTGACAAATTAAAATAACACTTTGTCTGAGTAAAGAGAAATTCTGACAAAATAGAAACTGTATCGACTGCACTAACTTCTCAAACAGATATTCAATTAGACAGACAAATATAGAGCTAGAGAGCGAACAAACGAACGACAAATAAATATACAGCTATCTTACTTCCCCGACATGTTTTCACTTGGCTTTCATACAAACAAACAGCATAACACACACAAAGACACAAACAAACAAACAAACAAACAAACAAACATAAAGAAGCCGATAAACAGAGACATGCATACCTGTCGTACTTCGCCAACATGTTTTGATTTGGCTTTCAAAATCCTCTGACCTTCAGCGGAATCCAAACTAAAACCATCAGCCAATGAAAACGACTTCCCAGAATTCGAAACTACAAAGATTTCAAGAAAAACATTTCAGTTGCTACAAAGAAATGTGTAATACATATAGTGGAAACGGTTGCCTCGGGGTAAATATCAACCTAAAATGAACATATTTTGACTCCTTTTTAAGAAGATCTATTTTTCGGTTTTATACAATTGTGTTATCACAAAACCTGTGGACTAGCATCGAAGGTCGCGCTATGGTCCCGGAAGGGTTCGATTCCAACGCGGTCAAGCAATTTTTCATCTTGCCGGTGCGGAGTAGACTTGCTCCAAGTCTCTCTTTCACTGTCTCTCAGTTCTGTATCGAACCACTGTAGTGTAAATAACATGACGTAGCGAGGGGTGGCGGAGCGAGAAAGAGAGCTTGTCAAATGTCAACTTGGAAAATCTCGGTTCAAAACTCAACCGAAGCGGCTATCTTGTTGTATCGATCCACTATAATGTAACTCATGTTATTTAAACTGTAGTAGATCGATACAGAAAAACAGTCTAGCCGCTTCGGTTCAGTTTTGAACCGAGTTTTCCGAAGTTGACAAGTCTAGGTTAAGTAAACGGTCCTCCAGTCTAGTGAATTGATATATGGTCTTATACAATTCTCTTCAAAGTATTTCCTGGTAAAAAAAATGCTATCTTCTGGGAAGTTATTGAAAAACTTCACAGAATGTTGTCTATATCGTTAGTGTCTTCCGTGGAAGACAAACAATGATGATAAACAGAAACCTAGAATAGCGGTTGTATTGTATTTGGTTCATGAAAAAATCTCTCATTGTTTAAGTTTCATTGTTTAACCTTGACCTGTTGTTTGGATTGAGGTAATTGAAGGATTGTCTTATAATATATACGACGTTTTCGTGGAAGTGACATTTTCTGTTTAACCGGTATCAGTTTGATATTGAAAACAGGATTATGGCAGATTATATTAATGACTAGCTTTATAGGAGTCAATTGCATAGCTTTGCTATTGTATGACTTAAGGCGTGTTAGTTGCATCACGGTTGCATGCAGTGGTTAGTGAATTTATTATTCACCCTCTGCAACAATGGTATGATTTCAGCATTGCTTCCAGACACCTCAGGTTTTCTCCAGGTACTCCGGTTTTCTCCTGTAGTAACACTGCATGGACAAGTATACATGATGGCTCTTACTACACCTCTTGGGAGAACAGTTTAGGACTGACACACATATATGACATATATATATACGTAATTAATATAGTTTTAGTATAAAACATTGGACCTAGAGAATAGAGAGAAGAATAGTTTAGACACTTTAGAAGCTATCCAGCAGTATAAGAGTAGTTTTAGTAAGTAAGTTTCTGAAGTACACCCACCCAACCAATATAGGGATTGGGCCCTTACTAGACCTCTAGAGGTAGAACAGTTTAGAACTGATAGAGCTATCTTCACATGATATGAATAACTGAAGTACTGAACTCCAGCTAAAAAGGAAGAGGTTAGTTGGCTATAGCTAGTTGGCAATAAATGTTTACCGTAATTTGAAAACATGCTTTTACTTTCTCTAACGATATTGAATTTCAAGGGATTACATCCCATTGAGGAAATCTTAATCGTAATCTTCTGCGAAACAGCCTTCTCAGAAAACACCAGATCAATTCTAAGATTAGAAATTATGGTGAAAACCATTTCCTGGTCTTTTCATATATATGTGTGTATGATTAACCTAATTTCAGTTTAAGTTGAGAAGTCGCAGTAAGGGTAATTCTTAGCGAAGGAAATATTAAGTGTAGTCAACTGGATGAAAAGGAACACATCTTCAGATGAAGCGGAAATGTTGGCAGGGAAAAATTTAAGTGTCATATAGGTCAGCATAGCGGTAAATTTGAAACTTGGCATAATGAAGTGTTTGAACAAAATTCATAATCAAGTGTCTAGGGAGCTTGGAAATACGCCAACTGGATGATTTGTGCGGGGTTTTTTTCTACGTGTACATCGTTCTGGATTTGGCAGAATCATGCTTTCTGGTATTGTCAAATATGGCAGTGAAGAAGAATATTTTGGCAATTGACTTCGAATGGTCTGTGGTGTATGGCATCTTAATGAGAAAGGTAATTCCTGGAAATATTTATGTTTCAGATTTGCTAGAAAAGATTGTATTAGGTTGTTTAGGAGATCATAATAATATATACATGCATAGGAAAACTAGGTGATTGATGAAACAACTATAGGTTTAACAAAGTTGTTGATTCCATCTAATAAGCTAACAGAAATTCTGGTATTCTCGTTTCTAAACTATATAGCAGTTAGGGAAAGATGTTTTGGTTAACTTAGAATGATCTATGGGAGATGGCATCTTGGGAAAGGTAACTAACTGTTCCTGAAAATATTTATGTTTGAGAATTACAAGAAACACAACTGCATTGAAGTTGCTTGGTAGTTTAACTAACTTACAAACCAACCAATCAACTAACTATCTAATTAATCAACTAACTACATAACTAACTACCTAACTCACTAACTTATTAATTAGATGAATGACTTTCATCTACAACTGAATATGGATTTAAATTTACATCTCAAAATAACATGATTGATTTACATTTTACCTCTGAGTTTATAGCTTAATGTTTACAAAAGGTATAGTACTGTACATAGTAAGAATAGAAGTAATTAAACTTTTATACAATTGTTTGACCTGTTCTCTAATTCTCTAATCAAAGGAACTCAATTCAATGATATCAAATAAACTAAATCTCTTGTTTTCCAAAACCAATTCCTTAAATCTTTATTACACTTTAGTCTTAACCTTAGCCTTTGGTTACAAAAAATATTTGAAGCATACCATTTACAATTTGCTGAGAAGTTAATGCTTGTATGCAATAAATTGGTAAGCTCTGTACAAAAATATAACATGATTAGTCTATATATATTCTCTATCAATTTCTACATTTGTAAGAAAAATTATTGGTATGAAACCATAACTTTGTTTAATCATTCTACATAGTGTTATATATTATACACTTAAGGTGGGGAAATCAGGCACATGCACTCTCTAATGATAAGGTAATCTTCTCTTCCTCTCTACTAAATAGCTGATCTTTCCAATGATAAAATAAACTCGAATGTGGTCAAGATACAAAATTATTTTTATTCACTGGTTTTACATTTTCACCTAATTTAACTTGACAACATATTGAATATAATTGTAACAATGATATGCTAATTGGGTGGGGGAAATTCGAAGTTAATATGAATTATTACGTGATCTTTTTACACATTGCAACAACCAAATCACGGCACCAAATCGTGTTATCACGGTCATATATAAACTTATGCTTTCACAATTCTATTAAATATAGTATGTCTTCGCTTGTTGAGTCTTTCCACTTTCGCTAGTCATCTGACATACGACGCAGTCAAAATTATGGCCTCGTTTGTGCAGAAATCAAATTTACATGTACGGTTCATGGCAAGCTCGTAATCTTTCGGTCATAGTTTTTTTTATTGGAGTTGGTTACTCCAATAAATAGTAATCATGATCAAACAAACTGTATTAGTTCTTTTATATTGCATATCTTCGCCTATATCTGTTTCTTTCAACTTGCTCTAGTCGAACTACCGCTCGTATTTATGGAGAAATCAAGGCGTAGTATCAATAATGGTCAAGCTCGTATAGTCTTGATTCATTCAATATCCATCAGCAAATTCCATCGAACATCGAAACTCAGTTCTTTTAGATTAGAAGTCTTCGTCTATGGTATCTGTTTCTTTCAAGTTGCTCTAGCTACTGTTAAAATGTGTAAAGAAAACAAGCTGATATACCGTAGAGTGTAAATCGTCAAGTTTGCTCATGCTCTTTTGGCAAACTATTCTCTTTGAATTCATTCAATATCTACAACACAAAATCTTATGGTAATGACAGTTATGCAAACTCCTCTTGCTTTAAGGTTGTATAACTTCGTCTATCATCTATTTCTTTAAACTTGCTCATATATAAGGCAATGAGTTTGAATTACTGAACTGTAATTGTGAAGTAATTAAGCTGATACTGCGATAGTGTAAATCGGCAAAGTAGCTCGTTATCTTTCAGCAAGGTATTATCTTTTGATTCATTCAATATCTATCACCAAATAATCACAATCACAATCTCCGTTCCTCTACTCTCTAGATTGTATATCTTCGCCTATTTGTTCCTTTAACTTTGCTCATGAAATCAGACAGACAAACGATGTATTCAACATTCAGCTCCCATTTTAACAACAACGTTTTCTCGCCTTTAAACGGAGGGATTAGAGGTCTAATATGCTTATTCTGTAAAAACAGTTTTATCAAATTCTGAAGCCGTTTTCTTAGCTTATCCTTATCCGCTTTCTCATCCGTCTTGGGTACTGGAAAACCCCAAGTTATGAGCTGCCAGTAAATGCGAGCAAGCATCCTGGCCAGCTCAAACTTGACGTCCAAAAGATGATTCTTTTCAGAACGTGTGCTTGTGTTCTCTAGCATAATACTTGTGCCCAAAAATAGAGCATATGCACCCTTGTAGGACAACGTAAGGAAATCCTGTATATCTTTCGAGGTTCCCCGAGGCTTTTTGAGGTGCTTAAAATGGGCTCCTTCTCCAAGATTCAAAGGCAGGGAAGATGGAACGACCTTGTGGCTTTCCAACTCAGCTACATAGATTGGATGTAGCAAATAGGAACTGTCTAAAGCGTAGAATGCATCGAAGTACAATGAGTTTAGGACGTTCGATGGAATGGTTTGATTCGTTGCCATTGTATAAAGTTTTCACTGCAGTTTTGTTTTTGTTGTTTTGGAAGTGAGATGCAAGTATAGACATGCATTATAACTACTGATAGAAATATTTGGCTACATAGCCTATAGGCATTTCGTGGGGGAATGGTGGCGAGTTTTAAGTACCCTTGCAGTAGAAGGCGAAAATTTTACATTCATGGTTTAGTATTCTTCCTGAATTACCTCAACTTTTTCATACTGTACAGCTCTAGCAAGTTCTAAACAGTTCTCCCTATAGAGGTCCTCCAGTAATGGCAATCCCTTATTGGTCCAGTACTACGACAAGAGGAAAACAAAACTAACTATTTTATACTGGATAGCTCTATCAATTCTGAACTGTTCTCCCTAGAGGTTCAGTAAGGCCATATTTTATTGGACCAAGCAGTGTTACTACAGGAGAAGAACTAAAATAACTATATTTATAGCTATATCAGTTCTAATCTGTTCTCTCTCTCTAGACGTCCAGCAAAGGAAATTCATTATTAATCCAATATTACTACGAGAGGAAACCTAAACTAATCTCTCTCTCTCTCTCTCTCTCTCTCTCTAGAGGTCCAGTCAAAGAAATTCCTTATTGATCCAGTATTACTACGGGAGGAAACCTAAACTAAACTAACTTTATTTATACTGGAAAGCTATATCAGTTCTAATCTGTTCTTTCTAGATGTCTAGTAAGAGAAATTCCTTATTGATCCAGTATTACTACGGGAGGAAACCTAAACTAAACTAACTTTATTTATACTGGAAAGCTATATCAGTTCTAATCTGTTCTTTCTAGATGCCTAGTAAGAGAAATTCTTATTGATCCAGTATTGCTACGGGAGGGAACCTAAACTAACTTTACTGGAAAGCTATGTCAGTTCTAAACTGTTCTCTCGAGACGTCCTGTATAAAGGAAATTCCTGGTCCAGTAAAATTTTAAGCAGACAATTGCTCTCTGCAGGAAAGGGGAGGCGAAAGGCACGCCCACTACCCACTGTCCCATGCAAGCACTTCAGCTCGGTAGTGATTAAACTGTACAACAATATCTTAAGTCGGGTGGCAGTGCGCAGCACTCAACAGTGCCACCCAACACTCACGCCAAAGCGGACTTTCCCGTCCGACACTAAAAATATCAAATATGTAATAAGGAAACCTATAGAGGATTAGAATACTATTGATGATTATTTGGTGTAATTTAACAACAGAGTGTATGCAATATTGGCTACCAGTAATTTGGTAAAAAGAAATATCCATCTAAAGCCAGATTGAATCTTATACATGATCATTAAATTTGAAGGGAAGAATGTCTCCGGGCCAGCAGGTACTCGGCAATCACTTGGTTCTGGGAAGAACCAGCAATGGTTATGAAAATGTTTCGATGTTTTCAATCGACTAACTGCCCAGTAATGTACTTAGTCAGTAGCCAAAATTATTTAAGGTCCGTCCGGAACTGTCCTACTAATACCGATCATGACAAAAGTCAAGTGGAATTTCCTGTTTAAATCTAACTATAGATCAATGGGACCGTTCCAGACAGATTCATCATAGACATGAGAAAATTTTGTCTACACAGCAATATACAGCTAATTCAATTAACATCACAACTCCCTTGACCTTGGCACAATGGACGTGTTTGTATGTCTTTCTTAGTGCTTCTATTTTTTCGTAGCATTTTGCAAAACACAATTTTCCATGTCCCTATTATACATATGCATGTCCATTGTGCTTTTCGCGTTTAGGTGTCGCGGTTTTGAGTAAGGTCCTAAGGATAACCTTATTTAATTAGCTGTATGCACGCAGTGCATGGCTGATGCAACAGTCGGGGTGTTGCTGTGGTATCAGAAGAGACATCGGGAATTCCCCTCTTACATTTTCACCATAACAGTGCTATAACGACTAGATAAAGGATCGTTTTTAAACAGTATATATCAATAACATCACGTCATGAATTTGATATTAAATTTTCCCCAAATTAGAAATTTTTTTCTCCTAAAATGTCATTCAAATGTACAATTTGCAAATTTGCGCATTATTGTATTTAGTTTTGTTTCAGTTGAGTCAATCCGGATCTTATATTTTGTTTTCCGCGTTGTTATTGGCTTTTCAAATTAACACTTGAATATACTTTTGATTGTGCAATCTGTCAAAATGGTTTTGATTGGCTAAGAACTATATAGTGACGTAATGATTCCAAGAAGAAATCGGCAGAAGCCAGACATGGGGACCATCCCCAACAAGAGAGTATAAATACAAGAGAAAATATGAATGCTGACATAACACATTATATGGTCGCCTTATATGCAAATAAGGGAGCTGTTTAGCTACTTAGCCGCGATAATCAACGCGCAAATTTGGTTTTTGATATGGTGGACAACAGCCGTACATTAAAGAGTAACATTTTGGCACAAATGAAGCATTTTTACAACAAGGCAGGAGACTTCACCGCAAGTTGTCGACAAAAATCGGAACGTGTGATGAAAAGCTATGGTATTTCTGGTCGGGAACTGGCTTTAAACCTTGGACATAATGCCATCTTCGAGGGGCTGGTTGGTTCCGCATCTAGAAGAGCATTATTGGGCGCTTGTTACGTGGCATTTGTTCGATATTATCAAGACCTGGGCGTCTTAAACCCCGAGCGCTCTCTCCTTCGTGACGAATGCTTGGGACTTGTGAATACATTTCACCAGCAGCATCTCAAAAATGGCTACCCTCCACCACAGCTGAGCGAGGTTAGCAATGAGGGAAACCTGAATGCGTTGATGCGTATTTTTGTCACACAAGATCCAATGTTTGTGGACATGTTTCATGGACATCCATCCAATGTGTTGTTCACAGCCGCGCGAGATTATGAGTTGAGTTTGGAAATGAAGCAAAGCTTGGACGACCTTGGGGTATTCCTTTGGAATAACAATGAATAGAAACAGTCTCATGATAGAGGACTCTTAAGGCTTGGTACCATTTAGTCGTAACTGTCGTGAACAAATCAGGGTGACCCCACAGTATACAAAAGACGAGATGGACCCAGACTATTTTACATCGTCGAACACGAGTTGTTCACGACAGTTACGACCAAATGGAAACCAGATTTTACTGAACTTCTATTTAGGGTAAACAGTGGAGATTGGACAACTGGCATAACTAGTATAATCCAGTATAAATATGTTAGTTTAAGATCTATCAACGATGGGGCATTTGCCCTAAAAGACTAAAATAGACAGAAACTGTTATATATATATATAATCAAAGGACGATCTGCCTGATATTTTTAAACACTGAAATGTATATATTTTTTTACACCAAAGTATAATTCTTGTACAGCGTAAAATTATTATGTAAAGTCTAAATAGTTGTATAATAGAATAGTGCAATATATATTTTACACCACCGATTTAAAGTACATCTAATTTGTAAGATTAATTATATCAAATATATTTTTATTCTTAAAGTATTTGTTTATAGGTCTGTTTTCTATTTTAAAAGTATCAAGCGTAATGTTTTCTGATTTCACTTTCATCGTCGCCAGAAAACTCCCAAATGGTTGACCGCTCACTAACTTCTGCATAAAGGCCAAAGCTACCATCTCCCTCACCCAAAACGTCATGTTTGATGGTCCCCAATACTTCACGTAAGCGAGACATAGCCCACTCCACCTCGCTCACAATTTCGTAGTTAATAACCAACTGCTCATGCTGATGTAATAATTCCGACCCAGACTCCTCGTTGTGTGTACTCGCAAATCGAGTCTCTGGAACACTCTTTATGTACTTATCTGCTAGGCCAGCTAAAGTCGCTTTAAATTCATCAAATCTTTTCCGTGTTGGCTCTAAATCTGGGACAAGCCATTCGTTAACTTTTAAAGCATTTTCAAGCACTTTACAAACGTTTAATAAATGCTCATTTTGATATTTTAAAGATTCTTTGGTCCGTGCGCTTTCTGTGTGTTCGTAAACATAGTCAAGCAGTAGAGATGCTAGGTAATACAATGACAAAATCTTTTCAAGGGTGTTTTTAATTGAATCTTCCGTGACACCGCGAACCGAAATTTCCCCGTCCTCCAGTGAGCTCATACAACCAAAATTAAAATCGTTCAAATTTTCGGTATCGATATGAAACTTTGATAAATCTTTGGCCAGACATTGCCTCGTTTCAAAGAAGCTGGTTAATGGTTGAATATTGTACCAAATCTCTTCAAGCCTGTACTGGTCTGTATCTTCATCTTCAGTATCTTCATCATGGTCAGAGGCATCAATAATGACAATCTTAACTACACTCTCTATCACTCTGTTCAATTTTTCACCAGTTTTGTTATCGCTACGAAAATCGACCAAAGTTTCGTGAATTTCTTCTGTAACAGTTACTTTAACACTATCTGTGACATCTCTGTCTATTGTGGACTCTTCCATATTACCTTGTGTACTGATCTATTATCAACCAATTAAAGCTTTAACTATCAATTTGTGTATAGTTTCTGCCATTTATATATGCTTCAAAAATTGCTCTTATTTGCATAATGAAAGCCTAAAGTACTTGAAAATCTTAGTTCATTGACTTCTGTTTTCACTTTTATTATATATCAGAAACAATATGAAGGTAGCATTCCAGATTTTGTTTAATTCAATGAATTCAACTAATAATAGGACAGTTTCTATGAAGGTAGTGTTCCAGGTCTGTTTGAGTTCAATGACTTCAACTAATCATAGGACAGTTTCTATGAAGGTAGCGTTCCAGATCCTTGTGGGTTCAATGACTTAAATTAATCATAGAACAGTTTCTATGAAGGTAGCGTTCCAGATCCTTGTGGGTTCAATGACTTAAATTAATCATAGAACAGTTTCTATGAAGGTAGTGTTTCAGGTCTTTTTTAATTCAATGACTTCAACTAATCATAGAACAGTTTCTATGAAGGCTTTCTTAGAATGTTTTCTTTTATTCTTTAAGTTTCAAGTATCATCTATGCAATTTCTATTATTTATAATTATGCTTCAAAGTTATATTCTTATTAACATAATGAAAGACAGAAGTACTTTGATATTGTAATTTTGATATTAGTTTTAGGAGTTGTGTTTTCATTTCTATTCTATTACCTTAAAAGACATTTTTCAGACACATTTTTCGTATGCAACTGTATGAGGCGAAAATATAATCAGGAAACCTGAGCATATTGCAATTTGGGTGGCATTATCGTGGATTTAATCGAAGTGCAGTCGCTTATATCTTGCGAAATACTGAGAGTTATAAAACAAGCTATATCTCGCTAGAATCCTTGAACAACGAGAAGTATTTTGGTGTATAGTTTGTTGTTTTAGCATGTCTAGAACTCGAGCTATTAAGGAAGGTTGGCGTACGTCAGTGGCGTACATTTAATGTCAGCCATGTTGGATTTCATTTTAATTAGTTTGAATTTGCCCAGTGAGATTTACCGCCCAAAATGGCGGAACCAACAATTACGAGTTGTGACGTCACTTGCAAGGGCTGAAACAGGCTTTTATGTCAACCTCGTCCCCAGGGTCATCTTGGTGGCCGCGCGACGAAGCTCATCTCCCAGCTTCGTCGCGCGGCCACCAAGATGACCCTGGGGACGAGGTTGGCTTTTATGTTTGTTTGAATAATACAATGCTATTCCCGGAAGATGGAACAAAGCTTGATTCCAAGTAAAGCGGAACTATTATAGTCTACAGATCAACAAGTTATTTTATATTTTTCCTTGTCTTGGATCAAATCGAGCGCTCTGAAACGCGGCGAGAGTTCGTTTAGTTGTGTAGTTACATTTTCAACATAGATAGATCCTTCAAATCATCTGTCTTCCACAAAGTTCATTTTCAAACTGAATTTGGCGCCGTTTGACCGTATGTCGAAGGGTAATTCCCAATACTTGGTCGATCAAAGGTAACATTTTTAAAGTTTTTTCATTAAATTAGTGTTTTAAAATAGTCAGACCACAGGTTTTTTAACTGAATATTTTATTATAAACACTCAAATTACATCTTAGACGTAGCTTATAGAGACAGTTTAATATAAAGCCTGAGACTAAGAGACATTTTATACATAAGTACAAACTTCACAAATTATAATACTGTGTAACTAAGCGAGATACAATAAATAGTACTAATAAATTGATTATGTTGTTCATAAATAAGCGAGATAATAGTGTCAATAAACAATAGTCAAATACATCAATTCAAATAAATGGTGACAAATCAGTGAACTCTTCCATCTGAGCAAGCGACAAATTCGCATCGTTGAGATGAATAGGGCGGTCGATCCCTTTCCTTTGGCCAGCTTGCTTGATTCTCAATTCTTCAAATTTGTTTCGTAAACTTCCCAAGCTCTCTGCCATTTCGTACACCAATTGAAAATCTTTGATCAAATTTTGATAAACTTTAATCACTTCATAATCTTGCTTACTTCGCAAATAAATATTCGTGAGAGTAGACAAATGATCCAGTGTATTCATTCTATAATCAAGGGCTTCTGATTTGAGATTTGGTATTTGACAACCCCATTCATTTAACACATGTCGAATGACGCTTAAAGCATTTGATATCAATGGTAGTAACTTCTTGCTTGCATCATAAAGCTCTTCATCGCTCTCTAAACAAAGAACAACTTGGGATAATCCCACGTAAGCCTCGCGGAGAAACTCTTCAACGGACAAACTCATACTTAGGCTGTTCAATGTCTTCATTACTCCGAGTCTGAAATCAACAAATTCTCTTTCATCCAAGCCTTCATTCTTTAATTTCTCCAGAAAGCTTTCTTTAATATCTTGGATCAAGTCGAAAGCTCTAAAACTCTGCGAGATTTCGTTAAGTTCTACTAAAGTACCATTATCAGCATAAAAATTAGATTCTTCGAGCGGCGATCTGTTCCCTACAGAGTCCATTTTGTAAATGAATAGAGCGCCAATGCCTATTCTTTTATACTATTCAAAGAAAGCTTTTTCAAATAGCTTAAAATTGTGATGGTTTTCGCCACTATGTTCGTCACTTTGAATTTGGCGCCGTATGACCAAGGGTAATCCCCTCCAGGGTAATCCCCTTCACTAGTCCATTCAGGATTGAACCGGTTCCATTCCGGACTGAATCGGTGTATGAATTATGGGTACGAGAATGAGCGTGAATTAAGACAACCTGGTAAATTTATCCAACATATAGAACGTTCCGTTCTGATTTCTTCACCTTTTATTTGTCGCGCGAGCACACATGCACAACTATATCCATTTTTAAATGTATATATTTCTTCCATTTTTGATCAGTTGTTGCCTGGTTTAGTTCTTGGCATCTTGTGTATTGCCATGTTTAATTTTTCAAGTTTCTCCCATGAATTGTTCGTATTCAAACTACGCCTATCTTTTTCAGTTACGGCTTGAGATAATTATAGAATCTTCCTTGACCATGTTGAAACGAAAATATTGTGTTTAAAACGAGCTGGTTTTGTGACAACCAGGCAGTCATGAATATAATAGACAGTTGCGGTATTCTTGTATTCATGAGGGCTCTCGTGAATAGAAGATGCAGTCTTATGCATGAGATTACCCTATTACACTGTTAATTCTAGGGAGTAATTTTAACTCCACCGTAAGAGTTGAAATAACTCCCTTTTGGGGAGTAAAAAAATAGAGTATATTTCACTCCAAAACCAGAGTTAAACCTACTCCACTTCAGTTCATATTAAAACTTTTACTCTACTAAGAGTAAATATTACTCCACTGCAGGGATAAAATATACTCCAGCAAAGGAGTACAAATATTCGAGTACTTTTTACTCAGCTTCGTCGCGCGGTCACCAAGATGACCCTGGGGACGAGGTTGGCTTTTATGTTTGTTTGAATAATACAATGCTATTCCCGGAAGATGGAACGGAACTATTATAGTCTACAGATCAACAAGTTATTTTATATTTTTCCTTGTCTTGGATCAAATCGAGCGCTCTGAAACGCGGCGAGAGTTCGTTTAGTTGTGTAGTTACATTTTCAACATAGATAGATCCTTCAAATCATCTGTCTTCCACAAAGTTCATTTTCAAACTGAATTTGGCGCCGTTTGACCGTATGTCGAAGGGTAATTCCCAATACTTGGTCGATCAAAGGTAACATTTTTAAAGTTTTTTCATTAAATTAGTGTTTTAAAATAGTCAGACCACAGGTTTTTTAACTGAATATTTTATTATAAACACTCAAATTACATCTTAGACGTAGCTTATAGAGACAGTTTAATATAAAGCCTGAGACTAAGAGACATTTTATACATAAGTACAAACTTCACAAATTATAATACTGTGTAACTAAGCGAGATACAATAAATAGTACTAATAAATTGATCATGTTGTTCATAAATAAGCGAGATAATAGTGTCAATAAACAATAGTCAAATACATCAATTCAAATAAATGGTGACAAATCAGTGAACTCTTCCATCTGAGCAAGCGACAAATTCGCATCGTTGAGATGAATAGGGCGGTCGATCCCTTTCCTTTGGCCAGCTTGCTTGATTCTCAATTCTTCAAATTTGTTTCGTAAACTTCCCAAGCTCTCTGCCATTTCGTACACCAATTGAAAATCTTTGATCAAATTTTGATAAACTTTAATCACTTCATAATCTTGCTTACTTCGCAAATAAATATTCGTGAGAGTAGACAAATGATCCAGTGTATTCATTCTATAATCAAGGGCTTCTGATTTGAGATTTGGTATTTGACAACCCCATTCATTTAACACATGTCGAATGACGCTTAAAGCATTTGAAATACGCGGTAGTAACTTCTTGCTTGTATCATAAAGCTCTTCATCGCTCTCTAAACAAAGAACAACTTGGGATAATCCCACGTAAGCCTCGCGGAGAAACTCTTCAACGGACAAACTCATACTTAGGCTGTTCAATGTCTTCATTACTCCGAGTCTGAAATCAACAAATTCTCTTTCATCCAAGCCTTCATTCTTTAATTTCTCCAGAAAGCTTTCTTTAATATCTTGGATCAAGTCGAAAGCTCTAAAACTCTGCGAGATTTCGTTAAGTTCTACTAAAGTACCATTATCAGCATAAAAATTAGATTCTTCGAGCGGCGATCTGTTCCCTACAGAGTCCATTTTGTAAATGAATAGAGCGCCAATGCCTATTCTTTTATACTATTCAAAGAAAGCTTTTTCAAATAGCTTAAAATTGTGATGGTTTTCGCCACTATGTTCGTCACTTTGAATTTGGCGCCGTATGACCAAGGGTAATCCCCTCTTGCAGGGTAATCCCCTTCACTAGTCCATTCAGGATTGAACTGGTTCCATTCCGGACTGAACCGGTGTATGAATTATGGGTACGAAAATGAGCGTGAATTAAGACAACCTGGTAAATTTATCCAACATTTAGAACGTTCCGTTCTGATTTCTTCACCTTTTATTTGTCGCGCGAGCACACATGCACAACTATATCCATTTTTAAATGCATATATTTCTTCCATTTTTGATCAGTTGTTGCCTGGTTTAGTTCTTGGCATCTTGTGTATTGCCATGTTTAATTTTCAGTCAAGTTTCTCCCATGAATTGTTCGTATTCAAACTATACGCCTATCTTTTTCAGTTACCTTGAGATAATTATAGAATCTTCCTTGACCATGTTGAAATGAAAATATTGTGTTTAAAACGAGCTGGTTTTGTGACAACCAGGCAGTCATGAATATAATAGACAGTTGCGGTATTCTTGTATTCATGAGGGCTCTCGTGAATACAAGATGCAGTCTAATGCATGAGATTACCCTATTACTTAGAATAAAGGTTTTATCTATCGACTGTCTAGTTAAAACAGACAAACATTTTGCTTCGTCTATTCCTATAATTCCACTGTCCTTACTGGGAATTTTGTTTGTTTGATTTGCATGATAAAAAGCAGTCTAATATTTGAGTTAACTTGTTGGATCTGTAGTTCCGTTTTACCAGGAATTAAGCTTACTAAGCCTTGTTCTATCTTCCGTGAATAGGAGAGTTGATAGGCGAATATATAGAGCATCATATTATTCTCAAGCATATAATGTTACAATTTATTTTGATTTGTATCAATAAAAAGCATTAAAATATTTTAGATCTCTCTGAGTTAGCTTGCTGATCTGTGCGATTACCGAATGTACCAATATTCCAGGAAAAAGGTCAACACATAAACATATTCGATATGTACTATATATTTGTAAATTGGCATTTTATTTAATAAATCAGTATGTACATATAAACATGGTTCTTAATAGGATTTACGTTTATGTAAGATTAGCGAAAGATCCCTTCTTCATCTAATTAGAATATATACACATATATACAATATATTACAATGTGTTACGGTTCACCGGAAATTAATGTCAGTGATTGCTCAATGATACTGCCATAACAATAGGGCAAATACAGTTGCGACATTGTACAGGTGATTCTAATGTTCGCGCCTATAGCGTTAAACCATTGGTTGTGAACTAAGCCAACCTATATATATTCAATATATTACAGAGTCCTTCATGTTCAAATGAGAGCTAACAACAGCTCCCAGATAAGTCAGCAGTTTCTTCCATCTGACTAAAAAGCATAAACTTATTGAAATGATCAGCGACTTCATTTGGCTGCCTTCTAAGTTCCTCAAATTCATCTTGAAGGTGACGTAAGGCTAGATCAATCTCGCTGACGATTTCAAAATCCCTTATCAACTCTTGATGTCTTCTCAGGAATTCATAATCTGGCTTACTTCGCAGGTAGGCATCTGTAAGTTCAATTAGGTGTCCCAATTTGTATTTCTCATAATCCGTTTCCTCGGATCTGAGATCGGGTGGCGAGATGCCTTGCTTTGATAACACATGACGGATTACCCTTAACGCGTTCGTCAGATAGTTATCCAACCTTTTGTTCTGGCTAGTCTTACAAAGCTCGTGATCGCACTGTAGACACAACAAACATTGAAAACATCCAATATATGCTTGACGAAGAAACTCCTCAACAGATTCCCCTTTAAAAGATAAATCACGACTCTTAGTATAAAAGAACATGTGAATTGATTGTATTTCAATTGTATTGATGACGATCTGGCTTGCAGATCGAAAGCATTGCTAAAGCTTGCCGCACACGAGAGTTCTTGGCTGTCTTGGCTGAGGTAACGACCTCGCAAAGCCGTTTAATCAGCCACACTCTCTCGTGTGCGCGTGGTTTTTGCTGACAATTTTACCTCGCGAGGACGTGAGACAAAGATCTATCCACGACCTCTCGTGGCGGTGAGCTCAGACAAGAGCTCTCCTTTAGGGCAGGCTTAAATGTGTTTTTTTTCCACAAAGCAAAACAATTATGGAATTACCTTTATTAAGAGCGTTTAGGACTGCCATTGTGCCAAGATTCAAGTCGTCAAATTCCTTTTCATTAATCTGTTGGTGATGAAGCTCTTCTAAGAAACTCTCCTTGACCCCATGGATCGCCCCAAACGGTCTGAAGCAACTGGATACCTTGTTTAGTTGTCTGTCTAAACTAGTATGCACTTCTTTTGGATTTGCAGCGTAGCTTTCTTCATAAAACGACGCTTCGATAAATGCTTCCTCGTTTGGATGGTGAATTTCATCGGATAACGCCTCATCTAATAACCTTCGGCTTTCTTTTTTCGGATTCAGTGCTTTGAAATTTCCATTGCGAAACGATTCTCCGATGGACATTTCTTCTTCATAAAACGATGCAGCTTCAATCGAACCTTCTTCTTCAAAATGCATCTTCAAACTGATTGATTTTATGCCGAAGTAGCTTAAATAGCCACGGGAATGGTAATTACCATTAACAGGAATTATGCTGAGAAGGTACTTACCCTAGAGCCGACATGTGAATTAATCATGGGACATTTCGGAATGCTCAAATCTTGTGATCGAAATCGCTACTATAAAACTCGAGGGTACTTGTGATCCAATCATGAGACGCTACGGAATGCTGCAATGATGGAACACTTTCGAGGTGTGGTATACTAGTGCTTAAAAATCTTGTGACCAAAATCGCTAGTCGTGGGTATTTACCCCAAAGGAGCGTGTGATTTTATAGTGATGCAAATAAACAGCGACGAAACAAAGCATGGATTTCCCCCTGATGAAAGATAAAGACGGAAGAAATTCCTTTCGAATTTTCTTCAAATTCCTTTCGAATTTCCTTCCATTGTCTCCAGCTTATGCTTTGTAAAATAGCAGGAAAAGGAAGTTATAGAAAAGGAAGGGAGGTCACGTATACAGCAAGTATTCACTGGAAATACTTTCCTGAGAAAAACGAAGATCAATATTCCAAGAAACGAACCATAGATCAAACAATGACGTCATTGTAAATGCTGGAATGCAGTCATGAGATGATGTAATAACAAGTGGTTGCCCAGTCTACGAGAACTATGAGACGTTCGACGTCAAATAATCTTAAAGTTACTATCAGTTACGCTGTCTATTAGAGCTATAACCCAGTATAAAGCCGAAGTTAGTTTAGGTTTGTTTAGGACAATTCTAAAAGTGGCTACATATGCAGAACCATGGACTCAAGGGCCGGGTGGGCGTCTTATCCCATAACACTGCAAAAGTCGGGTCTAACTATTTGTATATTTATGCTGACAAGAATCTACCACAAAGAATGGATTTTACCCAAGAATAGCTTTTTTACCCGCAAGCATTAAAGCCTTATACTGTTTATTACCCTGTATTATGCAATGTCTAGGCCTTTGGCTTTGAGGGTTATTAGCCAATATTGTTGAATAATAAATTAGGGAAAGGTTTTTCTCTTTCTACTTAAAGCGGAAATTCAATTTCGATTTCCAAACATTTGTACTTGTTATGTCTAACAAACTTGTAGTTTTGCTTGCGTGTTTTTCAAATTTGCCAGAATTACTAGAATATATGTCGCCTAGGTCTGACTAGGATGATTAATTTGATTATAAATGAAGTGTTATGTTAGCTTTAAGCTTCTCGTATATATCTTTGTGACTGGACAGTAGTTGCTTAATTTTGTGTTTCATTGGAAAAAACCTTTTAGGAAGTATATATATTGACAATATTGTTTTCATATAACTAGGTCAATGGGATGATTTTTGTGCATAAATAAAAAATCTGTTTTTGTTCTCATATTTATCTCATGACAGCACGGTTGATGTGTTTGCTTGGCCCCTTACATCGCTGAAAAGCCCCTTTCTTAGAGGAGAGTTCAATATTAAAGTATTGTAATTGTGTATTGTATTGTACTGTTTACATATCAGATACGATATATAAGCGTGTTTTGGTTCACGAAATGTTCGAGAACGCTTGATACCATAAAGATAGAGAAAATATTATAATTTCGCTTATTTCAAATTATTTGTCACAACCCGGCAGTGTTAGGATCTTCAGGTGACTTTCATTATGTAAATATGAACTTTCAATTTCCCTCAATATTGGACTGTATATATATAATCAATCATTCGGCATGTCCTTTTAACATAGGGGTTCTTTATTTCGCGTCTTTCACTTTGTTAAATAAGTTGAAATAACCGCTTCCGCCATAATCAAATATTCAGTATGACTTTTTAATATGAGGGTCTTTATTTTCTCATCTTTCAATTTGTTAAATAGGTTGCAATAACCGTTATAGTAACAACAGTTAATAATCAAACATTCTGCATGTTTTTTTGATATAAGGATTCTTTATTTTCTCATTCTTCAATTTGTTAAATAGATTGCAATAACCGTTTGGCAACAAACGTTTCCGCCAGGACGCTATAGTATATCACTATATAAGCGCCCTAGTTTCCGCAATAAGGGAGGCTGAATGGGGGTTAACTGAGCGCTGACATTTGCTCGTATTTTTTACTGACAAAATGTCTTAACTGACTTACTGACAAACCATATAAATCAGCATTTTTGGAACTGACATTTTATAAAATATATTAACTGACAATTGGCTTGAATATTAGCTGACAACTGACACCCAAAGACCCCCACATTAAGACCCTCCAATAAGACAACAGATCGAACTAGGTACAAATTACTTCTTTTCACAAACCTGATTCGTCGTCGGACCCTAACTTGCTCTTGATATTATCTCGTAGTTTTGGCGATGGTTTCTTTACTCTTACATCATTTGGGTCTTTTGGTGTGATTGGTCCAGTTTTCCGTACAATGGCAAGAGCCTGTTTCTAAATGAAAACACAAATAGAACTAACTAACTTTATTCATTTATACTGGATAGCTCTATCAGTTCTAAGCTGTTCTTCCTAGAGGTCCAGTAAGTGCTATCTTACAGTATATTGATCCAGTGTTACTACAGGAGGAAACCTAAACTAACTTTATTTATACTGGATAGCTCTATCAGTTTCAAACGGTTCTCCCTAGAGGTCTAATAAGTCCAACCCTTATTTAGACTTGATAGCTCTGTTTCTGCAGTTATAAAATCATGACGTTATAAGGGTTCTGAGGAAAACGCTGACTCAGCGTATTATTTACGGTATTTCCCAAATAATTAGAGTTTATTCATGGCCAAACAGCAAAATTATATTATAGATTATACCTTTGCCTTATCTGGCTTGCTCGAAGATTTTCTCGCGAAATTTAACGAGACATTTTCGTCGAAGACTATATCGTCGTCAAAATGAAAGCCTCGTCCTAAGACAGGTGTCTTGGGGCCGCTAGGCTGACTCTTGGATGTCGTTGCCTCGCCCGAGGCTCGAGTTTTTGACACAGAGGATGTGGATTGATGTTCGTTCTTTTGTTGTACGTTGTTCGCTTTAAGAAACTCTGAGGCTGATAACACTGGCTTCGGTTCGTTTTCCTCTGAAATGAGATAAAATTTGGATGTAAAAAATTTCGAGCGAAAATGTTTTTTCTGAAAAGCATTCTTACTGTATATAAAGGTACGTTTGCACGCTGCCATTTGTTGAGCCGAATGTTTTTGCTGAATGTTAATGATGAATGAAAGGTTTTGCTGAATGTTAATGATGAATATTTTCAGTTGATGCTGTTATTAGATGACGTTTGCCATGTACTTTTCAAATATCATTGAAATCGGCCTGACAAATCGCAGCGTGTAAATGTACTTTAAAATGATTCTAGTCCCCATACCTTTCTCTTTCTCATCCTCTTTGTGAAGATGTAATTTAAGATTCCTTGAGCCCACGGTCGGTACATTCAGCAGACTGAGGCTAAAAATTGGTTAGAGTAAAGTTAATTATATTTTTTAACAACACTATATAAGTTCTAGACTATATTGCCTTCCCTTGAAGTCCAATAATTGATCCAGCTTTACTACAGGGGGAAACCTAAGAATTAACCAGGGTCACAATGGTGCAAGGTGCCACGTGCACTAACCACTGTGCAACCATCACCCTTCTCATTCTGAAAGTAGATCATTGTAAAACTATGACTTACAAATCTTCTGAAGCGCCATCGTTGTTTCCTGACGATTCTTCTATTAAAACAAAAAGATTCTTCTTATTAAGATGATTAACAAGATATTTTTGGTGCACAATTTTACTGTAAGTGTAGTATAGATACTTGCCAAATTTGCTTGAGTGCACAAGAAACAATATTATAAAATAACATGTTTACTACGCGAGCTGTGATTGGTCAATACCCGTGCAGGATGAGACAATCATGCACGGAAATTTTAGGCGATTAGCGAGGTTTTTAAAATGTCGGGGAAATGCTAATTTTTTCAACTCCTGAATTAAAATTTGACAATTAAAATATGTCGAACGAGAAGGAAAGGAACGAAAACAAGGAACGGAGGTTCGCTCTAGCGACAGAGGAAGACGTTGACAAGTTAGTCGAAAATGCACAAGCAGCAGAAACCACAAAATACAAAACAATTTATGTTTACCATTGTTTCTTTGTCGTTATTTTATAAAATAATTACCGAATGGTTTTCCGTGAGGATTGTGTGATCCTAACACTTGGGATGTTGCTCAACTTTTTTACGTTTTCAGAAAGTCTCGCAACATCTCGCGTGTTAGGATCACGCAATCCTGCACGGAAAACCATTCGGTAATCCTTTAGTAATCCATTGTAAATATGCAATTTTCATTGCCAGCCAGCAAGTGTCTATTAGGTTAGGATTAGGGTCAGAGTTAAGGTCAAGATTAGGTTTGGATTAGGTTAGGTCGTTAGGATTGGGCTAGGATTAGTGTTAGAATTAGGATTGTAAGGATTAGGAAGGAATAGTGTTAAGGTAGGAAATCACTGTATTTAAATTGTGGCTGTTAATATAAGGATTGACCAAACAATTCACCAAACCTGAAGAAGTCTTTTTCTCGCTCAGTTTTTCTTTCCAAGCGTTCAGATAATCCTTTCCACCAGAACCTGACGCAGCCAGACTCTTCAACGTGACTTTCTCTTTACCAGGTGGCGGAGCAGGAGAAGATGAGACAATTTTACCTCCATAGAAGAACGACTCGCCTGCAACTTTCTGTTTCAGTTTACTTGTAGGAAGTTTAGATGGTGCTCCGTATCTACAATAAAGTTATAACAATATTTGTAAGATCAAACTACCTGAAAAATATAACAAGAACTTCGACGTTTCGAGCGAAGGTCCTTCGTCTGGAAATGAGTAGTAACTGCTATTATTATATACACAAGCTCTGGATATGAGGTATTCTGCAGTCTGATTGGTTCTCTACTAGCGGGATTAGCTCATATCCTGCTAGTAGAGAAAAGCAGAAAATGGCTGGCAGATTTGGACAATTAAATGAAGAGGAAATTCAAGTTTTACATGAAAAAAGTACGCCAAAATGTTCTGTTCATATCCAGAGATATTCAGTAAGGATCATTCCGTGTTGGTTCAGTGTAACCACAGGAGGAAACCGGACTTACAAGGGGGAACCTGCGGTGTTAAACAATCTTCTTAACGGAGAGGGGCAAAAGTCTAATCAGACGACTACAAAAAAGGTAAAAAGCTGAATTATCGTGCTCCAGTTATGACGAAATATTGCACCTACCCTTGCTGACACTCCATTCTTTTTGAACGTTTCTTCGAATACTCGCGTTGAACATGATATTGACAGAAATTGCCTTCTGACCTAAAACCAAAATACATAACCGCCGTTATATATGAACCAGTCAATTCATCCAGCAACGATTCAGTGATCGAAATGTTCTACAGCTATTTCACTGTTTTAAAAATCATACTGTTCTCCATTCCATCTGGTCCTCATTGTTTTATCTTTTGCAAATTGCCTATTATATTTATCGCTATGCAAACCTACCAATCTACAAAAAACTTAACCACGTACTTGTTAATAAAGTTTGAGCATCTCCTTCCATCAGACTTCCTTGCTGACTGACAAACTCCAAAATCCTGAGACATTCCGACCATCATCAACTTCTTTGGGTTATCAAGACTAAAAGCGACATCACTTGACTGTTTCTAGAGTAATGAAAAAATCACCACTTACAATTTCAACTGAGTTTGTCCCCCCCCCCCACTCTGGAGCCTACCAGCGGCTGCTTCCCCAGAACACTGCCGTACAGCATATCCCTCAGTCATAATGCACCTTGTCTCAGCCTCACACCCCACTCCATAGCCAAGACTCTCCTCATTACATCCCCCTTCCTACCAGATCAATCTGGATCTATTCCTGTAGTAATATTGTCTATCAGTCATTAGTAGAATCATACTAGTATACGATTGCAAATGCTGTAATTTGATTGGCTACGCTACTCGCTATCTAATTGTCGATAGATAGCGAGTAGCGAAACAGCCATCTCCTCGGCGCGATTTTTAACGAATTTATTTCAATAAATTATGAAAAACGTTTTGAAATACTGTTCTAATAAAACAATTAGATTATTCGCTCTCGATTTCTATGAGATGATAGTTCATTCGGGCTTCGCCCTCATCAACTATCACCTCATAGAAATCTTGAGCTCATAATCTAATTGTTAATTAGACATTTAATTATCCGAAACTGTACTTTACTCGAGGAAACTTGTATACTAACCTCTCTTGGAGGGAGTACGGATGGATTAAGCAGAGCAACAACACTTCCTTCGACAGTTTTCCAATGTTCTTTGTGGTTTTCACCGAACAGAAATAATGATATTGTTGAGGTTTGGAGATGAAATGCAAGATCAGATAACTTCCATATACTATATGCTTCACCCTGGAAGAAAATATCCAAAATTTGGAAAAGTTACATAATATATAAATACATCCATCCATACTTTTTCCCAGGTTTACTCTCGTAGTAACACTGGACCTATAAGGGATGTCCTTTACTGGACCAGTAGAAAGAACAGTTTGAGAAATAATAGAGCTAACTAGTACATAATATAAAGCTCGTTTAGACAAGGTTTCTCCTGTAGTAGCATTGTCTAGATCAATAAAGGATGACCCTTACGGGACCAGTCCTATACAGAGAAACTATAACTATGGATTGTAAAATATATGTTATTTTACAATCCATGCTATAACTGATAGAGCTATATTCAGTATAAACAAAATTAGTTTTACAAAACGCACGCGCATGTGACGCAAGCGCCTCAATTAAGATTAAATGACGCAACATTCACTTTCAAAACAAATGTTCTTTTCGTGCGGATAGGTTTGCAAAAATTGTGTGCGCGAAAAATTTCTTACAAAGCGAAAGCATTCTTACAAAGCGATGGGAAACTTGTTTTCCCTATATTCCGGATCGTTCTTTTCGGATCCCTTCGAAGACAGAGGGAGAGTTGGCGAAGACAAATGGTTGGAAATTGAAAAAATTCCAGAAGAAGATAACTCGAGATTGCCGATCAAAAAACATTCAACGAAGACAGCGAGCAAATATGCAGGTAAAAAGACTCGATTAGTTTTTGGTATTTCTGGTTGCCTGGCTGTCTTGTCTTGCGTGGTGACGGAATAAACGTGTTGTTGTTTTAGAGAGTCTACGACCCGTTGACAGAACACAGATAAGATGCGAGATGTCTCTTGAGGAAAAAATGTACCAGGACTTATTCGGTGTACACAGCAATACGGAAGGTTGGTGAAGTAACTGCCATTGTTGGCCGCATATTATTTTATCTTCCAGTTTTATTTTCGCATAAATTGATGGCACCATGGTCTACGGTGGCACAGTGTATGTGTGTATATATGTGTATAATTGTGTCGTAACGGTGATGGTGTTGTGCTATTTTGTTTTGGTATTGTGTGTGCGCATTTGTGGTATATGGATGTGTTTTGACAATGGACGATGAAAAATTGCCTAGCAAACGTGGAACAAAACGGTGGAGAAAGATCTGAAAAACAATGGCCGTACATGGATCGATGCAAAGGCGATGCCTTGAGACAGAGCAGAATACCCAAAGAAAAGCTGCAGTGTTTGGAAGGGTCAAACAGGAAGCACTCTTCTCAAAACGACTGAGGCAAAATTACAATCCACTGCATATTGCAGGAATCGAACCTGGTCGCAGAGGTGAAAGCCTAACCACACGCCACTTTGCTATACGTACATCTATGTGGCATTCATTAAGCGCCAAAGTCCAATTGTCAAGAACACAACCATAGATTGTTTTCTATATATTTTACAGATTCTGTCATAAAAGAAAAGCCTAAGAGAAAGAAGAGCGATGAGGAACTTCAACTTTCTGAATTAATATTTGAAAATAATAGCGGGGAAGATGATGATAGCGATAACCTGTCATGCTGTGACACAGTTCACACGGAAGATCTTACACGCCGTGGTATAACTTGTCATATGGGTACAGTTTATATCTTATTTTTTATATTGATTATTGTTTGCGACTATTTTGACATATCCTTTGTGGTTGTTTAAAATAAATTCGAATCGAAACCATGCTATTTATATACAAATTGGTAAAGTTTCTAACTTATCTTTAAGTCAAACGAGGATGAGAGTTAACAAGAGTTGACAAGCGAAACGTTTTGCATGAGAGCCGTTTTCTCAACTCTAGAGTTGATTGGATATTACCGCGCGTAGCGGTCAAACGAGCAAAGCCAAAAAATTCTCATCAAAATTTGCACCAGCTCAAAGTTGATGAGAGTGCATGAGAGTCGACGAGAGTTGCCGGTCAAACGCGAGCGATTGAGAGTCGAGCGAGAGTTGCCGGTCAAACGCGAGCGATTGAGAGTCGAGCGAGAGTTGCCGGTCAAACGCGAGCGAGAGTTGCGACTCTCATGGACTCTCATCCTCATTTGACCGGGGCTTTAGACATTGTTAGGTATGTTTGGTGTAGTAGGTGGTATAGGTTTGCCAGTTGGCCATTGCAGTACTACCAGTCTGACTGAGTGGTAATAATAATAATAATATAACGAATATTTGCTGTTATCAATGTGTGTCCTGTGTTTATGCATGCACTAAATAAATTTACAAAAAATTACAGGAAATACAATAAATCAGTCAATAGAATTGAAAAGTCCAAGTTCACGAATTTTGAAATGTTCGTTTAGCTGATTTTCAAAATCATTTGAACTCTCAGTTTTACGAATTTCTAGTGGGAGTTCGTTATATACCTTTGCTCCCATGTAATAAAAATATCTACGTGCGTACTCAGTCTTGATGGTAGGTAGTCTTAGTAGGTATGTATTGTTTCTTGTTTGTTTTCCATGATTTTGCAGAGTAAAATAGTCCTTGAAATGTTCACAGATGTTATTGTTCAGACAGTTGCGCACTATTTTACATGCCCTGATTTTATTTGCGGTGATTGTTGGTGACTGTTGCTTTTTATACTAGCGGCGCCTGATTAGTCTAGTACTTATTGCTTGCAATATTTTATTCAATATATGGTTACTTTCAACCTTCCTCAATACCCACATACCTGCAGCTTTTTTTCAACTCTAAACCACTGTTGTTTAATATCAACCATTCATCTAATTTCCAGCGGCAGACATAGCCTTCGAGTGTCGTCATTGGGCAAAACAAGACAGCGAAAGAAATGCTAATCAGTTGAAGTTAAAGGCGGGCAGCTCTGAAACTGTTGCACAACATCTTGCCAAAACAGGGCAATTTGTCAACGCAGAGACATCCGACTCGAAGGACCAAGCAAGTATTGTAAATGCTAATCAGTTGAGTGTGGAATCTCAAGACCCGGTAAGAGAACACAAGATCAACCGACTGCTATTTGTTTCAAACAGATTTCAAGGCACAAACGGCAAAAATCATTTTAACCAGGCGCCGGTTGTCGCCTTCTTCCTCTCAATAATTTCTCAAAGTATTTGGGAATAGCTGATTAACTAAGTTGCAACGATTTCTTTCTACTATGACAGCCTGATATCCCTAGAATTATGCAAATCAGCATGAAATCTGAGCCAAAAAGGTTGTGGTCTGAAATTTTCAGCAACAACAGACTTGGAATATGTTCGACTCCTAATTAAGCACGAACAATATTTTAGGAAGTGTCTGCTACTGACTGAAACTCATAACCAAGTTATTATTAACTCAAAAGCTCATTTCAATTCAATTCAGCTTGCCCAAGAAGATATCAAAGGCAAAGGGAAAAAACTTTCAAAGAAAATGAAACGAAAACATAGAAAGATCGACCCTTCAAGTGCTTCGACTACAGATGCAGAGCCAGGGAGGTTTGCCTGCCCTACGCTGAAGAAACCATCTGATATCTACAAGATGTTTCAAGGAACAAGAGAAGTCCTCTCCGTTGAACCAGATGATGAATACAGCAAAGCTCAGGAGAAAACTGATGCAGAAGGTAAACACAATCACACACTTGGAGGGAGGAAACAATAGATTTGAATCAGCGGACTTGGGGTGTGGGTCAGTGAACTAAATTTATTTACCTGGAACGATAACGCTCGTTCATTTGGCGGGGGGAAAGTGAAGCCAACGCGTCAGATCGCGTATGGATCACGTCACCCGTACGTCCGTTTCAGCACAGAGTAGACACTATACAGAGGTCTCACTTCAGGCAAAATGCGTAACCGGACGCTATTCTGTCTGATGATGACTTTAAAATAGAGTGGAAAATTCACAGTCTCTCAAACTCGTCTTGTTTTATTCCAATTTTGAATTTCCAAATGACATTATTCTCTGGAATTTGTTTTTTTTCTTTATTTTCTTAAATTATCGGCCGGCCGCCATGTTCCTAGCCAGTGCGGTAACGAGAGGCCTTCACCCCCCCCGAACAAGATGGCGGCCGATATTTTCGGAAAATAACCGGCATAAGAAACCCTTGTTACTTTCTTTATAACGGTTTACCTTGACTGAAGTTGTGATTAACAACATTAAATAGTTAAATCGAATTTTTGCGGTATTTTTACGTCTAAAAATGCCCTCCATTTTGAATGTTTTCGGGGGGGTGAGAGCCTCTCCTTTGCGCACTGGCTAAGCATCGGTTACGCTCAAAACATTAGGATTTGATACACAGTGAAACCTCTTTATAGTGTCTACTCTGTGGTTTCAGTCCCCTGATACACCATCAGGCATCACTGCCATAGAAATTATACAATAGAGGGGGCATCAAGGGGGCATCCCAAAAGGGAAAAATTGAATCTTCCTAATGGGGTAAATATGGGGGCCCTATATGAGTCCTGGATGTAAATCCCGGATGTGAAATCATGAGCCAATTGGTTACATTTGAAATCTCCTTAGCAACACTGCCTTAGCAACAACAAAACTATTTTTGGACATGGAAAAATACACGAAAACACCCCCAAATATTCAGTAAAATCACTCCTGTGTCTTAAAATTTAAAATATGTGTTAATATTTCATATATATTTCATATAAAAACTGGTAGAATTGATTTATCTTCCTTTTTTGTCTGTTAAATTTGAGCAATCAAGTTAGAAACACCCAGAACAGCCCAAAAAGCAGTTGCATTGCTTCACACCAATTCCACATCTTTAAACATCAAATCAAAAACAAATTGGCTCACAAATAAATAGTTTTTCGCTGAATTTGGACGGGATTTTTACATTTTCCCTCAAGATTTTTGTTGTTGTTGCCAGTGGTTGTTGCTAAGACAGTGTTGCTAAGGAGATTTCAAATGTAGCCAATGGGCGCACGATTTCACATACGGGACTTACATTTAATTTTCACCCGCCAGAAAAGTCAACCAAATCGTTCAAGTTTTGGAAACGTGGTAAACGAAAAACCAAAGTGAAAAAGTTCAAACAACCACAAGAAATCAATGAACCGTCCGAAGGCGAAGCAACAACGTCCAACAACAAGACTTCCAAGTTTAACATCTTTAAAAAGAAAAAGTATGACATTGTCAAACCATTTAAGGCGCCAAAAAACAAACCCGGTTGTTCGGACGAGCAGGAGGTCGACGAAGAAAGGTTGAAGTGGTATAAAGTGAAGTTATCCAGCACTGCTGCTGTTATGCCAGTATAAGAACCGAAGCAGATCACGAGCGATGATGTTGATCGGTGTACACAGCGGCGTGCTCCGTCCCGTCCCTTCTTACTATATTCACTCTTATCCCCTTTCTTTCGCTCTCACTTTCCCCCCCGATCGCCTCTTCTCCCCCCACTGAAAATTTACACTTTAAATTTACTCGCTTAAATTGCTGCTTTGCTTTGTTGTATTAAGTATGAAATAAATATTACATTGCTATATATGCTTTACCAGTGTAAACAATGTTAGTTTACTTGATGTTCAAACTACATATAACATTCAAGACAATTTGGTTTGCTCACGTAATTAGCTAATTTAGCTATGATGCATTCTTACTGCCTAATGGCCTACCTTCTACTGTAATTGGTTTAAAACAAAACTTTAATTGAAACACGTTAAAAAATAATACAGAACAGCCATACCTTTGCAGTCTTTTTTGGGAGTTTTTGAATCAACACACCGATTGTGACCCAGTCTCCTTCGACATCATTATTGCGTATCTTAGACTGAATTGAAGAAATCTTAATGATTTTTCTACCTTCCATTCTTCTCTCCATAACGATCGACGAAATAAGAGGATTCCTGGGCATAAATTATGTTCATTCATGGTGATTGTTTTTGAGCAACCATATAGACCACTTTCGTAATTCAGATGAGTTTAAATATTCTTTTATGTGTATCTTAATAAGCCTCATTGACCTCGTTCAGGTTAATAAATTCTATTCAATTTCAGTCACAGAAACGAGGCTGATAAGGCTTATTAAGATGCACATAAAAGAATGTTTAAACTCATCTGAATGAAAGTGGTCTATATATTTAAACTCTGACAAATATAAGAGTTATAGCAAGCAAGAGTTTGCATGAGAGTTTCATCAACTCTCATGTCCCGGTTGACGAGAACAAGAGTTGCATGAGAGTAGACAGGATAATTACCAGGCGTACCTGTCAAACGAGCAAAAACTCTCATCAACTCTCATCAAAATTTTAACCAGCTCAGACAAAGTTGATAAGAGTGAATGAGAGTTGGTGAGAGTTGGTGAGAGTGGTGGAGATCAAACGCGACCGAGAGTTGTAACTCTCATCCTCGTTTGAAAAGGGTTTTAAGTCTGACACTGCAAAGATCAACGAAAAACACGTTGTGTTGAGCGGGATTTGAACTCGCACGTAAAAAACATACTACATAGTAAAAAACCTACACAATTCGTAATCCTGAGAATCCATCTGTGACACCAGACGATGGATCTTGTGCAGGTTTCTTTGCAGATGAAGTGTGTGGAGCTGGATCTTCTGCCTTTCTTTTTTGACCAGAGCTTCTTCTCTCTGCATTTACTGTGGCGAGACAAACTGCACAGTGAAAGGATGTATAAAAATACCAAGCATAGAATTCATGTACTGTATTAAACGCAGTTTTGTGAGGCTGAGTGAGTTAACATTGGGCTGTTGGTGACACAGTGGTTAGTGCATGTGTCTTTCATCTCTGTGACTGGGGTTTCTATTCCTGCAACATGCAGATTTCTTATTATAATTTCATCTCATTTACATGTGAGAAGATCGTGCTTCTAGTTTGTCTCCACCAAACATGCCATGTTATCTCCAGGTTACATCCAGGTTATCTCCAGGTACATTCGTTTCCTCTTGTATTACCACTGGACCAGTCAGAGATGACACTATATTAGAACTGTAGAATAGAGATGTTTCCAACGAAGGGGTAATGCCCAAAACCTTAGTATATAAAATGTACAATAGTCAATAGTTTAAACATAAAAAAGTTGTAATTTGCCATTTACCATTTTTCAAACTGGACGATTCAGACGTTTTTGATGTATGAGCAACTCTGGGTTTTGTAACAAATGCAGTATTATCAAGTAAACTTTGCGAGGTCGAGGAAGGTGCGTACTGAGGCTGCTTTTGATTGGTCAAATTTTTCTTTTTGACAGTTCTAGCAGGTGTGTTTTGACTGTAACATTTCT
Organism: Trachythela sp. YZ-2020; assembly: GCA_016169945.1. Taxonomy (NCBI): domain Eukaryota; kingdom Metazoa; phylum Cnidaria; class Anthozoa; order Malacalcyonacea; family Clavulariidae; genus Trachythela; species Trachythela sp. YZ-2020. The sequence goes on along the minus strand of JADLSH010000098.1, from coordinate 2,112,434 downwards.
TTGTGGTATTCGCATTTTCTGTTTCACATTTCTCCACAGCAGTATTTTCTTTGTTTGATTTGTTTTCAGGGGATTTTTTTTCTGTTAACAATGGTTAAGGCTGCAACAATACCATGCAGTTAGGGGTTGAAATTGGAAAATATTTTTAGTCACCCAAGTGGCTACCACTGGGAATAAATCTGGTCAACAAATTTCATACCAGGTCACCCTATATCAATGAAGACTATAATTGATCAATAATCTATATGTACTTGCAAATTATTTAACAATTGTATCATATATTATACATTATAATATTATTACAATAGAGTTACTTAAAAGGATACTTTCTTCATTTTTTGTTTTCAACTGTGCCTCAAGAAATTTTATATACTTTTCCATATCTGTCATCCTTCCTACAAAAAAGATCAAATCTTGTAGCAGGGGTTGTTCTGTGGATAACTAGCTTGATTTGTTGGTGGTGTTTGGCCATATATTGTGCACAACCAGCAGTCAAGGCAGAATTATGCATCATCACTTACATAGCTAGGACTTTGTTCTGGCCTATGGTTCTGGCTAAACACCCCTGGCAATTCCAAGGCCAGGAGAAATGCACACTCCCCTCCCAAGTAAATCTATTCCCGATAAGTAGGCAGGTCAACTGTGAAAACTCACTTGAATGGTATTTCAACTTGCACCTTCGGGACTCCAGTGTGCCACTATACCTACTGAGTTATCAAGTCAACAGGGATTGGAGCCATGTTCTATCCATTGTAAGTGCACAAAATATTTTTCACAATGGCACTTTCTTCATATATGCACAACTCTGAATTCCTAACCATATGTGATTTATTTCTAATACTGTTAAACACTTCTTAATCCAAAATCTAACCTTAACCTAACCTTAATCCTAAACCATTAAACCTGATCCTAACCCTACAACCAAACAAGCCATACACATTTGCCATGTGCCATGCAAATTTCGTAAAAGTGTTAAGTAGTTGATTTAATACTTTTCTCATTACGTACTGGATATATTTTCAGGAGATGTTTTACTATCTTGTGTTGCCTCATCTTTATGGCTTGTGTTGACGACATCTTGACTGCTCTGTGTTGCAATATTATCACATTGTTCCGGATTATCATAGAGTTGGTCAATAAAATCATCATCACTATCATGATCAATAAGATTTACGAGTTCATCCAATTCTTCATCTAAAGTTAAATATTACATTGTTATAATACCTGTTAAATAATAATTGTTATAATAATTGTTCACATACACAGTTGATGCCCTGGTAGGCCAATCTATACTAAATGATGATATGTGGACAAACTTTGAAACCAAAAAGGAAGTTCATCTCATTATTATTATTATTATTATTCAATTCGTCACAAATGTTCACAAAAGGCAATGATTTACATAACATATCACAAGACAACTATAACTAGGCTCTTTCTCATTATGGATAATCCATCAAGGCAAACTATCTGCATAGTTTGTCTACACAGACAAAATGACATGCAAATTTCGTCTTGCTGAATGATCCACCTTTTGCATAAATATGGCATTAGACAAACTATCAGGAAAACCGTCACTTATAGTTAATGGTTTTAACACAAGCAGGGCCGCACATCATGCATCAATCGAAGTAGAAGACCTCTAATAAGTTATATAGCACTCTATAGGAGCAAGCAAATTCAACTACATCCCTTCATTACTTTCTTACTCTAATAACACTAATAACTGCCGATTGATCACCATCTGCTGCAAGATAGTGCCTGTGATAGTGCCGTATCAAACATAATTATCAAATTATCGAATCAAATGACCTAAATTTCTTCATTTCATTGCATCAACAGTCAATAAACCTAAATATCTAATGCTAAACGTCACACATCTTACCTTCCATCGTTTCGATATCAACGTAAAGTGTTATGCTGTCAAAAATTCAGACAATTTTTGTTCATGTTTACAAGTAAATATTTCCATTTAACATTTCCCGCCATAATATATACCCGATTCGTTCTTTGACGTTGCCTGTCAGCCGTAAAAAATATCACCCATTGATCGAGGGTTCGTAGATTTGGCGCCGGCCAAACCAAATCGTCCCACTATATTTGGCCACATACGTTGTGTAGGGCGTGGCGGTCGTGCAGGGATAATTATTAATATATTATCTTTCCTTCTGGGAAGGTAAAATGATGGTAAGTACAACCGTTTTTACCTAGCACTATGGCAGGTAATTTTTGCAAAAAAGAATAGCTACCAGACATTCCAACCTCCGAGTCCTCAAAACCGGGACACTTCCCAATTTTCCCATTTTACTTAAATAAACGCCTCCCTCGAATAAACGCCTCCCTCGAATAAATGCCGCGCTTTTCTCATTAACAACAACGTATCATCAAAACAACGTATGTCACGAGAATTACATCGATCGGCGACAAACTCGGCAATTGTTTGGGGCATCTAGAAGTTCCCATTTCATTAATATGTATTGAACCAAACGAATTTCATTAATATTTGTCGCATGAGCCTTATTTGAAGAATACAACTATTAAGATATACAGAAACCGGGACAATAAGAAGAACACCGGGGCAACATAGTCCCAGTCCTCACCCCAAATGCTAGGGTGTGAGGTGTTCAGGGGGGAGGGTACGTATGTGTTACCCGCAAATGAGGCTACTCAAATGCTTTGGTTAACGGTTAACCCTCCCCCAAACTGGGATTTCCGAAAATCGTATTGTCTCTGCTGGTGATCGTAAGAAGCTCGAAGAAGCTCCGATAGGAACAGAGGATAGGAATTCCTTCCCACCGGAGAAAAAGCTCCCGGCATATGATCACCAACGGTTGCTAAGCAACGAACCGAAAAAGAAACATGGCCGCAAAAATGACTTAGGCTGTTTCTTGTGAAAACGGCCTCTATTATTTGCGTTTCTTCGTTTTGTGCTGATCTCCTTATCATGTGAGTATAACTACTGATTTAAAACGGTGATTTGGTTATATTTTCTTTATTTACTGTACGAGATCTTAAATATTTTAAACGTTTTCGATGTTCTATTTATATCGCCTTTATCGGTGTTATTTATATTTATAAAGTTCTATCATTTCTAAGTTTCTATGATGTTATTGTATTAACGATCAAGTCCCAGGAATAGGGCCCTTCCAAGATAAACTACTTATAGAATTGTAATTTTTCTTATCAATTGAATAATTGTACATTTGTATGCAGATAAAGTCAAATATATATACTATTTCTAATATACTATTTCTAAGTCCAAATGTGCTTCCATCTAAATACTCTCATATTTCTGCCAATATTGTATGTGATGGGGTTAAGGGTTAAAGCAAATGCAGAACAAATCCGCAATTGCGGGACGAAATTTATTTGTCAATGGCCCTTTAATACTATACAGCACTAAAATTGAAGCAAGTCTATATGTATATATGTGATTTTTCAGGTGAGAAGACATGGTGTCAGAAAATTCAAGAACGAGTATTGTCAGGGAGCCTGGGGAGCACAAAGTGACGTTCACAGTCACATTAGCTTGTGCAGTTCAAGCAGGTAGAACTTTATGCAAGTTTTGATTTCTGCAGAGTGCCTATAGTTTCATCTTTCCCTGCTGCTCCCAGTTACGTCTAAAATATGTATTTTGTTTTTGCTCGAAATTTCCATCTACAAAAACCCTTCTACATTCAGTCATGCAAATTGAATCTAAAGTTACTCTATCAAGAGGGTTGAATATTGCCAGCAGTTAATTACACATACATAGTAGGACTACCCTCCATGAACAGAGCTATTGAACCCATGCCTGACTGGAAAGTTTGGAAATCGCGCAACCGAGATTTCAAAAATTTAATGGTAAATGTATAGAGGAATCGAAATTGCGCGCCCGATATCTCGGTTGCGCGATACAGAGTGGAACCCATGCAGAGTAGACCTACCTTTAAGTGATCACTAAACTGGCTGTATTTAAAGAAGCCTCCCAAGTGAGATGTTCTAGCTTCAATTTTTATTATTTTATGTCTTTGTCCATTGTATCAGAGAGAGCAAAGGCTTCCTGTAGGAGTAACCCTACCTAATATGTTTGAATGCCTTACTTTAACGTGAACCACCAGATTTTCTCATGTCTGCCTAATGTGACAACTAATTGGCATTTATATAAATACTAGCCAGGGCAATTACAGCTAGGGGTTACTTTTTATCATGTTAAAAAGGCCCTAAGGCTAAAGAAAGCTTTAATACTTTACAGTTGACAGTGATGCCCCGATAATTGAATCGAAGAAAGGCAAACGTCTGGCCATCTATGAGGCACCCAAAGCTCAACATTACTTTCACCTGGAATATAAGTTGATGCCAGATGATTTAGAACCAGTTAAAACTGATGTGGTTATGTATGGTGTGGCTGCGAAGATTTATAATGAAAACGATTCCAAAGTGTTGAAAACTTGGAAAGAAGGGGAGAAAATATGGATAGCCTGGACGCAAAAGTACAGTATAATATATTAAGTATCGAGTATATCTTAGACATCAATGTCAAGCGTAGGTAGTCAGTCATGGTTTGTATCTGAACTACTTGAAAAGGAAAAAAGCGTTTTTTAAATCATTTTCAGGTAGTTCAGACACAATTAACCACAAACAGCAACTTATAATCATCAGAATAATGATTTTGCTTTATGTTGACATGAACTTTATTTGACGTAAGCCTGAACTCTTGTGTGCGGCAGGCAATTATTAACCCGCGTTAACTTGCTGATGTCTTCAATATTTGCATCTTCCTAGTTAACTCTATAATTATAAAAGATTGAACATGCCTCCGCAAGCAACTCGGTGACAAATGGCAAAATTACACAATATTTGGCTGCAATGAGGCAGAGTTGCCTGTGGAGGAGTATCTACGTTGAGAATCAATTAACTAACGCTTTACCTACTCTAGTGTATCAATGTGGGTTACCAAAGAACTACTTCTAAACATCTTTGACCATTCACTCGAGCTTCGTATCTGGGACTCCAAAGATAAGGTTTCTGCTCGTGCTCGATTTGACAGACCTAAGGCATTCCGATTGCCTGCTGGGAAGGAAAACGAAGAGGATGCTGGGAACCATGGTGGAAGCTCCAACGTCAAGGCACTTGTTCTCAAACAGTCACTTAGTCATGCGCAGTTACAGCCGAAAGAAAGTTTTGAAATGAAAGGTATGTAGCCTTAAAGGAAGTCCTCGAAAAGTGTTCAATGTTCCTCGTATCCTGAGAAAACGTTCACATGAGACCAGACGAATTCGGAACTGTACAGCAATTTGTCGTGTTCCATTTGTTCACGCAGGAATTTGTACTGTTAGCTGTGCTCGATTTGATCTGGTTTCATGCATCACGTGCGTCCTGTGTTAACGGAGACTGAAATTGCACTTGTTTTCCTCTATCTTGTTGCTAAAGCATATGTTCCTCAGGGTACCGAGATTGCCAGATCCTACTTGTTTTTTTTTCAGGTCTACATGCATCTCATGCTCTCCCCAGGGCAAGGACATGAATCCTGGGGGGAACGGGGAAACATTCGCAAGACGTTTGTTGGTCACTCCCATCCCCCCACCACTTTTTCAAATGGATTATCGCCCTTGCCTCAGGGTACGGCCTATATACTGTACTGTAGCAAATTTACGTCGACATGCAATTGAGTTCCATTAATTCAGCTGACAATGCGTCAGGGTAACATTTGGAGGTTACGAGTTCAGTTAAAACTTTTCCATTTTTTAGGTGATCGTCTCGCGCGAACCGCGTCAGGAATAACAGGACGACTTCAAGAACATTTGTCGCAGGCTGAAGAATTGAGAGCAACAACAGCACCAACGGTAGGTGGCGCTTTGACGGGTGAGATCTCGTTCCTACAATAACCTTAAAGAACTTAAAGATATAAGAAAAATGAACTTAAGGTTTATGTAAATCAGCAGAATTTTGTTTCAGGTATTGAAGCTCCTTCACAGCCATGATTTCTTTGTGTCTAAGCAGTCTAACACCAAGTAATTTCAACTTCTACAGGGCTCAAATTCACTACAAACGCCTGCTCCATCAGCAGTGACAAAAACCAGTGACATGGCTAAAGTTCAAGTGAGAGTGAATGATGAAAGCAGTCGTAGTAATTGGCTTCGCATTGCACAACTTGCTGGCGTGAGCGAACCTTTTTCTGAGAACGAAATGGCCAGGTTATCTGATTTGGTAGATACGAGGAAACGGTGTACTTTTGAAAACGAAAAACGAAAAAAGATTAAGGTTGATGAATTGGGTAAGTATAGACTGAACTAACGTTAATTACATGTACATTGGATAGCTCTATCAGTTCTAAACGATTCTGCTTAGAGATCCAGTAAGGGTCATCCCTTGTTGGTCCAATATTACTACAGTAGGGAAGCTATACGTACTTAACTAACTGTATTTATTATGGATAGCTCTGTCAGTTCTAAACTGTCGCAGAGATCCAGTACGGACAATCACTTATTGGCCCAGTGTCACTACACGGTGTTTGGTTAAATCAACTTACAGTATAGTGAATCTATAATCTGAAACGAAACTATAATCAGACAACTCTGAAACCTAGTGGAAAACGGGCTTGAAAGGCACATGAGAGGCCTCGGTAATTGGTTACTTCTGTAGCTCCGCGCTGCCGTGAGACGAGGTTAATTAGATGTAAATTTCATTAATGTTCATTTTATAGAAAAGGACCCCAAGGTATCAAAACGCAAATCAAAGAGAGAGGAACAGAAGGTGGCAGTGATGGCTGCATTTGCTCGGATTCATGGCGTTGCTTCTATAAAACTACGCTTATCTTTACTTTTTGCCGGTACGAAGTCAATCACGGAGAAACTTGGCAACAAAGTGAACGGAATTGAAGATCTGATGGTCACAATATCGCTGGATAAGCCGCTATTATCAGACGAACAAAAGAAAGATCTCAATCCGATGGTCATAAAATTGTGTTCTGTCAACGATCTGCCAAACAAACCGTTGTCATATAACGAACTGAACGAAAAGTAAGGGTTTTTATTCGATAGCACTCTCAGTTCTAACGTGTTGTCGTGTTCTCCACTTCTCCCTAGATGTTCAGTAAGAGCTTGCCTTTATTATAAAATACACATGGTCGATAAAAGGGTTTCCCTTTAAGTTCTGGTCAAACGAGGATGAGAGTTGGTAAGTGAGAGTTTGCATGAGTGTTCATCAACTCTCATGCCCCGGTCAAACGAGAACAAGAGTTGCATGAGAGTTGACTGGATATTACCACGCGTAGCAAGATCTCTCATCAACTCTCATGCCCCGGTCAAACGAGAACAAGAGTTGCATGAGAGTTGTCATCAACTCTCATGCCCCGGTCAAACGAGAACAAGAGTTGCATGAGAGTTGACGAGATATTACCACGCGTAGCAAGATCTCTCATCAACTCTCATAAAAATTTGAACCGGTTTAAAGTTGATTTAGGTCACGATGTGACATTATAGCTTTAGCGAACAGTTATTCCTAATTTAGTGAATGACATAGAAGAGCTGGAACACATTATAATACTTGAAACTAACCTATTATTATCCAAGAAATGCTTCAGCTTATATTTACAGGCAGACATTTCAAAATTTCCCTGGGGACTGAAGTATACCACAGTAAGGTCTTATGTAACCAATAGTATGCCCCGGATCCCCAGCTCCGCGAATTGATACTATGGCCTCTCTAGATCCCAGATTAGCCCAGCTGCCCCATTTCTTATCTACATCACTGACCGGGGCTTTAAACCCAACTGCACCCCCTTTGGACAAGGCTAGGGGGGTGTGCACACCCCCGCACCCAACCCCTTTATTAACTTAACGACAGGAAGGGCGAAAGAGCTAAGTCATCTTCTTTTGCCTTTCAGATGTGTTCCAGTGTTCGCGCAGTATAAGTTCTTCAAGCAGCCGATGCACCGTACCCTGGGGTACCCGCACGGCCGCAATGTATACTGGGATGACGTGAACGTGGTATTGCTGGGTATATTGGATCAAGGGGAACTTCAGGAGTACTTGCAGGGTCCACCAGTACATATAGAGATACATGATAGGGATAGAAATAATGATATGAAGAAAGTCAAGGCAGATCTGTTCGGAGATAATCCTGAGGATGAAATTATCAATAATGTCAGTTTGGTCGCAGGTGTGTTGGTTTTAGCATTAATCCTTTAATCCTAATCTTAATCCATTAATCCTTAATTATAAAAGCATTAATCTTTAAATGCTTAAATACTTACACTTTATTAGATCCTGAACCCTTAAGTCCCTTCACCGGCTAGGACAACTCATTAATAATTTAAATCCATTAATCATATAATAAAATTTATAATCTTTAAATGCTTAAATACTTACACTTTATTAGATCCTGAACCCTTAAGTCCCTTCACCGGCTAGGACAACTCATTAGGCCAATGTTTAGCGCTAGGTCAATGAAAATCAATATAGAAAAGATCTCTAGGGAGAACCGTTTAAAAATGATAGTTGGATCTCTACGGAGAACAGTTTAGAACTGATAGAGCAATCCAGTATAAAGTTAGTTTAGTTATGGTTTATTCCTGTATACGGCGGTTGACTGTTGTGTAAAACTACCTGAAAAATACAATAAGAACTTCGACGTTTCGAGCGAAGGCCCTAAACTATTTTTCAGGTAGTTTTACACAACAGTCAACCGCCGTATATTTGCTACACTCTACCCACACTGGCACCGCACGTTCGAGATTTCTTCCTGTAGTAACACCGGATCAATAAGGAATGGCCTCTTACTGGACCTCTAGGGAGAACAGTTTAGGACTGACAGAGCTATCCAGTATAAACAAAGTTAGTTTAGGTTTCCTCTTGTAAGTAACACTGGACCAGTAAACGATATTCGTTACTGGACTGATAACGCTATCCATTACTTTGTCGATTTTAATAAGCTATGTTTTCGTAGGTCGCCGCACAACACACAATCCATTCAAAGGTAAAGATAAAGCTTGGGATCCCTATGGTGTGGGAAAGTTGGATCTCTCGGAACTACTTTTGGGTCAGCGGTATTTGTATATGTGCATCCCAGTGCACAACTGTTCAAGCCCGGACCCAACTATCGGGCATGATCGACCGGGCGGGTCTATTGTCGGGCATGCAGGCAGCGTTGATGGACCAGGTACAGTACATATTAGGTCAAAGATAGTGATAGAGCTATCTAGTATAAATAAAGTTAGTTTAGCTTAAGTTGTAAATAAGGGATGGCTATTATTGGATCTCTATGGAGAACTGTTGTCGTGCAATATTAATATATTTAGTTAGCTTTCTTTGTGAATAAGGGATGGCCCTTACGGGACCTCTATGGAGAACGAGCTTTGGTAGACTTATCTATTCTCAAAATTATCTATAAACCTTTCTCTCCTCAACAGAAGAGGAGCCGTTACCATCATCCAACTATATCGAAGCAGGAAGTGAGTTGAAATTGAAGATAGAAATAGGGTATCCACTGACGACCGTAGCTGACGTAAGACGGAGAGTGACAGAGCCTGATAAAGTCGAAATACCAGATGAGGTAACCATTATTGTTTTCACCATGAATGGTCCTTAAAATGACCTTATGTTCAAATTTATGTTCAAATTAGGGGACGAACCCTGAATATGTGTTTTCTGTTTCTCTATACAGTGTCCTTTTGCAAGAGCAATTTACATATTTGATTATACAAACACAACATTCTTGAAAGAACTTCAGAGTGAGATAACATTGATCAATGCAACAGCTCTGGAATTGATGAATCTACCTGAGCATATTATTGATGCCGCTTTGTCTACTTATAAATTATCTGAGTAAGTTTTGGGTTTATTTCCACATTAACAACCTTAATCATAATCCTAACTCAATCTTAACCCTAATCCTAACTTTGATCCTAACTTTAAATCTAATTATTGCCCCGTAATCGTAGCCAAATTTTATATTTGCAGAGAGCAAAAAGTCTCAAAAACTCTGAACATACTCACCGGATTTCAGATCATCGATGGTGTTCGACATATATTTGTTCTTGAAGGTCTAAGAGATGAAGCAATCAAACGTTTGGTACAAAATTTGCCTTTAGACCGACACGACAATGGTAAGATTATCGTTTACGCTCGCTCGTGTTCGGAATCTGTGGATGTTTTGCCCTCGACCTGCAGTATAGCCGGCTTAACTCAGTGCTCAGGGGCAGCGCGCTAACCGCATCTGCCACCCGTGCTTTCCGTTTATGGTGGGGGTTAATGTACCAATAACATACGCGCAAAAACTTTATATTGCAATTGCTCCCGTTTAGATCCTGGATCAGTAAAAGCTCTGTATAAATCGGACATGACCTTCTCTGAGAGACTATACGTGTCCCTGGACGTTGATCTCTGCCGAGTTCGCTTACATGATTCTCTGACTAACATCACTCGAAAGCCATTGTTATATGTACGAGATATCGTGCAAACTAAACTAACTCTATTTGCAATGGTTATATCTATCAGGGCCGTCCCGTATTGATCCAGTGTTATTACAGGAAGAAACCTAAACGAAACTAACTTAAATCTATATTGGATAGCTCTATTAGTTCAAAATTGTTCTGCCTAGAGGTATAGTAAGAGCCAGCCCATGCAAGCAAAACCAGCGGTGTTTGGTCGAGTCAAATGAACTAAACTTCTATACTGGATAGCTCTATTTGTTCTACGTGACCATTGCAGTACCTATACGATATGTTTATTTAGATCCTTAATGCATCAAAACTGCGCGAGGTTGTAAAAAATGATTTGTTCCCTACATCAGAGATGATCTTGTCTTTGAGCCGTGAGTTTGGAATACCATTGACTGCAGAAGATTTTGGAGGTGAGTTGAAGATGGTATGGTATGGTATGGTATGGTATGGTATGGTATGGTATGGTATGGTATGGTATGGTATGGTGTTGTGTCTATGGTATGGTATGGAATGGTTTGATTAATTGTTTATGTGAACTGTAGTACGGAACTTTATGGCGTTACAAAAACAATATTTGATATATTCTATTCCTCATTTATTTTACCCTACAGAGGCAGGGTTGAGTGAGAATTTCGACTGCATGGATGACATTCGTGGTGACACCTCGCAAGAACCTGGAGAAACTAGACGTCGAAATTGGACACCACTGCAGTTAAATAATCCTGAATACCTCGAGACTTTGAAAAATCGAGAGAATACTGACCGTGATTTTATCATGGAAAATATTGTAAGTATGACACTTGTAAGCGTGTCATTGTCTTGAAGATGACTCGCAACGTAGAAAATTACAATGTTAGCAATTTACGTAGTGTCTATTGTTATATTTTTTGTTTTATTGTAGTATTATTATCGTTATTTCTGTAGCTCCGAACGCAGTCTAAGAATCCACGTCAAAAACTCGACAGTATAGCCTTGAATAAGACAGAGCTAGACAACTGCATTGCACATAACTATAGTACACAGTCCTTGAACTCTACTGAACTGTCAAAACGAAAACTGATGGAAATTCTTAGTAAGGTAAGGGCTTTCAGACTGCATGTTTTTACTGAAGTGAACTGTTGGGTGAAACGTATTTATACCCGTAAATAAAGCCACATTAACTAACATTTATAGCACGTAACATAAGACGAATTCACGTTAAGATCATGTGTTGTTTCAGGACCCAGGAGGTGTGTATACATACTGTTCAGACTATAACTCAGCCAGTATAGAAACCTCGGAGGAGAGTGCCAGTCAAATAAACAGAGAAGAAGAGAAACAAAAATGGCTGACATTGGATGGCTTTGTTGTGTCCAGTTCAAAAACTGCTTTGGAATCAAACCGCCATCCACTGAAACCTAACAACGCTCGCGTTATGGAATTGAGCAAGGTAAATATCTTCCTTGACGAGTAGGGTAGATTAAGGCACATTGCAGCCTAATGGGTTAAAGACATGGGTGGGTAGTTTGGTTGAGCCTAAGCCGTCCAAATATCTCCCCTTGACGAATATGTTAGACAGAGTAAAATGATGAAGTCGGACTGGATATGTTAACACGAGACATGGGTAGTCTGAAGAAATCTTATCTTGATTCTGGATTCGTGAATTCAAGTAACTGACAGAATAATTGTACATTTTTCACAGCCCTGGAGAGAAAATGTTCTTCATGCAAACGTTTTAAAACCTACAGTTGACAGGTATGTACTTAAAAGTGTGGTTTAGTGTATGGCTCTGTGAATCAGATACCTTTTTATAGTATCTTCGTTTTACATTTCAACATCTCTTATTTTTCGTTAATAAAGAGTCGTGTTTCCATGGAAACATCGCGACAAAGACATGGACACTATAACGCAGCCTGCTGACTCAAAATACCTCGACTCAATTCATCTCTACGGCGACGCCCGCGAGCAAGAGAAATGCGATGCAGCGGAGAAAGACATGTGCGAATGGGAATCGCGAATTGTCGTCGACGACGTACGTTTCCGAACTCACCGATGCCTTCCGAGGACTGAACTAACAGACAAAGGCGCAAAATCTGCAAGCGCACTTACAAAACTGGAAGATATTCTAAAAGACCCACCACAGAAATTTTCATTGAAGGAGAGGGATTTGAGATTGGAGAAAGTCCCGCCGCTGGGTACTCTAGTAGGTGGGGCTGGGAGGAGGGGGAAAGTGGAAGATGAGATGAAACATGGTGGGTATAGGCCTGGGCCTCTAGACGAAAAGAGTTGGTTGATGGAGGGAAATAGGATACCTGTCGTGGGTGATGGTAGAGAAGGAGGGAAGAAAGATAAGGAACAAGATTTCAGGTAAGAAAAATACATGGAGTTATGTTCTTTTCATAATAATCTCAATTATCTTAGCGATAACGGCTTTAACGGTGATAAATTAAGAACAAAGCAAATCGAAAGTACAGCCCCGCACAGACGAGCAAGTTTTCCTTGACAGGTTTTGCTCGTGTGTATGTCAAAAAGCCTTGCCAAAATGTGTATGACAAGGAGCCTTGCCAAAAACTAGTCATACCAAACAAGGAAAAATTGATCGAAAGAACTTGTTTGTCGTACACACGAACAAATAAACTCAAAACTTGTCAAAGAAAACTTGCTCGTCTGTACGGGGCTTACAAGTCGAAAAATATGGACTTGAAACCCCAAGATATGGACTGACACAAGACGTAAACACACGATCGAAGTGAACACTCTAAGCCTGCCAAACTTTATTATTATTTAGTACGAACAACTGTATATTTACATGTATACTATATACAAACTTACTTTTGTGTTCGTTCCCTCGAATGATACGAGACGAAATTCTGAACAGCAATCTGGCCATTATACTTGTACGTCCTCGCCGTGCGGATATTATGCCATTGCCCCATGACCATTGGCGATAAAGAACAACTGACTACAATTTAACTATAGTTTCGTTCATATTTCGTTTAAGAGTTTTAAAATTGAGTAATTTCACGAGCCTTCTGTTCATGAAATAGTCTTTCGCGGTATGTTTCACCTAAGTTACGTACAGCACAAAAATGCGAATTTGAAAACTATGTACTTTTCGACAGTGAAAAGTATTCTCTGGGGAAAATATAAATTCGCCTGGTCACAAAAGCCGCAGCGTTACCATATGAGGCCTGGTCAATTCTCATTTAAACTCTCACTTGCCACTCCAATGCAACTCTTTTTCTCGTTTGACGTAGCCATTAAAGTTGAAGAAACTTAAATGCAAACTTGTCAGCTCTCGTACAACTGTTTTTCTCGTTTGACTGGGGAATGACAGAAGAAGAAACTCATTAAGTTTCATCGACTCTCATGACTTGATAAAATCATATAATCTACTCGTTTAGCTGCTAAATTATTCCTAAATTAACGATTTTCTTTCTAAATCTATTCTCAGGTTGGTCTTCAAGACGAAATCAAGCACATACCGTCGACCTATCGAACCACTTTCACAACACGAACGCGAAACTCATTTATTCCCAAAGAACATGGAGTCCCTCAGTTTGACAGAACAGCCATCAAAACTCGACTCAACATAATGAAAAACCGTTGGACAATACAAAACAGCAGAGAAAATTTTACATAATAATTATATTTTATGAATCTCTACAAATTATAGACCCTCCCCCCATTAATGTGTCCATGGGCACATCTATAAATAATTCTTCAACAATTTGTCAGATTCTTAAAGTCTGATTGTAAATATTTTATATATATAGTTTGTTAATAGTATATGTACAGAATATGGGGCACTGTCGTGTGAAAAAATTATATACAGTCAGAGTGAACAATCCGACTGATATCATGTTGTTAAATAGACCCGAATACGAAATAACCTGAACTCGAAGCTGGCAATGTCATCCTATTTAAGTAATAGTTGAGTCATTACCAGCCTCGAAATCGTACCATTGTCTCATATGCATTCAAGCAAATATCTAATTTTCAAAATCGACATTCACTTAAGTTTAAAGGTTGGTTTACATTATTGAAGTTTGTGTGGTGTCATTAAATTTTGACAAGAAGATATTTGAAATAGAAACTGTATCTTGTGAAGTAATACCAGCAACAAAATTGTTGCAACTTGTATGTTACTTGTTAGTTAGGAATGTTCAGGGATGTTTAGGAATGTTGTCTTCTAGTTTGTAACTTCACCTTTATATTGTCACATATATTGTTGAAAACATACATTGAGCAAAGAAACTTCGATAATGTATAAAAACCAGCATTAAACAAACACAATGATATCACGGTAGTCGTTTTACGGGGAAGCAGATAGTGACAAAACAAATTCAACTAAATCTGTCTATTCAGCTATCTATTTGCCAAATACATGGCTTCTGTTTCTAATAAAAAGAAATAACATTTTATCACTCTGCTTGTTGACGACCATCTGCTGCCCGATAGTGCTTGGATTGAAGCTTTAGTATTCTAGACTAGACCTAATCAGCTTATCTAAGGAGCTCTTTGTTGTTACTTCACCCTGACCTAAATATAGTCAACTGGAGCGGGCTCTCCAGAACCATTTGTCACCGCATTATTGTCCTCAGCCGTCTTAGGTGTGCCTTCAGTGTTCTTGACCTGCGGTCTCTTTACTGGCGCATATTCAGAACGAATGTTTTCATTAATCGATTCTCTGGCACGCACACAGCCCCAGAAATTATACTTTTTGTTCTTTTTATGTATATTTTTAACATCAATACGTCCGACAGAATTAAGATCGTCCATACTCTTGCTAGTCTGTTTATTTCCTTTGGATTTTTTCTGGAACCAACGCGGCCGCGGGAATGTCCCCTTTTTCTGACCGGAATTAGTTTCTGGAGTGCTCTTTAGTATATCAGGAGCGACATCGATCGCGCGTTCCTGGTGACCAGAACCATCATCTTTAAGACGTTCGAGTCTAGGGGATTGATTAGCATCACCAATACGATCCCTAGAATGTCCCTTGCCGTCCCCATTGTCCTGATCTACTCCGTTCTCCGGGACATCTTGGTACTGTCGTACTCTTCGCGACAATAATTTTTCACGTCTTTTACTTCGCTCGTAGTCCGACGTCGTAGTCGAGATCGTGCGCTGCTTCGTTTCCGACTCGTCGCTCGTCGACATATCATCGGGAAAGCGGTCGCCAAAGAACGACTTACGCTCGTGAGGTGTCGTAACGTACGACCCGCTATCTGACCCCCGGTCTGAATTTCGGTCGGAATAACGGTCCCAGAAGCGGTCCGCATATCCGGCCGATAATCGGTCTGAGTACCGATCCGTGAAATCTGAAGTGGGACTCATTCTCCCAGAGCGGCTTTGAAGAGTCCGTGTGCGCGGAGCATTGGGGCTAGCAATCCCACTGTCCTTCGCAGCTATCTCCATTTTAAGGTTCTCAAGCTCGACGCTCATTCGTATTATATCTTCTTCTTGGTGTTGGCAAACGCGTTCCAGTCGTTTTAGTTTCGTAGCTAAGCTTTTCTCTTGTCGTCTCGCTGCATTAAGTTCGTGTGAGAGTTGGTTTTCCTTGTCCATCGCATGTTCCAACTCGTCCAAAGCCTCTGTCAGGTCTGCTTCTAAATCATCCGCCTGTCGATTGTTGCCATTGAGCAATTTCTAAGGTTGTAAGAAGGGAAATATTCGTCATTGCATTGCAACAATGGTCAGCTAGTTCACCTCCCTATCACGGCCTCGGCTACTTTAGTTCGATTTTTGCAATATGCAGTTGTTTGTTTCAACATCTTGTTATCAGGATGTGTTCGCACTGCTTGTTCCCAGCTTGTTAACAACTTGCAACAAGGTTGTTGACTCAACAGACTTGTTACAAGTTGTTCCAACAACTTGTTATCGTCCTGCAATTCGACAACTTGTTAACAAGTTGCGAATGACAATCTTGTAGCACTTGATAAAATGACAAAATTGTTACAACTTGTTGACAAGCTTGCTACAAGTTTGTTGCAAACACACTTTGTTGAAGTACGTTTTCTCCGGGCACTCCGGTTTTCAACTGTTGTACCAGTTGGTACTTACTGAAGGTCTCTATGAGCTTAGTCAATCAGTGTGAGGCTAGTTAAACGTGATTCGGTGATTGGCTGATTAGATTGAAACCTGTCAAATGCTCTTGACAAACATTGAACATCCAGCACAGGCAATCCTTCATAGACGCAATTAGTCCCTCGCCCCAGGTCCTACCTCACGTTCTTTTTGCTCCATAAATAACCTCAACTTCAAGTCGAAGTTTTCTTTCTTCAAATCTTGAATCAGCTGAAATTTGAAAATAAAAGTCAGTTTCCAGTTGAACAAACATTACATTCTTTTTGGTCTAAATATTTGATTTACAGTCCTTGAAAAAGTTGAGTCGCTCAGACCATAATGCATTGCGAATTTAAGATGGTATCACTATTGATGAAATAGTCAATTGCCAACATGGGTGTGTAATGTGTAATTACTCTCGTTATTTCTCGAACGTGATTTATTAGGCTTCAATTGTTTCCGTATCTTAAATTCTTAATCATATTCACTTAAAGTTAACTTACAATGATCTACGATAATCTAGAAGTAATGGCCGGCCTCGAGCTCCTGCCGAGTTGTGACATTAGCAGCATCGCATCATTGATTTGCATTGCATATAATTTGATTTAGATTATTATTGCACGCGATGTATTTTAAAATACAACAAATATATTGATATTTCTTGCTTACCCATTCTTGATCTTTCACTGTATGAACGGCTGGAGAATCTGTGAAAATAGAAAAATGGAGTTAGAAATGAAACCCTCTATCCCAGATTTTCCGATGTGATGATACTCTCTCTAAAATATTTAAATATCATCATGAATCTATTTCAATTATTGCTTTAGTGTAGTTATTTTCTAAGGAAAAGTGTTAAATGGTTGAAAGTAAATCAGTAAAACATTTTACTTTTAGTTTTTTAGATTAGTGACAAACAGTCTTTGGAGATAATACATTTCACTCTAACTCCCAAGGATTTTTTGTCCTTTGAGTTGAGATATATCAAATCTGTTTTGTGCTTTCGCCCTGCAGTTCACCTTTAAGTTCACCCCGCTAAAAATGTGTGATTGGCGCTCAATAAAGGTATTTAAATGTTTAAGTTTAAAATCTAATTTATGATGGAATTGAGCCTAACGATTAAAATTAAAGAGCTCTCTGATCACAGTGTGCAAATTGAGGCACACCCTAAAATTGATGTTGTGTATGTGATGATCTGATGTTGTGTACAGCTCATGTGAGTAAGATTAGTCTCTTTTGTGTTCTCTCCCAGTTGGAGGCTAACTGTGATGCATGGACCATTTCAAATGAACCCCTGCTGTGGACACCCTAACATCATAAGTGTACATTGAATTGACAAAGAACAATATTTTCAATTAAACAAGCCGCAACTTAATGCTACTTAGTTTTACAAAGTGATGTTTCCGTCCTTTTATATTTAAAGTGTAAAGCAGAATATGTACAACAATTTATTCATTTATTAAATATAAAAAATTTAAATGTTTATCATGATAGACTATAGTCATTATAACTCAAGCGACAAAACATAGAGCATGCACCATCAAGTTCAAACAATAATGGCGGTGAAATCAATTCATCTAGCCTCGCGAGGTCTAAAAATGTAGCCTATTTTTCAGTCATATGTATGGTACATGCGCATGCACGTTATCGTACACGGTACACAAGCAAACTGGGGATGCGTGTATGTCAAATACAGTATTTTGGTAGCCTGAATATGTAAGTAGGTTAAACATGCAACCTATGTTCCAATAGTTGTGATCATGAGGCCTTGTGTTAACTTAAGTTTTCAAGTTATTATGTCTACTTTGTTTTAAATTGCTCTAGGCAGCCTGAAAACTCGTTATGCCGCTTCCTGTATTACTTTTTGACGAAACCTATCAACAAAATTAAGCTCAATATACTTCTCAAATATACTCCAAAACACAAAGGGTCTGCTGTATTATATTTCTCAAACCCTTCTTTTTCAAGGTTAAGGAAAAATTTCTTCTAGTTCTATATTTATAAGTGTAAACATGTGTGGCCAACAATACTAGCATTTGATAAGACAGCTGAATTCTTTATATCTAAGTGCCAGGGGCTTTTAAAACAAAGTGAGTGTCTGGTTTCACAAATTTTCCTTATCTCAATCAAACAAGTTATTTCTTTAGTGTTCATTGGCAATTAAGACCATCTTATAATATATAGCTGAGTAAAATGACCAAACACTACTGACTGTGGTCTATGACTGTCAGTCAGTGTTTTCATGGAAAGATGCAGTACACAATCAAATGCCTTAAATGGTAAAACTAAATCTATACTCTATACCGTTTCGAATTTCTTATCTCCCTAATCTTTCTATCAACAGCTTTATAGTGCCATAGAATTCTTAAATGTATAATATAGTTTTGAGTGCCATTGTGCACGAAGTCTAGGTTTGTGAAAATAGAATTTCACCTAATATAACAAGCAGGAAATTTAATAATATTAAAACTATAGAATTCCTTAATATTCAATATAAGTTCTGATTTTGATATATTTTATAGGCTACATGGTAACTTTTGGCATCGTTTTGAAATTTGAACCTATTATAAATTTTTTGTTTTATCCACAAGTTATAATCGTATTATTCGCAGCCTTTTTCAGCATAAATTAAAGTTTGATCACGAATTTTCGCGAAAATTGTCATGCACGTATAAAATAGTTAACAATTATCTAGCTATGAAAATTGGTGAAAATTGTTCATAATTATCAAATATCTCAGCAAACATCACGTTTTTGTAAAATGAAAATAATTTAGACAAGTCTAGCTTCACGTTATCACACAGATATATGAGAGACATTTATGAGGTCATACAGGCCCAGGTTATAGTAAAAATCGAGATATAAAGCCAGCAATACTTGTTTTGAAATGTGGAAAATATGGAATCTAATCGAATATAATGGTGCTCAACCACTCCAACGAGAGATTTCTACTAAGTTCTAGAAATTGTTTTGTAAAAATGGCGAGTTATTCAAACTATACTGACCATTCTTTCAACCGTTCAAAGCGATTTAAAGTCAAGCATTTTATTTATCAGCAGAAATTCACGAATATTAATCGTGTAGCCATAGAAAATAGATGGAAATAGATGCTTAATTCGCTTTGAAAGTTGTATATCTTTTCAGTTTTATTACTTTTGGTTGAACATGTCTGATTTGGCTTAGCAACAGAAAAAATCTGTAAAATTTCGCATTACTACCAAAATATTCTAATGAGACCAATGTGGCAATAAAATAGTAAATGTCGCAATCAAGCTATGAAAGCTTTTTCATCAGTCGTACAACTAGCCTGCGTGGCAGACGGTCTCGACGTCTCGTACAACCAGTGTTTAAGCTGTTCGTCTACCCTAATGCCGACCATTTATATACGTGCTGAGAGCATAAACAGTTTGGTTATTATAGCTTATATCAAAAGACATGCTTGCGGTCTCCGACTTTAGGTTGGCCACTTCTTTCAGCCTGTTTCCGCCATAAACATTATTGCTCAATTGAACTTGAATTTCGAATGAAGCTAAATTGTTGAGGCACTTGTGCATGTCTTAAGTTACCGCGACTTTAAACCGTCTTTATGCTCAAAACACAGTACGTCTTGAACTTCCAAGACTGCCATAGACACAGTTATATAGTCATAAACACAATACCGAATATCAAACGTAAACTATGAAACATTTTTGTCCTATAAAATCGATAATTGTACGTAAAAACATGTTTAAACTTGCCATCTTAAACGCTTGTACCTAAACTCAAAGGCAATAAATCTATATCCGGCGAAATACCGAAGTTTAGTTCAGCAATTTAACTAAAAATCCCAAAAGATAAAATCAAAAATAGCGTAATTTACTTGTTTGGTTTAGTCGAATGTCATACTCTGTTAATCCAGTCGTATTCCTCCGTGGATCGTAGCGAGATCTTCTGCCGAGCGGCCCGGGCCTTCGAAGAAAATCACGATTCGACGATTCCCTATCGAACATTGCTTGGTTTAAAGAGATTTTTAATTCGTCCACTTCAGGTCTTCGCCGATACGGCGCTTTTGGCGTCGAAAACGTGTCATCGTCGAATTGTATTGATTTTAATTCTTTTAAACTACGAGTTCGAGGAAATGTCGAAATGCCTTGGTCGTGAATCATAGTTAGGTCTTCTTCTTCGATTCCCGCGCCCAAAATTGTCTTTATTTAGTCACAAAGCGAGCCACAGTATCTTTATAGTACGCCAGAGATATTTGTGGCAACGTCAAATATAATATCAAGAAGGTATGTGCTTTTGAGTTGGAGGAAATGCAACATCGCTCACGGTTCAAAGGCAATCAGCGGGGTTCCTCGAAGCGCTCTTACTTAAGAACGATAATAATAGCAACTACTTGTATACACAAAATATTCCGGTGAATTAATGACTCAAACAATGACCTAAACCCGGGCTCGAGTGACTCAGCTAGACTATTCTAGTCATTATACAATCCTATTATAGTCTAACACAATCCTTATTCGATCATATTACCCATAACTTATTCGTTACTTACTCTGAAATCCATCCTCCTGATGTTGTAGCTCCTGCATACTGCTCCATCTGTCCATGCTCATTTTATACAGGAACTTCCTCCGCGATTGATCCTTGTAAAATTTAAAAGAACCAGCCATTACTCAGGAAGATAAATAACCGTCTTCAACAACATATATTTACATTCACAAAGCAAATAGCATATTAATTCTGCGCATTCAAATTTGTCTATTCATAATTCGCTCGTTAACTACGAGACATTGTTTATACCGAGATTTGTAACCCCAAAGTATCATATGATATTCATGTCGAATTACAGGAAGGGACACGTATTAAATCCTGAATGATTATTTTCATGCTAGGCAGGTTAAATATTGACACAAGTCTATCTGTCTATGTCAACACCAGCCTAAACTCTACAGAAAGTGGGAGTTTCGTAATGAAAAAGTTTGACTGAAAATGATATGATGAAAACATGGCGGCCATTACTAATTACATTGAACTCGAACAACTTTAAAAGTTATGTAAAAGTTTCAACCATGCTTTGGGATTATATTGATCTTGGACTGTTGAATTATAAGTTAATTGTAACAGTATCATGTTGCGTTTGTGGTTTTGGTCATTTTAAGGTAATTTCTGCATTGCGCACTTTTACTGCGCATGTCCAATAATCGAACTGAAACTGAAATTTACCGAAAGTGTAAAGCCTGATAATTTTGAGGCTTCTCACTGTATCTTCAATATATGATTAGAGCTTATTACTATTAGATGGTTTAATGGAAGTATTCTTGAAAAAGACGATGAAAACTAGTATATGTAAAAATAGGTACGCTAAGCGTACATGTATCTGCTCATGGTGATGCCACAGTTGCCCATGAAAGAGTAATATTCAACAATAGGCAATTTAGTAATTACGGGCGCCATTTTGCATAGTTGTCAAACAAAATAAATCAAAAATAGCAATAGCATCATTTTCATGACTCTAGGGACAAGTATTCCCATTGGGACGAGGTGTATATAGTTACTACGGCTGGTAGAGCCAAGCCGTAGGTTTAATATGCCCCTGTCTGTTTTCTTCCTCGTCGTAGCTTTTTGGGGGTGTCACAAACTTTCACTTCCACGGTCACCCAAGTCACCCGCACAAAACGCATGCAATTTTCTTGTGTGCATCTTTATAGAATACTTGCGCATTTTGAGTTACGTATACTTGTGTTTTAATCAGATCAATAACGCATCAAGGGAACGATACGATAAATGCAAGTGCAATACGAACGAAAAACGTACAAATCATGCTGATATTCGTCACGCACTATGTAAAATATTCGACATACTTCAGTCTACATGAGGGTATTATATTTCCAACAACAAACATTGCGCCTTCAAGGATTGACGATCGTACGGCGCATTGCTCTAAAACATCTAGTACTCTACAATAGTTTGAGCGAACCATACGTGGGTATTTATTTGTATATGTTGGAAACTAAAGAGAAACTAGAAATCAGTGTTGAATATAATTCAGACATAAACGCGCAAACGGCGCTATAACGCGGAGCTCTATTTATTAGAGTTCAAGGGTCAGCTGTCACATATTTTTGATAATTTATATTATACTGTAAAACAGGTCAGGTTTTTATAAGAAAACCGAAGACGTTAGTTCTCTCTACATCTTACAATATTTTAAGATGATCCTATAGCTCCTCATTATTATACTTCGATTTGACACAAACGCTTGAACAGACTCGATATAAGTATTCAGCGAGACGCATTCCTCACGACATCAGTGGAATATGCAAGACATTCCACGGCGCATGTATTGGTCAAATACATATTGTAGTATTTCTTATATACCTTAATGGCTTAATCTTCGACAGTTTGACTGTTGAACTGTTTAGTTTCATAGTTTCTCCTTCAGAAATAGAACAACTACATTTGAAATTGGCCACATATTTTAAAGCATTCGTTCTAGTCGACACTTTCGTATTGAAAACCTTCGTATTTCCACGTTTTTATATGAATTAACGATGTTTTGTCAATTTATTTGACATTTCAAAACATAAGCGCCACGTTGAATTTAAGATCTAGCCTGCGAACAGGAAAATTGAATGATGTAATGGCAACATTACAACATTGCATTGTAAGCCACTTGCTGATTGGCTAACGTTGCTTATTTTATATAAGCTCGTCGCTGAATGGCTACAAGCTAACAGCTAACAGCTAACAGCCAACAGCACGATGGCAATAGTATCTGCTTCGCAGATACAAAAAGCATAAAATTTGACTGGACGATGTGCGACTCAAGATCAAAGTAGGACTGAAAAAGATGGAATGGCGAAATAAGAAGATCATTGAAGGAAACAGGACTGTACTACGGAATCATGCCACGCAGGGTAAAGAGCGTGTACTAGAACTGACTACAAGCCTGACTGGAACAAATGATAACTGAGATGTCGAAAAACGACTAGAACAGTTAATAAGACGGAACAAGTAGAGATATCCAGTATATATAATGCCAATTTAATTTCGTCTATAAAATGTGTAGAAAAAACCTTTTTGAAGAAAAAGATCAGGCAAAAGATGAATAGAGTATATCCTATCTCAGCGGAAGTAGAAAGAATATCCGCTATAAGCCAGTTTTCCAATTCAGTCGTGGCGTACAAGAACGTAGTGCTCCTGAGCACTTAGATAGGCAAGTTAATTTTAGCTGCAGAGACGTTTTTGTAGATAAAGTAGGAGGAAAATTCTAACGTCCTGATATTAACGATTCATTTCACTGTTCACACTCTCTGAGTTTTAAATGACTGACATGCAAATTAAACAAGAAATATAGATAATATACATCTTCACAACTCATATAAGGATATGTCATACTATAATCTGACATTGACCATATGCTCTATGTAATTAAAGTACAAAATATATAGAAATGACATAGATAGACCGCCAGCGCATTTGTCTTTGACAGTGTAGTCTTCTATAGATCATAAAACAGTTATCAACGACGCTAAATATCGCTTTAGCCTTCAGCATCGGAAACTACCGATGACAATCTCTGTAAAGAATAGTATTGACCATATATGTCATGTTTACATTTTGCTGGCAGTCAATTTTCAATTATACAATAGGGAGTAATGTTCTCCATTGTGTTTCCACAGTACCTTTAGTCTTCATTGACTGTTTCCTAAACTTTTTGCTGCCTTCGTTGGCGTCTGAACTACCAGCGAAGGTTGTTCGTCACTAGAAGTTAGTAGCCTACTAGTTGTCTGTAATTTAACTCCTGACGAACGCCTTCGCTCAAAAAGGCAAATACAAAGTTTCTAATCTTTCTGGGGTAGTTCAGGCGCCAACTACGACATTTTCTTGTAGAATACCACCTACAGTGGATCCGCACGTTTACTGAGATGTCATCCCAAACTTTTGCCTGCCATTAAAACGTACTGTATTGTCAATGATAGTGATCATATCTCAAACGTGGCGTTCCAGTGTAGGTATAGTATTCAATAGACTATAAACTGACTTCGTTTTGATCGTAACTGCCTCAAAGAGATAGAGAAACTTTAAAGTTATGAACTTACGTTTTCTCTTATCTCTTTAATATACCAATACGAACACAGTTTAATATTATATAATAGTGATGGGTAATATTAATAGTTCTCGCTTAATACTGGACATATAAAATCGTTTAGCATTACAGCATCACACCATTAGTTAAAGTATATGCCATGAAATAGCGATGATAACAGGGGCCTACGGCTGTAGAATACATAGAATTATTTCAAATTTGACTTATTAAAAGGCAGGGGGTAAGTTTGTTCGCGAATCAGCTTAAAGCGGAAGCATTATTTAGTTAGATTTATCAAAATCAGTCCCCATTCGACTCTACTATCTCAATACTCAACATCATGCTACAACTAACTAGAACTCACCTCTAATAACCTGCCTTTAAACTGATAACAATTATATCTCTCTCCAGCGTAATGTTTACATCAAATTCTTAACTTTACTATGATAGAAATATCGTGACGACACTAACTATATCCCTAACGCCTACTCTGCATTCATTCTATTGTAATTTCCTCTCCCTACAAAAGGCCCCTCACATGTCGGCCATTAAACAGTCATTCGCCTGATTATTTTGCATTTTCATACAAAGCTTTTCTTTGTATAAATGAGAAGGGCGTGCAAAATATTATGACGTCATACTTACAGAGAATACTACGCGATTGTCCTGTCGTAGTTTCCGATCAATTAGCCTTTCTATCGAGTTTGAAAAACACACTCTTTGGAAATGGCTCATTTTCGCTTCGATGTCCAGAGAATGCTTATATATTTCAAATTCATAATGTAAATAAGCGGCTCGTGCGAGAATATTGTAGTTACTCTTTAAGTGGTTTGGACTTAGAATTTAGGCCAGGTTAACCATACTAAGACTAAACGCTTGTGTATATTGGTGGCGTTTTGAGATTTGGGACCTAACTGCTCCGTGAAAACGTGTAGGTTTGACATTAAAGGCATGTGTTAATTTATTTGCTTTTGTGTGGGTCGTGACAAAATGCGAATTCTTTCCTGACAAGTTTTTTTAACCTTAAAAGTGTCACTGATGTCCCCCAAACGCCTTTTCGGGGCTGGCGACGCAATCTTGCCGCCTCGTTCCAATGGGAATATTTGTCCCTAGGGTCATGCTATTGTTGCTCTATTGTGTTTGCCCCACTTGGCAAGATGCGTCGCGAACCCCGAAAAGGCGTATCACGAATCAAACCATAGCAAGATCTCTGTTTTAACGCTCGTTTGAACGTACAAGCTCTGATCCACAGCCTATTAGGTTGCCATAAAACAGAGCACCATATACCGTCCATAAAAGTTAAATGAAACCAAATGAAGCAAGAGCAGTCGAGTGAAACACTTCAACATTGCTGGACAAATAGACCCCTTAGCTTGCGTTGTTTACGTTTTTCTGGCAGCAAAATATAAACACGCGGCAACGGGTCTATATACCATTGAGTATTTCGTAGAAAAAACATGATTGCATGTGGTCCTAAAGACTTTAAAGGATCGAACTTCCTTATAGGACCTCACAACATGAGTGAAGAAAAAGCTATCGGACGACAGCTATCAGCCAATCTCCAAAGGATCTAACCCATCTCTCATGTTGGACCCAAGTAAAAGTTATAATCGATCATAATACCAGCTGTTGGCAATTGTCAGCTAAGACAACTGGGGAAAAGTACTTAAAACCAAGAAAGAGGCCGTTTCACTTAGTGTTCTTGCCAGACAAACTGTCTAATAATCAACTCGTTCCCAGATCACAAGATCACCGACATCAGATCGGTTAAACCTCAACTAGATGAAAGTAGAACGTATCTGTTTTATATAGTCTCATAAAATGGACATATACAAGTTCAGTAAACATTATATCCATGTACCCCACATTCAATAAAGGATCAGAGAAGAAAAATGTACATATTACTCAAATAGAACCTTACCAAGTACAAAATAAATTGGTTTAGGCAATTCGACAAGCTAATGAACACACTTTAATGATCAGAGATCTTCTTTACTTTCTTTAATTGTCAGAGATGCATATTTTACCCTATGTTTATTAAAGTTCAAGGCCTTTGCAAATATAATTTACGATGCGCAAACGCATATGTCCTTTACAGTTATGTGTATTCAGCTTAAAACGCCTACACCTGGGCATTCTTATATGGAATATTCTTATGGAGCAGGTGAGATTAATACGTTTTGTATTTACTGGGCTTGAGTCTTAACCCCATCCAACAAATACCAATTTTGGTCCAGTTACGCAAATAATCTAAAATGCTTCAAATGAGATCGTGATCACATAAAAACTTGAAAATGTTGTCCAAAATTGTGCCAAATGAAAATGCGCGTATACGCGTGCTGCAGTAGAAAGTGTTAAGTCGTGGGTGTGTTTGAAAACGTATTCTTGAAAAGATGCGTCATGCATCTGACATCCGAAGACAGACAGCGTGAATGAAATACTACTTTCATTGAAAACTATAGTAATAATGGCGAGACACCACGATAGAGAACAACCGAAAAGGGGCCGTGCTCCAATTATGATAAAAATTATCTTTTTGCAAAATAGCATGCACTCTTCATGAAAACCTTGTTTCACTCGTACTGAGCAAAACTAAACCAAACCAAATTAATTATTTTCTATTTAGACTGGATAACTACAGTTCTCTCTCTAGAGGTCCATTTTTGATCCAATGACAGTGTTAGTGTTTAATGTTGGTGTTTCACCAACAGGAGGAAGCCGGAGTACACGTACGGAGAAAGCTGTGGTGTTTTACACGGAGAAAGCTGTGGTGTTTTACACGGAGAAAGCTGTGGTGTTTGGTAGAGTCAAAATGGAAGCACTCTTTTCACATGCGAAATTTCTAACTAGAAACTGTGTATTTCAGTTTCAATCTCTTACGAGTTTGCATCGTACTAAAGATATAATCGGAAACAATCGCAAAGTAGACTGCGTCGGAAAGTGTCGACGTCCAACATCCATTGTTTTGACCGCAAGGTTCAATAATTACATTTTCGCAGTTTCTCCCCAGTTATGGCTAAAGAGATATAATATGTTTTTGACACCCGGCGACTTCACTCTTAATTCATACAAGAAGACAAACCGCACCATAAATATATACATTATATGGTTCGCAGATTGAAAATAATAACCGCAATTTTGAAAACAGAAAGAAAAAAATATGTTTTCTTACCCAAACAATATGTCAGTCTAGTTAAACCAATTTGAGCAAAAACAATAGCAGTATAGAACAATAACAAACCGTAAAGTAATGTCAAAACAGCGTAAGTATATCGGCTATAGCAGTTTTACGCGCAATGCCAATGGCCAGTAATAACCGAAAAATCTTATTTTGATCCTATATTACCAATTTTAAATAATCGCAGTGAAAATGCATAAACATATTATTATATAAAGACTTGTTTTTCCAAGCCAAAATAACTGTTTATATAAATTTTAGTTCAAATTAGGTATAGAATATCACAATTGTATAGTCCTATAGTTACATTTTCGCACTGAAATTATATATTTATGCCACAAAACTGTTTTTTATAAACATATTGGCATCGTTAGTCGCATTTCAAGTTAGCACATATTTCTGCAACATTCACCAATGCAACAAAAAGTCATTAAGGCGCGCACGGGACCGGATCATTTTCGAACCGTACTTCAATTTGCGCTATTTCGCCTTGCGTAAACACGGGAAGCGGACGAATTCCAATGTGAACTATAAATGGAACCGCACGAATTGCCTACGGTTCCAAATTCGTCCGGTTCGTGCCGGTGAACCTAGTAGTTAAAACTGACAATATAGTCAATTTATATTAATTTTTCTGCCTTTTAATGTATATTTAACAATACTTATTTTGTAAACTGCGTACGTACCTGTATTTATAGGCGATGCTCAAGAACACAGCCAGTAAACTGTCTTTTAAAGGCGCTCTTTTCTAACTTTTGTACAGTGTAGTTGTTCTTTTCCAACTTTTATATCAATTTATAAAGACTTTAATACGGCCCATGAAACGCAATACTGCGGCATTACACTTTTCTCAATCACTCAAAATGACTCAACATTAAATACGGCACATTTTAAACTAGAATAATTCGCTGAGACATAAATTCATCAAAAATGCGTTGTTCCTGTTAAGAATCTTAATGAATTCTTATCCAATTGTCAAACAGCGAACGCGAGGCACCTGCTTCGAAACAGCCAATCAGTGACGAGAACCAGGAGGCGCCTCATTAGTATTCAAAAATGAACGCTCGTTGCTATTTGGCCTTTGGCAACATGTAAACAGCGACGCTGACTCAATGCTATTATGAATCGCTCTATCACGTAGGAAATGTCTTAAAATAGATACACGTTGCCCCGGGCAACCTTAGTGAAAAATTTGCTATACTGGAACACAAAAGAATGTTATTTTTCATAAAGAAAAAATATCGCAAAGTGCTCAATATTATTGACCATCAAAAGAGTAATGATATAATTAAAATGTATATTGGACGTTTCGGTCTTTTGCTCGAACTTTTCCATTACTTTATCATAACAAACACGAGCAAAGGGCCTGAAACTAGTAACATCATAGAAATCCATTTTGCTGTATTCCAAAACCTTGTAGCTATGTTTCGTGATGAAAAAACACAAGTCCATAACAAATTTGGATAGAAAATGAGATACATTTCACGAGATATTTTTTTCCGCACAATTCATTTAATAACTATAGTGACACTATATATAGTCCCATTCATCCTCTGGAGAAAACGAAGCACTTTTTGAACTGTATTTGGCCAGTTTTATTTATAATATATCATACTTTAATTGTGTATGATGAATTATTAGTAAAAATTAAATACAAAAATCATTGACATTACTGTGAGTCATTAGTATGAAAAATTAATTGCGTCATCACTCCCGAGTCCCGTCATTATTTAAATGTGCATTTTGAAATACTACTATAAGCCAGTTTCGTGCATTGAAAATAGGATTAGGTCTGTTGGGGTGCTAGGTGCAAGTCATATTTCAAAACTCGCCTGATCAAGGTTACAGCGCATGGATTAAGAGTAAAGCAAAGCTTACGGACAAAAACCAAAGGAACGTCAGAGACATCTGGTTAGCTCTCGAAGTTGTTAATGCTGTTGGATCTGGTACGTTTGGCAATACAATCAAACTGTCTGGATACTTTGCTTCGCGTCCACACCAATGCTCAAAGTCCAGACCTGCAAATTGACAGACAGCACAAGTTCATTAATAGGTGTATAAGACAGACAGTGCAGTATGGTGGTCGACATAAAAGGGCGGTGAAAAAACAGTTGCGTGATAGTTGTTGCCTATATATATTGAATTGCAAGTTTATCTGATTTAAAACATCGAGGCGCAGCCGAGTGTTTTAGATCTGACAAAGGCCGAACTGAAGACTTTGGTTTCTTTTAATTTTATTTTATCGAAGCTCTGGACAGGCTCCATATATAGAGCACTTATTCGGTAATGATCGGATTGTATTCGGTAATGATCGGATCGTAAATCTATTGTGACGTCACTTTTGTGATCATCTCGACAGCCGAATCGAGTTTTCTTTGGCTAATATACATAGTTCGCCAAAGGAAACTGGCACAATATATAGTGACTACAGTATGGCAAATACTTGTAATGGAGACATGAAGCATCATTTTCTCGCTTCTGTAATTGTCAACACATTTGAAGTAATTTTTCTGTTTTAATGAACTGAAGCCCACGTATTGTTAAGTAAAGCTGACAAGTACAGTAATTGTTTATTCAGCTACGTTTCGATCGTATTCGAATTACGTTCCTTTTCGTTCGAACTGCATTCACTTTCGTTCGAACTGCATTCACTTTCGTTCGAACTGCATTCACTTTCGTTCGAACTGCATTCATTTTCGTTCGAACTGCATTCACTTTCGTTCGAACTGCATTAACTTTCGTTCGAACTGCATTCATTTTCGTTCGAACTGCATTCACTTTCGTTCGAACTGCATTCATTTTCGTTCGAACTGCATTAACTTTCGTTCGAACTGCATTCACTTTCGTTCGAACTGCATTCACTTTCGTTCGAACTGCATTCATTTTCGTTCGAACTGCGTTCCTTTCGTTCGAACTGCGTTCATTCGCGTTCGAACTGCATGAACGCAGTCATCGCGAACGAACATGTCATCGCGCAAAAATATCATGCCCTTGATTAAGCGTGTTCTTCTTAAAACTTACTAAAGATGACATTATGTGACTTACCATCAGTAAAGGAAGGACTGACGGTCAAGCGAAACCAAATTGGAACATCAGTCTCACATCCATTGCAATAGAAAACATATTTAAGTGAATCATGTCCTATTGGGCTATCTTGACACGTCTTTATTCCCTATATGAAGCACCAAAAAAATCAACGATCTGCACTAATTTATATATCCATTTAACCTATTATTTACAAATTTTTTAACAGGATAAGAACTTCAACAAACAGATTGCTGTTATCACTTATCACCAAGTTGAAGATAGAAATATTATTACAATAGTTATATAAATAACTAAATAACTCCGACAGCAAAACAAGGTCCCGGTACGAGAAACAAGAAATGTTAATGCGACCAATGGTACCACACTAAATGTAGCGAAGTGCCGAACTGTTAGTTTAAAAAACAGCTATTATATCAGAGCTGCCAACGTATGGAACACGCTTCCTTGCACCATTAGAGACACCACCAAATCTCTTAATTCATCCAAAGAAGTCTCTAATGAAACTCTACATTGAACATACTAATGTGATCTACAATCCTGAAGATCCGAGGACATTTAAGTCTGTATGTGTGAAACGTCACACAACTCGTTCGTTAACTAACTTGTCAACGAAACCATGTTGTTAACTTTACGATAGTGCATGATCAATTTGCGGGTTGTCTCGTTCGTTAACGTTTTTTGGTGTTATTTGGTGTTATTCTTTGTCTGTTTGTTTACTTGTTTGTTAACTCCCCGCTAATTTCCATTGTTTCATTTGTCGTCTGTATGTTTGTCAGTTTGTTGACTAGTTTGTCCTAATGTTTGTCTCACTTCTCAATGTTTATTGTACAATTATTTCAACTGTTTTGGAACCCCGTTATTGGAGAACTTCTTCTCTATGTGGTAATTCCAGCCATCCTGTTTAAGTGCATGTATATTTTTATTTCTCAATGGCAAAACTTGTAAAATAAAATAAATAAAATAAAAATATATATAATTTAAGAACATTAAATCAGGGGAAAAGTGTAGTTGTTGCTGTATTGTGTGTTAAATCATACAAACTATTTACCGATTGACAGGTTGGCTGAGCATATGGTGGCTGACTTTTTACACTAAAAAATAAGATAAAAATTTGCATCAAACATGGATACATAAACAGCTAAAAATCTACAATGAGGCACAGATTTATTTCAACTAAAATAATGTGATTAATTATTACCAGAAGACTGAACTTCCAACTGCACTTTTAGCCTAGAAACACAATAATTTAATTAGCTGTTTATTTGAAAATGTTTGCATCTGGGAGCCCAGGAGGAATGCATTGCAAATCTTTACAAATGGTTCTTGCACCACAGATGTCAAATGTTTCATAAGCTTTGGCCAATGCTAATTTTTTTAAGAAGGGGAGGGTTGCTGGAGACTGTTATGAGGTTCATGCAGTGGTACACCTCCAGTAAATCCACCTACTGTATATTCATTATTAACCTCCCCCCCCTTCCCATTAAGGGCTTATTTATTTCAGGCATGTTTGAGGAAGTTTTTTGAGAGGCATTTTTGAGGAAGTTCATTTTGCCCAAATGTTATACCG
The DNA here is from genome assembly GCA_016169945.1 of Trachythela sp. YZ-2020. NCBI lineage: Eukaryota > Metazoa > Cnidaria > Anthozoa > Malacalcyonacea > Clavulariidae > Trachythela > Trachythela sp. YZ-2020. The sequence continues at coordinate 2,080,105 of JADLSH010000098.1, read as the reverse complement.
GTAGGTAAGTATCTTTCCAGTATAACTGATACATTTAATCAGTTTACATTACTGTCATTTTGTTGTAAGGGTTAGGGGGGGGGGGGATTAATAACTTTCTTTGTCTAAAAAGAGGAGGTTTATTGAAGAGGGGGCTTATCAGAGAAAGGGAGCATATTTATACAGTATTTGTGGTAACCACTGAGTATTTTTTTATAAAATACAGTAAAATGGAAACTCTGAAATGTAGAATTATAAAAATGAAATTTTTACAGAGTTTCCATTGTACTGTATTTTAATACAGCATGAGAGCATGTTTACTCACCAATACTTCAACAGTTTGTTTAGAACTACTATCGAGGGATATATTAAAGCAAGGATTTCTTGCCGCGGCATTATTGGTCACAAATGGAATGACAACAGACATAAAGCCAAGTGGTCGTTTTGAAAGGTCACTTGCAGATTTCGGATTTCTGTCATAAAGTGATTCATTTCGGATCTCTTTGTAGTTTTTACAATATCCGTCATCAAAATCATCTCCTGAAATGTTAAATGAAATGCGAGTCCATGGGGGGTACACTCCAGGAGACTATAGATTACTAGTTGACTTGCCACTCTCCTCCGCAGAGGCTTCTATGGTATTTTAGCTTTTCCCATATATAGCGGGTATGTGCAGGGATCATTGGTTCATTGATAGGGATGCGTGGGGGCAAAAGGGGCAAATATTAGACACGCGTAAGAACCATAACGCGCGACTTCGTGTCATAACTATAATACTATAAAATATATAAATAATTGCCAAGCCTCTGCAGAGGAGAGTGTTGACTTGCCCAAACTGAAACTTCCCTTGTCACAACCAATACAGAATTCTAGTTGTTTTTAGTAATAGCAAAAAACTTATCCAGAGTGTGAATCTTATCAGATTCGTACAATTACGTGTACCTGAAGCCGTTTATATGAGTGACTAGTCTAGCACGCTGGGCTGGCTCGGTCTTGCATGCCAAAACCTGACCAAACTGCCCACACATATTGCTTAATTTAAAGTTATTTTCAGCTCACATGACACAAAGTGTATATTGCCCAATACAACCACTTGTAATGTAAACATTACCTAATATTAAATATACTTATTTTTTTTGAGGTCCGTAACTCAGGTCCGTAACTAAAATAGAGCCTTTTGATTGGCTGAGTACGAGGTCCGTATCACACCAGTACGGACCTCTCGCAACTTTTCGCGCCAAAACAAACAAAGGAGTGAAGAAATAAACACGAAAAAATAAACACGTTATTTACCGTTCTGGTCGGTCCGTACTGGAAAAATATTTTCCCTCAGTCTCAGAAGCGGCCCTCGACCTTCGGTCTCGGTCTCGGGCCGCTTCTGAGACTTCGGGAAAATATTTTTCCAGTACGGACCTCCCAGCCGGTAAATAACATATATATATTATATGTAAACACTTGGGCAACAATACATTTTGTAATAAATTAATACAATAAAATATTATTCAACTACATGCAGACGATGCAGTAACCAGCATTATAAATTTAATGTTCTTTAATTAAACCATTAAATCAATTACAGTAAAGACCTCTTTCATAAAACACCAATTCCTCCAGACCGGAATTTCCACGCCAATATAAATTTGCTTGAATAAGGAATTATTTTATAGTCTGGGAGCTTCTTTGCCCTTCACAGTCCTAATTGATACAGTCTGTGACATGTGTCAGAATATTTGAATTGAACGAGTCTATATTTTAATTTTTTGTATCAATTTTATTAAAAGTGTATAACACGTCATAATAAATAAAAAGCTTTATTCAGTTACACAATAACATTCAATACTAAATTTACTTTGAGCTTAAAATATCGTATATTTATGGCATTAAAAACGTGGATTCGTACCTGTACAAATGTCAAATGCCAAAGAAAGCAGGAATAGATAGAGTAAGGACATTTTCCAACTCATATTTGCAACGTTTCTATCATAAACCGGAGTCTTGGAGTCTAATCGTGTCCGATTTTTTAATAACTCTAATCCTTAATATTTAATAATGTTTCCAAAACAATGAAACGCCAACACAACAATTCAAATTTATTTCGATACCTGAGCTCCCAACCCAAAATTGTGCATATTTTAGGCTAGAATAAGCTAGAATACTTCCGGCCTATTCTGTGACGTCTGTGGTGCTGCTGTATGCTGCAGGGTCACGGACCAAATTTGGTCACGGACCAAATTTGGTCACGGACGTTCTGTTGTGTGTGTGATGTGTGTTTGCGTGCGTGTGTGTGTCTGTGTGTGTGTGGGGGGGGGGGGGTCTGGTGGAGTGGTGGGCCTGGTGGAGTGGTGGGCTTTGGTTCCGGGGGGGGGGCTTTGGTTCCCAGGAAGGCTGTAACACATGTAAAAACGCACAAATTTCCCCCGTCTGACAAATTGTAGCGGCCTAGAAGCAAGCTTGCTACAATATTACAAGGTTGTCCAAAGTTTGTTTTACAACTTGCCTCGTTGTGAATGACATGTTTCACATGTTTATATGTATGAATAATGAACATTTTCTAAAATCTAATGTTCCTCATCATATATCCAGAGCTCATATATTTTTGCAACAAGTTGTAAGATGCTTGAAACAGCGTTAAGCCTTAACAATCTTGTAACAATCTTGGTAAGATCGCAGTTACAACATGAAAACGTCATTGAAGATTTTAGCAATTTTAGCCAATCAGAGGCGAGAATCCGTATTCTCCCATGGACGCTTGCGAGCAAATGCATTAGCACGAGGGTTTTTCTTCTCTTCGGTCTTCGCCTTTTCTTTGTCGTGGTCGGTTGAAAGTTTTGAAAAAGATATTTTTTCAGGTTAGTTTTTCGATTTAATAAAAGTTTTACGCTGACAATTTGTACTTTGCGAGTTCATCTAACGAACTGATTGTTTTTTTTCAGTAGCTGCAAAGCAAAACAAGTGAATAGTTAGCAAAGAATTGTCAAGTTTTGGTCAAGTTGCGAAAACATGTCTTTCAAGTCAGAATCTTTCCTTTTGCCTCTTTTCCTCATCGCCTTTGGTTCATTTATCCTAAGTAGTTCAACCGTGAATGCGACTGGATCAAGTTCAGTCATCCCAAGCGCCAGTGCAGAGCCAACGGCCAATTATACGGCAACAACGGCACCAGGATCGTCTGCTTCGAGTGTTCTTCCATCGGTCGTTCTCGTTCAAATGTTCTGCCTTATTTTGCCTGCAATACTCTATTACATACGTTGAAATTTAGTCATTGATGCCAAGACCGAAGCTTAAAAGACAGAGACAATACAAACTTTATTTTTTGATGAGTTTTAACGCTTAAAGTTTATAGAAAGAGTTATATTTAAAGAAACGCTGTTTGAAAACCTCTGCGCGATTTATTAATTTATATAGATTTACTTTTTTCAGTTAATTTATAACTGAACTGACCGTGTGAAACAGACAATAGTTTAAAGATTTAGTTATATCTATAATTAAAGCTATACATGTGTATGTAAAAAAGGTTATTAGTAAAAGAAAAAATACTAATTTTTTACTTGAAATCTGAGCTGGAATTTTCTTTTAGAAAAAGCGCGCGTAGACACGAGCTAGAGTGTTGCTATGGCAACAGCGAAAAATTAGATTTTTATTTATTTATTAACTTCAGCCGTTACACAACTATAAACATATATACAAACAGGAAAACGGCTCAGGAACACTAACACAGCGTGAGCCAATTACGTTAGTGACCTGTTACAAAACAACACTTAGCTTCACAATATAGTATAAATATCAAACAAGATTACAGTATAGTCCATTTTATCCGAAGTAGGGAGAGCATAGGTTGAAAAGAAATAGATAAACGAAATAGTGTTAACGTTTCCGTCGGTTACGACGTAATAGATCTGATCGTATACTTATAGTTCACTGGATCTGATCCACTCCCATAGAAGGCATCGATCTGATAAACTTTTATTTTATGTACACGCTGACCTCGTCAACCGAAGCTGATTTCCACGGGGAGGCGTGTTAAAAAGAAGAAAGATATCACTGGTTACATTGAAATAATCGAAAATTTTATATATTTTTGTGCTAAAAGTTATATACGATGTATAGTTGAACTACGAATCATTCTTATGGATAATAGTCAAGAAAATAATATTGAAAGTGTCGCCCTATCAGAGACTCGATCAGGGGGCTAGGGTCGCCACTCGTTTCCATCTACCAAACTGACGTTACGTCATTTTTTCAACTCAGTGAAGTAAAGTTAAAAACTTTGTAACTGACCCTAACCCTAAAACCTACTCTAACCCAAAATCTAACCCAAAACCTAACCCTAACCTAATCCTAACCAAATTGATGAAGAAAAATCAAGGAAAACGAATGAAAATCTTTGAAAATCGGGAAAATTGCGTAACGTCAGTTTGATAGATGGAAACAAGTGAAAACCGGAGGCTAGGAGCCGATTAGAGGGGTTTTATAGAGGAATACTTTATATAGTCTTATACTATATTTTTATAAATTTAAAACATAGATTGTAATACAACTAGCAGTTGGAACCAGTCTTTAACACCATGTCTGGTTAAATTAACCAGACATGGTGTTTATAATATGATATACAATTATACATAATATCTTCTGGAATGTTTGCTGTGGATCGACCTTTGGTTTATACAAACATTTTTAATGAAAAGGACCTTTTCATTAGAATAAATTGAATTATCATGCAGTGTTTCTGCTAAAATATATACCATGTCTGTTAGGTCAGGCTTTGTGATTGGTTGGTTGTGACAATATTGAATAAACTATAGAAATCGTTTTTCTTAAGAACGAGTCATAAACACTGATCACTTTTGTTTCAGAAGACCAATCACAAAAAATTAGGTAGGTACTTACCGTGTCTGTTCGGTTACATGGAGTAGAACCTCTGACATTGTGGGTGTATGTCAGACTGTCACTGTCAGTAACATATTACTGTAGGCTACAAGTCTACAACATAATTTTCAAATATTGATATATGCTGGCAGCAGCCATGTACGATCATTCAAGGAGATGTGTATGATAAGCACTGTGGCAGACAATTGGCTACCAATAATTTCCAAAAGCTTTTGAAAGATTGCTGATTAACTGCATAACATAGCTGTAACTAAACACTTTTACAACCGAAAATGCCTTGAAATGCCTCCTCCGCTGGCAACGCTTGGTGAATGGCAGAATTGTGCAGAAATTGTCATGACCCTCTTGCTATAAAATTATTATGTAATTCTTCTGTTTGCCACCACATTGACTGCAAAGGAGGCTAGATATGCTTTTATATAAGCAAATTATCATTCATATGATTTGCAATATAACAACAGAGCAGTAATAGACTGGCGGCCTAAACTGACCACCCCCATTGAATTTTGTGAAGTGTTTGCCAATGGGTATAGAAGTCAACTTAGTAATTGTTGTGGACACATTGTGCATGATGCCTGCAGCTTATGACCTTGTGATTTGAAAGCGGTGAAAATTAGTGATGGGCGATTACCGATTACTTGGTATCGATACCACCCGATACCAGGCCCAAACCGGAAGTAGTCGATACTGCATGGTATCGAAAAAGTGTTTTGATTACTTTTAAAATTAGACATTTATTATAATCCTGTAGTTTTCATGGTTATTTCCAATAAAATTTACGTACTTTTTTGTATTTTGCTGCATTTATCAATTTAATCAAACTTCCTTTACTTTGTTTGACATTCTATCCACTTCCCTTATTAATATTCCTGACCTCCCCGACAGAATAAATTATGAAAAAGGCGGGAAAAAACAGTCTGCTCTTTATTAAGCGACTTACATTTATTATGTTGAAAATTGGAGGAAGTAATCGTTTGGGTAATCGATACCTCAATACCTTTACGAAAAAGTAATCGGTATCGTATCGAATCCGATACTGGTGGTATCGCCCATCACTAGTGAAAATTAAAAAAAACATTGTTCTTCGTGTATATCCACGCAAAAATCTCGCATAAATCCCGAATTTTGTGTTAACCAATGAAATTCAAATCTCATTCCATTTAGAAGGAAAGTTTAAAAAATCAATGGTTATTTGTCGCCAAATTAATGCGCTCAGCAGTCAGATTAGTCACTAGTCTTGTATTCTTGCTCTATATCTCATTCTCATTATATATATCTCAATTTAACATAATTTAGTTGGTTGTGTAGCATAATTAATCCTTAGAATCTGGTCACACTGGAGATTGGATAGGGATGGGCGACCAGATTTTTTCGACTCGATACGATACCAGTCCGATACTAAGCATTTTGGTCGATACCGATATTTCGATTTGTATTGTGATTAGAACAACATTTTAATTACAAAAATATAAATAATTCGATCAAGAACTAGTTCATATTTATCCACAATTATATGTCTTCTGGCTTATATGAATGTGATCACGAGCCCACAAAAGGCCAAAATGAAAGTGCATGCTTATACAACTCTTTTACACTACATTCTCTCAAACTAAGGGACTTGTCAGAAATTACCAGGGGGGGGGGTGGAGACTTAAAAAAATAAGTTGAAAAACTGTGACCCCCCAGCAAGGACGAGCATGAAATATCGTGACCCTCCCCTTGGCCGTGGGCAAAAAAATTCATGACCCCTCACCTTCCTGCTGCGCAAAATCCTCCCTTAAATTTTTATGACACTCCCTTTTCAATGGTTCAGTTTTTAATGACCCACCCTTTTGAAGGGCTGAAAAAATTAAGACCCTCCCCCTTTCTCCACCCCCCTCCCCCCCTGGTAATTTCTGACAAGTCCCTAACTATATATATTTTACGACATTTTATAAATACTGACCAAAAACATTGCAGGCTCAAGTTGTATCGAAAATCGAAATTACCAAATACCAATACTTTTTGTGATTATCGAAACTATAGTATCGATACTTTCAAAAGTATCGCTGGTATCGATATTTGCCACTCGTATCGCCCATTCCTATTGAAGGGTTATTTTAATATTTAGGCCATTTAAATGATTCCAAGATCTAGTATGATCGTGTGAACTGATTTATGTATATGATTATCAAAGTCTGCTGGAAATGGAATTTACGTCCTGCGAGCCCTTCGGCTGAATTTAGTAATAGTTTGAGTAATGACTTGATCCTTTGAAAGTACCTTAAGGAATTAAGCCCACATATATATTTAAGTACCCCCGTATCAGTTTAGCCCTACAGATAATGCGTGTGCTTCGTCATGGCTCATATTAAGACTGAACGGGCTTTGCCATTATAAAACCGCACCCGGGCTGAATTAAATAATGTAAACCGATTTTCCAACAAACCTGAAATCATACTTTCGTAAAGACGTTTTACAGTTATAACTCACAGAGACGATCACAGAGACCTTTTAATATCGAAATCTGTCGAGAAAATGTCTTTAACAACATTATATTCGCGTAAACACAGCATTTATTCTCATCGAATGGCGAGCCAGCTCGGGTCATTGCTTTATATGGAAAATTCCAGCCCCTCAGGTATATTAAATTATTAATGCCTGGGTCTGCCCACGTTTGACTTGATTCTGCACGCGAGTTACGCGCACGATTAAACATGTCTCGCGTACTTGACTGTTGCATTGCCATCAATGCCATGAGCAATGCGCAATGCGTCTTGCTGAAGTTATGTGAATGTGTTAAGGCTTGTATTGAGTCTGTTCAAACGAAATATAATAATTAGGAGCTATAGGTGGATTGTCTGCTCGGGGGACGAGATTGGATTGTCTTGGAATATAGCAAGGCGTAGGGGGCACTAAGCTATATGCGGCAGCTGACCCTTGAACTCTAATAAATAAAGCTTGTTATTGCGCGTTTTATATCTGAATTATATTCAACACTAATTTCTAGTTTCTCTAGTTTCCCAATATACCCGTATGGTTCGCTCAAACTATTGTAGAGTATTGATGTTTTAGAGCGATGCGTTTTAATATCATATTCGTCTTCAAGCCTTGAAGACGCAATGTTGTTGTTGGAAATTTAATATGCCTCATATAGACTGGAGCACGTCGAATATTGTACAAAGTGCGCGACGAATATCACCATGATTTGTACGTTTCTCGTTCACATTGCACTCTGTTAGACACTCTTGTACTTATGGTATTGTCTGAATATAATGAAACATGATGTATTTTATAATATCGGAACTAGGCGGCCTAAAATCATCATGGCGCGCACGAATTCATCACGCGAAAAACGCGTTCGACTTGCAGCAGGGTAAATCATATGATTGAACATTATTTTAAGGGTGAAAAGCATCTATAACACATTGAAGTATCTTAGGAATATTTGGAAACCGTTCGATTAGACAGAGAACATCTTTTAATGTTCAGATAAAGGATCCTATCATGGCAGACTGCGTATTATCCACTCATAAATTGCTCAAACCAACATCAAGTGACAACTTGCGGAATTGCCTTGGTAAACACTAGTATCAAATACATCTGGTTATATAGATTTTGCTTCCTCTAAGGAATGATTTATAGATGCTGCTCTGATTTTTAGCCATATATATCACGTGGTCGTTGCCATGGCAAGATACTTTTAGGCACAGACCCTTTTAGGACAGATGTTAAAATACTTGAACAGCAGTTCAAGAAAAGCTTGAATTAACCTATTTTCGCTTAATGCCAAATTGAGGATTTAATGATTTTAAATATATATTGAAAATATTTCCTCGTTTTGTCAAAAAGCGAGGACAACCAGCGTTGATCTGCAACGAGATTACGAGAATGTCTTCTTTCACTTTTGTTTCATTTTGTTTCACTTTTGTAGTCCTTAGCTGTTGTTACTATATATTATGCCGCAGCAATCAGCAGGTGACCGGCTCTATTTTCGCAATAGGTGGCTTAAAATAATATAATTTACATCCTCATTGTTTTGTTTTTATGAAAAACACCGTATTTGTCATGATTGTGCAAGCTTTCAAACCGTAAAAACGGTCGTGGCATCAGCATTAATAATGCATTGATGAATGATGGTGATCTGGGGTTGCGGGTTTGTTTCCAACAACTGAACGAATATAAATTACTTTATCGCCATGCAACTGAACTTTAGTTTACATCCTCACATGGTAACGGACTAACGGGTACAAATAGGCTTCAAATTTGTGTATTTCGCGGATTAGAAAACCATTTAAACGCAGAGGCACTAACTTAAACTGCTTAACTGAAGAAAAGACTAGATATATGTAATATCATGGAACAATAAAACTCTTGAAAAGTTCAAAAGGGAAAATTTGCTCCATGTTTACAATATATCAGTCATAGCGTCTTAAAAACACCTGCAGCAAAAATGCGGCAACGCATTGCAATTGTTACTAGGACATTCAATGTAAAACACGACTAAACACGACTAAACACGACTAAACACGACTAAACACGACCCCAAACACGCAAAAGCTCGCATTTGAATATAGAAAAATTTACAACTATAATCATTTAGAACTTTTACATGTCTTAAAAACATTTTAATATTTTATTAGTGCGAGACACGGTTCTCTTAAGTATTTGCATAGTAATACAATGCGTGAGCTAGTCTATATATTGATCAAATAATATTGTATTAATTGAGCCGCTTCACAGCAGTAGACTAGTAAAAATACAAACGATTCTTTGTTGCTTTGCCAGTTTCTTGGGCTCCTACATACAGTAAATTTCTGGAAAGCATTAGCCATTAAATTAAACATTATTATAAAGAATGTGCTAGAATATGTTTTACCAATATTATATATTACATGTACGTAAAATGACATTGAAGACTAAAGTGCACAAAGTAAAGACTTAAATTAAAGCTTTCATATTTCATTAAATAACATAGCGTTCAAGTTCTTTTCCAAGTAATTTCACTATATCGCCCATCTAGTTTAAACGTTGATGTACAGAGTTTATGTCAATATCAAATGAAAGTTAAAACAGGGGTGCCATATATCGCTGTGCTTGTCGAAGACTCGAAGTTTAAACCATGTAGAAAACCACTGACGAAAAAGCCAACACAATTAGGCTAAGCATGGATGGTACAAGGAAACTTGCACTTCCTCCAGGGTTTGAGGCTACGCTTGAACTCATAGACATATTGAGTGTATTATTCGGCGCGATGGTATTCTTGCTAGATGTAATCGTTCCTCCGCCTTGACCGCCACTGGCTGTAGTCCTAGTCGGCATAGGATTTGTAGAAGCCATCGCAGTTGATGCAGGCTGTATCACACTCTGTACTGTCGAAGACGCCGATTCCATAGCTATTGTGGCAATAGAGGACTCCATCGAGTATTTTGAATGCGCGTTCGTAGACATAGTGACACTGCTTTGGCCAAGTACGTTACAAACAACACAGGCCAGAAAGACAACTACTTTTGTGAACCAAGACATCTTCGAAATGTATACGACAAGAGCGCTCACTTTGAGTCGATGTTTACTGTACTTCTCTTGATGGCGTTATGGACTGACACGTCTCACTGACACCGTAAGGGCGTTCCTCTGACGCAGCTGCTTTCTGTCCGCGCCTGGGCACTAGAAGCCTACTCCATATAAGGGCAAAGCGAGGGCAGCTGCTTGTGCTCGTCAGGGCAAGATTAAACAGATATGTCTGCAGATTATGTAAGAATAATTAAAAAATAGCTATTAATGACTTTGTTATCAACAAACACCTCCAACAGACCTGAAAAAAGTGTTTATTAATTGTTCCTCCGATGGTCCGAATTTGCCTTTTCAAATCTTCCTATAAAGTGCGTAAAGGCGTAAACTTTGTTTCAGTTTTCCGGTCTTATATTGACTTTACCCGGCCCATTTCGGCAGTTCCTGCTTAAATTGATATAAAAGAGTAGCCTAGCTTATTCAATAAAATGATGTTCATCATCAGTTCTGCATATTTTTCATATAAGCAATAATCATCATGATCATCGCTATATTTTTGTCAAGTTCGGAAACTCGTGACCCAACTAAGTCAATACGTGTCACAATAAGTTGAAATCCTTCCTAGAAGTTTTAAACCTACTAATTATTAAAGTGAGAATAAATTTAAAACTTGTGTTAATGTGTTGTAAGTGTTCATGTATTTTCGTTGGTTATTCCATTCATCGCTGTAAATAAACTGCAACATAGTTATTGAACTAACATAAAGGAAAATCATTGAAGAATGATGCCTATCACAGGCTCAGTTGAGAAAGCCATTTCCGTAACTGTGAAGCTTCAGTATCCTGTTGTCTATATAGAGTGTAGGCACTCATGGCGAACACACGGGAATAGGAACACGTGTCGTTTAGTTGAAGAGCACCATACTGTCGCTTTGATTTGCTCGATTTCCTTGAGACTGCTCCGCTGACGCTGTGAATTAGATTCTACGAATATTACGTTTTTGGCCAACCGTTTTTGCATGATTATAATAGATGTTATGGTTATTATATGTGTGACGCAAGTGCATGAACGTTGTACGTCATAGCTATCAAAGACAAACTGAAAATTAATAAACACACTCAAATATTCACTGATTTTAAATGACTTTTGTTCTTCCTAACTTCCTGTTATTCCAGCAAATTTTCATTCTTCATTTCGTGCATTCATAATTCGCAATTGTTATAAAAATTAATTTCACTGTAATACATTTACCGCAATGTAAATCCACAGAAGGAAAAAGCTTAAAAGCTATTCAAAATCCGACTTTTTCTATCGCTATACCATAATTTAAAAGAGCTAAACCTTACTTAACACCCATTAACACCCAAACTTCTACTGCTTCTCTATAACAGTTTGTCAGTTTGGCAAAACCAACACTCGAGTATTGTTGCAGTGTTTGGGGAAACTGTTCTGCAGATGCACTTGGCCGTCTAATTTATGGGCAAAAACGAGCTGCGAGAGTTCTTTTGAACGCAGACTATTGTACCCCATCATCAAGTCTATTTCAGCACCTCAACATTATTCCCATAGCCATAGGTGACACCATCCGTCAACGCATCCTTTTGGAAAGCTTCAAGTGTGTACACGAAGTGAGTCCACCATGCCTTACTACGTTCCTAGTAAAACCGAAACCAACACTCCACAAGAGCAGTAGAAAACACTGTGTCTCCCAGTGGTCTCCCCAGAGCCAGAACTAACGCAGGAAAACGTAGATTCTCGTTTCTGGCCCCCAGTTCCCTGTGGAACAACTATCCTGCCGAGGGCCGAGGCAAATAAACTTTCATGGTTACAAAAAACTACTCTAGGGCACATTATATGAACAAAATAGCCAGTGCCGAACAGAACGACTATATTAAAAACTTTGTTTAGATATTTGTAGAACTATAGAGAGTAAAAAGTCTTAGAACCACTGAGTATTTTAATAAAATACAAAACAAGGGTAACTCCAAAAATTGATAACACTAGTTTTAATATTTATCTACGTTTCGACTATGTTTCAGTCATCATCAGGATAAACTAACTAGATTATATATCAAAAGCAGTATTTATATGAAGAAATATGATACATTAGGTTGATTATTAATGATTAAATATGATAAGTTCTTTAGAAGCTTTAATTCCATGATTAAGTTCAGGAAATGATTAAGTTAATTTAATTCCATGATTAATCCCTCGCTATTCAAAGATATAAACCTGAACTTAATCATGGAATTAAAGCTTCTAAATAACTTATCATATTTAACTAATTCATTAATAATCAACCTAATGTATCATATTTCTTCATATAAATACTGCTTTTGATATATAATCTAGTTAGTTTATCCTGATAATGACTGAAACATAGTCGAAATGTAGATAAATATTAAAATGTTATCAATTTTTGGAGTTACCCTTGTTTTGTATAGAGAGTGATATTATTGTAATTTAAAAAACTCAATAATTCATGAGGAAAATTCAAAAGAAATGAATGTTTAATCAATGTTTGTAAATCGGATAAAGGTTTGTCCTGATTTACATAAACGTCAGCTTTGATTTTCTCGGCTTATAGACAATGTTTATTTTTAAAATTACTTCGCCAATGAACTCATAAGATGGGTCGTTGTTTAAGTTCGATAGAACATTCGCATCCGATCTTTATCTGATACACAAACGCTCGCCTTCGGCTCGAGTTTCTGTATCAGATAAAGATCGACTGCTCATGTTTTATCTATAACTTATTAGTTTTATGTAATGTACTGATGTTCCACAACTAATGTCATACTAATATTTTTGTCATATATATAGAGTTAATTCAAGTAGACACTGGTAAACTACCTGTAAAAGTGAGGTTTATCATTGTAATATTGTATACGTATTAATTACGAATGAATAAGGGACGAACATTATTTTTTTGGAGGGGGGGATGATAAATCCTTAAAAAGTTGTTTGAAAAAGCAAAAAAGTCCAAATAAATTGTTTGCACATACGAAAAGTGAATAAAAAATAGTTTACAACTTTATAAGCTGTTTAATGAGGTTTATTCAATAACCAAGGTTTTATGCTACAAAAATGGTTCATTGCAGGGCCTTTTTTAACGGATAGGCTGGGGGGGGGGGCAAATGCCCCCCCAGTCCCCATGTTAGCCCCCCCATTAAGCTATTTTGGCCCCCCCAGCGAAGGTCCCTTTTGTCCAAAATATAAGCAAAAAAGGGGAAAAAACTGAGTTTAGAAGAAAGTTATGGTATTCTCACAACAAACCTGGCTCCATTTAGATGGGATATATAAAAAATTGTCTCTGAAAATGCAGGAAATCAAGCCACAGAGACTCAAGAATACAAAAATTCAGACCCCCCTTCCGCTTTCCACACCTGTAATACACCACCTACTTGTTACGTCCCCTTTCGATTATGGCCCCCCCACTAACGATTTAATTTCTTAAAAAAGGCCCTGGTTCATTGTGTCATGTGCAGCTTGCCAGGTGGATATAGCCATAGGTTGCCAGTTTAATTTTAATATTTTTAGTACAACAAGGCGTCTATAAGGATTATAGACGCCCTCGGTTTCAATCAAAAGTTCTTTAGATAAAATGAACAGAAAGTAAGAGAATGAAACGTTTACCATTTTTAGTGTACATATGTCAGGAAAAAAGATGACAAGCATTACTGGACGATGTATTTTAGAATTGCTGTTTTTACTAAATACTGAAAAACGAGTTAGTTGTTTGTTATTTAATAAATTGCGCAGACGTTTTCCCGCGGTGTTAACTGCAGTAGCCTGCTCGCAAACTGAATTGAGTCACTAGCTAGAAAAAAATTGTAAGCAGTAAGAAGCAACCACAAAAAAATTGTTTGCAGAGACAACAACACAGAAAAAAATTGTTTGTCTTGGAAATTTTTTTAACCCCCCTCCAATGGTCGTCCCTAAAGTTCACTGATCACGATTCAAGATAGCCTGCGTGGCAGGCGTTCTATTGTGGGGAGGGAGTTTTGTTTAGAGCGCGCGCTTTTTTTTTGAGAGCGCGCGCTAGGTGAGAAGTTAGGGGGGGAGGGGAAAAAGCGAAGGGAGAATAAAAAAACAAAAAAACTTCTTCCCCCACAATAGAACGCCTGCCACGCAGGCTAGATTCAAGATGGCGGTACTGATTGGTGATCAAAAGATCTATTTTTATTTCGTGTATTCCACGCAGGTAATCCACGCGTTGCGAGAAAAATAGAAGTGAAAAGAAAGTGATAAAAAATTTCCTCAACAGAAAGAGTATTTTAAAGATATGCTTTTAATTATACGTTTTGAGGATATTTTGTGACAATAGCAGAGTTTATTTGGCATTTGTGGTCATCTTGATATGAATTCCAGCGGGCTTTTAGAGACATTTTGCCTTATTTTAAAACGCAGAAGTATTAATTTGTGTTTATAAAAACAAGACGGAACACGGGTTGCTGCTTTGAATTCAGTTGAGGTCTATCTGACTGGTTATGGATGTCGAAAATTCCTTAGAGTATTTGTACTTTCATGCGGGAAGCGTTCGTGGGGTAGCTTTTTCACCCGTGGTAATTTAAAAGTTTATATCTGATATATATTAATTGTTGTGAGTTCACAAGGATAATGTAAATAGTGTGTGTATATATGTAAATTAGCTGCAGCGTGTTTATAAAAACCCAGACAGACAGTGGTTGTAGGTGATATGGATAGGAATATACAGCCTTTTTATCACTGTTGATATTCTTCTGACACCGGCGGATCCCAACATATAAATGCTATCCGTCCAACACAAGTATTTTCCTTGCGGTATCATGTGAAAATGATACCCTTGGTAGCCAAGTGGTACCAGCGTCCGCCTTGTAAGCGCTCGCACATTGGATCTAATGCCTGATCAAAAGTTAGCATGTGGGCCGGTTAGGATGGGGGTTGGATGCGGGGTTCAAGTAAATTTTTTATGAAAATCAGATTGAATGTTGTATGTATGCATGCATAATATTGTGTCAAATATATAATATATTGCCATGTGTAGCAAACAATCTCATCAACTCTCATCAAAGTTTGAACCAGCTCAAGGTAGATGAGAGTCCATGAGAGTTGACAGTCAAATGCAAGCGAGAGTCACAACTCTCATGGACTCTCATGCTTGTTTGACCAGGGCTTAAAGCCAATTTCATAAAACTTTTGCCAAAATATTTCGAAGTTCATTCTGAAGTTGGCAAATTCGTCGCGAAGTTCAAAAGTTAGTAAAGAAATTCACAAACAGGTTTATAAACTCAGTATTGGATTGGCTACCTTTTTAGTAGCAAATCAGAGGCTTTGTTTACAAACCTGCTTGTGAATTTCATTATGAACTTTTGAACTTCGCAACAACTTTGCGAAATTTGGAACAAAACACTTTGTTGTCTCAAGCGAAGGTCCTTCATCAGGAGAATAGTAGGGACCAACTACCTGTTACTTCCTGACCATGGATCAATACAGTATGTGAAAGCATAGGTGTGGGAAGCAACCTTGTCTTAAAGGCACCTCTTCTTTGGAAAAGGGCACTTTTCCCATCGTTTTAGCTGGAAAAAAGGGCACTTTGAAGAAAACTTGGGGGGGGGCATGTTCCCCCTGTGCCCCCCGGTTCCTTGCAGCTCTGTGAATATTCTTTACTCGATTTCTAGAGAAAGCAGTATAGAACTGATAGAGCTATCAGACCAGCAAAAATAAAGTTAGTTTAAGCTATTGTATTATGTTTTAGGATCGCTATCTGTTTTGTTCGGGAGCATATGATGGTAAAGTGAATATATATAGTGCAAAGAAATGTCATCTTCTTGGTAGCTATCAGGCAAGTGAATTTAATAGCTGATCCTGGTTGACCACATAGTGCAAAACAAGTTTGATTATCTAAGTTTGCAACTCCAATATTTCTCTATGTATACTGTAATGGTGCTCACATATGTTTAGTAACCCTTACTCCTTAAGGATCCTATGGAAATTCTTATAAGAATGGGCCAAAATCTATGGCCTCAATCTAGGAATCAACTTCCTATAGGAATTTTAATGAGAAAATATTGTCCTATAGGATTCCTATAGAATTCTATAAAAATTCCTAAATATTGCATTCTATAGGATTTGGGCCAAAATCTAATAAGGAAATAAATTCCTATAGGAATTCCAATAGAATTTTTTCATATGGGAAAGCATTTGCTTCCTATATATTGTGGCTTCAATGGAATTCATGGTATTTACAGTAGTTGCTTCCTACACATTGAGGGTTTGTCGTTTTAATTAGCATGTCTAGAACTCGAGTTATTAAAGAAAGTTGACGTATGTATTGATGTCAACCATATTGGATTTCATTGTAATAAGTTTGAATTTGCCCAGTGGAATTTGCCACCCAAAATAGTGGAAGAACAATTATGAATTGTGACGTCACTTGCAAGGGCTGAATTCATGGAGACATTCAATAAAATTATTATTTTAGATAACAACCTTGAGTCTTGCAAGAAACATAAACGGTGTGAGGTTTACGTCAGATGGTCAAAAGGTACATGTATAGACCAAAACTGTTGCTTCTAGCCTCAAGCAAGCTCTTTGGATAAATATATACCAATACATATGACTATTAAACTTCAGGTTCTTGCAACAACAACTGTGAGACGTCTGGCTGTCTTGGATGTTGAAACTGGGGAACAGATATTTTCATATGACAACTGTAAGATTATTATTATGCTATGTCTTGATCGCTAGGAATCAACAGTCGAACATCTATTAAGCAGCCCTCTATTAGGCGGCCACTTAGTGTTAAGCCACCATGCAAAGTCCCAAAAGTATGCCCCTACAAATTACTGTAGGTTATCCCTCCATTAACGCCACCTCATGTAAATGGCTGTGGGCAACTATGAGTGGTTATAATTTGTGTTTTGTGTTTTTTTTTACCTCTTAAATGGCCAGCCTAATTTAATAGGCACAAGTGCAAGATGACCGAAACAAAACTTGAACTAAAATAGGGACCATAGAACACTATTGGTTGTCGGTATATGTAAATTACAACTGTTTTGTAAAATAGTTTTGTTAAATTTTCTGTTACTGTTACTAGTGATTTAGAATTTAATAAAAGGACGTTTGGCCACACCCAAGACCCACTGTGTGTTCTTCATATTTTCCATCTGTAGGTACATACAATGGTCGAGACAGAACAGCGCTTGCAGTGAACTCACACTCTGGACCTAACTTGGCTGTATGTGCTTGTGTGAATGGAAAAGGATTGGCTTTGTTTGATCTCAGAATGCCTTTGCCATTTGACTTTGTTAATGAGGTAGAATTCAGATATAAAACAGTTAGTTTAAATGCCTCCTGCTTTGTTATTTTACCCTGTCTAACACTCTAACACCATTTTGTACATTGATATACTGTACATTTACCACATACTTTTATTGTACTTTAGCTTTATGATGATATAATCCGTGATGCAGTGTTTTTACATGAAAGTTGGCCTTGGTGTAAAGGACAGCCAGCCATTTTGTCTGTTGCTGAGAATGGTATAGCTAAGGTACTGTATAGTAAACTAGTTATTAACCCTTTAGCTTGCAATGCACCCAGATGTGCCCTACTAATGCCAGACAATTTTGCTTGTCAGTGGTAGGGTACTGCCAGTTAATGGGTTAACTGTAATGCAAGTGCCATAATGCAAGCCTGTTGCAAACACATCTCATTGAAAGGATGTGATTGAGAGAGATTTTTATCCATATACATTTATATGCAGGTCACATCACTGGACGGCAGAACACTGCAAGAAATTGATGTTGGTTCAACTCTACACAGTGTTGCCGAAACACCAGAGAAATATGGCTCCATGGTTGATGATGGCTTTGGCAGTAAGTGTTCAATGTTGCGACAATAAAACTGAACTCATCATACCCAGGGTAGTTCAAATATTGTAGTATATATATATATATGTATATGTAGTATAGTGTTGTACACCTTTGTATGGCAGGACTTAATTTGGGACTCTATTTGTCCTGTTGTCTGCGCCTTCAATTATTTTTTATTGTAAAATTAATAAATAAAATAAATAAATAAATAAATAAAAATCTCACATCTTGTCAACAAGATGTGTTGGCAACAGACTTGTTGCAAGCTTGTCAACACGTTGTAACAATGTTGTCATTTTATCAAGTTGCTACAAGGTTGTCATTCACAACTTGTCAACAAGTTGTTGAACTGCAGGATGATAACCATTTGTTGGAAAAACTTGTAACAAGTCTGTCGAGTCATCAATCTTGTAGCAAGTTGTCAACAAGCTGATGACAACTAAAGCCTATAACAACTTGTCAACAAGCTGGGAACAAGCAGTGCAAACACATCCTGATAACAAATTGTTGAAACAGCATTACTATTGGCACAAGTCTGCAGCAGGTTTGTTACGGGCTGTGCTTTTTATGTGTGTAATTATAGGTCAGTGTTAATATGTCATTCTACAGTAGTTAATTTCTTTTCATTTTCAGTTTCATTTTACCACTTAAAAAGAATGTTGAGAGTGTGTTCTGTGCTTGAAAACTTGTATAAGTAGAGTTGCAGTTTTCTTTGGATTTCCTTCCTTGCCAAAAACTAGCCCTTAGGGCTTACAGTGTTGAGTACTTGTATGATGAGCCTCTGGCTCGGGTGAATTGGACAACCACACCTTGTTTAAATGACATTAAATATAATCAACATAAGCTGAGTGGTATATTTATCTCTAGGTGTCGTTATGTTTGGTGGTGATCAACTATCTAGTTATGTTCCAGATGTTGGCATACAGGAAACTATGACTGAACATGGAGATGTACCATTATGGAAGATCAAGTATGTGAATACCCTCTCAGAGATGGTCTTTTTGAACTATTCCCCTAGCCCCCAGGGGTGGAATAATTGCCTTTCTGTGAGCACACTTGAGCACATTGTGAAAATAGAAATTCCCTGCACACCATACACTAGTAAGACATATTCTGTTAAGTTTTTCTTCACCAGCTAAAAAAGTCCTGCGGCTGTTTAAAATTTCTGCGAGCAATGCGCGTTTGCTCGACTATTTTTCCAGCCCTGCTACTGTAGGCCCTATAAACATGCAGAACCATGAATAAATTCATTGAGTCTGCACACGGGGTTCTTTATTTAGATAAAGATAGAGCTGAAAAGCAATAACATAATTCATCAACTGAAGCTGAAAGACACATGCACTAACCACTAACCACCAAATTATTTCAGGTACTCGTCAAATGGTAATTATCTTTACACTGCTTGTGATAAAGGAGTAGTAAGAAGGTATGCCTAAGATATACTTTGTGATCTGCTCTGTACAAGCAGCCTAATGATCTATGGGAATATCTGTTCATGTCGGTATACAGTAATTATGTTTAAAAAAAAATAAATTTGCAGTTAGGCGCGTAGATTGCAAGTTACGAGCGAGGCGAGTGAGCTACGGTGGGGGAGTGGGGGTGAATTTTGAGCAGTTAGACCTCAGAAAGTCAATTTTGGCAATAGGAGGCATCAATCAGGTCTTAAGATTTGATAAATAATGTACGGCCTCAGTCACTATACCAGCTCACGCAAGCAAGCGCGAGAGTGTGTGACCTTCTGACCCAGGTTTGCAGTGAACTCATGAAGTCACTTGCAGGTAACCGGGTTACTGCAGATCCTACCATATGACATCCATGTATTTGTCTATATTTTCAATAGACAAGATTATTCATATTTATCTATATCTTTGCTGTATCTCTCA
The DNA here is from genome assembly GCA_016169945.1 of Trachythela sp. YZ-2020. Taxonomy (NCBI): domain Eukaryota; kingdom Metazoa; phylum Cnidaria; class Anthozoa; order Malacalcyonacea; family Clavulariidae; genus Trachythela; species Trachythela sp. YZ-2020. The sequence continues at coordinate 2,060,016 of JADLSH010000098.1, read as the reverse complement.
AGGTATCGTCTAGAGATGAGCCGATTAATCGGAAAATAATCGGAAAAGCCGATTAATCGGCTCTTTTCAAATAATCGGTAATCGGCCGATTACTTCGCTATAACCGGCCGATTACCGATTAGTATAAAATAAACGATGTATGCTTTAAATTCAGCTTTTACGAACAACGCAAGATAGTTGTTTATATTTCACAGTGATTACATTCACACAGCGTATCAAATATTGACGCCAAGCGACTGGATTTTGACTCTGCGACTTGTACGTTTAATTTTAAAACGGTATATATATAGCACTTAAAATTTCACCAAGTTCGCAAATTATTGTCTATTGACATATAAATACTTTTAAAAAACTTATATGTCATAGTTGACTGGTAAACTAAGTCTTGGCTTATGATTTGTAAATGAAAGCGTATAGGATGTATTGATAAACAAACTATATTTAGACATTGCAATAAAGTAAACAATGATACTCTATCTATTTGTAAGTAATAACATTATATATAACAATTGTGTCTTATTGCAAAGAGTTGTCTTGTTTTGTTTTCTAATTTCTAATGCAATTTTGAATTTTCAAATCTTGCTGTGATAATTGCGTACGCCGTTTAGTTCTTATTAATACTGATCTTACCATGAAACCAATTAAAACCAACAAAATTTGGACAAATCGAAAGCTAAACTTTAATAAGCCGATTCAGTTTGAGCGTTTAACGTGCGTGTTGTACGTACGTAACGTGCGACGTTGGCACGGGCGTTTCTATGTTATACAATAGCTATTATAAAACAACATTTTTTGCCAATAGCAAGTAGCAACAAGCTCTTACAAAAAACAATTACAAAAATAATCGGTAAAGCCGATTAATCGGCCGATTAGTTCGAATAATCGGCCTCCAAATAATCGGTTTCAATAATCGGCAATTTTGATAATCGGCTCATCTCTAGTATCGTCGCTATGCAGATCGTCATGAGTTTCAAGATGAGTTATTTAGTCATAAGGACGATGTTGAAGACATGGATATATCACCATTCGATGAATGTATCTTTTGTATGTTTAATGGGTGGCCCTATAGCCTGGTCCCGAACTCCCTAGGCATATACTGTACATATTAGAGGAATGCATTCCATGTTGCAGACGCGGATTTAGAAACCATAGCCCACATGTACTAAACATTGTTTCACCAACGTACATTTCGTGTGACTCCGTCAAGAGGTTAAACAACAAACATTTAGAAAAACAACAAACATGTAGATAGGAAAATTTGTGGTTCTAATGGTCAGGGGCGAAACTTCGGTATTACAACTGGGGGTGTTAGCTTCTTTTGCCCGACAAAAAGGGCGTGGAACGATCTAAAAAAAACGTTAGGCTATGGTCTATTTGAATAACAATTTTAATCTGTTTAATCTAAAAGCAACCATTTAAACACAACTGATTGCTCTAAAATATTCTACATTTTCACACTTCAATTATATAATATAAAACAAAAGCAAATACTTCATTTTGTACAGTTATAATGAACCCACTTTATGGTTCTCGCCCCAATGTGCGCGCGTCTTTGTTGGGCGAAGTCACAAATAGACAACGAGTGCAAAAGTAGATCCAACTACATCATAGCTGGCCTTGGCTATTTTCAACATTTGCCCTACAAAATCGTATCAATTTGTCCGAAAACATGAATTTCCTGAAGACTGGGAGGTGTGACACTCCCACCCCCCACACCCCCGGTAGTTCGCCCCTGCTAATGGCCATAAGCCAAGGACAAATAGATTAACGTTTAGTTCAATGTGGATGAAAACTGGATGAGAAATATACCAAAGTTTGTCCCGGAGAACTGAATTCGTAATTAGTACACGTATAATTTATGCATGAATAGGTAGGCAGTCTCTTGGTGCCTTCTGCCTTTCTGGTTTATTGTGTTGTCATTTGTGTTGTTATAACTGTTTGGAATAGTGTTATAGTTCCTTAATAATCACTCAGATATTGTAACGGCTTCAAAAGACCGTTCTGTAGGCATTTATCGTTTGGGAGGTCCCAGTCATGGTTCCACGGAATACAAGGAAGTCAGATAACAAAACCAGATACGAAGATGTAGTTTCATTTGAGTGATACGCTACCCAATGTTGTACCCGATTGTTCGGCATGTCACATGTGGCAAAATCATGACATTAGTTAATAGTTGCGCGTTGTGCTGGACAGATAACTGAGCGGAGGGAAATCACTGAATGCTTGTAGTAGCAAACTTTGTTGTGGATATATCAAAGAAGGAGGACTGTTAAAGCCTCTGTTCTGTCAAAAATGCTAGTATCTATTATTTGCGTATTGGTGAGCATGAAGTTTTGTAAAGCAAACAGTTGCATGCTGAAGAATAAAATTGAAATAATTGAATTCATTCAGGGACGCCGGAGCGATGGTAGGCCACGCTTGGGGGGGGGGGGGAGGAATACGAACGTTATAAGGCAGTGGCTTTCCCAACATGAAATGATCGTCTAGTTTACAGTTGTATTCTCTTGTATTGCAGTTTTATTATTGTTTCATCTATATTGTAAGGTATCCCCCCCTCTTGCCCTACTTAGAAAAAAGGAGGGCGCTTGCCCCCATCTCTCCGGCGTCCCTGGAGTTAGATAAAGAGGTCTTAGAGTTGTTGACGAAGACGATAATCTTTCCCTTGGAATCTGCAGTTGATAGTGAGACGAATGGCTCATTTCATCATCTTTCATAATCAAGTCTTGACAGGACTTGATATTTCAATAATTTTGAAAGTTATATACTATCTGTGATATATTGTAAAGTAAATTGTACCAGCTAAGATACAATACTTTGTCTTTGTCTATTTCCGGAAAATTTGGGCGAGCGGGGGAGTCATTTTTTTTTCGTCGGCCAATATTGGTTCACCCCCCTGATGCTGTAAAGTTTCTTTTACAGTATATAGTAAGTAATAAGACATAAGTGTTTGATAACCATTGGCAAAAAATTGCTGTCGATAATATCATTTTCGGCGGCATTATCGGCGGCAATTGCCATTTGCCGCCGAAATTGCGAGGCAAAATTAGTATTGAAATTGGATCTTCATATTATTTCCAAATAAGATCCACACTATTTCCATAGTAAGGATTTTGAAAAGAAATTCCAGTGCCACAGTGGGACGGGGGGGGGAGATATTATTGACTGTTATGCATGTTTAGTCATTTAAACGAATATAGAATAACTTTACACATAGACCATATAGTTAGGAAATTGTTATATGTGAACAAAGATAATTATATTTTCCCATTCAGACTCACTAAGTTTCGGATTCTACATGCGTATGAATAAGAGTAATTTAAATCGACCAGTACAGAAATAAGCTTCAGCTGTCAGTCGTTAGGGCTATTTTATTTGAAGAGTACCGCGTCTGGTCGGTCGCATGAACGAAACTCATTAGACGAGCACATGTTAGACTCCATGCAGGGATGATCCAGACTCTTCTGATAGAGAGGGGTACGCTGTTTTTTCAGGGGGTCACCTCTCCAACACCACTGCAAATTATGTATATATATATCATGAACATTTACTGTCGTTCCAATTGAAGTGTTCCTAAAATATTGCATCAATTCATTACATAAGTTGATCAATACATTTGCTCAAAAATTGCTCAACTTCCTGTTTACTAGCATACTTGTTCCCAATTGGTCAATCATCACTGAAATGAGACGCCATTGGTCGATTCACACACACAGGAAGTTGATCAATTTTTCAACGAATGTATTGATAAACTTAGGCAATGAATTGATGCAATATTTTAGGAACACTTCAATTGGAACGACAGTAAGTATACACTAGTTGATGCTGACTTTTCCTGGGACAGTGCTGATTTTTCTCTGGGGGGGGGGTGTACACCCTCCCCTAAGGAAATCCACCTATGACATGATGAGATAAGTAATACTATAGATTATATGTAGTCCATTTAGAGCAGGCAGACAAGTATACATATCCAAGGTTTCTTATAGATTGTGAACGCCTTGGCCAATTAATGCCCAAGCAACTTTTCCCCCAAAATCATCACATTCGTATATTTTCAATATTTGAACATTCCTGACACGATTGCGTTCGGCGCCCTATCTGTCATCAGGCGTTCACTTATCTCAACAATTCAAACAATCTATCGTACTCAGTTTACAACGAGTTAATTGATTTCATTCTGCACAAACCCTCGGTAAGGCACCCGAGCGAAATTTTTCTTCTTTTGTCTTTGGTTTGAGGAAAGCACTTAGAAAAGATTATTCTTCATTCAAAAGGCGTGCGGGAATACTTAGGCATTGTTCCTCTATCGTTTTGGAATTGTTTTTGGTAATTTAGATTTTTGGAAGAGATACGCTAACCAAATTCATTACAACAACATGTCTCATGGACGACAACGAAGGGTTTCTATCAGATCGGTTAACGTCACAGTCGAAATGGGGTGAGTGTTTGAAAGTCGATGTTTTTCAAGTTTAAGCTGCCATCGTGTGTATCTGAACTACCTGAAAAGATTCAAAGCATTTCGACATTTCGAGCGAAGACCCTTTGCCAAGGAGATTAGAACCGCTACTAACCTCACGAAGGGCCTTCGCTCGATGCGTCGAAATGTTCGATCATTTCCAGGTAGTTCAGACACAGACCGGGACAGCTTAGTGTAGAATACTACCCACACTGGTATAGTGCCTATTGTGTCTAAAAGGCGTCATATGTATAACAGAAATATAAGTTAGTTAAAGAGAGGTACATAAGGTTTACTACCTGACAAGGCCTAAAGTACCTTGTTACCGTTTGTAATCAGGCCTTAAGATTGAGGTCTTAGTCTTTAGTAAAGTCAGACTAAAGACGGAATAACTCGGATAGTATAGTAGTAGTGGGCATGAGAATGAGTGGTACGAACCAGGGAAAAAGTGGCGCCCACCCTTTCCTTGATGTCAACATATTTGCGCGCATTCCGTCATTTTCAATTTGTGCCGCATGGTAAATATGGCGAACGTGCTTTTACCAAAAATGGAGTTTTACAGAACGCACGCGTCGAGTGTTGATCTTCAATCTCCGTCACAGTTTATTTCGGTATAATGCGCATTATATGATGGTGAAGATGAGGCGCTTGCGCTTTTCCACCAAAATGACAAATTTGCCGTCCTAGAATATTTTGTGTGATTCATTGTGTGATTCAATTTCATTGCGTGTTATGATCGGATGTATTCGTGACGGTAGTGTATTGTTTTGCGTTGTGTGTCATGCGAATCAATGAATATCTTTCCTGTTTGGGATTAAGAGTTTGTACTGTTCGTGCACTGGTTTTCCTGTTTGGCCATTGACGCAATGTACACACACCTCACATCGCCCAGTTTGGAACAAAATGGCCACAGCATGCCAAGGTAGTCTAAGCAAGCAAAAGTCATTGATAAGACAAGGAATGATTGCATTGATTGCGCTTTCCTATGGCACCGTGCCAAAGGCTTTACGTAATCATTTTTAACTACTGAAAGGTGGCGTCTTAGCGAGTAGTACAGAACGCTGAACTGTTTGAAACTTGATAAGTAGCAGATGCTACCATTAATAATGAAATAGATCCTTGTTTTACTTCAATAAATTATTCCTAATCTAGTATAGGAATCCTACTGCAGGGATGGATGCTGCTTGATTTGATAGGGGGGGGGTGCTAAGTGGGCTTTGGTCATGAAGCAGGGGGGTGGTCGGCAACCGACGAAGGATGAATCACCACTGAGGACCCCCTACAGGGTCAAGGGGGTTATCTTGTCAGAAACGTTTTCAAAAATAGGATTGCCCAGATTGTCAAAAAGGCTCATCAATGGCCCGATGTTATATTTTTGTTTGATAAATGCCCTGTCAAATCCAAAATTTGGATTTGATATAGGAATTGGCACCCCTCCTGCACCACCCTTGGCCAAGGCTAGGAGGGGTGCGCACCCCCCTGCACCCCCCAGTAAATCCATCCCTGTCCTACTGTACATCTAAGACAAAGAATGTTTACATTAACCATCCTCCGCGCGAAGCACCTGGCTGCTTGCTTAATTAAAGCGACTGAATTTCATTTAAAAGCTCACTGTATGAAATGTTCAATTGTGAGTTGCAAGCGCTTGAATGGCGACTTGCCTCGTGCGGGGCTAACGCTTATTGCGTTCTTATTTTTGCATTTTTGGCAATTTAAGTAGTCGTGCGTGCATGACTAGCATATTTGAAATGCGTCAGAGCAATTGTCTTCCCATCCGGTCGTCAAAATGATCACAAGACTTATAATTGTTTATTTACGCTAAGATTATAATATATTTTTATTTTCTTAGAATATGAAATATGGACTTATCGAGATTTGATGAGTTACAATATGAGGCTATTGCCTTACGTGGCCGGATCCTAGCGCGCATCCCAGCGCGCGCCCTCTTGCGTCTGTGCCCATATTTGATGGATATTAAACTTGTTATGTTGATTGCAGCGATCATGCATGCTGGGTTTTAAATGATATTCTCCATTGCACCGTTGGAATTGTTATGTCGCAGGGATGCTGAGATAATCTTATCTATTTCTCCTTAAATAGCGCTCGTCAGTGACATGCGATTATTTTATACTGGCTTTCATGAAGTCTTAGATGTACTATAGCTCTGTCATTTCTGAACTAACCAATCACCAACATTGCCTACGAACGTATCCTTTGAAGAATGTGTTTATTGAGCCATCAGTTATTCCAATTTTAAGGCCCAAGTACTAAGGTATACTAATTAAGGTATTTTCCATTTTTTTTTACATCACACAAGGCTCTTGTCACATTCCCGCGGCATACCTTATATGTCCCGTGGCTAATGAGAATTAGACATAATTAGAGAGACAGCATTGCTGCCATGATTTGCTCTTAACTCTTAAATACCATGACATCGGACTATCCCATAGAAAATTAAATAAACCTGACAGCTTCAAGTGCATTCTTACGATACGAGCTGGCTATAAATATTTTCATCTGATAAGGAATGCAATATTTAACTAGTCAATCAATGGCGCGCTTACGTATAAGAAAACCACTTGAAGAGCATCAGCCACCTTTATAGTAGTAGAAATTTACCAGAAAAATTCACAATTCTATTTTAGAAAAGGAATCTGTGGCATCATTTAAACACAACATGAAACTGCTCTTTAAGGAGAGCTACGAAAACATTTTATCATATAATCTTATATATATAATAGATGTAATATAGTATAATAGTCTTTTAACCTGAGTTTAGAAATATGTACAGTATATAAACATTAGTTCATAGGTTTATAGTTAGTATATTAGAATAGTTTGAGAGCCACAAATTTATCAGTGTAAACTGGCATGTGTATAACTCTCGTTAAATAAAGTCTTCATTCAAACTAAATCCATTTAGCCTGGGTATTTCCTTTCCTACTTGACTAGGAATATCATACGAGTCGCTGCTACCAATCCTAAGCATCTGCTACTTATCAAGTTTCAAACAGTTCATTTGTACGTCCAGTATATATGTTCGCTACCTTTTGCCTGACCTTTTGCCAAATATAGAGTGTTTCCAAAAGTGGCGGTTCTCAGTTGGATGTCAGTGAGACGATTTTTTGTATTCAAATAATTCAATATTCAACAAAATTTCCTCAATTTTCATATTGGGTGGTTTTAATTTTAATAAAACTCCCACATATTTTCACAGACTACTAGACTACGCCTGACACGAAACAGCCGCATAATTTCATCTGAACATGTTGTACTAATTAGCTACATAATTTATATTCTTCCTATATTCTCACCATGTGGTCTGTCTGCCTTAGTATTCAGCCAATGTTTTACACATTTACAAGGGAATTGCGGCTATTAAACTTCAATGTATTCACCTTCAACAATTATAATTGATTTTTGATTCTCACTTGGGAGAATCGAGAATGTTTTTCACTTGAGCTTTGAATAGGTGTAAGTACTATCGTGCAGCAGATGGTGGTCAAAATAATGTTTATTCTTTTCGTTATATGTAGAAGTCTTCTATTTGGTGGAACAGTATATATATAAAGGAAAAAAATGGTGTCTCAATTTCGCTTGCTCCTAAAAGCTCCTTGACCACCATCTGCATGCTGTCCTCAGCTCATGCTTACTGGGACCCATCAATTTTCCACCTTTAATAAGCCAGCTGCGCCCGGCTATTGGTAAAAGACGGAGCACGGAGCAGCATGAACTAATTTGTTTTATTACTTATTTTATAAATTATTATCTATTAACAGTAATTTGTTTCAGATATAAAGGGAAATTGCCTTAACTTCTCTGTCTTCTCACTCTCCGTTTACGCATTACATTAACTATGGTTTACGTAAGCGCTAATACACGGTGCCAAGTAAAGACTTTTTTATTTCTTTAACCTATTCGGGAAGTAACAAATATCGACGAATGGTTGTTTTTATAAAACACATACAAAAGTCATTGACACAGTTGAAACGCGCCGCACTGTGCGTAATTTAAATAGTTTCTTGGAACGAAGACTACTCGCGTGTGCTTTAAAAATCTATAGTTATACTCTTTACATGATTCTGTTAGGAAATAATTATCCCATTGCTCTGTTTAATTGGGTTTATATTTTATTTATTTAGAAAGGACGAAGCTTACAGGAAATTGTACTCAGAGCTGGTGTCTTGGATCCGAAAAGCTAGTCCAAAAGCTGAAGTGACAGGAGCAATTTCACCTGAGGAAGGTAGATCTTCATCCTCCTCATACCCAGAACTTCTCGACTTGTGTCAAGAATTTCTAATTTGTTAACTGTTCTCCCACTAAGGAACATTCCTTATTGGTCCAGTGTTATTACTACAGGAAGAAACTGAGTATTGGAGATTCGGAGAAATCCTGTGGTGTGTGGTAAGCCCATTGAACTATATAATAGACTGGAACGCTAACGTTTAACGCAGGGGGGAAATTGAAGCCAGATTAATTCATCTGAGTTTTGAGTTGAAATACTTAACGCCGAACATTGTGTTGTATATGAAATTGAAGCTATTAAAAAGTTATATTTGATATAAAAACTTCAAGACTTTAGGTAAAAGGGAAATACTTAAAACTTTGAGGGAAAATTTGCCGTATTTTACAACATTGCGGTTGTTTTTGTATTTTTTAAGTATTTCCATTTTGTCTAAAGTCTTGAAGTTTTTATATCAAATATAACTTTTTAATAGCTTCAATTTCATATACAGCCCAATGTTCGGCGTTAAGTATTGCAACTCAAAACTCAGAAAAACTAGCTTGGCTTCATCCTATTATCGGGTTTGGCGTATTGAGTTAGCGTTCCAGTTTGTATATAGTTCAATGGGTAAGCCCCGTACAGACGAGCAAGTTTTCCTTGACAAGGTCCTTGATGAGTTTATTTGTTCGTGTGTACGGCAAACAAAAGCTGCTACGACTAGCTGTTAAACAAGGCTCCTTGTCAAGGAAAACCTTTCCATTTTTTGTCATACACACGAGAAAATAGAACTTGTCAAGGAAAACCTTTTTAAGGAAAAGTTGCTCGTCTGTGCGAGGCTGTAGAATCATACTGAAAGCATTCTTCGTACATGTGAATGGCACATGTACTTACCACTGCGCCACCAACAAATTGTAGTCACATGCCAATAAACTTGTGTTATATTAAATTTTTGTTACCAGGTGCTTTCGAAATTCATTGTGAAGGAAGAGTGATATTCTCCAAGCTGGCAAGACATGGATTTCCTGTACTTAACGAAGTACTGTATTTTCTTTCTTTCTTACTGCATGTGCCCATTTAGCGATAAATATTTGGGTATTGAGTATTTGAGTTAAAAATTTGGGGCCTCTTATGACTTCTATATAGATGGCTTTATGTCAAAATGCACAATGTTCTGAAATAATGGTTTTATCGTCTCCACAGATGGTATCTTTGCGGAGGATACAACTCTAAAGTGCAGTACACAGTCATAAAGCTTCGGGTCTATCTGAAAAATTCGACAAGAACTTCACCGTTTCGAGCGAAGACTCTTCGAATTCGTCTGGAAGTTAATAGGCCTTCGCTCGAAGGGCCTTCGGTCGAAACGTCGAAGTTCTTGTTGAATTGTTCAGGTAGATTGATCCTAAAGACCTGAAGCTTATTGTATAGACGAGATAGTACACAATCATAGTTGAGATCACTGTTTCACTCTAAATATTTTCCAAAGGTAGCCCAAGTAGTACGTTGTATCGGTGAAAGCAAGCCTTGGGAAGAGGTCACGAAGATTAACCGCCCTAAATGTCGCTGTGGTCACGAGGATTGCATGTGCGGTATCAGCATCATGGTTACCAAGGCAACGTGCCCCTGTGAATGTGATGGCGAATGTCATGGTCCTTGAAACCGCTGGCATTGATGGCTTGTTTTATCTGACGCGAAATTATGTATAAGAATAGACGCGGATATGAAAGGGTTGAGAATTTTGTAGATTTGAGTGTAGCAAAACTGCAATGAGGGTCGTAATAGTTGTTTTTTATGTCAGTTGTCGGCTAAAATTGAAGCTGTCAGTAAGATATTTTGTAAGATGTCAGTTCCACATTGCTGTTTCATCGTTTGTCAGTTATCAGTTAAGATATGTTGTCAGTCAAAAATACAGAAATATTTCTGTAGTCCGTTAACCCCATTTAGACCCTCTCTGAAGTTTGTAAATTGTTTAAAAATGAATTGAAGTCTATATTAATTTCTACGACATATGGTAAAGTATAATCAATAAATAAAAGTGATAGAAATTATTCTAACCGTGTTCTAACATACATGATATGCTTAATTTATTGATTTATTAGCTTCGCCAAATAATCTACATTACAATATTCTACATTAGCTATGGCAGGGTGTCCGCAACAGCGACTATCAATAGACCTTTAGAGAGTTGTATGATCAAACTAGCTGAATAATACAACAAGAACTTCGCCGTTTCGAGCGAAGGCCCTTCACACCGGCTAACGTCCAGAGGAAGGGCCTTCGCTCGAGACGTCCAAGTTCTTGTTATATTTTTCAGTCCTCAAACGTAGGGTTTATCGCTACTTACACTAGAACCACACATTCGAGATTCTAACATACATGATGTCATGATAGGCAATCTCCATACTGAAAACATGGATCTTATTAGTTATGACTGTATCTCAAGCTTTCTTCGTTTTGCTTCATTTTTACTCATAAACCTTATTCATAAATTGCCGTTGAATTAATATTCCGTTCCCTCGAGACCGGATGAATTCGGATGATTAAACCATGGATTAAACCGATGACCAGTGACCATGATGCATCTCGATTTCAAAATGGCGTCCTAATTTGCGAAACGATCTATTTCACATTTACATAGTTCATCTCGAGCTCAAGAAAACGACACAGTCGATGAGCGCCCCGATACGGAACGTAAACTTATCTCATTTCGTACACTTGTCGGCATTGACCCAAGTCTTAGGCGAGACGACGGAACAATGCGGTCCATATTTATAACGGTGTCTTTCGGTGGGGTCAATTTGCCATAGCAACCACAAATAGTCTCAAAAATATCGCGCGCATTGTCTGTGGCTAATGTAAGTCTATCCGTTCCGTCGTAGTTCACGTTCAGTTGTATACTGCGGTTTAGGAGCACGAGGTTATTAGCATGAAGCCCGATATCCCACGAACCTAGCATGTGAAATTTTGGCGGGAATCCACGCGAGAGGTAAAGTCTCGAAGGGGAGATGTGCAGTGTTGCTGATTTTCTGCCATTTTGTCTTGTCATGATACGAACGGGATAGCTTACGACTAAAAAACGAAAGAATTGTGTTATATTTTGAGTTAAAATAAAGATAGGTAGGTGTGTACTTTAATCTATATTTGTTAACATTAACGTTTCTGTTGCAGGTTATTTAAATTCTAAACGGTAAAATCCTCCTAAAATCTAAAAGTCTACGACCTCCAATGAAAAGCTTAATTGCGCTGTATTGAATTCTTCATTCTCCAGTTTCATTTATCCAGGACAACTTTACTTCATGAATTGAACTTTCCCAGGAGGCCAGGACAAAAATATATGGGACATTTTAATGTATTTGACCTGTTGACCGAAGAGCATGCTATGAATAATAAATGACTTTCGGTTTCGCTTTGTAAATTGTAGTATACTAGCAACCAATTGCCACGCTTTCGCGCGAAAACATTTATACTGTAACCAAAGAATGCCCCATAATGTTTCGTATTTCCAAACTAGCAGAACTGCTTTAAATATCCTCCGTTATATTTTCCATAAAACGGTGGAAATTTTATAACATACATAGCATGATAGAGAATTAAGACTGTAACAATTTGTGCAGAATTGTAACAATGCTAAAGGTAAGGGGGGGGGGGGGGTAGTGGCAAGAGAGACTGTATGTCCAAGTAAATTTGAACATGTTGCAGAGGTGACATATTTGCTATAACCCAGCCGATGATCCAAGATAAGCGCACATTGTTCTGGTTAGCATATCACAATTTATGATAACATTGATGGTTGGCCCAACTCTAATCTTAATTCTATAAACCAGTTATGCATTAATGTTATTATATATTGTACTAATGCTAATTATAATGATATTAACTTGCACCGAAATAGAAAATGGCATCCACTTATCCAGGCCATCCCAATACTGACCAACACATATTTTGACTGACTAACAATAAACTCTGAATAAAGACAACAAATATAACCTGTCAAACAGACAGATGGGCGAACAAACAGACAGATTAATAGATTTTTTCTCAACATCTCATTCAATAAGTTGCATTTTTTCGCAACTGCTCCTGGCTAGGTCTAAAAAATGTATATAAATTTTCGTTCGAGTATTCCATCTACAAACACCTTAAGGCAGATTAATAGCCTTTCATTCTGACAAGCTGAGCAAAACTTTTACCTCTTAAATGTCTCCTAAGTCTTCCCTCCCACTCCTGCAATGCATGCTGGTCATGATGTTCTAGAACCAGTCCCCTGCTCATGTGTTTATCAAATGCGACTGACGGAACAAGTGCCAGTCTCCCACTTCGTAAAGATCTGTCAGACATCAAGAGACATTTGTTACAGTCCAGTACTTGATGAAATGTAATCGTTGAAATATCTGTAGGCGACATCACTTCGAGTGATGCTGCAAGGAAAAATACAGTTGTTTACATCAAAGGATGAACAGTTGCAGATTAAAATATTGTCTATGCTTATATGAAACTTTATTGTTTGTGAAGAGCATTTGACAGGTTTCAATATGATCAGCCAATGATGTTCAGTCTCACAATGATTAGTTGAGTTAATTGAAACCTTGAAATGCTCGTTAGAAACAGTGAAGTTATACACATCTTATTTTTTTTAATCAGTCTGACCCAGCAGCACATTGTATTTCAATGTTAAACAAACATGGCTGTTAGAACCGTTTTGTATTTTCGATGTCAAATAGTATGTTTAATATTTTGTACCTTTGCCTTCTTTCCCATTGCATTTGATTCTGACTATCCTTTCTTTTCTCTAAATCACACAAAAAACCTTTTTGAGTACAATGATAAGAAATAAAAAATATGCAAGAAATTATATGGAGAGTATGCTCAGTTAGAATTTTACATATAAATCGAGAAAATTCAGTTCTAGAGAATGTATAATTATTTTTGAAGTTGGACTGTTTTGTCCAACCATAGGTCCAACTTACCTATATGCATAAATATGAATATTGACCAATATTAAAAATGATATAATACAATAAATAAATACATTGCAAAAGTTTTAAAGTATAGATACAATTACATGATAACCTATTACCCAATATGGTGAAACTTAATTGTATACCTTCTAATTTTGAAGTGCTCTTTGGATAAGTTCATTTCTAAAATATTTTTTACTAATTATTTTCACACTTTGACACTTCCTTAACTTGAGAAGGGCGAATTAAAATAATTAGAACCATAATTAGAACATATTTTTCATTCCGGTATGTAAGTATATAGAAAGATCTTGATTTAATAGTGTAATGATCACACTAGTATGAAATTATATAGTTTCTTTCCTGCAATTATTGGATAAAGTCTAATTATATTTAATATCTCGACCGGACGTGACAAGGCTGTGGTCGATTTCCAGGCAACGCTTTCGATCAGACTTTGTGAAACAAAATGATAAGAGAATTCTTTCGGAATGAAAGTCATTGATTTGAATATTTTGTTTGTTTCAAACTGAAAGACTATATATTGATCATGTATTGTTTGAAAGACTTCTCTTTGTGCAATTCTGACTTCTGCATAGTTTCGACTTTCGGGTATTTTCTTGATGTTGCGAAACAAAATTTTACAAATTTTGGACGAAAATTTTTCTGTAAAGATTTTACACTATCCGAGTAATCACCAAAGACATTATGGTATTTATGCCGTTAAAAACACGCTAATTGACGCTATAAAAAAACGTGAAAAAATGCCTTCAAATTATTGAAAGAGTCGACTTTGAATTTAAGTTTTAACGTCTTTTAACAAAATTCATTATTTCATATGACGTATTTGAAATTTAGCCAAAATTCCATTTTCTATAGATAAATCCCACGATCTGTACGAGCTTAATGACTTCAGTATGGTCTATAATATGACTATAGGCTGCAAATTACGGAGTGGATGTCATAATATAATCTATATGAGTATATCAATTATAATTTATACTATTAAGATTAATTAGACAATCTGTATCCTTGAGTATCCTGGCATAAGTTCAAACTATGAACGACTAACGTTTATAGAACTAGTTTACAGCAACAATTCACGTTTTCCTCAGACACCTTAAATAGTAACTAGTAAAATCGTGTTCTATACAAGACGTTCCCGAGTGACTGCCATCGACAGTAACACTTGAACTGATATTAATGAAAAACGGAATTTTGTACAAAGTATATCATTCGCTGTTATGCATTGATTTATTTAATTTGATCTTTTCCATCGTGTACGCTACTGTAAATAGGTACATACATTATACACATACAACCGCAACGCAATACTGTACATATATACGCTAAAAATTATGGTTGGTATATAACCGCTACAGCCTCAAGTCTCAAGAAAATTAATAACTGCATGTTTCTCAAGACAAACTTGCATTTAATAAATATGTGAATCTTTAATACAAAACTATACATACCTTTTTGACTAAAATGCCAGATTTCTCCCGTATCCAAAACGTATCTGCAACCAGTCCTTCCAACATATTTCAGCACTTTATATTACTTGTTCGCTATTAAACAGCGCTTCCTGTGAAGTCGAGCAAAAATGTGGAATTTCTGTATATAGTCTAAATAGAACTTCAAATGTTCAAACTTCAAATTTGATGTCTGACTCTGTTATATAGCTTGATCTCCTTATAACAAGCTTGTTTATATGTTATGATCATGGAAGCTTATTCAGTTTATATATACTAAGTTCTTTCAGTCACCTTGAGTATATTTCGACCGGTGATGCTAACATCTAAATGGGCGGGCCAATTATTTCCGATTGTCTTTGAGTTAAGAGGACGCGATTGAAACACAATTTGGTTTTGCTATGGTGCTTTTGTTAGCCCCTTTGTGTCCATGCCCCGTTGTTTTGGATCATTTGTCAGGGAAGTTAAGTGGCTATATGGTTCTCGTCCAGATTGAACATAATAGTGGGAAAAACTTGTGCGCGGCTAGATGAAAGGAAGACGAGAGTTAGCAAGCGAGAGTTTGCATGAGAGTTTCATAAAACGATGGAAAACTCCCATCAACTCTCATCAAAATTTGGACCAGCTGATGAGAGTTGGCGGTCAAACGCGAGCGAGAGTTGCAACTCTAATCGGTTCTCATCAACTTTCATCCTGGCGTGACAAGGGCTTATGTGTTTGAAGTACAGCAGCTGTACATGCATATGAACCTATATATATATAGGTCTTTATTGGTTTCAAACTGCGAAAATGGATTGCATCAATCAGTTATTTCAGTATCAATCCTTCAATATCAATCAATCAATCATTTAACAATTGATCAACTGAAATCACTAATTCATTCGTTCATTCAATGAATGTGTCTTCCCAGCCCTTACCCTATATCATACATGATGATGATGATAACTTTATTTAACCACGCTAACATTGTCAGCTAAAGCTGGTTTCCACAATGGGCGTGTAAAATATTAACAAATAGTTACAAGTAAATAAAAAATAAAAAAGTATCATGCAGTTACAAATATACAAATATTAAGTATCTATTTACATTAAGAATCATGTGATTTTATAAGTTAAGAGTAGCGATTTTTCTTTTAAAACATCAGTGCCAACTCTCACGCATTTATCTAATAAGTTCTATGAGTGATAGTGATCACTTCAGGGCTGGCAATATTAGAGAATGGCAAATAGTATGGCAAGCAAAATTTGACAGATTGTTTCATTTCATATGCTTACCACGTTCTCAATTTTCTCCAAATTGTTAATACCAGAATCAAGAGTCAAATAGAACTGTTTCGTAGGGCAAATACATAAATGATTGAAATTTGAAATGCATGAAATTTATCGTTAGATATGCTCGAATTCGTCCTGTTTCATGCGTCCCATTTCAGCGCGTGAGCCGTGAAATGTGCAAATTTGAGTACGGTCCCGAATTTATCCGGTCCCGTTTGGACGGGGCCCAGTGGCGTAGGAACGCGGGGGCATAGGAATCCGGGGGCATAGGAACCCGGGGCATAGGAACCCGCGGGGGCATAGGAGCACGTGCCATACGTTGTCTTCAAAGTGCCCTTTCCTCCAGCTAAAACAATGAGAAATGTGCCTTTTTCCCATAGTAGAGGTGCCTAAGTGCTCCTTCAACGTTCCAGGTGAAGTTACTTCCTTCGCCTATGACGGAGTCATAATTATAAAATATAGATATTTCTGTCTTTAACTCTTACTAGGTTTTCCTTAAGAATCCCAAAAGCAGTCTTAATAGACTACCCACTGCATCCCTTGCCCTATTCAAAAACATTGTTTTAACAAAACTCGATTGCTTGTCTCTCAAGTACTTTATATAGTCTACTTCATTGCGTCTCATTTCGTCACAAATCGCCCTTGTACTCGGGTCCAGTCCCCCATTCAGCTCCATTTTGTTGACAACAACTCCATATTGTAGTGTCAACGTTTTAGTAACATTTCTTAAACACAATTCGCGCATGCGCACATTCGCTGCACGCAGCTCCTTTAACTCTGCTTGAAAACGTGTCCCGTCTTTAGAACGCATTTTCCTTGCAATTTTTTCCTTCAAATTGTCGTGAAATTGGCGATACAGTCGAAAATCCACGTTATTCCACCGTCGCATGTTATTAATAGTTTTCACCGAAAAATAAGTCATATTTTTGTTGCGTTTCCTTACGTTCAATTTAAAGTAAGTAAAATCCTCTAACGGCCAGCATAGCAGGTCTTTTAATAGCACCAAAGATTCCTCAAAAAACTCTGCAAGCAAAACCAAATCAAATTCATTTTTAAGCTTTTTAAGAAAATCTTCTATTTCCACGCTGTCATCATAGTTTGTCGAGTTTAAACCAAGATCGAACGCCATTCCGTTTCGTATTAGTTTTAACCGATCACTGTTAACTCTTAAGTCTTCACTGAGTAGATAATTTACTAGAATTTTATCCGGGTTTTCCAAGAAGTGCACCAATGGGTTGCCCTTATCTTGGATCCCCAATAATTTATCAAAACCCATATAGTTGAATGTGGATTCGTATTGGTTGACAGGATGACGTAATATAGTGACATAAACAGTATCACGTGGCATGATTCGTCCCAGGGTCTCACGGTCGTAGCGGCCATGATGGCATACGATGTTTGGTTGGACTCCCTCGGCGAGGTGGAATGAGTCATTGCGCATGCTCCATGGCCAATCCAATCGGAATTGACCGTCACGGGGAAGACCGAACACCAGTTTGTGTTTGTCTCCATAACGATGGAGAATATTCGTCACTGTGCTACTTCCGGTCTTGTGAGTCTTCACAAATACAATATTTCGCTTTGGTTCGCACTTTTCTCTGAATGTGAAAAACACGAGTTATCTACCGGTATATCACGGCCGAAAAATTTAACATTTATTTTTACTAAACTAAGCTCTCCCTAGTTCTATCAGTTCTTTACTCTATTTCCTAACTCGAAGGACTCTCTCACCTGTACTACTTGGCTTACAACTTGCTCTGAAGGTGAAACAAAAGTTTATATTTATCAAAACTGATTTATAATACTTGAGATTCTACGTCGTCATCGATCCCGTGTGAACAAACGGAACCGGAAGAATTCCGTATACGGTTATTGAAGATAAATATACTTTTTAGCTTTTAAGACCTACCTGTTAGATGATTGCCAGCGATGCTTGTTATCGTTTATCAGCGGTAATACACTTTCCTTATACCCGCTTCCACTTAAACTCGTGATTATCTTCAATAAAATATAGATAACAACTGCACAAGCCAAGAACATACACACATGTCTAGCTTTCCTTTTTCTCAATGGAAAAAATATTAAACTCTTGATCCTTCCAGAACCAAACTGAATTTCAGGCATTTAAAATGAACCTAACATTTATGGTTATATATTCGGATATTTCATAAGCATATATATTCAGTTTGGCATCTTCTATATGGCCATACTATTTCAGAATGATTCATTGGAAATATATGGAATATAGTTTTAAGAGATCATACTTCATTCTTGCCCGTCACATTTGATAAATATTCAGCCCAGTCTTTACGGCAGTTAAGTGAAGTTATATATCATATCTAAATCATTTGACTTGCCGCGCTTCAATGGAGCTTAGTAAGCGCAGGTGGTCAACTGGTACAACGTAAAGCTGTCAAACTATTCATAAAAAAAGTGCCGCAGGTTCAGAGTTTCAAAACGTTTTCAACCTTCCTCCGGGTAGGATTTTGGGTTTTCCCAACCTTCCTCAAAATAACTGGAAATTTTCCGATATGCAGGCTTTCGCCTGGGTAGGTTTGCCAGTTGACCATTGCAGTATACTGTTAGTCTGATTGAGTGCTGACTGTTGCTACTAATACTATATAGCCTAACTAGTCTAGTACTTCTGCTTTGCAATGTTTTTGATTCAGTGTTTCACTTTCAACCTTCCTCACCGGTTGTACCCGCATACCCGCAGCTTTTTTGCAGCTCGGCGAAGGTTGTTGTTGAACGACTGAACATATTTAACATATTTTCCTTTAACATAGTTCCTGGTTGGAACTATTCCTGAAAAGAATAGGAACACTTCAACGTTTTGAGCGAAGGCTCTTCTTCAGCAAAGTGTTCACTAATCTCCGAGCGAATGGTCTTAACTCGTAACGTGCGGTCCAGTGTAGATAGTATTCTACAATAAGCTGCCGTGGTTTGTGTCTGAACTACCTGAAAAAGATATCTCAAACGTGCGGTCCAGTGTAGGTAGTATTCTACAATAAGCTGCCGTGGTTTGTGTCTGAACTACCTGAAAAAGATATCTCAAACGTGCGGTCCAGTGTAGATAGTATTCTATGTACAAGAGGCTGCCGTGGTTGGGATCTAAACTACCTGAAAAAGATAAACAACACTACGACATTTTCAGCGAAGGTCCTTCGTCGGGTAGTTCACTTAACTCCACACGAAGGGACTTTGTCCGAAACGTCGAAGTCTTTTTAATCTTTGAGTGTAGAAATGTTGAATACTGCCTAGACTGCACTTTATTTGATTGTTCATGACTTCAAGTCTAAAGTCGGATTATTTTTGTTTTACCAGGGGACCGGAGTGATTTAAATGAAAGTATTACGCGGACATCGATCTTGGTGAATCCTGGCCATGGTTGGCTCTCGCGTTGCTAGGCAACTTTTGAGATCAATGGTAAACCCGGCGTATTCCTAAGGTTAGTGGCATATGGTTGACACAATGCGACTTGTCGTTAAATAACGGGCTGGTTATGCGCAAAGGACGAGATTTCGCTTACCGTGCTGTCTCGCTAACCGGGCCAGCTCGGCTTCCATATAAGCAGACATTAATATACTGTATAACTAAAAGTGAATCTAAATATATTTACAGCAATTATAAAAATAAGTGGAAAAGTAGCTCAAAGTTAAACTTTCGGTGGTGCGATCCAAAATCCCTAATGTTTTATAGGCTTTTAGCGTACGACCTACACTCTATGAACCACTTCCACTGATCTGAAAATTGGACTGGATAGCGAAATCCATTTTATTATATAAACATAAGGGACCGGTCATTATTTATGGCTGGGGTGGGGGCCGAAGAGAAAATGGTGGGGTAACTAAAAAATTAGGCAGGTCTGGGGTGGGGTAAAATAAAAAATGAGAAGGAGAAAGGTGGGGTAAAGAAAATTAACAATATTAATCTTTTAATCATTAACATATCAAATCAAACATGGAACATGCCATGCAGGACACTGGAACTTGTTCCAGCTTGAGTGATTACCTCATTTTCATTTATTATATTGTATATCATGTATTTTATATTATTAAAATCAGATATGTATCCATCGCACAAAACTGTTAAAATGCTGACCGAGTGCTTAGTGCAATAAACTGAATGTTTAATTTAATAACGGAAAATCGAATTTTTAATATTGGTTGTTATGAAAAGGTTGATGATTTGGTGGGGTAATTTATTTTTTAACCTTCTATAAAATATGGGGTAAAAATTTTTTTGGTACAAAAAAGGTGGGGTGGGAAAATTTTTTGGCTTTAAAACATTTTCTCTTCAGCCCCCACCCCTGCCATAAATAATGACCGGTCCCTAAGTGTTATATAGAGTTTTATGCCACTGAGAAAAATCGTATTTAAACACACGTAAAAAATACGATATTTTTACGTGTGAAAATATCATTTTTGCAAGCCAATCAAAAACCTATTACTATTTGTGTACTATTTACATATTTGTTTTGAGTTTCTATATGAATTGTCGTTTGTTTATAATTTGTTTATAAAATAAACAGAATAGTACATGGTTGCTTGGAAATATGGAATTTATTTCTCGTGTTGAAGAGAATATTGCTCACTCGTTCGTTATACGCTCACTCGTGAGCAATATTCTCTTCAACACTCGAAATAAATTCCATATTTCCGCGCAACCATGTAATATTCTCTATATGTTCACTAGTCCAGAAAATTAACCTTATTAAACATTGCTAGACAATAGAAATCTAAAAGAAATGTAAAAAGTGTTATGTTTCTTAAACTGGTTGCAATGGCACTTTGTCTCCACTTTGACCTTCCCACGTTTGTGCCTCTCCTTGATCGTCCCTAGTAGAGAACCTTTCATATCTTTCACCCATTTGCAAGGAATGTTCTCCGTTTTGAGATGTCTTCTACAAGGAAACAAAACATGAATGAAACAATTTCACTGGGATATACAGTGGTAGCACAGTGTTTAGTGTATATAATTTTTTTAATTTAATTTTCAGAAGCGCGCATTACATAGTATCATAAAATAATTGATAAAAATTTAAAATATTACACTAATTTACAAAACGTAGCCAATGTAATTTATACAACGCAGGGGTGATGTGATCAAACCGATTAATATTACAAATCAGTCTTGCTGCGGAGTTCTGTACTCGTTGGAGTTTGTATATTTGATGCATTGTATATCTATGCATGTTCTCGCTATCATTTCTGTGATTGGGGATTCAATTCCTGCAATATCAGCATTATTGGACACACAAAATACAGATTATAAAGTTTCGGTCCAGAGGGGGTAGAGCAAACGGGACAACGAGACCCATGCAAGACACAGCTCTCTAAACAAAAACGACTAGATTACAAACAATTAAAGACTATATACAGTACATATGCGATGTACGTCACTGTTCCACCAACAGCTTGATAAATTGCACCACTCCTTTATATATATTGAGCTCACACCATTGCTTACCAAAGCGGAAAAAAGCATCCATTCAGCAAACATCGCAAACAGAACAATTATAGACAAAACCAACACAATATCAGCAGTGAATAGCATAATATAAAACATTTTGTCTGCCTTCCTCAGTGCCTCACAAGTTTCCTTGCGTTCACGGTATGAATCATCATGATGATCAATATCATCACCCACATCATCCTCCACATTTTCGCAATACTCTCCGTCGACCAGCATATGTGACCATCCATTATCAGTCGCCTCTTCAACCATTACACCCAACACTAGAATCATGACGATAAGAGTGCAACATGTCCTCAGGTAGCTCTAAATGATAAAAGTTGTCACGAGAATTAGGCGTTTATTATGTTAAGCCCTGGTCAAACGAGGATGATAGTTGATGAGGGCAAACGAGAACAAGAGATGCATGAGAGTTGACTGGATATTACCACGCGTACCGGTGTCACAGGAATTTGGCTCACCCCAGGAAATTTGCCACCCCCCTTAGGGTAAGTTAGGGTACCTTAGGGTACGTGGGAAATTCGCCCTCCGGGGGGCGAAATCCATAGGAATCTCGTCCCCACCGGGGGACAAATTTCCTAGGAAATTCGCACCCCCCTTAGGAAATTAACCCCACCTATATAAATTTTGATTAAAAAACAAAGCAATTCCAAGTCGAAAAGAGTGTTAATTAGATTTATTTTTACATATATAGACATAGACTATGGGCCACAAAGAGACTTAGGCTTCTTAGCAACTGGTGGTGTGCACAGATGGCAGAGCCACTCACTTAGCTGAGTGTTGCATGCTCTCACTTAGCTGAGTGTTGCATTTCTTGGTCTTGGGTGTGACATTTTGTACATACTATAAAGTCTAAGAACAACTTATATATCGAAATTCGATCAACAACAAATTACGATTGAAATTTAGAAAATTAAATGAGAAATGGTGTAAGTGAAAAACAAGTTTTGACAATAGCAATGTTAACAATAACCGTCGCGGTGATTACTTTGTAACAATAAATTAGGATTAATTAACATAAAATGCATGGAATGTGTTGCATGTAAATTTTTATTAGTCACAATTGATAACTTATTTCAAATGACTAAAGTCATGTGCTGTTGCAAGTTGTTGATAATTATCTATGCGACTGTCGGGAAGGGCGAAATTCTTAAGGGAGGGCGAAATTCTTAAATGAAAGGCGAAGTTTCTAAAGGGGCGCGAATTTCCTAAAAGGGGGAGAATTTGTGGGGGGGGGACGAAGCAAAAACTCTCATCCAGTCTCATCAAAATTTCAACCCGCTCAAAGTTCATGAGAGTCGACGAGAGTGCATGAGAGTTGGCGGTCAAGCGCCAACTGAAATATGAAATATACTTACCAACAATTCGTGATATCGTTTCAAACGTTTGTTTACCGAAAGAAGAAGAATGATACCAGTAAGAATAGTCTATACATGAAAACATGACAAATGATAAGAATAATGGTAGCTCCGTAGCTGGTCATTGTATGCAAATAGACGTGCGCTTAGTGTTAAGTCCCGTACAGACGAGCAAGCTTTCCTTGACATGTTTTCTTTGACAAGTTATATTTGCCCGTGTGTACGTACGGCAAAAAATTGACAAATTTTCCTTGACAATGAGCCTTGTTCAAAAGCTAGTCATGCCAGATTTCGAACAAGGAAAATGCTTCGTGTGTACGGCCGACAAGGAAAACTTGACAAGGAAAACTTGACAAGGAAATGCGTGGTACGACACTGCACATTTATTTTCGATATAGTCGTGCGACCATTGCCACTATAAACATGAAGTATTCACTTGTGTCGTTAATACACGGACTCGTAAAACTTCTCTAGGAAAAATTGATGGAAAAAAACTTGTTTGCCGTCCACACGAACAAGTGAACTCGACAAGAAACTTGCCAAGGAAAACTTGCTCGTCTGTACGGGGCTTTAAGCCTGGTTCAACTAGCAATTTGTCGGCGATTATTCTCCTCCTGACGCATGCGAATGAGTGGACTCCTGAACAAAAGTATGTGACCATTAGGCATTATGGGATCGGTTTTACAAAGGCATACGTTGATATGTAATTCGCTCGATCACATCGATCAGGAAGAGAAAAATCACCGACAAAATTGATAGTGTGAACCAGGCATTAGATAGCCTAAAGCCTGGTTCACACTAGCAATGTTTTAGCGATTTTTCTCTTCCTGATCGATGTGATCGAGCGAATGACATATCAGCGTTAAAACCGATCCTATAATGGTCACACACTTTTGTTTGTGAGTCCACTCATTCGCATGCGTCAGCGACCTGGTCAAATGAGTACGAGAGTTGGCAAGCGAGAGTTTGCATGACAACTCTCATGCCCCAATCAAACGAGAACAAGAGTTGCATGAGAGTTGACTGGATATTACCACGCGTACCGGTCAAACGAGGGAAAACTCTCATCAAGGCTCTATATTAGTATATAGTATCAAAATTTGAACCAGCTCGAGAGTTGGCAAGCGAGAGTTTGCATGACAACTCTCATGCCCCAATCAAACGAGAACAAGAGTTGCATGAGAGTTGACTGGATATTACCACGCGTACCTGTCAAACGAGGGAAAACTCTCATCAAGGCTCTATATTAGTATATAGTATCAAAATTTGAACCAGCTCGAGAGTTGGCAAGCGAGAGTTTGCATGACAACTCTCATGCCCCAATCAAACGAGAACAAGAGTTGCATGAGAGTTGACTGGATATTACCACGCGTACCGGTCAAACGAGGGAAAACTCTCATCAAGGCTCTAGTATCAAAATTTGAACCGTCCTTGTTTGACGAAGGGCTTAATGTAAATGACCTGTACTCTTTGTTTGAGATAATTTCCACTAGGTTCGGCCCATGAAACGTTCGACGTCTGGAACAAGCCCTATTGTGTTATTGTTTTTAGACTGGTTTTCATTCGGTCGCTCATGCAACTGTCGTGAAGAAGTCTTGGCCACCATGCAGTGTGAAATGGTTCCATGCATAATATAGAATATGTAGACTAAAGAGTACCTGCAGGTCACGTTCGGGTAAATAGCAGCATTGTTAACCAAATTTCGTACGTGGGGGCGCAGTAGAAATTGCTGAAAGATTTCTGTTTAACAGGATATTAAGTCTCTAGTACACGCGTGCAAATCTCACAACTTGTCAAAAAGATGCTACTCAAAGGACAACTATTTTAACTAAAATTTATTTGATTCAAACCTTTATCAGTAAATTGTCTTTTAAATTTCTTACCATTTCTGTCAGTGGGGTGTGCATGATCAGCTGTGAGAGCGCAGTAGGATTTTGACAAAGATTTATTTTCTACATGGACATGAGCTGTCTAGTACAGGCGTAAAAATCTCAGTTTGTCAAACCCAAACGACAACTATTTTAATTAAAATTGATTTGACTTAAACCTTTATCAAATTCAGTTCAGTAACGATTGGAAGCGCATCTCGTAAACAATGAAAATGATTTTTCTGGAGCTAATAAAAATGGACAAGTGCTTGCATATGGTTCACGTCCTTAATGCCCGTTCAAACCATGTTGGTCGAACATTGTTGAGTCTGTTTGAACACTATGTTTAGAAATGTTGGCTGATGTCGGAAAATGTTGAATCAGCTTACCGGTATTGCGGCCCAGTATTCACAATGATTTTTTCCAAGTTGCCTGTCAACCATGTCACCTTTCATCAAATCCTCTACCAAATAACTTGACACAAATAATGCAATACCTGAACACAATATCGCCAAGCCTGCTAGACCAATGATGAAATGGATTCTCAACTGTAGATTGTATGCCATCCTTGCGAACAGTTTCACTCTTACATGTAGTTATGCTCAGATTTCAGTCCGATTACTGAACTGTGTTACTGAACTATGTTACTGAATTATAGTGCAATGTCTTAGTGGTATCATAGAATAGGAAATGACTAGAAGGGCCACTTGTGGCGTGTCGCATTACGCATGTTCATTACCATAATACCATTATTCTAGCCAGTCAATTGCATTTTCTGGCCAATAAACACGCTGAAATGGCAGGTCCGCCATTATTCTGGCCAGAAAACTGCATAAAAATAGGGGTCACGTTGCACTGCTGAGTGGCCCTTCTGGTCATTTCCTATTCTGTGGTGGTATTGTTTATATCTTTATATACGATGTAGGGACATAATTATGTATGTATTCGTAAATGTAAATTAATGCCAAGAGAATAAAAGGCGAACACGTGTATGAATTGAAGCAGGCATTCCAGACAAAAGTTATCTTGGAGAGCGTTTTTACTGTATTCAGGGACGTAACGAGCGGGGGGTGTGAGGGGTGTAACACCCCCTCCCCAGCCGTAAAAGGTAAAAAAGAATCAGGTAAAATTCGAGGTAAAATTTTGATATTTTCAGGTAAAATTTGGGGGATAAAGTCGTTATATTTTGTAAAATGATAACTAAAATTGAATGTTAAATGACTTGAATGAACCTGATCTCTTTAAAAACCTCGACATAACTAACATTTTGTTCAAAATACAGTCAATTTGGACGCAATTCGTTTGCAAAATCGCTTCAGAAAATGCCGGAAATGCAGTCCAGGAGCCTCAAAAATATAAAAATCTTCTGGGGGAAGACCCACAGACCCCCCTATCTTTTAAACAACTCAGTATTACAATGATAATCAATCAGAGAAACGTCTATTATAATAATTTACTTCAGGTAAATTTTAACATTGAAGTTCAATTTTCAGGTAAAATTATTTGACATCCCCAGATGGTTCGCTACGTCCCTGACTGTATTTGACGAAGGAGTGGTCGATTTTAAGGAAAGACTTGTATTAAAACGTCGCAATACGAAGTGAATTAGGTCTTCGATGACCAAAGGGCTTGAGCTAGAAAGTGTCTTCAGTGACTAGAGGAGTAGAGGTAGAGCCGGCAAAGTGCAACGACAAAGACAGTTGCGGGTTATTGATCGTATTAAAGTTGAGAAGTGAGACCTTAAAGTAGTCCGAATTCTTGAAGGTCGTCTCCAGTCTTTCCACGCAAAGAAAAACGAGGCCCAAACAAAATTGCAGTTTAATTAAAACAATATAATAAACGAAAATTTTCGTTTACCAATCCAATAAATTTTGCTCATGCATGACTTTTGCTCAGCGGTCTCGCGAGGGAATAGCGCGACGTGAACACGACACGCGTGTTTGGAGGTCAAATTTGGCTTCAAGTTCTATAGAGGTAGCGTCCCAGTTCTATTTAGTTCAATGCGATCCACTGATCCCACTGATCTGAAAATTAGACTGGTAGCGAAATTAACCTTATTAAACATTGCTAGACAATAGAAATCTAAAAGAAATGTAAAACATATTATGTTTCTTAAACTGGTTGCAATGGCACTTTGTCTCCACATTGACCTTCCCACGTTTGTGCCTCTCCTTGATCGTCCCTAGTATCTGAGAACCTTTCATATCTTTCACCCATTTGCAAGGAATGTTCTCCGTTTTGAGATGTCTTCTACAAGGAAACAAAACATGAGTTAAATGAAACAATTTCACTGGCTGGGATATACAGTGGTAGCACAGTGTTTAGTGTATGCATGTTCCCGATAAATTACATCACTCCATTTATATATTGAGCTCACACCATTGCTTACCAAAGCGGCAAAAAGCATCCATTCAGCAAAAATCGCAAACAGAACAATTAGAGACAAAACGCAATATCGGCAGTGAATAGCATAATATAAAACATTTTGTCTGCCTTCCTCAGTGCCTCACACGCTTCCTTGTGTTTTGGATAGTATGAATCATAGTCTTCCATACTATCGTCAGTTTCGCAATAGGTTCCGTCGACGATCGAATGTGACCATCCATTATCAGCCGCCTCTTCAACCATTACACCCAACACTAGAACCATGACGACGAACCATGACGAAGCGTGCAACATGTCCTTAGGTAGTTCTAAATGATAAACGTTGTCACGAGAATTAGGAGTTTTATTATGTAAAGCCCTGGTCAAACGAGGATGGGAGTTGATGAGAGTTGGCAAGCGAGAGTTTGCATGCAGACCTTCCGGCATCAACTTTCACGGCCCGGTCAACTATTGGTCAACCGAGAACAAGAGTTGCATGAGAGTTGACTGGATATTATCACGCGTACCGGTCAAATGTGCAAAAACTCTCATCAACTCTCATCAAAATATGAATCAGCTCAAAGTTGATGAGAATCAACGGTCAAGCGCTATCGAGGGTTGCAACTATCATAGGGTGATTTCCATTTAATGGCCATGCAGACCGGTCAGACCAGAATTTCTGTCTCGGTATGGATGGAAAGATCTGGTCCAGATTTTTTGAAAATCTGGCTAAAATGGACCTCCTTTGGAATTGATCCAAATTTTCCAGTCAGACCGATCCTAAGCCCAAACGTTTTGTATTTCATTTAACGCCCAGAGACACTCATCTTCCTTGTTTGACGAGGACTTTATATGTCAAATACGACAATGAGGACCTTACCGATTGTACATGCAGTTTAAAGCACAAGGAGCCCACCCTTGGTCTTGCTGGAGAGCAATATATATTATATTCTAAGTACTATTTAAAACACGAGCACGAGTGCTTTATCAGATATAAAACACGAACTGCGAGTGTTTTAAATGGCTTAAAAAACGACCCATCTTATGAGTTTATTGGCGAAGTAATTTTAAAAATAAACATTGTCCAGGCCGAGAAAATCAAAGCTAAAGTTTATGTAAATTAACATGATTTTTTATCACATATAAAACCACTGACACGGTAGTGATTTCCTTTGTCTTTTCCTCATGAATTATTAATCAGTTTTTTAAGTACTAAATATAAGAGCCCAGTATAATCACAGAATAGGAAATGACCAGAAAGGCCACTCAGCAGTGCAACGTGACACCCTATTTTTATGCAGTTATCTGGCCAGAATAATGGCGGACCAGCCAGTTCAGCGTGTTTATTGGTCAGAAAATGCAATTGACTGGCTAGAATAATGGTAATGAACATGCGTAATGCGACATGCGCAGCGTCAAAAACTTCAAAGGTTCGGCCTCAAGTGGCCCTTCTAGTCATTTCCTATTCTATGGTATAATGCTGATGGCGGGTTAGGGCGAGTGAGCAGCTTCTGCTGAAATTCTAAGCTAATTAACTGAAATCACATATCCAGTACGTTGTCGTCACACCACTGATTTCCTTTGTTTTGACGGCTTATTTATTATTCATGATTTGAGATGTTATATTTCAAATCCGAAAATGGAAGTGGTTTGAATATGATCTAGCAAATAACATCTCATTCTTCCAAATCATTAAAAATTGAGTGAATTGATCCAGTCCTGATATTATCCGCATTTCGTTTAATATTCAGAACTCCAGTAATATTATTGAGCTCAGTGATACTGATGTTTGTTGTCCTGTCCAATCAATGAGGCATAATGAAGCATACTTACCAACAATTCGTGATATCGTTTCAAACGTTTGTTTACTGAGACAACAAGAATGATACCAGTGAGAATAGTCTATGAAAATAAGTGCAACAGTTAAAAATATTTCTGTAACAGTTAAAAGCAGTGAACAGGCTCCCATAGTTTATCCGTATTTAGTAAAATTACATAAAGAAAGACTCTGAACAAAACAGAGTAAATCCTGGCAGCCCAATGATGCAGGGACCAAGGAGCTTGTTTAAAAATGTATGTGTATATATGTATGTGTGTGCATGGGGGGGGGGGAGGGGCAGGATTCCGTATTTCGAATTAAATGAGCGATTTTATATCTATGCAGTGAAGAGTGGGAGCTATGCTCTTCTCTTCCCCCCGGCTTCGCAATCTGCATATCCTTGGTTGCAAGCTGCTGCTAAGGTGTTGTGTTGCTGTTATACTTGGCTCATGTATTTAGGTATTTACAGTGCCGTGACGACGCTAGCCAAAGCAACTAGCCATGCTGTGCAAGTGACGTGCATTAGCTTAGTCTTAGTCTATATAGAGACAATACATTTCTAAAGGTTTGAATAATTAGAAAAATAAATATTTGCATAGCATGACCAGTTGGTATGTCTGATATCTTCGCCACTGTTGCAATGTCTTACAATGTAAATGCCTAAACTCTTTGTTTGAAATCATTTCCGTAACATTTCCATTAGTTTGAATAGTTTCGGCACATGAAATGTTCGACGTCTGAGCAGTAAGCAAGTCCTCGACTGACCCGAGATCTGAATATAATGTTGTTAAAGACATTTTCTCGGCAGATTTTGATCTTAAAATGTCTCTGTGATCGTTTCTGTGAGTTATAACTGTAAAACGTCTTTGCAAAAGTATGATTTCAGGTTTGTTGGAAAATTTGTTTACATTGTTTAATTTAGCCCGGGTGCTTTGTTTTGCCGAGCCAGCCAGCCTGTCTGATCAGTCTCATGTAAACACAGCTGAAATTCGTCTCGGGAAAGCGAGCCGTAGCTCGGGCCCCCGGGCTGGCTCGCCTCCATACCTCTGGCCTCCATATAAACAGCCCCTATGTCATGGACGTTGGGTTGTTTTATTCGTTATGCGCATGCGCGAGTTCACAGCGAGGAAAAACTGGTAAATAGCAACCTAATGATTGGCTATATTGGATAATATGTTTCTTAATGTATGCATACAGTCCTGTGCCATAATTTACAATACGTAAAGAGCGCTCGGTCACGTTCGGATAAATAGCATAATTGTTAACCAAATTTCATAAGTGGGTGTGCACGCTGTGGGGCGAATTGCAGGATATTTGCTGTCTACTACAGGCGCGCAAATCTCACAACTTGTCAAAAAGATGCTCCTCAAACGACAACTATTTTTACTAAAATTGATTATGATTCAAACCTTTATTAAATTTTTTAATTCTGAAGACAAATCTTTTAACGTTTGGAACTAAATTTGCAAGTGGGGAGTGATCAGCTGTATTTAGCCCAGTAGGATTTGACAAAGATTTATTTTCTACATGAACATTAGCTGTCTAGTACAGGCGTAAAATCTATTTTGAATAAAATTGACTTGATTCAAACCTTTATCAAAATTTTCAGCAACGATTGGAAGCGCGTCTCTTAAACAATGAAAATTATTTTTGTGAAGCTAATTAAAATGGACTAGTGCATGCATAAGGTTGGTTAAACCATGGTTAAACCATGTTGGTCCAACATTGTAGAGTCTGATTGAATAATATGTTGAGAAATATTGGCTGATGTCGGAAGATGTTGGATCAGGTTTTAATTTGTTCAAAAATTTTATCCAGCATTATTGGGCAACATTGACCATTGTCCACTAACATATTGTCGCATCTCACATGTGACTGAGGTGATCAGACAACTGCTGTTGGGCAACATTGACCATTGTCCACTAACATATTGTCGCATCTCACATGTGACTGAGGTGATCAGACAACTGCTGTTTGTTTCGTGGTAAACACCATATTTATCTGTTTGTCAAAGCTTTCGATCCGTTAGATTGGATTTTCTTCTGTGTAAATGATATAAGACTAAAGGCCTGGTCACACGAGGATGACAGTTGATGTGAGTCAATGAGAGTTGCAATTCTCGCTCGCGTTTGACCGCCAACGTCCTCTCATCGCGGACTCTCGTGCACTCTCATCAACTTTGAGCTGGTTCAAATTTTGATGAGAGTTGATGAACGTTTTTACTCATTTGACCGATATACGCGGTTATATCCAGTCAACTCTCATGCAAGTCTTGTTCTCGTTTGACCGGGGAATGAGAGTTGATGAAACTCTCATGCAAACTCTCGCTTGCCAACTCTTATCAACTCTCATCCTCGTTTGACCTGGAATTAAATTTATTGAGAACTTATTATGAAATTATTAAACATCTGCATGTTGAAGGAATCAAACGGCTTGATCGCACAAGTGAGTGACACATGCACTAAAAACTGATAATATTCTTCTCAAAGTTTCAACTTACCGGTATTGCGGCCCAGTATTCACAATGATTCTTTCCAAATTCCGAGTCAAACGTGCTATTATCTTTCAAGAAATCCTCTACCAAATAACTTGATACCAATAATAAGATACCTGAACACAATATCGCCAAGCCTGCTAGACCAATGATGAAATGGATTCTCACCTGTAGATTGTATGCCATCCTTGAGAGCAATCTCACTCTTATATGTAGCTATGCTCAGGTCTGATTACTGACGTGCTATGTTACTGAACCTTGTTACTGAACTAAGTGCAATATCTTAGAGGTATTGTTTATATCTTCATTATATCATTGTTAATGTTATGTCGTTGCGATATTAGCCTACGTGAATTTATTATGGTAACATATGCATGAAAAGCTAGCGTTAGAACCGCCCAATCACGTTGTGATTTTCCAGATGTCACCATAGGAATTTTGTTAGGATTAAGGTCATGGTTAGGATTGGGCTTAGGATTTATATTGTATTTAAACGAGGTTGTCAATATGGAGATTCCAAGTTATACCTCTGATCTGAAAAGTAGACTGGAATGCGCGACCCATTGTTCACTGATGTAGAAAATGAAGCCATGTAAACATTAGATTCCTGTAATATGCACTTGTCTGATTATAATTTCATCTTAGTCGTAGGTGAGACTGAGCACTGCAGGTGTTACTCCAGTTTCCATCTTCAAGTAATAACCAGACCAGACTTCTAAAGAGAACACCGGTTTAGATGCAACACCAACCTCGTACCCAGGGCTTCTGCGCCCTGCGAGCTTGGATGCAAGCTAAGAGATATAGTATTACACGTGCCACAAGTCCGCCTCGGAATGTTTTCCGTACGCTAGCTTTATACCGCGCGAAATAAAAATTACGTCTTTGAAAAGGACTTCGCGAAAGTCTTTTATAGTATTAATAGATCAGTAGTTTTATTGAGTGCAATATTTTTTCACATATTTAAGTACAAAAATGGTTTGTTTGCGATATTTTAAAACTATTTGTAGACAAGTAAGTCAATATAAATAACATGTTTTGGGAGATACTTAAAGCTAGTTTGATGTTTAAGATACTGAAAGGGCATATGCCCTCTTACTTACAAAATATTTTCTCTGTTGATGACACGGGGTATAATTTCAGGAATTCTGAAGTCAAGTTAAACTTACCCAAGCCACGTACCAATTTTCTAAAACGAAGCCTGTCTTATAGTGAGGCACTATTTAACAGTTATTCTACGAACTCGAGTCGTATATGAGCTGATAGCCGACGAGGCGCGATAGCGCCGAGTCGGCTATCAGTCATATACGACGAGAGTGAGTAGAATAACTGTTTTATTATATACACAAGCTCTGGATATGGAAAGAACATTTTGGCGTACTTTTTTCAAGTAAAACTTGAATTTCCTCTTCATTTAATTGTTCAATATGAGCTAATATCCTGCTAGTAGAGAACCAATCAGATTGCAGAATACCTCATATCCAGAGCTTGTGTATATAATAATGGGGAATAGTTTACCCCAGGATATACGTAGGCTTCCGTTATTGTCGCAATTTAAGAAAGCTATAAACGATTATTATAATAACTTAAAATATCGACTCCCACACGGCAATCTTGTAAACCAGTTTTGATTTTATTCTACTTATATATAAAATTTATGTACTGAAGATTTTACCGTGGTTAAATAAAATTGTATCGTATCGTATCGTATTGTATATTCTTATAAGTTATTCTTACAAGTAACTGGTTGCAAAGGCATTTCGCTAACTTCATGTTGACCATTCCAGATCG
This sequence comes from Trachythela sp. YZ-2020, assembly GCA_016169945.1. Taxonomy (NCBI): domain Eukaryota; kingdom Metazoa; phylum Cnidaria; class Anthozoa; order Malacalcyonacea; family Clavulariidae; genus Trachythela; species Trachythela sp. YZ-2020. Next base: position 2,026,473 of record JADLSH010000098.1, on the reverse strand, counting down.
GTTGTTCCAGAGCGTCCGGTGCAGAAAATCTTGCATAACTCCGATCGAACTGAGGCAGAGCTTGACTACTGTCTCCTGACATCGAATGTTCCCTGTAGGACGATTTCTACCAGAGAAAAAAGTTTTTAACGCGTTTTTGGTATATTTAATGAAGGATACTTGATACTATAGCATGAGAGTTTCAACTCTCGCTCATTTACTCTCGTGCATTCTCATCAACTCTCGACACTCTCGTCAACTTTGAGCTGGTTCAAATTTTGATGAGTGTTGATGAGAGTTCTATGTTTGCTCGTTTGACCGGTACGCGTAGTAAAATCCAGTCAACTTTCATGCAACTCTTGTTTTCGTTTGAAACCGGGGCATCTCTCATCCTCGTTTGATCTGGGTTCGTGCGCAGGCGATTCCTCAAATAACACCTGAATGGATTGTAGTAATTTACCTAGGATTTAGATTTTGTAAAACCTCGACTGCATTTTGCAGGAATCGAAACCCAATCGCAAAATATGAAAGGCACTGACCACTATATGCAATTGCTATAAGTAGAACAAGAGGTCTCAACCACTGATCTCAAAATTGGACTGTGCTAACATTCAACTTACCATTGCAACGAACAGCATCCAGTCAGCAAACGAGGCGAACAACACAATTATACACAAAACAATCACAATAGCGGAGGTGAATAGCATGATGTAGTACCAGGAATCGGCGGACCTGAACTTATCACATTTCTCAACACGATTGAAGATATCGTCTTCGTCTATATCTTTGCAAAACATGCCATCGACCAGGGAGTGTACGGTAGCACTTTCGGATGATTCTTCTACGATCACTCCCAGTGACAGAACCATCGTGATTAGAACACAACCTGTGCTTATGTATTCCTAAACCACAAAGAAACCGGAGAATGGCTACTCGTCTATGGTTTATGTTCATGTGTCAATGGAATTTTTTATGGGATTCCATCCACTTATACTTAAACCAGAGTAGCGATCGAAAACATGTCTGGTTTTTACCTAGTTCCCGTGAATCCAAAAGTCATAAATGCATGTATAACAAATAAACAAAACAATTTGTATAGATAAAGTTGCCTAAAGGTACCTTTACACGCTGCGATTTGTCGGGCCGATTTCAGATGCACGTTAATGATATTTGAAAAATACGTGGCAAACGTCATCTGACAACAACACCAACTGAAAATATTCGTCATTAACATTCAGAGAAAAGTTTGCGAAAAGATATCGCGCTCACTCGAATTACCCGCATGCCTGACGATTTCTGGGTATATATCCCGTGTTTTAATAAAACCGTAAATAGTATTAAAAATAATTCGCCTCTGCAGAGGAGAGAGGAATAGAACAAAGGTAACTAAGCATTAGAATCATGTGTAAGAGCTATTCACTCATGTAGATAATTCTAATGCTTAGTTACCTTTGTTCTATTCTATGTTTTCGCAAGGTAAAACAATAGTAACATAGGCAAGTGTTACTAAATTAATTAATTAATTACCAAATTTGTCCGCTAATGATCGAAGCCAGACCCTTAAATTTAACTTACCAAGCAGCGATGTCGTTTTAAGCAGACGGCTGTAAGGAGAAGCACTGATCCAGTTACGATTATCTAAAAATAGAGTTTTGATCAGAAACTCGCCTCTTGTGTATAAACGTAGAACCTCGTTTCGACGTTTCCAGAACGGCATAAGCGGAGAATGCCCCTAGCCTAACTGAAAATAAATTGCGTTTCCTTAACTTTGAGCCTAGCTTGTTTCCTAGCCATGTTTCCCGAAGGTGGACAAACCATGAAACATTGTTTCCTAGCCATGTTTCCCGAAGGTGGGCAAACTTGAAAACAATGTTTCCTTGCCATGTTTCCCGAAGGTGTGCGGCAAACCATTAAACATTGTTTCCTAGCCATGTTTCCTGGCAACATGTTCCCGCAACAAAAATCAAACTTGGGAAACAAGAACGAGGATGTCTCATGGCCGTGTAGAGGAGATTGGGGATGACCTGCAGCTTTGAAATTTTGTTTAAAATCTGAGCCTTCCAGTTTGATTTTTGTGTTCAACTTTGACTACACCTACCGAGACCTACCGGTATTCCAGCCCAGTATTGACAGTTAGCCCCGAATCCTGAAAGTATTTCACCATCTTGTAACAGGTCTACTATCATAATTCCTGATGCTGATAACAGAACTCCCATAGCGAATATCCCCGATGCAGCCAGACAAATAATTACCCGTATTCTTGTTTGTACACTGTTTGCCATTCTTGAGAAAAGTTTGTTTTTCGACTAATCGAAAAAGTCTCTGATGATGTAAGATGATTGTAATTTCTCGATTTCAGCCCGGCCTAAAATCTAAATGATAAATATTCACCGCTAGAGCACTGTCATAAGCTATACGCCTATAGTATATTACATGCTATTAATTAACTATGGTTTTGAGAGTTGTTATTTTGAATATTTCATGCCAAAACACTTAAGGTGACCGCAAGTGGCTATTGCATGCCAAATTAGGATAGTCACCTGCTTGTTAAATATGCAAACATCATTGAATATTCGGCTCAATTACCATTATAATATTATAACAACTTGAATTTTAATACAAACCTGATCCCAATCCTAACTCTAATCCTAACCCTACCCTATAATCATAATCCTAAACATCACCCTTTTAATCCCAATTCTAATCCTATTGTTTCCAATAGGGAAAATAATGTTTAAACGCCGTAGATATTTTTCGTAATATATTATAAATACATTCTAAAAGTGATTTGGTTTCATTAGTTTACAATATTAACAATTAATTGGAAAATAGACGATTCAATACACATTACAAATGATCATTATAATACCTGAAGAGTGCATGGGTTTCTACAGCTCTAAACTTCTTTCTAAGTTATAACCAGTTTTTGTGATAGTATAGTAATAAGGTTCACGGATGGGAAGGAATGCATCATAATATTTAGATTTGTGGTTTCCAGAGCGATACTTTAAAAGTTTCAACCTGCTGGGATGTTTCGGTGAAAATTGAATTTGTTTCTCGTAAGGAATACTATAAGACAACTAATAGTGTCTGATCTTACTCCTCTGCAGAGGCCGAATTCATTAATGCAAATTTCCGGTTTGTGGAAATGCGGAGAGGTGTCGGACAAATTCAAGATGCCCTAAACATCAACCGCGTATTGGATAAAAAAAATGCGGAAAGGTGAAGAATTGCGACCAAATCGCCGTGGCACAGTGGGTCGCCACTTCATTTTTCAAGATCAAATAAATGTAAAATAGCTCACCCTAATCCCAACCATAAACCTAACCCTTAACTCTAACCAACTTAATCAAGAAAAATGAAATTGAAACTAATCGGGAAAATTATGTAACATCAGTTTGGTAGATGGAAACGAGTATAAAAACCGGCACAGTAGTGTTAAAGAGAATCATACCACAGAAACACGAAAATCCCTTTTTGCGAAAATTTAAGATAAATATACAATATTTGAAATTGTATATTCAGATTTTTCTTCATAACATTCAGTGAAGAAACGCAAAATCCATCGTAGAAACAAGAGACCTGTAGCTATTCTTTTATTATTTCCACCAAAGACTAAAATATAATATACAGGACATTGTTATATGTATATATAGCGCGATTGTCTAAAACAAAATACACACAAAATAGTTAGCCTACGAAACATAGACATAAATGCGTAATTTCCAAGTATTTGAAGGCGGGCGTTTACGGTGCAGGTTAAAAATAGTCAGCCATTAGCCACTTTGAAAAAATAAGACCCATTTCAAACGTCGAACGTTTCATGCGCCGAATTTAATGTTGAAGAGCTAAGGGGCCAACTATTTAATTTTTGAGAAGGGAGGTGGGAGGGAGGTGATTTCGTCTGTGCAAGAATTGTGTCTTATATCCTGCAGTGATGCCCCAAGGATTATGACACAAGTACAGGAATATTTTCAAAATCGCCGGCCCCCCTTGAGAGTTAAATGGTCGCTCGCAACAAATTAAAGCAAAACCTGTCATCAGGCGTGATCTAAAATCGCACCGTCGCTCCTTATATACTCAAGGAATGACGTCATCAGCCAACAAGGTAGAGATATTCTTGTGGCAAATAGCTACCGTCATCTCTATTCAAAGCATGATGATTCGTGTTTATATGCTACGCTTCTAGGCAACGTCTTTGCAAGCCATAGCGATGACGTCCATGGCCGACGCCGATCATCTCTCTACTATATAAGGAGCTAAGATGCGACTTCAGATCACGCCTGATGAAGACATTATCTAGACCGGGGTGTCGAAACATTTGGTCGACCGGGCTTTGCAAACCAGAGTAGCGAGCGAAAATATGTCTGAAAAGCTCGAATTCAGCTAACTTTGTTTGATTTATCAACTAGTCCGTTATACACGTGGAATAAAAAGTCACGCGTATTTATACGTCTATATGCACAAACAATATATGTCTTATTACATCACAAAAGAAACATCTTATAAATTGCCAATGAAAAATTGTTGCATTCACTCTTAAAATCAGTTTAGTCAGCTGCCTCGTACCCAGCGCCGCTATGACGCGCTCCTCACGCAAGGTACCTGGGTACGAGGTAGATTCAGCATCTAAACTGGATTCAAAGGTATTGCGCTTTGATTGTGTTGAGTATTCCACGTCTGCTGACCTTGCACTGCAGTCATCGCAGCATATCCTCCTTGATACCCAGGAGGGATTTGATGCGCCACTTCGTGATTGTTATGCGGTGTTCTCTAAAAATATTACAAACATTTTAATTATGGGTGGTCTACAAGGTATACGACCATATACATACAAATGCTGTTGCAATGCTTATCAATGCAATAGAATATATAGAGAACAAATACAAAAATAAAACCAGCATAAAAGTAGAATTATAAAAATAGAATTTACATGGTGACAGGAGAGGAAACAGGATACAATCCCAATTGATATCCTCCCCTTCATGACTACTGGTTATGCATCAGTCAAATCCAAGCGTGCCATCCCCCCCGGGCCAATTTTCTATTTTGAACGTACTTAAAACCATAAGATTTTTGCTATAATGTTTCACATTATTTTGCTCCTAACGAAACATGGTTTGTTCATATGGACACAATGCCAATTTGATATAGTTTTTAACATACAGTACATGTGTACAAAATTATTATTTGCTATGTAATTGTTTTGCCTTGTACCAACATTAAAGTATTTATGTTTTGTAATAATATTGTGTTTCAAAAGTGGAATAAGGTTCCCCGGGGTGGGGAATTTGCCACTGACCCCACCACGGGGCATTTTCACTTGTTTGTGATCCCCACTGTGGGCCGGCATTAGCACTATTTTTACAAAATTTGTCAAATTCCCCGGGGTTGGCCCGGGGGGGATGGGCACGCTTGGATTTGACTGATGCATTACTGAACATATTAAATTTAATAAAAGAAACGACGCATGACTCTACTGTATACTAACAATACGCCGATGCGATGCGATATGCAGGGCCTCTTGAGTCTTGGGAGAATCGTACTTACGATACGATTTAATACGATACAGTACGGTACAATACGGTACAATACGGTACAATACGGTACAATACAATCTTAAATTGAGGAATAATGAACCGTCACCTTGGATTGACTGTTTTGCCTTGCATTGACTGGCCATGGATATCCGGTAAAGTCCGAATTGTTGAATTTGATATATTACATAAAGTACAATTTATCTTCAATTTGTACAGCACTACAATGATCGGTTGATAGATTAAAATGACAATGATAATAGTGTTCACTGATCTGTATAAGATTAACTGAACTATAAAACATAATCCTTACTGGTGCAACAAACAAGATCCAGTCAGCAAACAGTATCAGCATCACAAACGAACATAGCACCAGTACAATATCAGTTGAGAATAACAAGATATAATACCAGGGGTCCGCTTCCCTGAGCTTCGCACAATCATCCTTGGGATAGTAGAGCTCTTCTCTTTCCTTAGAACGTTTGCAGTAACCATTATCTTCAAGATGATAATGTACACTTGCAGCGTATGCCGATTCTTCGATGATAACACCCAGTGTAACGACCATGGTAATCAGAACGCAGCATATGCTGATGTATTTCTGGAAAATTTTGATTTGACGTAAAACAACGTAAGACTATATTCTTAGAAACTACTCTATAATTGGGTAACTTATATTAAACTGAACCAATCTGAACTACTTTCATGAATGACTTAATTCCCAGATTACTATCCCGAAATTACGTCATAAGGGTTAGGATTAAGGATTAGGATTAAGTTAAGATAAGCTAAGATTAAGTTTGTATTAAAATTCAATATTCACTATTCCATAATATATAGTTGACCTATCAAAAAGGCGGTTCATACTATAGGTTATAACGGTGAGAGTAGAGAGTTTAAGCTTCGCGTTCATATGACAAACGCCAGGCGAAGAAAAATTTTACGCTCTAAGGCAATAAAAGGAAAATGAACTTGCTATTTTAAAACTGATGTATGATGATCTTTTTGAGATAACAAAATATGGAGCGAAGAAGAAAGCGAAAATTCTGCAAAGAAAATTCGTCTTTGCCGTTTTTCCTCAAACGTGAAGCTTAAACTCCCTAATATCTCGAACATGTGGTGCCAGTGTAGCGTCTATACAATAAGCTTTGGGTCTTTAGGATCAATCTACCTGAAAAATTCAACAAGAACTTCGACGTTTCGAGCGAAAGCCCTTCGCGTAGATTGATCCTATAAAGACCCGAGGCCTATATGTTATATAACGGTGAGGTTTATACGGTCGGGTATATATAGATCAGGCTTTGAAATTTATTTTAAATAAAACCATAGTCTTACCAAGAACTGGTGTCTATTCACGAGAACTGCGAGGACTAATATACCTCCTGTAAGAATGGTCTAAAGTAAAAAAATATATAAACATCAAGCGCGTATAGATTATCTGGCGGATGAGGATGGAACCCCTTTTAAAACCGTTTACCCTTTACTTTATTTTTACGTTCTCAACCAATTTCACCAAGAAAAACTTAACATTTCTTTTATAACCAAAAATCAATAAAAGACAATATGCAGTAAAAATGTTACATCCAAAGCAAAGGCGGAGCATTGCATGACCTTCTCAATACTCGTTCAGTCTTTGTTCTACTGCCGTACTGGCAAAATATCTACCGGCCTCAAATAGTACATTCTCATTTCACAACACAAAAATCCATCATTTCACATTTCATGGCAACTGAAGTATTGACAATTCATCATTAGACGAACTTTACGAGAATATTTCAGGCATGATTTGTTCCCAGAATCATTGCCAATATGTATGACGCCATTCTATCTAGTTCGTCTGAATAATTTGTCTTGTGTTCAAGACCTGGTCACGCGAGGATGAGAGTTGATGAGAGTTGGCAAGCGAGAGTTTGCATAAGAATTTCATCAATTCTCATGCCCTGGTCAAACGAGAACAAGAGCGGTTGCATGAGAGTTCACTGGATATTACCTAGCTTACCAAAAGCTTTCATCAATTAACTCTCATCAAAATTTGAGCCAGCTCAAAGTTGATGAGAGTGCATGGAAGTTGATGAGTGAGAGTTGGCGGTCAAACGCGATCGAGAGTTGCAACTCTCCGACATCCTCGTTTGACCTTAGCTTCAGACCAGGCCAACGCTCGCAGTGTAAACACGACTCAAGGTAAAGACTTACCGGTATCCCAGCCCAATATTGGCAAGTGTTATACCCGAAACCATAATATGTGTCCAATTCAGTTAGAAGATTTCTTAGCATTATACCTGAAGCTAATATGAATACTCCTAAACAAAACACCAACGAGCCTGATAGGCCGATAAGCAAATGAAACCTTGTTCGAAGATAGTTCGTCATACTCGTGCTATTTCTATGACTCGGTTATGCTTTCCCAATAATGTAAATGCTAACTAGATATCTCGAAACGATATACAAAGTTAAAACATCAAAATGCTTCGTCACTGTAAAATTTTATGCGCTTGTCAAGAATTATTGTCTGCGAGACAATATCGGCGACTGATTTGAATAAACGAAGTGTTTTTAACTAATGAACGTACTTGTTTACCTCTGCATACGAGTGGGAAATTCTCACACCCATAATTCTCTTGTTGGCACCAATGGTACGCCAATACACGAGGGCCCGGTGAATGTAAAAGGCGGAATGGCATGTGGATAGATGAAATAGATGCGGAATGGCGAGATTATTTCGTGAAATTTTAGTTCGCGAATGTTCGCGACATTTCTCGGACGTTTTTGTGGCCACTTTGAATTTTGAAATGCTAAAACGCAATTGAATCGCCGATAATACTATGGATCAGTTTAAGTGATTCTAAAGAAGGATGCATTTGTTTTAAAAATCCTTGGTATGGCGACTGGGCGGATGTGAATTTTAGTTCGCGATATATATCCTCACCATTCACCAACCGCAAACGACATGATAATTTTCTTTTCAAAATTTGAAGAAACCGTGAAAGGGTCTATTTGTTGTATTTTGTTCTGGTCTTGTTGGCTGGTGTGATGTTCTCTGGCTACAAGGAGGCAATCTCTTTTTAACCGTTACATTGAATTACTGTTAATATAATCCTTCCTTTTTAGTGCAAAGTTTCTTTGAAACTTTGCAGTATTGTGATGAGTGGCGAAAATTCACATCAGTCAGTCAGTCAGACATTCAGTCATAGTGTAAACTTTCCGGGGGGTGCATACAATTTATGTTTCTTTTTAAATTTCATTAACATTTAGTGATTTAGTGCTTCAAGACAGGGCTTCACATTTTTCTTTAAATATTCTTTTGATCTTATGGCGACTTTACACAAACTATGCTGAATTAGAGTCTTTATATTGAACTTGAAACATTTGCTGAAGACGTTGAATTGACATTAAATTGGCGAACTTTCCCCCGGAACACGCGATTTTTTGTGCAATCACAAATGCACGTGCGCTATCAAGTGCGTGGCCGCGAGGTGACTGCGAGATTCGTACGCGTGCCGTGTAGCGAGTCTAGCGACAAGAACATTATCATATCAAATTATCAATATATAGTATAACTATAAGATGTCGATGAACCGGAGAGAAATCAGTCATTATAACTGACTTACCAACTTGCCTTCAGTACTGGATAATCAACGGGAAGGATTGTAGAAATTCACTTATTTTCGCTTCCCGAGCATTATTATTTGAGATTTGCTTTCGAGAATTATGATTATGACAAAATATCTCTTATGATTATGACAAGACTGTATCTCAAATGCGAGGAAGGTAAATGTGGTAGCAGTTTAAAGGCTATATTATTTCAAATACAACTATAGCCTTATGAACTATAGGGGCAATGCCAATGTCAATAAACTTGTGCAAGTCGATGGCTGGATATATATATATATAGTATACTGCATGTATTCGATCTGTAATCTATCAAAACAGTGTAGACTATAGTATCCGATTTATATTATAACCTCTATGGTATATGAAGAAATGACCTTCTCGAATATGTGATATATTTTAATAACACAGACGATGAAAGAGTCCTAAGTAAATACAATGAATAAAAATATAACTACATACATACTATACGCATATCGGACTATGCCAATGAATAGGACGATTACAAAGTTAAATATAAATACAACGAGAAGGTAAGACTTACAATAAAGTAGAAAAGTGCCTTGCTGTAAAGTAAACAAGAATGATCGATATTGAAATGTCAAAACACTAACAGTCAGCGGTTACGCTACACAGTCCTCTACAGGTACTTCGTGTAAACTCTTCATCCCCCCCAGTGCGGAACTCTATGGCGCTACATAGGTGGACACACTCAATGTGTTAGCCATTTGCCTGTTTCAGGTTCGAATCGTTTAGGGGGTCGACGTTCCCGGCTGGGGCGTGAGGACTGGCCCGATGACGGTGGATGCGAGGTTGGTGCTAGAAGTGTGTTCGGCACAGTGGGTGGTAAATCGTTTGTGAGTCCTGGAGCAGGTGGGTCTGGACTGTCAATCGGTGTTGGACTCACTATGGGTGTATCGCGACTTGGTGTCTGTTCTGGTGTATCCGTCGGTTGTGGCAAAGTTTTTTCCTGCGACGAGCTCGGTAGCAGTCAATGCACAATTGGTGAGGTTTGGTGTTCCACCCACGGGCTCCCTCTGTAAAGACCTTGAAGGTATGCTTGCAGTCCGGGCAGGTTGCCTCTTTCGTTTGATCTGCTGGGGGCGGGGTGGTAGCAGTGGTTGTCCTTGGATTCTTCTGGCGCTGGAAAGATGACACAGCAGACAGGGTTGATGACGGAAGGGCATTGCGGGCCATTTCCTTGTTCTCAACAAGGGCAATCACGTCATTGACTGGTTTCTTGAGGATGTCGGGCGTCCCCAGTACTTCACGGCGGATGTCTGGATCAGATAAGCCATTGAGGAGAACGTCGCGGATGACGTGATCTGTGTAGTCCACGCCCTTGCCACACTCACCCTGGCCGTAAATGCTCGGAAAGTCTCATCCCTTTCTTGACGTAGTTGGAGGAGCTCAGTCCGCAGGACGCAAGTAGCAACGGGGATGACTGCAAGGGACCGCATGGCGGCAAGCAGTTCGTCGAGGGTACTGGAGGCTGCATTGGGGTTTGCTTTTAGGAGGCTATCACCGAGCTCGGTCCCAGCACACTGGAATAATTGGTATGGGGCCAAAGTGTCATTGATCCCAGATCCGGCTCGGAAGACTGCCCATCGCCGGACAAACATGTTCCAGTCTTCAGTAGACACACCGACATCTATTTTGGGCCGCTCAAGTTTTGGGCCTTGAAGTGTGGGTGCTGGTTGTTGTGAAACTGTAGGTGCTGTATTCTGATGGGCCAGACCATGGTTTGTTAGCAGAGCGATGGCAAGTGCCTCTGAGACGTCATTAGTTTGAAAATCGCATTGCGGGACAGAACATTCTACGATAACCATGACTCTTTCATGAAGAAATGACCTTCTCGAATATGTGATATATTTTAATAACACAGACGATGAAAGAGTCCTAAGTAAATACAATGAATAAAAATATAACTACATACATACTATACGCATATCGGACTATGCCAATGAATAGGACGATTACAAAGTTAAATATAAATACAACGAGAAGGTAAGACTTACAATAAAGTAGAAAAGTGCCTTGCTGTAAAGTAAACAAGAATGATCGATATTGAAATGTCAAAACACTAACAGTCAGCGGTTACGCTACACAGTCCTCTACAGGTACTTCGTGTAAACTCTTCATCCCCCCCAGTGCGGAACTCTATGGCGCTACATAGGTGGACACACTCAATGTGTTAGCCATTTGCCTGTTTCAGGTTCGAATCGTTTAGGGGGTCGACGTTCCCGGCTGGGGCGTGAGGACTGGCCCGATGACGGTGGATGCGAGGTTGGTGCTAGAAGTGTGTTCGGCACAGTGGGTGGTAAATCGTTTGTGAGTCCTGGAGCAGGTGGGTCTGGACTGTCAATCGGTGTTGGACTCACTATGGGTGTATCGCGACTTGGTGTCTGTTCTGGTGTATCCGTCGGTTGTGGCAAAGTTTTTTCCTGCGACGAGCTCGGTAGCAGTCAATGCACAATTGGTGAGGTTTGGTGTTCCACCCACGGGCTCCCTCTGTAAAGACCTTGAAGGTATGCTTGCAGTCCGGGCAGGTTGCCTCTTTCGTTTGATCTGCTGGGGGATTCTTCTGGCGCTGGAAAGATGACACAGCAGACAGGGTTGATGACGGAAGGGCATTGCGGGCCATTTCCTTGTTCTCAACAAGGGCAATCACGTCATTGACTGGTTTCTTGAGGATGTCGGGCGTCCCCAGTACTTCACGGCGGATGTCTGGATCAGATAAGCCATTGAGGAGAACGTCGCGGATGACGTGATCTGTGTAGTCCACGCCCTTGCCACACTCACCCTGGCCGTAAATGCTCGGAAAGTCTCATCCCTTTCTTGACGTAGTTGGAGGAGCTCAGTCCGCAGGACGCAAGTAGCAACGGGGATGACTGCAAGGGACCGCATGGCGGCAAGCAGTTCGTCGAGGGTACTGGAGGCTGCATTGGGGTTTGCTTTTAGGAGGCTATCACCGAGCTCGGTCCCAGCACACTGGAATAATTGGTATGGGGCCAAAGTGTCATTGATCCCAGATCCGGCTCGGAAGACTGCCCATCGCCGGACAAACATGTTCCAGTCTTCAGTAGACACACCGACATCTATTTTGGGCCGCGGTGCTGGTTGTTGTGAAACTGTAGGTGCTGTATTCTGATGGGCCAGACCATGGTTTGTTAGCAGAGCGATGGCAAGTGCCTCTGAGACGTCATTAGTTTGAAAATCGCATTGCGGGACAGAACATTCTACGATAACCATGACTCTTTCATGAAGAAATGACCTTCTCGAATATGTGATATATTTTATGAATAAAAATATAACTACATACATACTATACGCATATCGGACTATGCCAATGAATAGGACGATTACAAAGTTAAATATAAATACAACGAGAAGGTAAGACTTAACAAGAAAGATCGATATTGAAAAACTCTTCAGTATAAAACGGGATCATATAAACGTTCTCCCAATAGTCGTGTTAATTTAAACTTTACAGTATACCTTGAATTGATGGGTATAATTAACCTTGAAGCTTGACGATTTAATGCGTTTGTTTACTTTTCAAATGTGAACGTTTGGTCACTAATATGAATTCGGCTAATGAAAGTTCCACGTTTGGCGTGAGAAATGTCCACGTTTGTGCAAAATACAAGCATGTTTGTTCGCGTGTTTGCCACGTTTTTAAAATCGTCAAACTTCAAGGTTGAACGCAAATGGTAATAATTTTTCCTGAAACATTACTTGCATTATATTAACTTTCGTTTTCCTCAAAACTTATGGCTCTTTGAAACTTTGCACAATCCTTGGATCCCTAGTTTATTATATAATTGATATAGTCTCCTACCATGTTGCCTGAATTTCACCCGAATTAATTCAAGGAAAATTCACATCGCCACACCAAGGAATCTTAAATCAACATTATCCTTCAAAATGGCCTCAAAAACGTCAGAGAAATGTCGCGAACTAAAATTGTCAAGAAATAATGTCGCGAAATAATGTCGCGAAATTTGCAATTCGCATGCCATTCCCCATTCCATTGCGCACGGCCATTCACTGATGAGGACCGTATGTAAGTATGTTAGATAACTAGTATGGTTAATACGTTTCCCTCTTGAAATAAAGTTTTACTACTACTACCAGACACCCATAACTTAATGCTGATAAGACAGCAGGAGGGATACTGTACTATTTCACACCCTCATTGCAGAATACAGAACCACAATGGATTGTATAGCCAATGTTGGTTAACCGGCAGTTATCATTCAGAGTGAGAAAATAATGTTAATTCTTAGAGTCTCATTATATAAGATGGGTGTTAGACGGTTGGTCGCAGAATGGATTTGAGACCGGTGTTACATTGTTGCAATATCCAATTTTTGATTATAATTTCACCTCAGTCTATTTGAGAAGTGTGCTTCCACTATGTAGTACGTTTATTTGACCTCAAAGGATCAGCAATTTTCTATGCCATGTTTCACAATCTTCGCATACCAAGTTTTCCAGTGTATGTATTATGTTTCTATTCTATAGGTTAATGCATTTGTATTCATTGGATGTTTTGGATCAAACGGCGATTGAAAGATGATTACAGCAAGGTATAAAGGTAATATGTATACACCACTGGCATACACTTAGTAATATTTTTCGAGATCAGTGTTCTCTGATTGTAAATTTTTTCTTCAAACACGAGCTTTCGACTACTTGAATCAGTTTTCGACAGGTCAAGACTGCAGACTGGCAGTCGAAAGCTCGTGTTTGAATAGAAAAATTAAGATCAGAGAACATCTCAAAAAATACTATGAAAAATCCTGGTTGCGCTTCTACCATTTTTAATGCATACACTTGTTAATAATACACTTTCATTCAGCGGACACCTCTTTCATGCAGATAACAGTCATTCATTATGTAAATCCTATGATTCTACCAAGCGTAATTTTTATAAACAGAACTAAAAAGTAAACATTAAACATTAAACAATCTAATCAGTGAACTAAACTAAAATGGAACTATAATCTTGGAAAAAGCAACTTTAGAGTTTCTAAGAATTATGAAATATTACATTTCTTATTTTTATGTGGCGTTTACGAACGCCTCCTCCCCCTTTGATGACACTGATCTGAGAGTACACAATTCTTCCACAGTGCTTCAAAATTGCCTTCAAAATTCAAGATCTCTGCATCTTTTGGACAGCTCTTTCTCTTGGACAGGAATCTTCATTGTATACTCTATCCTTGTGTCATTGATGGAGGAGTTATATCCTCTGATGCCACAAGAATGTATTTTGTAAATAATTGTAAGGATTATGATACAAGTACAGGAATATTTTCAAAATCGCCGGCCCCCCTTGAGAGTTAAATGGTCGGCCCCTAATCAATTGTCTTTTAGAGTTGTTCGTTCACGGCAACCAACTTTAATATCATTCAAGTTTTCGCTCGCAACAAATGAAAGCAAAACCCGACGTTGTCATCAGGCGTGATCTAAGTCGCACCGTCGCTCCTTATATACTCAAGGAATGACGTCATCAGCCAACAAGGTAGAGATATTCTTGTGGAAAATAGCTACCGTCATCTCTATTCAAAGCATGATGATTCGTGTTTATATGCTACGCTTCTATATAGGCAACGTATTTGCAAGCCATAGCGATGACGTCCATGGCCGACGCCAATCATCTCTCTAGTATATAAGGAGCTAAGATGCGACTTCAGATCACGCCTGATGAAGACACTACTCTATACCGGAGTGTCGAAACATTAGGTCGACCGGGCTTTGCAAACCAGAGTAGCGAGCGAAAATATGTCTGAAAAGCTCGAATTCAGCTAACTTTGTTTGATTTATCAACTAGTCCGTTATACACGAGGAATAAAAATCACGCGTATTTATACGTCTATATGCACAAACAATATATGTCTTATTACATCACAAAAGAAACATCTTATAAATTGCCAATGAAAAATTGTTGCATTCACTCTTAAAATCAGTTTAGTCAGCTGCCTCGTACCCAGCGGGTACAAGCTGGGTACCAAGGCACAAGTTACTACCTGGGTACGAGGTAGATTCAGCATCTAAACTGGATTCAACGGTATTGCGCTTTGATTGTGTTGAGTATTCCACGTCTGCTGACCTTGTACTGCAGTCATCGCAGCATATCCTCCTTGATACCCAGGAGGGATTTGATGCGCCACTTCGTGATTGTTATGCGGTGTTCTCTAAAAATATTACAAACATTTTAATTATGGGTGGTCTACAAGGTATACGACCATATACATACAAATGCTGTTGCAATGCTTATCAATGCAATAGAATATATAGAAAACAAATACAAAAATAAAACCAGTATAAAAGTAGAATTATCATAAAAATAGCTACGTATAAAAATAGAATTTACATGTGACAGGAGAGGAGACAGGATACAATCCCAATTGATATCCTCCCCTTCATGACTATTGATTACTGAACATATTACTCTCATGAAACGACTCTACTGTATACTATATTCAAGGCTATACAATACGATGCGATACGATATGCAGGGCCTCTTGAGTCTTGGGAGAATCGTACTTACGATACGATTTAATACGATACAGACGGTACAATACCGTACAATACAATACAATACAATACAATACAATACAATACAATACAATACAATACAATACAATACGATACAATACAATACAATACAATACAATACAATACAATACAATACGATACGATACGATACGATACGATACGATACGGTACGATACGATACGATACGATACGGTATTGTATGTACTATTTACAACATGAGCGGCAGTGTTGTATCGGATATACAAACTCGAGCCGAAGGCGAGAGCTTGTATATCCGATACAACACGGATGCGAATGTTGTAAATGGCTTGTGAAACGTCTTGATGAGAACATTCGTATTCTTCAACAATTTAAAATAAATGAATGATATTTGGTGAGAAAATTGAACTTAAAGTTTATGTAAATCAGCATGATTCTGTATCAGATATACAAACTCATTCACGCTAATGATTTCGTTTGTGTTTTCTTCATGAATTATTAATGAGTTTTACAATGTTAAATTGAGGAATAATGAACCGTCACCTTGGACTGAACCAATTGCACTGACTGACCATGGATATCCGGTAAAGTCCGAATTGTTGAATTTGATACATTACATAAACTACAATTTATCTTCAATTTGTACAGCACTACAATGATCGGTTGATAGATTAAAATGACAATGATAATAATGTTAGTGTTCACTGATCTGTATGAGATTAACTGAACTATAAAACATAATCCTTACCGGTGCAACGAACAAGATCCAGTCAGCAAACAGTATCAGCATCACAAACGAACACAGCACTAGTACAATATCAGTTGAGAATAACAAGATATAATACCAGGGGTCCGCCTCCCTGAGCTTAGCACAATTATCCTTACGTTCGCAGTAACTATTTTTAAGAGTGGAATGTAAAGTTGCAGCGTTTGCCGATTCTTCGATGATAACACCCAGTGTTACGACCATGGTAATCAGAACGCAGCATATGCTGATGTATTTCTGGAAAATTTTGATTAGACGTAAAACAACGTAAGACTATTTTCTTAGAAACTACTCTGTAATTGGGTAACTTATATTAAACTGAACCAATCTGGACTACTGACTTTCATGAGTGACTTCCCAGATTACTATCTCGAAATTACGTCATAAGGGTTAGGATTAAGGATTAGGGTTAAGATTAAGTTAAGATTAAGTTTGTATTAAAATTCAGTATTCACTATTCCATATATAGTTGACCTATCAAAAAGGCGGTTCATACTATAGGTTATAACGGTGAGAATAGAGAGTTTAAGCTTCGCGTTCATACGACAAACGCCAGGCGAAGAAAAATTTTACGCTCTAAGGCAATAAAGGGAAAATGAACTTGCTATTTTAAAACTGTGATGTATGATGAGAAAATATTGAGCGAAGAAGTTACGCGAAAATTCTGCAAAGAAAATTCGTCTTTGCCGTTTTTCCTCAAACGTGAAGCTTAAACTCCCTAATATCTTGAACATGTGGTGCCAGTGTAGCGTCTATACAATAAGCTTCGGGTCTTTAGGATCAATCTACCTGAAAAATTCAACAAGAACTTCGACGTTTCGAGGGAAACCCTTCGCGTAGATTGATCCTATAAAGACCCGAGGCCTATATGTTATATAACGGTGAAGTTTATACGGTCGGGTATATATAGATCAGGCTTTGAAATCTCTTTTAAATAAAACCATAGTCTTACCAATAACTGGTGTCTATTCACGAGAACTGCGAGGACTAATATACCTCCTGTAAGAATGGTCTAAAGTAAAAAAATATATAAACATCAAGCCCGTATAGATTATCTGGCGGATGAGGATGGAAAAACACAAAAGGAGGGAGGGTACCCATCACGCATCACGCATTGCGCATCACGCATCACGATTTAAAACCGTTTACCCTTTGTTTTTACGTTCTCAACCAATTTCACCAAGAAAAACTTAACATTTCTTTTATAACCAAAAATCAATAAAAGACAATAGATGCAGTAAAAATGTTACATGCAAAGGCAAAGCATTGCTTGACACTTGCCTTGACCTTCTCAATACTCGTCCAGTCTTTGTTCTACTGCCGTACTGGCAAAATATCTACCGGCCTCAAATAGTACATTCTCATTTCACAACACAAAAGTCCATCATTTCACATTTCATGGCAACTGAAGTATTGACAATTCATCATTAGACGAACTTTACGAGAATATATCAGGCATGATTTGTTCCCAGAATCATTGCCAATATGTATGACGCCATAATAGAATAGGAAATGACTAGAAGGGCCACTTGACGCCGAACCTTTGAAGTTTTTGACGCTGCGCATGTCGCATTACGCACGTTCATTACCATTATTCTAGCCAGTCAATTGCATTTTCTGACCAATAAACACGCTGAACTGGCTGGTCCGCCATTATTCTGACCAGATAACTGCATAAAAATAGGGTGTCACGTTGCACTGCTGAGTGGCCTTTCTGGTCATTTCCTATTCTGTGACGCCATTCTATCTAGTTCGTCTGAATAATTTGTCTTGTGTTCAAGCCTTGGTCAAACGGTCGCCACTTGTTTCCATCTACCAAACTGACGTTGCGTCATTTTTTCAACTTTGAAGTAAAGTTAAAAACTTTGTAACTGACCCTAAAACCTACCCTAACCCCTAAACCTAACCCTAACCAAATTGATGAAGAAAAATCAAGAAAAACGAATATGAAAATCGGGAAAATTGCGTAACGTCAGTTTGATAGATGGAAACAAGTGAAAACCTGGTCAAACGAGGATGAGAGTTGATGAGAGTTGGCAAGCGAGAGTTTGCATGAGAACTTCATCAACTCATGCCCCGGTCAAACGAGAACAAGACTTGCATGAGAGTTGACTGGATATTACCTAGCATACCAAAGTTGATGAGTGAGAGTTGGTGGTCAAACGCGATCGAGAGTTGCAACTCTCCGACATCCTCGTTTGACCTTAGCTTCAGACCAGGCCAACGCTCGCAGTGTAAACACGACTCAAGGCAAAGACTTACCGGTATTCCAGCCCAATATTGGCAAGTTTTATACCCGAAACCACTCCACTCAGTTAGAAGATTTCTTAGCATTATGCCTGATGCTAATATGAATACTCCTAAACAAAATACCAACGAGCCTGATAGGCCGATAATCAAATGAAACCTTGTTCGAAGATAGTTCGTCATACTCGTGCTATTTCTATGACTCGGTTATGCTTTCCCAATATTGTAAATGCTAACTAGATATCTCGAAACGATATACAAAGTTAAAACATCAAAATGCTTTGTCACTGTAAAATTTTATGCGTTTGTCAAGAATTATTGTCTGCGAGACAATATCGGCGACTGATTTGAATAGACGAAGTGTTTTTAACCAATGAACGTACTTCAGTACTTGCATGTTTACGTCGCTCTGCGTCAGACCAATACCGGGTATGCGGATGGGCTAGTATGCGGAACCATTCCCTGCCAACAAATTGCTTTTCCCTGCCGTTATACAAATTTGCACAGCGGGAATCCTACGGCAATCGTTTCTCATTGGTCCAGTGAGATAAACAAACTTGTTCATTCAATTTCCATATTAACAACCTCAATAGTTGAAATACTCCCCTAATCTCTATAATCCTAACTGTGATCCTAATCCTAACACTTAATTAATCCTTACCCTAATCTTAATCCTAATCGTTTCCATAATCTTCACCCTAATCCTAACCCCAATCCTTACCCTACCCTATATTAAATTTTATTCTAATCCCTTAATCCTGGTTCTGTCCTAGTGACATGATTTCCGGACAGCGATATTAGAAAGTTTAAGCTTCGCGTTCGTACGCCAAACGACAAACGCCAGGCGAAGAAATATTTTATGCTATAAGACAAAGGGAAAATTAATGTAATACACATGAATATATACTGTAGTTTTCGCTTACCTCATGGTATCCACTACAGTCTCTGCGGTTGACTGTGGTGTAAAACTACCTGAAAATACAATAAGAACTTCGACGTTTCGAGCGAAGGCCCTTCGTCATATAGATCTTCCTTACACTCTACCTACACTGGCACCGTACGTTCGAGATATTTCCACTACAGTAACGAGCAAAAGCATGTCTAACTAGGGAGATGCCAAGCATCATGGGGCGAGCCTGAGCAACAGCAATAATAAGATGCGAGCAAAACATGTGTCAGTTTGTTACTTTACTTTACTTTACTTTACTTTACTAGTACTTTACTTTACTCTACTCTACTCTACTCTACTTTACTTTACTTTACTTTACTTTACTTTACTCTACTCTACTCTACTCTACTCTACTTTACTTTACTTTACTTTACTTTACTTTACTTTACTTTACTTTACTTTACTTTACTTTACTTTACTTTACTTTACTTTACTTTACTTTACTTTACTTTACTTTACTTTACTTTACTTTACTTTACTTTACTTTACTTTACTTTACTTTACTTTACTTTACTTTACTTTACTATGATTCAGTGGTCATCTTCGCACGATTTGTGTATAATACCCGTTTTAACGATCTGATCTAAAACTCCACACGAGTCAGAACACGAGTGAACACGAGTGAACACGAGTGAACACGAATGAACACGAGTGAACACGAATGAACACGAATGAACACAAGTGAACACGAGTGGAACACGAGTGAACACGAATGAAATACAACTAAAAATGCCATTTAGGTTCTATAGATATTTAGTAAACAGGAAATAAACCCTAATTACTCAGTTATTTATTGAAAAAGACTTGGAAACGTTAATTTATTGCGTGCTGCCGCTCAGCTGCAGTGTTCTACTCGGGATTTATTACAAGCGTTTTCTTTGGGCTAAACGACAGTGGACTACACAACTATTTGGCGTAATATTAATAACGTTAATTGTTAGCCAAACGCAAGCCATTTATGGAAATATAATGTACATTGACCATTTCACTTTTCAGTCCCGTGAGTCCACGTTGTGTTATTGCTAATTATCATTTGAATAAAAATGCTTTCATCCATTTACCATAGACCAAGACTTGCCCAAATGTCCCCACCCACTATAAAATTTTTCTAAGGCAATAGACCCATTCAACTTCTCCCTTGTTTAGTGTTGTTTGCTTACATATTTCAAATTATGCGACAACACCTTTTTGAAAATAAACGACATACAGATATGAATGAAAGAAAGCATTTTAATTCAAATGATAGTTAGCAATAACAGAACATGGACTGAAAAGTGAAATGGTCCAAGTACATTATATATATTTCCATAAATGGCTTGCGTTTGGCTATAACAGTTAACGTTATTAATATTACAATTAATTGACAATATTCGCCTTTAAATAGCACCTAAATTAAATCATATACTTAAATATACACAACAAATCAACAATTGTCCAAACAACAACTAAATACATATGTACCAAAAGTAGAATTCCCCACATTGACAACCACGTTTTCCAAACTCCAAATATTTTTTTATTTATCTATTTAATTCGCCTTGTACATCTTGTACATATTACATAGTG
The DNA here is from genome assembly GCA_016169945.1 of Trachythela sp. YZ-2020. Lineage (NCBI taxonomy): Eukaryota > Metazoa > Cnidaria > Anthozoa > Malacalcyonacea > Clavulariidae > Trachythela > Trachythela sp. YZ-2020. The sequence goes on along the minus strand of JADLSH010000098.1, from coordinate 2,005,274 downwards.
GCTATCATGGCAGGGAATCCGCAACAGCGTAATTGCCAATTACTGCGGGCCCAAAACATACTTGTGCAGTCCACTGTCGTTTAGCCCAGAGTCAGAGAAAATGCTTCTAATAAATCCCGAGTAGAACACTGAGCAGCATCACGCAATAAATTAACGTTTCCAAGCCTTTTTCAATAAATGACTGGAAATTTGGGGTTTTATTTCCTGATTCCTATATATTTATAGTTCCTAAATGGCATTTTTAGTTGTATTTCATTCGTGTTCACTCGTGTTCCACTTGTGTTCACTCGTGTTCACTCGTGTTCCACTCGTGTTCATTCGTGTTCACTCGTGTTCATTCGTGTTCATTCGTGTTCTGACTCGTGTGGAGTTTTAGATCAGATCCGTTTTAACGGCTTTATATATGAACCTACATTTTCATAACTTTCCAGAAAGCGCTATACATGCAATTGCAGCAATTAATATTGATGCTGTAGTTTGATGAAAAGTCGGAACGCTCACGCTGCTAGAAGTGTGTCAGAAGTCAGAACTGTAAATGAAATAAAAATGACAAGAGAAATATAATAAACTTTGCGTCGTACCACGTACGTACTTCCATATGCGTATGGTGTTTGTCACGCGATCTAAAAATGCCAGATGTAAACAAAAGAAATTTTAAATTCAATGCTTAGATAATGATGTTAAACCGAAATAAAGTTAGAAATAGAAACTAAAAGCTTGAATTATTGTCGATTTCAGGAAGGCGGTTCGGAAGTTCGTTGCCAACTTGCCAATTACGTTTCCAAGCTCGGAAGTTGGGCGTGAACTTCGCAACGAAGTTCGCAAGTTCATTTTCAATGTTCGAAGTTGGTTGTATTAAACTTCTGTATGAATTCGTTTAGTACGCAAGGAAAAGCATTATCTGCTAAAGTTAGACTGGAAATTGTTGAAAAATGGTTAAATAATGAAAGAATTACCGAAATAATGTGTGATTTCAATTGTAAACAATTGTTTGACAGGTTAGCAAGTTCAGCTCGCGTATTTGATAATTACAGCAATAGCAATACATAATTCAATGCATGAAATATTATATTACAATAAACGAATTAACAGTACAACATTGTTTGTAAAAATATTACACTGTAAAACCAACAAAACGAAAACAATACCCGGCTACCTGCTACATTTAATCTAGTTTACGTTGATTTTATACACAGTTTGTAATTCCAAATCAACGCAACAAAAATAATTTATAACTACCGTACCCGTTTCAGCTTTTTAGTTCTAGTTCAAGCAACACTTTTCTGTCTAACTTTATCAGGAAATGCTTTTCCTTGTGTACTGAACGAATTCATATAACTAGCGAAGTTTTAAATCCCAAATTGAAGTCCGAAATCCGAATCGAGCCTGTAAAACAATTGTTTACAATTGAAATCACACATTATTTCGGTAGTTCCTTCATTATTTAACCATTTTCCAACAATTTCCTGTCTAACTTTAGCAGATAATGCTTTTCCTTGCGTACTAAACGAACTCATACTTGTTAGCGAAGTTCGAAATCCGAATCAAAATTTGAAATCCAAATCGAACTTCGCAAGTTGGTTGCGAAGTTCACGCCCAACTTGTGAACTTCGAAACGTAATTGGCAAGTTGGCAACGAACTTCCGAACCGCGCGTTGAAAAGTAATCTGAAATCGACAATAACAATCACAATGGGGTTTAATCACTGCAGTGAAAGTTCGGTGTACGTACGCACCATAATGCATTGCGCTTGAGCTCGGTTAGCCACCAAACTGGGGCTCGCTCAGGCTCGCCCCAATTAAATGTTGTGTAAGCACATTGTTACATCATAGCATAATCATGTAATGTTTCCTATATATTATATCTATATAGCAGAGACCTTAATTAACCTCACATGCATGAGTAAGCAAATAGTTTTAGAGATTTAAAAACAATAACAGGAAAACGCCTCGTCCCACAAACTAACGTAAACGGACGTAGCTTGGCTTGGCGTTGGTCGATTTGTGGTTGCTGGAACATGCTTTATCATACTGTATTGCGTAGGGGAAATAAGTCATAGTTTTGTAGTTTCTTCCCCTAACAAAACGTATAAAAGTCTGAGCACAACTAGGCAATTCATGCATTATTCATAAGGCGTTAGCCTGAATAGCATCACTGCTATTAAGAAAGACATATTATACCAAAGAAGATATTGAATCATAAAGGAAAGTATTACAACTAAAATAATTATCAAAGTTACAAAGTCAAAGAATAAAGTTAAAGAATTGTCGAGAGTTAAAGACTGAGTTGTGCTCAGATCAGATAAGTTTGAACCATTAAGAATTATATATATTTAAAGTTATAGAGACGCTAATTGTTAAGATAAAGTAATATTGAGTTATAGAAAATAAAGATTTGAAAAGTAACTGGTTTCGCATTCTTTTGTTGCGAGTGAAAAGAACCAAAAGCGGCCAAATCAATTTCATTCGGGACGCACGTAAGAACATAAACACGAGATTCGGCATAATCTAAAGTTCGACGTTTGAAACTAGCATAAGGGGCAAGTGATGCATGTTGGGACTATTACAGGGTTCCGGTAACGATCCCACAATGCATCACTACCTCCAGTTTCTAGCTCCTTTCTAAACTCGCGATTTCAGTTAACTTTGTCAGATTCATCAACTGGTCTTTATACATGACGAATAAAAAACACGCGTATTACGTCCACACTGACAATATGTCTTATTACATCACAAAAAACACATCTCTTATAAATTGGCAATGAAATGTTGTTGCATTCACGTTTAAAATCAGCTTAGTCAGCTTTAGTTTAGTATCTGCCTCGTACCCAGGCGCTAAGTTGCCGCTATGCTCGACGATGCGTGGCCGTTGCCCGCGCGCTCCTTACGCAACGGCGCAGCAAAGCAAAGTACCTGCAATCGTCCACAAAATATATTGAGACTTTTGGAATCACCACCCCCCTTCCCCCAATTTCAATGTTGAATTGCTATGTTCTTTGTACTTGAAACATAACGTGAAACTAGAACCGAGACTGGTTCATTGGGAGTCGAAATCTAACACATGATATTTGAAATAAACAATAAATCCAACAAAATAATAAACAATAAATACAACATTGAAATTGGGGGGGGGGGGATTTGTCTCAAATATTTTGTGGACGATTGTGGGTACGAGGTAGATTCAGCATCTAAACTGGATTCAATGGTATTGCGCATTGATCATGTTGAGTATTCCACGTCTGCTGACCTTGCACTGCAGTCATCGCAGCATATCCTCCTTGATACCCAGGAGGGATTTGATGCGCCACTTCGTGATTGTTATGCGGTGTTCTCTAAAAATATTACAAACATTTTAATTATGGGTGGTCCACAAGGTATACGACCATATACATATAAATGCTGTTGCAATGCGCGCTTATCAAGACTATCAATGCAATTGCAATTATTTTTATATTCAAGGCTATACGATACGACACGATACGTTGCGGTACAATACGGTACGATACGGTAGTACAATTTAAATTCAGGAATTAACAATGGAACCGTCGCCTTGGACTGAATCAATCTCGGAACCAATTGCACTGCTGGCCGTGGATATGCGGTAAAGTCCGAATTGTTGAATTTGAAATATTACATAAAGTAAAATTTATCTTCAATTTGTACAGCACTACAATGATCGGTTCAGATATATTAAAATGACAATGATAATAATGTTAGTGTTCACTGATCTGTATGAGATTAACTGAACTATAAACATAATCCTTACCGGTGCAACGAACAAGATCCAGTCAGCAAACAGTATCAGCATCACAAACGAACACAGCATTAGTACAATATCAGATGAGAATAACAAGATATAATACCAGGGGTCCGCCTCCCTGAGCTTGACACAATTATCCTTGGGATATCGGATTTTTCCTTCCATTGAACGTTTGCAGTAACCATTATCTTCAAGATGATAATGTACGCGTGCAGCGTTTACCGATTCTTCGATGATAACACCCTGTGTTAGGACCATTGTAATCAGAACGCAGCATATGCTGATGTATTTCTGGAAAAGTGATTTGAAGTAAACAACGTAAGACACATTTCTTAGAAATTTCTCTGTAATTGGGTAAGTTATATTAAACTAAACCAATTTGGACTAGATTCACGAGTGACTTTCCATATTACTATCGCGAAATTACGTCACAGGGTTTAGGATTAAGGTTAGGATTAAGGTTAGGATTAGACTTAGAATACACCTTTTCGATAATTACGTCAGCGATCACTCGTTGGTTAGGGAGCCTCGTTCTCGTGAATCGTGAGCGAATAGCCTTTCGTCTTGATTCACAAGAGCGAGGCTCCCAGGCCTAGGAAGTATTCGTGACGTAATTATCGAAAGGGTGTATTAAGATTCAGTTTGCAGTTTCAGTATTCACTATTCCATTTATAGTTGACCTATCAAAAAGCCGGTTCATACTATAGGTTATAACGGTGAGAATATCTCGAACGTGTCGTGCCAGTGTAGGTAGCGTCTATACACACGTTGTAAACTCGGGTCTTTAGGATCAATATGCCTGAGAAATACAAGTTCTTCAAGAGCCTTCGCTCGAAACATCAAAGTTCTTGTTTGCATTTTTCAAGTAGAATGATCCTAAAGACCGAAGCCTATATGTTGTAACGGTTAGGTTACGGCCGGGTATATATATAGATCAGACTTTGAAATTTCTTACCAACTAAATAGTCTTACCAAGAATTGGTGTTTATTAACGATAACTGCGAGGACTAATATACCTCCTGTAAGAATGGTCTAAATTAAAAAAAAACAACATCAAGCCCGTATAGATTATCCGGCGGATGAGCCGAGGTGGAAAAGCACAAAAGGAGGGAGGGTACGCATCACACTTAAAACCGTTAATTACCGTTTACTTTATTTTTACGTTCTCAACCAATTTCACCAAGAAAAACTTAACATTTCTTTTATAACCAAAAATCAATAAAAGACAATACATGCAGTAAAAATGTTACATCCAAAGGCAAAGCATTGCTTGACCTTCTCAATACTCGTCCAGTCTTCTACTGGCAAAATATCTACCGGCCTCAAATAGTACATTCTCGTTTCACAACACAAAAATCCATCATTTCACATTTCATGGCAACTGAAGTATTGACAATTCATCATTAGACGAACTTTACGAAAATATATCAGGCATGATTTGTTCCCAGAATCATTGCCAATATGTATGACGCCATTCTATCTAGTTCGTCTGAATAATTTGTCTTGTGTTCAAGCCTTGGTCACGCGAGGATGAGAGTTGATGAGAGTTGGCAAGCGAGAGTTTGCATGAGAATTTCATCAATTCTCATCCCCCGGTCAAACGAGAACAAGAATTGCATGAGAGTTCACTGGATATTACCTAGCATACCAAAAGCTCGATGAGAGTTGCGGTCAAACGCGATCGAGAGTTGCAACTCTCCGACATCCTCGTTTGACCTTAGCTTCAGACCAGGCCAACGCTCGCATTGTAAACACGACTCCAGGCTAAGACTTACCGGTATTCCAGCCCAATATTGGCAAGTGTTATACCCGAAACCATCTAATTGGTCCAATTCAGTTAGCAAATTTCTTATCATTACACCTGAAGCTAATATGAATGCCCCTAAACAAAACACCAACGAGCCTGATAGGCCGATAAGCAAATGAAACCTTGTTCGAAGATAGTTCGTCATACTCGTGCTATTTCTATGACTCGGTTATGCTTTCGCAATATTGTAAATATTATACGAAACGATATACAAAGTTAAAACATCAAAATGCTTCGCCACTGTAAAATTTTCTGCGTTTGTCAAGAATTATTGTCTGCTAAACAATATCGGCGACTGATTTGAATGTTTGAAGTGTGTTTAACCAATGAACGTACTTGTTTACCTCTGCGTACTGGACCAATATGCGGAACCATCCCGGCCGTTATACAAATTTGCACAGCGGGAATCCTACGGCAATCGTTTCTCATTGGTCCAGTGAGATAAACAAACTTGTTCATTCAATTTCCATATTAACAACCTCGATTGAAATACTACCCTAATCTCTATAATCCTAACTGTGATCCTAATCCTAACACTTAATTCATCCTAATTAATTAATCCTGACACTTAATTAATTAATTAATTAATCCTAACACTTAATTCATCCTTACCCTAATCTTAATCCTTACCCTAATCTTCACCCTAATCCTAACCCCAATCCTAACTCTAATCCTAACCCTACCGTATAATCATAATCCTAAACCTTACCCTTAATTCTAATCCTATTGTTTCCAATAGGGAAAATCATGTTTAAACGCCGTAGAGATTTTTCGTAATATATTATAAATACATTTTAAAAGTGATTTGGTTTCATTAGTTTACATTATTAACAATTGATTGGAAAATAGACGATTAAATACACATTACAAATGATCATTATGATACCTGAAGAGTGCATGGGTTTCTACATGCGGCTCTAAAGTTCTAAACTGCGCACGTCTAATGTCATACGGACACAAACTTATTTCTCCGTTTCAATCTTAATCACTGAAACTGGTTCACTCTCCCGGTTAACTATCGATCAGCAGTAAATCAATTATTGAATCGAAGTATAATCAAATTATCTCAAACGTACGGTGCCAGTGTGGGTAGAGTATAGCAAATACGGCGGTTGACTGTTGTGTAAAACTACCTGAAAAATACAATGAGAACTTCGACGTTTCGAGCGAAGGCCCTTCATCTGGAAGTTAGTAGAATGGGTCGGGGGAAAACATGTGCTTTATAGTGAATACAAAAGCGATCACGTGATAAAAATAAACCAATCAGATAGATTTAATCAATTAAAGAAATAACAAGTGAATTCAGTATATCAATATACTTGCAGACTGTCCGAACCACCTAAAATCCTAACCTTTAATGTCGCGAACTAAAATTGTCACGAAATAATGTCACGAAATTTGCAATTCGCATGCCATTCCCCATTCCATTGCCCACGGCCATTCCGCCTTTTACATTCACTGATTAATACGTTTCCCTCTTGAAATAAAGTTTTACTACTACTGCTAGATACCCATAACTTATTGCTAATAAGACAGCAGGAGGGATACTGTACTATTTCACACCCTCATTGCAGAACCACCATGGATTGTATAGCCAATGTTGGTTAACCGGCACTTATCATTCAGAGAAAATAATGTTAATTCTTAGAGTCTCATTATATAAGATGGGTGTTAGACGGTTGGTCGCAGAATGGATTTGAGACCGGTGTTACATTTTTGCAATATCCAATTGTTGATTATAATTTCACCTCAGTCTATTTGAGAAGTGTGCTTCCACTATGTAGTACGTTTATTTGACCTCAAAGGATCAGCAATTTTTCTATGCCATGTTTCACAATCTTCGCATACCAAATATTTGCCGGCTGAAGCGGAACCTATTTTCCAGTGTATGTATTATGTGTCTATTCTTTAGGTTAATGCATTTGTATTCATTGGATGTTTTGGATCAAACGGCGATTGAAAGATGATTACAGCAAGGTATAAAGGTAATATGTATACACCACTGGCATACACTTAGTAATCTTTTTCGAGATGTTCTCTAATTTTTTCTTCAAACACGAGCTTTCGACTTCTTGTATCAGTCTTCGACAGGTCAAGACTGCAGACTGGCAGTCGAAAGCTCGTGTTTGAATAGAAAAATTAAGATCAGAGAACATCTCAAAAAATACTATGAAAAATCCTGGTTGCGCTTCTACCATTTTTAATGCATACACTTGTTAATAATACACTTTCATTCAGCGGACACCTCTTTCGTGTAGATAACAGTCATTCATTATGTCTTACATTTGTATACGTTTTGGATTTATGTAAATCCTATGATTCTACCAAGCGTATTTTTATAAACAGAACTAAAAAGTAAACATTAAACAATATAATCAGTGAACTAAACTAAAATGGAACTATAATCTTGGAAAAAGCAACTTTAGAGTTTCTAAGAATTATTAAATATTACATTTCTTATTTTTATGTGGCGTTTACGAACGCCTCCTCCCCTTTGATGATCATTCTTCTACAGTGCTTCAAAATTGCCTTCAAAATTCAAGATCTCTGCATCTTTTGGACAGCTCTTTCTCTTGGACAGGAATCTTCATTGTATACTCTATCCTTGTGTCATTGATGGAGGAGTTATATCCTCTGATGCCACAAGAATGTATTTGTAAATAATTGTAAGGATTATGACACAAGTACAGGAATATTTTCAAAATCGCCGGCCCCCCTTGAGAGTTAAATGGTCGGCCCCTAATCAATTGTCTTTTAAAGTTGTTCGTTCACGGCAACCAACTTTAATATCATTCAAGTTTTCGCTCGCAACAAATGAAAGCAAAACCCGACATCAGGCGTGATCTAAGTCGCACCGTCGCTCCTTATATACTCAAGGAATGACGTCATCAGCCAACAAGGTAGAGATATTCTTGTGGCAAATAGCTACCGTCATCTCTATTCAAAGCATGATGATTCGTGTTTATATGCTACGCTTCTAGGCAACGTATTTGCAAGCCATAGCGATGACGTCCATGGCCGACGCCGATCATCTCTCTACTATATAAGGAGCTAAGATGCGACTTCAGATCACGCCTGATGAAGACACTATCTAGAACGGGGTGTCGAAACATTTGGTCGTGAATGCAATCGACCGGGCTTTGCATTCATTTAAACAGCAAACTTTGTTTGATTTATCAACTAGTCCGTTATACACGGGGAATAAAAATCACGCGTATAAATATACGTCTATATGCACAAACAATATATGTCTTATTACATCACAAAAGACACATCTTATAAATTGCCAATGAAAAATTGTTGCATTCACTCTTAAAATCAGTTTAGTCAGCTGCCCAAGTGATCCATTATTTTGTTTTAAAGATATATCGGAATTGGAAACTCTAAGACTGCTTCAAAACTTAAGTGCTTCGAAAGCATCAGGTATTGACAAAATTTCAGCTAAATTCTTAAAAATTGCCTCCCCCGTTATTGCGTCTTCACTCTCATTAATTTTTAATCAATCAATTCGCACCGGTATATTTCCGTGTGACTGGAAAATCGCAAGAGTAACACCAATATACAAATCTGGGGCCAAACATTGTACGTCTAATTATAGGCCAATATCCGTTATTTCGATTGTAGCAAGAATTATGGAGAAACTGGTACACAACCAGATCTATGATTATTTGATGTACTCAAATTTATTAACAAATTCTCAGCACGGATTCAGACCGTGCCATTCTACGGTTACTGCATTGCTAGTCATCACTAATAGATGGTATCAAAACATTGATATTGGTAAACTAAACGGCGTAGTATTCTTAGACTTAAAAAAGGCCTTCGATACTGTCAATCATGATATCCTACTTAAAAAGTTGGATATTTACGGCATAACAGGAACGGCACTATGTTGGCTCAGATCTTATTTGACAGACCGAACGCAATATTGCCAAGTAGGGGGGCATTTATCTGGACCACTACGTGTAAAAACAGGTATTCCGCAAGGCTACATCAATGATCTGCCTCAATGCTTAGAGCGAACAAGTGCTAGTATGTTTGCTGATGGCACCCAAATTGATACATCTAGTGAAAATATTAATATAATGGTAGAAAATCTTAACCATGACTTGGAAAAAGTATCAACTTGGATGTCAACCAACCAACTTACTTTAAACCATTCTAAAACGGAATACATGATAGTAGGTAGTAATAGAAGAATCAACCAAATAGACCGAGTTAAAGTAACCAAATCACTTGGCGTAAAGATGGAGGAAACTTTTCATGGAATGCCCAAGTGAACCAAGTTACTAAAAAGGTCAATACAGGCCTCAGCATCCTAAGACGGTTGCGAGAAATAGTGGATTATAGAACACTAATTACAATATATCAATCAATTATTCAACCTCACATTGATTACTGCTCGCAAGTTTGGGGTTGTCTAGGAAAAGGTTTATCAGACAAATTACAGAAGCTCCAAAACCGAGCATTTCGAATAATAACACGTGAAAACTATGAGATTCGATCTGTTGACATTTTGGAAAACGTAGGAGTTTCTAACTTACAAGCCAGAAGAGAGCATCAATTAGCGATTCTAATGTACAAAGTCAAAAACAAAATGCTACCAAATGATTTAACAGAAATTTTCACCAACACGAATTCAATACATGATCATAATACGAGAAATAGCGAATTTAATTTCGCATTACCTAAGCCAAAAACAAATAATATGAAAAAGGCTTTTGCCTACAGGGGGGCTGAGGCTTGGAATAACCTTTCCACTGCAATAAAATCATCGAAAAGCATCTCTAGCTTTAAAACCAAAATAAAGCGAATATACTAATACTGGAAATTCTTTTTCAGTCACCTAATTTTTTGTAGACCATTGATATTTTATATAATATATTTGTAGTGCATGCAAGCGGCCTATTGGAAGATCACCTTTTTCTTTCTTTCTTTTTTTTTCAATTAATATCATTGTAAATAATTAATCAGGTGAAATAGTACCGTTTTAATAAAGTCAATAATAAAGCCTCGTACCCAGCGTCACTATGACGCTGCGTGGTCGTTGCCCGCGCGCTCCTCACGCAACCGCGCAACAAAGCAAAGTACCTGGGTACGAGGTAGATTCAGCGTCTAAACTGGATTCAACGGTATTGCGCTTTGATTGTGTTGAGTATTCCACGTCTGCTGACCTTGCACTGCAGTCATCGCAGCATATCCTCCTTGATACCCAGGAGGGATTTGATGCGCCACTTCGTGATTGTTATGCGGTGTTCTCTAAAAATATTACAAACATTTTAATTATGGGTGGTCCACAAGGTATACGACCATATACATACAAATGCTGTTGCAATGCTTATCAATGCAATAGAATATATAGAAAACAAAAACAAATACAAAAATAAAACCAGCATAAAAGTAGAATTATCATAAAAATAGCTATGTATAAAAATATAATTTATATGTGACAGGAGAGGAAAATCCCAATTGATATCCTCCCCTTCATGACTACTTCAGTCAAATCCAAGCTTGCCCATCCACCCGGGCCACCGTGGGGCATTTGACACTTTGGCTCCTCCCTGGAGTGGGGAACTTGAAAGCTAATGTTTGCCCGGGGGTGGGGCATTAGAGAATTTTCTATTTTGAACGTACTTAAAACCTTAAGACGTTTGCTACAATGTTTCACATTATTTTGCTCCTAACGAAACATGATGCATTACTGATTGTATTTGACTGATTGTATTTGACTGATGCATTACTGAACATATTAGATAGATAGAAAACTGTATTTATACACGTTGACCTGGTCAACCGAAGCTGATTTCCACGAGGGGCGTGTGCAAAAAATAAAAAATGTTACAATTTAGAAGTGCTATTAAGAGCTATTTACAAAAATACTTATGTTTTAAAAGATGGAATATTTAAATTATTTACATAATAATAACGTTGTTATAGACATTTAATAAAAGAAACGACGCATGACTCTACTGTATACAGTATACTATACTATATTCAAGGCTATACAATACACCGATGCGATACGATATGCAGGGCCTCTTGAGTCTTGGGAGAATCGTACTTACGATTTACGATTTAATACGATACAGTACCGTACAATACCGTACAATACGATACGATACGATACAATCTTAAATTGAGGAATAATGAACCGTCACCTTGGACTGAACCAATCTTGGAACCAATTGCACTGACTGGCCATGGATATCCGGTAAAGTCCGAATTGTTGAATTTGATATATTACATAAACTACAATTTATCTTCAATTTGTACAGCACTACAATGATCGGTTGATAGATTAAAATGACAATGATAATAATGTTAGTGTTCACTGACCTGTATGAGATTAACTGAACTATAAAACATAATCCTTACCGGTGCAACAAACAAGATCCAGTCAGCAAACAGTATCAGCATCACAAACGAACACAGCACTAGTACAATATCAGTTGAGAATAACAAGATATAATATCAGGGGTCCGCCTCCCTGAACTTAGCACAATCATCCTTGGACCTTTCTCTTTCCTTCCGCTTTTCGCAGTAACCACTATCTTTAAAAGTGGAATGTACACTTGCAGCGTGTGCCGATTCTTCGATGATAACACCCAGTGTAACGACCATGGTAATCAGAACGCAGCATATGCTGACGTATTTCTGGAAAATTTTGATTTGACGTAAAACAACGTAAGACTATTTTCTTAGAAACTACTCTGTAATTGGGTAACTTATATTAAACTGAACCAATCTGGACTACTGACTTTCGTGAGTGACTTCCCAGATTACTATCTATCAAAAAGATCATATACTAATTCATAGGTTATAACGGTGAGAATCAGAGAATAGAGAGTTTAAGCTTCGCGTTCATACGTCAAACGACAAACGCCAGGCCAAGAAATATTTTACGCTCTAAGGCAATAAAGGGGAAATGAACTTGCTATTTTAAAACTGTGATGTATGATGAGAAAATATGGAGCGAAGAAGTTTAATAAGCGAAAATATTTGCGAAGAAAATTCGTCTTTGCCGTTTTGCCTCAAACGTGAAGCTTAAACTCCCTATAATATCTCGAACATGTGGTGCCCACTGATGGTGGTGCCAGTGTAGCGTCTATACAATAAGCTTCGGGTCTTTAGTATCAATCTACCTGAAAAATACAAACAAGAACTTCGACGTTTCGAGCGAATGCCCTTCGCGTAGATTGATCCTAAAGACCCGAGGCCTATTTGTTATATAACGGCGAGGTTACGGCCGGGTATATATAGATCGGCTTTGAAATTTCGTTTAAAAAGAACCATAGTCTTACCAAGAACTGGTGTCTATTCACGAGAACTGCGAGGACTAATATACCTCCTGTAAGAATGGTCTAAAGTAAAAAATATAACCATCAAGCACGTATAGATTATCCGGCGGATGAGGATGGAAAAGCACAAACGCGGGAGGGAGGTACGCATCACGCATCACGATTTAAAACCGTTTAGCCTTTGTTTTTACGTTCTCAACCAATTTCACCAAGAAAAAGACAATACATGCAGTAAAAATGTTACATCCAAAGGCAGAGCATTGCTTGACCTTCTCAATACTGCCGTACTGGCAAAATATCTACCGGCCTCAAATAGTACATTCTCGTTTCACAACACAAAAATCCATCATTTCACATTTCATGGCAACTGAGGTATTGACAATTCATCATTAGACGAACTTTACGAGAATATATCAGGCATGATTTGTTCCCAGAATCATTGCCAATATGTATGACGCTATATTCTATCTAGTTCGTCTGAATAATTTGTCTTGTGTTCAAGACCTGGTCACGCGAGGATGAGAGTTGATGAGAGTTGGCCAGCGAGAGTTTGCATAAGAATTTCATCAATTCTCATGCCTCGGTCAAACGAGAACAAGAGCGGTTGCATGAGAGTTCACTGGATATTACCTAGCATACCAAAAGCTCGATGAGAGTTGGCGGTCAAACGCGATCGAGAGTTGCAACTCTCCGACATCCTCGTTTGACCTTAGCTTCAGACCAGGCCAACGTTCGCAGTGTAAACACGACTCAAGGCTAGGACTTACCGGTATTCCAGCCCAATATTGGCAAGTGTTATACCCGAAACCCAACCATATGTCGAATTCAATTAGAAGATTTCTTAGCATTATGCCTGATGCTAATATGAGAACCCCTAAACAAAACACCAACGAGCCTGATAGGCCGATAAGCAAATGAAACCTTGTTCGAAGATAGTTCGTCATACTCGTGCTATTTCTATGACTCGGTTATGCTTTCGCAATATTGTAAATGCTAACTAGATATCTCGAAACGATATACAAAGTTAAAACATCAAAATGGTTCGTCACTGTAAATTAAAATTTTATGCGTTTGTCAAGAATTATTGTCTGCGAAATTTGCACAGCGGGAATCCTACGGCAATTGTTTCTCATTGGTCCAGTGAGATAAACAAATTTGTTCATTCAACCTCGATTGAAATACTACCCTAATCTCTATAATTCTAACTGTGATCCTAATCCTAACACTTAATTACTCTTAATCCTAATCGTTTCCATAATCTTCACCCTAATCCTAACCCCAATCCTTACCCTACCCTATATTAAATTTTATTCTAATCCCTTAATCCTGGTTCTGTCCTAGTGACAGGATTTCCGGACAGCGATATTAGAAAGTTTAAGCTTCGCGTTCGTACGTCAAACGACAAACGCCAGGCGAACAAAAATTTTATGCTATAAGACAATAAAGGGAAAATGAATTTGCTATTTTAAAACTGTGATGTATGATGATTCTTTTGAGATGAGAAAGAAAATATGGAGCGAAGAAGTTAAGCGAAAATTCTGTCAATAAAATTCGACTTTGCCGTTTGCCGTTGCCCTCAAACGTGACGCTTAAACTCCCTATTGAAAGTCATCACAAACATGAACAAACAAATATATGTAATACACATGAATATATACTGTAGTTTTCGTTTACCTCATGGTATCCACTACAGTCTCTGCGGTTGACTGTGGTGTAAAACTACCTGAAAAATACAATAAGAACTTCGACGTTTCGAGCGAAGGCCCTTCGTCATATGGATCTTCCTTACACTCTACCTACACTGGCACCGTACGTTCGAGATATTTAGTCCACTACAGTCTGTTTCAGTTCATTAAACAGGTTGTAGTGGACACCTTGAGGTAAGCGAAAACTATATGTTTGCTTTATCTATATGGTATCGAGCACTCTTTCACATTTCGTGAACCAAAACACGCTAATATACAAAATTGTAAATTTATCATATCCGGAACAAGTTTACATTAAAATGAGTAAAATGAATATCAAATTAGAAATATTTAAACAATTTGAATCCATCAAGCTAAAACTTATTGATTTGTAATTCTTTTTGCTTTTGTATAATGTCTTTTCATTCATAAGGCTGGCCGGTGAGTGCACACTATCGAAGTTTCTTTATAAAGATTCGATTCCTGCCAGGGATCTACAGTTGTATTTTTCGCAGCTGTTCCTGGTTAGGTCTAATAAATGTATATCTAGTAATTTACACTCAATAATTTTCCATCTACAAAACCTTTCTTTATAAAGGTATGTTTAAAATTGTTGCAATTTCACTTCAATTAACGTAATTCAAACTGGATGTAATGGCACTGCGCTTTGGTCGTGTTGGGCATTCCATGTCTTCTTGCCTTGCCCTGAGCTTGAGGACATTTCAGCATATCGTCCTTCATACCGTGAAGGGACCTGATGTACCACTTGTTCGTCAGGTAGTGATCTCTAAAACGAAAAAATAATACTCTGGACGACTGCTTCTGCCTTTCATCTCTTCGAACAGGGGTTTGATTCCTGCAATATACCATGTCTGATTATAATTTCGCCTCGGTAACATGTAAGAAGGGTGCTTCCAGTTTCACACTTTACCAAACATCGCAATTTTTCACCGCCACAAAAGGTCGTAGCTTAGCAAGTTACTCTGATATCAACTATCAAGTGCGACAGATCTTTGTCTCACGTCCTCGCGAGGTAAAATTCTCAGCATAAACCACGCGCACACGAGAGAATGAGGCTGATCAAACCGCCTCACTGATGGTCGTTACCTCAGTCAAGAGCTCTCGTGCATGTGCGGCAGCCGGCAGGGCTAAAGTTGGCCTAGCTTAGCTTAAGTTAAGTAAGTTGCACACAAGACTACAACTTGTTAAATGCTTACCGGTGCAACAAACAAGATCCAGTCAGCAAACAGTATCAGCATCACAAACGAACACAGCACTAGTACAATATCAGTTGAGAATAACAAGATATAATACCAGGGGTCCGCTTTCCTGAGCGTGTCACAATCATTGTTGCGATGGACCATGGTAATCAGATTGGATGAATTTATGTCGCAGAAACCACTTTTAAGAACGGCATGTATGTATGCAGAGCCAAACGATTCTTCGATGATAACACCCAGAGTTAGGACCATGGTAATCAGAACACAGCACATGCTGATGTGTTTCTAAATAAACAAGTTATTAAAAGAAACTGTTCTATGATTAGTTGAAGTCATTGAACCCACAAAGATCTGGAACGCTACCTTCATAGAAACTGTCCTATGATTAGTTGAAATAATTAAACTCAAAAAGACATGAAACACTACCTTCATAGAAACTGTCCTGTCATTAGTTGATGTCATTGAACTCAAACAGACCTGGAACGCTACCTTCATAGAAACTGTCCTATGATTAGTTGATGTCATTGAACTAAAAAAATCCTGGAACACTACCTTCATAGAAACTGTTCTATGATTAGTTCAAATCATTGAACTCAAAAAGTCCTGGAACGTAAACTGTCCTATGATTAGTTGAAGTCATTGAACTAAAAAAAATCCTGGAACACTGCCTTCATAGAAACTGTCCTATGATCAGTTGAAGTTATTGAACTAATATAAAAAAAATCTGGAACGCTACCTTTAGAAAGTAAACAATTTCCCGCATATTTTAGTCAGTTCCGTCAATGGAAAGAAATTTCGACTTACCAAAATCTGATATCGATTCAAGAGAGCTGTCAGGATAAGAACACCTCCAGTAAGAATGGTCTATATTGGGAATAACAACTTTTAAGTTGTAGAATAGTAGAGATTTTATAGGATGTAGGACGGCAACGTGACCACGACACTGAGCCATTAATACAATGAAATTCATATTTTAGAAAGGAAATGAATAATTAAAACGCTACAGGAGTTTTAGACATCGTCCTGGCTCTGTTTATAACGGTAAACCACAGATTTTTACGTCTTGTGTACGACGTCTGCATTAAAAGACGCGTGAAATGGTACTCAGCAAATTGGCTCAGTACTATTGCCTATTGGGATCTATTGTCCGAGTATTCATTGAAACTATTTTCATTTTAGATAGTTTAACTTGCGAATTAACAGCGAAATTTCAGAGAGCTTGCAATTCCTAATGTTTTATACATAGGCAACCTCCATTTAGCATTATTCTTAGGCTCAGGCTGTCGGTCGGGGGTGGAAAATGTGTTTTCGACCGACAATTTCAAATTGTATCGTATTTGGCCATATCTGTTCGCAATGATAGAAGTAAGGTATCATTTGACGGCTAAAGACTTGTCACTTGATCTTCATTGGTACGAATAAGGTAAATCTATAAATCTTATACCTAACGCTAGCCTGCGTGGCAGGCGTTTTATTGTGGGGGATGGAGTTTTGTTTAGAGCGCGCGCTTTTTTTTGGAGAGCGCGCGCTAGGTGAGAAAAGAGGGGGGGGAGGAGAAAAAGCGTAGGGAGAGGCGAAATGCGCCGGCCATTACATTCCAAAGGCAAAGTTGAATCACTTTTAGTTTTATATATCCTGTATAACCATAGTGTATAACCAGGCGCTTTGACGGCAGCAAAGACTTACCGGTATTCCAGCCCAATATTGGCAAGTATTATACCCGAATCCACTTAGAAAGTGTTCCAATTTTGTTGTTAGGATATTTCTTAGCATTATGCCTGATGCTAATATGAGAATTCCAAAACAGAACACCAACGAGCCTGCCAGGCCGATAAGAAAATGCAACCTTGTTCGGAGATAGTTAGCCATACTCGTGCTGTTTTTATGAGTCACTTATATGTTTGGCCAGTGTCGTATATGCTAACTACATTTATATTAAACGAGGTTCAACTACAAAATGCTTTGTCACTCTAGCATTTAAGCATTTGTTTAGAGCTGTTGCCTAGCGAAAGTGTTTTAGCCAATGAACCAGTTTATTTACCTCACTCGATCAATGAGAAACGAGTCACGCAATAGAAATTACGGGTCAGTTTCCATATTAGCAACCTCAATAGCGTTGTCTCAAGTAGCTAAAAATAGATTCCCTCAGCTAAGACCCCCCACGAGACTCAGACAAACAAACTACTATTTAATAGAATTATACTAGTAGTTACTATCGCAAGGAAAGTGCTGCCTTGACGCCCAAACTGCATGCAAAATTCCTCGACCAAATAGTAATATTGAACGTATTTATATTGCTAATGGCACACTGTATGTATAGATTTATTTTCTTGTCCAAACGATGAGATTACAACAGTGCGATTACAACACTGTGATTATTGTAAATAATAATATATAAGAAGTACACATGCTAAACAAACATGTCACAACAGTCTTTGTTCCCAATCTGTAGATATTTCATATTTATTTAGCATTTAGCTTCCATCAGTGTTCATCTGTACTGTCCAGTGAATTGTCAAAATACATGATTATGCAGCAAACCAACATAATAGTATATCTCTCCAAAACAACTGTGAGCAGGGATCCACATGACATATGTTGGAAATATTTAATTCTTTATATCGCAGATTCCATCCCATTACAGATGATTTAATATATCCATATTATTTTGTAAGTTTGTAACAACCATTTTTTTCAAGTAAATATAACATAATTTATCAACCAAATTTGGTTTTCATTTTCTGCCTCAACAGGCAGTCAATGTTACTTTGTTACTGGCTCTGCCACAATGGGCAGATCAATAATATTTTGTGCCTCAACATGCTCCACAGGTTCTATCACAATGAGCTATTCCATTTAAAATCCGTAACCCCCCCCCCCTCTCTATCGAGGACAGGGGTTTTTCTATAACCCTGAAGAATTCCTGACTTTCAACAGCCCACCTGAGGAATTTTGTATTTACAACACCTACCCCTGAAGAATTCCTGTCTTACAGCTATTATCCCTGAAGAATTTGACTGCAATCCCCTGAAGAATGCAATTTTTTTACTCAACCCCTGAAGAATTCCAAGCCTAAATAGTCACACCCCTGAAGAATTCCAAGGCAAAATGGCCCCTTACCCATGAAGAATTCCAGGGTACTTCATAGAGGGGGGGGGAGGGGGTACGGTATTAAATGGAATAGCCCAATGGGTAGATCAATGTTTCTTTCTGCCACAATGGGCAGATCAATATTTTGTGCCTCAATGGGCTCTACCACAACAGGTAGATTGATATTTTGTACTACGATCACAGGTACAGGCTCTATGACTACAGCTAGATCACTATTTGTCACCGTCATAGATGGGGCACAGGCGATATATTAACTATGTCGATCACAGATCGACATATGACATATCTTGTAAGAAAGCATGTTTGAGCCCGTTGAGGCACAAAATATTATTGATCTACCCATTGTGGCAGGGCCAGTTGTGGACAAAGTAACATTCATCCGCCTGTTGAGGCAGAAAATGAAAACCAAATTTGGTTGATAAATTATGGTATATTTACTTGTTATGGTTGTGACAAACTTACAAAAAATATGGATATATTACATCATCTTAAGGGCCTGAGATGGAATTATCATCGTACATGAATTAATTAACCTCCACGGGTAGATATTTAATATTATTTGTCATCGTACATGAATGATAAACACTAACTATGGTTGGTAAGTTATCTATGGACAAATACATTTTGTCTCCTTGTATTAAGACATTATTAAATGTTGTTTTAGACCACGCGGACAATGGAATATTTCGTGCTGAAAGAAGCGCCGAACTATCATTGGCATATTTTTTTATTTTATCTGCACTCATTCAAATTTACACCAAAGTTAGAACATGGTTAGTACTAAGCACTGTTGCTGGGGAACGTGTGCAAGTGATTCGAGATATCCAGAAAAATTGCCGAAATCGCTTCAGGAAATGAGAGCTTCTGGAGTTCTGGGCAAAAGGTATTTATACCTTTTCCAAAACCGTCGCAAGGAATTGAAAAGTCTCGTCGCTGGGTTTCAGCATGTTCGCGGAAAAACTTTGATGTATCAATGATAAATAGGAACACATATATATATTTGTGCAGTTCATTGGCCAGACGAGAAAGGGCCCACGGATAAAGGGCCAAAGTGGTAAAGGGCCTTCGGCGTTTACCACTTTGCTTCAAGCCTCTACATTTTAACCACCGCTTGAGTTGATCGACAGTATAATCTGATGGATCATGCTCAAAGTATGAGCCGGGAACGCCGTCGTTTTCAGTGAGAGTTGTTAAATTTATCGGAGAAGCACTAGTTGTAGAATTCATTTTTAAACCAGACACAGTGCCAAAGGGCGGTTCTCTCTTTTACAGAACTGATATTTAAAAATAGACTATTAAATCAATAAGTTAACCGGCTTGTGAAATATTTTTTCAACATATTTTTTTATTGTCAAAGCAAAATAGTTTTACTTATCAACGGAAGATTCCTCAGTGAAAAGAGTTTATATTTGAAATTATTTTACGTATAAGTGACAATTAATCTTTCATTTGAAATAAATCAGTACTTTAAATATAGAATATAGTCGATAGAATATAGTCGATAGAATATAGTCGATAGAATAGTAGACAATCCTAGACCTAGCTTCTTTTATAGAGTTAAAACTAAAAGGTAAACAAAATAGACTATAAATAGTGGATACTAATACAGCGACAAAATAGTAAATTTTTAAAATAATGGGCACTATAAAAGCGAATATAAAACACCAATGGGCACTAAATCGACAAAAAATGGTTTTTAAGCGTCCAAACTTAGTATAAACACGAAAGCAACAATATATTAATATAGACTATATAGGGTAGTAGACCTATTTATAGCAGCGACAGAATAGTCCATACTAAAGCGATGAAATAGCCTATATTACAACTACCAAAGCAAAAATTTCGACACTGGGACTTCGACTAAAGCAAAAAGTACAACGTGTGTATGATTCCGCACAAATAAACTTTAAACAAACTATCAAATTATCAAAATAACTCACAGCAAGCTCTCAATCATAATACAATAATGTTTGTCTGAGTCTTGGCGGGGGGTCGGAATTCCTGACGTCACGTCGAGACAACGCTATTTGTAAACAACCCTAATCCCTTAATCCTTACTTTAATCCTAACCGTAATCCTAACCCTTAATCCTAAACCTTAATCCTAACTCTTAATCCTACCTATAATCCTAAACTTAATCTTAACCCTAAAGTTACGTCATTTTGGTATAGTAATACGGGAAGGTCACCACAAATTACAAACATAAACAAATATCTTGCAAAATTGCTATTATGCATATTGATCAAAGGAGTAAACGAATATTATATACAAGCGTAAAGGGCCGGTCAACGAGGATGAGAGTTGGCAAGCGAGAGTTTGCATGGGAGTTTCATCAACTCTCATGCCCCGGTCAAACGAGAACAAGAGTTCATGAGAGTTGACTGGATATTACCACGCGTACCAGTCAAACAATTAAAAGCTTTTGTCAACTCCCATCAAAATTTGAACCAGCTCAAAGTTGATGAGAGTTGATGAGAGTTGGCGGTCAAACGCAAGCGAGAGTTGCAACTGTCCTTGACTCTCGTCAACTCAGGTCTCAGAGTTTAAGTTTATACAATCTGAATCCATTAATGTTATCGAGTTCTTCTTTTTAATTGCTTTTGTAGAATGTCTTTTCACCATACTGGCGAGTGTACAGTGGCGGATGCACTTGAATGCAGTTGGTTATTAAGCATTAACAATGTCATTTCAGCCATGAAAGCCTGACAGGCTCTAATTAGACATTAAATTTTCATCAAATTTAACCCAAAAAGTCTTAATAAGATTAGACAAAGACTGAGATTTGCAGTACTCGACAAAGTTTGGGGGGGGGGGGTTATGTTGGCAACCGAATTCGCAGCGCACCAAAGTGTCCACCAGTGATAATAATTGCCCCGTAACGGGGAGAAAGTTGTTCATTCATGGCCCAAAGTTCATCACTGCACCTAGAGTCCATCTCTGTGATCCTTAGCACTCTGGAGGCTAACACGTAGATCTTCCAATTTTTCCTGCAACATGCGATGATCTGCTTCCAGTTTGGGTAACGACTCGTAGTAAACACTTGCTCTGCCTGGAAACAGCGACATCCATAACCAACCAGCAACGACAAAACATCCTCCAAATTTCAACAACTCTATCGACGACTGACTTGATTCTTGATAACGCTTGTAGAAGAAATATGTCGAGAAGCCCAAACCTGAAGCATGAAAATATAATTCTAGATCTTAACAAAATAATTGTTATCAACTCGTATTTCAGTATAACATAACATATAAACTAAACTCAACTGACTTAGTTCTATCTAAATTGTTCTCCTAGAGATCCAGTAAGGGTAATTGTTCATTTGCCGATCAGGTGTTACTACAAAAGAAACTGAAAATGAACTCTAGTTTTTCTGAGTTTATTGAGTTTATCACTCATTCATGGTGAGCGGATTTCCCAACAGGCTATTGCCCAATTGATAGGGGATCCGAAGTACCTACGATTTTAACGTCCTTATCCGAGAAGACGCGAAAGTCTAACCATTTACTGATGTCAATGTAAAGGTAGCACTTTCTCCTCAATTATTTTAAGACCACGAGTAGAGGTCCGACCAAGGATTGAACCCGGGTCTCCCAGCTTGAAAGGCAAGCGTGGTGACCACGACACCACAAGTGCTGGTAGCGCTATATCAGTTCTAAACTGTTCTCCATACATACATGTCCAGTAAGGAGATCACCCTCTATTGGTCCGATATTACTACAGGAGGAAACCTAATAAAATAGCTCTATCAGTTCTAAACTGTTTTACCCATGAGACGTCCAGTAAGAACCACCCCTTATTTGATCAGTCTGGCTTACTGCTGAATTAGGAACAAACTTCGAAGTATTCTTCTCACATGCAAACGCGGCGAAAAAAGCATCAGATAACTTTATACTTCACGTTACTTCGAACCCCAGTCACAGAGGTGAAAAGCACATTCACTAACCACTGTGCCACCACACTACGCCACAGTAACCTATATATTTCAATTCCAAACCTGTTGCACGGAGAGCGCGGGAGGCCCATTTCACAGTGCCCATTTTTCGTGAAAGTTCGGAAATGGCCGCCTCTGCTCCGGTAAGGCGACGTTTACAGGATTCAATCTGCACCCTTGCTTCTCTAACAACGTTGTCAAACTGTCTCCCCTTTAAGTAATCAACTCCTTCGTGTTGCAGGATCTCATTCAGGATGACGCTGGCCTGTTCAACCAACGTACCGATTTGTTCCTGTTGAGCTTTGACATCTTCGAGGCATTGGACAATATATTGACGTTGGCCAGGAAACGGATCTTCGTCGGTGTTCAAGCACGCACAGGCTAATTCCATGATGGCAAAAAGATGCGCTTGATTGGCCAGCTCTATATGAGGTAAACAAAAATATTAGAGACAGTGCCTTTTTCTAATAAGTGCCCTTAAGATGAAGTGCCCCTTCAACTTGAAGTCGCCTCCTAAGCATGTGGCCCGGTTAATACTAAACTCAATAATATACAAATTACCCACGTAAGTTCCTCTGAGGAACTACGGAGATTAGGCAAAATCATTATTGTAAGATGAAGTATGTCGCAAAGCATCCGCTGGTAACATGAAGTGGGGACACGGATTGCTGAAAAGTCATATTCTCCATGTCGCAATCAGTGATCGCAGTTAGCGTGTTCAGTCAGAAATTTTGGTTCCCTATTACCATTATTTACAGCCCGCGACAAAATTAGTATTCACTACGACGTATATTAGGCAGTAATCCATTATGTGTATTTTTGGCATCGAAAGTGACTGCTTATAAATAGATAAATCGCTTACCTGTCAAATTATACAGCCCCCTTAGGACCTGTTCTTGTTTTTGCGCGTTTATTTGTCCAGAATTTTCCAGCCACTCCAAAGACGTATCCACCACATCTTTGAATCTATTTAGCCAGGTAGTTTGGCTAGATCTTTCTGCCCTGTCTTGATGGTACTCGACTGTTGGTCTGGAATATAACCAGTCGCCAATCGAGCGAGCCAATCTTCCGGCTTCAGTGATTTCTATTCTGTTGGCAGTCGCATCGTAATTCGCTTCAATTATATCACCTACTGCTAACAAATGACGCACTACTTCGTTTGGAACTTCTCTGGCTGCCATAATTCTTGAAGGAAGTATTCTGGCTTGAGGTCTTGCTTCTGTAAAGTGTTTTGTGTTTATGATTATCTGACGTTTCCTGGTATTATTTAAGTTGAGCTGAAACCGTCGATGAGGCAGAACGCGGGGGAGAGAGACAAGCTTTGACACGTAAGGATTTGCTTTGTTTGAATCAGAAGGGAAATTTTTGATCGTTGAAATGAGTCACTTATATGTTTGGCCAGTGTCGTATATGCTAACTACATTTATATTAAACGAGGTTCAACTACAAAATGCTTTGTCACTGTAGCATTTAAGCATTTGTTTAGAGCTGTTGCCTAGCGAAAGTGTTTTTAGCCAATGAACCAGTTTATTTACCTCACTCGACCAATGAGAAACGAGTCACGTAATAGAAATTACGGGTCAGTTTCCATATTAGCAACCTCAATTTATAAACAACCCTAATCCCTTAATCCTTACTTTAATCCTAACCGTAATCCTAACCCTAAACCTTAATCCTAACTCTTAATCCTACCTATAATCCTAAACTTAATCTTAACCCTAAAGTTACGTCATTTTGGTATAGTAATACGGGAAGGTCACCACAAATTACAAACATAAACAAATATCTTGCAAAATTGCTATTATGCATATTGATCAAAGGAGTAAACGAATATTATATACAAGCGTAAAGGGCCGGTCAACGAGGATGAGAGTTGGCAAGCGAGAGTTTGCATGGGAGTTTCATCAACTCTCACGCCCCGGTCAAACGAGTGAAACCGTCGATGAGGCAGAACGCGGGGGAGAGAGACAAGCTTTGACACGTAAGGATTTGCTTTGTTTGAATCAGAAGGGAAATTTTTGGTCGTTGAAATGAGGGAGAATCTTCTTTTGAATCAATATTCAATCAAAAAGCCTTAAAGAAAATATTTTGCCCGAATTATTATTTGTTCTTAGTTTTTATAAGCAACAGGAAGCTTAGGTTCTTCCTGGATTTTAAATTCTTCTGAAGGAGATATTCCCATTTTTGCAAGCTAAGCCGATTTCCATGAAATATTATAAAGTGTCTATATATAACCAATCTAAAAAGCAATTTTGGAGTTAAAGAACGCAAGCGACAATAAGTAACATTATACATTTATACTTTTAAAGCTTGAAAATCTATAAGCCATGAACTATTTAGTCCGCAAGGCAAAAATAATAGCACTGATACGACAAATTCTTGTTAAAACTTAAGGGAATTAGGTTTAAGTTGAAATCGAGAAGCCTTCGGCTTGGATAAAATAAATAATGTGTGTGTGTTTTTAGGTTTTAAGTTAAAGCCTAATCGGTTCCTCAAGAAGGATAAAATAGATATATTTATATTGATGACAATGACATCATGGAAATATTTAATCAGGGGATTCTCCTTCGGTAAAACAATAGGGTATATTATTGGGGAATCCCAGAGTTTCACCAAACAAGGAATCAATAATCTCTCGAATTTTCATTCCGCAGGCAATTCTCCTTTGAGTAAAACAATGGAGTCAATCCACATATCTTGAAATACTGGGGGAATCCCAGAGAATTCCCAAGAAACCAAATTGCCTTACTGTTAATTGCCTTTCATGCATTGTAATTAACTTAGCGACCAACCATTTCACCATTATTTTTTTGGGGGGGGGGTGATTTTGAAAATAATTCCTGTACAACTTGCAGGGCCGAAAAAATCCTGCAAAGGAAAATGGTAACATAATCCTTTTGCAAATAAATTCTTGTAGCTTTGCAGACAAATAAAAAAATCTTGCCCCCTCCCCCTCAATGGTTTAATGGTCGGCCTCTGAAAAGTCCTTACGTCACACCTCTGTCAAACAAGGAATATTTGACCTACATGTATCCCACAATGCATTGCGTATACCCTAATGTTTATATAGGGAGATCAATTGTATATTTTTATTCTTCCATTTCAATTAAATTTTTCATTAAAACACATTTATGTCAGTCAATTTTGTTTAGTTTGACTGAAACCCGCTTGTAAAAACTTGATACAAATTCACAGAAACGTCTAGACTTTTTAAAGTAAAAATATATATTTACTTAAAGAATAATATCAAAGATATTTACATCAATGAATTTCACGTGTCACTACTTTAATATTTACAGGATTTACATTACCGTATATTATCAATGGAATTTTTTTTGTATTTTTATTATTTTTTGTCATTGTCTATTTTCTTTGATTCTTTTCAATTTTTTGTGATCTTTTTGTGATTTTTCTACGTGATTTAAATCAGCGATTTTCCCCTCGATCACTAAATTTTGCCCTAAACACTGTCCTCACGATTTGTCCACTGCTTCGATCTATCATGAAAATCCTCAACAATTTTTTTCAGTCTTCGATCTAAACGGTTAAGATTATGGGTAAGACGCTTGTGCTTGAGCTTTAATTCTGTGAGATCGTCTCGGAATGCGTAGGCCCGGCTTGGAAACAAGGATAACCAAGCATATCCAGAGACTGCACATGATACCCCAAACGTAACGTATTTCATGTAAGGGTTAAGGAAAAGATTCTTGATTAAGGTTAAACCAGTGGATGGGATATAGGGCGCCAGGGTATCCACTGTTGACGAAGAAGGCCTCATGTGGTATATGCCGTAACAGGTCATCCCAAACCCAGCTAAACGTAGAACACGAGAAAAGATCTTCATTGTGCTCATAATTTTCATTAGCTCATCAATGGTCTCCTCTGCATCAGATAACAAGTCATTACACGATTCAATGATTACATTCGCTTGCCGAACGATGCTGTTAAATTCATTGGCTTTGCTCGGGTTGAATTGAGGATCCTGGTAATCTCTTGCAAGATGTTGCACGCCTTTTCTACGAGTTCAAACACTTTTTGTTTCTGTTCCTCGACTTCTTTAAGGCATTCCTTCACATGGTCTCGCTTGGCGTTGTACGGATTCTCTGGCAGATCAAGAAATTTGCATGCAAGCTCAAGCAAGCCAACATAGCATGTATAAGAGCCAAGTTCTAAAATATATATATATATATATATTAATTAGTAAAATATAATAATTAGTCTACTAAATAGAAAGGGTTAATAAATTAATTTAATGCCTTACCAGTAATATGATACAAGCCTCTTAATACACTCTCTTTCTTCTGATAGTCAGCAGTATTTTGTGGTTGACCATCAACTTTATCTTTTGTGTCCCCATCGGTCTTGTCGCTCTGAGGACGAGCCTGAATCTTAGCCGCCTCGTCTTTTGCTTTCTTGGTTGACTGCTCCAACCACACTAACACAATGTCTAATGTCTCGAAAACTTTCTTCGAACAGCTCGAGAAGTAGTCTTTAACAGACACTCGTCTTTTCAGCTTTATTTTTCTCTCTTCTACTTCCGCATTGCGAGTCTCTTGCTCAACTTCGAGATTATAGTCAGCCAACGTCTGTAGCATCTGCGCTATTTCGATGATTAGTTTTTTATTCGCCATTGCTGCGCCAAATGTTTCACCTTCATTCCTGCCAAGCGG
Source organism: Trachythela sp. YZ-2020 (assembly GCA_016169945.1). Classification (NCBI taxonomy): domain Eukaryota; kingdom Metazoa; phylum Cnidaria; class Anthozoa; order Malacalcyonacea; family Clavulariidae; genus Trachythela; species Trachythela sp. YZ-2020. The sequence continues at coordinate 1,977,790 of JADLSH010000098.1, read as the reverse complement.
CAGCCTACGCGGCAGATCGCCGGAGAAATCATTCATATCAATACCAACTTTGTTGTCCGTATTCTCGCTTTTCTCGGCCATGTTCTGTGCTCGTTTCTGTATTTGAAGCAAAATAATCCGACCATGCACGCGACTCAACGATTAGCAAAGGTGGAATATTTCCTGTCTTCTCAGAACGTACTGATATTTAACATTTAAAATTCTCGCTTGAGGTCTTTCTTGTGTCAAGGGTTGTGTGTTTATGATTAGCTCAATTTCCTGGTATTGTATTTTATTCAGATGAATTCAGTTGATGACGCATTAAAACTCGTGGCGGAGACAAGCCATATTGCAAGTCAGTAGAATGAAACAAAAGAGAACTTTTGTTTAAAATTTTATTCAAGATTAGAAAGCTTTAAACGGAAACCAATTCGCTTGTGGTTTATTAAACGGAAGGAGCGCACGTTTCCCTATTTTCCTGGAATTTAAATATTTTTACCAAGGTCAATGTCTTTCCATTTTTGCAAGCTATTACGTCATTTCCCAAGAAATCAAAACAAAAACCCTTTGTATTTAGGATTTATGACATGAAAAAGGTAAATTACGGAGGAAGGGGGATTTTGGAAGAGGAAAGCCGGATGAAAAAAGAAGAGATAATTCTAGTTTACCTGAGAAGCAAAAATTTGCACTCACTTTAATATCTCAAATACTCAATTGTCTAATATCTGTCCCATGACAAATATTGAAATGAAAAATATAGAAATGAGATGACAATGCATAAAATACATAGGGGATTCCCCTTTCGTAAACAATAGAGAATTTCTGATCACAAAAACTTGGGGGGATTTGGGGAAATCACAACGTTGTATTTTTTCAATTGAAATTTACTTTTTAAAAATAAGTGTACTTCAGTAATGAGGCTCCCTGCAGTTTCCATTAGATATCAGTGTTTTGAATTGAAAGCTCTTTGAAAGGTTTATTAAAAGCTTAGAAAACTCAAATTTTTGCGTAAGCCCTTTATTCCTCGTATATAAAGCAATAATTTCAACACAAGTTTTTTACTCTTGACGTTGCCATGGCGACATGACGTCATCATTTATCTTGGCAATTTTAGCCAAAGAAGGTATGATATAGAAAAAATAAGGTCGGTGACCAGAATTTGTTTTTAAAATCGTCAGTGTAGTTTTTTTAAAAGCCAAAAATGTGTTTTACAAAAACTACACTGGCGATTTTTATTAAATTTAAGAACTTAATAGAACCATAGTTATTACTAAAATCACTAAACTGGCCACATCCCGCTAAGAATTTCAAACGGGAAAAGACGTTTGATAAACGGGGAAAGACGTTTGATAATTCCAAATTCAATTTTCGTTCAGTCATGTGATCAAATTGTTTCATCATTTTGGTCACATGACTTCACGATTTTACAAATTCAGTTTGAAATGTTTTGAATTTACGCGCCAAGCGCCATGAAAAACGATGAATGTTTATGGCCGGACATACAGCCAAGGAAAAGCCTTACACAAAGACTTACGGTCTCTTATAGTAGACACAATTTTATTCGAAGGTGGAGATGTTACGACGGGATATTATACGGGAAGCTTTCGAGCGATTGAACGTAGATTTAAAGTTACAGCTGACGTTCCCAAGCGAGTTTGGAATAACTTTTGCGAAATGGGAAGATTAGAATATTATCGTTCAGTGCGTGGTTTAAAATCGCCGCTTGAGCAACCCGAGCTAGAATTTGTTAGAATTTTGAAGGAAAATAGGCCGTCCATGCCATACAAAGAAATAAAAGAAAACGTAGAACGTTTCACCGCATGTAACCCCTCTATTTCAGCTATAGGAAGAGCCGTTCGCACTGAATTTGTAAAATCGTGAAGTCATGTGACCAAAATGATGAAACAATTTGATCACATGACTGAACGAAAATTGAATTTGGAATTATCAAACGTCTTTCCCCGTTTATCAAACGTCTTTTCCCGTTCTTAGCGGGATGTGGCCAGTTTAGTGATTTTAGTAATATCTTTCTATTAACTATGATAGAACTTAGTATGTTGAATACATAGTCAAATTTTGAGAAAAAAGAACCTCAAAATGCCATTTTCTGCTCGCGAAAACACGCACGCCGGTAGGGTCTTTATGTAGCCCTACACGAAATGTATATTTAATCCCAACCCCCACCCTAATCCTAACCATAATCCTATCCCCAATCCTAACCCCAATCCTAACCCGATATATAATCACAGACATAATTCGTGTAGGGCTACATAAAGACTCAACCCGCACGCAACCGCACGCCTAAAAAAATACTGACCGATCACGATATAGTGTTTGCGGGCGCATGTTCTAACTGTATGGAGCCTCCTTAAGTGGAAATTTGGAATCGTACCAATCTCCTTGCCACGCCAATGGCGCGGTAAATGTCGGCCATATTGGAAATTTACAAAATACTAAAATAGAAATCTTTTCGATCTTTTCTCCAATTTTATACATAAACATTAACAAAAATATGTAGTGGACAATATTGGCAGCAAACCATGTCTTCTCGGCATAGAGACAGGCATAGAGAACGTAGAAGCCGTTCAAGATCGCCAAACGTAGAGCAACGAGATCGCAAACATGGCCGCCGTGACAGGAGTGGAGAGAGAACTGGGTCAAGTAGAGATGATGGAAATATAGACGAAAGAAGAAGGAAGGAGAATGATCGAAGGAATGACGAAGAACGTAGGGCAGCTCATGGTTCTCCTGAAAGAAATCGCCAGCGACAAAAGTGAGTTTGTAGAGTTTGAAACATTGGTCAAGTCCGGCGGCTCCGGCCATATAAAACGACTACAATTTATTACAATCCTACAATGCAGTGATTTATAGTAGCCTACTATTTTCGATCCTCATAATTTTCCCAATCCCCAGTCCTAACCATAATGCTTATCCTCACGCTAATCATGTCATGTATAAAAGACATTTATATATATATATATATAATGCAAAAAGCTCACTTCCCTAGTGGTCGTTTGAGCACTCTGGCCCCAAGACACTTCACACATGTCTGGATGCGCATGTGTCTGAGTATTGTACCACATGCGCTTGGTGAGGGCAAGAGTATGGTGTATAAATACGAAGTCACTCGCATCTAGACTGCGTTACAAGCTGCACTGACGAGCCGTTGAACGGCAAAAAATGCATGTCTGCAGATTTGACTATATATGCTCCTTCACTTTGTGTTGTTGAGCACTCTGTGAGGTTAATTGGTGGCTATAAGCTATAATGCAAAAAGCTCACTTCCCTTGTGGTCGTTTGAGCACTCTGGCCCCAAGACACTTCACGCATGTCTGGATGTGCATGTGTCTGAGTATTGTACCACATGCGCTTGGTGAGGGCAAGAGTATGGTGTATAAATACGAAGTCACTCGCATCTAGACTGCGTTACAAGCTGCACTGACGAGCCGTTGAACGGCGAAACATGCATGTCTGCAGATTTGACTATATATATATATATATATAGTACAATCTGCAGACATGCATGTTTCGGCGTTCAACGCGTCGTCAGTGCAGCTTGGTACACGTCTATACACGAGGTCGAGATGCCAACCGTATTTATACACATGAGCTCACCAAGCGCATGTGGTACAACACAGTGACATCAACGCATCTAGACATGCGCAAAGTATCATGGAGCCAGAGTGCTCAAACAACCACAAGGGAAGTGAGCTTTGCATTATCGCCAGTAGACACCCATTAGCTTTGCCAGAGTGCTCAACAACACTAAAGTGAAGGAGCGTAAATAAATATATATATATATATTTTGCAAAGATATCTAAAGGTTATAAATAGTATTAAATACTATATATATCAATATTTTAATAATAACTGCAACTGTTTTTAGTCCTGACACAAATACAGAAGAAAGTGTTTCAGAAGTGAAAGAAGAACCAAATTTTGAACTTTCAGGAAAGCTGACAGAATATACCAACACATACAAGGTTTGAATTGTAGACTACATCTATACTGCATTAATTAGGGTATATTACTAATTGCCCATTTTGTTGCAGGGTGTTGTAATTAAATACAACGAACCACCTGAAGCACTTAAACCCAAAACAAGATGGCGACTGTATCCATTCAAAGGAGAGAAAGCCATGTGTAAGTTTCTAATTCACTAATCGGGTGACTAATTACATTAAAGAACTTCTAAATTAACTTTCAATCAAATTTCTTATTTTCAGCTGTAATGTATATTCATCGTGAAAGTGCTTATCTCATCGGAAGACAACGACATGTAAGTTGTATATATATTGATTTTTATGACAATCTTTGTATTTAATAAATTATTGGTCAAAGAGACATTTCTAATATTTACTTGGCAATCTCTATCACTCCACATCTTATGAGCTGTTCATTTCATAATGTCTCTGACCAGCTTACCTTCATATCTTATTATGTGTCAATACCCTTTCAGCTTTGCTTCCCTTCCATCTTCTTTCTTCAATGTATATTAGACAATAAAATTGTAGTTTCCTTGATGTGTTTCAGATAGTTGATTTAGCAGTTGATCATCCATCATGTTCAAAACAACATGCAGTGCTGCAATATCGCTTGGTTAATTATGAAAGAGAAGATGGCACTGCTGGTCGGAGATGCAAGTAAGCACAGACTGATCAAGTAAACCCAAAAGAATCAAACCTTTCCACCAATCTATTAATATGCATCAAGTTGTAAGCCAGTTCCAAAATGTGGACTCTAGATATGCCTGTTATGTAGTAATTAAGATTGATAATCTTTTAGGCCTTACATAATTGACCTTGAATCAGCCAATGGGACTTTTTTGAACAATCAGAAAATAGAAGCCAGAAGATATTATGAGCTCAAAGAAAAGGTAAGAGTATTTTGTTACCAGCAATTCATTAACCCTTTCATTCACGACTTTCTTGGAGTCAACTCCCATTTATACTGCAACAGTGCAAGGTAATAATGGAACTAAGTTGTCTGCCTAGGATGTGCTCAAATTTGGCTTCAGTACAAGAGAATATGTCCTTCTTAACGAGAAGAGTAAAGTGTCTGAAGCAGATGAGGATGAATTATCTGAAGAGGCAGAAACATAGATGTTTGCTTTGCAAAGACAGGTTGAATTTGAACTGAATTTGGAAGTTGGCTAGGATTTGCAGGGCTGGCTTTGTCTTTGCTAACAAGTTTTAGTCTGATCATATTTTACATTTGTTCAAGATCAATTTGAGTTACTTTTCTGGTCACCCTTCATTCAATGGAAACAAGTTTCATTGTCATCATTATATAATCAGACTTTGATGAGAAATGGTTGCCAAGGCTAATGACTCCATGCAACTCTCACAACCGGTTATCAAACTGTAGCACTTTGATCAAAGACTTGTATAGATTAGAACCTTCCATGATAGTGTAGTCTTAAATAACATTTCTGCTTAATTTAAGCAGAAAGGTTTACCCAACATGTCTTTTATGCTACGTAGAATTTACAATACATGTAGGTGCATTGGAACCTTGCTATGAATCCTCCTGTAAAATTTGGACCCCCTGCCAAATTGCTGGTATCATTCCTTTCTAAATGTCAATGAAACGTAACAGAACAGTAAACAACTTTGACGTTACAAAACAGTCTTATTAAATAACAATTTTAACAATATATAATACTACTACAACTGTTGTTTATTATAATTCAGTGTGCTTGTCTTTCAGTTCTTCGATACGCTGTACAAAGTCCGACTTCTCAATACATCCGTTGCATTCTTCGTCCCAACTCTGTAAAATTTTCCTCAGTTGTTTAACCCTCAATTTCTTCAAGTCTACATTTTGAACATCAATCTTTTGCTCTAGAATCGTAACATATTTTAAAATTAAAACCAAAGTAATGGTAAATCACTAGTTGTGGATATTTTCTGGACATTGACAAGTTAAAATAGTGTTGTAATTCATATATTACCATACTGCAATTCACATATTTGTGCATCTTTGGTTTTGAGTTTTTCACAAATCTTTTCTGGTGGCACATGATAGGATACAGGCTTCGTAATTTCATTTAATATACTGGTAGCGGCATCTTCTGTGCCACCTACATAGTAACACTACAAATGATAAGACTGAATAATGAGCTTTTTGCCTCAATATAGTATACAAAGGGGGTACAGATATTATTAAACCTGATAATCTTCTCCAGAAAATGTAGACTAGAATCTCAGGATCATCATCAACTATTATGAAACAGGGCATATTCTGGTCAGAAATGGCAGGTTCAAGGCATGCCGTGCACCAAGTAATGGGATTACTCTAAAGAACCTTTCTCAAGCTGGTTTCTGTACGTCAGACACCCTACACTATGGGCTGTTAATTACTACTCTTGGCCGATGTCCAGCTGTAGCGGACACAGATGCTATCTTTGATTAAAAGTCATCCCATGTACCATGCACCAAAGGCTGTTGTTGATCAAATAAGTGCAATGTGCCCTAATGCACCCTACTTTGTTATTTAACTCCATTAATACAATACAATTTTACTCTTCAAGGGGAAAGTGCTGAGCATTAATTAATGGATCAATTAGACTATATCTGCCCATGTTACGTTGCTCGTCTAAAGGCTCTTCCACTCGTCGCAAAAACCAACTCGCAAGCCCGCTGCAAGTACTTTCATCCAATCACAATGCTCGACAGTTTATTTTAATTACATGCAAGAACTTACAGCGAGTTTGTGAGTTGGTTTTGCGACGAGTGGAACAGAGCCTTTACACCAGACAATTTTACTGATCACTTACAAATCTATGATCTTTTCCTTTGGCTTTCTTGCATGCATCCATAAATTTTATCCTAATGTCATCAGGGCCTTTCTCTTTACCGTCAAGCTTCTCAGCAAATTTTGTTAGGAATTTGATGCAAACTGAAAAATATTTTTTTATAGCAAAATTTTTACCTTTTTCCATACCTGAGTAATCACCGTACAAATATTATGGTATGGTGAACTGTAAATTGAGTACCCCAAAATAGGTGCACTTCAGTAAGTAGATGGTGTTCAACTTCAAAACTGTTTACACCATATAGGAGCAAGCAAATCAAATTTATTGGCCACCAAATGCTACATAAAATGAAATAATTAACATCGCTTCTCACTCTGGTAATTGCTGGTTGACCAACAGTCCAACACCTGATAGTGTACTGTACAAATATCAATATAATATACAAATATCCATAAAACCATCAATATATCAATAATATAAACTAAATAAAGCCAAATACATATCATATCAATCACTTCTATAGTAGTTTTCTAGTAAAACTACTTATAAAAGCACAAACAGTACAATGCTTTATATTACTATGACTGGTATATGTGTCAGACAAAATCTATTTTTTTTACCGTCGCAGTCACCCTCTCGTAACTTTGCTTCATTCAGGGTCAGATAGCCAAGAAAAAAGGCAGCTGTGGTATAAGAAATGATCTTCATTTCTGCACAAATTTTACGTACAAAACGTCGTTTACAAATAATTTCTAACTACTTTTAAAAGATGAATTGCCGGCTGTTTAACAAAATTTCTGACAACTCTTCAGTCCGGCAACAACGTGTGCCAATCGTGTACTCGTATTTGTCGTCTTCTGATTGGTTCACACTGCGAGTCCCCACGAAATTTCCACGCAAAACTGCAAAAGCCAAAAGGTTTTTTGTACTTTATCAAGTATGATATATGTCTTGCTTGTTTATATTTAGAATTATAAATTTAAATATAGAGTTATAAATTGAAATATGGGTGTTACTTGGTAAGTTATGCAGTTGTACATAGAAAGGGCAACCTATGTCTTTGGTGTGAAATCTTACACTGGGCCTAAGCAATCAATGAGAATCATCTAGCTGAGTCGATGATTGGAAATTAAGTCGATCAATAAGTTAATTGCTATTAATTGATTTTGATTGATTGGCTTTCTGATCATCAATTAGTATTGGTAAATATGTGACCATATGTCATCGACCAACTGATAGCCACAAAATTCATTCTGTCAATTAATATGGATTTTCCTGTAGTAACACTGGACCAATTAGGGATAGGACCTTGTGAGAGAACAGTTTAGAACTGATAGAGTTATCTAGTATTACCAATATAACTTGATTATTAACCATATATATAAAGTGTTTGAAAAGTTGTCTTGTCCATTTAGTGTATATCCGTGGCCATTGGCGAGTGGTAAGAATGGACAGCAAGTGGTTGATACATTGCAAAAGAATGTTGAACTAGCTGGTGCACACTGGTCAAATGGTTGGTGTGTTGACTGTGAGACATACCAGTCTGCTACAAGCATGGGTATGTGTTTATTTTGTTCTTCTCAGGGGGGGGGGGGGTAGCAAGAGCTACAACCTTAGAGGCAGGGCAGGGTGCAATTTAATAGTTTTCAGTTGTATGTTATGAGCACAAATGGGATCAAATAGATGTTAAAAGCAATGAAAATTATATTTAGCATTTTTCTGGGGCGCTTAAATTGTTTCCTTGAAAAATCTCAAGGGTATTCTTGATCGACTAATATGTAGTCTGGTTCACCTTTGTTGCTATGGTGAAGTTCACTGACCAATATCTCGCAGTAAACACTCACTTAATACAAACCATGACGGAAAATCATGATGCTCTGGCCTCTGGAGACACATGCCCTCTAGAAAGGCATGACCACCATAAACACATAACCTTAAAGTCCAATGTTGTTTACCTTAGGAAGCCCTCCAAAAATTCTCCACATTGTCCACAACACAGAGTATCCACTGTCAACATTTGCATGCTTGGAAAATGGATCATGCCTCATTGCAGACCGAGGATTTGATAATGTTATGTCCAAGATAAAAGGATGTTATGAGCCACGGAAAGGTGCCAAAATTGAGGTTTGTCCAGCATAGATGTCTAATTTAAGTCCAGACAACTGGCAATGGTTCTGGTAACAAACCATGCATGTTAAGTTTGTCTGAGTATAGGCGAACTATGCAGATAGTTAATCTTTTCTGATGATCTGTCTGTTTACTAAATTTATACATGAAAAATCAGACAAACTGTATTTTCTCTGGCCAATTTGCCCCTGATGGATCATCAGCCATTATATCAATTCTTCATTTTCCCTTTATATCCCAGGCTAAAGGTCAGCGATATGAACTAGGTGATTTTGTCATCAAAATTGGCCAAGTTACAGTTGGGGTCAGTTTCAAAGGAATTCTTATTGAGGTACATTGATTTTCACATACATGTAGGTAAAACTTTAATATGGAGGGTCATCAATTGGATTCTTCCCTTTTCCTATTTTCAAGTATGGCATTTATGTAACCACTTTAGGTCGAGTACCTTCCCTGTCTGGTAGCATCACAGTGCTGGAGTTTACTTCAGGAATTTCTAGAAGGAATTACAGGAATTGCTGTGGCAATGCCTTCGTTGCCGGCTAAGAAAGGTGAAAGTAAGTTTAAACCTTCGGATACTATCATGCAATATCTTGAACAGTTTAATAAATGGAAAAAGGCAAGTGCCACTTAATCGTAATGCGGAATGAAATGGATGTTCCAATTGGGAAAGAAATCATTCTGCAAACACTAATATTGAATCCGATTTTGTGCAGAGCTAAAGAGAATTGGGAATGGAACAGTGTTTGAAACAGTGGAAAAAGGCAACTATCACTTAATCCTAATGCAGAAGTGTAGTGTACTGTACTACAACCCTGACAAATTTGTGCTGTATTGAACTGCCTTGTTCGTTGATATATCCCATCTCATAAATCTAAGACAACTTAAAGTCTAATAAACTTGTTGATTAAAACTATAGCTAAACTAAACTAATTCACACTCCAGTTCTACACCAAAATTTTGAGATCAGTTACTTGAGGGTGTTGTCAATTTTTCGTCCACCACTTCATCTTTATGGTTAGTGGTGCTCTTCAATCGTTCATTTATCGTGCCCAGTCCCTCACTCAGCAGACGGTGCTGCGTGTCCAGTTTAGACAGAGCCTCATAGAACCCATAAGCATTACTTGGAAAAAATGACAACCACATCATAGCAGACACGAGAAACCCCAAAAGCATAATGGGGAAAGCTATAGTCGAATCCTTATATTTATAATACACGAAGTACCAAGTGATGGCTATTCCCAGGGCTCGAACAGCTCGGGAACACCATTTCACTGACCGCATTTTTTGCATTAACTGAACCGTCATTTTTTTCGCGCCATCCAAACGTCGTTGGCAAAATTGAATTTCTAACTCAGCCTTTCTGATATTGTTATCAAATTGCATCCCTTTGCTGATGTCAAATGTATCATCGTCGATAATTGTTCGTAGGGTTTCGCCAGCGTCTCGGAGAATTCCGTAGATGGTTCGTTTTTGGTCCTGAACCTCGGATAAGGAGCCTGATATGTATTCGCGTTCGGCTGTGTAGGGGTTTTCAGGTACATCTAGGAAGTTACAGGCCAGTTCCAGCATGCCAAATAGACTAGCTTGATTGCCAAGTTCTTGAGGAGAAATAATAGAATCGTATATAACAACAATAGCAACAACAACAACTTTCGCCAAACGAAATAGTTATCCCTATATTGTGACCGTTTAACGAATCACTAGGCTGAAGACTTACTTGGGCTGCTTTTATTGGTTTCCCTGAAAACATGCCCTATTATTACTATCCCTGACTATATTATATACAAGCTTACCAGTCAAGCGCAGCACTCCACGCAAGATGGCCTCCTTTTTCTTCAAATTTTCCACCACATTATTCCCGGAGCGTTCCAACCACTCGACCAAAGTATCGACTGTATGAACAACACTTTGAAACTCCGTGGAATATACATTGCTAACGTTGTAATATTTTTCATCTGCAGGCGAAAATGGGTCATGTAGAAAGTGTTTACCGAACGAGTTTAGGATTCTAGCTGTTTCAATGATTTTTTCTTGGTGGTCAAGAGCAAAATATTTTATGTAATTTTCATCATTTTTGTTGTAACTGTCGCAAATTTGTAGTTCGCAACTTCGAAAATTTCGTTCCATTTTGAGGGCTTTCTAAAGTGATTTCAAATGTTACATAAACAAAGTTTGAAGCATTTATACCTGTTTGCAACGGGTGGCATTTTCGATGGAGAACTTGACAACTTGAGATAACAGTGGCGAACACTTCGCGAAATATTGGGGTGAATCCAATCGCCAGCATATTGCTGTCATTTTGTTAAACGATGCAAACCTAACTTTGTGCAATCTCATATTATCATCAGGACTTTTTGCCTCAAATTTAATGGAAATTTGAAATGCGAAAATTGATTATGGGCTTTGAAACCTTTGAAACTTGAGATAAAGATACAATGTTATTAGATTACTTAGTGTACAGGCTATGAAGATTGGTCCCATCATTTCTGATTGGCTTCCATTAACAGCCGGGGTACCACAAGGCACTAAACTAGGCCCAATTCGTTTTCTTATAATGATTAACGATTTGAAAACGTCTCCTCCAGCATCATCACAATGGAAATATGTCGATAAATGATCATTCTACAATCCAGTCAGAACTGGACAATATCGGAATTTTGTCAAAACAAAAAGATTAGAGGTTAAATCCCGGTAGATGTAAGGAGATTATTGTTCATACTCTTCGGGTATTGAAATACAACGAGGTTCCTGTTGGTTATTTGATTCCTGTTTATGTATCATTGATACGTTCCGTTTTAGAATACTGTGCTCCTGCATGGCATACACTTATTTCATCATTCCTGAGTGATGATCTTGAGAAAGTACAAAGACGGCTTTAAAAATTATGTACCCAGATGTACATTATAACGATGCTTTATCTCTATCGGGGTGTATACTTTTAAGTGAAAGATGTGACCATTTGTGTAAAACATTCAAATGGCCGTATTTATATCAGAAGACGTTTTAAACGTCTGACTAATATATAGAAATACGGGAAATTAGATGAGCGAATATATTATTAACGTCCTCTGTGGCTCTGTTAAGTGCGTCCAAACGACCCACTTAACAGACGTCTTAGTCGTCTTGGACGTTTAATACGTTTAATATGAATACGAGACGACTAAACTTGTTAAAGCTTAGTATCAAAGTAAGTCAGGGACCCGATCACCTAACCTGATATGAAAATTCAATCCTGTAACAAAGGATGCCTTAATTGTTAATTTATAATACGAAAATTGACATGCCATCACAGTCATTAATGGTTATGACTATGAAAATCATTTTATGGACTTCCAACGCTTAACACTTAATTAAAAATACAATGTTCATGAGATTATGCAGTGTATATGTTGATTCAATACTGAAAGTGAAGACAATGTATACAGGATTTACGTCAATCTATCAATTCGCGCGGTTTGTGGAGTTGCTTGAATAAGTCTTCAATTGCTCGATGTAACGCAGTTTCTTTGGTGAAGCAATGCTCCGTCTCTACCTTTGTTCCAGTTTCAACATCTTTCGCATTCCCAACGTATACCTCACGTTTTGTAACTGAGTACTCAATTTTATGGCCATCACGCTGAAGTATAAGTCAAGAATAGACATTAGAAATAACGGAAAGACAGAATAGACAGAAAGGAGATGAAAGAAAGAGTGAAATAAAGGAAGGGTGGGGGAAAGAAGAATGAAATAAGGAAGAGAAAAAAGGAAAGAATGAATGGAACCGAACGATAAAGGACGAAAGGATGAAGATGATAAAATATAATTGTTTATATACTTACATTTTCTTTTGTTGGTGGAACTGCGTAGGTGTCTATAAGACAAGTATAAATGTAAAGTATTTAAAGGCATTTAAAATATTTCCAGTTTCATTCCGGTATAGAAAAATAACTACCTTCCGATTTGTTGTGAGGCCATTCTTCTATTATATCAGGATTTTTGAACATGTTGTGTACAACTGAGGCAGCCATAACACTGGCAAAAGGCTGCCATTTTTTTGTGCTCTTTTTACTTCCATCTGCTTTATCTGATACTGCTTTGATAACAGCCCATTCCATCGTAAGATCATACGCCGCTGCATAGAGACCTAAAATTTTAGCACAAAATGATAAAATAGTATATGAAATGAGTGGAAGTGGTCGTTTTATAGACATCCTGTTAATGCATTTAGCAGCAATGGAGCGTCAGGGCTTATCACGTTCTGGAATCTGGGTTAAAAATGCACAGTCACAAGAAATTTCCCATTAAATGCACGTACTCCCACTCTCGAATTCGATTTAAAAACTACAGGTTGACTCATTTATACACCGCGATTTCAAGCCCTATTTGTGTAGAGTGCACAGATGGCAGAGCTTCTCACTTTTGCTTGAATGATGTAAGAGTCTCCTACGGAGTCCTGCCTAGTACCTACCTGCACCCTCCATTTCAAGACCAAGTGCGGTTTTAAAATAATCCAGTAACTTTTGTCGTCTGTCAAGATTATCAACCAGATCAGAACCACTTAACATCACAGCGTCTCGATGAACTTCTACTTTTAAACTGTTCGGGTCTTTTAATGGTGGTTCCCAACCATCAGCTGCATGCGGAATAAGACGCGCCATATTTCTACTAACGTCTACTTTGGGGCCGCGATACTCCACTGAGTCATCTGCATCGACTTTCGTATGGTCAAAAGTGGCCAATTTGGTAGAAATCACGACATCGCCAAGTTTTGCTTTATGCGGTTGCATGGTTGCACAAATCCCGACAAAAAGGGCAACTTTTGGGTTTAAAATTCCAGCAGCATTTGTGACAGCCGTCTGAGCCTTGCTTGGTGCTTGTTCACATCTCATCAATGCAACTTTCACATTCTGATCACCAAATTCACCAAAATATACGTATCCCAGGTCTTTATGATAACCTCGTCGGACTTGTTCCATATATGAATAACAAGCAATGAATTCATGGTCATTTGTTGTTATTAGCAGAATATCTGTCGGTAATCCTGATTGAATCTTATCACTAGACCACTTAAAATGTGTCTTCCCAATTTCCTTCATAGTTGGGAGAGTAAAATTGAGTTCCGGCGGTGGTGCTACATGATCACTGCTTTCACAAGCCATGATAATATAAAATCAACTCGTTCTACAAAGTTTCAATGCAATTAACTACGATGACTCAGGGTTGTATTGCCAAGTGGCTGGACTGGCTGCTGGTCATGCTCAGCATGCCAAAATATTTTTAAATCAAAGAAATTTTTTTAAGTCTTTTGTCATGAAAATTAATGCCCAGCATGATGTACCCTCACTTGGGTGTCATCCATCGACTTCATTCATCTTAAGTTTCCGGTTGCGAAAATATCTTTATTCATTTACTCTGAAGATATCTTGAGTCAAAGACAAAAAGTTGATCTTTTTAAACATACATATACATCTTTTTAAACATACTGAAACTGTCCTTAAAAGCATACATAGAATTGAAATGCTAATGTAAAATTTTACAGCTTTTGCTGAATATACGTCAAATATTGACAGTGAACATATCATCAGACGGACCTATATCATAAATGTTTTGAATCTGAAATCTGCCTGGTACTTGTCTCGTACCCAGGTCCCATGATTTGCAATGCTGGCGCGTGCATGAGTCAATGATGTAGTAAAGCACCCTGGGTACGAGGCAGACCACAGAACAGGGATGAGGCAGACCCGACACTGAATCACGCATATATGCGCACACTATCGATGTTTTTTTTTGAACGGAGTACAGTTCGATTAAAGTGAGTGAAGTGTAAACCACAGTCTATGCAAGCTAGACAGTCGCTTTGCGATGTTCCTGATTGTAATTTAAAATGAAGATCATGACATCTTGTACTTAGTGCAGTCACTTGCTGCATGGGTTCATGAAGTTAGAGATCACGGGGATTATAGATTGCATAATTTCCCGAGTGGCAGATGCGGTCAGCGCGCTGCCCCTTACCTCTGAGTTAAACTCGCTATACAGCAGGTCGAGGGCAGGGATTTACTTGGTTTGGGTAACGTCCCCGTACTTGATAAGCTCGTTAGTAGAAATTGGTTGGTTCTCTCCGGTGGTTCGAGGATTTTTCTCCGAGTACTCCGGTTTTCTTAAGTCCTCATTAAAAACTAACCCTTGACTAAATATTTAACCCTCAGAACCTTTGTCTATTGGGTAGTAAAACCTGTTATTAAGAATTTCCGTCCACCACATTATTTAGTGGTAAACACAATAATACTAAAAAAGAAATGATGAACACCGAAATACTACATGTGCACTAACATTTTAATAAATGAAGTTTGAGATAGCTATGTATTTGACTATATATATATATATATAGTCAAATCTGCAGACATGCATGTTTCGCCGTTCAACGGCTCGTCAGTGCAGCTTGTAACGCAGTCTAGATGCGAGTGACTTCGTATTTATACACCATACTCTTGCCCTCACCAAGCGCATGTGGTACAATACTCAGACACATGCGCATCCAGACATGCGTGAAGTGTCTTGGGGCCAGAGTGCTCAAACGACCACAAGGGAAGTGAGCTTTTTGCATTATAGCTTATAGCCACCAATTAACCTCACAGAGTGCTCAACAACACAAGTGAAGGAGCATATATAGTCAAATCTGCAGACATGCATGTTTCGCCGTTCAACGGCTCGTCAGTGCAGCTTGTAACGCAGTCTAGATGCGAGTGACTTCGTATTTATACACCATACTCTTGCCCTCACCAAGCGCATGTGGTACAATACTCAGACACATGCGCATCCAGACATGCGTGAAGTGTCTTGGGGCCAGAGTGCTCAAACGACCACAAGGGAAGTGAGCTTTTGCATTATAGCTTATAGCCACCAATTAACCTCACAGAGTGCTCAACAACACAAGTGAAGGAGCATATATAGTCAAATCTGCAGACATGCATGTTTCGCCGTTCAACGGCTCGTCAGTGCAGCTTGTAACGCAGTCTAGATGCGAGTGACTTCGTATTTATACACCATACTCTTGCCCTCACCAAGCGCATGTGGTACAATACTCAGACACATGCGCATCCAGACATGCGTGAAGTGTCTTGGGGCCAGAGTGCTCAAACGACCACAAGGGAAGTGAGCTTTTTGCTATATTATATATATACATAGTGTTACAGGAGTTAATTTAATTTAATAATAATTCGTCACAATTTACATGTGTTCAAACAAGCAACACTGACACTAAATAACACACTTACAATGTAACATCACTAATATGGACGTGATTGGAGAAAGGAACAGGACTTGCGTCCCAATTGACACCTTACCCCTGTGCCCCTATCAATTAGTACAAATATTTAAACTAACAACTATAAAACTATATCATAATATAAAGTTAAGTACAGCCAGGAGGACTGTATGATGGTCATTTAGCATTATAGAATTTATGCAGACTGTTTCTGAATATGGATATACCAGAGTCGTTTTCAGATTTCAGTTCAGACAGATTTGCCGACCTTATATAAAACGAATTCCTAAAGTAGTTTTATGTTTTATCAGAAAGTTGGAATTCTATTACGCTCTATTCAATTCTGAACTACGTAAAAATTGCCGTCTGCCACGCAAGATATCTAGAAACGAATCTTGTGAACCAGGCAATGTTCCTAGACAAATGTTGAAAAGTCCCATTTCTCTCTCGTTTGGTCACATGATGTTGTGGTCTTGGGAGTTCGTCGTATCTTCCTCTGTTTCAAACAAAAGAACAAACAGGATGTTTTACGGACAACATTTGATGTCGTCATTTTATTATCATAAATTGGTTGGGACATCCATATTTTTTGGTCTATGAACATTTTGAATGCGTTTCATTTTAAACATAGTACATTGGTTTATTCTATAGACTTGTATAATTCTAAATTAGTTGATTAGAATGACCTTTTTTATTTAAATTTTTAATGCACGATGTAAATAGATAGAATGGGTATAGATTAGTAAGTTTTCATATATTTAATGGACGAAGTAAATAGATAAAATAGATATAGATTAGTAAGTTTTTTACATTTGTATTGTAAACACATTGTAAATTAGCGTAACTGCTACTAAATGTGTCAATAAACCATTACCATTTACCACTGAGACTGAACTAGGCAGGATTATAACCAGGGCGCTTATATACTGGGCGAGTGATGCAAAAAAGGACTGGCACGAGCGTGCTTTTCGGCAAAGGTTGACAGGGAGCGTGTTTTTTCCCACGGTTGTATTTTTGCTGTTTTCCCTTGAACCACGAAATTTTTGAAGAACCTATTAACTGTAACGACGAAGTAGTAACTAATGTGTGGTATGAGTGCTTGTTTGGCCTATAAAGATGTACTATGGAAGAAATATTGAGGATAATGACTTGTACTTTTGATGACTTGTAATCTTGTAAAAATTTGTCATGATTATATATTAACTACCAATCGTTTCAGCCAATCACAATACCGCTTTCAACCAAAATCGTATCTGATTGGTCAGTTGTAATCTTCCCTAGTGACACATAGAAATTGCTAGCTTAGCATAAAATTGGATACTCGGTCTAGGGTACATCAAACATATCTGGGCCAGTGATCCGGGTTTAAAGTTCAAAGCAGTCTTACCAAGGATAAGAGGAGATCTCTTCACCAGATATTTTCGCCCCACCTCTTTCAAACTTGTTATCGGTCGGACCATCGTTACATACCTCGCCTTGCGAAAGAAAAACAGACGGTAAATATAAACATGATGATCGTACTTGATTTTGCAGTCTACCCCTACTTCTACCTAGATGAGGAAATATTAGGTAACAAAACTATAATTGGGAGGTAAACCTTTGGTTTTGAGTTCATGTGAATAAAATTTCGCATTAAACAAATAGAGGTTGCTGAGATCGTCATCATAAATCTCGTCATGTTGAAAAACAATGATATTAAAATTATTGCAAATAATAGTTGTTGATTCTACTGATTCTATTGATGTTGTAATTCTTACCTCGTTCGTTTCTACGTCGTAACTGAGCACAGTGCTTAAGAACCATTGCTAGATTTTGTTTTTGAATCCTGCAAATTCGTTCTTGAATATGAAGGTTCTTGCGTTGCATTTCACGGAGACTTTCCTTGCTGTCACATTGTTTGAGATGTCGAATTGAAATATGGGTGGCAGAGAAGCGATGAATGCCAATTCTGCTGAATACATCTGCTAAGCCAACCAAAGCTTCAAGATAGAACAAAGTTACATCATTTTTTTCTGCTTGTTCGGCCGAGTTGGTAAAGATCTTTATCGCTCTAGAGTAATACTCTTCATGGTTGATACGTAAATAGAACTCAGCAATGGCATTCAAATGTCTAGGATATCGAACTAGATCATCTTTTGTATTCAACAATTCCAAAAGATCATCACAAAGTTGGACGCCATCTTTGATATATTCCTTACGATCTTCAATGCTCTGGAGTGATAGCATGCTGTCGTAGCATTTCAAGATCTGTTGATCACAAACCAACGTGCTGTACTTGCAGCCTTTCGTTTTTTTCAACATTCCCATTTCGAAAAATCTTCTTTCTTCATGAATTAACTGTTGGTAACGATGGATTGCATTCTTCAAGTCCTTAGCATGGACGTGGTCCTCTTTCTTCATATGTGTACCATCTTCACAGACATAGTCGTCATTAACCAGAAGATATAAAAGAGCATTGCATTGCACCAAGTATTCATGAAAGACAGCATCATTAGGTTTCATTCCCTTGCTGATTTCAAGTGAAAGGCAATAGGCTAGCTTTAAAAGATCGATGTAAAAGCTTGGCTGTTTCGTCGTTCTCGTTTCTCTATTACTGTAGAAATAGTAGAAATAGTTTCGACCAAAGCTGTAAATCATGGAGAGATAAAGTTCTGGTAAAAACATTTTGCGATAGGCATTCACGCTGTATGCCGCCCCATGGTTAACAAACACTTTAACATCACTTGGTGAAAGCGGATGTGAGAATTTGATATTTTCCTTCAATGTCTCATTCTCCCTAACTGGTTCAGGAAAGATAGCGAGATCTTGTTTGTTAACAGCGCGCGAGAATACAAGTTCTTCAATTATGCTTGGCGATAGTTCTGAACTCTTCTTAGTCAGTTTTGTGAACAACTGATGAGCGACAGCTAAATCATTGTTAGTAATACGATGCACCTCTCTATCACTGGAGTTTCCAAGCGAACTTCCCGAGATAACCAACTCATCAGCAGGTTGTAAATCTTCGTCGGTTATTCCACAAACCGTATGAAGTAGATCCCTAGCACAGGTAAAATGAACATCCAGTTCATGCTCTGAGGTGGACTGTTGCTGAGTGTATGTGAAGCCAACCAATTCTGATAATCGAGCTAATGCTATCGAAGTACGATCATCTTTCGCCCACTCTTGCTTGTCTTGCTTGTCACTTTCTTGTTTGACCCCACACTCTTTCAGAAACCGCTCCGCATGTTTACGCACCGTATGTTGAAGAAAATAATCTTTGGAATAACGGTTATCTTTACTGATGTATCTGACAAATATTCCCGCCAATTTGTAGAGTAGATCTGCTTTCATTGATTCATCAATCATGTCTTCGATCACATACTGGGTGAAAGAATGAAAAGAAAAGAACCGAATACCATTTTCGTTTGTGATGTGAACCAATGACTTCAGCTCATCATGTAGATCATCTAAATCTGTCTCGTTTTCGCAATGATTGCTTGAAGATAGCTGATTGCTCAGAAGAAATTCTGGAATCGTGTTACTAGAGATAACAGTAATAGTGGCAATAGCTGAAAATTTGTCACTATCAACTTCTTCTAAACATGCCCGGACACTTTCGTAAAGTGTTCGATCATGATTGTTTAGCTCAATTTGACGAACTGTCTTTGCTGATTTTTTTTGCTTTTGCAAATACGTTCGAGCAGTTATCTTTTTTTTCAACATGTACCATTTTGCAGCGGTCAGACCCAGGATATTCCAACCAAAATAATCACAAAGATCTAAAAGATCTTCTTCACTATTTCCAGCGGAAAGTTCCTCAAGAAACTCCAAAGCCTCATCAAATTTCTCTACTTGAAGTTCCTCTGCACCTGGGAGATCCAAAGACGGAGAAGTATTGTTGGTTGTGATGATTATGTAAATTGAACTTTGGATGTTCCACAGTTCTTTAAACCATTTGTCAGATGGCTTCTTTTCTACGTTATCTAACACAAATACTATATCTTCACTTTCAGCTTTTTGTTCAATCGTTTGAAATAACGTTTTATACGATACACCAAGTCCCTTGGCAAGGTCAGTTAACAAAGCGATGATACTATTTTGCCCCTTAGAGACATCTATGCACCAACTTATACCAAATTTGTTTTTGTTCACATCAATATAATGCAGAGCCGCGAACGTTTTCCCCGTTCCAATCGTTCCATGCAACGTTTTGGGTTTTCCTTTTTGGATCTTCTGAATTTCATCATCAATTTCTTTTCTTGCACAGTAGCTTTGAACTGGTAGAAACTCATGGTAGTTGGAAACAGCCACTTTACTTGTAGGACCTTAAAGTACACAAATGACCGTTTCAATTAGATATAATACAGTTGTTATTGGCTTAATGCGTGGTGCCTTTGATCTCTGCAGTTGGGGCTCGATTCCGTCCCATGTAAAAAGAGTGCTTCTAGATTTTCCTCGTGTAGTAATACTGGCCCAACAGTTTACAACTGATAGAGCTATACAGTATATAATAATATTATATAGCTAAGCTTAGTTCAAGCATAGTTTTATATTTCGTAAATATGAATATAAAAAGATCACATATCAAATTTCCATAACCAATAGAAAGTAGAAGGTGTGTTAAGTTGCATACAGTATGTTTAATAGGGTTTAATAGATAGTTGCGTGCGCACAAAATGCAGGATTATATCTAATAAGAGCATTTACTAAGTACTTACTTATACACTTAATAAGAGCATTTACTTGATACATTCAGGCTAGGATCAGTTAGATCTAGTAAATCCATCAAATTAGACTGTTTGATAAATACATTCGAATAATGTGAAGCAAAAACATCATGAACTTTCCACTCAGGCTTCACCTTTGTTGACTTTGCTCATAGGAGTCATAGACAACTCCGTCTCGCTGTCCAATTGTTAAACGGACAATTATAAGCTGCATTTAAAATAATTGCAATTTCATTACTGTACCTTTCGCGTCTTCAGTTTTTTTGTAGCCAGGCCAGTGTTCTATCACAGTAGGATGTTTGAACATGTTGTGAACAACAGATGCCGCCATTGCACTGGCAAATGGCTGCCAAATTTTTGTGTCCTCTTCACTTCCATCTGCAAAATTAGACACTCCTTTGATAACAGCCCATTCAATGCCAAGATCACGCGCAGCTTCATATAGACCTAAACACAAAATGCAATACACTATGTGGAATGAGTGGACATTTTGATTTTATAGACATTCTGCTGACGTATTCAGCAATTGTGCATCAGAGCATATCCGGCGTTCTGGGTTAAAAAATTTCAGTTAATCTTTAAAGATGAAGATTAATTTCTGTTTAATATTAAAGTCACAAGAAATCCCCCATTCATTCTCTTCCTCTCACGAATTCAATATGAGAACTACAAGTTCACAAATTTCTAACAGTTGTTTACAGCCGTGGTTTTAAGCCTTGTAGAATGCACAGATGTCAGAGCCACTCACGTTTGCTTCAATGATGTACTAGCGAGCTTAAGATCTACGACGACGCGGCAGTCGACAACGCCATATAAATATGTGAATATAAAGAGACCGTGATTCGGTGATTGAACAACGTTCTTGTTTTAGCTCACAGCTTTTTATGCATGACTTTTAAAACGTTTCAACTGCAGTTATCGACTACAATGCAGGCCGTAAAAACAAACGCGAAATGCAGCTATTCATCCTTCTGACTTGCCGTCGTCCTGAGGACGTAAAAATGCTCTAGTTGGCGTCGTTAACAAGACAGAGACGACGGCGAGAATTCTCTTGGGACGACAAGTTTTTCCATTGCTTTATTACGAGCGAAAAACTTCATTGTTAGAAGGGCCGCGTCGTCGACGTTGCCGTTGTAGATACTAAGTCTAGGAGGCTTCTACCTACCTTTACCCTCCATTTCAAGACCAAGAGCATCTGGAAAATCATTCAGTAACTTTTGACGTCTTTTAAGATTATTGACCAACTCCGGGCCACTTAACATCACAGCGTCACGATGAACTTCGACTTTGAAACTGTTCGGGTCTTTTAGCGGTGGTTGCCAACCATCAGCTGCACCCAGAATAAGAAGCGCCATATTTCTACTAACGTTCATTTTAATGCCGCGCCACTCATCTGTGCCATCCTCCCTGACTTTCTTATCATCGAAGGTCGCCAATTTAGCAGAAATCACGACATCGCCAAGTTTTGCTTTCTCCGGTTTCATGGTTGCACAGAGCCCGACAGAAAGGGCTACTTTGGGCTGTAAAATTCTAGCAGCATTTGAGACTGCCGTCTGAATTTTGCTCGATCCCTGTTCACATTTAATCAATGCAACTTTCACATTCTGCTCACCAAATCTACCAAAATCTACGTATCCCAGATCTTGATGATAACTTCGTCGAACTGGTGTCATATATGAATAACAAGCATTGAATTCATGGTCATTTGCTGTTAATAGCAGAATATCTGACGGTAGTTGTGAGTTAATCTTATCCCTCTCCCAGTGGTAACATGGCTTCCCAATTTCCGTCAGAGTTGGGAGAGTGAAATCGGATTTGAATTCCGGCGGTCTGCTTTCATCCGACATGATGATAAAGAATTAACTCGTTCTACAAAGTTTCAATACAATCAGTAACAACGATAACTCAGGGTTGTTTGGCCACCATTGACGTGGCAGAACGTCTTGCGGCTCAGCATGCCAAAATATTTTTAATGCAAATAATCTTTAAATTTTTAAGTCTTTTATTATGAAAATGAATGCCCAGCGTGATGTAAGTAAAGAACCATCGAGTCAAAGACGAAACGTTAGTTTATAAAATAGGTCTTTGTAAAATTTGTATACACCTCGAAATATTAAGATTATGATATAACTACAATCTTAATAGATAACATTCAAAGACCCTAATCTTACTCTAAGACTTATAATAGAAATACAATTTTTTACTGAATGCACGCAGATTCAGTATCCACAATTAAGTAATCCAGGATATTTGTTTATTAATCTTGTATTAATTTTGGTTCCTTGAGTTTCTTGACTCCATTAATCACCCTATCAGCGGTCTTAATATTATTCTTCTCTGCAGTTACTTCAGCTGCAACATCTCTTCCCGTTCCATAGATCAAGGTTCTTTCCATGAGTAGATTCTTCCTGAAACTGAGTATTCAATCGTGCAACCATTATACATTTTCTGAAATAGAAGCTGTAGAATAGATATTGGGTTAATAGGAAATAAAAAAGGAGCAGGAAAATGGGGGAGAATAGAATGTTGTAAGATAAAACGTCGGTTGACTGTTGTGTAAAACTGCCTGAAAATACAATAAGAAGGCCCTTCGTTCTTCGGCCCTACTAACTTCCAGACGAAGGGCCTTCGCTTTTCGATATTCAAACGGTATGACGTAATTTTGGTGATTAAGATATAAGAAGAAATAATGTAAGAAAATTTGCCATCCTTGCTACAAAAGATGTCTCGTTAATTTATACTGAAATGCGAAAATTGACATGCCATTACAATCATTCATGATTGTGAAAATCATTTATGGGCTTTCTATGTCTTTAAAACGTAAGATAATTAGATAAATATGCAATGTTATTAGATTACATAATGCAAACACAGTGTTTATGTTGATTCAATACTTAGGATGATGTATAGAGGACATACGTTAATTCATCTTATATCAATTTGCGTTCCTTCAGTTTCTTGAACAACTCTTCAGTTGCTCCATAAATTGCCTGATCAGCGGTGTCAAAATGATTCTTCTTCACAACAAAACCAGTTGCAACATCTTTCGCTGTTCCATCATACACCCAAGGTTCTTTCCATGAGTGAATTCGTCCCGAAACTGAATATTCAATCGTGCGACCATTATACATTTTCTAAAATAGAAGTTGAGAGGTAGACATCAGGAAGGAAGGAAGGAGGGAAAGGAGGAAGAATATATATATTTATTATATACACAAGCTCTGGATATGAGGTATTCTGCAATCTGATTATATTGGTTCTCTACTAGCAGGATATTAGCTCATATCCTGCTAGTAGAGAAAAGTAGAAAAATGGCTGGTAGATTTGGACAATTAAATGAAGAGGAAATTCAAGTTTTACTTGAAAAAAGTAAATATCCAGATCCAGAGCTTGTGTATACAGTTATTCTAATCACTCTCGTCGTATATGACTGATAGCCGACTCGGCGCTATCGCGCTTCGTTGGCTATCAGCTCATATACGACTCGAGTTCGTAGAATAACTGTTAAATATATACATGGATGGTTGGAAGGTAGAATGGAAAGGAGGGAGTGAGGAAAAATGGATGAAAGAAAAAATGAAAGGCAGGAGCGAGGGAGGGGAAGAAAGGAATGAAGGTGAACGAAAGAATAGAAGGAAGGAAGGATGGATGGAGATAAAGGAAGAAACAAAGAAGGAATTAATGAGGGAAGGATGAAAGAAATTGAAAGAGGGAAGGATAAAAGGCGAAAGAAAAATGAGACGAGAAGAAAGAAAAGATCAGATAAAAGGAAAAGGTAGTTAGGAAGAAGGGAAGGAATGAAAAAAGAATGGATGAAGGGAAGAATATAAGGATGGATGGAAGTAGTAAAGGAGAGATGGATCATGTAAGAAATGAAAGAAAAAAGGAAGAGGGGATCGAATTATAGGATAAAAGAAAGAAGATGAAATTTAACTATATTGATACATACTCTTCCTTCTGTTGTACCAGCAATACCCTTGAGAAACTGTTCAATAGGAAGTGATGGTCCTGATGGAATTGGTGAATTGTTTGGTGCAGGGGTGACTACCAAGATATAATCATAAATGGACATTTATAAACTACATATAAAAAATTCCAATCTGATCTCGGTGTAATAGACAGTACAAATTCTTTAATTTTCATTTATCATTCATGAGCAAAACACAGGAAATCATGACCACTTGTATATCTGATACAAAATCCTACTGATTTCCTTCATATCTTTAAGATTATTAAAGAATACGAACACAGCCACTCGTGCTGTATATATTACCTGCAGTACTCATAGCTCCTTGTACAGGTTTTTGATAGTTAGGCCAATTCTGTATTATATCGGAATATTTGAACATGTTGTGAACAACAGATGCGGCCATTGCACTGGCAAATGGCTGCCAATTTCCTGTTGCTGTTTTACTTCCATCAGCAAAATCTGACACGCCTTTGATAAGCGCCCATTCTATGCCAAGATCATACGCCGCTGCATATAGACCTAAAAATGGTACAATGGTTAGTGCATACATGTATCTTTCCACTCCTGCAATATACAGTTGTTGTTGTATGATTGTTTCTATACTTGACGGTTTGTAAGATCAAACTACCTGAAAAATATAACAAGCACTTCGACGTTTCGAGCGAAGGCCCTTCGTCTTGAAGTTAGTAGCATGGCAAACAGACGAATCATCCATCAAGACGAACTATCCGCGCATTTCCGTCCGCACAGGTAAACTTTGCGTGCGTAGTTCGTCTCGATAGGTAAAAGTAAGCGTGATTTGTTCGCAGAACCATCGCTAGTACAGATCGCGCTATTCTAGCTAGTTCGTCTGGATTGTTTGTGTTTTGTTTTAGTTCCCTACTATACAAATGATCCGTGAAACGGATAAGCGACCGCTTCCCCACGAACCATGCACGCCCCTGAAAATATTCCATTGATTATTAACTGTGTATCGTACCTTCCCCTTCCATCTCAACAGCGAGTGCGTCTGGGTAATGTCTCAGTAACTCTTGTCTTCTTTCAAGATTATTTACCAACTCCGGACCACTTAACATCACAGCTTGGCGATGAACTTCAACGTCTAAACTGCTCGGCTCTTCTAACGGTGGTTCCCAAGCATCTGCTGCAAACGGTATCAGATGACCCATATTTTTGCTCACGTGCGTTTTAAATCCGCCCAATTCCTGTGTTCCGTCTGCGGTGATTTTCTTATTGGAATAAGTCGCCAATTTGGTGGATATAACTACATCTCCTAGTTTAACTTTTTCGGGGTTTATCAAGCCACAATAACCGACACAAATTACAGCTTTGGGTTTCAAGATTTCCACTGCGTTTTTCACAACAATCAGCGAAGCGCCCGGCTCCGTCGAACCTTTCCCGCATCTTATCAATGCAATTTTCACCTTGAATAAAATTACAGGGTAATAAATAGATGATAAATACGAACTTGGGCAAAGAAAATATATTTCGACTGATAATTCGGCTGTCTATAAATGTGGCAACAGACCTTTCAGTTTGTTTTGACTTATTATATCAGGAAAATATCCCGCATGATCTGTTCCTAGAAGTACTGCCAAGTATAGATCGCACTATTGTACCTAGTTTTTTTTATTATTCATCTTATGTTTACAGTGAGCCTGTTTACATGATTCCGTTTCGTCGGGACGGGATGGTAGACAGATGAAGACAAAGCAAGACGAATAATCCAAACGAACTAGCATGCACGATTAACTCTCTGCTGCTAGAGTAGCTAGACTAGCGCGATCTGAATACTGGCAATAGTTCTGTGAATAATCCCTAAATTCCAGATGATCCGTCGACGGAAAATATAAATCGAGTCAACTAATCTATATAAGTGAATAAGAATTAACATTATATTCACCCCTCCATCACCAAACGTGCCAAAATCCACCATTCCCAAACCATGACACCAACTTCGCTTCTTATTTTTGAGATAATAGTAACAGTTAACGAATTCGTGATCCTTAACAGTGACCATGAGAATATCAACCGGCAGCTCCGGCTCGATACTTGCCCATAGTATACGCGATGTCCCGATATCTTTACTCTTCGGGAGAACGATATTTAGCTCAGGTGGTAGGGCAATGTCGTTATTATTCTCACAAATTCCGTCCGAATTGCGTGCGTCCAACGACATCGCGAAATGAATATAATATTTGGAACTGTTTACATAGAATTTTGTACCTTTCCTAATACGTCATTGTAATTTTCGGGGAAACCCAAACAGTTTGATCCTAACCTCAATTACTAGGAAAATATGACGTAAAACGAACAGACATGTTCTATTATCTCGAGTTCCTGGAACTCAAATAGTCCCCTCTTAAGGCAAATTTGTTCTATTACAGTATTTCCTATAGCGGTGTGCTTGAGTTTAAAAGGCCAGAAAGAAACATATAGTTCAGCTGTTGAAATTAATTCGCATTGTAAAGGCTTTTTTACATGACCCGCTGGGTCGGGACGGGTGATTTTGATGTATTGAAATACTATATTAGTCAGCATGACCGACGTGCTATTTTCCTAGTGCATGATAGATTACAGTCTACACTACAGAATAATTGCAAACGGTAGCTTAGCATCCGAAATATTTAAACTACCGGACCATGTTCCGCCTCAATATTTGGAAATCAGTGAAGGTCTCGGGAAATGCCTATTGGGTAATCCGCCACTGCATAAATTATTTGATTTAAAAACACCCATTTCGGTGTTTTAAATCACGATAATAATATCGAGCACCTTCTCGTGTATGATGTAAAATATTTATACATAATGTATACTGTATAAGTCTGTATACAAAACAGGATCCACAATACCAAGTATTGAACTGTTGATGACATCCCGAGTCATTAAATCATTTTTGTATACCAGCATATCTTGTCTTCTGCATGTGTAAAGCAAAATAGAGAAAGGTACATCTTTTATAAGGGAATAATTTTCTAATTTAAAGCGAGTCAACCGTGCGGAAACTAATCGAGCAACTTTTTGCATATTAAAATGATCATTGAACAGTTGAATACATTGACATGCATAATTATATGTCTATCTTCCAGTTATAACCATTGCGCATGACTCAACTGCAATTCTATTCCGGCGCAGAACGCGTCATTTCGATGCGCAGTAGACATTATATCTAATGTCTGCCTCCTAATTATTATGTTTATCTTTTTGGTACAAATCCTCGTAGTATATTCACATATTTTACATTTTGAGTTCTTTCGTCATATATTTCTACCACTACACTTTTGTTGTTATATGAATATTGAGGCTGAAATTACCCAAATTAGCAATTTTCTAAGAAGTGAAATACTGTACTTTGTCTTAGCTCCGTAAACTAAGAATGTATAAGAATGTACATGAGCTCACTGATCTTACTTTATCGTAAATTTCTCAGAAAGATAAGAATATCAGCCTGAGTAGGAATTTTCGTACTCTTATAAAAGTAGAGTAAAATGTACAACTAGTCTAAAAAATTCAGTTCTTGCAGTTTCTCCAGGAGAGCTTTAATTGTGTATTTTACTGCCTTGTCTTCTTCAAGAAAATTTCCTCTCTTCATAGTGATGCCAGTCATTTTATCTGTTGCCGTCGCTTCATATTTCCAAGTCCAGCTTTCTGTCAGTACGTTCGGTAGTCTTCTATCTGATTCGTACTTTATCATACGATCTCTATATTTACACTAAATAGAATAATTAAAAACACCTACATTTAAAAGCACAACCAGCACCCAAAGAACCCCTCAAAACCTTAGATCGGACCTACCTGCCCGCTATCTCCAAAGCTTGCTCGTTGTATAAACTCGTCAATAGAACATCTTACAACTGTTCTAGATCTAGCGGGTTGATCTTCGCGTAATGGCCTGGATGGCGTGCTTACAACATCAACTAGAAAGAATAGAACAACAACATATTTTAGCTACGGTTCATTTTAGCTACGTATTTACCAGTGGTATTTACTGATTGGTTATCCTTATTAAAAGGAGTAATGTTGAATTAAAAGTAGGCATTTTCAGTGCTAGTTTGGGAAAATGTTCTCTACCGCCCCTAAAAATTTGGGTCCGTACGCCTATGAGAATGATCAACATGAGTGAATAGCTCAGTTATACATAGTTCTAATGCTTATATAGTTACCTTGTTCTATTCTATGTAATTTTCGAAAACTAGAACAATAGTATTTAGGCATGTGATTTATATCCAAACTCCAAAGTTGTTTGTGAATTAGAATTGGGTAGCAACAATGTAAACAGCGTTAGGTAAATTTGTGTATCCTAATTAATTATACAATCCTTAATTTCCTATAAAAATTTGGGTCATCCAAAAAAATTGGCCAATACCTCTAGCTGCCAGTGGCACTGTCTCGACTTTCTTGTAGTTAGGCCAATTCTGTATTACATCAGGATGTTTAAACATGTTGTAAACAACAGATGCCGCCATTGCACTGGAATTTGGTTGCCAATTTTCTGTCATCTTTTTACTTCCATCAGCAAAATTTGACACTCCTTTTATAACAGCCCACTCGATACCAAGATCATACGCTGCTGCATATAGACCTAAAATTTAAGCACAAGTTAAAAATGATAATATAAGGATTGAGGAACACTGATATATGCAGTGAGTAGCCGCATTTTTCCTGGAAATATTTTGCAAGTTGCAGTGAGATGTCAGATAAGTGCAGGCTAGTCTGTTTGACAAAACATTGTGATTTGATGATTTTCCAAACTTGCGAGGCACAGACGCACAGTTGCAAACTATACTCAAGTGGCTTAACGAAATTTTGATAACTTGTCGAAAAAACACCAAACGTTTTCAGACATTCGGTACCCAAACTTGCATTTTTCAGGATCATGACTAAATTGTGGCATGACTACAGCCAGCCCAATTTTCAACGGAGCGCGACGATGATCACGCGTACGGCGGGCTTTGGTACTTATGAAATACGCCCATTCTCGTACCCAAGATTATGTGGCTTTCACAGAACCCAGCCCAGGCTTCAACTTGGACGCGTGATTAACACGCAGTACGCGTGGAGCGCAGGAGCGCGCAATGATTGTGCAATAAGAAGGCGGCATCTGTTGCATA
Organism: Trachythela sp. YZ-2020; assembly: GCA_016169945.1. NCBI lineage: Eukaryota > Metazoa > Cnidaria > Anthozoa > Malacalcyonacea > Clavulariidae > Trachythela > Trachythela sp. YZ-2020. Next base: position 1,947,894 of record JADLSH010000098.1, on the reverse strand, counting down.
CCTTCCCCCTCCATGTCAAGGCCAAGAGCATCTGGGCAATGTCTCAGTAACTCAGCTCCTCGTTCATGATAATTGACCAACTCTGGACCACTTAATATCACGGCTTGAGAATGAACCTTAATTTTAAGGCTTTGGCTTGCATCTTTTAACGGGGGCACCCAACCGTGGTCTGCAGACAAAATAAGACGAGCCATATTTCGACTCACATTCGCTTTGATGCCGCGTAACTCCACTGTGCCATCGGCCGTGATTTTCTTACCTATAAGTCGCTAATTTCGAAGAAATCAGGACATCGCCCAGTTTTGCCTTCACCGGGTTTACGGTTGCACAGAAACCCACAAAAAGGACAACTTTGGGGTTTAAAATTTCGGCAGCATTTTTCACAATTATTACAGCCGACATCGGGCCCATTTGGCATTTAATCAACGCAACTCGACTGACATTTCGTTCGCCAAATTCACCAAAATCTACCATTCCAAGATTATCGCACCAACATCGGCGGATTGGTTTTAACTTCATGTAAGAATAACAACTGTTAAATTCATGATCTTTTACTGTTATTAAAAGAATATCTATCGGTAGTTGTGATTGTATTTCATGACTAGACCATTCATAACGCGTCGCTCCAATTTCCATTCGAGTTGGGAAAGTTAAATTCAGTTCTGGCGGGGCCACGACAGAATCGCTGCTTTCATATTTTTCGCTTTTCCTTGTGTATAACGACATTTTAATAGCGAGTAATTCTTTCTATAATGTTTCAGTACAATTTTGAACGACGAATGACTCAGGCTTCATGCAAATTGCTCATGTATCAGTTTTCGGGGAAAACCCTTTTGATTTTGGGAAATTCGTTAATTCGAGACAGCTGATTAAAAATTTGCATTTCTCATTTGTAACTCAATACTGAAAGGGAATGGCTTTTAACCTTCAATGTTTTATCTATTTTCTAGTTATTTTTTGTAGGTAAAGCTCTATTTGCAATAATTCAAAGAGATTAAACGTGAAATTTGACACTAGACAGTCATTTGCATGGGAGGTCATGGAAGGATAAACGACTGTAGATAAAAACATAGGTAGACTTTCAGTAAGTGTTTTATATGGTGGTCAAATTTGGAATGTAACCTTTATTGGAGCGAGCAAATGACGTTGAATGTTTCCATCAAACACAAGTCTTTCTTTTAGAGTTGACCCCTACACACGTAAAAATCTCACATCTTGCCAACAAGATGTGTTCGCAACAGGCTTGTAGCAAGCTTGTCAACTAGTTGTTACAATGTTGTCATTTGATCAATTTGCTACAAGTTTGTCACTCACAACTTGTTAACAAGTTGTTGAATTGCAGGACGATAACAAGTTGTTGGAACAACTTGTAACAAGTCTTTTGATTCAACAACCTTGTAGCAAGTTGTCAACAAATCGTTGACAACTTGTGAACAAGCTGGGAACAAGCACTGCGAACACATCCTGATAACAAGTTGTTGAAACAGCATTGGTACAAGTCTGCTGCAGGTTTGTTACAACTTGCGCGTTTTTACGTGTGTATGAGCTGCACTGTGTCACTTAGTGAGACCCACCTATTCTCACGTGAAACTATCATGCTTCTCATCTGCCAATCACCTTTCCTTTGTGTTTTCTCTGTGTTTCTATCCAATATTTACTTATTTTATTTTACTTGACAAATAGATAACATTTGCCGTTGCTCAGTCAGTTATAGACACACAGATGACGTCATAACGTAGTTAGGCCCGCCCGGGGCGAGTAGATCAGTTCTAGGCCAATGAAAAGGCAGAATGAACTCAGATTACTATAATAAACAACGATGACTTCTATATACTGGGCCAAAAGGTATAGTTATCACCATGTGTGTATACCATGATGAGATCTACAAAGGGATGTAGATATCATTATATTACATGTGGGCCATGATGACATCTACAGTGGGATGTAGTTATCACCATATGTATATAACCCATAATGACATCTACAAAGGGGTGTATAACCAAGGTGATATATTTCAAAGAACTTGTAGTCCTTGAAACACCAATAATATCATTTCCCGCCCAAGTGAATTCTCTGAACTGAAACCTTGTTGGTGTTAAATACCATACATCAGGCGGCGATTTCAATAACAAATATGGCTGCTTTGAAATGAACTTTCTATTTCTCTACCAAAAATACAAGATTTTTATCGGTAGCTTTATTTCTCGGGTCTAATCAATATAATTAAGAAAAACGCATTAAAATATAAAGGTTTTTGTGTTATTTTGCCCTAACAGGATTAAAGTTCAATGATTTAATTTCCTCTGCTACTACAATAATATTTGGGCATTTTGGTCAAGTTTCAGCTACTTTTGTATACACTATATAAGATGACCTTTTGAGCTAAAGTGAAAGATATATTGTAAGTATCAAGATTTGTGAGTATTTACGAGTTTAAATATCTTTACCAGTAACACCGTTCTTAAGTACCAATATAAATAATACTATTAAAGATTAATTGAAAAATATACGACCCCCAATATTTAATAAGTTCATAGTGCTGTATAGAACTGACTCGTTCTGTAAAAAAAACTCTGTTAAAGTTACCCTGGAAATCCCTGGATAAATAAACGGGGATTTATTAAAGAACGAGGCTTCTTGATACAGTGCAAACTTTATATTAGGGCCTAGCTTTTATAGCAGTTTTAGGGGTCGAATACTCGAATACTTCGACTGTTATCTATAATTTATTGCTTATTTTAGTGCTCGAATTCTAGCCACAATAAGCTCATTTTGTATTAAAATACTCAAAACAATTTCAAAAATGTTCTGCCCACATTTAGAACACTCTATGTACTTTTACCATATATATCGCAAGACAATTATTTTCGAGATTCTGGCAATATCATATTTCCGGTTTACGCCATATCTTGTCAACGAGCGCTTTAAAGATTCTTAAATATTTCAATTCTCAAGTATATTTGTACACAATATGCTAGATGAATGTATATTTTACTATACCATTTACCCACAAGCTTTGTCTGGGGTTAAGCTTTTGAAATTTAAGGGGATTTATGTGTAAAATTTTGTTGTTATTCGCTTGTTAATATCATGTCATTGTAATTAAAATTCGACATAGCTTTGTGCCAATTTCCTGCCTTTAATAAGTTTAATTGTGAGAATTTTTGTGTTTTAGTATTGATCTTTCACTATGATATTTCACTCGTTGAGTTTCTTGATTCTAGTCGTTTTTGGTAAGGTTTCTGGTTAAATTGAAGACAAATTAAGGTATTTTATAATAGTACTCAACTTTCTAAATGCCCAATGTTAATTTTTTTATAGCATGCTAATTTGCTACATTGATATAGTTACTGGAAATTGTTATTTAAACTAAGTTGAACAAAACTAGCCTTTACATAAATTAGAAAATATAAAGCTCTTTTAGGCCGAGCGGTTGATGAGAAATCCAAGGTTAATTCTTTTTGTACAATGTGGCCAATGCTGAATGCCTCAATTTATTAAGATTGTTATATGAACTGAACTTACTGAACTATAAACTAGGGCATCTGCTACTTTATAGTTAACTTTTAACGCCTGACACTTTCACTATAAAAATATTTGGTGTTAGACAAAGTAAAATAGCAGACTAGGGTACATGCAATAGGGCAAATTGCAACTTAATGAGTTGATTTACAGTAATAGTTAACTAAGGTCAACCAATGTTTTAAAATTCTGTTTTACATTGTTGAAGTTTCTTTGACCAATGTGTGTGATAGTGTTTGTTCCTCTTTCAAAGACTCAGACGTAGTGTTGTCATAGTTTAATGACACCTGGGGGTGATCACAGAAACTTATATACGGTAATGTAAACCAGTGTGATGGCAACTTGTGAAGTCTGCACCCCTTGGCAGGGTCCATCTTCTTGGTATAAAGTTAGGCTGTAACTCTTTAATGGGTGATTCATGAAAAACTAACTGTTGTTTGATTTTTTTTATTAGTACAATGGATGATATTCAAAGTTATACAGATAAACTGAGAAAAACCTATCGCCAGTCTCTTGGTGAGTTGATTTATTTGCCGGTAGTTTACTCCTCAAGGGGAAACCCATGGGCATGAATAATCAAATTTCTCCATTGAGAAACTCATTTTATCTACCATCATCAAATTTTCAGATGTAGTTCTACCATTCACAAACCATGAAGCAGTTGTGTACTGTAATGATGAGGAATTTGAAACTTTACTTGAAGAAAAACATTCTGTTAAGGTAATGTTTAAACCTAAAATGAAAGATCACTGTTTAGAATATGTTTTAATTGGTTATATAATCTATTATAAGCTTTGGGTTTTTTAATTTTTCAGGTAGATTGATCCTAAAGATCCAAAGTTTATTGTATAGACGCTATGTCTAGCACCACACGTTCAAGATTTATATATATTATATATATATTCTATTTTATAGGATTTACAATCATGTATATATCTTTTGGAAAGACACATTGATTTACAGCAAGAAATTATTCAGGGTCTGACACACTTACAAGAATTACACAAGTAAGTCAATGTGTTATAAAAATGTTGATAAGAGTAGATTGGAGAAAGAATTGATGAGAGTTAATGGGATTTGATGGGAATTCCATGGGAGTTGAATCAGAGTTGCACAAGAATTGCATGAGAGTTGCATGGAAGTTCCACAAGAGTTGTCTTAGAGTTGCATGAGAGAAGCATGGAATGTGCATGAGACTTGCATGAGTATTGTTGAAGGTTGCATTGAAGTTGCATGAGAGTTGTATGAGAGTTGCATGGAAGTTCCACAAGAGTTGTCTTAGAGTTGCATGAGAGAAGTGTGGAATGTTCATGAGACTTGCCTGAGTATTGATGAAGGTTGCATTGAAGTTGCATGAGAGTTGTATGAGAGTTGCATGAGAGTTGCATGTAAGTTGCATATTGAAGTTGCATGAGAGTTGCATGGATATTGCATGACAGTTGTATGAAAGTTGCATGTAAGTCCCATGTAAGTTGCATGAGAGTTGCATGGAAGTTGCATGTGAATTGCACGAGAGTTGTAGGAGAGTTCCATGGAAGTTGCATGGGAGTTGCATCAAAGTGGCATGAGAGTTGTTGAGAGCTGATAATCTGAAACATTTTAGGTTTGATGAACGAACTTCACAGTATAATATTATTATGGATAAACTGCTTACTGCTCAGAACAAACTAGCAATGTTCAGAAGCCGGGCAGTACGATGTCTTACGAAGGTAACTGTATACAGGATAGCTCTATCTATTCTAACTAAACTGTTCTCCCTAGAGTTGCAGTAAGAGGCATATTGGTCCAGTGTTAGTGAGTGTTACTACAGGAGGAAACGACATTACCTTGAAAAAACCAGGGATGTTTGGTAGAGTCCAACTGCAAGCATTCTCACATACGACTGAGACGAAATTATTGTCAGAAAACTGCATATATATTGCAGGAATCAAACCTTGGTCGCAGAGGTGAAACACATACACTAACCTAGCAAGCCGTTGACAACTTGTCAACAAGCTGGGAACAAGTAATGCTAACACATCTTGATACCAAGTTGTTGGAACAGCATTGGTATCAGTCTGCTGCAGGTTACAACTTGTGCGTATTTACGCGCGTGTACATGCCATAACCATAGTACTGTGCCACCAATATCGCACTGAACACTAATCATAATTAATTATACATTCACAGCAAATTCAACTGAGATGTGGAGACTCCAGTATGCAGTTGCCTCGATGGTCAGTGAGCACGGACAAAGACATGATTCACGACCCAAACGACCCTTTAACCAAACCTTTCCCGAACGAAACAATCACATCACAAGCGAAGAATCCCCCAAATGAAAGCACGACTATAATAAAATCTGAAAATCTTACCAATACAATTTACGAAAATTATAACGGATTTGAAAAAACCTACGAGGAAAATTTGGATTTCGATAAAACAGATAACGTATTTGAGGAAAATCATACACGAAACGAAAGCGAAGTGTTTGGAAAACAACTCTCGGGAAACTTACATGAAAATAATAAACAACAAGAGTTAAATAGTTCTGACACAGTACACTGTGCTCAAAGTTTGGAAAAAGACGAGCTTTTGCAAGAAGATAAAATTAGTACTAGTATCGTTTCAGACTTTCCTCAAGAAAATTTAGTTGCGGAGAGTTCTGAAAAATGCAGAAATACAAACACCATTTCCGAAACTCAAAAAGGCGGGAGAAATAATATCGTTACTGAAACACATTCGGGAGCTTCTCGTGAGTCGGATAATCTCGAAAAGGTGAAGAATGATTTCGGCATGGCTGATTCAAAACATGATGTTAATGCTAATTCCGAACAACATTTGGTTCATTCAGTTAGAAGGGACACTGGAGTGCAGTTGTTTTTAAATGTTTCGAATTTCAATTCTGACCAAAGCGATGGAGAGACATCTCGAGTCAGTAGCAGACATATCGTTGAACCAGTGGAAGAAAGAGTGACAGTGGAGGTACTAAAGGCCAAGTCCAGCGATGTTGGTGAAGTACGGTCTGAGAAGGCAGCCATGCAAGCTGGATATAATGTTCCGAAGTTGGTTGATGAAGACTCTCAAACAAACACAGTAAGTCTCTTGTATTAATACGCCAATCATATTGCTCTAATTTGATCACACGATGATGCGTCCCGGGAATGGATAAAGTCCTTGCTAAATTTGGACGAAAATAAGTTTTAAATTTAACTGTAAGGTCTGTTCAGACGATCCGATTTGTCGGATGCGATTCTCCTCTTGACGTATGTGATTTACTGGATTTGCGGACAAGAGCAAGGCTATTGGCTCATACCTGGCGGAGTGTAGTTGTTGCTGTATTGTGTGAGATCACATACATCAGAAGGAGAATCGGATACGACCAATCGGATCGTGTGAACAGGCCTTTAATGCTTTATGGTGATTTTAGTGATAAGAAGTGTTCACTATAATAAACGATTCGACTAAAAATTTAAAGAAAAATTCAACGGGAAAGTGAACATAATTTTTGGACGTATATTACCGTTGTATCACAGAATACATACTAGACCATGCAGAAGTGTCCGTCAGCACGTTGTTTCAAATCTTCAAATTCAGATTCTGGGTACCTCGAAGCCCACCCGTCTCGTACATCAAATGACTTATGAAAGTTATTGAATCGTTTGTGGATTTTGGCAGTTTTCCGTTATGTTGATTTTTTCGGAATTTATTTGTAGAAAAAGACATCTTCTGATCCAACAACGGCTTCGAAAGAGGCGCCCTCCGATCCTTCTTACTCAGTGTCGAATTCGGAAACAGATGAAACGTCATCTAAGAGTAATGTGAAGACTATGAGTTGGGATCCAGTAAGTACATTTGTTCTATGTGGGTCAAACATTATAGCAGTCATATACTGGATAGCTCTATCAGTTCTAAACTGTTCTCCTGATAAAGGTCTAGTAAAAGCCATCACTTATTGGTCCAGTGTTACTACAGGAGGAAACCGCAGTGCCCAGAGCAGAGTCTTAGCCAGGAGCTTTGAGCGTCCAAATTTGGTATATTTGACATACAACTTTACATTTGCGCAAGGATGGTACAAAGACTTACTCTCTGGCAGCATATTATTACTGTATCTTTTTGATGGACGAAATCACAGATAAGATTCAGTTACAAACTTGCATGATCAATTCACATTCCAATGTTAGCCAAATAAGTTATTTGACTGGAATTGCCTCGAATTTGACTGTCAATGATTAGTGGAGGCAACGAGAGTTCTTATACAATGATAGGAATCAATGACAAGGGCATTAGACTGTAGACTGTAGTGTGCAATGTACAGATTTTTAGAAGGAGGTCAATATGATAATCAGCCGTCCAAAAGCCGTCATTTTCAAGTCAAATGCTGAGATGGCCGTCCATAAGACGGCTTGACGGCAGGCTGGCTAAGACCGTGGCCCAGAGAAAACCTACGGTATTGGAATCCATGATTAGTAGTTATAATGAGTAGCAGTAGGGAAGGAGTTCCGACCCTTACAAAGGCTACGAAGGAGAGTATATTTATATGCAAAGTTTCTATTTACAGAGTTTGCTTGTCAAAAGGATTCTTGGCAAAGTGAAGCCTACAAACACAGAACAGGTAGAAAATCGATGTCGCATATATACGCGACTACGCTAGTCCTGTATATATATATATATATATAATCGCTGTAAATATTAGTTTCTTTACCTGTTGAAGGCTATAGGTCTGATAGCCGAAAGCTCGTCAATAAAAATATTTGGTCAGAGAATGTTGTCATTTATCATTAGATATTATAACTATACCAAGGATTTTCTGCATTGAAATTTTATTTTCTAGAGTGAAAACACAGACAATGAAGTAATACATATGGCAGGTTACTTGGAAAAACTACCAGTCAATCAAAAGAAGGTGAAGAGTTCACTGAAATAATGATATATCCAGAAGTACTTGATTTTCGTCTCTTTGCATTCAAAATAATTTACAGATAGCACTTGTATCCTTTAGGCAACATTGCTGAAAGGTTGGCGAAAGCGATACTTTAAAATCTTGCATGGAAAGTTGTTTTATTTCGAGGTACGTGAGCTTTGACTTCTATATATCATTGGTAATGCTTTCTTTTTTCCATTACGAAACTTCTAAGTCCCCTTGGTACTTTCAAATTGTCCAGGGCAAGCAATAATTTACACCACTCTACGCCAGTTGTTATATATTTTGCAGGATCATCGTTCAGCTGCCCCGATCAGCTTTATTAAACTTGGTGGCTGCCAGGTAATATTCTATACATTGTGCAAAAAATACTTGGTAAACTGTCCTCTATGGTTGGGGGCTGCACGCAGGCAATGGAGTTTCGGGGCCGCAGTTGTCGGGGCGACTGCCTTCCACCTTTTGAGATTGTGGGTGCAATTTTCGCTCCGGACTCAAGATATGATTTTGTTGACAAGTTGGCAGGATGGGTTAGGATACATAGACTAGATTTTGGACATTTTCGAGCGAAAATTATATACATATTTTAGACCTAACCTGGAGCAGTTATGATGCAACTATAGGCCCTGTGGCAGGAATCGAGTCCTGTGATTCCGGTGCAGCGCGCTCTGACTGCCTGTTCGATTCCAGTCTGAGGGCCTATAGTTGTATTTTTCGCAGTTGTATAGTTGTATTGTATGCTCCTGTTCCATCTACAAAAAACCTTCAGCATTCAAAAATCTAGATTTAGGACACCTGCATCATTAGCGTTAGGAAAATCGTCAAGAAAATGAGGTCATTGATCAGTCTCGTATCTTAATCTCTCTCTAATATCTTATTATTCAGGTGGTAGAGACAGGAAGCAAGTGCTTGGAAGTAACTGAAAGTGAAGACCTGGTAGGGAACGGATCGAACGCTTTGCCAATAAATATACGTGATGTTTCCACAAACCAAAGCAGTTGTAACATATAGATGATTATTATTATGTAATCGTCTTTGTCTCATTAGGGAGGAAAAATTCTAATAATTCGCTGTGGATCTTGGCCAGAACTTCAAGATTGGAGAAAAGCTTTGGAAAGTGAAGCTAAGACTAAAGTGAAACGTCAACATTTTGAACTCGTCCAAGAAAAGGTTTACAAGAACTTGATATTATAAGTATTTCATTTAGAGTATGAATTGCAAAGCTTGTAAAGCACCTGAAGAGCTAGAAGCGAAAACGTTTGTGCGATATAAAATAAAGAAACAGATTTAAAAACGAGTGGTTTGGTCTCTTGTTATCAAACGAAATGTTTCTTATAATCAATACTTATGATTGACCACACAACTTTCAAAATATATACATATATATATAATGCATTTAACTATTTCTCATTGTTTTAGAAACCGGTCATTATCATTGATCTTGGATCGTCTTCTATAAAAGCCGGATTTTTAGAAGATCAAGGTACGTTTTGTGTTGTCAAAAGAGACAGTTTTGCTTCTTCTTTTTAAAGCTTGATGACACCAATATCATCACAGAAACGTGCAAACCCTTTCTTATGCCATAGAAAACCTAGAAACCACAATATTTTAAGCTGCAATGCCTCTAACTTCGCTGCCTATGTTCCCCTGTCTGACACTAAAATATTTGACTTGTCAATGGGGAGACCTTTGGGCTATAATGGGTTAATGTACTATTTTGTGTTTCGTTTATACTAGCCTGGCCACAAGTTATAATTCCTTCAGTGTATGCTGTAAATAAGGGCGACAGGTATATATACAGTCAGTGTTGAACTATTTCATCAGTCACTAAATAAATATATAGATAAATAAATAATCAATCAATACACAATGAAATATTTGATTATTGATTGGTCTTCTAATTGATTTTCTTCTATAAATTTAGTAAAACTAGATTCTACGGTTATGAGGCTCTGAGTCCTTTAGTCAGAAATATCTCGAAGCTTGTCTATCCTCTACGTTCACCACTTACTATAGGAAAGGTATTGCCCTATTTCCAACATTTCAGTCGCATTCAATGTCAAATTCAAGTTCTGTTAATATGTTCATTGTAGAGTTTCAAAATGATTTCAACTTCTGCATCTTTCTAGTCTTTGCTGGACCCAAATGATCTCATTGGATTTCTGGAAATTATATTTAAAGAACTGCAAGTCGACCCAAGTCATTATCAGGTATTTAGGGTAGTCTATTTTCGCTTCCATTTTTTTCTGAATAGCTAATCATGTTCCTTACTGTTGCCTAGGTTGTCATGACAACGCCTGTCAATCTGAGAGATCAAGATAAGGTAACGACTGGTTAATAAGGCATGAAATATCAACCAGAATACTTTGTTTGGTGGATTTTTATGTTAGAAGAGACAAGCATCGTCAAAAGATGGATAAAATGTATTGCTGATTACGTTAGGCTTATGATCTTAAGATATATTTATCCCATAAAATGGCCGCCATAGTCAGTTTCAGCCCGCAATGCATGAATCTAACACTCATTTTTGAACTTGCAGTGTTTCCACTTGGTACAAAACAGCTACAAAATGGCGGGTGCCAATTCAAGGCTAAGCTTTTGTTTGTAAGAGGGCGCTTAGAGGATGTACTATTCTTATTTTAAAATATATAACTGTTTACAGTCGCATGACTGAAGCAAGGCTCTTGTTATCTGTATAGGAAAGATTGGTGGAAATGTTGTTTGATTATTTCCAAGTGGCTGCACTCTACATGAAATGTCAAGCCATCCTTTCCATGTATTCCTACAGTGCAACCTGTGGAATTGTGGGTAAGATCTTCAAGCAATGGGAAATATTTAGTCGCAGGAAGGGAGGACCCATTCTAGTTAGCCTACTAACTCACTTACGATAAACCGGTCATGATTTGCCATGTATGGCTATGTATTGGCTATTCTTAAATCATGACCGGTTTATCGTCAATGATAAATGTGAAATACCAAAATGTGAAAACAAAAAATCAAACCGCTTTTTATTCAGTTTGTATATTATATTTTTAGTTAACATTGGAGATCACATCGATGTTGTACCAGTGGAAGAAGGTAATTAAGACCATCTTAATTAATAATGTGATCTTCAAGAATAATAAGAGAGAAAATATATTTACAGCTCAAGCTATATTAACATTTTGATCTCAAACATCCAGGTTATGTTGTGGAGTCTGGTATGAAGACTTTACCTTACGGAGGACGTCTAGTTACTGATCATTTCTCACGACTGTTATCATCTTCAGGTTACAGGTACTATATGAACATTGGTGGAAAAGATAGAGGATTCTTTTAGGAATTTCAAGATCAAAAGAAAAAGTGAAATATTTAAATTTAAACAGCCTCTAAATGCTTAACACGTCAGATAGAAAGCATACCCTTGTTCAAGTGGGGCTCGTCAGTGTGTCCATTGAACCTTATTTGATAAAATATTAACTCTAACCATTCCCACCTGCTGAAACAGAACAGTAAACCTACATATATAGTACACAACTTCAGCAGTATTGAACTGTCGAAACTCGCAGAAAATGTTTTAAATGTTCCCTTGTGGTCCTAGAAAATAAAATGGTTTACATTTCGTTGCTGCCATGTGCCTGAATGAGTGACTAATCAGTGTTTTGAGGTGTTTAGTCACGACACTCAATTATTCCTAGGTACTTTTCTGAGGTCGAGAATTACATCGCTGAATACCTGAAAGTTAAGGTATGAAATTGTTGTTGATAAAACTACTATAATTATTTAACCTTCTTGAAATTAATATATTCATATCTTATCTGATGCATTCTCAGACGTGTTATGTCTCACAAGATTTCTCAAAAGAAACGGAGCAATTTTCAGAGAGCGACTGCCTTACGGTGGATATGAGTGAATTTGATCTACCGAATGGAGATAAGTAAGAATATAACCATCTCTCTTGTGAATATATTTCGTGGAATAAAAAGCCTCGAAAAAAAGCGGTCTAGAAACCCTCTTACCATGACTAGAAACTAGCGTGCATACGAGTTTGAATCCTCTAGGGAGGAAGCATGGGTGACAGATGCGAGTAGCACAATAATTATCGAAGGTAAGGTATTGTTACCTTGACGGGTGACTATACCCTGCTCTCACTTGATGTGCTTGAAAAGTCGTGTAAGCAAAGCTGTGATTGGTTCTTTCCTATGCTTCGTGGGTTTTTCTCCAGGTAGAACAGTTTTCCTCCCTCGCCAGAAACCAACCCTTCTACCTTACCTGTGCCCCGTGATCAGGCATGACCGTTTGGGGGGGGGGGCTATGATGGCAGCCAGAGGCGCCCTAGTAATCCTTCGACTCGGTCACGATTGAACCGCGTCTCATGCAATTCATCTTATCTGTAATGAGGGAAGATGATCAGCGTCCCCTATCTTTACCCGTACTTTTACATTTCCTATCTAGGTTGGTAACCGTTGCAAAGGAAAGATTTACAGCGTTCGAGGGTCTGTTTAAACCTGACCTGTGGGGCAAGGATACTCCAAGTCTCCCTGACATGGTTTATGACGCTGTTATGGCGTGTAGTATTGACAATAGAAAAGAAATGTGCAGGTTTATACTTTGTAAATATATTCTGTTATGATTATAATGAAAAATGTTTAACAATGTTTTGATGTGTACAGTAACTATTTTTTTGTTCTTTTATTCAGGAATATTTTTTTGAGCGGAGCTACTACAAGAATTCCAGGTACTTTTAAACACTGTTAAATTACTGTAAGCCTAGGACGTCTTTAACTACGTGGGATGGTGAAGCGCATCAGGGCTTGAAATGTCGGACAGGCACTGGTCATGCTATCCGGTCAAACATGTTTTTTGCTCGGACACGATCTGTTTTGGACGGGTCAAATATATTGCCATAAATAAAGCCTTGTAACGAAATGCACACGAATTGACCGGACTCAAATTCTGACCAGACAATGTCCGTTGATCGATTTCAAGCCCTGCGCATGTGCGGTGCCAGTGTGGGTAGAGTATAGCAAATACCACCATGTGTAGCACCATGTAGAACTCTTCATTAAAAACCACTTATTCTTTGTAGGATTTGTGGAGAGATTACAAACTGAACTAAGTCGAAAGTTTCCATCGTCACTAGTCATTCAGGTATGTCAATCGCTCTATTTATTTTACTATAATATACAAAAGGATATTTTCGGATACAATGTAAAAGTTGTTTTTTGTGAATTTGTTTTAGGTCCATGCAGCCCCTGACCGTCAATTTGCCGCCTTCATTGGAGCAGCAGTATTGGGCAGTCTGGAAACCTTTCAAGATCTCTGTATTAGCCGTGATGACTGGGAAGAGACTGGACCCGAACTATTGAAGAAATGGGATGGTGTGTAATAGTGGTGCACTGATCTATATACATATCACTGTATTGACGTCATTGGTTTGTTGGTACAGTAACCCAATCAGCTTGTTCCACTTTAGTCATGGTCACCTGTATTTTGGTTCAAATCACCTATGGTATTTTTTTGTATATAGATGACAAGTATGTCGAGGAAATTTGGTATAGTGTGTTAAGTATGTATTTAAAAAACTCGTCTCGGGTCTTCGCACGGCAGCCTATTTATGTGTACTTTATTAGTTTCGTCCCCAGGCTACCACGTTCGCGTATATTCGATTGGTAAACCAACCTCGTACCCAGGGCTAAAAATGTATTGCGCATGTGTCCTTAAAGCGAAAAACGTTTTGACAAGAAAACCGCAAGACGTGGACTTGAACGCACATCATGTATATTAATGTCGCACTGTTTTATCTGTCTTGGATTTTTGTACATCTTGCACCTATTTATTTTCTACGTAATCTTAGGTTAGTATAGTTTAACACAATTGTATTTATATATCTTTTGAAACATTCAATTGAATGAACAAGACCGCACTGCACATTTCAAAGGAAAAATTTCTCAATCTTTATTAACCTTTTACTACATTCGATAGATTTTGGGTCAGATTTATAGTGTTCTTTTACAACAACTTTATTCTGAATGGCATTTGCTGACCTTTTATCAGTAATACAGTTATAAATATTAAATACAAGTGTAAATATTCTACGTGTGTATAATACGTTGACACAAATATTTACAACGTTATTTGCTCAGATACTGATCACAACTGGGGCTAGGTTAAATACCGCTTTTGTACAGGATCAAACTACCTGAAAAATATAACAAAGAACTTTGACGTTTCGAGCGAAGGTCCTTCGTCTGGAAGTTAGTGGCGTCTTCGAAGTTCTTATTATATTAAACACTCAAGTGGTTTGATCATACCTTCGCTGGAGCCACATATTCACCGCGTAAGCCATTTCGGAGTTGCCAATGTGCATCCATATGTCTTAGTCGAGATAAAATCTCTGTTCAAAAAACATGTGGCTAAGACCGAACGATTTAAGCATACAGAATGTTCTTTTTTGCGCACTTTAATCTACGAACGGGCATAATCCTGTTTTTTATTGGTCGAGGCTGTCCTGACCAGACCTCATGGTCGCCGATGTGAAATAGTCTGGACTGTAACTTGTCATTGTGTATGTTCTACACAAATCAGATTTTACTGATTGCAGAGATATATGGACACTATTACATCGACCACCTTGACACAGTATAGAGACGACCAGTAGGGCCACTCGGCGATGCAACATGTAGCCGGCTTTTTATGCAAAAATATGCAAAGTTAGTCCAGCTTGCTTATTGGCCAGAAAAAGCAATTGACTGGCTGCCAATGCGTAATGAGCGGCCACACAAAATTTCAAATGAGTGGCCCTACTGGTCGTGACCTTGACATGTTCACAACAGCCTCAAACAGATAGAAACCCTATGTCAAATGTCCTTTTTTTACTGTTCCAAGAGCATTGTGAGCTCACACTGGCGCAATATCAAACATTTTCCTCAACTGTTCAAAGATACAGAATGTAATCATAGTCTGTGGGCCAGCTCTCAACCAGTTGGGTAAAAACCCTTTATAAAGCCCCATCAGACCTTCTGTCCTAAGAGTTTTACCCAGACACTCGAAAGCAGTACGGTACAGGGTCCCATTTTTGTCCACCACTTTTTGATTCATAATTCGTGTTTTTATAACATCCACAGGAGAGCTGACCAAGGCAACGGCAAGCCCCGCACCCATAGATGAAACCATGTGCAATCTTAGTCCTTCAGACATTAAGCCGTAGTTTAGTAAACTGTGTTTAAAATGGTCATAGGATGGTATTTGTGTACCAGTCACAATAGCAGCTCGCTTCACAGTTGCACCAGCACCCCTCCATAGTCCTTTTATTCCTTCGTTGGCTGCGATAGTTCTAAAGGCTGAAAACGTGGTAGGATAACGAGGCTGCTCACCTACAAATGACAAAAAGACAAGGTCAGTGGCGGGGACTTCGCGAATTATTTCCTACTTTTTGGGGCGGGGGGGGGGGCGGGCGGGCGGTAGAGAGACGGATATCCGTATGGACGAACTTGGACAAAGAAAAGTAGTTCTACATCAACAACAGATTAACTGTCCATGTGTATAAATATGACATGAAACGAAATATAAAAAAAAACACTTCGTTTCTCGTACTCGTAGTTAGCAAATTTGTACAACAAAACTAAGATGACCTGGCTTGTTGTTGGACCCCTTGCCAGTATAGATTGCGCTATTCTGGCTAGTTTGTCTAGATTGTTCATCTTGTGTTTACACTAAGACATATCTGTCAGATGAATGATGCATATTGGTAGTGATCCATCTCTGGTACAAATCCGATAAATAGGATGGATGGATACTGAATGGTTACTAACCAGGTTTTAAATATCCATCAGCTTGAAGTCGTATTTTCACCAAGTCAGTTGGACTTGCCACAGCACTACCAATTGCCCCTGATGAAGCCCCTGCAGCAATCTTTTTCCATAATGGTGTCTTGGCAGGATTGTGAGCACCCAGCAATTCTTTGAAAGGCTCATATGCACCAAGACGTATTGTACTGTATGAAGCTTCTCTTAATATCGATGCTGCAATACTATACAAATATATCTGTCGTACTAAGAACTATTTATTTTAAATTAGCAAAGCATTTCAGTCAACCAAGGAGTAATCTACTAATCTAATCTAAGCACTCGTCTATAGATTACCCACAGTGACCATGGTAAAGTAGTAGCACAGCATGAAAAGGGATGGATATACAAGCTCATCTGATTGGGGTAATAGCAGGCTTTTGGGGGGATGCTAACTTTTCAGAGGGTGCTCTACCACACCACCATCATACATTGTATCAACAATGCCCTGAATCATGAAAAGCCTTACATAAATAGGTTGATGCTGACTTTTTCTGGGAGGGTTAACTGGGGTGGGGTGGGTGGTGCTTGCTATCTTTTTCACTGGTGGCTATGCAACCCCCCCCCCCTACATCCCTTTATATGGGTATCATAACTTCTTACCCTTTATATAATCCTCTTATTCCTTCCTCTTTAAATATTCTAAAACCTCCATGAAAAAATCCATTGTAATATCGACTAGGCTTTGTGTAACCATATTGGGCAGTCACCAACTCATTGTCCAGTTGCAGACGGACTTTGGTCACATCAATAGGATTGGTCACTAAAGTATATGTTATAAGATTACCCATTAACTGGCAGTACCATACCACTGACTAAAGTATATGTTATAAGATTACCCATTAACTGGCAGTACCATACCACTGACGAGTAAAATCGTCTGGTGTTAGACAGAGTAAAATACTAAAGTAGGGCACATCTGGGTGCATTGCAAGCTAATGGGTTAACCAATAAAGCACCATAATATACCTATCTTATTATTTCACTATGTCTATCACCAGATGATTTTACTCTGGTTTTTAGTCTATTTTGTTATTGTTTTCTACCTTTCCTGTTGTTGTTACAATTTAGACAGAGTTTGTGTGTGCAAAATGTTGCTATCTTGCTTTCTATATATCGCCATTTCAACATAATGTCGCCTTTATTTTTGAATTTATTAAGTTTGTTAGCTACCATTATTTACATAAACATAATAGTGACAACAGGAGTATGAAACAGGATAATAATCCCAACTAATTGTAGAAGGTGTTTGTAGGTGGAATACTCAAACGAAAATTTATATACATTTTTCAGACCTAGCCAGGAGCAATCGCGAGAAATGCAACTTAGGCCCTCTGGTAGGAATTGAACATGCGGCCCTGCAATTCCAGTGCAGCGCTCCGACCAACTGAGCTACATAATAATCCCAACTGCCTGTCACAATTTACCTTCCCCTGTATGGAGAAAATACCATTTCACACATATAGACAAATAGATTTTCTGGGGGAGCATGCCCTGCAGATCCTCTGAAAGTTTGTCTAACCCCACAACCAAACCGATCTTCCACGGCCAATGGATTAGACACCAGGAAAGTCTACTACAGATGCATAATTTTGAAGTTGTTTTAACAAATTCATAAAGTAGCTAATGTATTTCTGTATTTCATCAGATAAATGGGAACAGAATGAGATTGCCTGAGGCAATTGTCAAATTGCCAATGAAAATATTTTGTACAACCACCTGTCAAAATTTATAATCAATTTTTTAACCCATATATTTAACACTATAAAACACAAAACCAAATTATATAGAACATGACTGTCTTAGACCTTTTATTCAGTTTCTTGTTTAAAAATTACGATATTATGACCATTAAAATAACTTAATACTCTCATGTGTATAAAAATGCATCGCGCAAGATCGCAAGCTATATATCAGGGCGCTTATATACTGCTTTATATAAAGCCGGCATTTATGTTTCTTAAAACTATCATGACCCTTGTCTGAATAGTAAATACTACTCTAAAACACTTATTATCATATCTAAACAGTTGTTGTATAGTAATAAATGTTAGAATTTAAATGAAGACACGCTGATATACATATGTATGCTTCGCTAAATTTCAGATCATGCTTTATACTTACCGCAAACTGCAGTTATTGTAGAGGTCCCAGAGAGCAGAAACTTTGTCAATATTTCATTGCTAGGTCTTATTCTTTCCATATTAAAAACCTGAGCCATAACTACGGTGGCTCACAAGGGTCACACACAAATATAAAAAATATACACACATGAAAAAACTAAATACACTAATAAAAATGTATGGGCTCTAAATAAAAACATAAACGATGCAAATAAAAAATAAATACAAAAATAAAAATAAATATACTAAATTAATAAAAAAAGAACAATAATAAATAATAATAATATAATAATTAATTACAATAATAATATCTTTTCCCCCAAAAAGAAAAAAATACAAACAAAAGAAAATCAACACACATAAAAGAAAGTAAAACTGTGCGCGCGCATGGCGTCACATGACCAGCGGTTCTACTGCGGGCGCATATTTTGCTGAGCTCCATTTTCCGCGTTTTTGCAAGATTTTTATTGCTTTCCATGTAAATTTATTGATAAATTCATGACGTTTTGTTCAAGTTGCGGGGCTAAAGCCGTCGATGGTGCATTGTTCTGCCATCAATGCGGCTTTTCTGTTGTACAAGTTGACATGTTTTAGGCGCAGAGCATGCCAAATTCCTCTGTACCCCGAAAGTTGTCCTGGGCCTTGAATTTCTTCAGTGATGAGAGCGCGTAATTGATCTTCTTCAAAAACGTTTCCTTTTCTTTTCAATCCTAACCGCTTGAGACGCCTTTTTAATGTGCTCAGTGATATATGGATACCATTATTCATAAGCAATTCGACAATAGCATCGTATGGATAACCGCGATTGAAGCACACTTTTATAACATCACAGCTTTCGCAGTTTATCGCCCCTGCTTCTATGTTAACCGCAGCACATCCAGAACAGGGCATGTTTTATTAAAATTTGAACAAAAACTGATAAAATTGGCAAATAGAATTTAAATTTAAGACAAGTCACCAAAATTTCAAAATATGCGCCCGCAGTAGAACCGCTGGTCATGTGACGCCATGCGCGCGCACAGTTTTACTTTCTTTTATGTGTGTTGATTTTCTTTTGTTTGTATTTTTTTCTTTTTGGGGGAAAAGATATTATTATTGTAATTAATTATTATATTATTATTATTTATTATTGTTCTTTTTTTATTAATTTAGTATATTTATTTTTATTTTTGTATTTATTTTTTATTTGCATCGTTTATGTTTTTATTTAGAGCCCATACATTTTTATTAGTGTATTTAGTTTTTTCATGTGTGTATATTTTTTATATTTGTGTGTGACCCTTGTGAGCCACCGTACATAACGGTATACAAGATCTCATTTTGTCGCTTGTTTTACATGAAACAGAAACATGGCGTAAAATTTCATTCATCGGCACCATTGAACAGGTCGCCACTTGTTTCCATCTACCAAACTGACGTATCTCATTTTTTCAACTTTGAAGAAAAGTTAAAAACTCTGTAACTGACCCTAACCCCAGAGCCCTAACCCTAAAACCTACCCTAACCCAACCCAAAACCTAACCCAAACCTAACCCTAACCAAATTGATGAAGAAAAATCAAGAAAAACGAATATGAAAAATCTTTGAAAATCGGGAAAATTGCGTAACGTCAGTTTGATAGATGGAAACAAATGAAACCCCATTGGTCCAGGAGCGCTACCTCTGTGACGCAGAGTCTCTGTCTGTGACGCTACCTCGGACCGGAAATGTGAAGCCAAACTTGAAACTTGAAAGTTATTCCCAGTCTTTTCACGCAAGTGAAGAAAGCCGTCAATCGGACGCAATGATCGGCACCAGAGGATCGGCACAGATTTTGATACAGCTTTCACCGAAACCGACGCCATCTTGATTTCGCAATGCATTGTGGTCTTACGTGTGCTATCGAAAGTATGATATGTATCGAACCGGTTGTATTAAATATCTATCAAGCTTGTTAGAGACTGCAAGGTATACAGTGTGTGCACAAGCTACCGACTGGTCACTTTGGAGCAGTGATGGCGGTGTCACAGCGGATTTGGACTCCCCTCAAAATGGAGCCCGGTGGACCGGGGAGTCCAAATCCGCTAGCGGATATGGACCTATGGGGGATCATATCCGCTAGCAGATTTGGACTACTGGTGAAGATCATTGGGTTTGTTCAACATCCATCGGTGGTTATGTTCGACTGTATGACAGCATGCGCTGCAAACAACATCTATGGAAGTAGAGCTAACGCAATGTTATCAGGCGCTTGTGAATAACAATAAACTTGAAGTTGAGCTTCCACCTGGGCAGACCAACGGGGCGGAGTCGACTGCGGAATCTTCGCTTACGATCTTGAAGCTGTTAACAACCTATCGCACGTTACCTACGATCAAATTAAAAGTAAAATGCGGCAACAATTCTTCACAAATTTCCGGTAGGAAATGTAAGCGTCTGCGATGCAGGCTACAACATCTCCTGACCTGTTTAAAGAAAGGATCATTTGAACCATTTCCTCGAATGAAGTCCAAGAGCTTCGTACCGTTCGAGAAATAATTTAACTTCTGCGAGATTGACGTGTTTAAGTGTTTTGTCGTTGCCTAACACCTGAATGTGAAGTGAAGTGAAAGTTTACAACTTTTATTAACAACAGCACACGATAAATGTCTCAACGTTATCGGCTGGTGCATGGTTTACATTCTTTAGACTTCTTACTCACGACCCAGAAAATATATCTGATTTCATAGGGGGTCCATTTCCGCAGAAGGGGGTACCAGATATGGACCGGGGGCCCAAATCCGCGGGGTCCAAATCCGCTGTGACACCGGAACCACGCGTGTAGCGGGTGCAAGTGCACCTTTTGCGGTTTTTGTATTATGAACAGACTACTGAAGTACGTTTTGAGTGATTAAATTGTAATCTGATTGTCGTGTCGTGTTGTTTTGTGGATCAACGCTTTGAGTCAATTTCGGACTGCTATTGGCGCATTTATGTTTGGAATTTCCGGTAATTGAGACAAATGTATGCAGGTTTACGATCATTTTATTGTCGGTTTGTTTTTGTGCAAAATGATGCGCTTGTAAAACGAATCCTGTACTGTTAGTTTGGAACGTTTAAGCTTGCTTTTGAAGGCTTTTCAACAGACAAATTTGCGCTCAAGATATCTAATTTCATTGAGCTACTAAACTACTAAATAGGTTTGCTGTAATATAAAACAATTATATTTGCTCTTGACTTATAGAGTATCTGCGTTGTAATTTACAAAATTGTAAATATGGCGTCGAGCGATAGCGACGGAGCTCCTACAAAGAGGACACTTGACGAAAACGAAGGTGACGAAGAAGTAAGTAAATGTAAAGCGTTATTTTAAATCATGTTTTAATAATACTTTTGCTTCCTATAATACGGACATCAGTTTTATACTATTAAGAGCACGTGATAATCCCTTTGTTTTGATTTGTAACTTTCGTTTTATATGTCCAACATTTGTGCTTAGTATTCGTTTTAGCGCCTCTATATCATATCTTTTTACATAGGAGAACGACGACGAAGCAGAAGAAGCGCCTAAAGTTAAAAGGTCGCCTGGTAGACCCAAAGGCTCAAGAAATAAAACCACGAAAGTATGTTGTTGTTTGTTGTACAGAAACGCATGCTGAATAGTAAAATTCGTATTCAATTAATGCGGAATGTAGAGTATGTAGTCGAATGTACGATTGTACACAAATTGTAAAATTTCCTAAAATGTATCAGTATTTGTTCCGAACCGTGTCTAAAACTCGCCAATATAGCGTGTATTTAGGGTTTCAATATAAAGTGTTATTTTATTATACACCAGACTTTTGGTGTTTGCGTAGCCCTAATATATTCCGCGTGCTACAGAAAACACATTGCAGCGTCGTGGCGTTTTCTTATGTTAATAGAACTATAAGTGTCTCACATAAATCAAAAGCAAATTGATTGTATTCATTAATTCGAACGGGATATTAAAAAGCTGAGTTGTACATCAAGTATGGAATCTCCGGTCTAAAATGTACAAACAGATAAAAACATTGCACACCTGCAGGGCAATTTATAATGTAGACTCAACAGACATCCCCAGGGAATGTCTGTTGAGTCTACATTATAAATTGCCCTACAAGCTTACTGTATTATTATGATCCCAAAAGATACAGGGGCCAAATCATTGTCACATCCAGCATCTCTTGGTAGCTGTAGGGGGGAGGGGGGGAGCAGTATTTATAGTGGTGGCTGCTGTTTTTATGGGGCCATTGCTTTTTGGTGGTTGAAATATGTTAAGAAGAAATATCAGAAGTCTCTCTTCTTCAGGCTTCAGCAGAAGTAATAATACACCATATTAGTTTTAATTTCTATGATAAACATTTACTAAACTGACCTATATATGGGAGATGCTAATTTATGGAGAAGGGCACTAGGTAAAACCCAACTTTGGAAATAAAACATGGAGGACTATAAAGTAAAGATCTAAAGATCTTCCCGAACATTGTAAAAAAAAGTGAGATTTACAAGGACTTCTTGGATTTAACTCCTGATCATTATTAACATGTTAACATGTTGATCATGTTAATCAATTAATACCCAACACTTCCCCTTTGAAGGGTAAAATTGTCTGGCATAAGAAAGAGTAAAACAGGGTGACATGGGCTCATGACCTCAGCTCTGATGCTCTTAATTATTAATTTAATGGGAAAATGCAAACATTTAACTTTAGGAAAAATCTGAGGATGAAGAGCCAGAACCAAAACGATCGCGAGGAAGACCAAGGAAATCGGTAATATAAAACAGTTGAGTAAATCACCTGGCATTAGACATATGTAAACTATGTTACGGTAAAATAATGGTAACAAAGTATAGTGCATCCAGTTAGAGACATGGGCAATATTTAATGGTTGCTTTAGTTAGTTGTTTTGCTTTAAAATAGATTCAAATGTTTGATATTAATAATATGTGATTACATTTAGGAAAAACCTGAGGATGAGCCAGGAATGAAACGACAGAGAGGAAGACCAAAGAAATGGGTAAATATATGAAGCTGTCATAGTCTGATAAGGATTTAAGTTGCCTGCCATTTTGACCTCTCATTTTCTTGTAACTCTAGCCAGCTGTAGAAAAACCAACTGGTCCAAAACGACCAAGGGGGCGACCGAAGAAAAATCCAGATCCTGTAAGTACTGTGTGTTTTTTCAGATGTGAAATTTTGTTTGTATTTATTTTGACACTGCAGAATAAATTTTTAATTGCCTCATGGCTTCATTACCTGTGCGTTCCGCCGTTCCCGAGAGCGGCATGGGGCTCCATAAACCTTAGGTTTTTGGCCGGCCCATTCACGTTATGTCCAGACCATGCCAATGACATAGCCCGGTTTTCCCATCAAGGGTGGCCGGAAAAAATTAGGGGGGTCAACTGAAAGATTTGTATTAGATTTGTATTTGACCAAATGTTTTTCAGGGGCAGGGGCAGCAATTCTGCCACTTTGGCTACGTCGCTCAACCATGCCCATTTGTTGGGCAAAACGACCCATCCCCCCTAATGCTTAGACCCAAGTTATGCCACTGATCAGCTGTATGCTCAAATATGATTATAAGTTATTTATTTTAATAGGTTCCCTCAGA
Organism: Trachythela sp. YZ-2020; assembly: GCA_016169945.1. Lineage (NCBI taxonomy): Eukaryota > Metazoa > Cnidaria > Anthozoa > Malacalcyonacea > Clavulariidae > Trachythela > Trachythela sp. YZ-2020. Next base: position 1,923,932 of record JADLSH010000098.1, on the reverse strand, counting down.
AGAAGAGAAAGCTAAATAAAACTGAACAAAAATGAACATCATCGAAGCATGAAAGACTTCTCATTCTTTATATTTCGTTCACTTCTATATGTAACAGTTCAAAATGAACATTTGTTTTCTTTACAAGAATTTTAATATATAGATTTATAGGAGTAGTGTTGTCTATAGTCTGACGTTCCTACGGAAATAGCATATTAAGGGGTCGTTCGTTAGCCGGTTAGGTTTAGTTTAACTCGCTTGAGGTTTGTACCCATGCTTGGTTGGGTGATCATATTTTTAACCGAATCAGAGTCTATGAGAATTGACTATGAGAGCTCGCATGACTATGAGAGCTCGCCTTTCGCAACTCTCATGCCCCGGTCAAAGGAGAACAGTCAGAACAAGAGTTCCATCAACTTGCATGCCCGTGAGAGTCGTGAGAGTTGCCAAGCTAGAGTTTGCATGAGTCAACTTTCATGGCAAACGAGAACAAGAGTTGCCTGCAGTAATCACGCTTACCAGTCTCCCGTTGACCATTATCAAAATTTGAATCCGCTCAATGAAAGTTGGCGGTCAAATGCGAGCGAGAGTTGTAACACTCATCAACTCTAATCACTCAATGAGAAAGATCAAAACATATATTCTGGTTTTGATATTAATAGTTTTTGGTACAGGATGCTGTTTGTACATAAAATACTTGATGGTTGCATGGTTAACAATTATTTTCAATTAGCTTGAGATTGGGTTATTAAACTGTTCCACTACTTTCAGTTTCTCATCATTACCGACAACATGAACGGTCCCTTAAACTTTAGAAAATGTAGATATATTGCGTACTGTAATTGATTCCTGTATGAGAAATGTTGTATAAGAAAAAACAATTGGAAGATGGCATACTTTTGTTTGAGTTTTCATTTACAGTTAGGGTTAAAGGGCAGCCTCGCTGAAGAATGGCACTTTAATTTAGGCTACATTGACTCGTCTGAATCGTGTAGAAAATAGTCCTAGACGATGTGTTACTGGTAGTAGCATTCTCGACCCGTTCTGGCAAAAACTTAACTTGAACCAATTAGGACTGCGCGCAGTTTTTGCATTCTTTTTGTTCAATTTGTTAAAGTGCGCAAAATATTTTGAGCCACTTTACGCTTATCTTTATATCGTTAGTGAAGTCTACACGAGTTCGTATTCAGGGCCGTCCCTACGGGGGGGTTTGGGGGGGGTGTCACACCCCCCCTAGAAATTCTATTTGGAGATTCAGTCGGCAGAAGTGCGATTTGAGTCGGCACAAAAAAAAATTTTTGATGACTAACACATAAATTAGTCAAATACGAATTTTATGGAACTAAAGAAAGAATTATTGGCAAACGGTCCCGACCAAGAAATGAGCGCAAACTACGGGCTGTAGTCGGTACAAGTTCGTTTAGCAGTCGGTTGAAAGGACCTTACACCCCCCTGAAAATTTTTCTGAGGACGGCCCTGTTCGTATTCTCTAATCTCTAGCAGTTAATTATTATAGGAGCATTAAAACGGGGGTGTAACACCCCATACACCTCCCCCCGCCCCCGCTATATGTACGCTATTGTCCAGTTTACGAAGTAAACATTTTTTCAGCAAAGAATTCGTTGAGAAAATTTAAATAAATTTCCAAAGTAAAAGAATAAATTCCAACATGGCTGTCTTCCATCCTATTCAGGAGTACTTCATTTTATATAGATGAAATGGTTCATCCATCCAGTCATTTAAAGCAGATCAGTGAGTCACTGAACTGTAGAATAATACTGGATATAAGTCTTTCACATTAGTACTTCATGTCCTATAGATGAAATGTTTATCCATCCAGTCAATTTAACGCAGATCAGTGGCTAGCCCACTGAACTTTATAGTAATACTGGATAGAAGTCTTCACCTTGTTCGGCTTCATCTTCATAGATGAAATTTATATTTTCTTACCTTCCTTTCGTTCCTTATTTCTGTCTTTCTTGCTTTGTTATCTTTGTTCGCTGCTCCTTATATGCTAATATATTTTGTGATGTGATTTCCATATTTTGTTTATAGTTTGATCTGATTGGTTTATTTCTCAACACGTGATCGCTTTTGTATTCACTATAAAAGCACATTCACTATAAAAGCACCCATTCTACTAACTTCCAGACGAAGGGCCTTCGCTCGAAACGTCGAAGTTCTCATTGTATTGTTCAGATAGTTTTACACAACAGTCAACCGCCATAGATGAAATGATTCATCCATCCAGTCATATAAATATAGTTCAGTGAGCCACTGATCTGCATTAAATTCACTGGATGGATGGATGAACCATGTGATATTTTCGGATGATGTCGTGTCCACGTTTGAACGATAGTATTTAGTGTAAAGTCATATAAAAGAACAATGCCCTGGAACACGCGTTCCTCTTTCTGTCTATAAAGATGTCGTGGCATTTCTGTGGCGTTTTGTCTCTGTTTTTATCATTTTTAGTCGTTATTTCAGGTAATTATTATTTATTAGACCTTCCTTATCTCTTCTAAATGTATTTAACATGAAATTGTTTTATATCCTGGGCAGATTTCATGGGCGAAATGATGTAAATCAATAATAGTAAAAATTAATTTTCTATGTAGCTGGTAGGCGGTAGCCAGATATTTGCAGATTTGGTCAGTGCCATTTAATACCGGGATTATTTATAAGAAAAGTTTTAGTCCCGTTGAGAAGTGCTTCATGACAATATTCAGACTGAAACCTGCCTCCAAATCCCTAATTTTGATTGAATTCAAAATCTATTTGCTATTTTGGTTGGTCACCATTGCCCCTTCATGTCTGCCTCCTCATGTGTCGCAAGAAACTGCTTTGTGCCCTGCTCCTGGATTTGTAGTTTTTTATTGCATCCTCGTGTTTCGCACACAAATGCATTTCTCTTTGATCATGACCCAGACTGGAAAGTTTGGAAGTTGCACACCCAATATTAGGAAAGGATAATATCTCGATTGTGAGAAACATAAGAATATAACCTTGTTTTTGCACTCCTCTAACTACCACTATAAGGGGGCCTGTCCATGCAAAAGGCGAGATCCCGCCTCGTATATTGTTTTTATATGTTTTTGAGATTTGATCCACATGGGAACTGGGCCAGCCCGGTAAAGTGGGCCAGTAAAAGCGGTCCAGTAAAGCGGGCCAGCAATTGTAGTTGCAGACAATAAAAATAGTGTTTTTTGAAATAAAAATACATTTCGCTTTCCCCGCCAAAATCATGCAGGAATTTCATGACACTTGCCGGGCTAGCCCGCCTGATGTGAAGCAAATAACAAACTGTCCCAGCTCATATGAACAGGCCCTAAGATGCTCACTTTTGTCTAATGATGACCAACATATATTAATCTGTCAATCCAATGAATCAGGATGATTAGACAAATATGTATTACATTTACTGAAGACAAAACTGACTACGGCTAATTATGACTAGATTACCTGTATAGGTAGAGCTATGCTAGTAATTATGTTAGATTGGTGATTCATCGACCCTAGTATAAATCAGCCCAATGTTTTTATTTTAGCCGAGCCATGTATTGATGCGCAGGCAACGTCGAAGGTCTACTCGACATCAAATGTATTACTAGCAACAGAATCTGTTTTTCTTGTTGAATCTACTGTGGAATGTAGCAATAACCCTAAGGTAAACAACAAACAATGTTCGTGTTCATAGTCACATAGTGTGTATATGAGTATATCATTAACTAAATGAGAGAAATTATCAGATCAATAAATCTCCTATATTGAGCAGGTTAATCAGCTGATAATTGACTATTTTCTAATAATTGGTAGTTGACCTATTATTATTATGGCATAATAACTTTTTCCTTCAATGATGAATTTTACATTTGGTGAAATTTTCAATTTATGATCAAATATCCTCTAAGAAGTTCTGAGAAGGAAATAACTTTATCAACCAGTGGCAGGCACTAGGGGGGAGAATAGGGGTGATTGCACCCACTAGCATAGGAACTGGGGGCATAACACATGCCCCTTTGAAGTTTTCTTCTAAGTACCCTTTTTTCTAGCTAAAGTAGTGTACTTATTTTGCAAGGTTTTATCTAGCAAACTTTATCCTGTGATCTTATAATGCTAAATTGTTGTTCATTTGTAATGAAAGAAATATGACCGATCTAAATGGCAACTTTTTAGAATATTTTCCTTTATGCTGAAATTGATGGCAATTTATATCCTGTACCAAAGTCAGCAGACAACTCTGTACATCAGGTATTACTTTCAATTTTAAATAAATATGTAAAGAATAATATTTTGTGTCACTCTGAAGTGAAGGGACTCGTCTAAACACAGGGAGCTGAGGAGTCAATTTCAACTAGAAAAATAACTCCTTACCTTGTTACTTATAATCTTTGATAGTATTCATAAAATTAGTGAAATATAATGCATAAAACATGCCATTAATATACACTTGTCGTAGAAATGGTGACATCAATCAAAATGAATATACTCTGCTGCCTTGTATTACTGTGGGCTAACACTTCCTGGAATGATTGGCTTACAATAAAACTAGAGTAAAGGGAAGAAACAGCCGTCGGGGTGATAATGTAGAGTTGCTATAACTTGCTTAATATTTCATTAAAAGCCATAATTTTTTGTGTGCAATCTAGAAATCATGTGTTCTAACTACTTTATAAAATAACTTTCAATAAACGGTCGTCAAACCTACATATTTGACAACCGATATTCATAGATTAATTTCGTACGATGTGTACCGCAGCACCCTATGACAGAAGCGACATGTGATGCAAACACATGGTGTGAGTTACGGCAAATATATCAATATTATCCAAAATATAACAGCCCCAAAATAATCTAATGACATACAGAACATCAGTTCATCTACTTTCAAAGTCTTTAATAACTTGAAATTACATATTCTTCAAAACCTTTAGCATACAATCTATACATGTATACATTACTTTCCGAATATTTCTGAAACTCTATAGATGACAACGGTTAAGTGAGGTCATAGCCAATGATCTTCCGTTTTTATTCACTTCCGTTATAGGGTGTTGCGGTGCACATGCAACGAAAGATCTTAAAAGTTTCCTCCCTTTCTCAATTTATTATTTGTCATCCTCTCGGGCTGTCGTCGTGACATACCCAGAAAATGCGAATCCACAGTAATGCAGACAGCGGAGTATATTGGTAATTTATGCACTTATATAGTAATTTATGCATTTGTTGGACTAATTTGATGATTTTTACTACAAAAACGTTATTATTTTAGTCTACATTGACTCCTCTGCCCCCTGTGATCTAAACACTTCTTACAAGATGCTCACTTTTGTCTAATGATGACCTACATATATAATCTGTCAATCCAATGAATCAGGATGATTAGACAAATATGTTACATTGACTGAAGACAAAACTGACTAGAAGTGGCCATTAGATAATAATTTATATATAGGATAACCCTATCTGCTCTTAAGTTAATTGTTCTTGGTTCTTCCCTAAATTAAGGCCAGTCACAGCCATCTCTCTTTGGTCCACTACAGGAGGAAACTGGAATTCCCAGAGAGAACTAAATGGAAGAGTCTAAATGGAAGCATTCTTGTCACACAGGACTGGGGAAAAATTATAATCAGACAACTTCATATTGCAGGAATCAAACCTTCAGGTCACGAATATTTACACAGGATTAAACTCGTCAGTGCTAGATGCACTGTTATCAATGAGGTCCTGTAAAACTAAAAACTATATAAAATACGTATATTACATGAACTATCCTTACTTAAAAGATACATTATATAAATATATAAAAGTACAAGTGGTAAAATAGGCAACTATAAAAAATGTCCTTCAAGAGATTTTTTAAACAAAATCTTGGATTTCAAGTTTCTAGTTTCAGTTGGTAGACTATTAAAAACTGTAGCTGTTTTTTCTCATATTCATAGTTCAGTTGGGTGAAGCCACACAAGACTGCTAAATCTGGATCATATGTAGTCAACTACTATGACGAAGAAGGATATGCTGCTTTAAGAAAGGTGTTTTTCAAAATTGGTATTTGGCTTGTAGTATTTTTTGATACAGCAACAACCTATGCCATGGTATATATTTTTGTTTGATACTTGTAGGCACAACGTTCTGAGGAAAAGTTTGAACAAAAGCCTTTGTTCACCGTAACTTTGAATCACAAGGTACAGTTTTACTTTAAATTTTCTATTTATGGCATGTTGACTTCATCATGGTATTATTTGTTCAGTCCATTTACACGAATAGTGTTCCTTTTTTACGATTATTTAGGCTGCAGGTCGTGAAGGCCTCTGGGTACAAACAGAATTCATTGCCGTCACAGCAGCATTGTTAGTCTGGTGGTTTGCAACTGTAACCAAGAATAAAATGCAGGAGTAATGTATAAAGAACTGAAGTAGAATGAATTATGTTGAATTTTTACACTGTAATAAAATGTCTGATTGTGTGCTGTGTTGGAATTTCTGTGTATTAAATTATTGATACAGCCCCAACAATCAACATCTCACATAGTGACTCCCACTGTTTTCAGTTCAAAGCAGAAATGCACATCCATAACCTCCAGTACAAGGGGTATTGATCACCAGCATACATGTATTCTCCCTTAATGCTCATTACCTGTACCTTTGAGTAACTCCAATCTCACTGTGTATTAAACAATGAGCAAATATTAAAATGGTATGACAATTGGCCTGAAGTAATATCATTGCTTGAGGTTTCATACTGTACCAACATTGTCCTTTTACAAATATGACTTTTACACATTCTATTTTCAAAACTTTCAGAAGGAATAAAAAATCCAATTATATTTTCTTATTACTTAAATACAAATATTTAAAGCTAATGTTATATTCACTAATAATTTATTGTCACTAAATATATTCTTAAATAATTGTCTATTCATTATTGACATCTTAGTCAGGGCTGCTGAGAAATATTGAAGAGCCTGGGGCAAAGTCTGTCCTTAGGGTTCTACAATGACAGAAACAATGCAAAGAATGTCCAGCATGAAAAATGCTCCCAACCTGAGAAGGGAGACTGCTGTTGACATGAGTCCTTCTCAATTTGAGGTCCACCTCTCTGGCCCTTTCCAACCCCTCTCTCTGCAGCCCTGTGTATTGCAAGTGGTTTTATCGACACATTTTGTCTATCATTGATGTGAATATGGCGTAGAAATGATATGTACTCATTCAAACGTATCAGTGTTTGTTCAATAAAAATATTTTACACAATTCAATAATTTGTGACTGATGAATAATTTGGATTTGAAGTACTTGTTGTTAAATGTTCTTCTGCTCCCGATCTAAAAGCCATAGGAGACTAAAGGTTAGAAGAGAGTGGTGACAAACACTGGGGGAATAAAGGGGAGTTACCATCCCCCCCTCAACTACTTGGAAGAGGTTATGTGAAATGATCCCAGCTATCATATCTAACCCTACAAGGTGGGTTGTTAATTACCGACATGGTTCAGTGTCCAGCCGTAGCTGACGGTGACATACAGATGTCATTTTTTAGATAGGTCCTTCATAGTCATCTAACGTCTACTCACCTTGATGTGTCTTTTGAAATATCAATCACTACTTCTGATGGTCCAGGACGATAAATATTTTTACCAACACCTATGACAATGAAAAAATTATTTTTATTTGCCAGACATTTTCGAAACAAGTGTCCATTTGATATACATAAAATTTACCAGAAAAGTCTATTTCATCCTGTTGGTCTTGAAATTCATTCAGTAAATGATCATCACCGTATCGACTATAAAACGAGCATTAATTTTGTAAAAGCACAGTAAAGAACAAATTTGGCTGTTGCTGTTTACATCGTTGGTACCCAAGTTTTTGTTTATATGTTTTCACAAACTAGAACAATGGGAACTAGGCATATGAATTATTCCAAAGTTGTGAATTGGATATAAAAAAGCTTCAGCTTACAAGATGACTGCCCATGCTAACAACTTTACTTGTCAATGGGAAAGTGTTGGGCGTTATTGGTTAATTACCTGTACCCATTACGTCACCATATATGACGCCAACAAGTGTATAATTTTATAGTTTATACACATTTTATGTACAAACCAAAACTAGAGAAAACCACAACAAATTAGTAAAAAAATAACATTAACACACTGATGTCATATCTCGCTTAAATATACAAGAAAAATAATTATTTAATTCAATTTTAATTGTCTAAAAGACGTACCTCGAATTCTGTTTAGGAGCATAATTAGTAAATCGATCGAAACCTCGATTTTTTCTAAGTGCCCATCGCGGGCATAGACCTGAGCAATCCGTCCCAAAACATTGTCCCATTCTACACGAAAACTACTTAAAAATCATTAGACAAATGACGGAAAACTAAAATTAATTTTTAACAAAATTAAAATTGCTTTTTTTGATGCACTTCACTTGTTCTGCATATTAATGATGCCATCCTTCAGAAGTCGAATTTCCGTGATTAAATTTCTAGTTTTGTCAAGCTGTAAGTTTTGTAGAAAATGTCTTTAATTAAATATGTTATAAGCAACGACTTTTATTTCTGTTAAACGCGTATTTATATATTTTAAAATTGATTCAACTATATGCTTGTATATGTTTATAAATTTATATTTAAACCTATTTTTCATTATTTATATAAACCTTTTCATAAAATGGAAACACACATGCACAGTCTATGGTCCAGTGGCACAGTCAACAAGTATTTCGTCGTTTGATAGATGGTTTTTTGTTTGCTGGTGTGTTTGGCACTGAGCTATATATATTACTGTAGTTATGGCGGTGTTGTGTATTAATGTTTGTAAAATGTTTAGATTGTTATCTGTGGGTGAAAGAGAATTGTGCCTTGTTTGTGAGTAATACTGTATCATGTTTTTAATTATTAAAGTTTAATTAACAACTTGTGCATAATTATTTCATTTCATTACATTTCAAACACAATCACTATTATATTTTTCAAATATTAACTCACCCCTGGCTGGCTGTCCCCAAGCTCCCTCCCCTTAGGGAGTTAGAGGTATATATATATGGATGTCTGATTAGAAGGGTGGGGCAAATGGGAGTAGAAAATGTCAGCTGCCCCAAAAGTGTCTGTATTCTCAATCCAAACTGCAGTGAAAACATTGTAAAAACAGAAATTCAATCCCTAGATTATTTGCTCTATTGAACATCACTTTGAAGTCACACTGAAATATGTATGTGTGACGTCAACCCGGAACACAGATTCAACTTTACAAACTGAAATTTTCAAGATTTATTGGGGCCCCTCTCAATGTCAGGACTCCTATAGAGGGTACTCCTAAGTAAAGCACTATTTCTACCTGTTAAAATTATAACATGATATGGGGCTCAGGAAACATTTTGCCCTTGCGCTCAGCCTCATCTCTTGAGGTGGCCTGGACTCTGACAAAATGTTGAATAACTAAATAAGTTTTTATATACAATCCTAAAATGTAGTTGGCAGCAGGCTTATCTCAACATCCAACCTTGCATCAAAAAGTCGCCCTCGCACGGTTGGTGTTCCTGCGTGGGCAAAAGCGGCCAATAAGCGTCAAGCACAAGTTTTACTCCTGGAGAAAAAGAAGACTCCTGCACAAATGCAGGCTGAAGTACGACTTGCGGATGTGGAGTCAAATAAATCTGACTTTTTAGCAACAAGCAGAGTTGGTGTGCATAGGCCTAAGAAGAGAACAGTGTCAAATGACGCAAATAGGTTCGTATATATTTGGTCTATTATTTAAATTTTGATGTAAATAGCTTGATTTACAGTAGCAACAGATGTGTTGGATCAATCTTACTGTCATACTGTAAATGCAAGACAAACTATCCATGCAAACAAATAAATGCTTGATTCCAATGTAGGTAGCGATAGACAAATTGCTGAGGGTTGTGGGATCAAACTTCCTGAAAAATACAACAAGAATTTCTACATTTTTGAGTGAAGGCCCTTTGTCTGGTGTGTCTACTGTCTAATGCAGTATATAAACAGATAGACAGATCACATGACAAGATAATATTATAACAAGTCAGCCCAAGTTAAGGAACTACTCCGATAGTTTGTCATTGTGGATGATCCTTCTGTTTTCCATAATGAGCATTCATATATATGCAAACAAATTGACAAACTATCTTTGCCCAAATTTGTCCATACGGATCATCCCTCTCTAGTATAAATTGGACAAATAATGTAAATTATTCTATTTTTATTAAGAACGACATCATCGACCAGTGGTGAAATGTTTGTTTTTTATCATCCAAAGCAAGATTACCCAGTCCAATATTCAAAGGTATGGCAATATTACCTGATCAGCAAGTTTAAACTTAGTTTGTGATTACCATTACCAGTTTAAAAAATGAATAATTATAGTTAATTAACTTAAATCTGAAGTTGAGACACATTGTACATAAAATCATTGTACAATATGATTCAACTTCAGATTTTTTTTGTTTTCAATTGTTCAGGCAGTGAATACAAGTGAAATGCTGCAAAAAAACTCTTCATTAAGTGACTTCAGCAATACTTTATCTGAATCACAGGTAATAAGAAAAGTTTATGTGATTACTGCTCATAGCCATAGGTAATTTGAAATTGCCACAGGAATTCTTAGGTTAACAATTTTGGCATTTTAATTTTGCCTATCATTTGGGCAATTTTACACCATTTACCATTGTCTCTGAAATTGCTTTGATTTAGATTGCTGAAATCAAACTGTTGCAAAGACTAGATCCAAAGTTATGGACAGTTGATATATTGTCAGATATGTACAAAGTCAAGCCTCTTGCTATATGGTATGTTGGAGGGGCAGCTGCCCTGTCCGTTGCCCATAGTGTTGTGACCAACCATTTTACTCAGAAATAGCCACTCTTCTTGCAAAATGGGTTACATTTGCGTTCATAACGCGTTCCAGGGGAAAACTACGTTAGTATTAAAACTTTAGTGATTTGACACGTGAGCAATTCTTTCAAAGGCCCATTTATTCACATTACATTTAGATTTACCTACATTACACTGACGATCACCGATTTTATAGCGATCGAGTCTAACTGCGTAACCCTAGAGTGTTCAGGTTGGACAGTAATGCAAACTGAAAGGCGCAGACGAACGTAAATAGAGCGCAAGTTATGCTAATTGGAGGACGCTTTCCGGAGCAGCATTTTTAGCTTGCAGTATGACTATGTTGAACTTGACCTAATATGGAAACGATAGTTTGATGATGATTTTGCAATAAAATCGAAATATCACGAAGTCATTTTTGTCTTATTTTAATAGAAACGAGACATTGAGTATTTCTTTATTTTTTTTTACTTTATAGCAATGCTGCTCCTCTCAATCGTGACCAACAACTACATCTTGAAGTTGAACAAGATTTCTTAGCGAGACTTTCAGATTACGAGAGAAAGGAATATTCCTATTTTAAAAACAACGTAAGATTTCCTCTTGATCATAATTCATAGTTTGTGTTTTCACGTCGGTTGCTTTGTTTGTTTGTTTCTAAAATATATATTTTTAAGCTAACTTATTTTCAAAAATGTTTTAGGAAAGAAGGAAACATCTTCGAAAAATGGCAAAGTAAATTGAAATGACTGCATGAATGAACAGAGAATTGGATCCGCGGTGATAACTGATATATACGACCAAGATTTTTTTGACCATATAAGACCAACAATTGTGTGGTAAACCAGCCGTAATATCAAGAAAGTACTAGGCTGGTTCTCGCTAGAATAACTTCGATGTTCAAAAATAAAAAGTCCTGTAAAAAAGAGGTTTCATCTGGCACATTTATGGTTTTATTGTGTAAATGTGTTATATTTCTTATTTCGCTTCACTGCCAACTATCGACTATTACTATAAAAATTATAGTTATACAGCGCAATTAGTTACTGCCCTTATACTTTGCAACTGAGTTTGTAGCGTGTGTGAATGCTAAAATATTTTTTGTCATGATTATTGCTTTTTTTCCAAATTCGGGCGCTTTCTCGATATATGAGCAACTAACCCTAATTCTAACCCCCAACCTAACCCTAATAACGCCTATTTCCGTTGCTCGTATATCGAGAAAGAGCCCAAATTCGGTAATAAGTTTGTTTACTAACTTATTCGCCCCCAATATTCGCCCCGAATATTTGGTGAAGTTTCTCTCATTATATGCACATGTGCGTCAATCGGATCACGTACTCATGATTGCTCCGCAGGACCGTCTGCCTCACAGGCTACTGAGGCTAGATTGCTCTCGACATACGATCACGAGCACCTCCATGGAAAATATAACTCTATAAGAGCCTTTTATCTTGCTGCTGGTGACATAATTATTGTAATCATTATGGTCTTTCAGAATATCTAGTTAATATAAGCATATGACTTCGTAAATATGTCATCACAAACAAGATAAATGGCTGAAACGGGGTGATGGTCTTTTTCCGGAAGGGTATATGGCAGGTCAAGGAGTAGAACCCCTTTGAGCAAGTCAAAAGTGCCTGGAGAACTCTCTAATCTCTGTGAGCATGGTCGCCTCCGAGCTCCTTCGCAAACGCTCGTTGTGACCGAGCAACGGTCTCGGCGAAGGAGGCTATGGGCATGGAGGATCACGTAAATTTTTCGTGCAAGAATGAAAACAAAGAAAATATTCTTCGGATCGCTTTCTATTGAATTTTTCTAGAAATAATTTGTGTCTTGTATAAAATTTCTACTTCCAGAAAAAGTTAAGATCCGTATATACTATTGAGTATTGGAAGCGTTTATAGGCTAGCCTGCGGCCATGCGATTCCGGTGCAGCGCTCTATTAACCAACTGAGCTACAGAGTCCAGTTGCTGAGCATCAACCACAAGTTTCGATGTGTAAACGAGCATTTGAACGTTTCATCTCAGCCAATAAGCGCGAGGCTATAGTTATCAAATGCTTTTGACAAACATGTGAGCATAGACAATGGCGACTGTTCGTCCTTAGATGCAAACGCCAATATTAACATGTTTTGTACTTTTGTTTTAAAGAAGTATGTCCATATCATTGAACCATTGATCGTATCCGTATGTACGTGAGTTGCATGCGTTACACGTGCAGGGTCATCCGCATGATGCGTTGAGGCATCTGATTGGCTAATTATATGTTACTTAATTGGATATGTCCTTATTGGAAGTCGCGTCAAGGCCATATTGTTTACGGTCAAATTTTTTTTCTTGACTAGTCGCGTAAGAGTCAATTAATCCTACGCATGTGTTGAGTTATTTACTCAGTAAGACTTACGTTAACTTACTTTTAATGATATTAACCCAAACCTAACCAATCAGATTTCTTGAAATTTTTCAAAAACATTCCGTGCACATTCAGTCACCGGAAGCAAGATGCCAGACCAACGCGGTCAATATCCGGTTTTGCCGGCAACAAATATATGAAAAAGTGACTTTAACGCCAAAAGAAACGTAATATCTACCGCGTCGTTGAGCCATAACAGGACATTTGAGCAATATTATTCATTCTGTCGCAATAAAAACGCTTATATAACTTAGACAATCAACATAATTGCTTAGCATTAATACAACATTTCTTTGTGAAAGCTCACTTCCGGTTGTAATAAATGAAATTTTTTTCCTTCAACTGGTGCCAAACTTGACTGTGCCATATTGAGTAGCGTCGCTTTTGGTTTGACTTTCTAGCCAAAACTTGGCGATTTTAAACCAACATGGAAAAATCTCTATGGAATAGAAAAGGGTCCATTGCTGTTAGTTCAATCTCGGCCGGAGCCTCACCAAAGATTGGGCAATTTCAGGACCAAACGCCGAAACGAGTAAGCCATATATTTATACATTTATGTTGATAGTTGTTTGCTAAATAATTACAATAAATCCTGGTGTGTTTAACTGTTAAAGACAGGTATAAAGCTTTAAAATACCGGCTTTCTTAATAACTTATCTTAAATCTTATATAAAAAGGTCCGCTCAAAAGTTATATTTGAAGTTTGGACTTTCCACGTTAATATAGAAGCCCTATTGTATATTGTGTTTTTGGTAGGTTTTTATCACGAAAATTAAGCAAAAACGTTTTATTTATTTTTTAGGCTTTAGCAAGAACGTATTCACCGTTTCGAAAATCTAGATCGCGTTCGTCGAGCTTTAGTTCATGCGATAGTACAGGTATAATATTATTCGAGACATTTCTATTGCAGCTGAATTTTGTTGACAACAAAGCCAACACAAGCCCTTTGAAAAATAATGCCGAATTAGCAGTAAATATAAGCCTAATCCCCTCTGGCCCTCTATGCTTACTTAAAATTTCCGTGGCTTGTGTTAAAAGGCATTCAATATTAAAATATTGAATTGAAAATTTTTTTGTAACATTGCTTGGAAAAAATTATTACTCTATGTATATAAATGAATGGTAAACTTTCTAATAATCCATTCAACTCTGTTCTTATTATTGAGGTTTGGGGTAGTATTGGGGCATTCCCCAAATTATCGGCCAACACATTTTGATGGCTCCATGGGCACTGATCCTTGTATATTTGAAATTGTAACTTTTTTCTGTTTCTATGGAAATATCAAGGGTCTCTTTGAGGCCCAGATAGGATCTTGCAAGTCAGGCTCTTTACCTCCACTCTCTCATATACTGTAGTTTGCATGCCATCTCCCTTTTTGGGTACCTCTGCAAATCAAGTTTTTAAGCATATCCCCCCCCCCTTTCCCCCACAGCCTTCTGTGGTGTAGCCTTGGAGGGGGCTTTCCAGGATGGTAGCAGTAGTATTATATACTCTGTAATTGTTTACAGATTTTTTATGATTTCTGCAATCCCCTTCCCCAAAAGACCCAAAGAATATCATATAGGTGGATTTGGTGGGAGGATGAAGTGGGTGTGCTCCCTCTCCCCAGCACTTTGCCCTTCCCTCTTACCAAGCTTCAGGAGAGCATAATTAAGAATGCAATGTTTTTGTCAACATGTATGTCATGCATACAAAAACTGTTCTTGCTTGAAATCACCAACATGAAACTTCATAGATTGTCATTCTTGATTTCAAGCAAGAACTGCTAACTCCATAATAAATAGTTGAATATTAGGGTTAGATTAAAGCTTTTTTCATTGCGATATTCCTTTGTTCGATTATGTCGTGTAGCCTGCACACACTTCAATAATACCATTGTGTGTTATCCAAATACTGAATCAGACAGTTGCATAAATTTGTGTAATGCCAGACGATCCAAATCACCTTACCCACTTACATGTAATAGCATAGAATAAGGAATGAAGGTAATAGTGCAGACATCTAGCTTAAAAATAGACAGCAAAAGAAAAGAGTAGCAAAAGGCAGTCAAATGAAAATGGGAAACTAAGTTTAAGTGCGTTAAATTTGAAATTAAATGTCATACAGCCTGAAACTGATTGACTGAAGTGAATAGATGAAAAATAATAATGGCAATAACAGAAACATCTAGTTTAAAAAACACTAAATCAATTAGCAATTTGTAGCAAAACAATATCATTTCAAAAAAAAATGAAGAGTTGATTATTTTCAATATTTGATGCACACAACAGAATAAAAAGTGGCGTAGCCTGTAGGTAGTGAAAAAATAGGATGAGAATTAATATTGTGAATGGAAAATCCACAGATATTTTCACGAAAAACCCTAAAATATCCTAAACAGGAAGAATAAAATAAACATTAAAACTTTGAAATAACACAAATGTTTTATCAAAAGGAATTTACATAACAAATGAACGATTAAGCAAGTCGAAGCGACACGGAATTTCGTGGCGCAGCGCATTGTGGATTAGCCGGTCATAAAGAGACAAATGGCTTAATATGGCGTCCGCAGAAAATGGACCGTCCCCTTCGGAGGGACATGGCTCTGGAGATGTTTCGTCCAGATCGCCGGCAGCTGCTCAAAAACCACCAATGTTATCAGAACTCAAGGTTCGAATGTGCTCAAAAGTTTGTTATGCTATTGCTTGAGTGTTATTATTGCTCATCACTGTGTTTCGCTAACCAAAATGTTATTAAACAGAGACTCAGCTTTTCCGAAAGTATGTCCTCGAGACGGCTGCCCAGAGCAAGAAAGCGGACAATGTCTGTCTCGTCTACGGACAGCTATAGCTCAGGTTAGGCAATTTTAACTTGTGTGGCAGGCCTTGTAGTTTTCGCGAATTGTCAAACTCGACCACAAGATGACATGACAAATGGCAACAATATAATTGTACTGCCTGCACTAATGAGTCGTTCAGGCGAAATCAAAATAAATGTACTTTATTATGTACTTTTATTAGCTCGTTTAGCTCCTCAAATATTTAAGAAGCTACTCCTTTCTATCATTTTGAAGTTGTTCAACGCTTTTACATCTAAATAGTATACAACGAATGTCCCATGTCTTGAAAAAATACGAGTCAATTTCATTCTCATTATAAACAATGTCTATAGCTTATATTTGTATGTTTTAGCGAGCTATTCCGACAGTATCTCGTCCGGCGAAGATGACGGCGTTTCGCCGAGAGAAAAAGATCAGGTATGCCTTTATGCTTGAGATTTTGTCAAAATATACGTGAAATATGCTATCTTAGCTCCTATTTCCGGTCGAATAAAAGTTTTGGGCTTCGCGTCCATACAATAATATTAATACTGTCTGCATATTATTATATAGACCTCTTTATACTTGGGTATTTAAATGAACTTTTGACCTATTTTGAATGCTTTTAGTTTCAACATAGATTTGTTTCGTTTTACACTAAACACCGTAGCAAATATTTTCAACCTAAAACCACTGACACTGTTGTTATATAACTGCATTTATTTGTGAAAGGGTAGGGTGCTTCATGTAAAACTGTGCAATGCCAGGGTCAATATAATTGCAAATAAAGCTGGATTTATGGCTTCTCTTTGCCAGATTAGTAGTCAAATTGGGAAATATAGTATTAAATATATAGTGTTCTATATTGTATATGTCTGCATTGATTGTCTGCAGTACCACTTTTAATAAGGGGTCGTTGACAAATAGATTTTGTCTTGTGATCACGTACATGCTCCTCAATTGGTGTGAGCCCTTATTGTGACAGTTAATTTGTAATCGCTACCCTGTCCCCTTTGTGATAAAAACCCAGGGACAGAAATCTATCTGATAATTTAGATGGCTCTCTAACTCTCTTTAGACTGGAAGTTAGACCAAAATTGTGAGATACTAAAATTAGACAGTATCCCCTGACTTTTTCTCTCTGGTATAAAGTTGGCCATTTTCAGAGAACCTCCCCTGCAGGAAATGCATCTCATAACACTTTTCCCAGTGATTTCACTAGTATCAAAATTAAGTCTCCCCAGGGGGCTCCTTTGAGGAAGTCACTTTTTCCTGGAAACAATGCCATTGGTAAATTATTTCAAATTCAGCAATACAGGCCTTTTCCCCTGTTATATTTCTCATTATTCTACAACAAGAAACATTTGGCCTAGATGTGATTATGGGACAGGCATATGGCATTAGCTTTTAGCACACCTGTTTTCAAACTTGGAAAGCCTGCCTATTATATCCTTTTAGCAAAACTCCAATGGCTTTACAGACTTCTGTATCAAGAATATCAGTCGAGCAGACTTTGGCCAACGTGAAATTGAGATTGCAGAACAAGGTTGGTGAGATCTTTAGACCCTAGACCCAGTCCCCCAGCAGTGTGTGAGAAAAACATGTTCTGTCTCTTTTGTTCCTGAGCCTCCAGAAAACGACACCACATCACTACATGTTCACCTAATTGGAATTATGCATCTCTCTTTCATAGAAATGCCAGGCTTAATTTTACTAAGAAAAAGAAATGCAAATGATAGACCTTTGGAAGGAGCAAAGATTGTTGGATGTACTCATGTTACAGCACAGTCAGCGGTAAACACTCAATTTCTGTTTTAAATTTATTTTTTACTAGTTTAGAAATTGGCTGCATATTTTGGCTGCATTTTTATAGAGTGAGTAGAATAACTGTTTTATTATATACAACAAGCTCTTGATATGAACAGAACATTTTGGCATACTTTTTTAAGGTAAAACTTGAATTTCCTCTTCATTTAATTGTCCAAATCTGCCAGCCATTTTTCTACTTTTCTCTACTAGCAGGATATGAGCTAATATCCTGCTAGTAGAGAACCAATCAGATTGCAGAATACCTCATATCCAGAGCTTGTGTATATAATAATACCTATTATACTATAGAAGTGTTCTCTGTTTTAG
Organism: Trachythela sp. YZ-2020; assembly: GCA_016169945.1. Taxonomy (NCBI): domain Eukaryota; kingdom Metazoa; phylum Cnidaria; class Anthozoa; order Malacalcyonacea; family Clavulariidae; genus Trachythela; species Trachythela sp. YZ-2020. The sequence continues at coordinate 1,905,752 of JADLSH010000098.1, read as the reverse complement.
GTTTTGATTGAGAGTTTGTGTATGCTTGGAGCACAAGTGAGATGGTGTGCTTGCAATATTTATTCCACTCAGGTAGTGTGTTTACTGTACCCATAACCATTATATGATAATTTCCTTTATGGAAATTTGAAGGTGAATTCAATTTTGGAAGGTGGAAACACTGCTTGCGTCAATTTCAAAGCAATTTCCACACAAGCGTAGACCGTATTGTAGTACAACAAAATAAATTATTTCAGCATATTGAAAAGTTTGGTATACTGAAAATTCCAGTATAAACTGAAAAACCCACACTGATATATTGATATTGGATTCAATACAGGTATTTTTGGTATATCGGTGTACTGAACAGCCAGCCCTTGGTGAGCCTGGCATGGACAAGGTTCATTGTATATGACAGATTTAGATATCACATCAGATAATAGTAGTTTGACTTTTTTTTTGGGTTTTCTAATTTTTAGAATGAAGTTGCTGCTGCCTTAGCTGAAAAAGGTCATTACATAATATTTCTATAGATGTATATATTTCCTCTCATTTCTGTATTGCCCATTTTTAACTTTATAAAAAGTACATCTAAATAAATGCATCTAGAATCCAGGGGTATGCACATCCCCAACCCAGTAAAAGTGTGCCAACCCATCTTTTAATGATATATGGAATACAATAGCACCCCTGGGTAATCTACATTCCTCTCCCCCTGGGGAATTTTCTCTCCAGCCCCCTGAAAAATATGTGCTCTGCTCCTTCCGCTCCCCCCTGGTAGATTTCATTGCACCTTCCTCCTCCACTCCCCCCTCCACTTCACCCCTTCCCCAAGGGAAATATGTACTCCCCACCTCCCTTGGAAATCGGTATATCGATATTTTGGACATATTTTTCTAAAAAAATCACACTCGAACTGAACCTCGCGAAAATCAAGTATTCAATAACGTATTAGCGTTGGCACAAGAACGCGTTTGTTTATGTCTACGCTAGTCACTAGTGTCAAGAAATACAAACATTTTATAAATTTCTGAAACGTTGTCATCGAAAGCATGACATCTAGCGTCGCCCATTAGGGACACGCTTCTTCCGTATATTATAATACTCGTTCCGTAGAATATAGCATGCTTTCCGTAGAAATGCAGTCTTATTCCGTGGAAGGGTAGTATAATTCCGTAGAAATGTAGTATTTTTCTGTAGAAATGCAGTGTTTTCCCGTAGATTCAAATTAAATCCTTTTTGTTGCCGGTTTGAGCTCCGTTTTCAACAGATACATGACACCGCGTCACAGCATGTACGCTGCTAAAAGTAATGGAGCCAAATTTGACTTCTTTGTCTTAGAGTAAAAGTCCACACAGCAAGGGCGTCAATCCTGGGAGGATGGGGAGGGGGACGAATCCCCCCACTCATTGGGCAAGGGGGGGTCAATATGTAATTATCCCCCCCCCCCACTTTTTCCACTTTTGCTTATACAACATGTTCTGATCATCAGAATTCTGTAAAGTCTTCCCCCAAAGTGCATGAAATGGCGTTTCAGAGACTCTAGATTTAAAACACGTTGTACGGAACAGCATCACATTTCTACGGAATAACACTGCATTTCTACCTAAAACATGCTATATTCTACGGAATTATACTACACTTCCACGGAATAACACTGCATTTCTACAGAAAAATACTACATTTATACGGAATTATACTACACTTCCACGGAATAACACTGCATTTCTACCGAAAACATGCTATATTCTACGGAACGAGTATTATTTTCTACGGAAGAGGCGTGTCCCTAATGGGCCACCGTACATGTCAAACTTACATGTTGCAGCCGCTCAGCAACGTGAGCTTTAAACTTTTAAAACGTAACGTAAATGATGTAAAAACTATAAATTACAACTCAACTTTAAAATAATAAATGTTCAATACTTCGATAGTCAGATAATCCGGTATTTTCAGCAAAATACCGAAAAATTTGGTATACTTGTATTGTAGAATCGCCATACCGGTATTTGAAAATTTTCGATATAACGGTAATACCGGTATGTTGATTCTCTCTATTTTGTACCCTCCGACCTAATTCTGCACCCTCGGATGAGCTTGGATCTGCCCCTGATATAGACTGTATTTTGTTAGGTTATCCAATATATGCATGGAAAGGTGAAACTGAAGAAGATTTCTGGTGGTGCATTGAGAAATGTATCAATGCTCCTGGATGGAACCCTAATATGGTAAATTATTAGGGTAATACTTATACCTTATACATAGAACATTAGGGTTAATACTTGATCAAATTACGTTCAATGGGTACGCTGTTGAGCCACTTGAACAAGAACCCAGGGTATACTTTCTATCTGTCAAACTGTATCGTTCATTTGGCTGTCCCAATTTTAATATCTATTTTGATGTTTCCTTTTGATTTTGAAAAATTCCTGTTTTCTTTCTGCTGACCAAAAACATTTTGGTGGCAGTGTGAGAAAACATATTCTTTTGTTCGTCTTCCAGTAGAAAATTATTATACTTCATTTGTAGATCCTTGATGATGGTGGAGATTCAACGCATCTCATGTACAAGAAATTTCCTGGTAGATTTAGTGTCCTTAAAGGCATTGTTGAAGAGAGTGTAACTGGAGTTCATAGGTAAGACCTAATATGATTAGTAATAAACTGTGTTACCCAGTGATTACAGTTTTTGAAATACTTCATTACATTGTATATATACTCTTTTTGCCAGGTTATTTCAACTTTCTAAACAAGGCAAGCTTACTGTTCCAGCTATGAATGTCAATGACTCAGTTACAAAGGTAATAATTCTTAAATCATGGAACATTTCATTGCGAAAATGCAGCCCATCTTTGGAGGAATTGATCTTTAAAATCACTCACTTTCTTGCATTTTAGACGAAATTTGACAACCTATACTGTTGTAGAGAATCTATTTTGGACAGGTAGAGGTCAAATTTAAGCTTTGGTTTACTATATAGATGGTGAATCTGTATATACATTGATTTTAACGTAATAATAATATTAACTTTCTAGTTTGAAAAGGACAACGGATGTAATGTTTGGAGGAAAACAGGTCTTAGTGTGTGGATATGGAGAGGTGAGACTGGTGTTTAATTAATGCGTATATAACATGATGGCACGTCCACTTGGATATGATAATTTGATATGAGGAATAGTGCAATCTTCATTTAAGTACGGACGCTTGTTCTCTATTATTAAATTAAATTGATTAATTATACCAGCTTAGATAATTGCCAAACCAATAATGACCTTATTTTCTTCATATTTTTAGGTAGGCAAAGGATGTTGTGCGGCATTAAAAGGTTTAGGAGCCATTGTTCATGTCACCGAAATTGATCCAATCTGTGGTCTGCAGGCAGTGTAAGTACACTAGACACAAGCTCTCCCTTGAAATCTGCACTGCTATCAGATATTACCATGATCCTCCTTTGCATAATTTCACTTCAATGACACTAGATATATTTATTGTTTTGTTTTACTGGCTATCAAGCTGCAATACAGAGTACTTTAAAAAGTGAATGTGTGTTATTTGAATGTCTTTATAGTATGGATGGATTCAAAGTTGTAAGAATTGAAGAGATCGTAGCACAAATTGATATTTTGATTACTGCAACAGGTACGCGGGAATACTACATTAAGTTTTCTTTGTAAGAAAAAGAAAATCAATTTTTCGTATGGATAAAAGCAATATATAGATTATATGCGACATGCATATAAGCAGCAGTGAATGTATTTATTTTGCCAGGTAACAAGGGTGTGGTAACAAGAGAACATATGGATCGTCTTAAAAATGGCTGTATTGTTTGTAACATGGGTCATTCCAATACAGAAATTGACGTGGTGAGTTGCTTATAATCCTCACCCTCGAGTCTTTGTCAAACATTTTGCCCTTCCTTTGATGTGGTTGTCATGTGTAATTAAAGGTGAACCCCAAATGGAAAATGATCTTCCCCCAATCAGATGAAGCTGGCCCAGATTCGTCCCTGACCAATTGATTGCATTTTCTGTGTTAATTTCCACCTCTGTGTTTTGCAGGCGAGTTTAAGAACGGAGGAATTGATCTGGGAAAAGGTTCGAGATCAAGTAGATCATATTATATGGCCAAATAAGAAAAGAATAGTACTACTATCGGAGGTGTGTATATCAACACTCAATTGAAGAACAATAAGGATTTTCCTTAGGGGGAACAGTTTAGAACTGATAGAGCTATCCAGTATAATTAACAGTTATTCTACGAACTCGAGTCGTATATGAGCTGATAGCCGACGAGGCGCGATAGCACCGAGTCGGCTATCAGTCATATACGACGAGAGTGAGTATAATAACTGTTTTATTATATACACAAGCTCTGGATCTGGATATTTACTTTTTTCAAGTAAAACTTGAATTTCCTCTTCATTTAATTGTCCAAATCTGCCAGCCATTTTTCTACTTTTCTCTACTAGCAGGATATGAGCTAATATCCTGCTAGTAGAGAACCAATCAGATTGCAGAATACCTCATATCCAGAGCTTGTGTATATAATAAATAGAGTTAGTTCAGTTTAGGTTTCTTCTTCTAGTAGCCAACAGGACCAGTTGCTGGAAGTCTAGAGAGAACAAGTTAGACGGAACTGGTAGAGCTATAAGTTATTAGTATAAAAGAGAATAGCTATCTCCTCTATTTGTTACTTTAAATTTTAATTAATCTTCCAAATTTAAGGGTGAACAGACCGTGTTCGGCTAAATTCCGTGTGGAACATCGATTTGCTTTTATTTTTGCTCTGACCAGATGAAAAGTAGCCGGCGGTAAAACTTACTTTCTATTCATTTAGGGTCGTTTGGTCAACCTAAGTTGTTCCAGTGTACCATCGTTTGTAGTATCAATTACCACCACAACACAAGCTATAGCTCTAATAGAACTATACAAGGCTCCACCAGGACGATACAAACAAGACGTCTATTTGCTTCCGAAGAAAATGGGTAAGAAATATGAGCCGCATCTTGTGAACCCAATACGTACCGTCGTTTGCATCTAACAATGAACAGTCGCAGATAAGAACATTGCCTAATCGATGTTTCAAGTTATTTATCTGCGGTTGTTCATCGTTAGATGCAACCGGTAAATTCTAAATACTTGAGCATTTGGTTATGTTTTCCTCTTCAGATGAATATGTAGCGTTGCTTCACCTGCAGACGTTTGATGCGCATCTTACGGAGCTAACGGATGAACAAGCGAAATATTTGGGTGTCGCGAAAACTGGACCTTACAAACCTAATTATTATAGGTATAAAGATTCGAGAAATGAATGTCAATATATAATAGTTGGTTTGTAACTGATAGTTTATGGGTCACACCATTGCCACTTTAGATCACCTCTGATGAAGACACTAGACTTCGAGTGTCAAAACGTTGGGTCGTCCATGTAATTTCTTCAGAGATTACCTAAACCATAGGAGCGAAACATGCCTGATATTATACTTGGTTGCTGTGAACTTATAACTTCATTGTTCCTTTGTGTAACACTTAGCGTTACAATAGTGCCATCCAATAACGATCCAGTGATCGGAATGTTCCATTGTGTTTTCATTGGTTTGAAAATCTCGCTGTTCCCCATGCCATCCAGCCACTCATTGTTTTGACTTATTTGTGACGTATGCATAAAACCAATTGACGAAGTGTCCGCCCATGTTCTAATGTTTAACTATATTTGTTTTTAGATATTAAATTAAATAAATATGATATGTGGTGGAGAGAAATGCAAAGCAAAGTTTGGAAACAATCAATCCTTACTATTGCCAAAATCATCCCAGATGGTCTATTTATTACAACACTACAAGTATCTGTTCAAACGAACAGGACATTAATATGCATATATTATTCACATGACAACTGTGAGCTATTTTACCAATATTGTATTGCCGGAGCAGGGGCGAAACTACCACCTTTTCGTTGAGGGGGTGTTGGGTAGAATTGCCCTGCCAAATTCTATTATGCCCTGCAGTGATGTAGGTGAAATTTTTCTAATGTGACAGTGTAAGTCTGCACCAAAGGGCGTCTTTGCAGTTGGCCCTGCAAGAACATTCATTCATTGCCCTGCCAATCAAGACTTTCGTACTTTGGGGGGGTATCACCCCCCACCCCCACCCCGGTAGTTTTGCCCCTGTGCCGGAGAGCTTGCATATTGAAACATTGTAAATTGGACGAAATTATCATCGTATATTCATACACAGCAAATACAGCATTTAGCCTTCCGCACACGAGAGCTTTTGGCTGAACTAACAGCCCCGTGAGGTTTTTGCTGAGAATTTTATCCCCCGAGGCCGTGAGACAAAGATCTATCGTGTTTGATATCAGACTTGCTTAAGCTAAGACCTCTCGCGGCGGCGAGCTCAGCCAAGAGCCCTAGTGTGCGGCTGGCTTTAGAAATTGGCCGACGACAATTGGTTGCGTTTGTCGTGAGCAAGTCATGGTCACTGATATGAGATACCTGAATCCATCTTGTTTTGAGTTGAGTGGCTGCCTTGTACCCAGGCGAGGCAAGAGGAATTTGCTTGCAAATAGAAGTGTGAAGATTTGTTGTGCATGAATATACATGTCGCGTAGAATTGTGACTATTTTGTATAGAGGCCATTCTTGATTTACATGGAGATACGGAATTATATAGACGACATGGTGGATAGAGTTAGTGAGATAGCCATATTGTGTATTAGCGTTTTATATTATACCGCATACAGGAATTAACTTAAATATATGAGAACTGAATTGGAAGATAATAAAAGAGAAATTGTGAACTGTTTGTTTTGATTTGTCTTTTGACGCGTCCATTTTAAGACTCTCACGCCCTCACGCCCTCACGCTTGCCGGTCACGAAAACATCTATGTCAGCGACATAGTCTACTTTGTCAAGAGCATTTTGACAGGTAGTTTTCATCTGATCAACCAATCACATTTAACTTACATATAATTATTGAAATGAGGATGTTGTCATCCTCAACGTGTCATCCTTAGGGTCTGTTTATATGATCCCGGCTATAGGCGGGACGGGACAGTTGCCGAGATCCCGCTTGTACTATAAACTCTATTGAGTGTTACATGATCCCGCTTCTATCCCGCCTAGACGGGACCCCGGCATCTGTTGCCGGGATCCCGCTTAGCCGGGACGAAAAATTCCCATATAAACGCTCTATCCCGCCCTAGCCGGGATGAACTTTAAGCACACGTGACTCTCATGCAAAAAACTATGACGTCAAGCACTTAACTGGCTTCATTCCGGCAATGTTTTACACCATATAAACACACTAGGCGAGTTTCCCGGCTAGGCAATGGGCTAGGCGGGATGAAATCGCCCCGCCTAGCCGGGATCATGTAAACAGGCCCAGATAGTTATAGACATAGGGCACAAAACCCTGTCCGTTACATCACGGGTTACATGAAGCCTCTGGTCAAAATGTGAAAATATAGTATTGAATAATATCTAATCTATGGTAATATATAACTTTATATCGTCCAATGAGATGCGAACATGCTATCAGCAGGGGCAGGTACTCCCCGCACATGGAAAGAAACACGAGAAGGCGTGCGTGTTTGAGGTTCTTTTTGGCAATCACGGAGCACAAGAATCAACGTTGTCCATCGCGCAACTCAAGAAACCAGAGCTTTCTGCGCACAGTCAGAATCGATTGAATCCTAATACATTCTGTAAGTAAGATTTGATTTAATTCCCCTGTTATTTTATGTCGGATTTCGCCAACTAAAGTACACGATTTCCTCAACTTAACGTGGGCAGGTGGCAGACACATAGCACAATGTCTTTCAAGTTGAAAATTGTGCTTCCTTGTCTTGTTTTGGCTGTAAATGGTGAGTTTTAATACACCAGGAAGCTTGCAGACGTACATTTCGGTCGATACATGGCAGCAAGCCTGTTGGAAATGGGATTTTAGAAATATTTATTTAAAAGAAATCGGTTTATACGTAGCGGATTTTTGTGTTCAGAATATGTTTACACGTTTATAAATTTTGCCATTTCGTGGCAAATTCCTGCCTGTATTGACATCTTCCAAATGTTTTGGATATTAATAAATAGATATTCTCTATGTCAAAAACATGGAAGCGTGAAGATAAATTTTGAAATATTTAATCCAGAAAGGTGAAAGGATATACAAATAATGTATTTGATGGCTTGAGTCTCTTCATGATGAAGCCAGTGTACTGCCATAATTATATATGTGCATATCAAAATGTACATAATTATATACAATATTGAATGTTGAATATTGGGCTAAGGAAAGTTAATAAGGGCTGTTCATATGAGCCGGGCTGGTGCATGGGTTTAGCCTGGCAAGAGCCGAAAATAAATTTCAGTGCAACATTGGTGGGAAACAAAACTTACTTTGGAAAATATTAATTTCATCAACTAGCAACAGTTTTAGGAGGCTTAACTTTGTTTATTTCATGCTTGCTTCAATTGACAATTAACCATAGCATATTGTTTTGTGTGATCTGTACACATGACATGCAATTTTCTGAATTGGAATGCACTTGTCTGAAAGAACTTGCGAGATCAGTTTTATAAGTTTGATCTTCTATTTTAGAGCAAAATGTCACATGTTGGTCATGTGGTTAGCATGCATCATGATGCTGGGTCCCACTCCCCTGAAATGGTGACAATGCACGATGGCACAGATCACTTTCAAAATATGGCCCATGATTCCTCTGCCATGTCCGAGCCGTCATCACCTGAATCTGCAACATTTGACGATTCTGACCTTCTAAACTCCTCTGTTCACGATGTCGTTACCAGTCAATTAGCTGCTGCGGGACTAGTGGGGGTTGCAGCGGCAGCAGCTGTTGCCACTGGACGTAAGAGAAAACGACCACACTCCTTTGAAACTAACCCCTCCATTCGCAAACGTCAGCAAACCAGGTTACTGCGGAAACTGAAAGGAACTGTAGATGAGTATGCAACACGTGTTGGTCAGCAAGCAGTTGTTCTTTGTGCATGCCCTGGTAGACCAAATCCATTATTTAAGGTACATATTACAATACATCAGTTATTGCATTATTTTTCAGTTTGATCAGTCGACATACGGTTTACACTGTCAAAGTTGTGAATTACTTTAAAAAGATTTTAAAATGTTAATTAATTATGTATATAAATCAATTCAATAACAATTTTTAGGTGTTTGGTGCTGCACCTCTTGAGAATTGTGTGAAGAGTCTAAAACCTCACATCCTGCAGAGTTTGGAGGCAGCATTGGCCCAGCAAACACCGACCCCGAGTCAAGACAACAACGGCCTTTTTGAGCTACCACCTTTGTACATAGACGGAATCCCAACACCGGTTGACAAAATGACACAGGCACAACTCAGAGCATTCATACCACTGATGCTAAAGTACTCTACGGGTCGGGGAAAACCAGGGTGGGGTAGAGAGGCAACTAAACCTGCATGGTGGCCAGATGACATCCCTTGGCAAAACGTCAGATCTGATACTCGCACCGAGGAGCAGAAAGCTAAGCTATCCTGGACTAATGCTCTAAGAATGATCGTCAAAAACTGTTATGAGTTCCACGGCCGTGCTGACCTACTCCCTGATTTCCAAGATGGTGATGCATTTCCACAAGTACAGGTTACCCATCCGATTGTTCACACGCTGACCAATGCAGATGGTACTCTGTCCCTGGTACAGGTTGATGCCACTGGTGCTATTGTTAGTTCATATACCGATGGATCTACACAGGCAGAATCGACACAAGCAGTTGCAACCCTCTCAGAGGTATCAGCAACAACCCAAGGCACACCGGTTACAATAAGTATCAGTGAGATGTCCCAAGGTGAGGCGGCTGCCCAGGCCGCAGTCGCTACCCTTGCTGAAGCAACCTTGTCTGATGGAGGTCAATTGGTCATACCAGAACACGCTGCGAATGCACTAGCCAACGTTGGCGAGTCACCACTTAATACTTCAAGTATTGTGACAATACCAGTTCATGCAGCGGCCGCCATGATGCAAATTCAGAACAATCAAATAACTAATTCTCACGCACAGTACATCGCTACCAGTATACCGCAAGTTGCAATGGCACCACATTCTAACTTGAATACAGTGAACTCTCAGCATATTCAAACACAACTTGTAGACTCTACCAGTGCTGAAAACCCAGTCCCTGGAGCTAGCCAGGCTGTTGAAGTTGTTACTTACACTACCTAATTTATCTACGTAAATAACTTATGTAACATAGCTTACGTTATACATGTGAAATAGAGTGATCTTTTAGTCTTTGATATGCATGTTCAAATTGTTTCTTTCGCTTAAAGGTTGTAACATCACGGGACAGCAGATGGTGGTCAACTTCTGTTGACCACCATCTTATCGACAATTTACATGTCGATAACTATCGGTTGACCACCATCTGCTGCACGATAGTGCTTAGTGAAACCCAACCGTCAATGAGTCAAACTGTAGAAGGCTTACTAGGGCGCTCTGGCTTTCACCGGCTAGAAGCACAGACAGAACCAACCACAAGTCCACAACTCTACTTACATGTGTTTATAAACATATCAAGTCAGCAGGGTAGTCACCCATCAAGCAACACCCACTCGACCTTCAGTAGCAGTCTAGGGTGCGGCACCACAGTATAGAGATGACCCACTGATGGCCACTCGGCGATGCAACATGTAGGCGATGCAAATATGCAGTTTACTGGCCAGGAAAGTTAGTCCAGCTTGCTTATTGGCCAGAAAAAGCAATTGACTGGCTGCCAATGCGTAATGAGCGGCCACACAAAATTTCAAATGAGTGGCCCTACTGGTCGTCTCTATACTGTGGCGGCACCAACCAACCGTATATATTCTGCCACACTTGCTCACCCCATTCAGATCATGATACGTCAAGCCGAGGGCACAATCTGTGCCGAGGGCACAGAATAGACATGGGCCGAGGCCCCCTGCTTTCGAAAATGTTCTATACAAAGTGGAAGCACCAAGCCATTATTTTCCTTCGAGTTCGGAAAAGAACGTGATATATATAGAAGAGAAAATGTTTTATTTATGAAGTTGTAAAGTATGCCGTTGCCTTGGAATTGTTGTGGATAATCATTTAATCTTTGTTGGGCAAACATATAGCATGAAGACCTGTTAATATGTACGTTTTGTCTAAACAGAAATTATTTATAAAAGCTCTGAAATTTTGAAGTTTTTATGGTTGAGTGTTGGAATGCAGCTGTGTTTCTGTCAACATTATCATGGTTTGTACTTAGTTGTGTTTGTTTAGCTTTATTTAGTATAGTAGGTACAATTTAATAGATCATAATATGCTTGATAGTTGGACAATATTAATATAATGTAGTTAGAGTTAATAGAAGTTAGAACCTTTGTTGGTGGGTTTGAGTAAAACTCACTTTATGGGGGCATCAGATGGTGGTCAACTTCAAACTTTTAGGAGCAAAATATTCAACTAAATCTCTCAATGCTATTTATTAGCCATCAAATACAAGACTAGTACTATATAAAACTAGAAAGAATTAATATTATTTTCTCACTCAAATAACTGTTTGTTGACCACCATCTGATTCCTATTCCTGATGGTGCTTGTGAAACCAATGTATAGTTCATAAATAGATTTTGTCCATCAGTTGTTGACTTTTTCTGCAACAGAAGAAGGCATAACAAAGAGTCTGTTTGCAAAATAACTTGGACAAAAAATGAGATGACATAGGGGAGTGGGGGTCAAGTTCAGGACCAGAGAAAATGTATTATTACAGGAAGTGATGTATTTTGCTATGAGAATCTGAAATAAAGCTCCAATTTCATGATGTCTATTTACTACCGTAATTTGCTAACTCACTTCAAATTTAATAATTTGGTAATTACAGTATTGGCTATACTTTATTTCATTCATTTTCTATCAGCCTGAAACAAAGAAATCTGTCCACTCAGCAAAATCCCCAACAAAATCAAGAACAAGAAGTAAAAGTCCATCTAAGAAGAAGTCATCTAAAAAAGGCAAGTCCAAATTACGTTCTGCCTCACCAAAAAAGCAATGTTGATATTCTAAGCAAGCCTGCGATGGAAAATGCATATTATATCGCCCACAATGCACCACAGTTTCTGGCATTTCGTGGTTTCTCGTGGGAGTCTGGGACTAAGACTAAGAAGAAAGGCAAAAAGAAAGGAAAGAAAAAATAATGTTGAAGATAGGATGGTATTGAAATTTTTTTTAAATTTGTTGGTATTTTATTTAAACTACATGTTTGGTTAGTGGAAGTTCATTTAGCATAGTTATGTACAATAGTGTACAATTTCTATAGCAGAATTAATATATATAGCATAATGGCCAAATTTTTACCTTGGTAGTTTGTTTAAAACCATATATTTGGCATTTTGTGTGCAGTAGTGTACAATGTCTGCAGAAGAATGAAGATATAGGATAATACAATTAATAGCCAAAAAGTTTAGTTCGCTTTAGGGTTCACCAACATGTTAAAAATGACATTATAAAATAGCACCATTCCTTTGTTAAAAATGACATTCTTGGTTTGGGAAAAAGAAGAATGACAGCATTCAAGCAAGAACCTTGAAGTGATTATACTCAAGTTAACCAGATAGAGACAAAAGTAGATCATTATGTATGCCCTTTAAAGGTTGCAGTTTTATAAGCGACAATTTTTGTAAATACTGTTTTTAGTATACAGTGAATATTTTTATTGTTTATTAAATTAATATATAAAAATGATTATCAGTCATTCTATGGCTGAGTAAAAAAAAAGTTATATTGTTTTATTGTTTCTTTAGTGTCTCTTTGCTACCAGGTGAAAACAATGAACGCTTCCTCATATCTTTAGAATATTTTTCATTTGTGACTATCATTTTCTTTGCAAAATCGTTAACAAACGTAGATTGATCATGTTTGATGTGAAAAACATTTACGCAGCCCTCGAAAACGAGGTCGGCTTCGGCAATGCCGACCTGTCCAAATTTTTGCCTACCTCAATCCAGTTCTTCTCAGCGGATAGCAGCTCAAAAAGCCGTCGGGTTCGTTCGTGTTTCCGTGCCAGGTCTTATAACTGTGACACCACCAGACGGCTGCATGACTTTGTCAGACTTTGTAATTACTAGTGCTTGCAGCTGCTCCAAAATTGCAATTCCGGAGGTAGAAACTGAAAGTGGCCTCAAAAAATGCCGAGAGGTGCCGACCTGGGTCAGATTTAGGTCGGCATTTTCCCCCCGACTGTTTACGTCGTTGACTGTTTACGTCAATCTACCCTTAACTTACATTAGATTAAACATATTCGATATTATAATATTTGTTTCAAAGAAAGGTGTTCTCAAATTTAGACTTCCTTGTTTTATACCACACCCATTGGAGTGAAAACGATTTTCACAAATCACAATTCCGTCATCTTCAAGTTGGGTAAATAGTAAAAATGTTCCTCTGTTTTCAGTCGCTCTTCGGTTACCAACCTCATGTTAACACAACGAAAGCTTTCCTATATCTAATATATGATAATAAAAATGGGAATAAGCCATTAAGCCTAGCACAAAACTGTTAAAAATTCATAGCAAATTTCACCTGCGAAGCTTTCGTTACTCGCTCAGAATAAATTGTCGCGGCTCACACCTGCATGAATAAAGAAGTAATTCGAACAGATTTAGACACAGAAAACTGAACAAATTAAAACGAAACTGACGCTCGATTAAATTCTCGACCATTGTTCAAATTGTTGAGAAAACTACTTAAAATTAATAACTAATGAAATGCGATTAGTTTTCGAAGACGTGAGGCCGAAAGATTATCTATAACACTGAATGACGAAATAAATTTGCGGTCGCAAGCAATTTGCCCACGGAGTTGAACGCTGTATCAATTATCGTTTTCCAAGGTTATTCTCGATTGCCTTAAAACAGTAAGTCCAAAAATCCTTTTGTATATAATTGTTACTTTATTGAAGTATTTCCTCTTTTGCTTTCTTCACTTTGCTTGTGTGATTTTTATAAAATCACCGCAAAAAATCAGTTTATTGACAAGTGAATTTTTTTCCTCATCATTTATTTAGATCGAGCGTCTAGCAAACTTCAACTGATTGTAAATGCATTTGCTTTGACAAAAGGTGAAAAGACTCATTAGATTCAAGAGAAGACGAATCAACTCTTTACTTTACTGAAAGGTAGGCCCTTTTACCTTTTATCTTATTTACTGAATGAATGCTTGTTTGTTTGTTAGCTACAAACTGTGTTTGCAGATGTTTTTATATAAACAAACTACATATTTGATTCTGGAATTTTGACTTTATGGAGCCATCCTAGTGCGACTGTAATCAGTGTCAAAGTGCTTTCCTGTGGATTTCATTATGAATTAAAGAGTTATATAAAATGATCTTCGCAAAACAACCGAGATAGCTTGGCAGGAGTTCGATGTAAATTTTTGTGAGAAACTTAAATATAAATCTTGTTTAGTCACTGTAGATCAATATTTGAATATATCTATATACGACTATATAGTATATTGTAACATGTAAGTCATTTGTGAGTTGTGTGCAGAATTTTTAGGAGTGTTTGGATGTATCCCATAAATCATAAAATTGTTTTCGTTAAATCCCGAAAAGGTTGTTTACAGGGTGAATCTATAGTAGAAAATTGAGTCGTATTCGAAACTTTGAATCCAGTAGATACACACAGATCACCCCCGTCCCCGGTTTTAGGTCAGACGTTGAAGAATTGGTACTTGGTAGGGCAACAAATACACTGACACTATGCTGCTCCTGAGCACTTTTTTGGCTTTGACTCTGAACTTATACTTTAGCCTTAAACTTGTTTTTTTTTCATGGGTCAGGATCTGAAAATTTTATTCACTTTGTGGTGTGGTTCGGAACTACTTGATTAAAAACACTTGACGATGGGTCCTTCGTGACGATGGGTCCTCGCTCGAAACGTCGAATTAGTGTTTTCAATCTTTTTCATAACGTTCAGACATCAATCACACGATTTAGCTTCATATACAAATATACAGTAATACACCCCTAAACTCTTCGGCAAAATAACGTAAGGATCAGACTACCTACGCCCTTACGCCCTTCGTCTGGAAGTAAGAGGTTAGTAACAATTATTTGCAATGATTGTTGCTAATTCTTCTAGAAACTTGACGAAGATTGCAAAGTTCCAAGTAATGAACATGTTTACACCCCGTGGATACACCGCTGTGCCGCAAGAAGCAGCCTCGCAGGATGAAGACGAAATCATCGAAAATAACAACCTATCACAAAGTTTCGAACAACGCAAGAACTGGAGTGCCTCCAGAAACACTGAAGCGATGAGCACACCTCGAACCTCAAGAGAGAGCGAGGCCGATGGGGGAGAGACGAAAGAACGGCGTGTTAAACGCAACGTTACATTCGAATCCCGGAGTTTGGATGATAAACCCGAACCGATGTCAAACGCACGCAGACTTTGCTTCGTTGTATCCTTAATGATCTGTACCCTGACTATCTTCGTGTTTGCCTTTACCATACCCTGCAAAGGTCCTTCCTGTAATGTTGCAAACATGATTACAACCGTCACTAGCAATTTGGAAAAATTTCACAAAAATTGGTCAACGGCTTTTCCTGGATATTCAACTGGAATCGTATTTCATCTATCCTCAACGAAAACTAGAGAAGTAGTGATAAGTTATGGTGGAAAACGGCCAATCCAAAAACATAGATCAAAAGACTCAAAACATGAAAAACATCAAACTGGAATACACAACAACTGGAATACAAAGGCATCTGGCCTAATTTCATTAAAAGAAGACAATGGTAAATTGATGTGGTTATACAATGCCTCAGATGTTATAAAACTTATCGAATGTCGAACAGATGATAATGATTTTGAGACATGTTTGATTCAAAGTTCCCATGGAAGATTACAATTAATAAATCCAAAGCGTAATCAGATCGTTTGGTCAACCCGTATCTTAATTGGATCTATATTACCAAGTATAGTTATTGGCATCAACGATTGTGATGGAGATGATGGGCGAGATATACTACTGAGCTATGATCGGTTTAACACTACATGTATGCCTCCAACCAATAAGACAGCTTGCACACATCCGGGAATTGTACAACTCATTTCCGGTCGCACAGGGTACCCATTGGGCAGCAGACTGCATGTACCTCAAAGTCATCTCATAAAACGCGTATCCGTCCACTCCACAGGGCAAGCTGAAAATCTCATATTTGTATTAACAGTCGGTAACAAAGGCCATCTCAAAGTTATCTCGATCCAGGACCTATATCGTATGATTTTAGAAGCTAGAGGTGGTGAGTCCCCATATCTGTTTAAAAATTCGACTGTGAGCGTTTCAGACATCGTGTCGACGGACCTTGAGCCGGTTGTGAAGGACTTGAATAAGGATTTTGTGGAAGATATCATTTTGGTGACATTGGCAGGAAATAAGCACTCCTTGACCGCTGTAGACGGAGGAAAACTGAAGAAGATGTGGAGAATTGCGTTTGGATCCAGAAAAATGTTAAGGTATGTGCTTTTACATTTTTGAATTAAAGAAGACTTTGGATGCTATCCTTTCAATACTCTCTCAGAAATTGTACTTAGTTGAAGAAGAATTTTCCTAAACTAAAAATATTTTGTCTCATTTTATTGTTCATCATGTTGTTATTGATTTCATTGTTGTTGTTTTTATTGTTATTATTGTTGTTGCTGCTGTTAACGTTCTTGTTCCAGTTGTTGTTGTTGTTGCCTGTTAATGTTGCTGTTATTGTTGTTTTGGGTCTTGGCAGTTGGTGCTCCTGTTATTGTTGTCGTCGTCGTTGTTATTTTTGCTGTTGTTATTGTTGTTACTGCTGTTAGTGTTGTTGTTCTTGTTGATTCTCTTTTTCTATCATTAGTCAACCTGTGATCGGCCACTTCAATGATGACGAGATTCCTGATATCTTGGTTATCCTTGAAGATCCAGTGTTATCTTTTCTTAACCAGTCACTCGTGCAAATCCTAGACGGACAAAACGGAAATATTTTATGGAGTAGAAAACTACGCTTGGCCAAGAATACGACCCCGTTAGCGGCAAACGTTGGGTATAAAAGTGACGTCTTTCTTCTCTGGATTGAAAAAGAAAGCAAACAAAAATACCAGAAGATATTTCTTTCAAAAGCACCGAAAGAATCATCATCAAAATACATCGAAAAACAAGCACATGCAGAAATAAATAAATCACAAGTTGAAGTACATGGAAAACCAGAAACCCAACCGGCACTGCGAGAGGCTACTACTCATCATGTTTTACAGAAAAATGTCAGCGAAAATTCCATTGCTCAGAAAGTGGAACATCACCGTTACCCACGCAGTGTGCAATCCGAGTTAGATTCCCTCGTTGATGAAATTTTTGTGAAAGACATTAAAAATACTCCTAGGATTGAATCGAGAGAAAAACCCCACTTGAAAGCAAAGAAGATTGAAAACACACACAAAATGCTCGAAGATATTTTAAAGAACGAAGGACAACCATCAGAAGTGGTCAATAAAGAAAGTCGTTCTCATGGTGGAAGAGCAAAGGCAACTACTAGTGCTAGGTTGGCCACACAGAGACCTAAATTGTATGATATTCATGGTATGCATAAACCAAGCATGAAAATGAGGCAAAGAGTTAGACAGATGATGATAAACAGTGGAGATAATGCTAGAAAATCAACCCCAAGTATAACTTTGGCAACACAACGCCCTATATTGTATGATATTCGTGCTTTGCAAAGTAAACCGAGCACAAGACTAAGGCAATTGCATACAGTCAGGCAAATGAAGATAAACATCCCTGTTAGTAGAAATAATGGTAGAAACCCAAGTTCAACTACTATAACTGTGACCACACAGCGTCCTATGTTTTATGATATTCATGCTTTGCATAGTGAACCTAGCAGAAGAATGAAAAACAAGCAAGCAGTGATGGTAAACAACCCTGACAGCGGAAATAATGGCAGAAAAACAAGTCCAACTATAGACTTAGGGGCTCGCATATCTTTGGCAACTGAACGTCCTATAATAAATAACAACCCTCGTGCAATAACAAAGAATCCCGGCTTAAGGATTTCAAATGGAGAAAGAGTAGCAGATCATTTGAACGGAAAAAATTGGCAATAAAGTTACAAACGAAAGACACAGAATACTTACTACTACGAAACCGAGCACAAAATTGTCAAACAGAAAGATAGTTCAAGAATTCATTATAGACAGTTCTGCCAGTGGAATTCATGATGGAAGTGAAAGCCATACTGCCACACCGATGGCTGGGAGTCACGCTAACGATATGAGACAGAGGGGGACTGCAAACTCGCCAACTGAACAATCTTTGAATACACAGAGTAAGATCCATGAGAAGCCGAGTGCAGCAATGACAGAAGGACAAAGAAACAGGCAAGTCATAATTAACAATGCTGACAGTGATGTTAATGGTGGAGGAGAGAGCCCCACTTTGCTGACAACCCGTCCTGAATCACGTGGTAATATTCAAATGATCAAAAGTAATCCTAACACAAACGATGGAACAGTCAAATATGTTATGATCAGTGATGATAATGCTGGTAATAATCAAGAGCATGAAAGACACAGCCCAACTGGTAATTTGCCTACACATGGTAATATTCAAATGATCGAAAGTAAACTAACAACAAGAGTCGCAGATGTTAGAATCCAAAATCGTGTCAGAGGAAACAGTAACAGTAATCAAGATACCTTCCATACAACAAAACACATATCTAATGTGGTATCACTACCAACACCTTACGCGAAAGATCAACTTCATAGCAAAATTGTTTCTGACAATACTAAAACTGCTACCTTGAAGACTAACAATCCAGTCCCACGCACATCTTTACCACATACCATAAGTAACCATCACTCTGGCATTACTGTAGAAGGAATGGCAGATTTTAAATCTAAAGACACGCTGAACAAAATAAGATCTGGGAAAGATATCATTGTTTTGCCAACAAAATATTCAACAACTGAACAACCAACTAACCATTATCTTGAGAAACTGACACAAAATAAACACCAACGCCAAATCGACAGCAACACCAAAACAACCCAAAGCGCAGTACAGCACCAGCAACAACAAAATGCTATCACCAACACAAATAAAAGATATCTCAAAGTTAATGAGCCCACCCATCCCTACCAAAACAATTCTGCATTTTCTGATGATGGCAAGAAACAACTCAAGGTGAACATTACTCATAGGATAAGAAATGAAATTATTAAGACTGCTTCTTTATCTTCTCAAGATGTTCATAAACACAGTGACACCATATTAAACCCGAAACCTTCTACAAAACCACAACAATTGAATGTAACAGAGCACGACAGAAATACTGTGAACAAGTTGACTTCGTCAAAGGATTCAAACACTCTATTAGCTCGCGCGAAAGCTAATACGAAAGTTAAACTTCATAATAGAGCTGAAAATACGAAAGAGAGTATTGATAATGATAAGAAGATGCCCCATATTATACATCCAGTGAACCTGAACGGAACTGGGCATTTGGGAGAAAATAAGGTGAGTTTTTGAATAAAGACGATATCTTATGAGGATACCATCGTTTGCATAAGGATGAACAGTCGCAGATAATTACATTGTCTTGTGAAACGTCAATGTTTGTAACGAAGTTTTGAAGATCTCAATTAGTTTAGCCAGTCAGCATTAAGTTAAATAATAATAATAATAATAATCTACTTTTTTTCACAGTCGGTTCTAGTAGAGAAGACAAATTTGAAATCAAATCGTACAGGAACAGCTATGAAACAACAACCACTAAAAATCACCAAAGGTCACCAACCAAAAGCAGGAGACCACCAAACGACCACGAGACCCCATACTAGCAGTGAAAAGAAGAAACACGAATTTCAATGTGCTGAGGGATTTGATCTTTCCCTCATCGCTATATTTCCCAGCAGTCCCAAAAACTTATTTTCAGTCATATCACAGGAGAACAGTATTAGAAAAACGAAAGGTGAGATCGGTTATAAAGTTTTCTAGCCATCAATACTATACGAATACTTCAGAGGCGTAGCCAGGTTTTAGTAGGTTTTCCAGTCCAGGGGGATTTAGGAAGGCCGAAGTACTTTCGACTCTGCTTTAGTTTGTTCATACAGTTCAGGCCACGTTACACGAGGCAATTTTTGTGCAACTTGAAACGCAATTATGGACACAGAGCGATGTTATGTAAAAAGACAAATTGTGAGCACTAATCTCGTTTTACTTTGCCGATATTTTTCTTGCTAAACATGCCCAGAAGGCAACAAAGAAATGAAAAAATGAGAATTATAATATCGGTGGAGTAAAACCAACTCATGTTTTTCTTCTAGGTTCTTCCGCACCATGTGACACTCTATGGCCTACATTCAACTCCAGTCCACTGGTACACGACGCGGACAGCGATGGATTCCTAGAAATAATCTATGCTGTTAATTACGGTGAAGACGTACAGAATGAAAGAACGATGAAAGTTAGAAAATTCAGTATAAAAGTAGATTCAGAAGATTGAATTTGTCAGAGAAAATACTGCCTATAATTATAATAAATGCTTTTCAAATCGGTTGATTTGGTCAGTATTGAAACATTAGTAAATCAGTAATGTAATTTAGTTGATTTGTTAGGTAGGTAGTTTATTAGACAATCTTAGACATAACTTGTTGAGACTACCTTTCCCTCTATTCAATATTCGCATACCTCTTATGATAAATTCCCTGTAAAATCATATTGCGCTTCTTAAACCCTCATTCTCCCAACTCAAGTTTGACCTTGTGTCATGGTAGAACATAAAAGTTGTTTCGGGGTTGTTCACAACATTGAACTGGGGGAGAGGGGGTCACCAGACACCAAGTTTGCCTTGTCAATATGTACATTAACTCTAAAATTTCGAGCAATGGTTTCAATCTTTATGTCCAAGATGGTAGCTAAATGGCTAGTTCGTAAGCAGGTAAACGGTCCTTTGCACAGCACTTAGTATGTCAATAGTGCCATCAGGTCACGATTCAGTCATATATAATTATTGAAGAAATCACCCAAGCATATTTTTTCATTTTGATTGCATGTTCGAACCTGCTCTAGTATTTGAATCCAGTCTTGTAAGAGTAGATGAAGTTTTAATCAGGTCCTCTGAATGAACGAGGTCCTCTTTTGATCAAGCCGTAGACTGGATGAAATTTTAATCCAGTACTAGGAATGGAAAAATTCATAAATATGAAATATATGCCGATCAAAACCCTCTAATTTCGGGTTCAATCGGATTTCAAGTCCTCGACTATCGGTTCCAGTATTTGACCTGTTTTCCACTTCAGTCGTATCGTAAGATACCGTAGCCTTTTCTTTTGTTCCAATATTATTCGTTTTGCACTAGTCTTTACCAAACAATTGCAGTACGATACTGTTGAAGTGGAAAACGGACTTTCACTTCGACTTTGACCTTCGCGCTCGGCTCGCACTGATCTCTCACTTGCGGAATATTGCCATCATAAACAAGTTATGCAATCCGGTTTTTCCAGGAAAAGGCGCAGTTTTCTTAGTAGAAACGGCTTTGTTCTTTCGTTCTCTCTGCATTACATTCTGCGCGTGATTAGTGTTGAATCGTTGATAATGTCGAAGTATCTTGTTTTCGTGATTGCTTTCAGTGTATTGGTTTTCAACAATATTAGGCTTGTTCAATGCGCTGATGAATGCAAAACCCACGCGGATTGCAAACGTGGATACATCAGTTTTGGAAAGTTTTGCTGCCGTGGTTTGTTGATCGGTTTTGGCAGCAAGGATCGGGCTTGCACGTATGACTCGTGTTTGAATCACTATTGCTCAACTGACAGTGATTGTGGCGACCCATCAATGTGTTGCCGCTCTAACAAATGCGTTAACAAGGGTTGTTCTGGATGTACCAAAAATACAGACTGTTATTCAAGTTATGTATGTTGTAAGAAGACATTTCTTTTGAAACAAACCGTCTGCGCCGTGGACTGTATCAAGCAAACCTGTAATTCGAACGATGATTGTGCCGGTGAGGGAGAGTGTTGTCGATCGGGGAAGTGTGTTGAAACAGGCTGTAGCGACAAGTGTACATCGAATTCTGAGTGCAATTTGGGTCAATATTGTTGCAAGAATAAGAAAACCTCTTGGGGTGATGGTTGTAGCGAAAGTTGTGTTGGCGAGATTTGTAGCATTGGCGAGGATTGCGGCGGGGCTCGAAATGAATGTTGTATTTCTAACAAATGTGTTGATCGTGGTTGTTCAGGATGTACTACTAACTCAAACTGCAGTACCGGACAGCATTGTTGTAAGAAAAGACAGTGGTATGAACTTAGCGAGTGTAATGCTGACTGTATTGGAAAATCTTGTAATACAAGCAAGGATTGTGGTGGCCCAGGAGAGACTTGTGGCTCTGACCATAGATGCGCAATTATACGAAAAAGCAACACAATGAACACACTCTTGACAGAATCCTCCAACTCTCCCCCATCATGGATGATTGCTGTTACTACTGTAAGTATAGTTTTATTCCTTATTGCTGTTGGAATATTACTAGCCGTGTTTTGGTATATGAAAAGGAAGCGACCAGCAAATGGAACTGTGCCTCTAGTGAACACTCAATATCAAGGAGCAGAAATCCAGAATCGACAACCAAATACACAGTTTTCTGATCTTAATAATCCAACACAACACCAAGGAAGTACATTTCAAAATCAGCCTCATCATACCAACAACAACGTGGCTCACCAATCCCACAATCCTGGGTACTACCCTCAAGTCCCTCAACAATTCCAGAATGGAGCACAGGGTACACCAAACCGAGAACGAAATCCTGCAAAGCTTCCACAGCAAGGAAACGGAAATCAAGGATTGTATCATAACTACGATGTTCAAGGAAACCAAACTGCTATGTCTTCATATCCTAACCAACCTAACAACGAAGTACGTCAGTACCACAATCAACTACACAACCCTGTTTACCACACTCTCGAATCCCCGGATGTGGCGCAAGATGCCCAATATCAAGATAGCAGTGGCCAGCAAATGTATCCACAGAATGCCCCATACCATAATCCTCCATATAACCCACTGTATCAAGGCAATCATTAAGAGAATCCCATAAATTATGCGTTATTTTGTAAACAATAATCAATATCACTTTTATCAGTCTCTGTTTAGACAAGTCAGGTAGTTTCTAGTTTCTAAAAACTTCAGTAAATGTATTAAACTTTTAATTTGTATAACCTTGCGAGAAAATTTGATGATACGTTGCCTAATATAATAAATGTCTATAGAAATTTAGCGGACTTACATATTCAGTAATCATTTTACTATATTAGGGTCTGAATGGGGTTAACTGACAACTGACAAATGGCCTTAAAAATAACTGACTACTGACAAATAATGATTTTCTTAACTGACAAATCGAGGTAACAACAAGTAGGATTGGGGTTTTCCCACTTTGATCACAGCATAACTGTTTTTTAAGTATTTTATGACGTGTTCTGAGTTTAGAATTCTGTAAATTCGTTTCCTAAAATGCAGGAAATGGCATTTTAAAGACTCGCCTTAGAAATTCGCCTTAGAGATATTAGAGACTTCAGAGATTTTCCGAAGGAAATCCCGTCGGATCAACCAACAATGCTTGTTCCTTGCATTTTCTACCATCAGGATTATTTAGAACCCCCTCCCCCCAAAAATGACGCTGGGTATACCACTGATAGGTGCCCCTTTTTTGCGGTGCCCCCCCCCCCTACTTTTGAGATGCTTCCACGGCCTTTGTAACCATGTCAATTGTAACCATATCCTCACAGGATATGGCCAGTTAGTTATTAACTAACATTTAACTGACAAGCCAAATATTTAACTGACAAAAGACCAAAAGTTTTGCTGACAACTGACATGCAGAACCCCCCACTACAGGTACAATGTACGCGTGCGTACCTCAAAGCGTGACGTGCTTGAAAAAAGCGTGCACACGCAGAACGTGTCCACGACTCCACGTGCAGAAGATATAAACAACATGAAGGTCAAACGACAGAAGACCGTCAAAAAGTATATAAATCTTTTTAAAAATTCCTTTGGCATATTTGAACCTTATCAAATACTGAGTAAGTATCTATTTTGCATATAATTGAATCGTTTTTTATGAGTTCGTGGGGTTTAATAAGCGTATAAATGAAGGAAGCAAATGGTAGTCTGAACGACTTCAGGAACGAGTTCTGAACATCAGAAACGTTGATCTCTCAATTTTATTTATTATAAAATGACCACTATATATTAGACTACTTGAAGAGATGAATTAACATTTTTTCACTCTGATAATTGTCGTTTGAGCACCATCTGCACGATAGTTTTCATATACCCAAATATTTATGCATGTATCAATGAATCTTTCATTGAATTTGGCACCAACATGGCTGCCATTTGATTGTCTTTTAATTCTCAAGGGATTGATTGCAAGTCAAGAATTGACTGTAATCCCACCTAATGCAAGGTGAAATCTAACCTCACCTTACACCGGTCGGGCAATTTCTATCCCTTTCTGGCAAAGTAATGTCCACCTCCCTAAAAAAAAATAGGCCGTATGCCTATGGCCATTCTCACAGACCCTTACTCATACTGACAGACAAAGAGATATATATTATACTCGTTTGGTCTTTCATAGTTGATGGGACATTTTGTCAAGCAGCCTTACAAAATAAAATCAACATCAAAGAACAACTGCCAAAGTATTTGGATGCAGAAATTCAACTGTGTATCCTTTTATAAGCAAACCATTTATTTGCTTCTGTCACAGTGGGGGTATCCTCTCATCTCATGTTGGGGCCCTCTATCATGTTCATAGCCACTACAGAGGTGCTCTCCCTAATATGGACATTAAAGGGTACAACTAGGGTACCTGCAAGGTAGGGGGTGCTGCAAGGGATTTTATTATTCTATAGCTTCTTGAAACATGACGTTTATGCAACCCAAATAATATTCTGATTAGTAGATTGTAAACTATTGGCATTGACCTAGTGTGTATGCCAGAAGATATCGGGTTGTGGGCTGCCTTGCGCTGTGTTGTAAGGTGCATACTCTGGCAAGTGTTTGAAAGAGTTGAAGGCGATGAGCTTCTAAAGTTTGCCAGTTTGAGACATCAGCGATGAGCTCAGTTAGAGACATCAACAAGCAGCAGTGAAACACTTCTTTACAAGCTTCATGTACCAGGTTTGTCACAAAACATGAAAACATCAATTGAAATTTTGTAACAACTATTTCAAAATGTCAATATCTTCCATGTATTGTTCTGCACGTATGCACACCACCTACAGCACACAATCACAATGCAATAAAAATCCCCCATATACACAAATTAGATCTGCTGCATCACTCGCTTGCTCGCAGAAAGAAAGTATCTGTATTAGAGAGGTGTCCATTTTATTGAGGGCTTTTTAAAAGAAAACATCTTCATGAGAATTTATAATGATTTTGACTGTACAATATATGACATATTTTAGTACTATAATTAGTATAATATGGGGTTTTCATCCTTGACTATAAAAGTAACAACAGAGTGTGTGTTAAATGAACTTGAAAGTCTTGGAGGAGCACTTTATGGTGCTCTTGTTATTGCAAAAAGATTTAAGACTCGCAAGTGTGGTCATCATGAACATGTCCCAGCAACTGAGTGTGTCAGTCATTTAGTTGGTATGTAGTCAATGGTAACTTTGATCATATTGTTTGAACAATTATTTCCTATTAACATTTATGATTAGCAGTTGAAATATGGGTAACCCAAAACAATGTCAATGAATAAGTCTAATAACATAATGTCAATACTGTTCAGACAGAGACTTTAGATTGTACTGTAACTTTTGCTTGCCCTAATGAACAAGAAGGAGTGATATATATATATATTTTCGCTTACCTCAAAACTGATCTGCAACAGGCTGTTTCATCTGTAAAATAATCATTCTTTTGAGGTAAGTGAAAATCTATAATTTGCTCTAACTATATGTTGTCGAGCACTCTTTGCGTTTCGTAGACCTAAACCTACACATGAAATGTTGTGATAAGTTCACTCGGTAATATGATAGGAAGAAATGTTCTTCGAGTGAATTATTCCAAACCGTGTAAGCAGGAAATACTGCTTGCCGTGGCTGGGATTTGAACCCGCGACCTTTGAAATGCTAGCTCGATGTTCTACCTACTGAGCTACACGGTCAAGTCCGATAATGGCCTGGGATTTATTAATTATAATGCTGAATTTCGTAAACACTTTTGTTATGCACTGCGAATGAGTAAAATATTGTTTTCAACACGAGAAGATAAATTCATATCTTCAAGCCACAGTGTAATGTTCTTTTTATTATATAGTCATCATGAAATTGACAACTTCAAAACACAAAACCATTGGCAGGAAATGATCATGTGATCGATATCCTCACTAGTGAAGATATGGAAAATATGTCACGGCATATTTTCCATATCTTACTGTCTACTATATAATAAATATATATATATACCCTCTTTCCTAATTGTGTTTAGGTGAAGAGAATGAAAAGAGATATTTTGTGGCTACTCAAGACAAACAGCTTCGTAATACATTGAGAAAAATTCCAGGCTAGTTTTGATTATCATAAAGTACTTACATGGTAATGTGTTATGAGGTCCAGGACTACCAAATATAATCACTAATAATTGCTTATTTATAATTTGCTTATTAAATACATTCATAGGGATCTAATTATTTTTATATTTGCTTAATTATTTTATTTAGGCGTTCCATTGTTGTATATCAACTACAATTGTATTGTGATGGAGAAACCATCTTTTGCTTGTACCAAGAAAGCAACTGAGGTAATAAAAGTAATGAAAAATTAAGAAAAAAAAGTGAATGAGAATAACTGTTCTTTAAAGATACAGAAAATCTTCTTTTGTGACACAAAACGGAGATTGATAGTTATATGAAAATCAGTTTATTTCTTTGAAAGGTACAAACAGCTCGAACAGAACCAACAGATCATGAAAGAGGAACTTTAGAAAGATTAAAGTCAAGTGAACTAGCTGAACCCGAGATAAAAAGACGAAAACGGAAGCGACTTAAAGGACCAAATCCTCTATCTTGTAAAAAGAAGAAAACAACATTAGAAAGTTCCAACACAAATAATGTAAGTCATGCGCGTTTAAGGGGAAGATGTGATACATTATCACTGGAAAACGTTGTTTTTTAATCCATATTATGGAAATGACATTTATATCCATGTTTCTATAATGTTTCCATAGTATGAACATAGCAATTAGTATGGAATTAGACATATAATTTCCATTCTAATTGGTCTAATTGCCATTTTCATACTATTTCCAACCAGGATCCATACTATTTGCATAGCAAGGATTTGGAAAAAAATTTCCAGTGATTTTGCTATTTAAAATGTTTAAAAATGATAGGTGAAAGTTTCACAAAGCACATAATTCATATAATCATTATTTAAAATTCTAGAAATCATCCTCAAGAAAACGAAGAAAACATAACATCCCTGCTCATGTTCTCGAGGCTCAATAACAGAATACATGACCACGAGGCATGTAAGTACTTCGTCTATGTACATGATTGTATAGAACGGGATGATAGAGAGGAAACATGGACTGCAGTAGAGGAGTTTCCGGTCCGTCGTCGGCCAACTGAGAATGTTGAAGTATGAACTGAATCTTTTTCCAATAAACAGCATTTCCGAAAAGATTCGTACATTTTTGAGGACACAGATTATTGTCTATTTATTGTACTGCTGCACAATAAATGAATCTGGAGAAGATTTATAAACTTGGAAGTTTGGAACGGATTTGTGCAAAAAGAATAAAAATTAACAGAAGTCTGAAAGTTCCGTTTTCTTTTGAAAATATCTGGAATTATTTTATCTAAATATTAGAAGTAAACGCATTTAGGCTATATTAAATAATGCATAAAACATCTATTAAAAGAGAGAGAATAAGATACACTTTTATTGAGCATAAAAATAGTTCTGAGCAATCACATGCAAATGACGCTTATTCGGTCAAGCTAAAAAAAGTCATTGGTTGTTGTATTAGTTTAATGACTTGTAGAAGGAAGCAATGTGACTATACTAATGTAAACACACGAATCTCATGTCAAATCTCGTATAGTAACTGGGTATATGAGTTATTTAAAGTTGTGAATTAGGCAGCAAAGATGTCAAAAAGCGTTACCAAAATTTGTGCGTATCCTTAGGAGGAGCTTGAGAAAGACGTTTTTTTTCCGAAAGAGAAACTTCGTTTGGATTTGTTTGTTTTTATACATAATGCACTTTCAATGTGTAAGATATTTTAGGAAAGTCACACTGGCCTATGCAAGCACACAAGCAAGAGCATACATGCTGTCATATGAACATCCCACGAGGATTGCGAATTCATTGCATGTGTCAAACACTTCAGATCAAGACATTAAACCACTCAGCCTACGGCTTCGGTTCAGTCATGCACGTTTACGCATGTTGAAACCTAACTATAGCAGAGAACTTGAAAAAAAGCTGCTGATATGCGGATACCACTCTTGAGGAAGGTTTTATTGGCATTGAGGAAGGTTGAAAGTGCATGAAACACTGAATAGAACATTGCAAATCCTGGCAAAGGACAGAGGTGTAATTGCTATAACAGGATACAGTCAGACTAGCAGTATTGCAACGGCCAACTGGCAAACCTACCCAGGCAAAAGCCTGTATGTCGGAAAATTTCCAGTTATTTGAGGAAGGTTGGGAAAACCCAAAATCCTACTCGGAGACAGTTTTGCAACTCTGGACTCTAAAGGCACCCACTATCGTTGCTTAGTATTATTAATCTTTATACTATAATTAGTCTTTTTAACCCATACTCTCTTCAAAATTAGCTAACAATAACTTTAACACAGTTTGGACTTTGAACAAGAGTGAAGAGTCTTACTTCTGTTGACTTATCATGACCACATATTTACATAATGTACCAAATCGGGACATAATTATTCTATGTGGAGACAAATTTGTTGTTTTAGTAAAACTTTTTGTCTTTCTTACAAGTTCTGACACGCGAAAAAGTCGTTAAAGGTTTTCTTAATTACAGCTATATCGGTTGATTTATCAATGTCTTTGTGCCCAGTCAGACGACTCTTTGTTCCGATTGACATTTTAGCGGGCGCGATGCCAGTGGCGTGAAAGTCCTGGGCGACTGCAGCCAAGGCGAAAAGGCGGCCTTTTGTTGTACACGTGAACAGAACATGCCACCTCATCATCATGGGAGCTTGCCAAGTTTGTCTTGAAGCGCCGAAAGATACTTTAAATCCCTTGTAGAGAAAGTGTGGACATATTGAAAGAATATACGCAAATAACGCAGGATAAACCAGTGGAATTTGTAGTGAAAATTGATATTTAGATAGAGTTGTAGAGTATTGGACTTCCCCCGAACATTTGCACAAGCTAACCAATCAGAATTACCCATCACAGCCGTTTATAAATAGAACCTTGCTGGGCCAAAATTATCAAAAGAAAACAAAGCTGACACCGTGTATGTTTTGCAGCTGAGGGAATCACTTGTGCAGTAGATGAAAGTCGTTTGGAGGATTTTCGACAAAAACGGGCAAAACGAAAAGTGGTATTATGTCGTATATGAACTGTGCAATACTCTTTGAAAACCATACAATGAATGTGGCAGGAAAACTACGAGACATTGGAGACAAGCTTGAAGCAGAGCGCTTGGCAAAATTATCAAGATGGAATAATTTTACGAGGCATTTAGGCGGAATAGCTGTATGCCTTGGACTTCTACTACTCGGGACAACATTTTTGAGGCAGAAAAAATAACACACGCTGCAATTCTGGCCTGCAAATGGTAAAAATTGGTCGATCAATTGATGCGGCGTCAGAATTATTGACTAATGACAAGCATCCTTCCTTTTCTGGGCTTTAATGGTGAATCAGTTTTACATTTATGGGGAAAGTGGTGTGGTGCAATCACGATCTTGGTGGAAAAAAAACTGTGGTAATTTTTTTCGTCCTGGGGACTTTTTTGAATTGGGTAAACGATTCATTGGGTAAACTACGGTATACATTTACATGGTGTGATCTGCGTCGAGAAATTGAAATCGAAACCTGAAACTTGCTATGGCACCTTTTTCAAGTTTGGTCACGCTAAGGAATGATATTGCACCTCAAATAACAAACTGGGTTTAATAGTTCATTAACATGCAATCTGAATGGCATGAGGGAATATTGAACTATATGGGGGAACAAAGTGTTCATTATGTAGCTAATGTGTATATAGATTACGGTGTATAAGTATGCGGTTTTAAGATAAAATATATGTATATAACACTATGTAAATACTGTATAACATGTAAATTCACACCTCGAATATATATGGTTTATACTAGATAATAGATATGGCATGGTTTTATTTTGCTTTGAAATTTGATTATTTCTGCGTATACGGAAATTGTGTAATGGTTTAATTTAGGATACTGGGTATCTGTCGGAGGTTAAGCTGGATAGCTGCGGTTAATCTGCATATTTCTATTGTCTATTGTTTTCTATGCCCGCGGGGTGCCATTAATATTGTGGTGTCATCACATTCTATTCAAAATTCATCTTAAGAACTCGAGATTACGACTTTGCCTTTGTCCTGGTGAATTAAATGTTGCTAGGATGCAAATTGTTTTGTACTAGAAGGTATAAAGAAAGTATACACTGTCCTTTGTTGAGTGAATGGTGGCTTTAAGACTTTATGATTTATGTCGGCGACAAAAAGCCGGCTCTGTCAATTTGAAAGGAATTACAGTCCCAAGCAGTCTATTATGCGTAATTGTTATACATCTTGTTCGGATGAGAACCGTTTTTCCGTCTTCAACGCATTTGTACTAGTAGCTTTAATTTCTTTTCCGGCAACGTTCATGTTGAAATGCATGAACTCGCTTGTCCCAGCATATTTAAGTGACAAATTTTCGAAACGATCTTCGAACACAGCAGACTCACGAGAAACCAAGATACGCTGCAAATCCCTTTTAACCGAACCGCCACTGGACAACGTTCTTTTCACTACAGGGCTGTTAATCTTTGGCCTAGATGAAAATATCAAAGAAGCAAGATCTCTCCGCCATTTCAAGAAGTTAATGAAAATCAATCTGTTAGACAACTATATTAACAATTAATGTAATATAAACTGTAAATACTTAAGGAGAAGTTCATCATAGTGATTTGAAACACCGAAAAGTGTGATGAAAATTGCAAAACTAGGTCCTACTCGAGGTTTCAATATACTTACTTGAGATATATTATAATCGCTATAACGACTGCAAGTGTATTAAGATATAACCTCTCAAACGAACTAGTGTCTGAAGGAATTATATTATGGTTCATATTTATTTATTTATTTAGATTTGCCACTAACATAACAATGATATAGGACTATAAAATTACTTGGAAAGAATATGTGGCAGGGTTCACGCAACAGCTTACGCCAATTACTGCGGTCCCAATTTACAATTACATATTACATGGTATATTATACAGTTACAAAGTTACAAAAGAAGTGAAAAATAGTATAATATAAATATATATATATGGAAAGTGAAAAATAGTACAATTTAACCGAAGTTATTTTGCGACAAATTTACTCCAAACATATACAATTTGGTACAAATTATCCCCAACCGGAAATTGCATGCACAGAAAAATGCAACACTCGTCATAGCGCTCGAGACATTGCAGGCTCAGTTAGGTATTTTCGCGCGCTTTTTGGTTTTCTTTGCTTTGGCTTCTTAGATAAGGCCTTTAGGGGGGACCATTAATTAGAAAAGTGATGTCGGGAGGGGGGACCTTTTCCCCATTTTTTCGGCTGCTTTGGCTTTGCAGGAATTTTTTCGCACCAAATTTTGTGTTTGAATTTTTTTTCCTTTAAGCTCTGATTGCAATTGTCAAATGGAATGTGCATGGACTAACAAGGCCTTTTTTAATAATTCATCCTAGTGGAGGGCCATTAACGAAAAGGGGCCTAACAAAGAGGCGGTGAAGTGTATGAGGATGTAGAGGGGGTTTTCGTATTCTTGAGCCTCTGTGGCTTGATTTCCTGCATTTTCAGTGACGGCTTGTTGATATATCTCATCTAGACAGAATTTTTTACTTCGCACTGCAGGAATTGTTTTTCGGGAATCTGCATGATCTTGCATGAATTTTTTCCCTTGCGCGAATTTTTTTTGCTAATCCTGGGAACCCCAATCGCTGCTAATATTGTTGCTGTTGTTGTTGTTGTTGTTGTTGTTGTTGTTGTTGTTGTTGTTGTTGTTGTTGTTGTTGTTGTTGTTGTTGCTGCTGCTGCTGCTGCTGCTGCTGCTGCTGCTGCTGTTGCTGTTGCTGTTGCTGTTGCTGTTGCTGTTGCTGCTGCTGTTGTTGTTTTTGTTGTTGTTAGGAGGCGACGCTCTTCGAAAAAAAACCCTAAGGCTCCGTCATTTCGAGTCCGATCGGGATGAAATTTGACACGATGATTTTAAGCGATATTCGATTTTTGATTTTCGATTTAATTAGGGGCAACGTACAAGCAATTCTTGACTGTACGCGTAGAAGAAAAATATACATATCATTAATATTCACAGACAAACGCAAACCATAACAAAGACATGTCAGTTGTATTGTTGTTAACACAATCGTGCAGTCCTGGACCAACGAATAAGTATTTGTTAATTCGCAATTTCGAAGATTTCGAACCTTTAACGAGAAGTTCATGATTTGCACAAGATGCAAACTCGTCCAGTTCCTGGTCCAGTAGTACGATCGTACTTGTTGTATTAAATGTTAGTGTGGTGCCCTCTCTGCACCAGTCTATGCAAACCCTTTGTGTTCTGCACAATCGAAAGTTGGACGGGTTTTTGCAATATTGTTGGCTTAAAAATTGTTCAACATTGACGGTCAGTATTATTTGTTCAAAGTTGTTGGAACAGGACAAAAACCTAATTCCACCGACATTATACCCAACCTCGTACCCAGGGGTTCTGCGCCTGATTACATTCGTAGGCAGCCTCGTGCCCAGGCTCCAATACGGTTTCACGAATGCGTGGGTTCGTGGGGTTTCTTTCCTCCTCGCGTGTTTCATGCGCGCACGCCACGAAGCGTTGTAGTCCAGGTACATTGACATTGATTGATGACTGTCACGGTTTAGCATCCGGTTTGGAACGGTTTATTCACAGTTTGCGCGAAGGACTAGAGGAATTCAGCCATCTGGAAGAGAACAATCATTACAAATTATTTTTACATTTATCATTTCTCTCATAAAACACGAACATTTCCTTGTTTGTTCCGGCAACGATGAAAAACCTCCAAGAATTTTTGCGTACATCCGAGATAACAAGTGATGACAAAATAATTATGGTTATTAGGGACCTTCATGAAGTTCGATTCACATGTAAACAAACTTTGTAATAAGGAACAACTGACAGCCAAAAGTAGACACGGAATATGATTAAAAATCCCGGATAGGAAACTTTATATTAATGATGCGTGGAAATACAAAATTACTGAATTCTGAGAAGTACCGCAACTTTTAATTAATTGTACTGCTGCTCAACAGTTCAAAAAGTCAAAAAAACAAAAGTTGTTTCTTTAAACGGACAATTACACGTCCCGCTAAGCAATTGATATACACAAAAGTAGTACATATCATCTTTCATAATAATAGATACGCAAAATTGTTATCCAGGGATAACCGAATGTTATCCTGAGGTAAACAAACCCAGGATAGAAACTGGACATTAACACTTTTGTTGTTATTATCTGTGCTCACGTTAAACTTTCATGTTCGTCAAGAGCATTTGACAGGTTTTAAATCAGCCAATCATGCTGAACTAGTCTCGCGCGGATCGTCTGAGCTAATTACCAGCTTTGCTTTATAAGCGCCTGGGTACGAGAACCAGCCAGAACCAACTGACAATTTAAATAAAGTGCAAAACAAAAACCGAAAAATATAAACATCTTGAAAATTCATGATATGGACTAAAACAATTAAGACGTATATCTAAATGCGGATTGACAAGATTTTGGTGGCATCTCACTCGATTGAACTGCATAATTGAAAGTTTTGTAGATGGAAAATTATTGAGTGAAAATTATATACATTTATTAGACCTAACCAGGAACAGCTGGTTAGGTCTAATAAATGTATATAATTTTCACTTAATAATTTTCCATCTACAGGGTGAGTCAGAAAAAAGTGATGCCTTTGAAATTTAATACAATAGTGAACCTTTTGAAATTGAACTTCATATTTGCATTTTCTTTCAAAGAATCTATTGTACCCTATTGTATTTAATTTCAAAGGCATCACTTTTTTCTGACTCACCCTGTACAAAACCTTTCAATTAGTATATCTAAATGGAATGATCCTATTCGATTAAACCATATTATGCCCATCATATAACCATGTTCATTGTTTTGCTCCATATATCTTGGGTTTTCAATATGTTTTCATTTCTCGGTTTGTTGTCTAATTTCAGTGTGTTATTAATACTGTTATGGCTGCAGACATTCATGCTAGTATATATTAACTAAATAAAGTGATTAGCAAAAATCATTAAAAAGATTATTCAGTTGGCATTCATTGCATTACCATGTTCATGATTTATTATTTTATCGTTTCCGTTTACTTCAATGAGCGGTATTTACAAAATGTCAATCATCTGACCATTGACACTTCAAAATGGAATAGAAAAAATCGAAACGTGACTGATTGGAGTGCAAAGGTTGGCGTCACGGAAGGCAAATCACTGATTTAGATCACGTACATGCATCTTCAGAGATAGCACAAAAAATCAAATGATTTTTTGATCTCGTATAATTTTTAGGAGTGATTTGTGTGTTGCAATGACGGTTTTACATAATAAAGCATATATATACAGCTCCATATATTTTGGGCCACGTAAAAATAGTACAACTACAAGCGAGCCCAAGCATGTAATGCATGACTGTCGGCCTTGTGTAACGGTTATAGGAAAATGAAAATATCGGGACAAAGTGAAAGTATAAATACTGTAATTTAAATGTATTGAAGTTTAAATGATTATATTTCTATCCTATTATAGAATCATGTTGGTCTGATGGTGATTCTGTAATAGGATCGAAATATAAGCATTTAAATTAACGTCTTTTATAGTTTTATTAATACTATAAACCATGCAGATTTGTCCATTTATCGTGCCTTTTCACGATGTTGTCGGTTTCTGTTTTATATTCTGTACACTGTTTTATTATTATTCTACCGCATTTTATTATTCTAACGAATGATGCGATATGACTTAAACCATTGTCCCTATAACTTCTTTACCATTCATATCAGTACGAAAATGATTCAATGAACGTTTTGCATGAGTTCGGACACTAGAAGGCAGCTTCGATAACCTTGCATGACTTGGCGACGCATTGAAACTGTCTCCATAACGACCTAGCGTCAGCACGCGCAAGAAAGAAGCTTTATAATCCTTTGAGAAAGTCCCGTAAATTATTGGGTTGGCGAAACAATTGAAATACGTACACAGTGTGCATAGAAACGATATTAAATCTTTGTGTTCGTATTGAGCGTGGTTACCAAAATCATCCACTAACCAACGCACGTTGTTAGGTAGAGTTAAAAACGCGAAAACAGTGACAACCACCGCGAACATTTTCATTACGCGTGCGTTTTGTTCACGGCGTATTGTTAAGCTTGTCTGCCTACTTGGACTGTTTGGGGCATGGCTTCGACGTCTTCTTAAGTATTTTCTTTCAGAATGGTCCACACTGCGGGAATCTGTGCATTCTTCAAGCTTCACTAGGCTTAGGGTACAGCGACGCAGATAACGCGCAGCCCGACTGTAGACGAATGCTAATATAATCAATGGCATTAGATACTGTATGTGGAAGATTATAAGAGTATATTGGCGTGATGTAAAAATACTCGCACTCCAGTCTTCGTCGCATTGTCCATCAATTATCACGCTCGCTATAGAATACGGGAGAATAACAAGCAATGAGATGATATGTATGAGCAAAACAAGTCCCATTGCTTGACATGTTGTAAGTTTTGTCACGAAGGGATGGCGAAGAGCTCTTGAACGATCGATAGAAATAGCTACGAGGGTTAGAGCTGAAGACGTGGTCATCATTGTTGCGACTGGCCAAATGATGCGACATACTACCGGACCATAATGCCACGCGCGGGAAGCCGATAGCTCTACTGATATATCAACCGGGATATTTAACAACGGTGACAGTAGATCACATAAAGCTAGATTGGCGACCAAGAAGTTGGAAGCAGTCCGCAATCGATGTGTCTTTACGATTGCTTGAATGACGAGGAAATTGCCAATCGTGTTAAGGATCAGTACAATAACGTTCGCAACTGCCATTCCTACGAAAACTTCTTTAGTTTCTGACATCTTGCTAACTGCGTTCGCTCCGTTATGGAAGAAATAATCGATGCAAATGATCCAAATTGTTTTCCAAGTTACTTGTGTCCAACATATACAGCAGAGGTTAAACAATCAAATGTTGGGTCGTGAACTAGGCCTTCGGCTTCGCACTTCAACCTAACTGAACGTAAACAAGTAGTTATTGCATGCTCAAGTACTTTGTGCTCTCGTTGAACCCTGAATGGAAAATGTCCAAATTTGTTCTCCAAGCTAAATAACGAGATCCAACATATACCACAGTGGTTAAACAATCCAATGTCGAATCGTGAATTAGGCATTTGCCTTAAACGCAGCTGAATAGTTTGTGCTTGCTTACTTTGCGTACCCGTTGAAAAGTTCGGAACATGAACCCAAATTGTTTTCCAAGATACCTAAACCATCCAACATGTATCGTGGCGGTAAAACAACCCAATGTTGAGTCGTGAATTAGGCCTTCGTATATACTTAAAGTTAAACGCAGCTGAGTGTTACGTACACTGTTTCTGCTTGCTTGCTTTGCGCTCTCTCAGACACGATAAGTGCACGGAGCGTGGGTATAATTGCAATTCTTAAACATTTATCTTTAATTAATTTAGCGATTGTAAACACGCAAATTGA
Organism: Trachythela sp. YZ-2020; assembly: GCA_016169945.1. Classification (NCBI taxonomy): domain Eukaryota; kingdom Metazoa; phylum Cnidaria; class Anthozoa; order Malacalcyonacea; family Clavulariidae; genus Trachythela; species Trachythela sp. YZ-2020. The sequence goes on along the minus strand of JADLSH010000098.1, from coordinate 1,868,714 downwards.
CATAAAGCTGCTGACAGTCAAGTTGCTTTGAAAAATAATCACTGAATGCATTCAGAATGCCACAAAAACATGTCTTACAAATTTCAAACAATTCTCTTCCATTCTTCGTATCTTAAATACTGAAAACTGAAACGATTTGCTCACAGGAAGTCGTACAAAGAGTGCAATCAAGAACGCGAAGATTGTTATCGGAAAAATATAACTTTGGCTAAGCGTCATGAAAAGTCGCAGATGTAGCAAAACACGCAAACGAGACATTAATGCATGCATTCTGTGAAATCCGGTACACGCGATATTTGAAAATAAAACATTCACCTGTTAACTACATGCATATACGCCAATTTCAATACCGCACTGTATGTCAAATACTCTACCCATTAATGCATTATATAGAATGAGTATTATTAAGCTTTGCATTAAAAACCTCAAACCAAAACACGTTAGAAGCGCACAAATATGATATATAAAAGCTTTGCGATTCATGAATTAAAGATTAGGAATCGCGCCAAAAATCTGGCCGTTCACGCGCGGTGTTTGTGATTTGTGTCGACATATACTTGCAATATTAATGAAATATTCATGTAATTTTATATATATCTCACAACTCATGCATCTAACAATAGGAATATATCTTGAAAGATGCCTGCAGATTAATTAAACTGTAAATTGTATAGTATATATTTTTATTGATAGTTCATGGAAGATTGCGTAGATATTTTCCATATCTATTTATGATAGTCATGTATAGTACAAGGCAGATCTTATTTAGATATTATGATACATAATGCACGTAAAAAGTCTAAGTTCACACAACTGTTATTGCCAAAATCACAGTGAAAAACATCGGTATATTTTTTAATTTATTATGTTTACCCTACAAGTTCAATGACTTCCTAAATTTGCTTGAGTGCACATGCATGGCACGAAGCCGAGGCTGACTTTACGATTTAGGCTTTGTATAGGATAAAATTACCTGAAGAATATAACTAGAACTTCCAGTTTCGAGCAAAGGCCCTTCGTCTGGAAGTTAGTTGCGAATCAAACTACCTGAAAAATTATTGTTATATTTCTTGAAAAGTTCTTGTTATAATCCCTTCATCGCTATTGGCTTACAAACATTCCCTTCTTATAATTTTGGCCGTAGCTACGTTTCTGGTAGCGAAAAGGCGACTAATTTGTTTCAAGTATAATCAAGAGGCGTGAGAATTAAATCTAGAGACTAGATGCTTTTGAAATCAGTACGTGTGAGTTTTTCTAAGAAATGCATGACAAATTGATTATAAGCACTGATCCAAAATATTATTGGAAAAGTGAACATATAAGAGCTATGTAAGTATATATAAGTGTAGCCGTGGGTATAGTAACATGACTTCAAGTACTTTTTCAAGAACGACTTCATGTGTTTGTATAATCGCATTATCAAAACACGCAGAGCAATTAATATCAAGGAGCAAAGCCCCGGCCAAGCCAAGTGTTTCAAGAGCAAACTTTTTTCTACTTTAGCCATCGAAAGTGCTTCATTGAATCAATTTCAAAGGCACAAAAAAATGGTTTATATGAATGGCATTGAACGCAATCCTTGAACGTTTTGGGCCAAATCTGCTCAGCCAATCAGCGCGAGGCTCGTTAAACGTGATTGGCTAATGGCTAATCAGATTAAAATCTGTCCAATGGTATAATGGTCGGTTGAGAAAACTTATAGTTTAATGTTATATTCATTAATTTCGTAAACTAGTATAAACTGGGCATGTAAGTCATCAAAAGTTTGATGTAAACAAATGTTAGCAAAACTTGTCTTGAAACAAGAATACAAAATACAACCATCCTGATACAACCATTCTGATACAACCATCAAAATACATCCCATCAAAATACAACCGTCAAAATACATCCATCATGCATTTGTGTTGATGTAGGATGATATTTCAATTACACATATAATCAGAACGTTTATATAATGTTATCAAATTAAGAAGAAACCACGGCTGTTACTTTATAAAAGCGATGACAAAATGTGCTATTTAATAAAAACCATTCCTTAGGACATGGACCATCAATTATAGAAGAAATCTATCTTTGTATCCCATAATTGATAGAATATGAGTCATGAGGCAAATATTTCGGATGTTTCTTTATGTAGCCCTACACGAATTATATCTGTGATTATATATAGGATTGGGGTTAGGATTGGGGTTAAATTATACATTTTGTTGAGGGCAACATAAAGAACATACCAATATTTTTGGTTTGTGTGAGAAAAATGTTCCTAAATTAGCTAATTTGTCGTCACAATTGTTATCAGTTAATTATACTCTCTCAAACATTTTTCATTATTTGATTCAAAATAATCACGACGCGGTTTATGATAAATATGTTCTGTAATAATAAATTATAATTCTGTGGGGAGGGATTGAATGTACATAGGTGTGATTTAGACGATAAATTGTTAAACAATTTGTGAAACTATTTATTATTGAATTGGTTCTTCTTTGAGGAATTATGTATTGTCCAACCCCTTCAATTGATTCTGTAATTTCATTGCGTCTGATTGCATAGACCGCATAATTTGAATCATATGCATGTGTTACGGCTCTTGCAAGTGGTGTGTGTGTGACTGTGTGACTGTGTGAGTGTCTATGATGTTCTGAATAAAAATTTACCTTTAGTCTTAATTTATCGTTTCTCTTGACCACTTAAGGAACAATATGGCCAGGCAATATACTATTAATTGCTTTTTAATATCAACTTGAGGACATGTTAGCCGTACATTTGATTAGATCTTAACTTGGATTTTGTTATCTGCATCACACATGTTTCAACTCGTCAGCTCGCGTTTCACCGCCCATTCTTATAGACGCCCTGTCTGCATGCAGCACTCAAAGATTCTCGGTGATTTTTCATCGTTGCTGAAAATGCAGGAAATGTGAAAATAATTCATGTCAGTGTATAATGAAATTTATTTTCCAGATGGCACTATAATGCTTGAATTTGAATTTGAAAGGATGATGTTTACGGTTTTTCAGTAACGGGGTGTAGCAACACAAGGCAATTAAGGGATAGCCTTTACCGGACCTCTAAGTCTAAGCACACCAAATTAAGGGGTTTATGATGGTACTATAGACATAGTACTAATTAGTATAACGAAATCATTACTATCCTAATTTATATACACCTGAAAGGCTGTTAAAGTTTCGCCTATATCTAGCTATGGCCTTGCTTAGTTTGTTTTCATCACTCAATTAACTTGGATCTGTTGTTTCGAATCAATATTGTGAACGCCTTTCGTGTATGATCTACAGGGCATCTTGTACAATATTGTCAACATATATAGATGTTTCATGTCAATTCTGACACGCAATTTCTTTATCTACACGTTTTTCTGATGGTAAATATTCCGAGAAAACTTTTTAATTTAAGATTTGTTTTTCAGTCTTAAGCAATCCTATTGGGTGGTTAATTTTTCTAAGGTCTGTTTTTAAGAAAATTTTTCTAAGGTCTGTTTTGTTCGCCAACTTCACTTTAAGTGGATTACAATCCTGGGCCATGACTATGATTACGCTCTAATTAACATAATTAAGAGGTTAATTAACACGAGTTATATGATTACTGTGCTCTGATTACTGTCTTATTAAATACAGTTCAAGGTTAAGTGCAGGTTAAAGTTCGTTGTTTTTGGTTATATGTTATTATGTTGTGTGGATTATGCTATGTTATATGAATTGAAACGTTTAATTTTAGTATTAATAACTTAGTTTATTTGGATCACTTTGTGTACATGCCATATGTGTTAATTATACAAAAGTAACGTAACAAATTTTACATTACTTAAGAATCAATTATAAGTAGATGATTCAAGAATGTGATGATCAAGTAATAACGGAAGCTGGCAATATACCAAATTATAAAATATAACACAAAACATAATCCGAAGATTAACATCTTGAAACCCAAGATATGAGTTTAATAAAACAAGACCAGAATGAGTTCGTGATATTTCGATTTTATTGCAAAATACCTTGTGTATAATTGTGTATATATTGTAACTTTAGTTAGTCTGATGATGATTTTGCAACGAACTCATTTTTGTCTTGTTTTAACTCATATCTTGGGTTTCAATCAAAGATGTTTTTCTTCGGATTATGCAGGGACCGCCGAGCAGGAGGGGGGAGATGGGCTTCCCACCCCCAATGATTTGTCATACATATTGTGATTTCCAGTAGAATACACATAGTTAAACACATTATAATTTTCACAACCATAAAGAAGTTACACTGAAGAAAACATTATTATCTCTGCTATGTCTGCTTATTGTTTACTTAAATCTAGCAGGGAATCGTCAGACTTTTTGGCGCTACTTTCCAGATTTTTTAAAAGTATGAATGTTTTAGGTATCAAATTAGGCACTTTATTATTTTCTTCAGTCTGGGAAGTAAATACTGATTCGTTGCGTAGGTACGTAGGTTTTGTGGTCAGCAGCTTTTCGTTCGACCAAATATTGGTAGGGTCTTTATGTAGCCCTACACGAAATGTATATTTAACCCCAACCCCCACCCTAACCCCAATCCTAACCCCAATCCTAACCATAATCCTAATCCTAACCCCAATCCTAACCCTATATATAATCACAGACATAATTCGTGTAGGGCTGCATAAAGACTCAACCCAAATATTTGGAAGTAATTCTTCGGTGACATTGCTCTGAAATCTTCCCCCAAAGTGCTGAAATGGCATTTCAGACACTGTAGATTTCAAAATTTTCTGGGGGAGCATGGCCCCATACCCCCCTAAAGGTCTCGCGCCTTCAGCACTCGATACTAGTATCACTGCGCTGTCTGCGCACTCGGAGAATTTTAGCCCTCCCAATCCAAAAAATGCTCACAGTCTCTGATTATGTTTTGTATTATGCCAAATTATATTGCCGACGTCACAAAAATAGTAACAATGAATTGTCCGAAAAAAAGAAGCGCAATAAAGCCGTCTGCGGTCGTGTGTGGTGGGTTGCGTTAAATATAATTTTTTGGTGCAGTGATTTCAGATGACTTCGTGGCGCAACGGTAGCGCGTCTGACTCCAGATCAGAAGGTTGCGTGTTCAAATCACGTCGGGGTCATTGAATTTTTACTTTGTTACAAACATATTTTTTTCTCAATGATTCCTGCTTCTTATATCAAATATTTCAACATTTTCGGTTGCTAACTATAATTTAAGGAAATTAAAATTTTTTACCTTCATGTTTTGTTTGATTTTTGTCTCTTAAAATTGGCGGAAAAAGCCCATTTTTGTCATTCCATTACCCCTCGACTTCGTGCCAAGGCTGCCTGTTCGCAGGTTTCAAGCGAAGGGCCTGATGCAACCGCTGATATTTCAGGCACCTAGCCTGCGAATAGGCATTTATAAATATATTTTTAAAAATGGCGGAAATTTCTTTTTTACTCCATTAATAATATTTGGAGTAAATCATGATATATAAATGTGTGTCTAGGCCAAGAAGAATCCATACGTTTTGTAAAAGTGGCGCAAAAATGCCATACTTTTTGTACATCAAATAAGATATGGCCGTTCAATTGGGAACAAATAATGAATTTTGGTGAGTGAGTATACCTGTATATGTTTATAACACACCAGTTTATAAAAGGTAGAATGAAGTTAATATTTTATCAGTAAGAGAGAATTTCAGCTATATATAGTAGGTGTATTTCAGCAAGCACTATTGTCAGTATTCAGTGGCGCCGCCAAGATTTATTTTTGGGGGGGCAAACAAATTTTAGGGAGGTCCGGGAGCATGCTCCCACGGGAAAATTTTGAATTTTGGGTGTCTAAAATGGCATTTCCTGCGTTTTGGAGGCACTTGGACATCCTTACGCAGCACAGTTCATTCTCTATACACCCCGTCACCCCCCTCCCCCCCTTTGTCACCAGATTTGGACGAATCTAGAAACCCATTCTGTAAAATATTGGGGGGGCGGCCGCCCCCCCTTGCCGGCGCCACTGTCAGTATTGTGCAGCAGATGATGGCCAACCTGCAGTTATCAGAGTCCAGATTGCGAACTTTACTACTGTGTGCCGAAGGTTATTTTCCAGACAAAAAATATATTACAGGGGGAGGGGTGCACTCAGCATTTTGGGGAGTATCATGTGTTTTCGGTAATCTGTGTGTGATTGTGAATAGCTGGTATAGTTACTGCGTTAATTTGATTGAACTGCAATCTTCTTGATTGACATGTTTACGCACAAGCAAATATATTTCTTTCAGTCCAGGTTTTCCCCCATACTTCAGCTGAGTTTTTATTGGTTAATTTTAATGTGTTTAGTCATGAAATGCATGTGTGCTGAGTAAAGGCAGTATGTAGTTGCTTGTCTAAACATCAAGTAATTGGATTATAGAAGAATCTTGAGAATGCTATTTAAACAGTCTCAAGAGTATTACGATTATTAACAGTAGACATTTAAAACCACATAACTAGTTAGCAGTTAGCAGTCTGGATCAGAGCACAGTATAGAGACGACCAGTAGGGCCACTCGGCGATGCAACCTGTAGCCGGCTTTTTATGCAAAAATATGCAGTTTACTGGCCAGGAAAGTTAGTCCAGCTTGCTTATTGGTCAGAAAAAGCAATTGACTGGCTGCCAATGCGTAATGAGCGGCCACACAAAATTTCAAATGAGTGGCCCTACTGGTCGTCTCTATACTGTGATCAGAGTGAGAAAATAATGTTAAATGTTTTTATTAGATGCAGTAGTCTTGTATTTGGTGGGAAATATATAGAATTTAGAGATGTAGTTTAATTTGCTTCCTCCAACATGTATAAAGTGTCAACATTTCTGACATTAACCACTGTCTGCTACCCCGAAATTCTTACTGAGACCCACCAATAGATTAAGGTTTACTTACACTGAGAAAAGAACTGGCAACAAGAAAACCAGAAGCACACCGAGCACAAAACCTTTCTTTTTTTCCAACAAAAACTCATTCGAACCTGAGTTGTTACTCACTTGACAGCATAGGCGGATTTTCTGGGGGGGGTGCGCACCCCCCCAAAAATATTTTGCACCCCCCCAAAAAGTTTTCCCACCCCACCTAGAGAAATTTGCACCCCCCCCAAAAAATTTAAATGCTCATTGGGATAAATGACAGTAGTGTGATAAAGATTTTGAACTAAGTAAGACTAAAAACAAGGATTTTGAACTAAATAAGACCAAAAATCTCAAAATTTTCTGGGAGCTTCGCCCCCTTACCCCCATTGGCAACTGTGCCCCCAGACCCCTGCTGCAGCTTGCTCAGCGGCGCTACGCACCCTGTCACTCACCTCCCCCCTAAATTTTTGGCACCCCCCCTAAATTTTCGGCACCCTCGCAGGGCAAAATCTGAAAATCCGCCTATGCTTGACAGTCAGAAAAGGTGTGCGCAGAAACTGATTTGTGCAATTTAGAAGTTTTTGTGTTTTCTATGTTTGAATAGCTTGATTAGATCACAATGTTTGAGAAACAAGCTTGTTTAAGTTTGGGGTAATTTGATTTGTTGCAGTGATCAAACAGACAAACAGTAAGTTTAATTAAGAAGAAATCTATTATATAAAGGATTAATGTTAAAGTTAAAGGGAGGTTTGACAATATCTAGATCACCCGTTAGTTTTCATGGTAGTTTTAACTATATTCAGGGCCGGATTAACGTTTCGCGGGGCCCGTGGCATATTATCAGCGCGGGGCCCCTTGACCCCCCCCCCCCGTGAATTCAGATTTCGCTGAAATCAGAAAGATTAAAAAATATCAATCCTTTTGTATTCCATGATTTGAAAAGTTGCCTGTGTATTTACAAAAAAGAAATATACATCAATAATTTGAACTGAAATCCAACCCAGTTTACAGCATTATCATTAACACTGATTATGTATTATTTAAAGAAGTAAAGGTTAAAACGGTCAAACTGGCTAAACAACATGAACAACATTCATATACATGATGGGCACAAACATGTAACGTATCTGTTATTAGAGTCTCATTCTGCAGAGGCCTTGTAAACGTTATGCTTACGCGATTTTTGAAGAGCAAAATTTTCGCTTTTTTATTTTTGGGACCTCGCTTTTGGAATTTTGGAGCATCGTTTTTTATTTTTGTGGCCTTGCGGTTTTTGGGGCCCCGTGCTTTTTGGGCCCCGCGCTAAAAAAATCGAAACTGAGTAAAGCGCGGGGCCCCTAAAAGCGCGGGGCCCCTGGCATATGCCGCTTCTGCCATATGGTTAATCCGGCACTGACTATATTGGTGGGTTTTCAGTGTAACAGTGAAGCAGATGGGGCATGGTCAACTTCAGAACTGTCAACACTTACATATATGAAACTAACTAAATCTCTCTATTCTATTTACTGACCACAAAATGGAAGACTAACCATGAATTTGTTAAAAACATTGACATTGACCAATTATATGTAGACGTTTCAGCTACCAAACCAAAGGGGAGGGAGACTGTTAGATTTGAAGTGAGAAGTGGTTTCTTCTACTTTTTACAACAATTGGAGGACTTTTTTAACATTGCAGCGTGTAACATTACCTTTGTGCCACTTTCCACGGAATTATATTTTTCACCATGCACATTGCAAGTTGCATGAAGTCTATTGCTCAGCGTATGAACACTATCTTACAATGCAATATAGGTTGAATGAAAAATTGTACCATATAAAAGCACTCCAGTTGTATATTGAGTTCAAAACATTGCACAATCAGAAAGCAGGTATATAATCACCACTGATCTGAAAAGTTGACTGGATAGCATGCTTATTGGACAGACTATCACACAAACTACCAAAACATTTTCAATGATATATTTTTCACTTTACTTAGTTCTATTCTACATGACACTACTTAGTATCATGATTGTTTATTTTATTCAAGCAATCCTCTATCGTAGTCTCCCGAACCTTCTTCGGTTGTTGGTCGGATAGTGGTCGGAATGGAGCATTTGCCATAGAAATGATGATGTTTTCGTTCGCACACCAATCCCTCAGCACATTTGAAGCAAGGATTCTAGAAAATAATACCACTGAATCACTGATCTAGATCTGGATAGAGCATACTTTTGAATTTAATTAGCATACTTTTGAATATAATGAGTATACTGCGCTATAAGGTGTAAAAATATTCTGTTTCTGGTCAGCGCGCGCGTCATTTTTCACTGTGCACGTCAACGTCGTCTTTTGCAAAAAATAGATAATAACTTTTACAACAGTATTAGTTCTCATTCCTGCAAAAATGCGCTTCCATATTAACTTTTAAGAAAAGAAGGAAGGAAAAAAGGCCACGTTGCCGCGTCAATTCTAGACAAACCCACTGACCAGAAACAGAATATTGTTTTGACCTGATTCTAGGGCTTAAGGCCATGTTACACGGGGTTTACTAAATGTAGAAATGTACGCAGAGAATAACATGGCCCGTGTTTCACTCCACCGATATTGATATTATCATTCATTTCTTTGTTGCCTTCTAGGCATGTTTAAATATCGGCATGTAACAAAAATATCGGCAAAGTTAAACGAGACTGATGCTCACTATTTCTCTACGAATATACTTTTTATACTTAACATCGCTGTGTGTCCGAAATTGCGTTGGAAGTTGCAGGAAAAATGACCTTCTGTAGCTAACATGGCCTTTATTACTGGACGTTTATGATATACTTACCCTAGGGCAACATCTTTGTCCGTCTTGAGGTCTCTTTGCGCAGTAACGGAAATAACGGCGTCTCTTGCAACATTCCGTTGATTGGTCACAATCCGTGTTAGCTGAGCATGTGCTTACACGAACACATTGACCATAAGAATGATAGACGTTGTTATTGCTGTAAACTCGGCTGTAAAGAAAGATAATATGGCTTTGTTGAATCAGTTTTAGATGTGAATAATAAAACCTTGTTACAAATCAGCTATTTTTTAGTGATTTTAAGAAATATTGCGGGAGAGGGCAGTTGTCCACCGTGACTCCCCCATAGTGTCCCCCACTTGATGCGTGGACGTAGGTTAAATGATAGCACTGACATGATCATAACAGTTTTCTTGCACTTAATGTAGCTCTGCTTACGTTTTACACACAGTGCCACGAGGACAACTTTGGTGTCTGGAACATCTTGGAAGATTTCTGCAGTATTTGGACCACCCTGAGCAACAATATTGATGTTCCGGACATTCTTGATGGCTCTGACAACTTTGCTAAAATGACATAAATGATGAGTGGGGAAATTGATTGATTGTAGGGTGATGTAATTTTTAATTCTAATTTTATAAGCTTTGGCACTGATTGCATTATTACAAACAAACAACAGTTTACAACCAGAGAGCACTCGGAGATTTATTTATTTATTTATTTATTTATTCAACTTCGCCAGATAAAGGTTATACAAATAACTACAAATGACATACACAAGTGCACAACACAAATACAATACAAACAGTAACGAATGGCGGGGACACCACAACAGTTAAAACCAATTACTGTGGGCCCTTTTAACATATAAGTTACATTATATATTATACTAATATCTAGAAACAACAGTTAATGACATTGTTTAAACTTCGACAACAGTTACAATTTAAACATATAGACTTCCATGTTCTTGGGTCCTCTGCATCATAACAAATGTGCAGTGCTTTGAAATAATAGTCCCGCAACAATCTTTTGAATAAAGTTAGACTTGTATCGGGATGCCTTAAGTTTGTTGGGAGACAGTTCCAAACTCTCGTAACACGGGTGAAATAGGAACGCTGGAATGTACTAGTCCTGCACTTTTGTGGACGGAATAATACCTCATTACTACTTGATGATCTGGTTACTCTCGTTGGAATAATGGGTTGAGGAAGAACATCTTCAGATATTGTGACCAGACCATTTACAGCTTTAAAAAAGAACATGAGATCCATATACTCATGCCAGTAGGATAACGGCATTAGTTCCAAAGTGATCAGCCTCTCGCGGTAAGACTGACTACACATATAAGGTAGATTCAGCATGAACTTCGAAGCTCGTCTCTGGATGCGTTCGGTTCGTTTGATGAGACCTATGGACTGGGGAGACCATACCTGGCTTGAATAGCCGAGAACAGGGCGAACCACTGACAAATACAATGTGCGGCGAGTCCTTGTGTTTGTTATTTCTGCACCGCTTCTCCTCACGAAACCCAGCAGCTTGTTTGCTTTCGCACAACGTTCTAGTACATGCTTGGTCCATGTAAGGTCGCTAGAAACCCAAATTCCCAGGTCCTTTTCGATTGATGTAATGCAGACCTCCGTCAAATATTCATACATAAATTATACATGCCCTAATTACGCATTCAGTTCTGTTCAGCTGAGAGGAAAGCAAAACAAACTTTTGTAAATGTCTCGTCCAATTTTCATCCAAATTGAACCAATTTGGATGGTTCGATTTGTTCTTGGCCACGATTACTTTTTGTATTAAAATGTTTGATATTTTAGAGTTATCGTGCTCACAGACAAACACACACACATGCACATGCACACACACATGCACACACATGCACACACATGCACACACATGCACACACTTAGTACCTTGATTAGAGCTAACCCGGGGCGAACCGAGGTTACCTTGGCCGGTGTTTGTAAAACACACACCAAAATGTCTAAAATGACGAGCTCTATTAAGGTGGCTCGATATAGTAATCACGAAACCCTTATGCAAGAATCGCGAAAATAGACTTTATTCTATAATTATGAATAAACCCGCGTGACAATTTGTGCACGCGGGAATGTTAACGAAAGAACTTCCAAACAGACCTGACATGAGCAGTTGCTCGCGCCATCTCGCGCCATTGTGCGTGTTCTATAGCGTTTTCATGTCAATTGCTGACGTCATTAAAAAATTCCATTTTTGAAAAACAATGCGCTATATCTCATTATTTTGTCCTGTGACCTATGTTTAAATTTTGCACGCGGTATTGCACCACAAAAACTTTCATTATACCAAAAAAAATAAATTTTGTAATTTCAAAATTTTTTATTGAAGACAACGACATTTTTGCCTTTTTCAAAAAAATGGCATTACAGAATTTTTTTATATTTTGCTTATTGTTAGTATGTCTTGCAAGTAAAATAATGCACGAAAAAAAATCGGCTTTTTTTCCAACTACATGAGGCAATAAGCTATTTTAGAGTGAATTTCATACGCGTATGTTGTCATAGCAACGAACTGTATGTTACTAAAACATAATTTGAAAGTGGAAACATCAAAATATATGAAAACGCCGATATCTGGTGAATAAGACCTAAAAATACGGAGTTTAAAAATTTCAAAATGTTGTACGCTTGAATGTTTGAAAACTGTATCGAGCCACCTTAAACTAGTATATTTATAGTAATCCCCCAAATTTAATTTGAACTTTGACTGCAGCTGTCACTAATATATGTAGTTAAATCAAGGTTTACTTACTCTGAAAAAGAAACGACGTTCTAATTCATTGTCATCGTCCTCGTCACAACGAACAAAGGAACTGGCCAAGAATACAACCAGAAACACACCGAGCACAAAAACTTTCATTTTTCAATAGACCTCTTGCTTGCAAAAAAGAGCTGTTGCTTGCGTGACCGTCAGAAAGGATGTGCGCAGAAATTGCTTTGTGGAATATTAATAATGAAAGTTATTTATGCCTGACGCAATTCTATGTTTAAACAGCTACATATTTTACCACAATGTTTGAGAAATAGGTTTGTTTAAGTTGACAATGTACGTTTTGTTTCGTATTTTAATTTTTTGCAGTGATTAAACAGTTAGTTTGATTAGGGAAAATAAATGTTATGCAAGGATGTCTGAGATTCTTTGGCAGCATCTAGTTCTCCTGGTAAACGCATGGTGTAGTTTCAATGATATATTTATTCATGCATTCATTTTACATGACCAATATGTCAAAAAAAGATTCCATTTTAATGATTTCTCGATAATAATCACAGACCCTAACTTCCAGACGAAGGCCCTAACTTCCAGACGAAGGCCCTAGCTTCCAGACGAAGGCCGTAACTTCCAGACGAAGGCCCTAACTTCCAGACGAAGGCCCTAACTTCCAGACGAAGGCCCTAGCTTCCAGACGAAGGACCTAACTTCCAGACGAAGGCCCTAGCTTCCAGACGAAGGCCCTAGCTTCCAGACGAAGGCCCTAACTTCCAGACGAAGGACCTAACTTCCAGACGAAGGCCCTAACTTCCAGACGAAGGTCCTAACTTCCAGACGAAGGCCCTAACTTCCAGACGAAGGACCTAACTTCCAGACGAAGGCCGTAACTTCCAGACGAAGGCCCTAGCTTCCAGACGAAGGCCCTAACTTCCAGACGAAGGACCTAACTTCCAGACGAAGGCCCTAACTTCCAGACGAAGGCCCTAACTTCCAGACGAAGGCCCTAACTTCCAGACGAAGGCCCTAACTTCCAGACGAAGGCCCTAACTTCCAGACGAAGGCCCTAACTTCCAGACGAAGGCCCTAACTTCCAGACGAAGGCCCTAACTTCCAGACGAAGGCCCTAACTTCCAGACGAAGGCCCTAGCTTCCAGACGAAGGCCCTAGCTTCCAGACGAAGGCCCTAACTTCCAGACGAAGGCCCTAGCTTCCAGACGAAGGCCCTAACTTCCAGACGAAGGCCCTAACTTCCAGACGAAGGCCCTAACTTCCAGACGAAGGACCTAACTTCCAGACGAAGGGCCTTCGCTCGAAACGTCGAAGTTCTTGTTGTATTTTTCAGGTAGTTTAAAGCTCCAGCATACCGTTTATCGCTATACGTACATGCCTGGAACCACAGCCACATATTCCAGAATTGTTTAGCCTTGAATGCAGTTACTATGTTATCTCATAGCATTAATAATTCATGACATATGAAATTAACCAACGATGAAGTATATTGATTCAGTCTGGGACTGGATAAACATTCATTCGCTGCACTTTTAGTAATGATAGTTCCACGATGATTTTTAGGGTGGACCATTAGATTTTTGTGGGCGGGGGGGAGGGGTGGGTTACTGGGTTGGAAGAATTGCTCTCGGAAAGAAATATGATTTTTACGAACAAGCAGGGCAGGTATTTTTTCTTGCCGAATACCGTGCATGGATTTTATTTTTCTAACCTTGACCACTGCATGAATTTTTTTGCTCATTTCAAGTCAAATTCACTCTTTATAAATAGGGAAAAAATGTGAACATATTTTTATTTAATAAGTTAAAAGTGAACATATTTTTATTTAGAAATGCAAATTTTTATACAGCAATGTAACTACAATTGAGCTGTCTCCTTTTAACAGCAGGAAAGGTTTAGTATGCACAACGAAGAACTTTTACTGCATGCGTGGGTGCCCAGGACCAGGGCACTTATATAGTATATAAGGGGCCTGCCCAGGACGTGCGTGGGGCTGGTGCAAATTATAACTTTCGGGCCCTAAGGATTCAGTGAACTCTAAGTAAACTGGAACACTAACTCCTATGATCAAGTCCTATAGTTCGTTGAAGGAACATTGGTCTTTATATGAAATTGAAGCTATTAAAAAGTTCTATTTGATATAAAAACGTCAAGACTTTAGGCAAAATGGAAATACTTAAAAAATACAAAAACAACCGCACTTTTGTAAAATACGGCAAATTTTCCCTCAAAGTTTTAAGTATTTCTACCTAAAGTCTTGAAGTTTTTATATCAAATATAACTTTTATTTCAACTCAAAACTCAGAAAAACTGAATTACGCTGGCTTCAATTTCCCCCCCTGCGTTAGCGTTCCAGTTTACTTATAGTTCAATGTAAGGATTTTCCATCGTCAAAGGTCTTCGGGTTCATGTGCTCCTTTGGAAAACTGATTCTCATATTCTTGAACTTTTAAAACAATCAATGGATTACGTCCGTATAATAGTTTTCAATGTTTAACTAACATCAGTCTGCATGCAGTACTTAAATAATAATTAGGAGGGTGCGAGAAATCTAGCGTCTCAGGAATGACAAATACCTGCATTGTGGGAGTCTGTTTGACAACAATATCTATGCATATTTCACTTTATTTTTGTTTCGGGCTCCGGGCAAATCGCCTTCTTTGCTCCCCTCTGGTTCTGAGCGTCCAAGACTTTAAGCACTTGTCATATACATGTAAATACATGGTAACCTTTTTAACGTAGACCAACAGAGTGAATCCTTTTCCTGAAGTGTAAGGAATAAAAACTAGAATGTATGATTTAAATCATACAAGGTATATAATGACATGATTCATACCAAAACAAGGCAAAACTCCAGTGTGGAATATAACTGTTCTGTGCACCAGACAGTGAAACACATAATTTTTCATGTGCGCGGCCAAACTTAACTATGCGAGTCACGATATCACATGCTAATGATAATAATGTTACCTCCAAGTGATATATACATGGGGAAACATAGGAAACTCCAGACCATAGTATATAAGGTAGGGGGGACTGGGGGTATCCTCCTCCAGGAAAATTTTGAAATTTAGAACTCGGAAACCTGGATGCTAATGATAATGTTACCTCCGAGTGATATACACATGGGGAAACATAGGAAACTCCAGACCATAGCATAAGGTAGGGGGGACTGGGGGTATCCTCCCCCAGGAAAATTTTGAAATTTAGAACCTCGGAAACCTGGCAGTTTTAAAGTATCTTTTCAAGTCAACAGCAAAAGCAATGCACATGCATGGAGAAAACTAAAACTTGTAAGATTCCTGTACGATATATTTTTCTTTGAACATTCGGCCCTGTATGAAGTTTTTTTCCTTGTTTCAGGGACTGCAAGAAATTTTTTTTTAAATTTTCAACCCCCCTTTTCAAAAACTAATTGTCGACCTTTTAATGAACATAACATCGTTTTTGATATATTGATGATTTTTTAAACTATCAAGCGACATAAACAGCGGAGAAGCTGAAGCGATATTCATATCAGACTTCGGGCGTTGGAAAGAGGAAAATAATAATCTAAATATTTAGCTTATAAATGTTTAAATTTTATCTGAATTTAATGAAAGCTAAAAAGGTGTGCCAAAACAAATATTTGGAACAAGACAATATATTCCGCCGCGGGACCGTCAGCCCTTGCGAGGTTGCTGCCACGCAAGCTTGCCAAGCTACAATGACAATGACATGCATATCAAATATATGTCGCAACTTTAACTGATTATCATTGAATATAAATATGTAGACATGCAACGGATTCATGCACCAAACGATTCATAATCGTTCTGTATATAAAAATATTTTTAATTTTTTAAATAAAAATAATTTTATTTTAGTGTGTGAATATTTCCACATATACAACATAGCTACAAGACAGTCATGGTTTCCGTTTTATGTACAAGTACATGAAGTATATTTATGAAATAATATTATAAAATGTTTGATCTTCCTTATTTATTAATTAACTATTTAATTAATTAGTTGAATTAAATTAATAAACTTGCAGCTCGAGGGTATATCTTTCAAACTAATGGATAAAACGATCATTTTGTCCTTGGCACTTTTAAGTACAGTAATATGCATTCCCCCTGTGAGAACTGGCCTATATTTAAGCTTTTACCATATTAAGGAGGTTCTTATATAAATGATTTTGAAATAAGGATATTTACAAACGAATCATGGAATGCAGTTCATTTGTTCATAAATAAAGATGATCACATCCCCATGAAATCACATCTTATCACAGTTATAGTCCTGGCCTACAAAACCATCCATTGATGTATTGAGGCCAGTTTTTGATCACTCCACCAAAGTACAGCGAACTGCTTCTTGGCGCTGTTCATTTGAATGGCATCTTCACACCACAATTATATTTCATAAATATGACGTATCTGGATCTTTTGGTGGAAAACAAAAGGCAGAGATTGTTAATATAACCGTAAGGAAACACATCCAACTGCCATAGGAGAAATCATTATTTTTCCTTGTTTTTCTGTCCAGATCATCTCCAATATCTGAAAGTCTCTTTGCCACGGCCATTAAACGTTCTTGGCGGTTTAGTCCATGTATTATCAGCTCATCGTCGTCCATTTTGCTTGCAAAGATCCGCTTAAGATTTAAGAATTCTTCTTTGGGGTTAAGTAGAGCAAAGATCTTCAGAGATCTGGTAAAAAGATCTGGTAGTCAATAGATCACAATAGTTTCCGAGGAATTAGTTTATGGAACAGGATCTCAGTGTTCACCATATAGGTGATGATTTTCTTTCTTTTTTTCAGATGAAGAAACTGTAAAGAGAGACAAAATATATTTATTGAATATCTGAAATGAGTGACTACCAATTGAATGTTTTGGGCACAAGAAAGTAAATGGAATGAACAAAAGTAAGGTTTGTGAGTTATGTATGTATCTATCAATGTTAAGCCGGAGGGGGGGGGGCTATATTTGGTGAGCATTTGATTTTTGTTCCACAAATTTTATCAAAAGCCTTGCGGGCAATAATTTGTTCGAACGTCAAAAAGCCGAAGTAATTTTTTAAAACATTGATAAAGCTCATCTCACAAATCTAAAGCAACATTTTGACTAACAGAATATATTGAGATTTAATAGAAATATATAGTTTTAACTAAATGTGTTTCAAAAACTTCAACAATTCGTTACCCTTAGATTAATGTAAGCTGTTTACAAGTGCATAAACGTCTATTAAAACGGCAAGCTTTTTGCATATTTTGATCATAGATTTTTGCATATTGATTTGACTTAATAATGGATTAAAAGTAATTCCAGCTGAGTCCAGACGACCAGCTTTCGCCTGCGTGGCAGCCGGTCTACCCGTAGCGGAACACCTGAAAGGCGGGCGAGGCGGAGTAGTTCCGAAGTAGTTCCGAAGTAGTTCCGAAGTAGTTCCGTCTCCATAATATAACAATAGGGACTTTAAGATATGCTAAATTTACGACGCGGACGTGACGAAAAACAATCGCTATTTTCACAGTTTCAGCTACATGACGGGTAATAACTATGGACTCCGGTTGTAAACAAAGTCGGAGACGCGAGAAAAACAATTTTTTAACTGGTTTCCAAACTTTGCGTCTGTTTTTACGTCACGTCCGCGTCGTAGATTAAGCATATCTTAAAGACACTAATATGTATTACATCACTCCTCCACATGCGCCCGCCAGCAATCCAGCTACCGGCGGGTTCTATACTTAGAATTGCCCTTTTCCGCTCTATTCAATTCATTTTCCGCTTTCACAGCCAATATATATGTTTACGAAAACATGAAAGCCGTCGCCAGAAAGTCGCTGTGGGGGAAAGATATATTCAAAATATCGCACGATATATTGGGCATTGTTTGAAATCAACGTAGTTTTGGGCAATATGGATTGACGAATCATGAATAACTTAAAACATTTATCACTGACATTTCAGTTTCAATTACGTAACTGTGCTTTCTAGAAGTATTATCTAATGATAAGCCTAATGTAAACAATGGCTAATGAGAAATACACACATTCGCAAAGCAAGTCACGCGAAAGACACGAGGCGTGATATACAAGCGAAAGACATGATAAACAGTTAGACATGATATAAGCTGCCGTGGTTTGTGTTTCTGAACTACCTGAAAAAAGAATCTTCAGGAGTTTATTTTGACTCGAAACGTCGTCGAAGTGTTTTATATTCTTCAGGTAGTTCAAACGTAAACAACGGCAGTATATTGTGGAATACAACCTACACTGGACCCACACGATTTAAACAGGATATTCTCTATTACAAATATGCTTTCTGGAGCTCGAAAAAGGAAAAGTAAATTATGGCAAAGGTCGCGGATGTGTGCACAATGCAAAAATAGGAAGAGAGAAGCAAAGGAAACATGAACAATAACAATCTTATGATTGTTTTATTTTAACGCTGAAAGATGCTGGCATATCTACAGTACTGCTATGCTACTGCAAAACACACAATGGGGAGGCGGTGTTTACATGTATAAATTCAAGGAAAGCCCATGCAACCGCAATTGTCTCGTAATCATATACATGCTTGTCTGCAAGCGCTTATTTTCGAAGGGGTTATAAGTCAGTTACAAATCGTTTCACGACATGTCGGAGCAGAACGTGGTACTTATATAGTGGCAGAGAACCGTGAACTAGGGTCTCATAAAGTCATAGAATCATTACAGAAGTTTCATTAGATTTTCAATCATGCAAACATGGCAACTATTTTTTCATGAAAACGTTGACAATTATTGGATTTCGAAATGATTTGCCTGCTAAGAGGTGCATGGTGATACTTCTGCTGCGCCTTTTTGGAAACCTCCCGACTATCTGATGTACAATTTGAAACGACGTTTAACTATATTATTGCGAGTTTGTTTAAACTTCAACTACTATACTGCATGTAACCAATGTAACTCATGCATTAATTACAAAATGTATAAAGTCGCACTTCAGCCGAAGGCTTTAAACTGAATTTCAAAGCTTTCCTCCATGCATAAATTGGAAAAAAGAGCATCTATAAAGTCAGACCGCAGTAGTATAAAATGTGACGTATCTAAGATATTATATATCATATTAATTCATGCATGGAAACACAAGTTTATTTATATGAAAGCATACTGCTTTACTACTACAGCTGGCGACCAGTCGGAAATACTGCCAATGGATGCTTTACATACTTATTTGAAGCTTTTCCCCATGCAAAATTATACCTTAGGCTCAGTAATATAATATACGATAAACGATAACATCATATTTATGCATGTAAAACCGAACTTTATATATAGAAAATATCTTTGAGAGCATACATTCTCACCTTTCCTGGACAAAATGTTTCCGTGGCAAGAAAAATTGAATCAAATATCAGGAACACAAAGTGGTCTAAAAAGTTCGAAGCTTTCCCCATGCATTATAATTGACATATATTGACAGCTCAGGCTCAATTTGACGCATGAACTAAACAGCGATTAATTCGTGGATGGAAAACCTATAAAGGTTATATCTAGAAAGGAATTTGGTCTTACCTTTTCTGGAAAAAATATTTTCTCTTTGGAGAACTAGGTTATATCTGAATCAAATATCACACACACGCAAGTTCTTTCTATGGAGTGCAGTTAAACTGTATTCAAGCTGCGTTTAATTTTAACTGAAGTGCCAGCTAATGCAGTCATTGTTCTTATAGCTTCGCCACGTCACTGCTCGGGAAATGCAACCAGTTTGACGTACGTAAACACATACAATAAAAGTCAAAGAGGAAATATATGCACGACCACAAGTCTGGTTGAAAATTTCGTAGAAAACTGCCCAACAAGTTCCAAAAACATTAAACTTTATAGAGGTTGATTATATTCCCCTCTAGCTTTTTTCAAACAATTTTAACACATTTCAAAGCCATCGGTGTATGTGCGTGCTAAAAAAACTAACTTTACAAGCATTGATATAATGAAATGACGTCAAACGCACTGGTTATGACGTCAGCAAATACAAGACGAATCTCGACTGAAAATGAATTTTCGCTCTTTTACTTAAAGCTTGTAATTTGAAACTTTGAAATATTCACATTTTACCAAAGGAAACGATCAAATCGATAAGAGGTGGCGTGACCTTTGTCAGAGGGTTTTGTTTTATGTTTAAAAAGTTAACCGTTTCCTGAGTTTCCATCGCGTGACAATTAGGTCCAGTTGAGTTTGTTTTCATTTTGAACTAAATCAATTATATTGTTGTCAAATTTCAAAACGTAATGAAATTCGCAACGTCACGTTTAGTTGTATGTTTTTAAGTAAAATATACACAAACTTATGATTATGTAGATTTTTAGTCATTGTTCCTTTTAAGGAAATTGCCTAAGCCTGCGTTACATGATAAATTTTTACAAGGTTATGAAGTGTGTCAGCCCAAGGTCATAAGCTTAGCATAACGATATCCTAATTTATATTATATATAGCTAGTAATTTCACCGTGGCGATGAGCTGTTGTCATAAGCTGACCACATGACGCATTGCAAGTACGCTTTGTTAATAAGTAGGTATGAGCGTGAATTTCTAACTGTATTCTCTTTAATAGAATGTTTTGAAAAGAATAAGTTTGAAACTTTTTGTTATTTGTTTCGGCGTTTAGTCCTTTTAATGAGCTTCTACAAAACTTTGTGTGGGTTCAAAGTCGATTAATCCTGAAATCGGTTTATGTCACTAAATATTATTGCCTTAATCGTTTTAAATTTTCATCGTCATCGTACACGAACAAATGACTTTCTCACGGTCACCAAGCCCAAGAGAATAGAACTAGCAGTTCGAGGTTTCTTGATACTCAAAATGGCAGCGAGCGAGAAGATGGACAACCTGAATTGTCTGTTTAGACAATTTGTCCGTTTTTTTCAGCAATCTAGAATTCATATTAGACCAAGCATTGGAGGACAACTTGTGGGAAAAGGGCAGATGAAACAAAAGGATTTGAATACTATCTACCCGCGTGTTGACAAATGCACCCGCGTGTTGCAACATGCATATATCATGACGATACATTCGTGCATTGTTTCCAAGAATTTGATTTAGTTTAATGACGTTAGTACCAGCCTAGCAGTAAAAAATAGGTTTGATTTATGCAATGTTGTATGTGTTACTGTTTTCACCCATAAACTGTTCCCACCAAGTGCATGTGATGCAAACCGCGCCCATTATGTTATCCGGGCGCGTCAGGAGCGCAATGGCCAAATGACCTCCGTTATTAAGAAATAAGCTTGGTTAGGAATGCATGTATCTTACTAATCTAACTTAAGACCCTTATACTTATCTTGAAAAGGACCTGACAGTGCAAACATTTCCCTTTGCTTCCCACTAGCTGGGACTGGACCCTTATGTTTGAGATAACATCATAATATAATATATACGAACGCGCACATTGGAGAGCCTAATTCAAGGTACTGGTGCGATAAATATATGTTGAATAAACTTTAGGCAGTAATATCTTGTAACGAATGCCTATCTCTTTTTGAAACGTTTGTATATACGCATTCTTTTATTTATTATCCAATATTAGCGTATCCTTTTATAATTTTTTTTATCCAAGCCTCTGCGAAGGAGAGAGCGCAACACCCGTGCGTACGCGGTACGTCCTGTGACGGAATCTTCCTTCTTCTATTTTTATAACCGTGAGATTCGCTGTCAGAAACACATCCTGATACGCAAAATGAAAGCAACGGTCTCTCGAACAATCGGACGTTTCAGGTTGATCATAAGTCAAAATTGACGCAACCATTTAGGTGACCTTGATCATGAAAGCTTTCAAGTTTGTTTAGCATGCATGTAAACTGTAAGTCTTAAGATTGAAGAAGGCAACTTTTCATGTACATGATTCAAGGAAATCACTGCCGGGTCACACTTTAATTGGTAGTTTATCTTGGTTTGTATGGCGATTAGTTAATTATTTATTGTTTGTGAAAAAACACCCCGTTTATTTATATTTGACAACTTATATGTTGTATAAATAGACTTGTTAACTATATTTATTTAGACAAAGCTAATATAAAAAGACATGTTAAATCATATAGTTAGTAGATTACATTGTTTGGTGCATGGATGAAAGTACAATATAAATCATCTATGTTCTTATCTAGGTTTATCCTTGTTCATCACGTGTTCATCACGTGTTCATCACGTGTGTGTTGTATTTTCACCCAACCAACCAACCAACCAACCAACCAATAGCAATGTTTTGGCTTAGCTGAAGCATCCATCCGTGACTTGAACAATTGGTTAGTTTAAACATTGCTATTGGTTAGATTGGGCGAAAATACACGTGACAAACAAGGACCGCATTTTTGCATAAACCTAGACTAACATAGATAACGAGTTCCATCGACCATGTATTTTATTAACTATGGTGAAATTGGAAAGCAGATTCTATTATATTTGCACTGATTGTTATAAATTAGTATAGCCTAGCCTTAGATTTAGTATAAAATAAGAATATATCTATATAGCATGTTACAATATTATAGTTGAATAATTGAACATTCAAAAGAACTTGATAGAACGTGATGCGAACTTTGCGAAAGCATAAGAAACAAATAATGTAAAAATACGTGAGGGAAGTTTGTAGGTAGGCTGTGGTCAACCAAGCGAGGAAGTTATGTGGTAGATTAGAGCATAGTTCATAGAGATTAGAGAGGCGTATGGGGAAGTTATGTGCAGTACAGTGCGTCAACATTAAGAGAGAGGATTACGAGCGACCGAGTGTGAACGAGTGTACGAATGTTAAACCGATAGCAGTGATCAGTCATATGTAACGAGTGTGAATAAAAATTGAAAACGAAACGTGTTGCGAATTGTGAAAGTTACAGTCCCAACGATCGAGAACCAGCAACAGAATAAAATCAGAAGGATTTTATAACACTGATGTCCATGATTATCTGGTTCAAAGCGGGCATGTTATATTTGCGGGCTAATTTCAATGTCATGCACTCAAGTTCCAGTCTTCTTGTTGTGAAATAGCCGCGCTGAAATTGATAAAAATAGAATGGTACATTACATACCTATATATTTTAGCTCCTTTCAACCTCTATTTATTATTTTCTTCTGTATGTATGGCTCAGTATCCTTGACCCTGATCTTTCTGTGGTATTGTTTTGTAACTATATTCAGCAACTTCTGACAGTGACTGCAATCAGACTCGTCTAGAATAGCCTGAAAACTTCGTTTGACAAATATATTAGCGTGATACCTCTTGGCAATATCAACAGCATGACTCAAGGAAACTAATTTTAGCACGCAGTTTCAGCTGGTTAAAAATAGTTAATAATTATTTTTGACACTCAAACCAGTGCCCGACCATGAAAGGCTTTTGTATTTAAATATGTTTGGGCAACTGAACTTGCTTTTGAGACCAAATTTGGTCAGGAATAGCTAAGAAACAAACTGAATTTTATATATTATTGATATGTAAGCAAACAAATAATGTCTCTGTAGCAACAGTGAGTGACAGTGTATGATGAATAGGGCCAAAAAGTATTGCACTGCTGAACTATTGATTACTGATGTCAGGTTGGAAATTTTTGAGTAAAAGGAGAATATTTGATACTGTAAAAATCCACGAATCTGTGACACAAGTAAAACAAAGAATTTTAAGCAGCAAAATGATCTCTTTTAATAGGTCTTAGTCACCAAGTTGCCAAGTATATGACAACTGCGTGCAATGTTATTAATTGCGGTTAATTGTTATTCTTGACATGGCTGACCGCAATCGTTTTTGTATTTCGTCATTTCGTGTTGTGGAATACTGAAATCTGTACGTGTTTCCTTTCCAGGGTTCTTTGTTTTTCTTTACAATTTTATGATGATGTCTTTCACGCTGTGTCAAGTGCTTTCATTTCAGATTACCGGCTATGCTAAAACTCTTGCCCAAACACGTTCTGGCTAAGTTTAGGAAATTATATACATTACGTCATTGTGGAGGTTTTGAGGGAAAATTACACAACAAACTAACAACAAACATGCAGGACTGCAACGAAGATTACTGCCAGATACATATTAGAGTTTCTAATATAATGTACTTTCGCTGTTCTTCGCTGTACAAGGCTGCAAAAATTGATAGGTGGATGCACCTGAGACAACTATGAGTTTAAAATGGTTGTTTTAAGTTTTAACAAAAAATATATGGTTCAATTAACCATTGATTTATTGGTCAAAACAACCAATGTAAATTGGTTGTCTCAGGTGGATCCAGATGACCAATTTTTTTGTCATTTCAACCAATCAGTTTTTAGCGGTAAATAGATTATTCAACCATTAATGAAAGAGAACACCATATGTATTTATACCAAATATATCAGTTCAGTTTATCTATGCAGTTCAGATTACACGATATATTATTGAGTATTGTACATTTTTTAATGCAATCTGATTTATTTCTGTCGTTATATAAACAGGGAAACACAAGAAGTAATAATATTTCCATGTTTGATGTTTCTACTGAGTAAGAATTGCTCCCCTTTGTTAGAATTCTACCCACTTAGAACTCACGCAAGAAGTAGCAAATTACGTATTTCGCACCGTGCCCATGGCGTGCGTCTCTTCATGGTTTTCACGCTATTTTTATCAAGCCCTTGTCTGGCTTAAGTGATCTCGAAAGTGTTAATTGTTTTGTAATTGAGCCAATATTAAAAACTTTGAGTGAAGAGCGATATTTATATAACATAACAATGGCAGAAACTCGCATGACATTAAACATCTGGAAAAAAGTAATCGATATTAATAGGAAAATCCTGGCATTCTTCTTGTTTGTTTTACACTTTACAGCCGCGAGAAATAATGTAAAGGCTGGACATGAGACTAATAATAAGCTTATTCTATCACTTTTAATCTGACAATTTAAATCTGAAGTCCTTATTCACGATAAAGGACCGTCATTACAAAAAACTTCGGATGACATTATTCGGAGGGACAAGTTGAACGAATTTGACAAAATTGTCCCTGTTTGCAATTCTGTTTTCATCCAACATGGCAAAAATATCTTTTGAACCCCCAGGTTTGGTTGTGCCATCTTGGCACAAGTGATCATATATATTTGCGTGCCAAGGGTACAAACTAAAAATAACAAAATTATCAACCTTGCCAAATTATACAATTTTTCCAGGGTGACCTTCATTAATTGTGATAATATCCGTGAAAGAACAATGGAACTAATTAGAGAACGTCCGGGAACTTGATGGCTTACAATGAAGCAGGAAAAACTAATTAATTCATGGCAAACTCCAAGGGTTTGAATAATCCATGCAGTCTGAGGTGACATCTCTCACACGACTCTCCCACATTTAAACCGCTGGACGTTGTTTAATTTGGGGATTAAAATGTTTATACAAAATAACAATAGCATGAAGGTCACGCGTTCTCTATAGCCGGACGTATATAATCTTATTTTTATAAAGATGGCATGAAAAAATCTTGTAGTCAGATTTTTAAGCCGGAGATTCCATGTATATTGAAGGATTGTTACGGGAAATGCTATAGTTAACCTTCCTATACTTAATATCAACTACTCTGTGCTTCCTAACTTCGTTAATATTGACAACTAGTAAATTGTAACTGAAACTAAGATAGGAAATGAAGAATGTGTAAATGTTCATGCTATATTCAATGCTTAATCAAATATTTTGAGAACCTTCCTTGGAAGTATAGGTGTCGGTGCGTGCTCGAATAAGTTCCGTGTGAAAGTGCATTTTAAAGAGTGAACATAAAACAATATATGGATGGTTAGGGTGGGAAACTTCTGTTGTACTTCTGTTGTTCATTCTTTTTTCTCCCTCTTCTTTTTCCTTATTATGTCTGTTTCGGAAAGGCTGAGCTTATTACAGTTCAGCCTCGTACCCAGGCGCTTTGGCTCGCTACATGGTTATGTCACGAGCGCGGTTAAAGCGCCTGGGTACGAGGCTGATTACAGTTTATAACTTCATTGCAACCAATGCGACTTATTTTGCTATACTGGTTTAAGAAAGTATATAATCTACGACCCAACGTTTCGGCACTCAAATCTTTATAGCTTCTTGACGCCGATATCAATAGTTTCTTTGTTTCGCTGTACGTAGCCGCTCTTTGTGTCATCCATCGATATAAACATTGAATCACGTTTCAAATTGAACTGAAGTATACTCAAATCTTTCTGCGTCACAATAAAAGAGTTGCATGCACGCGATATTTTATAAAGTTGAAAGAGTTAACAAAGAAACACTTTAGAATTCGAGTGTTTTTCTCGAAAATATCGGAACGGTACTTGAATCTTAAATCTTGACAAAGATTTTTATTGCAAAACAATTTAAAGGAGGATTAAACAATTAGGTTACTATCGTTATTATCCAGTTAATGATCACGATTTTGAATACAAAGCACAAATCTAAGAGAGTTGATGAGCAAAATCTATTTTTATAGAAACAACACTGAACAAAACATGACACTTTGTATGAATCCCCAATCAATAACTTGTATTATAATTTAGATAAAGTCTTAAATAATTAACAATTCATCTTTACAAAACATCTAATTTACATTTTAAATCAAGCCACATGCTAAAACTAATATTTGTGATTACAATTTCCAAAACAACTCATGCAAAAGAAACCTGTATACTAATTGACCGTGCATGCTAATATTATATGTATATATATATATGTACAAATATGATATATATAAAATCCCCAATTCTAGACAAATTCACAATACAAAATACATTATATGATGCACTATGTGTCCCATGTATAATTTATCTAAAGACTTATAAGTTTACACCCAATTTTAAGTTAGTACATGCAGCTCTAATTCATTATCTATAACAACCCCGCCTAAAGTCTATGCCCACACGTTTAAAACAGTAGCCTATTTACACAAATTCCCTTTCTTAAATGCTGCCACCAGCCCACGCCATATTGCAAGTAGGGCAAACACAATTGCAGAATTTTGTTGAATACAATTAGCCAAGATTCAAGGGACAAGTTCCCCTGCTGAAATTTTATATTGTTGTTTTGAAGGAATTTACCATTAATGTTTGCCACTTTCAATATGGCATCGGCTACCATAAGGAATCAGGTGGACTAAGATCAATCCTGGCTTCCTCTTTATCAGGAAAGCTTCCTCTTTTTCATGAAAACGCCCCATAGCCGTTTCTGTAGAAAAATATCATGACAAAGCTTAACTAGTGAACAGGATTCAAAGTCAGATGACCTAGGTCATATTCTTAGAATCGAAACTATTACGGTTTCAATTTTAGGATCTTTTGAAATTTAAACCAAAAATCATTTTGGAATGTGCTTGTGAAGCAAAATTACAGTCATGTGCACAGATCATGTGTAGTTTTTGCAACGTCAGTTAGGTAGCCACACAGGGGGTCGAGTGACGAAAGATTACCTAATATGGTAATTGAGTATACCATCGTTTGCATCTAAGGATGAACATTTGGGGGGAAACATAAAAAGTTTCACCTGAGAATGACGATGTTTTTTTACTGCAACTGTTCATCTTTGAACTCAAACAACGGTATATAGTTGTTACATTTTAAGATCCGCTTACAGAGGCCCTAACATTCAAATTTGCATATAATCTCATAAATCTGGAAACAAATTTGTAAACGCAACTTTAGAGGTTCTTGTATATAGCTGTGATATAAATATTTACATATATACAGTACAATTTCCAAATTTGGTCACAAAATGGATACAGTCATCTTACGTCCATTCAAAGGCCAAGAGCAATCTGTCTCCAGGATGGCGCTTGACATGTCAGATTTGTTTGAACAGCTGAACCCCAAAGTCAATATGTACTAATCGTGTCATTTTGTAAACTTTTCGTTAATTTGGGCCGTCCCCTTTTCCTGTATAATATTCCCAATCGAATTTTCTCGCTCTTTGATTACGTCTCGATCCCACAGAATCGCACATCCAACGAAGAACACACACATATCACAAACAAAACCATAAACATCCATCATTCATTCTTTATAAATTTTCTATGTAAAAATTGACAAACCAAAAACAGTCCTAAGCTAGTAGTCAATCCGAATGAAGCACAACCAGTTAACTTTATAATATCCTCGAAGTTCCAATTATTTTGTCTTGCTCTATTGTTCGTTATATCACCAACTCTTGCAAGTTCTCGCCCGTAATACTGTCGAAAGTTTATGTGGTTCGGATTTTCGGCCATGATTGTTCGTTCTGAGAATGCTAAAAGGTTTATAGCGTGACAAATGATCATGGAAGTGTCTGACTGTTTGCTCTGCAAATTGACTTGAAAATTAAACAAATCTCTGTTTGCGCAGATGTATTTGTTCTCTCTTTCCTCGGAAGTGTTTGTAACAAGGCTTCTTAATGACCTGAAATTAAAGAGAATCACTTTCAAAATTTGAATATTAAAGTATAGGTATATACGCCAACGCGCAGTGTTGGCACGTAAAAGCGGTGAACTAAACTTATACAGGATATCTCTGTCAGTTCTATTTAAAACGTCCTCCCGCCAGTGCTATTACAGCCGGAAGAAACGGGAGTGTGGGTATATAGAAAACCTGCGCTAGGTAGAGCCAAATTGGAAGCACTCTTCTCACATGCGAAATTTATAATCAGGAAGCATATCTCGAACGTGTGATACCAGTGTATATAGGTAGCGTCTATATACAATATATAGTCAATAAGCTTCGTGTCTTTTGGATCATGTAATCTACCTGCAGAAAAATACAACAAGAACTTCGAGCGAAGCCGAAGGCCCTTCGTCTGGAAGTTAGTAGAACGAAGGGGCTCGAAACGTCGAAGTTCTTGTTGTATTTTTCAGGTAGATTGATCTTAAAGACCCGAAGCTTATTAATCAGGAAGCGGGCAATGCAAATCTGAAGTAATTTTTTATATCTTTATTCTTTAACAGCGTGGGTGCACTTGAAGGAAAATTAAAAAACAACCCTGGTTCCAAAACCTGCAATATATACAATATATGAATACACGCTGACGCAGATGGTCCAGTCAAATATTGGTAAGTGCACATGTGCAGGGCATATACACAATTTGTTATAAAGTACAAACGGTCGGACCGCAAGATATATTTAACTTTATAACTATATATGTAGAAAAATTCAAACTTTTCCTGAGACTGACTGATATAAAGATTCGGTTGTTAAAAAACAAAAACATGATGTGCAATGTAATTACAGATAATGAGAATCCCGCCTCATGTGCGATGAATTTCGAGCAACTGAAAATTAACCTGTAGAAGCTATGAAGGGATAATCTACTTCTTTCGGAGATCAGATTTGTTTGGTAACCAAGCAAAAACACGGTGTTGTTCTATAGATAATGAGAATCCCGCCCAAAAACGATTATCACGATTAATTTCGAGTAACTGAGATTATGATCTGCGGAAAAGATAATGTTTAGTTTTCAAAGTCGAATGCTAAAAATAAGATTAATGCTGTTGGCAAACTATAAACAAAAACACAAACATGTATAGTATAGTATCGCCGGAAATAATGGGAATCCCTCCCCAAAACGATTACATCAATAAATTCGAGCAAATGAGATCATAATCTGCTAACGAGATCATCTTTTTGAATTTTGGGGGAAATTTAACATTTCACAACAAAGCATAATTATAGTTATTAAGCTATACTTATCCCGTTTACTACAGTCAAAGGTTTTATATAGTTAAAGTGCTAAAGAATATGTTCACGACATAAGCCAATATTTATCAATATAGTCTTATGATGGAAAATATATCTATCCCTATATGCAAATTATTGTATGTAAATCGTGAAACAAAGCGTACTTCATGCTATGCCTAAACAGCATTAAAAAACACTTTACTTGCAAAGCATAAAAATATTATGTCCAACCGTATATTTTTTTAGTTAAAGAGTGAAACTAAATGTATTTCCCTTTGAATAAATAAACATTGAAGGATGGAAATATACGTTGCGTGCAAAATCAACTTGTAATTTGCAAAAGATTAAGATCTTAGACACCTAAAGCAAAATATAATATTTGCATAAGCAAATCCTTTGTGTTTGAAGAATTCAGTGGAGAAGGAAAAGTCCCCCACAAAGTTATGAAAAACAAAAAGGGAAAAAAATTCGCACCTTTCCACATTTATACTATAATCTCAAACTGAATATAACAAATATTAAACTATATGATTACTTATATATATTTAACTTATAATCTTATATATCTTTCGACTTGAAATAGGATTAGAGCATTTTATTACACTTATTGTCTTCTATCATATAAAAACAACTCTCTCAAACTGATGTTGTAATGCACTAATATCCATGATATCATATATGCTTACATATATATGGTAGTTGTATTTCCTTGTTCTTCTTCAGTATTCTCGTTTTGAAATAGGATTAGAACAATTATAAGTCTCTTATACCACAGAACCAACACTTAAACTGACTTAGAAATAATGATTACTGTGTATTATATAATACCGTGACTGAACTTGCTCCCTGTGGCTCCTTGGGGGATTTTAGAGTGTAAATATAAGTCCAAACACAATAAGATTATAATTCGTAGCTCCGCCTACTGTAATTATTACATCAATATCAAACTAGCAGCTCGTACAAACACAATTGTAGCTTAATTTTCAAGCGAAACGACTTCAAACACCCCCAGACTTATTGTCTCCCTAGAACAGATGTTCAAACGTTTAATATTTGGTACTGAATAAAAAAACATTGTGGTTAAGTAACTTTAACATGCCCCCATATAACCATAATCTTGCAGAAACAATGGAATAATCGTAATACTAAACTGTTTCGGTTTATTAACTATCATATCTGGTTTACATCATATTGTTACTTGATAACAGCGCAATTAAATTGAAATATTATCTGCAGACGTGCCCGGGCAGGTCCGCTTGAGCGTATCATGATTAAAAATACGTTTTATACTGAACTTGACATATTAAATACAAACAAAACTAACGAAATAGTCTCCTACAAAGAACAGCAGTGCCTTATCGTACTGCGATAACTCCATGATATGAGCTTAAGCCGTGTTTACTTAAATTAAGTGCAATTTTTGCTACGATGACGTCAATCGCAGTTTTGGCGGGAATTTTCCCGCCAAAACTAAAACTTCGTGTTTTTCGCACGAAAAGGCTCAAAATTATAGGAAATGTGTTTTTCTTTGACAAAAACCCGTCAAGGGAAATTGTTTTTGGTGAAACAAACCCGAGAAAATTATAAAACGGCGCCATACGAGCTGGCGGTAGCTCAGCTTGAGTCTAAACGTCATAGAAATACAATGTTATTGTGTTAGCCAAAACATTAGGCGCCCTGTAGTCTATGATGCGTTCGAATTTTCTCATATTAGTCCTATAGGTTAGCCAAACTGAAATAATAATGAAACAAAGTGTCACGCAAACAAATAATGCCCAACTACAGTACTAATGTTTGTCCGGCTTGATTTTTGAAACATTTTGTATAAAAATTACAGTTCATACAATGTAAAGCGTGACTACCTCCACCTAATAATTGAAAACATACAACGCAGCGAACACGCGTTTGGCACACTCGCCTCGTGCCAAAAAATGCAAGGGGTGACTTTATATTGTGGCTTATTTGTCACCCAGTTGGCCACATGCCCATGGCATTGACATTAACGGAGAGATCATTTTAAGCCCAAACTGAGAAGCTAACAACAGTACTCGCCATGATGCAATTAAAACTGTGGTGTTGATGATATACGCGTGTACGTTAGAGCTCTTCGGGAAACTTGAAGCATGTAAAATTATCGATAACAAGAACAATTATATCGACAATTATTTGCGGATAAAGCACTTACAAAACGTCCATGGCACAATCTTGTATATAATCTATAGTAGCTACATTGTTTCACAATGTAATTGTTAAAAAAAGAAAGAGAATAAAAAAATCTCTGACTACATCATGTTGCAGTTATTACTAACAAGGACCTGTTAAATAATTCTGTACATACATTTCTAGGAATGATAGCTTAGACCTTGAACAATATTCTGCATTTGCAACATTGTAAACCAAGGGCTAGGGCGATCCAATTCGATCTAACTGATTTGAGACAATGTTAATGTTGAATCAAAACTCATTTTTCATTTACTTAGTATCTTGAATGTGTGGATCCAGTGTAAGTCGCGATAAACAACATACTTGAGGGTTTGTAGGGTCAAACTACTTCATCTAAAATATAACAAGAACGTCGGCGTTTCGACTTTCGAGCGAAGGCCCTTCGTCTGCGAGTTACCGCTACTTCCAGACAAGGGCCTTCGTCAATTCAAAGCGTCGAAGACGACGTTCTTGTTATATTTTTAGGTAGTTTGATCCTGTAATTCCCCAAGAATATCGTTTACTCAACACATTATAAACTAATACAAACACATTATAAATTAATTTGACACGAGATAATTGTGTATTACTCAATTTCCTCTAATATCAAATCACACACATATTTGCGATCTATGGCGCAAATTTCAGCCTCGGAACCGTCGTGGACACAAATGTCACATTGATAAAACGTCCTCTGATGACATTGCCATGTATAACTGGCACTATTCGTCATTAACATTTAGGAAAACTTAAAGTAGGTCTTAAAAGCGTCAGTGAGTTGTGAAAACATGTCTTTGGGCATTGTAGACATTGTATTTATTGAACAAAAACGCAACACATCGAATAATATAAGCGAACTCAACAACTTAAACTTGACCGGCATAATTCTTAAAGTCCACCGGCCAACAAAGGAAGTATGCATTCAACTATAGTCTAAGGCCGCAAGACCAAATCAGTCTAATATATAGCCGCCTCTTGTCCATTATAGATATTTATCGCTCGTTAACAAAACCAAAACATTAAACAACTAAGAATATTACCCCATAATATACTATGTTAACTGACTTAACTCGTATATATAACCTAAACAATGTAACAACATACTATACATTCAACGTTAACATATATAGTCATGACCCTTGTCTATGACGCATTTAAAATTAACTGCGAGCGATAAGGTATATATTCCTTAAAACAGCTCCACCAAAAGTCTATTATCAGATTTACAAACATATATAATCCCGGTTACATGCAAACAATAACATAACAATGTATATAAATGTGTACCTTTAGGTTTATACTAATTGTCAGCAACACAGTTGAACAGTTCAGGTACTCCGCCTTCTTTGTGTTGATGACCGCGCGATCTTGACTCAATTGCGTGACACTACATGGGGCTCTTAGTTTTATATCGTCTTCACTATTGAAACAAGAAAATGTTTCTTATTGGCTGACGAATTTTTGTTTACATTAATTTGACCACTTAAATATACTGTTCAAACATCCGTGAATATAATGAGATTGCAGTCAGTCAGTGGTAAGCTTGTAACCTTCATTCTAATACGCTTAAACTGTTAGCAGGCATTTTGCCAAAGAGCACGTATAACAGTTAAATTCAGAATTTCAGAAAGGACTGCAATCTGCATGTATAGAAGGACCTTATATACCACCATCGTTTGCATCTAAGGTTGAACAGTCACGGATAAAATTATAAAATATTGTCTATTCTCACGCTCAATGTTTCTAACGAGCATTTGAAGGTTCAATTAGCTCAGCCAATCAGCATGTGGCTATAGTTAAACCTGATTGGCTGACCAGATTGAAGCTTGTGAAACGCTCTTGACAAAACATCGAAGTTTCATGTTAGAAAAGGAAATGTTTTTACCGTAAAAGTGTGTTCCGAGTGGATAGAAACGTCTATTGTGCAATTCCCGTTTCCGGATTTTCGAAGAGAAAACATACAGCAGGTACACCTGACATGAAAGAAATACTTTGTGGAATTGTGGTTTTAATGAGTGTTAATCGCCTGTCAAGTGCTCATCAATTGAAAGCTATTAGGAAATATTATGAGTGTTACTATCATTGCCATGTCTTTGCCAAGTTTTTCTTGAAATCAAAAAATATATACATTATCCATCTTAACGACTTAACAAATTCTTTATCTTTGAATTCTCGTTTTGTTCATTTAAAATGCATGTACTTATATTTTTTACCAAAAAGTATAATCTTTTACACTGTTAAAGCCTAAGCTGTATAGACTATAGTATCGTAGGATTTACTTTGGGTGACATTTCGATAATCCCTATAAACGGATGATGATTTAAATATGCTATATATACTAACCACTTTACAACAGTAATAATTTATAGTTTTGAGCTAGGAACTGTTATGTAGAACACCCCAAGGCTAAGCCTGCGTGGCTAAACATTATACATGAGAGTGATCATTCTTAACATATACAACTTCGGTGAAGTAAAGTAACATAAAACCGTGGCTAAAACTTGCATGAAGTTAAATTTCAGTTGCCACATAATGATGTAACTAAAAACTATTGGAAAAGTCTAGAACGTGACTTTCAACTCGCTTCCATAAAATATTTATCTGATTCTGACCTTGAATATATCTTCTATATAAGGAGATGACCAAATTGTCATATGTTCTCATAATGAAGGGAAAGTACCTGCATAATTATGTCACATGATTGTTAATCATTTAGCATACAATAGCTCAGTGAATTATGCTGACCGTGTTTATTTTCGGCATGTATTTATAAGGACTTGTACTGTTGTAGATAATTAATATTTTATATGATCTGTCTTGGCACATCGCTGTTTGATATGCATGCAGATGCCAAGACGAAAATAACTTTATATTTATCAGCTTTTTAGTCTCTAACTGTTTTAACTGTTTTCTCTGGAGATCCAGTAGTGGGCAATGCATTATTGCCGATCTAATGCTAATGAGGAAACTACACACACCATGAGGTAAAATTGTCTCACACGTGATGAGGTAAAATTGTCTCACACGTGATGAGGTAAAATTGTCTCACACGTGATGAGGTAAAATTGTCTCACACGTGATGAGGTAAAATTGTCTTCTTAGAACCACAGTTGGAACTGATAGAGCTATTTTGTCTAAATAAAATTATTGTTAGTTGGTTTTGATGAGGTTATGCAATAACCAAGGCAATAGCTGTTAAAGCTAGGTAACCGTGCGTCGATACGTCAGCACATCACGTGACCGAGGGGGTATGTAACATGAGAGTGGTCGAGCGTGCGGCATCACTTATTTAAGCAAACGTGTTAGGAGAAAAATTCGGTTTGGTGCGAAGGTGTTAGCTCTTGAAGGGGTGGTCAGCTCAAGATACCACTTGCATGGATCTTAACCTGAGTCCAAGTAACAGTAGTCGTCCAAGGCCGGTAAGTATGGTGAACGAAGGTGTTAATTACAAAAAGGAACAGGTTGGACGAAGCACGCCTTAGATCATTATGCACTGATAATATTTACACATTCGAAAAGCATTCTGGTATATTGTATGCAACGTAAATACGTCACAAACGTAAAAGCGGAACCAGCTGTTTATGAACGAGAATATAGGCAAAAAAATCAAGCAAAATAATGATAAATGTCAGAGATTTGATTAAGGAATAGACAAATGGTAGTATATTGTATATACGTACTCGATAAGTACTGTGTAGTTATTTTGAAGTTTAGTAAACATATCTATGCAACGGTACATTGTATTCTATAAAAACATAAGTCATAACAAAATTGACCAGAATCTGCAAACATACCTATATATACACTGAACTTCCTCTTTGTAGTTGGTGGTGGATATCTTTTGCTGCTTTAGATTTCACAATATGTCCTTGCTTTCCTGTTATATATAGACAAAATAACGGAGTTTTAATGCTTTAAAACTTGAAATAAACTGCAGATGTCGCACATCAGCATGAAGTGTCGCAAGTCGTATGTGACAATCACATAATATCTGTTCGAACGAGCGATTTTATTTATTGATCTTTATTGTTAGTAACAACGGGTGCCAAGGGCAGAAAATCAATTTCCATTTTAAACTTGTGTTGAGCAAATAACCTCATTTTTTAAGGCTATAATTATCATTGTTCTCATAGCAACGCCTATACATTGTACTTCAGACTAACTACAGTACAAAAAGACAATAGACATGCAGTATTAAAAAGGGTAAATGAAACAATATTCCATTACAAAAGCTCGATTCTTAGCTTATACTATGTTCCACTTCTATATATATAACGTATATTTTATTATCTTATATATATTCGCTTATTCTTGGTGAATAAAGCATGGAACCGCTTTTCACTGGCCTGCAATGCACGGTTAATGAAGGAAATGAATTATGAAGGACCAGAAATTTCGCAAACGAAGCATTATTTTTAAAAGGATATTCTTTTAAGCATTTTACAAATTTGATTGCCGGCATGATATAATTAATCGGTAATTAACTATGTATCGATCATTATTTTATATTGGTGCTGACTGCTGGTGTAAGCAATATACAGAAAACAGCTTATATATATATATTTAAATTATAATGACTTTAAAGTATAAGATACCGCAACCATCTCAAGTCCGCAAACATTCAAAAGGTATTGTTTGATTACGCTCTATACTATGGTATTGAGCGCTCTTTCGCCTTACGCCAACTTCGTGACTATTTTGTTTCAAATAGTCTTTAGTATATATAGTTGCCTGATGATCGTTATAATGCGTGAAACTTATAGTAGCAATAAATATTTCAGTAAAGATCTTTGAGTATAACTCACTCTGCTGCAAAAGGCATTGAGCACTTTTTCTGACATCAACATTCCACAACCCGTGAAGATTTATATATGAACAGGCTGTAGTGGATACCTTGAGGTAAGCGAAACCTATATGTTTGCTCTATCTATATGATATCGAGCACTCTTTGGCATTTCGTGAACCAAAACAGATAATGCAATTGGATGCAGCTAATTCGCGCACTTTACAAAACTTAGAGTTATATTTATACACTATATTTGTTATCTGACGTTGTAACAAGTTAACAATGCATCTAGCTATAATATACATGCATCATCGGTAATTTTAATGTAATTGAATTTAGATTTGTTTCCAACTTCAAGGTATATATATTCGGTAATGAAAGGGGATCTGTAATGAAAGTGAACAGTTTATAAAGTTCAAATTATTTATAGATCAGAAATAGAATCAACCCATGGAATTCTTAACAGATATACGTTGTTTTTCTTATATAAAAAATGATAAGAGGCCTTCACTTGTTCAATTGCCGAACTTGGCATTGTAAAATTGAAAAAAACAACACCTGCTTAAGTCATGAAGAACAATATAGAACATTTTGAAGTGTATATGTTTATTTTGATTCCATGGAAACAAACATGCAAGCATATTATAGAAACTTGGCACAAGTTCAGAGCCGGTCCAAACTACAACTGATAACGCATCATGCATGTGTATCATGCATTTATAGCCTTTAATACTTAGGGGAATCTTATAACTTATGCTTTATATGGTGAGTCATGCTTCATCCCCATGCGCGCAGAACTATATACTTCAATACTTGTATATGTTTTATAGCAATCGAGATCGCAATAGTTATATATAAATATATTCATAATACACCAGCTTTTTGACAAACAATGAATAGTTTTAAGATTCGTTAAACACCGACAAATAATAACGACATGCATGACCTATATTTATAACATGTCATGTCCCCTGTAAAGGCTCGGGATTAGGTGTGGCTATAGGCGCATGACTTGATATGGCTTTTATAGGAAGAAGGACGCTCCCAGGATGCACTCCGGTTCTCACGCCCAAATACACTTAACCGTGAATAGTTCTATCTGCAGTCCTCTTTTAAACTGTTTCCTTTAAATGTCTTATAAAAGCCATAATTTTTGGTTTGGCCAAACAGGAAAAACCTTTCTCACATGCACTGCAAAAAATGATGTGTGAATTTACACAAGTTTTCGCGTAAATCAAATATTTTACCATCGATATCTTTGTGTAACGTTTACACAACGGATCGGTAAAGTGAAAAATTACACAAAATTTTGTGTTGCTGTGGATTAATTTTGTAATTTTTCTTTGTGTAAATTTACCGATATTTTTTAGTAACATTTACACATCTAAATGTGTTGCTGTGGGCGCGAATTTTACTCAACTTTTGTGTAAAATTTACACATAATTATTTGCAGTGTGCGATGAACCCCTGTTATATACTGTTAGTGCTGGTGAGAACAATTTTGGGATTGAAATTATATAATATATAACTATATATTATATATAGCTCAATAATGTAAAACGACATGTAATTTAAAATCAAGACAATGTAAAATCAACATGTTAGGTTGTGACTAAATATGGGAATTCGTAATATACAGAATATGCGCGGGTCTTTTATACTGCAAGCATTTTAAAACTTACCTCAATGCTCAAAACAGCGACTCTGTATAGCTTCAGCCTTCTATAATCTATAAACAGATTTGCCAATAATCGTGAAACAATAAGCCACTATAGGGGTGTAAGAGGTATATATACTTGTATATTGTTCATTGCTGCTCAACGGGGTGGCCTATTTAATTATTATTAAACATCATACTGTTCTCTTGTACGTTTTATAATACAAATGTTTGACAAGTTCTATTATAACTAAAACGTGGGGGTCCAGTGTCAGTACAGTGGTCTACAATAAGCGAGTGCAGTGGTTTATATCTGAACTTTACCTGAAAACGATTAAAGTAATAAAAAAATTCGACGTTTCAACCGAAGAGCTTTCAACTTCTAGCCTAGTTTGCAGACCCATGGTCATGCATATTCAAGCCTCATTATATATTCTTTTCGAAATATCCAGATAAAGTTGTGAAACTTTAAAAAAATGCATGATAAAAATTGATGATTATTCCTGCAAGCTAATTTCATTTTGCATGGAAAGATTATAATTTGCCTTGCCCTTCATTGCAGGAAATATTGCATGGAAGCTAGACCCATTGTTGAGCTTTTGTTTAACTTGTTATGACTTATGGTTTTTAGTACTATAAGAACAATAATTAGCAAATTTAAGCATAGCTATAAATCATTAATGGAATACTGTATTCAAAGTTCGCTCGCTTTATACGATGTCGATATGTTTAAAAATATGCTTGGCTAATCAGTAATGAGTGATATTTCCTCGCCAGTTTCCCTCGCCACTTTAAATATATATACTTTCTTTTTTTAAATATATTTTTTCGCAAATATTGAGTGTGGCAAATATATTAACATTTATCATTATTATGAAATCCTGCTCTAATGGGGCATTATATAATAACTCAATTTTGTTTTAAATTGCATGTATTATTGACAATCTCGAGACCCCTCGCAGATATTGCTTGCCAATTTGGATTTTGGACCTCTCCCGGACTGCTATTGTCTTTAACTGATAAGTTATAGTCAGATAAAACATGAGCAGTCGATCTTTATCTGATATAGAAACTCGAGCCGAAGCTGAGCGTTTGTGTATCGGATAAAGATCGGATGCGAATGTTTTATCGAACTTAAACAACGACCCATCTCATGAGTTTATTGGCGAAGTAATTTTAAAAATAAACATTGTCTAAGCCGAGAAAATCAAAGCTGAAGTTTATGTGAATCAGGACAAACCTTTATCCAATTTACAAACATTGATTAAACATTCATTTCTTTTGAATTTTCCTCATGAATTATTAATTTATTAAGCCTATAAATAAGCATTTGGTGATTTCCCAACAAAAAATATTTCATATATAATGTTGTGGAAATGTCGATATGAAACTATATCTATATACAGGGTGTCCCCAAAAAAGTCCCCCTATAGAAATCACTCTTTTGTTGTTAAACGTGCGTTGTTATACCTCTGGGAATTTAAAATAGCTTCTAAAACGAACAGCAACACAAAAATGTCAAATTACGGCAAATTCGTCTTACCATTAGTTCGGGTATACGAATGGTTCAACTGACTACAGAGCAACGAGTATTTGTCGTAACAACTTATACGTCGCGTTAAATTATTTGGACGAAGGGAAGTTGTAACCGCCGTTCATGTACAATTCAATTAAATTCCCAAAGGTATAGCTACTGATAACGCACAAGAGTGATTTCTAAAGGGGGACTTTTTGGGGACACCCTGTATAAGTGCAGTGTTTTGGTTCATGAAATGGCAGAGCTGGAGTGCTCGATACCACAAAGATAGAGCAAATATAGTCTAAGTTCGCGGTTTATACCTCAAAATCTTCACTGCCACGGTCGATTTCAACCTAAACGGGATCTTAATTATAGGCGACTCCGACGATAGGGTGATACCGACGCCTGATGATCCTGGGAACAAATCTGGCAGATTTTCTCTGATAGTTTGTCTATAGGCCGACTATAATGCCGTATTTATATACACATAGACGGATCATCCATCAAGACGAACTATGCACTTAGTTTGTTTTGACAAAACATACCATATATATATAGTTTGCCGCATTTATAGGCAGAACCAGAGGAATTATTCTTTCTTTGCCCAAGATCCTTGAGTTCGTGCAGACGATTCAACGTAATTATAGTCTCCAGTATAAATGGGGCTAATAATATAGCCAGGATAGTAATAGAAAGCTTTAAAATGTACTATAACTTACATTTCTTGACTAGATCTGTACTTCGCGATTTCATGAGCACTCGAAAGCAACCCTCAAATATTCTTATCCTTTTATATAACTGGTCACCACAGGGGATTAACGTAGAACGTATATATTAGGGTCACGTACCGGACATAGTGGCATTCAGACGTTTTCTCCAAAAATTCGGGCAAATATATCACAAAATATGTTCAACATTCAGCATATATTCTGTTGCAACATGCACTTCATTACTTCATAAAAATTCGGGCACACTTAGTATGCTATAATAATAGATAGTATGCATATGAGCAACAGTAGTAAGACTATACTCTATAATATAAAACTGGTATATTGAACAGTTTGTGCTGTAGGTTTTAGCCGGGAAATGTTGTTGAAAAGTGATTAATCAGCTGATTATCTTATCAAGCAATGGGGATTTAATATATAACAGCGGAAGGATATTGCGCCACTGATTTAAATATTTATTTATGTATATATATATAAAAAAAAAAAAACGAGAATAAACGAATTTATGATATTTATGTTCACTAACTTCACTTCAACTTCAGACGAGGCCTCTCGCTCGAACGTCGGAAGTTCTGTTTCAATTTTCAAATTTTCAGTAAAGAAAGACCGCTTATATTGCATTATTATAATATATATACTCTATTGAGGAGTGAGGTATGACTATGACTATACACATAACATTCGTTTCTAAACTTTAAAAGTTGTTAGACATGATTTTCATACCATTTGTTTTATTATTGAAGAAAAACGTTTATGCATGGCTAATCTCAATTTAAAGGTCAAAGTTATGGGAACACAGCCACAGGCGACATTTTTAATCGATATTATTGTTAAATGCATGTCAATCCATAAAACAATCC
Organism: Trachythela sp. YZ-2020; assembly: GCA_016169945.1. Taxonomy (NCBI): domain Eukaryota; kingdom Metazoa; phylum Cnidaria; class Anthozoa; order Malacalcyonacea; family Clavulariidae; genus Trachythela; species Trachythela sp. YZ-2020. The sequence continues at coordinate 1,826,929 of JADLSH010000098.1, read as the reverse complement.
ATGTTTTCTGAAGTTTCTAAGCGCATAAGCAGATAAGCCATACAATGAAAGGTTATTCCCTAAAACCTATTGTACCCCTGGTATATAGACTCAGCTATTATAAATATTGTTGACATAAGGCCTCATAAATTTGTGGTGTGATATTACAGCCAAGAAGTCTAAGAAATGTTGTATGTGTTGAATAAACATGGCAGTGATCCAGAGATAAGAATGTTTAGACAACCTTGATTAATTTTCCCACCATCAAAACCACAGCTAGACCTGTGATATTGCAAGCTTTGCAAGCTTTGCAATATTATGATTTTATATACCATAAAAATCCAAGATGGCGGGTATATAATGTCTTGAGTGTTGTTAGCGATGCACAATATTCAAGTCGAGGTTGGCTGAAGAATAACTATGGGATTACCTCAGCAAAAATGCCTTTTATGACCTTTTATGAAGTTAATTGAGCTTTTTGAGCTTGATGCCTTTTATGACTTTTTATTGAGCCAATTTGAGCTTTTCAGCCTTCTGCAAAACCTTTTGCACTATAGTTTCGGTTCCCAAACAAACCTTAAAGACCATGTAAAGTCCGTTCTGCGCATGTGCTATGGGGGGTCCCGCGATGTAAACAATGCCCAAATTTCGCGTTGTTTCGACTAAAATTCGACATCTTCTAAATCAGAAACTCGAATCTGTATTTATTTAAAGCATAGCGAACCAGAACACATCATATTTTTTAAATATAGCGTGTTTAAAATGTAAACAAACGGACGTTGCCGGTTTGTTTACATCGGGACTTTACATCACCTTTAAGCGTTCAAAATTGCTTTAAAACTTGTTTTTCATGACGAAAAAGGGCAAGCGTATAGGTATTTACAAGATTCCGTAGGCCCTCTAGAAATTGTGACCTCATAAGGCTTGAGGGCCTGTGGAGGAGTAATGGCAGCCCGGGCTGCATATAATCGCAAAGAATTTCGGGCCAAAATCTCTTCATGTAATCAGCCCCCAGCCCTAAATATGTATATATTTAACCTCGTTTTTCGTTTTGTAAAATCTATAAATAATAAACTCACGTTGGGATTTACAAAGACAAAAGTACAAACACTAGCAACACGATAGGAATTTTTCAATTTGATCCAGTTGAGGGATTCCCACTTTAAAAAAAACAGTTGACGCTGTTATCACATTTTGTTTGGATAAAATTATGTCGAACAAAGAGACAAAAGTGATATGTTGACATGTTAACAATATCATGATAAGTGAGTTTGATATTCAATTATATTTACTCGACATGATAATAATCCACAAACGGAGGATCAGGAAGCATGCTAAAAATCGATTTCCTTTGGAAGTTCTATATAGAATTTGAGAACAATGTCAGTGAGATGTAGGTCGACAGGTCGTATGGATACAGATAGCATATAAGGTTTGTGTTTCTATCTATTGATGTTTGAAATATATTAAGCGTACTCGGGGTATTCTGATTCCCCTGGCTGTCGACTGTAGTATTGAAGATGGCCCTTGCTGGACCTCTATAACTAGCCTAACTATAGAGTGAGTAAGGAGAACCTGAACATGTAGCATTGAATTGATAGAGCTATCCTGTACGGGGTAACTATAGGGGTAGAATGGGGTTTAAGCATTGGGAATGGGATTTGTACCATCAGTAAGTTGCTCATCGTTGTTCTCAAACATGGCCTGGACGACCTCGTAAATACTACGAGACATTGCAGTATATTCGTATTATATTTTCCGAGCTACTTCGATTGAACCTTTGCGGTCAAAGCTACGATCAGAAAGGTATATAATCATGCTGTATAAACTGAAGCCTGATGCATCTGATCGATCAAAAAATCTAGCCAATGGGAATTAAGATTTTTTTACATTTAGCCAATCGGATACCTTGTATACTAGCCCCTGATCGCTGAACTCCCCACAGATCGCGCAAAAAGCAAATTGGCCAATCAGATAGCTGGAATCTGCCTGCAGAGCGAGCAAAACTCACGCGCTAGACCGCTGTTCTGCGCGTTATGTATCGAAGGCCTGGCCGCTGCATGAAATATGATAACTGGACTGCTGGTTGAATTAATTAATTGCGCAATTAATTAATTACGTTAGTCGCGTGATCGGTCTGACTACCCCTGGATCCGCCCCTGCATCAGTTTTGCTGGATTTGGCAAATTAGTAAGTTGGGTGACTGAGATTCAGATAACATTTTGGCTGGGAAAAATGGGATTGAATCCCCCCCCAGTTTAGAACTAATGGAACTGTCAAGTAATTGGCAGTCTAAATACCTACCCGTGCGTGAGTTAGTGCGTGCGATAGTTCGTGACTTTGTTAAATGTTTATTGGATAAATATCGTGGGCACGCTTCACGCTTCTTATACTCTTAATTTGCCACCCACTCAGATTTTTGATATTGTTTCATATATTGTTAATGTTCTGAAATATGCAAATTGTGACAAACCGGCTAACACGCATTATGTCTACAAGTGCTTCCTGAAAGGATTATGTATATATGTGCATTATTATGCCCAGGGATTATAGGAATAATTTGTGATTACTAGACTTGATCATGGAAGTGATGCATATGCCTAACCCAGCTTTGAAGATACAATGTTATAGCTTACTAATCTAAAGAACTACTGTACTTTGTAAATTCGAGTGAACATGGTGTGTATTTTAAATATGTATATAAGTTGTGCTCATTAACGAAAACGTGGACAAAAAGGTGGGCTCATGTTATAACAGAACAGGTCAAAGCTCAACTGTACTAATTTTATTTAATGTTCGATAAGGTTCATATTCACAAACCTGAATCATGGCAAAGTATCTGTTTGTCTTCTTCATGTAGGTAATAATTACTTCATATTTATAAATCCATATTAATTTTTCATCCACATAGCTGTAAGCCAACATATATATCCACATTCCATGAATACAAGATTAAAACCCAAATCCAGTAAATCCTTTAAATCCAAATCCATTAATTATTTCAACATTTGCTATGCAGAGACATCCAGGCATATATCCAAAAATTCCAGTATACTAAATCCAGTAACATATCCATTCCATATAAACAGGATTAAATCCATCCATTTTTTAATGAAACCAATTTAACTAGCCATATCCCATTGCCACATCAAAATTCTTATCTGGGTTATTAAACCTGTAAGAGAGGAAATAATTGGATAATTAGTAAAGATGTTAACTGCTGTAACTATGGCTGTATGAATTTATTGAATTCTCATGGACACATTGTCACAATGATCAAGAGAATGTCACAATTATGAACAGAACTATCCGGAAATTCGATCCGAATTTAATTCGATTACATCCTATTGTTGTAGCTACCTGTTGAGAGTATTGTTCTATTGGGCCAAGGTTAAGCTAGATCATGTAAATAAAATTTGCGAATTCTTACTATAGGAAAGATAATGTACATTTGAATTACAAATGAATTCATGCGCGTGATTATGATATTTAAACATCTAATCTAATGCCAATTTATTTTCATAACTAAACTAGACTTTTTCGAAAATTGATCATGGAATTCAGTGGAGTCCAATTTTGACAAGGAATATATAATAGCACGAAAAAGTGTCTGTTACTTTAATTATAGGCTATAGCCATAGATGCGAAAATATATTCATGCATTAAACGGGAAAAAAAAAATTGTTGTGTTACATGATACATGATAAGCGTATTATATATATAACAAACCATGCTGCACAAACTTAATCACAGCTTGCACATCAGCACATGCTTAATCGTGTATTTTTGCTATAAGATACCTTAAAGGTTAAGGCAAAAACTCGTTTCACTACACTATTTATCACGGAATGCTTTTCAAAACAAACGTTTTGAATAGTATTTGTTTAAGCAAGCCTGGACTGTCCTATATAACTATCAGTTTCAAAGCAGGGGAACTCACTCAAAGCAGACTTAACAGAGGGATTCTCCCAGTTTTGAGTAAAATTCCCTGGCGCTAGGCTAGTCTCCCTCCCCTCAGGCTATGGAGTGTAGACATTAACACACCTGATTGGAATTGGTTAAAAAATTGAAAACAAAGTCAATATATAAAGTAAAAGTTATTTCGCTTATAGTGTTATTCCCAATATTGATGAAACTGTATTAGTTTTAGTATTAAGTATTAGTGCGTGTTTCGAATCTACAGATACCAGAGATAATTTCTATTTTATGTTATATTCCTTTATTCAACTTGATAATCATTGTTCAGGGCCTGCGGAGCATGTTAGAGAGTGGGGGGGGGTTAAATCATAGATAGATACCCCGCCCCCGGAAAATGTTTACTTTATTTTTGGTTGACAAAAAAGTGGGGGGCTATATAGCCTCCAGCCCCCCTGTATCCGCGGTCCCTGTTGGTGACTTGCTTGGAGTGTCTATTGTCTAACTATCTGAAAAGTATAAAAAGATCTTCGACCTTTCGAGTTTAGGCCCTTCGTCTGGTTACGAACTTCCAAACAAAGGGCTTTTGCAGGAAACGACGAAGTTCTATTTTTCAGGTATAGTTCTATATTTTTCAGGCAGTTAGATCCTGCAATTACCGACCTCAAGAATATAGAAACCGTATTTGGCCTCTTTCTTATGTTTATAGCATGTGTATACCCAGAATACTGTTGCTATGCATTAAATTATAGGGGAAATTTCCTTACTACGCAATATCCATTTTTATCATTGGAAATAACCCAGAATCTTAGCCCACACTGCATGAACCAAGGGCAAGGTGTCGTGTCTTGTTTTTTATCATCCCACGCAATTTCGGCATCCTAAATATAGACGAACCCAAATGGCTAGCAAAGTGTTTGCTTTGATATTGTCTCACCGACACGACGAAACTTAATTCGTGTATTGTTTTGAAGGTAGCACACGTGCATCACGCCATTTTACGATGGCATGTTGTACAACAAACTTAAAACATGCCTCAACACGCCTCGCGACACACGCTAATGAGTGATTGATATGCTATAATATATTGTCTGCTTTTAGGGGGTTTCAAACCAAGCAAACGTTAGCCCTTGTGATTTATTTCTCATTTCCTCCGGCCGTTAAACATGCTGTTAACATTGTCTTAGCTTTTCAAACGTTCTAGATCTCGTCGTTCATATATTTCCGTCATGTGTACAGAGCATGCGTATTGAAGAGGGATTATAAAGACTAGACATTAAGCTGCTGTCCATAAGAACGCGGGAACGCTTGTTGTCAAAATAACAAAGCGAACACGACAGTGGAAAGCTGACCAGAAGAAGGACGTTTTTTCCTTGAAAGACCACTCTGAATTTTCTCTGGAGGCAAAAAGGAGATAGAATTTACGAAATTAAAGACCTAGTTAGCAGAAGACCGGTAAAAATTGCACTTTGGACAATTGTAGACACTAAATCATCAACGCACTGAAATTCAGCCTACGTATTTTAAAGACTTATCCAGCACCTAGCCGGTAAAGGAGCGAAAGGGGTCTATTGGAGAACATATAAACCTAGCCAAAGGACAAAAAATGTGTAACATGAAATTATTTCTGATTGACCGGAGTTCAGCTCATGAAGAAGTCAACGAAAATGATGTCAATGATGTGAATGTGAGCGAAATTGGACAAACGCTGGCGCAAATGGGGGACAAACTAAACGACGAAGCGCTTAGAAAATGCAAGTACTTACGCCTAGCAGCCTTTGGGATTGTGCTGACATTTGCAACTATCATTACGCTCAATAACTTTGCGTAGTATGTAGCAATTTGCCTGCGAAAGTTGCAATTTGCCTGTGAAGGACAGTGTGTCGCTTGCAACGCAATTCATGTACATAGTTTTGTAAATACACTTGGATTTTACAGGCTGTATTCGTACAGCATAATATACGTATGGGTTTAATTTACTTATAGTGTAAGGGTTATAGACTTTAAATATGGTATATTTTATAGTATGTTTTATATTGTACTTTGTCCGAACAAATCGCTTATAATCGGACTTATTAGAACTACGTCCACGGTACAGTCAGTAGCATTTGGTTTGCTGTGCAAAATTATATAATCGTATTTTATTGATGTATATATACAACGTAGAGCATATATATATATTGTAGTTTTGTTATAGTTTAATATAGTAAATATATATAATATGTAAGAGAATAATATCTCATCATAAAATGTTTGGTTGTGTTTACTTCGATGCAGTTCAGTTACGTCCCTGCATGCCCAACAAAATTTATACATCATACGCGCGAGTTTATAAAGCTTGTTCTTCCTAGTTGCTTAAGAAAATTATTCCTAGTTGCTAAAGAAAATAATTTTATGTCGTTTATGGCTGTGCGAAAAGACTTAGAGATATGATTATGAAGTAAACTTATAATATGTATATCGTCGTATGTTTTGACATTGCCAAATATGTCCGACAAAATGTATACATCAGACGGGTTTAAAAACCTTGTTCTTCCTCACGAAGTACTATCAATGACGACGATTCTTAGCTTAAGAAGCCCCCTTTATGACAAGATTTACAACTATTTGTAGGAATTATATCTATCGTCCTATATTTTGATTCTGAAGTGAGAGGTTTCACCGGTCAAAACCTACGCATTGTCACCGATTTAAACTGAATTACTTGAAGCGATTTTGTTTCACTCCAAACCAAAACAAAATATAGCCTAAAGGCTAAACACTATTTTATGGTTTTAAAGAGACAATACCAACGTTTTTAAAAGAGGGAATTGGGTTTTAAAACTAAAAAAAGCTTGCTAAAGCTAACGTTTTGGGAACGAAGCACGACCGGGGCCGTCTTCGACTAACAATGTCTTCGAGAGCTTGTTGTATACTGTTTGTACAAAATTGTTTAAAACATTTTTATACTCAATACCATACTTGGGTAGTTCTAAGCATAATACTACTTGATTTAGTTTAAGACTAAGGAAATTGGAATCATATTATGACCGAGAATAACCATATATAGCCGGCAAAGCCAAGGCACCGCACAAGTGAACCGGCTTCGATAACAATTCGACTTCGTATATAATGTACTGTTTGTACAAAATTGTTTTAAAATTAAACATTTATATTTTACACCTTCAGATATATTTCTAAGCACAATGTTACAGGACTAAGGATTTGGATTCACATTATAACCATTAAACCCAAGAGCAACTATAGTCTATAAATTTCCAAAGCAAAATCAAAATTATGAAGATTAACTCGCGCTGGGAGTCGCTTGCACATATAACCTTCGATATAGCATAATCTCCAGAATATTTTCAAATTATTATGAAAAGATTGCCAAGTCACGCTAAAATGTATCCGCAATCTTTTATTATAAAGCCTGTGTCATTGCTAGATAAAAAGTTTGGCTAGATAAAGCAGTTCTAAAAGCACGATAGACACTATAGTTCCACCTCGACTGCGAGCGCCGGGTTGAAGACATTTTACAGCAGCAGTTAGTTGTGTGTACGATTTTGAATACTTTCCTTATTAAAGCCAGCTTTACATGGCCATTATACAACAGTAAGATTAGTATAAACTACATAATGACTGGCAATATAGTAACCGTATGATTAGTAGATAACTACAAAGAAATCTTAGGCTTATATATCATGGACCCATGCAAGCATGCACGGTGGTTCCCCATCACATTGCTTCAGCTTAAAGTTCATGACTCGACATATATTCTTCCTTGGCCTTGTTCAAAATTTCTGTAAGTTTAGTTATAGAAACGATGCAAAATCATATATAGTCATTGATAAGTATAAAAAAATTCAAATCACAAGTGATTTATGGGATTTACAGAGATGTTACTATGTATATTGAACGGTGTTGGTGCATGTATATCACCTCTCTTAACATGCAACAAATTACAAATAATGCAATCAGCACAGACAGTGCAGGCATGTTCGTTGATTTCTTAAAACTGAATGGAACTGTGACTTAGTAAAGAGTAAAGTTAAGTTTATATATATATTCTTCCGTCACATTTCATGCACATTGGTAGAGTATCGATCATCAAAGCATCATTCATTCCCTTACTTACTTATATTCCTCATACTAATTTGATATTACTGAAAATATGAACAACATGCATATATCACTTTAAGACGGAACTGATTAGCAATAAAATATTCTTTATTATTGAGAAAAACGTAGAAAATATATACACGATGACATACATAGGAACATATAATATATATCGACGATGCATGCATATGAAATGCAGGTATACGACACGATAACTATATATACAGATTTATATATGAGAATCAAATTGCCAATTGGGGCAAGCTATTAAACGACATATATTTCAGCAAATTGCTTATTTGCTTTTGCCAAGGTATGAAACGATATATTTTCATTGTCTGAATCAGTTCTATATATATAACTGTTGCCTTTTGAAATTTAAAACCTCTTCACAGCACTGAATATACTTCAACAATCTGTATTGTCAATCAAAGAAAATTCTCGGTATCATGATTAATACAATTATTATTTATATTTCTTTTGGCCTGCAATGTTAAATAATGTTTTTTGTGCATGCTACTCGCGACGCGTAGAGCCTTATAGGATAGTGCTTGTCTATATATATATATACTAGAAGTTACTATTGCAAGGAAAGTGCTGCCTAATGCCCGTATTTGTTCGCGCAAAGCGAAGCGAAAAACAAATTTCGGCAACGGAATGGCTAGAGAAAAAGTAAGGACAATACTGTTCGTGGTGTGTGTTTCTCCGCCTAAGCACTCAGAGCTTAATATAACATTTGAAAAAACAAAAAGCCCAGTCAAAGTCTCCCAATTATGCAAGATCTCAAAACCAGATCTGTCAAGGCTAAGTGCAGTGAAGCAAAATAACACTTATCTCTTAATTGTGAATATAAGCATTGTCCTGGTCCAAATTAGTTTCATGAATCCTCTTCATGTAGGCATGAAGTTTTCTAACTTTTACTGACCTTTAGACATTTCACTGTATATGTTGTTGTGCAACAGTGTCTGCAGGTGTACGATTATAATAGGACTAAGGTCATGGTGGGAAGTTTGTCCTCTTGGTGTCCTATATATATTTCGCAAGTGCAAGGTCATTTATTTTATCTTGTAAAACTATCGAGCACCCTTTTAGCACCTCAATATAGACCTTACTGTTTATTCACAATGGCCGATGGCATCGTTTTCTGTGGTATTTACTCGTGTTTCGTGCACAATAGAGTTAAGAATAAGTTTGTGTTTGGGCTTATTAAAAGATCAACGAGAAACAAATTCGTGCAGGAAACATGGGTATATAACCTTCATATGCGTCTGCCATGCCAATTGCCAAAACAGGTAAACATGGAAACGAGGCCATTGGGTCAAAAGTGAATTGAAACAGTAAGGTATATTGCCAACAATTTAACATATTTTCATAGGATTTCCGCCATTGTATAAATCACACCATTCTGGTCGTATATACAAATATATTTTTAGAAAACTCATGATTCCTATGAGTCAAATTCAATATATTTAATTTCTACCATTAAGCATGATGTGATAATTTTCCCAATTATATTTGAAGTTCTTATGTAGCCCCACAAGAAGTTCAATACTTTAACAACCATGCAACTACTGAAAAAGATATCAGTACACAAAATCTTACTCACTATCATTAAAGGTATGTAAAAACAAGCTCAAAGTTTATATGCTTTGTAGTATTTAAAGATAAGATTCAAACATATAGCTGCAAATATGCCTTTATTCCCATGTAGCATGTTTCAAGCAATTTAATACGCCTCGTATAGTTACAAATATTGATTAATTTTACCTTCTTATATATCAAAGCTACTTATTCTTAGTTCAAAACCCTAAACGTGACTTCAATATAATTTGCGTGATCAATGTTCGTAAAGAGTTTACATTTGACATCATAGCTTTTGACATCACTAATTAATTCTATATGCATGTATTTGCGCAAAATAACATGCGCAGTTTTAGAAACAACATATATCGATTACAAAGTTTCCAGCTACACAAAGCAAAGAAGCCCACATCTATCAAGAATACTAGAAGAGTGCAAGTCTTAATTAACGGATGGTTCAAGATGATATGGGCGTATCATGCACGTATATACAAAATTACTATTAAAATATATTTTTCTATCAACATGAGAACAATCTTCCCTTACGGTCCTACACATGTTTGTGCTACGCTATATTATATAGTATATATTATATATTATATATTAACAAAGCGCGATATATGGTAACTTTGTGCAATGTTTATGCCGAATATTCGTAAGGATAATCCATGTCAGCCATGGATGCTTGTGGATAACTATGACATAATGGGGTGAACTAGGGATATTTAGTTACTTCATGACTCGCCAATGTTCTTTATCCGGGTTTGATCCAACTTATCCATAAATTTCCCTAATCTTAGTGCCTATATACGAAATTTTATCCTTAGATTTCGCTACAGGATTATTATTAATTATTATTATAAATCTGTTAGAAAGTCTATACGTCAATATTGCTCAGAGACATTTATAGCTCACATGGATAACTTTTTGCTAGCTTCGATCCACAAATGGATAGGCCCGCGCGCAGGTGCGTGTTGATGGCAGAACTATATTACTAAAGATACAAGCATAAATAGTGCACTGCATTAGACATACTTACATAAAGGTCATCAAATATCTTATCCAATTATATGCATGACATTAACCCGTACAAACATACTGAATTTAGTGAAATGATCCAGTTCATATGAGTTATATATTAAACATTTGAGATTAAACTGTCATTACATCGGATGTTACGCTGTCGAGTGTTTTGTTTAATTAAAAAGCGTTTCCCTGGGTTTTGAACGTACCCATAAACAGGCACCGCCAACGCTTTAAAGTGAATAAATTACCACAACTCTTCATATACCTGTTGTTTTTTTGCACGTAAACCTCAACACACATGCTTATATTGTATATATGCATATTTAGGCAGCTTATTTAGCACGATTTTGTTAATGCTATGAAAAACGATTACTTATATACGCGAACAAAAGCTGGGACTAAAAATTCAAAGAGTTTTCTTGAAAACCTAAAACATTCTCAATTCAAACATATAGGAACATATAAAAATAGATGCCGTATATAAAAACCTTACAACAAGATATCCTAATTTTTTAGTGTGAATCAAACCAATAAAACTATCAAACTTATTATCGATCTAAAAAAATTTAATCCTATAAATTATCTCGGCCCACAGCACGTAGAAACAGCTTTAATAGTTTCAGATATTTTCATCACAGGACTACGTTGATGATATTTATATATTCTATATTTTTGTTATACTTGATGAAATACATATTGAATAATTATTTATTTATATAGCTTTAAACCAAATAAAACAAAAAAAAAAAAAATTTTATTTCTTATTTATTATTTTCATATTTTTTAAAAAATACATATATTTTTTGAATAATTTTGAAAAAAATAATTGATGAAAAAAAACGACGAGTTTTAGAATTAAGCTGTAAATTTGTTACTATATTTCGAAAATTTACAGTTTCAAAAACTCGTCTTGTTTTAATTCATATACTGAATTTCAAGATGACCTTATTCTTCGAAATCTGTTTGATGTTTCTTGTCGGCTGGCCGTGGTTTTTCTATATCAAAAACATGTTGATCAACCATCAGGATTTTAGCCAGGATGCCGAAACTGGCCGTCCAAAAAATACCGTGGTGTGGCCATGCACCAATTTTCGTGGTGGTGGTAAAAAATAACACGGCACTTGAAATCAATAGTCAGATGCTCATAATTCAGCATGATTTCGACAAAAAGCATCGAAACATATACATTAGGCAGCTAACAACTCTCGAAGTATTCAAGAAATGTAACAAAGTTTATACTAGGTTGCTAATTAAAGGAAATATTTTCTTAGGCCGTCCATGGCTGTCTATAAAAAGTAGCCGTCTAAATTCAAAAGTGGGCGTCCACAGGACGGTTGGACGGCCGCCTGGCTAAATGCCTAAATGTCTGTCAACTATATACGTACATACCAAAAGATCATCTTATATCATCCACACTACAAATGCACTCGCATGCGTGTATTCATATATAATGACTGACTTTTTTACTCAAAATGAACTTTCACCACGCACATGATGCATTCACAATGTCATAAGCCGGAACCAAAAGGAAAACATTTTGGATTCTTGTAAGAGGTTAAGGAAGTGATGTCCTATATTTGGCCAGAAAAGTCATAACATATGTTTACCTCTTAGACTAAATATTGGTTTTGGCAAAGCCAAGGTGAAAAGACGTGCATAGACATAGTTCAAAGTACGTGTTAGGAAAGACGAAAATAGGTATTTAAACTCATGGCAGGCTGCAGGTTTTGAATAAAAAGCTGGTTTTTCCCCAGTCAAGCATACTAGGTTTCTACGACCTTGTTTGACCAAAATATAGGATAAGGGTTGGGCCAGATTAAGGTCATAGGGTTGGGATTATGGTAAGGGTTAGGATTGATGATACATTCGAGGAAACAAAGAGAGGAAATCAACAAGGAAAACGCCACGGATTCATAATCCTTCCCATGCATCTGATCTTATCTGATTTACGTGAATATTGAAAATATCTTTTATCGATAATCGTTGCGTAATCAGTGCGTCACAATTATAAAAACAATATAACTCCTTTATTAGAGCCTTCAGATATCTTGTAAAACTTATACTGGGTTTACAGACATATCTTAATGATCCAATATAATCTTTCACAGTCTGAATGAGAATTTATGCATATCTATTACATCATGATGTGATATTATATCCTAGCCGCAAAGGTCAAGGTATGATTTGTTCCTAAAACGCTTTACCTACAAATCTAATCGACACAAAAGTTTTGAATTATCTTTCAGACTAGCCGAGGGCTTAGTTATTTTATTATACACTGATAACTGATCTGTGACTGTGTTCTTGGTGACAGACTTCTGTCATTAAACTCCTACTTTTAATTGCAAGTCAGAGATTGCAAGTCAAGTGTTCTTCTTATATCAATAATCTGTCTGTCAACAACTATGACTATAGTAAATACATGCATATACCCAAATTTACCAGGTTCTTAGCAGCTGTTTAATATATTGCTGAAGTTATATGGAGAAACACTATGGCTATATATCTTTGTGAATGATACTGTGATTATATGTTGCCTTTTTTGTTGGTTTTCTAGTTGGCAAAATCTAATTAATGCTCTGTCTTTACATTTAGACCGGAAGCTTGCACCACATTGAATGACATTCAGTGGGAAACATGCAGGTCTGGGCAAGTCTTCAAGGAGGGACGTCGCGAGCAGGGGGGCGTTGGACGCTGTTGGTGTGCCGTATCAACCGCAACTCTGAAAGGAGATGGTAAAACCAGGTAATTTTAAGAAAATATACTGTCCCCCCTTACTTTTCTAAAACTCACAAACGTGATTATATTTCGGTTAATTTCTTAAGGTCAAGATTAGGCATAAAATCTTACATTTAGGACTCCTCCCCCTGCAACTAAATTGAATGCTTAAATAGATAATTGTCACGATTTTCTTCATGAAATAATGCTAGTTAGCTTGGTTAAGTTATATAATTTGTGTGTATACATTCTGCCAACATCCTCCAAGTCTTTCTAAATCCAGATAAATAAAGATCTTCATATATTTAGAGGAACCTCTACTGATAATGTTGGGTAACATCAAAGAATAAATCAAATAAGGAACACTTCGCCGTTATTCCTTAATATTTTCAGTTGATTTACTCATGCCTAACTATACTATGTTCTAACCATACTGCAGAACACAACTACAGAAAACAATCTACTTATATATATGCAGCTATAGCCTAAAATTCCGGTTCCCACATTTATTTAAAGGAAGGCCATTCCCCAACAAAATGTCCTAAATTAAAATAATCAAGCTCTGCGCGAAAACCAATAATATGAACCGCGGCGCCTTTCATATGATTAAGAAAACACTGTGAACAAATACGTGCAGGGAAATTAAAAGTTTCAAAAGTAAACGTACGTCCCCAATTGAACATCCTGCAAAAATTTCTTCAATATATATTTCAAAAATTCTCACCTTAAAATTTATATCCTTTGACTATATATACTTGTATTATATATTATTTTAAAAAAGATTTCTTAAAAGGCAATATTGTTTCGGTATCACCTACAAAGGTGTTTCTTAACTTCTCATATCGGCTCTATCGGGTTTTGTCACTTTTCATATCGGCTCTTTACATAAAATATGTAAATTAGGAGTTCCCATGAAAGTAAAAACAGAAAAATATCGTTAAAATTTAACCTAAATAAGTGAAAATCTTGCAAGAAATTTATATTCATATTATAGATCGAAAGTATATAAGGTAATATAGTTACGGTTAGCTTTGATAACATTTGAAATTCTAACTTTTACATACAACTTTTTACATTTTGTACAATTTGCTAATGCTTGACAACAGATATGCGCATGCAATATTCAATAATGGTCTTCAATGCGTCCGCTTATGTAAATCCTTGTTTGGAAAATATTGAAGCGCTGATACGAAAACTAAAAAGAGCGAGCAACTGAGCCGGCAAGCTGGTATTTCATATTTATATGTTTTTAGCCTAAAGCGTATTTTCATGAAATATTATAGAAGTTCTCCATACATTTAAAGAAAAAGCCTCTCAAAATCAAGTGTTAATGAATTCTTTTAGAATTCTATAATCCTGCGGAAACGCGGCGCCAAAAATTATCCACACATAATATCGTTACTAAGGAAAAATGCATTCCATATTAAAATTTAATACCAGCTGCTAAAACAGAAATGTCAAAATAAGAAACTTAAAAGCGTGCATTAATATCCTTAAACTTCGCGATTTTTTTGCGTGCGCTTGCTTTTCGTTTCAGCCTAAATAAATTTATAATTGTTGGTGAAAGTTTAACTAAAAACCCGCGCACAGAGGGAGCTTAATATAATATTAAAGCGACAAAACTTATTTACCTAAGTTATTAGCATCCAACCGTCTAGACCGTATGCAAATTGCTTGCAGATATAATTTTTTCAACCAGCTTTTGAAGAAAGAAATAAGTTGCGAAGGGTTTAAAACGAAAATAAATTTTAGTTCTTTGAGCAGCAGTTCAAATATTTTGTGCTTGTTTAGACAATGTGGGTGCGCCCCCTTATAGGGTCATGGTATGTGACCTTTTGTCAATCAGAATAAGGGTTAAATATACTTTATACAGTAGGATCTGTCTCATCAAACCTGTCTTGAAAATTTTAAAACATGGCACAGAAAACACTACGAAAGCCATACATTTTTATTGATGTCTACTAGATTTATCTTTTGGATTAAAGATTTTAACGTTCTTAAACAAAACGCACTCCGTGTATTTCACATGACTGGCTGTCTGTTTATCACATTATAAGGAATTTTGAGTCAATGTTAGCCTGTCTGTTAAAAGAAGAAAATATAAAAGTATACCTGTCTTGATAGAATCCTTGAGTATCATTTTCTCTGACCAGTATATAAACCATAGTTATGATCAGTGTCAGTGAGGTATGGACAACATGCTGATATGAGTTTCAATATATATTGTGTTGAAAACAAAATTGTCCATCAAATAGACCGCGAGGAAACACACGCGAAATTTTGTTCGTGGCCCCCACGCAATTTCACATTCATCTCCACGCAGACATATAGATTTTGCTAAATTCATGCCAATTGTTTAGCTGGCATCCTATTGCGATATTGGGGGGTTATATACGTAGGATCAAACTACCTGAAAAATATAACAAGAACTTCGACGTTTCGAGCGAAGGCCCTTCATCTGGAAGTTAGTGGAAAGGTTGTGACTGTCCGTGCGCTGTTGCTGTCAGTGCATGCTGTTCTTGCGTGGAATTACGAGATTTCTGCGCGGAGGATCACGCGTGGAGATCGTGCGTGGGGTTCACAACACGCGTGGGAATATGATATTGTTGCATGTGTTGCCACGCAAAGAATTAATACTCTTTGGAAATGTGTTTTGAACTTTTTCCGTTAGCGGACAATAAGGAAAACTTTATTTAAACGACGTTCATATTTAAAAGTCTCTTTGAAAATATAGAAATATAATTATCATAGAAACTGCAATTATCTTTAAGGAAATTGATCATTGTCGATATTTTAAGCCGCTGTTGCCAGATACTTGAAAACAGAAATGCGAGGAATGTTGATATATGATAATCATTATAGAATTTGGAGGGAATAATTAAGAGGTTTTCTGAAATATGTTCACAGTCAAATATAGTCATAGTCTAATTGGGAATTGGGTTGATATGTCAGTTATGCTTGAGCCAGTTGAGGGTTTGTATGAACAAACTACCTGAAAAATATATCAAGGACTTCGACGTTTCGAACGAAGGCCCTTCGATATCTAGGTTGCGTATCATAAGAGTCTTTTACTACTTCTAACCCAAAGGCAAAGCGAAATCTATGGTATGAAAAATGTTCTGTAGAAAAAATTTCTTTCTCTTAAAGCCACATCATCCTATGGCTATGAGCTATGTTGTTAACTGTTAGTAGATACGTTACGTAAACATGCAATCTATCATCTTTATTGAAGACATTTCAGACATTTATATAAACTTTGAAACCGTGGGGTTAATATCGTTTACCTCAAATATTTAAAAGGTAATAACCTTATCCTGATTATACCAGCTGTGACATAATGAGATCGTTGATTCTTATTCAAGAGCTTGAATTGTCGAACAGTGATTTCTTTGTTTTACGCCGCGGTGGAAAATATTGCTTAGTAATTTTAAATGGCGCGTATTACATCCAAATCAGTGCTTATACTGAACCATGCATCATACAGATATATGGCACTTCTTATCATCAATATTATGAAAGAATATTGGAAAACGGATATGTCCCCAGATATATCTATGCTAAAAACTTAGTCTCGGAAAATTATAATGCCAATTGTAAGATTAATTGTGTAAACAGACTATAGTCACAGTATAGAGACGACCAGTAGGGCCACTCATTTGAAATTTTGTGTGGCCGCTCATTACGCATTGGCAGCCAGTCAATTGCTTTTTCTGGCCAATAAGCAAGCTGGACTAACTTTCCTGGCCAGTAAACTGCATATTTTTGCATAAAAAGCCGGCTACATGTTGCATCGCCGAGTGGCCCTACTGGTCGTCTCTATACTGTGGTCACACTAGCACTTTGTTTAGTTTAGGTTTTGTATTAATTATGGTTGACAGGCAGATTTGCAAATTGTATGTTGTATTAACAAGGGGCCAAGACATGCCCAGACATGCCCAGACATGCCTGATAAATCAGTTGTTTGGTCACCGTGAGAGGTCGTTGAATGATTACGAGATAACAATTAAATTCGAAGGGGGTTTTATACTAGATTTACCAGCTTTGTCTAAAATGCTTTCCCTGGAGGAGGGTCCAGTGAGGGTTTGTCCTTTTTAGTCCAGTTTTTAATAGCACAGGAGGAAAGCAGAGTACCCGGAGCAAACCTACGGTGTTTGGTAGAGTCAAACTGGAAGAACTATTCTCATGTGCGACTGGTCACATGGGTGAATGGCACATATACAAGCCTCTGTTCCATCAATATAAGATTTTGGAGAAATGTAAGATGCACAAACTACAGTTATACCGAAATTATGAAAGAGAAGGCGAAAATAGAGAGAGCTCACTTGGAAGGAACTCCAGTGAATAAAGTTCACGCCTCGACATGTTCTTGAAAAAGGCTAAAGTAAATCAACCCTCCGGATTTCCTTTCACCTTAGAATGTTTTCAAAATAAACAACTGACATACTGCAACCTACAGCGATGCATGCTTATACCTCCGCCAGAAAATTGAATCAAGTACCATGCATAAATTATACATGCACTAATTATGCATTCACTAATTACGCATTCAGTTCTGTTCAGCCCGAGAAAGCCAGACAAACTTTTGTAAATTTCTCATTCAATTTTCATCCAAATTGAGCCAAAATTTAATCGATTTGTGCTTGGCCTATGGTCGTTAGCATCACAAATTTTCCTATTAAAATGTTTGATATTTTTTAGTTATCTTGCTAACAGACAAACGCACACACAAACACACGTGGAAACACAGGCGGAGGAACTATCGATCTGAAATTCCTCGTTTATGACCAGCGCGAGAGCAGGCGGCTGTAGGGAGGGTGATGGTGAGCCTGCACTCTTTCCCTAGAGAGCCTGATCGCAGGCTAGTATATGGCTAATCAACCACATTCCCGTATATGACGTCACTGCGGTGGTTAGTAATTCAAAATGGCGGGAATAAAGATACGCAATGAACATAATATTCAGAACACATTTATTGTTTTAGTAACTTACATGTTTCGTGCTCTATTGGTAGGCAATATCTTGCCAAATTTATCTTTAAACATTGACTTAGTCAATAATTCACAACTTTTATGTCTACAAATACAAAATTATCAAAGTAATATAACCGACCACGCAGTGTTTTTACTTACTTCGTTTTCGTACCGGACGAAATATCATAAATTCTTGGTAGACATACGTTCTGTTGTACTTAAATTAATAATTAAATTAAATATTATATATTTTCAATTTATAATCAATCAGTTAAACTTAAACTGGTCGCAGACTGTTTTTAAGTTTTGATCAGGCCCTGCCCGACTTAGAAAACAAAATAATAATATTTACAAGCTTTTGCTTCATGGCTAAGCTTATTTAAATCCTAACACACGAACATCTTGACATTATACTAATTACTATATTCTAATCTCAGGCTTTAAGTATTGATCAGGCCCTGCCTTAATCGTTATCTTATAGAAAACAGGAAAATACTGAAATATTTACAAGCTTTTGCTTCAAGGCTAAGCTTAGTATAACTAAATTACACTGTAAATTTAATATAAAAAATATAAACCCCTATTAAGGTCTTTTTTAACGAATGGTGTCGCACCATCCACAAATTAATACAACAGATAATGTTCTTGCTACATCACTGGCGAGATTTGATGCGATATTGTTTCTTCTTTGCGATTTCCATTCTTCAAAATATTCTGTGTTTAGCTTGTCGCCGATTTGGGCCAGTGTTCGTCCAATTTCGGTGGTTAGCTCTGCGCTGTTTGGTGCGGAAATTTGGCTCTGTAAATTGTCCTGTTCGCTCCTTGCCGTTAGCTTTGGTGTTGCTTTCGATAAATTGTCACTAAACATGGTCAATTCTCCGGCGATAAAGAAAGGTTATTTCTCAAAGAAAGGGTTATTTAACGACTTCAATATCTAGAACGGTGTTCTTTGCCTTTGGGGAGCCCCTTCGTCACGGTCGATAAAACTTTGATAGCAGGAAAAACCACTCGACTGTTATATATTTAATTGAGTTCTTTTGACTTTCCTTTTAGCTTTTGATTTGTATGCTTTACTTTCCCAGCAACAGTACAGTAGTGGAACAAATAGTTCTCTTTACTTAGGTTTTGCTTGAACCTTCTTGTAATTGACTTGCTGGTTGGATCTTTGTCGCTTTACTGCATGTATACGCTTTTTACTGTACTCTTTACAAACTTTTCTTTAGTTTTGATCAGTAATGAATAAAGTCAATTAGTCTTCTGCGTAAAAGATTAACGAGTAATGTTTGAATGAAATATCTGATAACTTTATCTTCTTTTCGACCTTTTTCTTTTAAATATGGCTTCTTTATACTTTCACTCTTTCTTGATCAACGGTTATAAACACTCTGAATCACTACAAGGATGAACACGTTTTTAAACCCACGTTCTGTAGTCAGTTTGTGAGCAGCTAAGAGACAGAATGTTTGGGCTTACAATATACATGCCTGCCTTCGTGCATTGTGCGGCATTGTTTCATGCCGCCCTGTACGTCAAGGGAGCGAAACCAGAAATAGATGGTTTAATATTGAATCACTGCTCCCACATCCAAATTCGCGATTCCGGCTTGGCCAATAATCAGAAATTCCTCAGTTTTCCCCAAAATTCCTTAAACTACTTCAACATACACTCTGCAAAATTCCGGTTTTTAAGGATAAATCCTTAATAGTCAAAGCCCGATATTCATTTGTGTTTAAAATAGTTGTGATTAAATAGCTTTCCATAAATAGCATTCCAACATAGACTAGCGTCAGGTCTCTGGGGAATGGGAAGTGCTGACTATAATATATCTACGTAACTTGGCGCCAAAGTAGTTTCAAACAAAGCAAAGAGTCAAACTTGGTGGCTCTACTATACACAGTACGGATGTTCTGGAGCACGCGATCGAGTTCTGGAATGACTAAGCAGGGATAAATTTGCAGTTGAATCACAATACAGGGTGTCTCAAAAAAACGCTACCCTTAAATTAGAGGCTTTAGAAATTTCGCTTTGTCTGGCATATCTGCATGCAATTAGAAGCAAATAAGCAATTTTAAATTCCCAAGTGTACAAAATCGAGGCTTTTTCTAAAGCCTCTAATTTCTTAAGGGTAGCAGTTTTTTTGAGACACCCTGTATATGTAGCTGAGACTGGAAGAATTAAAATATGTATATCAAAGCATTGCAAAGCATTGATCTGTTCAATCACCATTCCTGTTTTATATATAGCCACAATAAAACTGCAATTTGATTTGAATATGTATGAATTTGGCTTGAAGAACAATTAGTTAGCGCATGGTTGACTCGC
The DNA here is from genome assembly GCA_016169945.1 of Trachythela sp. YZ-2020. Taxonomy (NCBI): domain Eukaryota; kingdom Metazoa; phylum Cnidaria; class Anthozoa; order Malacalcyonacea; family Clavulariidae; genus Trachythela; species Trachythela sp. YZ-2020. The sequence goes on along the minus strand of JADLSH010000098.1, from coordinate 1,806,317 downwards.
TTCAAATTACAAAAAAAGTCGCCTTAAGTGCAACTTTTCTATTTTGCTTCACACAGAAGACAAAATATGCCAGGATCTTTCTGTTTTGGCTATTTGCAAAACGATGATTGAACCGAGGCCCGGAGAATTTTTGGGGGGCGGATTTACTGCAAAGAGGACAGATTCAGACTATTTCCTTTTACTGAAAATCCACCTGGATTATTATTATTATTCAATTCGTCACAAATCAAAAGGCACTGATTTACCTACGTGACTGGGATGTTGAACATGACTTTCGTCCCAATTAATACCTCACCCCTTATAGTTTATATAACTAGGCACTTTCTCGGTGTAAGGACGAACGAAGGTCTAACAGTTAGCTTAATAATAGGTTAACCCCTAATTCTAATGAAATGTCACGGTTGTTCACACACCGAGAAAGTTCCTGAAACCTCTTATAACCATACTTTACAAAATATATACATCGATACAAACATTTAGTACACAGAAACTTAATATTAGCTACGATTGCTAGCAGTCGAGCTGACTTATTACATCAATTATATATCCTCAGCTGGGGGAAATGCAAAGTTAACCAATAAGCAGTGCATATTTCCCACCAATCACATGTGTTAAATAATGTATTAAGTCACAATTAAGTATTAATCCGGAAGTCAACTAATTTCCATGGAAGCCCGTTTCTGGCATAGGAATGGCCATTTCTTATCATGTGACCATTTCGATCAGTTCAAAATTCAAGATTCTGGCACGCGGCATGCATTTCGTCTTGGAGCGTGTAGACGTCCAGTGGTCTAGTCGAAGGAAGAAAATTTGATTTCTTAATCGATTTTTAAAGCAAAATGATGAATTAAAAACCTTAAGAGAAACACCAAGCCAGAGTTGAGGTATTATATGTAAAATGTTCATATTTCAACGAGTATAAGCGTATGAAACCACTTGTCAAACTTGGCCACTGCAAGTCTGCAACTAGCTTCGGCGTGATGTCGCGATCGACTATCGTCTTGTCCTGGCACAAAGACACTGAATTTAGGCTTCCTTCCGTTATGTTTGGTTAGATAACTATTTGTATAAAGTATTTAGGTTATTTTGGAGCTAAATTGGTTTTAAAATTTGTCGTTTTAGGGTGAACAAGAGATGTTGATTTCTCAAGCCTCAAAGAGAGTCGAGGGCGAAGTTAAATAGAATCGCTTTCTTGTCAGATTTGTAAAGCAAAACTAAAGAAGAGAAGATGTATCTCGACCACAAGCGAACCTCGAAGGCACAATTGAGGTATGTACTTTGTATTTTATGTAAAATGTTCATATTTCAGCGAGTAAATGTGTTTGAGTTTACGACCGCAAGTGATGTCGCATGTAGTCTACTTCGTTTGTCCTGACATAGACACCGAATTTAACACTGCTTTTCGTTATCTTTGGTTTCAATTAGCAGAGAGTTGTTTCGATAAAGCATTCGTGTTGTATTCATTGAGCTAAATTTGTTTTTAAATTTTCGTTTTAGTGTGAACAAGTACAAGAAATGTTGGATTCTCGAAGGCTACGTCAAATAGAAACGCTTTCCTTCCAGATGTTATACCAAATTAAACAAGAAATGTTAAATTCTCAACCTGAACAGAAACTGAAAGACTGAACTATAATTATATGGTATGCACTTTGTAATTTATGTTGAACTGAAATATTTGTACTTCAGTGAGGGGGGCCATTACTATTTTCTCTGGGTTTGTGTACAATACCATTATGCATCAGTCAATTCTAGCGTGCATCCTCCCTGGCCATTTGCACTTATTTTTTCTCTGAGTGTACATTTGACAATTCCCTGGGGCTGGGCTGCCCACCCTGGGGCAAAGAAATTATGACAAATGCCCGGCCCTGGGGCACACAAACACATAGATTTTGTGAGAGTGTCAGGAGATAAAGTTTTACATTCTGAATTAAATGACGTTTTAAGCCTTGTAAAGACGAGAAATTCATGGTAGCGCACATGTTTGCTGCAGAGGGGGGTTGGGCAATGCTAGAATTGACTGATGCATTATTAGGAGGGTGGGCAAGTTGATTGGGAGGGGGCTTTGCTTCTGCCCTGCCCAGATTGAAGTTGTGTGCATTGGAAGAAGCTGAACTGTATTCAGCACTTCAGAAATCAGTGCTTCAGACATTGGACTATCGGAGAATCTTAAAGTAATTAAGAGTAAAACTTTACCTTAATTTATGAACTTTAATATGCCATGGATATTCATCCGCCACAACTTTTTTCTTTGTTCTTTGAACGTGCTAAAATTATACTACATAAATTCCATGCAAACCCTTGGTAACCAAGTGGTACTGGTGTTCACCTTGTAAGTGCCCACACACTTGGATGTAGTGCCTGATCACAAGTAAGAATGCAGTTAGGGCAGTTGGTGCGGGCAAGTTTCAGGTCAATCTGTTGTCAAAAACAGTGTGAATGCTGTATGTATGTAACTATGTATGTATGTGCAATTGTCAGACAAATGACTGACATAATATATAAAAAACCTTCTATAAAACCGACACCTAACATGGATTGCTTCTCCAACTTGTCTCCGTATTAGAGGTGTGTCATTGTATTCCTTACCTATATATATCATATTTATCTAATGTGTTACTCATATATTTGTTTCTAATTTTTTTCTTAGATTAAATGGATCAAAATGTGTCACTGGCAAACCCAATATATTCCCACTGCGGTAGGCAGTCAAGCTTTTTTTAACCTACACTTTTTTTTATTTATTTCCCCAATTTTATTGCCTTAATTTTATGTTATATTTTCATGACTATAAGGCCACTCGTTGCTTTCTGCACTACACGTCTTCTAATTATTATTAAACTTTGTTTACATGGTACCATTTTACCACTAAGAATTATGTTGAGATTTAAAGCAGCAACAATAGAGTCCAACTTAATGTTCATGGCTCTTGAATTTATACCTGTATTATGCTTCATTGAAATTGGCTAAAGCAATTATAGAGTACATTGCCCAACTGTATGTTCATGGCTCCTGAGTTTCAATAATATGCTTTGAAATGCTTGCAAAAAAATATTTTAGAATTTTTGCTTTGAAAGTCCTTAGTTGAAGCTAGCTAGGTCTATATTTGAATGAATTATTTTAATGAAATGCTATTGTAAAGCTCTGGCATACATATGCAGTGGCATTGTAACTGTATTATCTTTCCAAGGTCTCTGTGACCCTTCCAATCATTCAGTTTGAACAAGCAGTACATGTAAAAAGAAGGCGCCACTTTTTGGGTGTACTGTCTGTCCATGCTGAGTTGGCTGAAAGTGTTGCAGGTATCTTGGAATGTGTAATAAAGTTGCAATGTTATTTCCAGCTGTATCTATAAAGTGCAGCTTGCTAATGGCTTTAAGCCTCAGCCCAAAAAATTTTCAGTCGTTATTTTTCAATCACAAATATTCCTCAGTGCCGTTTCAGCATGCTATTGCTATACGCTTTAGCCCCAAAATATGACCACTACAGTTTATTATATTACATCCCATGTCTAATATATGGATGGCATCTATACTGTACTTATTACCTTGACACGTTGATGTTACTGCCGTTAATATACAGGGTAGTTATTGCTATCACTATATGTTTTAGCTAAAAATATAGATTGTGCAGTCTATTGTTCAGATGTCATTTCTATAAGGATAACATCTTACTGTATTGCAATGTTTTAAAATGCTGCTTCTATAAAGAGCAGCAGTTGCTTTTGCTATATGCTTAAGCCTTCAAAGCAGACTATACAGTTTATCGATATTTAAAATTTTGTATGAATCATTAAGAGACACTGCATATGAATATATCCGTGTAGTTTGGCTAGAATTTGTGGACTGAGGCACTGAGCCAAAATGTTATTGAATTTCTACTTGACCAGTTTCTCGATTGTGTGGTTCTACCTTTCTCATTCTATAAATATCGACTTGGGCGTTTGAGTATGAAATAATGTGAAGCAGTTTGACAGAAGCATAATATTAATAGTGGTTTCAAAGTGATAAGCATAATGAAAATTTACTGTTGTGGCAGTGTGGTGCCTTGTAAATGCGGTATCTTACTACGATTTGCACACATTGGTACACATTTTAGTACTTGCACATTAGGTCTCTTAGGACAGTTTAAGACCAATATGAGCGAGTGAGATAAACTCGACTAGCTTAGGTAAGGCATCAAGCGTGAAATCCACGCACTAGGCCCTTCAGGATCGGACCCCCAAACCTTCTTTTTCAACACTAATGATGAAAATTTCCCACCTTACCACATCGTGGAAGAATAATGAAGTTGTGAATATTGGTGGATATCTTGGGCAAATGTGCAATATTGGTGGATATCTTGGGCAAATGTGCAATATTGGTGGATATCTTGGGCAAATGTGCAATATTGGTGGATATCTTGGGCAAATGTGCAATATTGGTGGATATCTTGGGCAAATGTGCAATATTGGTGGATATCTTGGGCAAATGTGCAATATTGGTGGATATCTTGGGCAAATGTGCAATATTGAGGGATATCTTGGGCAAATGTGCAATATAGAGGGATATCTTGGGCAAATGTGCAATATAGAGGGATATCTTGGGCAAATGTGCAATATTGAGGGATATCTTGGGCAAATGTGCAATATTGAGGGATATCTTGGGCAAATGTGCAATATAGAGGGATATCTTGGGCAAATGTGCAATATGTTCGGGCGGTGAGCAGTTTATTGTTTTCTGATGTCACAAGGTTAGTGGAAATCTATAATAGGAGCGGTAAAATGGGGGGTTGCCCAGCGGTAATATGGTAGCAGAGTGGCGGGTTATGCTGCGACAATATGACGGATTATATTGTAACAATATGGCGGATTATATTGTAACAATATGGCGGATTATATTGTAATAATATGGCGGATTATATTGTAATAATATGGCGGATTTAGTTAACAATATGGCGGAATCGGACTTTTGCCCCTAAAACGCGCTAAAAAGCGGAATACCGGTTCAGCGCCGAAAATTGTGGCATAAACAATTGGCATAAACATGTTCTCTCATAAACATATTCATGCTTCTTTATAAGCTGCACGCTAAGTTCATAAAAATTGAATGCGGTTTACATAGGAATTTTAGTTTAATTTTTTTATGATTTTGATAAATGGGGGCCCCAAATAGTTTGAGGTTTGACATATAATATTAATATAGACTGTATTTTTGGTAACATATATAGAATAAGCGTCTTTGTAAATATATAATAAAATATATTAAAAATATCTATATATATCGTTTACTTTTGTAATACATATAATAAAAGGAATTGTAATATTATTTCAAGAATGAACAGTGCATATATTGTATTATATTTTAAATATGACTTCGTGATTTACATGCAATTGTGGCTCAAATCAAAAACAAAAACAGTGTCCGTGTTCGGGACTAAATCAAGTGTATCGGCAAAAACCGACGGGGTTTTCGCTCAGGGATTCGTGGCCTTTGGTCCCTTTTTTGGTTTTCAACGTATTTTTTGAAAGATCGTACTTTGCCTCAAAATACTAAGAGTTGATACTTTGGCTTTGCCCAAACTACTCCAAACGTTGGGTTAGTGGCCAAACATTTTTTCATGCGTTTTAGCTCATAACGACCTCTTATAATTATCTAATGCAAAAGGAGACTATACAGATACTTGGCCTGTGGTCCCCCTATCGCTTTTGACTTATTTTTTGAAAGGTCCCTGATCAAAAACTCCTACTTTCAACCAGTACATAATCAGTTCAAGGTCCTCAACTGGTTCCTTAGTGATGGTGGACTTTCTGTTTCACTTAAAATAACAACGCTTCATACGGTCCTAGAACTTTCGGAATTTGGCAATTTGCACTACGATTTGGTCTTTGGGTTACATTCCCAAAACATTGTCCCTATATGGTGTTTAGATTTGGGTCACACGGGCACAATATTTTCGACGGAGTTTTTCAAGGTTAACTCATTAACATTTTGTCCAGTTTTGGCAGTTTTTTCATTGTCTTTCTAGCTTGATGTAATCTAGTATTTGCTAAAAGTATCCATATCACTATGTTGCTGTGTCTGCGCATATGGTCTACACTGAGACGTCGGTGTCCTGCAATAAGCCGACTTATTTTAAAGTCTTTATCCTGTAGACATTATTTAGTATACAACTATATTCTTATTTTGCTGTACTACACTCTACAGCTAATTCAATGAGAACTCTTAACTAAATGTTACATATAGAGGTGTTTGTACCACAGAATACCACACAAATTTACATGTTCCATATCTTTCGTAAAATAATAGTGTAGTCTTTCACTGTATTTTTTCTTCCCGGGGGATTTTGGGGCTAGATTTGGTAGACTTTATTATTTTTTTATTTGAACATTCTCTGTAAAATAACCTAATATACCACAGAATACCAGTGCGGAAAACACGCAATAAGTGAGGAACGGTTTATCAAATTGTACCAGCTGGATTTGGTGTGTCGTGCTGTGTGCTAGTACTGTTGGATGTAAAAAAAGTATTGCTAACTAAAGTGAAATGTAAATACTAAAATCACTACAGAATACCAGTGGTGTGTACCACAGAATACCAGTTTATCTGTAATTTTGAAAAATTCAGTTTTCCGATGGACTGGAACGCTAACTCCTGTGATTAAGCCCAATGATTGGGTGAAGCCAAATTTGAAGCAAATGGCGCGAAAAATGCTATTTTAAAAGGACTATGGAGAGTTTCAAGGAGTGAGAACTTCAGTAAAAAGTTTGTTTTTGGCGAAAACGAGCACTTTTTTATAGTTCAAGTATCGTTGTTTGTTTTAAGCCTTTATTCTTGCTGCAATAAAGCTGTTTAGTGTCACAAATCCGAGCTTTTCGAAGTGTTGTATTTTCGACGCCGTACGTGCAATGGTGGCCTTCAATTTAGCTTCAAAGATGGCGGCCGAGTTATCGTTCCAGTATTTTTAGAGTTCACTGGTTTAGGCCATTGGTTTAGGCTGAATATCCAAGATGGCGCCAAAAATAAAAAAATTAATACACCAAATCAAAAGTTTTCCGTACTAAAAAAGACGTAAAAAGTGAATTTTTTGTGTATGTTGGGTGAAACACAATTTTTAGTTCCGTGTTGCAAGATTGTCAGTTCTAACTTGTAAAGAAGATTGACCGGACATGTTTAGTTGCAGAGATCTGACGAATTTTATTAAACTCTCTGTTCAGTTTTTGTACATAATTTTTAAATAGTTGCATGTATAATAATTTTAATATTTAATCATGTTTATCAACTATACAGGATGTTCAAAAACAATATACATGCATGTACCACAGAATACCAGTCAAATGGTTATTCAATGTAATAAAGAGAAACTCCCATTTTTCAAAGGTATATACGGTAGTACTAATCAGTTGGTTAAGGGTTATGACATATTGATCAACATAAATTATGCTGGTTTGCAAACTTATTTTCAAACTTTCAGATTTTACGGGCATTAAGAGGAAAAAAAGTATCAAATGAAAATATCCATTTTTTGTTTTTATATGTTCGTTAAGACTAAAACTAATATATATTCACAAAAATAAAGCCATATGTAGCATGTTTCCTCCAAATTTTATAAGAGAGATAAAAAATGGTATTCTGTGGTACTGTGGTATTTTGTTATATATCCGTCATAAAATGTGCAGACATTTTCATTAATTAAATGGAAAAATATTTTGTAAACCTGATCTGCTATCATTCCTTTGCATATACGCTATATTTACAATACTATACTATATCGTAATTTGTATTTTCCTCGAGCTACGGAGGACAAGGCATATTTTAACATATATACTTTGGCCATTTGGCCCCCCAGGCCCTCTTGATGGCCACCCACTCACACAAAATTGGCCCCCACTCCCTGGGCCCTTTATACATTGGGTCGTTTACAGCGTAAATGATTTGTCTGTGTTTAACGAAATATTGTTTTTATGGCTTATATAGTTAGACATTTTTAAAGTTTTAGTTAAAACATTGAAATATCATTGGATTACAAGTAAAATATTCAATCTTATAGTATTCAGAATTGGTAATTTCAGAGCTCCAGATTTCAAAATTTTCCCGGGATAAAAACTCCCCCGGACCCCTCAGGGCTCGCGCCTTCAGCACTCAGATTAAGGGCCCTTTTTCACAATTGGCCCCCCACTTAGAAATCCTTAAAATATGCCCTGACGGAGGAGGCTATAAAATTTTGCTTTCATTCAGGCTTCAGACTTGTACAGGTTTATAGAATCGGCCACAAAAAGGAAGTTCTCGATTAACAATAATAATTTAGCACATTTCCCTGAGAATTTTTCTATCTTGCTACTTTCTAAACTGTAAAATGCTTCAACATATTTTAGAGTGGACATCAATCTCTGCATGTTTACAGCTTAGCTAGTGTTTGGTAAAAGGCGCTATGCCTATGGTGCTATGAGATATATGGTTGCTCTTGAGAACCCTATTTATCTTCAATAAATAAACGCAAAGCTTATAACGTTTACAAATAGCAACAATTCTATGGCATATTACAAAAATATTATGAATATAGGTTTCTACTGTATATTTATAGTGACGATTGATTTAATAATATAGACTTAGAGCCAGAGGCGTCTGATATGAAACCGTGCTTGAGAGAACATTAAACAACAGCTCAAAATCATACAATTTTGGTTGGTTTCTTGACTTGTCTGTTGATAAAACTGTTTACTACGTTTTTAAAACTCAAAAGCAAACAAATTTTGCAAAGTGTCAGTGTGAACTATATATGATTCTCAAAATATATTATACATAACATCCCACTCCTTGCAATTGAATTGTATAATTTTCAAGTGGAAGCATGTAACATGATACTTTTCCCTCACCCCCTTAGGTAATAAAAATTTAAAGAGACACGTGACCAGCTCCAACCAGGGGTTTTTCTTCCGCAAGAGGGAAAAGCCTGGGTACGAGGTTATATATAGCACATGAAATATAAATGCCTTTGTATACTGCTCACATTACACTTGTGCCAGCTTTTCGCCTGTGTGGCTTGATCTAGCTTTCTACGATTGTCATTTCTAATTGGCATTCGTAGTTGTTCGATGTCACTTTGGCTTGATTTTTCTGGTTGGTTGTGCAAAATAGGCCAGCCTGCATGCCGCTCAGTTCTGCATGGCAAGCTCTGCCCTTCGGGAGCAAGGCCTAACACGATCAGGAATAACCAGGCAAAACTGTCATTGAATATCCACTTGTGACCAGCTTTTCGCCTGTGTGCAGGCTTGATCTACAATCCTGGACAAAACATCTGCGACACTTCCAATTATTTGAACCAATTTATCACTATCATGGCAAATTTAGACAGCCCACCTCCGTTCCCCCACCATTCAATGTTGATTCAGCCCCCAGAACATAGTCACTTATTGACATTTTGAAAATGTGGCCGAAAATGGCCAAAAAGTAAAGGCGTTTTTTTTTAATTCACTTTATTGGCATGACCTAATTTACAGGTATTGCTAAAGTATGAATGCTACAACTAGCACTAAATAAGTAAATAACAAAACATATAATAAGCTATATAAGAATGTTTCGGAAGACCGAACAATAATGTTACGACTACTGTGAGTGTAGTTCATAAACTTATAGTATATAAAAATATAGTATTTATCTAAAGTATATATCAATAATGATAATAATTATGTGGTATCCCCAGGTTGAAGGCATTTGTCTCTGACATTAAAACACTTTGAAATGAAGTCTGAGAATAGCATTACTAAAACTGAATCATTGGACGACATTACGTGAGTCAATAGATTTTGTTTTGATTCTGTTGTAAGTTTCATCAGAAAAATATTTTTTAAGATATTGTTTGTATTGTTTCTAATGTTCTTGTAACTTTCACATTCAAAAGAAAAGTGAAATTCATCTTCAACCGCTCCAGTTCCGCAGGTTTTACAATATCTTTCTTCGCGGGGTATGTTTTGGTAGCGGCCGTATTCGATTAATAACTTGTGATTACTTATTCGAAATTTCGTTAGCCTTCGTTAGCCTTTACTTTTTGGGCATTTTCAGTCACTTATTGACATTTTGAAAATGTGGCCCAAAATGGCCAAAAAGTAAAAGGGTTAGCCTTAACATTTTGTCGAAAAAATGTTAAGGGGTTGGCCTTTACTTTTTGGTCACTTTCAGTCACTTGTTGACATTTTGAAAATGTGGCCGAAAATGGCCAAAAAGTAAAGGGTTTAGCCTTGACATTATGTCGAAAAAATGTCAAGGTTAGCCTTTACTTTTTGGCCATTTTCAGTCACTTATTGACATTTTGAAAATGTGACCGAAAATGGCCAAAAAGTAAAGGGGTTAGCCTTAACATTATGTCGAAAAAATGTTAAGGGTTAGTCTTTAAATTAAAGGCTAATTAATTAATATTTTTTCGATAAACTGTTAAGGCTAACCCTTTACCTTTTCAGTGGCCATTTTCAAACTCTCAAAAAGTGGCAGAAAATGATCACGACCAAAACGTTTAAAGTGCACCTCACCCCAAAATTTTTTTTTGGCTATATCAAATATTGGCATCATTTCTAGTGTATCCGTGAAAATTTTAATTTATTTGGTCAAATCGTTCGATTTTTATGGCAGTTTAAAGTTGGCAAAAAGGCACTTTTTGATGGACCTTGTCCGTCGTTACGAGGAGTCTGGAACGAGTAAATTTCGTGACGTCACACAAGGTACTCGTCAAAATAAACTTTCGGCCCACATGCAAATTCGACCCTGTATACTGTCGGCCATCTACATTTATATCAGACCTACAAGCACGAAACTGTGCGTAAGATGTTTCTCTTGATCAGAGCTTTCGATCTATGCATCTTACATGCATAGAACGTGTGTAGTTCTCAAGAAAATGTGCACGAAAATCGATGTATGTTTCGCCGGGTTATGTATTTTTTAGAAGCTTAGTGCCATTGAATTTTAGTACACTTTGCTGGTGGGCGAATAACTCGATAAATAATGAACTAACGAACTTGAAATAACCACTAGCTATCCCGTCATGAAGAGAGCTTTATTTTCATGTATGATATGTTTATATAGCTTGTGTATTTCCATTCAAACATTACTACAAATTTTGTATGTTTTCAGCTTTCAAGCGCAGGACTTTAAAGAACGGATACCGGTTTAATTAAAGAGATATACAACCGATCTATTAGCCCGTATAACTTTGTAAATGTTGCATCTACAACCTTGAAACAACTTTGAACGTGTTCGTCATACCTGCAGCTTTCTACCCGTGCATAAAAAACATGTGTTTATCAACAAAATAGCTTTAAATATATTTTACTAAGTTCATTTCGCGCCGCGGTGACATTGGCGCTGCGAAAGTGTGAGTAATATTCCATTTATCGCTTCATAAGACATAACTCAGTCAATATCAGACCTACAAGCACGAAACTGTACGTAAAATGTTTCTCTTGAACAGATCTTTCGATCTACACATCTTAGATGTATGGAACGTATGTAGTTCTCAAGGAAATGTGCACGAAAATCGATGTATGTTTCGCGGGTCAAACGACGAAAATATATCGTGTGTACTAATTGTGTGTAAATGAGTAGGGGTAAACTTTTTTGACGCGCCTCAAGATATATTCTCGTGCTTCATACCAAAAGATAGCCCAGAAAAAGGCGATTTTTTGGTAGATATAGCAGTGACCTATATAGTGTAAACAAGTTGTAGTTTTAGATGCCTACACGCGTACGAAGTTGGATTTTCAACGTGCTCGAACTAAATAAGACACTAGTCTTTATACATATATAGCTTAATGCGGCATATTGTTAGATAGCTCTTCTAAAACTGACTCTATCCATATATAGCACTTATATATATCCTGTGTACTAGTCTGTTACATGGTTAGACATGATAGCCAGAAAAAAACAGTGTAAACTTCGATTGATTCAAGGCAAGCAAAGCCGAAATGGCGAATTAATACAAGCCGATCAATGGACCATTCCCCTATTAAACTAACTTTTGAATTAGGAAATTGTATCAGTACAGCTGGAAAGAGCATCCTAAGTTTAGCAAAATTGCAAAGTTTGGTTGTGAAATGTTGTAAAATGTGGAAAATATAGTCCTGCGAAGTTGGTAAATTTTCTATAGTTTTGTATTACGCACGCAAAACGGTTACCACTTTTTTAAAAGTGGTAACCGTTTTCCGCGCGTAATACAAAAACATACAAAATTTACCAACTTCACAGCGCTATATTTTCCACATTTTACAACATTTCGCAACCAAACTTTGCAATTTTACTAAACTTAGGATGCTCTTTCCAGCTGTATTGATACAATTTCCTAATTCAAAAATTAGTCTAATAGGGGAATGGTCCATTAAAGCTAAATGCCGACTACCTTGCGTGACGTCAGAAAATGGGCTAGACCCAGGCTCTTTTTGGTAGAAAATACGACGGCCAAGGTCCATCGAAAGCTAAGTTCAAAACGCCATAAAAACCGAACGATTTGACCAAATTAAAAAAACATTTCACGGATATAGTAAAAATGATGCCAAGATTTGATAAAGTCAAAAAAATAATTTGAGGTGAGGTGCACTTTAAGGGCACGCTTAACATCGTCCAAGAGGACAGCGAGAGCAAAGAAGAAGGCTCAGCATCGTCCAATAGGACAACGAGAGCAAGGAAGACTGCTCAGCATCGTCCAAGAGGACAGCGAGAGCACACAGAAGAAGGTTTTAAGTGCTTATGAACCCAAAATGGTTCTATTATTGATTCGGATAAGGCATGAAAAGTTAGTTAGTAAGTTCTAGATTAGTTTTTGGCTTAGACTTTTAGTTTCGGAGATATAAAGGCTCAAACAGGCAAATTTTGCCATTTTCTAAAAAAAAGTAGCGCGACAAAACCAAGGGGCCTGGAGATCCCAGGAACCCAACTTTAATTTGATAAACAACTCAATCCCGAGCCCGCGATCCTTCGGGGGAAGGAACGAGATTGTAAACAACTATAAAGAAATATATGGCGAAGATATCGAGTGTTTTTTTGCATATTTTGTCTAAACGATGTTTCGTTTGTGCGTGATATTACACAGAAAGTACCAACAGTAATATATCTAGCTATCTGACACCTTTTTTGGATGATAAATCACCTACTGCGGCTTTAAACCGATAGAAAAGAGGACACCGAAACTCATCTGAGACATTTGCCTTCGGATTTGGTGGCAAATATACAGGCCATAGTTATAGACCTATAAACAAAGACTAATGGTACCCAGTTGTGCCAACATAGGGCAGGAATCAGAATACAGGTAAGCTGTGGTTTTAACAAATGCAATGATGTCTATTCGCGCGTATGAACTTTGGACATTTAAATATTTAACGTTGAATCATGTCACCTAAATTTGCATATTATTTGCTTAGTATACAATGTCATTGAAGCCAGCATGGAATGAAAGGTTCTGCGCCGGACATGTCCCGTGTACAACGGTGTTTGTTGGCACACAAATCGATTGAAGTGCTTCTACCTCTGAGAGATTACATACTCCTGTTTATATAGATCTATGTCCCAGAATTTATAGACATAAGTTACTGCAAGTGTCATCACTGTCATGGTCGTCTCCACGATCGACTTTGAAATCGCATTTAAATCCATTCCTTCGTCTATATTCCACGATTGACGATGCAAACCACTAGAAGGGTTACTTTACACACTCAAAAATGTGTTTTTTTCCTCAAGAAATAGCCGACTTTTCAAGATGATTTATCCAAATGTAATTGTTTTTTAGTAAAATTAAATACACACGTTCCTGGGACCCAGTCCCCCGGAAGACGCTACTTTTTTTCCAAAATAGCGACTTTGAGCCTTTATATCTCCGAAACTAAAAGTCTAAGCCAAAAACTAATCTAGAACTTATTAACTAACTTTTTATGTTCTATCCGAATCAGTAAAAACCCATTTTGGGTTCATAAGCACTTTAATGATGTAAGTATAAATGAACGTTTGACTTTTTATAAAAATGACTACGGCTTATGGGACCTTATGTTAACATACTGAGGATGCATACATATCCCACATTCATGAGATAAAGAACTGTCATATAAATATACCATGATTGAACATTGAATCAGTCTCCTAATTCTTTGCTCCTACATCCTATTGGAAAAAAACAAGGAAAAATAAAAAAAAGAGAAAAAATAAAAAGGAAAAAAAATAGAAAAATTTTACAAAAAAGGGAAAAAAATAAAAAAAAGGAAAATAAAGGAAAAAAAACAAGGAAAATAAAGGAAAAAAAACAAAGAAAAATAAAACAAAGGGAAAAAAACAAGGAAAAATAAAAAAAGGAAAAAAACAAGGAAAAAATTAAAAAAAAGGGAATTTGTATTTTCTCCCTCTTTTTTTTTCCTTGCTTTTTTTCCCTTTCCCCCCTTTTTTCCCCTTTTATTTCCCTTTTTTTTTGTATTTTCTCCCCTTTTTTTCCCTTGCTTTTTCTCCCGTTTCCCCATTTTTTCCTACTTTTTTCATTTTTTTCCTTTCTTTTATTTTTCCTTGTTTTTTCCCTTTATTTTCCTTTTTTTCCCTTTATTTTCCTTTTTTTTCCTCTTTTTAAATTTATTTTATTTTTTCCCTTTTTTTTTATTTTCCTTGTTTTTTATTCCTTTTTTATATTTTTTCCCTTTTCCCCCTTTTTTTTTCCTTGTTTTTTTTTCCTTTATTTTCCTTGCTTTTCCCCCCCTTTTTTTCCTATTTTTTTATTTCATTTTTTCCCTTTTTTTTTATTTTTTCCTCCTTTTTTTTCCTTGTTTTTCCCCCTTTTTTTATTTCCTTTTCCCCCCCTTTTTTTTATTTTTTTCCCCTTTTTTGTATTTTTTCCCCTTTTTTTATTTTTCCTTTCTCCCCCATTTTTCTTTCTTTTCCCCCCCCTTTTTTTGTTCCTTTTTTTTATTTTTTCCTTTTGTTTTCCTTTTGTTTTAATTTTTCCCCCTTTTTTTTTCCTTGCTTTTTTTCCCCTTTATTTTCCCTTTTTTATTCCCCCTCCTTTTTTTTATTGATTTCCTTTTTTTCCCCTTGCACCCACAACTACGAATGGACAACCTATCCCCTTATGTGATTTTACCCACCACTCATAGTTGCCATTCTGGTGCTAATTTATACAACTCAAATATAAATATGAATGCAGGCAGTTTTTTATACTAACTGCCAATTAGAAATGACAATCGCAGAAAGCTAGATCAAGCCACACAGGCGAAGAGCTGGTCACAAGTGGCGATTCAATGACAATTTTGCCTGGTTATTCCTGATCGTGTTTAATAGGCCTTGCACCCGAAGGGCAGAACTGAGCTGCGGACTTGCCTATTTTGCACGACCAACCAGAAAAATCAAGCCGAACTGACATCGAACAACTACAAATGGCCAACCTATCCCCTTATGTGATTTTACCCACCACTCATAGTTGCCATTCTGGTGCTAATTTATACAACTCAAATATAAATATGAATGCAGGCAGATTTTTTATACTAACTGCCAATTAGAAATGACAATCGCAGAAAGCTAGATCAAGCCACACAGGCGAAAAGCTGGTCACAAGTGGCGATTAAATGACAATTTTGCCTGGTTATTCCTGATCGTGTTTAATAGGCCTTGCACCCTAAGGGCAGAGCTTGCCATGCAGAACTGAGCTGCTGACTTGCCTATTTTGCACGACCAACCAGAAAAATCAAGCCGAACTGACATCGAACAACTACGAATGGCCAACCTATCCCCTTATGTGATTTTACCCACCACTCATAGTTGCCATTCTGGTGCTAATTTATACAACTCAAATATAAATATGAATGCAGGCAGATTTTTTATACTAACTGCCAATTCGAAATGACAATTGCAGAAAGCTAGATCAAGCCACACAGGCGAAAAGCTGGTCACAAGTGGAGGTTCAATGACAATTTCGCCTGGTTATTCCTGATCGTGTTAAATAGGCCTTGCACCCGAAGGGCAGAGTTGCCATGCAGAAATGAGCTGCTGACTTGCCTATTTTGCATGACCAACCAGAAAAATCAAGCCGAACTGACATCGAACAACTACGAATGTCCAACCTATCCCCTTATGTGATTTTACCCACCACTCATAGTTGCCATTCTGGTGCTAATTTATACAACTCAAATATAAATATGAATGCAGGCAGATTTTTTATACTAACTGCCAATTAGAAATGACAATCGCAGAAAGCTAGATCAAGCCACACAGGCGAAAAGCTGGTCACAAGTGGCGATTAAATGACAATTTTGCCTGGTTATTCCTGATCGTGTTTAATAGGCCTTGCACCCTAAGGGCAGAGCTTGCCATGCAGAACTGAGCTGCTGACTTGCCTATTTTGCACGACCAACCAGAAAAATCAAGCCGAACTGACATCGAACAACTACGAATGGCCAACCTATCCCCTTATGTGATTTTACCCACCACTCATAGTTGCCATTCTGGTGCTAATTTATACAACTCAAATATAAATATGAATGCAGGCAGATTTTTTATACTAACTGCCAATTCGAAATGACAATTGCAGAAAGCTAGATCAAGCCACACAGGCGAAAAGCTGGTCACAAGTGGAGGTTCAATGACAATTTCGCCTGGTTATTCCTGATCGTGTTAAATAGGCCTTGCACCCGAAGGGCAGAGTTGCCATGCAGAAATGAGCTGCTGACTTGCCTATTTTGCATGACCAACCAGAAAAATCAAGCCGAACTGACATCGAACAACTACGAATGTCCAACCTATCCCCTTATGTGATTTTACCCACCACTCATAGTTGCCATTCTGGTGCTAATTTATACAACTCAAATATAAATATGAATGCAGGCAGATTTTTTATACTAACTGCCAATTAGAAATGACAATCGCAGAAAGCTAGATCAAGCCACACAGGCGAAAAGCTGGTCACAAGTGGAGATTCAATGACAATTTCGCCTGGTTATTCCTGATCGTGTTTAATAGGCATTGCACCCGAAGGGCAGAGCTTGCCATGCAGAACTGAGCTGCTGACTAGCCTATTTTGCATGACCAACCAGAACAATCAAGCTGAACTGACATCGAACAACTACGAATGGCCAACCTATCCCCTCAGTTAACACGTTGCAATTATGGTGTTAATTTAAACATTTTAAATATAAATATAGTTGAAACCTGCTGTAACATATTAACAAGTCTAATTTGCTAGTGCAGGCAGTTGTTATATACTCACTCTGACTGCCAACTTAATAACAATTATCTATTAAAATATCATACCCCATGTTTCGAAATATTTCTACGCAAATGCCCGAGTCAAACCAATGGCTTTCCAGGTAAATTAACTCATGCAAATTTTGATAGTCTTTGAAAACTCACCCATCAAACATTTTTTTCAAATACGGGAAACAATGCTATTATACCTATAATAATAACCGATTAGCTGGCAATGCGTCCTAGAGCCTAGATGTACCCTAATTTAGTATTTTACTCTGTGGAACACCAGACATTAATTTTACTTGTCAGTGGTAAAGTACTAGATGTACCCTAATTTAGTATTTTACTGTGTGAAACACCGTACAATTTTACTTGTCAGTGGTAAGGTACTGCTGTCTGGGACAGCAGTTAATGGGTTAATGCACAAGGAATATTCTAACCTGACAAAGCTAGTCCCCTTTCTTCAGCATAGATTGCTTCACAATTCATTTCAAGAAAAGGTCATTATATTTCTTGCATTGTATCCAAACTGAAGTTGTATATGGCATCAATGTATAGCATCCATGCTGAACATGTATCCTAATTAAAAACACAAAATATCAAGTGTTAATGCTTTGATCAAGGTTAGCTTTAAGATATTTGTACCAATTGAGAGTGAGGAACCTGCTGTGGTGGGGCAGATTTGGCCTTTGGGCACAGCCTGCAGCTTTTTTACATTTAATTAAACATTGGACAGACTCCAACAATATATCCATTATCTAGAATTTCAGTTAATAATAAAATTGTCCTGTTTGGAACCAGTAATGGTTTCCAGGTTAAATTCCTGGAGCAATTTCTTGCAATCAGTAAACAATCTATTGCCTAAATTTCATCTCTTCAATTTTGTTCTCAACATCTATTCACAATGTTGATGTAAAATATCCTTGTGAGATTAACTGATATATATTGCGCACTAATTAACCAATTAGCTCGTAATGGCCCCAGGTGCATCCTACTTTAGTATTTTACTTTGTCTAATGCCAGACAATTTTCCTTGTTAGTGGTAGGGTACTGCCAGTTAATGGGGTAAGGAACATGTTTGACTTTCAATGATTTAACACATCTGTACAATGTATATGTACAATGTTTACTGCCAGCTACTAATTTTCATCTGGTCAGAGCAAAAATAAAAGCAAATCGATGTTCCACATGGAATTTAGCCAAACACAGTCTGTTCACCCATTTGGAAGATTTTCGCTCAAAATTTCCCTGCAAAACCCCTTCAACGTTCAACTCTATTCAGCAGGATGTCCAAAATTTGGAATGTTATATCAACCCAGCCACAACCCATGGTAAAAAGGTTAATAACTTTATATATACAAGGATCACAAATAACCAACCTGATAATATCTGCTTTACATTACAGCGAAGCCAGCAACTGCAATATGGTAACCCAAGAATTTGAATGAAACAAACCATTAGGTTATAATGTTTTGATCGGGCTGACTGGATACTACAAAATTTCATCAAACATTAAGATAATGTTAAATGTCTCCAGTGTCTTTTAACAGCTTTTAAACACTACACATTTGCCACCTTTCATAACCAGACTTTCAACAATGAAGACAAGCATACAGAAGTTGTTGAAGTTTATGTGCATCTGAGTGTATAAATTCATGATGTCAAATAGTTCACTGTCTAGTTGTTGACTATCCTATTGTTATTGTTACTTAACAAGGATGGGTTGGGGATGCAAAGACTTACAGTAACCAGATTCCAGTGGGATACGTACAGATTCTTAGGGCGTAGAGTTGACAATCTTGCCAAGATCCCATCAAGATCTTGACAAGATCTTACCAAGATCTTACCAAGATCTTTCCAAGACCTTACATAAATCCTGCAAGATCATGGAAAGATCTTGGCAAGATCTTGCAGGATCTTACCAAAATCCTGCAAGATCTTGCCATGATCCTGCAAGATCTTGCCATGTTATTGTCAAGATCTTTCCATGATCTTGGCATGATCCTGCCAAAAATCTTCCATGGCAAGATCTTCCATGATCATGGCAAGAAAAGGATAGAATCTTGACAAGATCTTCAACCTGGGACGTACTAGATTAACTAACATTTTTAATACTGGTATCCCAGTTCAATACTGAAAATATATTCAAATTTCAGACCCTATTCTGTAAAAACATTGTACTTAAATTTTTAAATACAGGTGCTAGCTATATTTACCTTACAACATCTTCTTTCTGAAGTGAAGGTCACTGCATAATTCATGTTGTATCCACATGACTGCAATAAGGCAACCTTTAATGTTTTGTTTATGGTGAATACAAAATTCTCAAATACCTTTGTACAATCAATTGGAAGGAAAGGTTCAACAAGCATATGGAACTTTTAGTAGATACAGCAATGGGAGCCAGTTAAAGCGTGGTGGGTTAAATTTAACCCACTGTTTAACCCTGGGTTATGGTTAATTTAGCTTTGAGCAACACAAACAATTACTTCTAAAGGTTAAATGGTTCCCAATGCTAGACAAGTAACTTGACAATATTCAGAAACTGTATTTCGAGAAATTATTGGTATTTGTAGAGCACCATGCAGACAAGCAAGTTTTCCTTGACAGGGAGCCTTGTTTAAAAGCCAGTCATAACAGCTTTTGAACAATTGATTAAAAAACTTTGTTTGCCCTTCACACAAACAAATATTAAACAAGTAATTATTTGACCGGCAGCCGGTCAGTAGTTTTGTACTTTAGACTAATGTCACTATATAAAATGAATTTTTTGCAAATGTTTTCAGCGATGCTGCTGGTGGCGTAGTGGTTAAGGCACGTGCCTACAGAGTCAATGTCACAGGTTTGAATCCGTCCAAGTGCTTGTTTTAAAAAATGTTGAAACTTTTTTTTCTGACTCATTTTCCCATGGTTAGGCTTATGATTATGATTGGGGGTGGTTTAATATATAAAAACTACAAAATTCTAGACGGCCGGTTAAATAGTATTTTCTGGAACGTGACCAGCTGCCGGTCAAATAGTCACAGGGAATATTAAAACTCGTCAAGGAAAACTTGGTCATCTGTACAGGCTAAAAGTCACATGAACAGCCCATGAAAATATACATACTCATGTACAAAATGGGCAATTATTATACAACTGTGTTAAAAAGTGTCCAAATAACGCTAAAAACGAGTACAAATATACAGCGATATTTGGATACTTGGTTATTTGTATAGTAGAAAACCGGTTTGAAAACCGGTTTGCAGTTGTATAATAAATAACTTATTAGATGTTTTGGTATGTAGTATCGCTGTACATTTTTACTCGTTGTTTGTATTTTGACTCGCCCTGCGGGCTCGTCAAAATACGGCACAACTAAATAAAATATATATATGTTATTTACTGGCTGGGAGTCCGTGCTGGAAAAATATTTTCCGAAGTCTCAGAAGCGGCCCGAGACCGGTCGAGAGGGCCGCTTGAGACTGAGGGAAAATATTTTTCCAGTACGGACCGACCAGAACGGTAAATAACGTGTTTATTTTTTCGTGTTTATTTCTTCACTCCTTTGTTTGTTTTGGCGCGAAAAGTTGCGAGAGGTCCGTACTGGTGTGATACGGACCTCGTACTCAGCCAATCAAAAGGCTCTATTTTAGTTACGGACCTGAGTTACGGACCTCAAAAAAAATAAACAGCGATACTACATACCAAAACATCTAATAAGATATATGTACTGAATGTTTGTCATGAACCACTTTACTGTACAATTTTTGGATACATTGTAAGAAGAAATAAAGCGAAAACAAACGTGCCGAAGTCAAACGTGCGATTTACAAACCTGCTTCGGTCAAACATTGTACATATTTTGCTCGTATTTGTCGACAAATATTTGGTCAGATTTTTGTCAATAAAAGAACACAAATATACATGTCAAGACTTTAAAACAAAGTTCTAACAATAATAATGTCCAATAAAATAGAAACAACTAAATATAAACTATAAAACTATAGCAACTAAATTTAAAAATATCGCTCAAAGTTTGGCGTAATTTTCGCCGCTTCGCAACAAATATATGTAGAAATAGCTTCTCATACCTTATTTTAATATGTCCAAAGGCTTCATAAATCATCAACTGATAAATCTCGTTTCTTGTCCAAAGTTTGATAAAAATATCAGAAACAATCAAATAACGAAGCGATACAAACTTATTAGTTATTGCAATGTTGCTCGCAAGACAACATCCGGTTTGGCTATAATACAAACCAGTTCAATCCAGAGTTAGTAAGCTTCTGCGCATGCTCGGTGCCAAATACGATGCAAAAAGCAGTGACTATTGTGAATTAGTATAAACTTAGTAATAGACTATCACTTTTCCTGCGTTCTGATTGGCTACGCTACTCGTAGACTATTAGTGATAGTCTACTAGTAGCAAAATTCAAAACAATGGCGTGAAAATTCACGTTTAAAATTAATATTAATACTTTTGTTTACTTTTGTATTGTGTTCCCTAGTTCTCAATAAATCCTATAGTTTATACTAAAACAATTAGACAACTCGGCCTCGTTGGCTATGAGCGAATAGTCAACTCGGCTTCGCCTCGTTGACTATTCGCTCATAGCCAACTCGGCCTCGTTGTCTAATTGTTAACTATAGTATTACTACAGAGGACAATATACTGACCGTATATTGTTATAAAATGTCTATATATAATGGTTTCAATTTGTATATTTTTAGAGGCAAATAAACATTAAATTGGTTAATAATTAACAATTATTCGCCGAAGGCGAGGTGAATATCGGTAATCGGTGAATAAAAACCGAGACGAAGTCGAGGTTTTAATTCACCGAGCCTGAGGCAAATAATTGTTTTAGTATAAAAATTACATAGGTGATTATTTGAAAAAAATATAAAAAATGCACATTTCAAAAATATTTTAATTGAATATTTACGATAAAAGTGGCTTAAAACGCTTTAGGTGATTATCGCGTATTAATCCGAGGTAGCGCAACCAATCAGCGTTGAGAATTTTCAATAATCACCTATGTAATTTTACCATCAGTGAATTTTACTCTGTAATTTTACTAATGGCAGTTAAAATGTACCAGTTAGTTTCCCCCTACGTCTACTCTGTGTTCTTGTGTTATAAATACACTTTCCCAAAAAAACTTTTCAAATGTTGCACCAAATCTTATTTCCTCAGTTTAAGGAAATTTCCTTAAATGTGAGATCACGAAACCATATGGAAATTAGTTCACTTCCGATGTTAATTAACACATGTGATTTATGTGATTATCGATCATAATAGAATTAGAAAATATTCATTTATTCGATCCTATATTTACACTATGTCTCGCCAAATTGAAAGCATAGTTTTGTACACAAACCACGATAGCTCACCGACGTGGAGAGTCCGTATCGCTTTGGCATTGAAAGGACTTCAATTTGAAAGGAAATTTTACAGATTCAACGAACCGATTGACCCAGCATATTTTGAGGTGAACCCACTTGGCCAAATACCTGCAGTTGAAATAAATGGTGATGTCATCACACAGTCGTTGGCTATTATCGATTATCTTGATGAGAAATATCCGCAACCTGAACTGCTACCGAGTGATTTGAAGAAGCGAGCGAAAGCAAGACAAATTGCAGAGATTGTCAATTCAGGTATCTTTGGTCAATATTCCCAATGATAATGGAAAGTCAGTCACCCACACTTTAACCCATTGAGCTGCAATGCGCCCAAATGCACCCTACTATGTTATTTTACTCTGTCTAACGTTAGACGATTTTACTTGTCAAGGGAAGGGTCTTGCACATTAATGGGTTAAATACAGCAATTTCTTACAATCTTAACCCAAATCCTATACTTAAAAGCTATATTTAAACCTATACACCTGTGGATTGCTAGCGGATATTGTATGTACTTCATTTTATGGGTTATAATGGTCCACACCACAAGCTTTAGGCCATTGTTTGATTTATATAATGGCGGAGACGTATTGGTGGTGGATGGTTGTGGTTACATGTATGTAACCATACTTGTGACAGCTAACTTAGTGTTCCTTGCATGTTGTGGTTCCTTCTGTTTGGGCATGGTTTGCTTCTAGTTGCATGTAATTTTCATCTGGTTGCTTGCAGTTTGCTTCTGGTTGCGTGCGATTGGCTTCTGGTTGAATGTGGTTTGCTTCTGGTTGTGTGAGGTTTGTGATCGAAGAGCTATAGGTGACAGCTTGCAGATTAACCCATTAGATGGCAATGGACCCTACTTTAGTATTTTACTCTGTCTAATGCCAGATGATTTTACTCGTCAGTGGTAGGGTACTGCCAGTTGGGGTAAGAACAAAATTAGGGTATAAAGGCACATGGGTTAATTGTTGCTAATGGGTTAATTGGCAATTAGTTTCCAACAAAGTGGGGTAAACCATATATCATAAAATATAAACAACTATAATAAAACTTTTCCTTGTCATTTTATTTGTAGGTATACAGCCACCGTGCAACTTTTTCTTTGATCATTATAAAGACAACATTGATGAGTACAATCAGCAATGTAAAAAGACAGTAGAGAAAGGATTTGTGGCCATTGAAAAAATCCTTGAAAAAACTGCAGGAACATTTTGTATCGACAACGACATTACAATAGCGGATGTGTGTCTAGCACCACAGGTGTACCGTGCAATAGGATTTGGTGTGGATCTTGCTCCGTTTCGGAAGATTAGTCAAATATGGGAGAGATTGCGTAATGTTGATGCTGTACGCAGTACACACCCTGACAATGAACCAGACTGCCCAAAGCTTAAATCATAATAAACACATTAGTATAATTTATTGAATGATGTTAAATTACAGTGAATGTCATTTGGCTGATTACATGTTAATTTTCTTATGTGTTTTATTAGAGCTGATGAAAAAGTCCCAAGATTGGGAGGGGGGTGGAAGGGGAGCATGGCATACCAACAAGAACCTAATTATTGTCTTCAGATTTTTCTTGACCAGCTACTGAGCCCATACTCATTTCTCATCACCGTTATGTAACTAATTTGGCCCAGAGGATCATAGTAATTGCTGTACACCCAGCGTGAGAATAGACAGAAGCAAAGCGTTACGACTTACACACAGTAAAAATCTTGCATCTTGTCAACAAGGTATGTTCGCAACAGACCTGTACCAAGCTTGTCAATAAGTTGTAACAATGTTGTAATTTTATCAAGTTGCTATAAGGTTGTCACTCGCAACCTTTTAACAAGCTTGAATTGCAGGATAACAAGTTGATGGAACAACTTGTAACAAGTGTGTTGCGCTGGGAACAAGCAGTGTGAACACATCCTGATAAGTTGTTGAAACAGCGTTGGTACAAGTCTGCTGCAGGTTTGTTAAAACTTGTGCGTTTTTACATGTGAAGATAACCCATGAAAAGTGCACAACTTTACAGTTCATAAAGTTACTTTGGCAGTTACTTTGGCAGTTCATAAAGCACATTTCAAATTGGCTACCGCTTAGCTCAATAAATGGTTTTAAACCGTCTATTTCTTCGTGTATATTAATGATACATTATGATATGTTTAACTGCGTGTTTCAATTATTATCGACAGACACTGGACCATTAATTACATAAGCTCAGAGCGAGCTCAATAGGCTAAAAGGCGCACCAGTGCGCACAGGCACCTGTTAATTAATGCGTGATTAATTTATTCCAGCACATTGTTCCAGCATGATATTAAATACTCTACTAAAAATAATTACTAACAACCATTACACTTTTTTGTTTGCTATATATCAAAATCTATATCAATATCTATATATCAAAACAAAAAGTGTAATGGCATTCATCTTAAAGTCTTCATCTTCAGGTCTTCATCTTAAAGCAGGATATCGCACATTTGACACTTCAAACAATCTAAAATTAGTGCTTTTATTTGTTACAAGGAACTGCAATATCAGGCAATACTATAGGAACTAGATAGCCTTAGCCACCAAGTCTCTTTTCGTTTGCACATTACGTCATTGCGTGTCACTGGGCGCCATGTTGGTTGTTTCTAGAGTGTACTTTAGCCGTTACAGTGAATAAATTATTTACTATTTCCTGATCTTTAACAACAGCTAACCGCATTATTGACAGCTTGAAAATGAGAATATACGGCCCAATCTCTCCTTACGGACTCTTCTCTGATATGGACACCTTCCCTTGGAACGAGGGTTGGGACACCTCTCTATTACAGACAATGTTTAAATGAATGATGGATCTTGTGTTAAAAATTCCAGAATAATGAGTGAGGGATTTATGGCGGAAAGGAATAAAGAATAATGAAAACTAAAAAATGAATAAATAATTCGAGAAATCCGACAAACATGAATAATTTGTAAGTATTTAAAATGAATGGTGTGCATGTGAGCGGCAAAAGACTAATAATGACGACAGAATTTCCAATATGATGCATTGCGCGGCCACCAGCAAATGCAACGTGCTTTTGGGATCCACGCTAATTTGCGTGCGCGCTGACATCATAAATATGCACTGGTGACACACAACTGTATAAAACACTGAAGCATACTTAGCTCGGCAAGTAGTTTCAAAGCGCACATGAAGATAGTATAAGAAGAGCATTACTTGATCAACGAAGCACATTTTATCGAAGAAGGATTGATCAACTACAAGCTAACTGATTCAAACAGAAAACATTTAAAGCAGATACAACGATTTTACTCGTTGTGCAAGTGCAAATTTAAAAAAAATTATAGCCAGGAAGAATATAACTTGACATACTGAAACGAGTCGGCCGTTAAATATAAAAGAAGACAAAATCTATTGGCGCCTTTAGTCGATAGCTAGTTCGATATTAGCAATACTCATTATATAGGAAAAGCTTCATTCTCCATATCAAGAGACAAATACTAAAATAGTATTCTAAACGCAAAAACACTCACTGAACTGCTCAATGAATTCAAAGAAGCAAGAATTACGAAGACTCGCCAAACTATTGGCTAAAATCGGTGACAGTTTGGTCGAAAAACACGCCATTGCTGTGGGCAAACTTAAAGCAGCGAAGCCAAGGAAACGAAGTAACAGGAAAAGCATTGCGGACGAACTGAGGGAATTGAGTAAAAAGTTGGCTAGTATCGGTGATGGACTTCACGAGAAGAATGAAAAGAAGGGAAAAGGAGTAAAGGCATTACTTCAGCCGACAAAACAAATGGTTAGAAATATTATAGGTCATTTTGTAAGAAAATTTTTGGTAAAGCCAGAGCAAAGCTAGGAAGGATAACTCTATGCATGTAATTATGTTGATAATTTGTATGGCTGTATGATGATGATGATGACGAACTCTATATTTAACATCAGCTCTATATAAGCTGGTTAACAATGGGTGCATGTGTAAAACACTGATTAACAAAGAATTTCTATAAATGTTAGCAGTATAATTAAAATACTTCAAATTCTAATGAATTGTTCAGGTAATAGACAATAAAATTTATCAAATGTTTCTTTGTTTTAATTTATTTCTTGTTATAAATGATTTATATTATATACATTATCATTCATATATATACAGAGCAACACGTCACATTATATAATATTGCACGTCGTCGTCGTAGACGTAGTGCAGGATGTTTAAAATTATGATTTTTCTTCGTTTTTATTTATTTTTACCAGTATTTGTCTGTTATAATTACTAGTCTATTGTGGTAATCCAAAATACATTGTGATTTCAAAATAGCAGCCCTAATGATACAAATGTTTAATGCCACAATCTTGGAAATAACATAACTGGTTGAAGCTACCTTCCCATTAGGCATTACACAAAACTCGCCACAAATTTCCTGTTACAATTAATTAACATATTGCGCTTTTAAACCACCATTCCCATAACTCAATGACGAATTTGTGTCATAGTAAATTGCCAAAAGTTGTTTTGGGAGTTGTTCGCAACATTGAACTGGGGAAGAGAGGGTCATGAAAATTTGACTTCTCAATGTACATTAACTTTGCAATATTTCGAGAAATAGTCTCATTAAACGTTTAATATGTCCAAGATTGCAGCTCATGCATTTGACAACGAGCATGGCGCCTGGAACTAGTGACAAAGTCTAATTCGATTACTGTTTCCTTTATGAAAATGGTTAAAACTTGTAACTTGGAGTGTGAACCAATTACTTCACCACTTTGTCTCAGCAATACTTCAGCCTTGAAACTGTGGTAGATTAGAAATGGATAATCATCTCTGCCAAAACATATTATACAGTTGAACCAGAATCACGAAACAATGATTAACAATTTCCTCAACATCAATGTCTATATGCGGCTGTTCTACAGGTTGCTGCTGTTCATATCGATTGTTCAAAGTGTCTCCAATAATTCTTAAGTTTGAGCCGACCACACGCAGTCGTTGTCTTTGATACAAAAGTTCGCGATGATTATCTTCTCGGTTAGAAAACTCGCGTTCTCCGTCATATTTCTCCCCAGACATGGTTTGTATTCTGTCACACTTATTAGTTAATTTACCCTGAAAATGAAAAAGACAAATTAATTATTAAATTTACTTAGACATGGTCTTATATAGTTATGCGGACCTGAAAAAAGCCGTGGGATCTCGAGATCCAAAGGAACATTTGCCTTCTGCCAAACCAAATTGAAATTCGTCTCTACGAAAAACGTGCCGGGACTCAAGAGACCCCAGTACTTCCTTGTACGATTACAATGTTCAATAGCAATTTATTAACCTGCTCTGGTGAATTCCTTTATTAATCTTCAAAGAAGGAACACACGAGTGACCGATTATAAGTCTACTGACAACGCAGTGACCTTTGAATACACTTCAATGAAAAATTAGCCGTTTAAATGCACTTCAGAATATGTTGGTATTTATAGCCGTGGGTGGCGTATAAACGCCAAATGTTCAAAATGGTCAGTTAGACGCCAAATGTTCAGAAAGCAAGTCAAGGTTATCGTTCCCGCTGAGAACCTGCAAGTCTGGGCAATTACAAAAACACCATAAGATTATTAGCCACTTATTAGATAAAGACATTTTAATTGTATCACTTAACGACCTGTCTTCGACTTGGTCGTAACTAGGTGATAGAGATAACGAAAACTTCGACGTTTCAAGTGAAGGTCCTTCGTCGCAGCCAGACAAAAGGTCTTAGTTCGAGACGATTTATGTCTTTCACTAGTAGTAACGAAGACAGTTCATTACTAAATGTCACATTATCACTTCACACCACAGGTTTAATCGCACAAGGTGTCAAGGGCTTTTAATACAACTACTAAATAATCTATACAGAATTAATTTCTATCTTTTTTCTAAAATTAAACCGTAGATGATCATCAAACCCATTACCCCTCACAAACTAGAAAATTGACCATAAAATTGTACAAGTTTGTGATTGTTTTCGCAGCTGATCTTTGTGATGAAGGTGTTAATTGATTTATAATTATACAAAATAAACTTTGCAAGGGTTTGCTGCTGAGAGGTATTAAAGCGATTAAAGGTCAACATAGATACATAGACGAGGCGTCTCACACTTTGGATTCCCATTTAAAGTCTATCACTTTGACTGCACCAAACACCACATGAGGCGATAAAACTATTCAGTATAGGTATGATACTGATAAAACTTTCCAGTGAGCATATAAATAAAGTTAGTGTCGTATAGGTTTCCTTCTGTATATAGTAACACTGGATCAATAAGGAATGCCCCTTACTGGACCTCTATGCATGGAGAGCTGATAGACTGACTTATAGAGCTATATACAATATAAATAAAGTTAGTGTAGTTTAGATTTCCTTCTGTAGTAACACTGGACCGATAATGACCCTTACTGGACCTCTATAGGTAAAACAGTTTAGTTCCAGTAAAGCCGGCCGACGATTTATGGTTTAGATGAATGTTAAAACAAGAAACAGTTAGTGGTATGACCTGTGGGCTCATTATTCTCGTACCTCTGCATTGACTTTATTAAATACCATGCACCTAAACCATAAATCGGCTGACTAAAATCATAGCTTGTCTGCCCGGCTTAAGTGTCAAAATGGATTGTTCATTTAATGATTGGCAAGAATTTTATTTTTACTTGACTGCATGTTCAAAAATATATTTTACCCAACCTTCAATTATTAAGTCGAAAATATTATCACCTGACCAATTTCGCTTCGGCACCAACTGCCCCAGACATAATGTCCCTAACGCGCAGTGCGTATACCATCTAACTCTGACAGGCGGTGTTTGTATATATGGTGGGCGTGCAATATAATCATGTGTCTGGGGTGAACTAAATTTTCCAGGTAACCTCTGTATGTCTTCCTGATCATTCGACGTCGCCTAACAAAAGACACCGCGCAGACGAAACGGAAAGATCACTTAGATCGCTCTCGATTGAAGAAACTTAATCCCATTTCGCTTCGGAGCAATAAAGTTTCGCAACAATTTTAACTAAATAATTTTTAAAACCTGCAAGTATAACAATAACCTAAACTACTCCAGAACATCGAAATAGTTTAGTGGATAGTTTTATTATTATTCTGTTTGAACTGTTGTTCCTGGGTGGTCTATAATGTTACTCAAGGTCAAGAAGAAACCGGAGTACCCAGAGAAAACCTGCAGTATTTGGTAGAGTTGAAATGTCTTTTCTCATACGACCAAAAAGTTTAATGGGACAACTACATATTGTAGAAATCACACCCAAGACCAAGTTTAATAAAGAAGTGAACTAACTAACTATAACCGCAGGGCGCACGGAAAAACGCCAATGTCTACAACATTCATATTCTATTTTATGATATTATGGCTGCCTATACGCTTTAAGAATAATCGTGTCCAAACACGACACTGAAATTTCAAAAAAGATTCGAATATTGGCATCGCGTGGGAACTGGTCATTTCCGTTCTATAGAAAAACAATCACTTTGTCTTTGCGCGATTTGTGGCGATTTCCGTGACGAACAATGAAAATTTTCACGCCATTTATTAAGTAGGGCTTAAATCGTTACGTCTATTGTTCAAGAGTTTAAAATGTTTGCGTTATGATTGTATTAAAATAAGAAAATGTAAACTCACTTAATCTTGTATAGGTTAGAGTCTAGATCATGCAATTGAGATATATAAAAGTAGAAATATACTTAAATATAAAATTCACGAGACAAGTTTAGACCATGCAGGAGAAGTTATATTTAAATATATATAAATTACGAAAGGACATCAATATTTTCGATAAGAAATGTTATAACCCATCCCTAGCCCTAGCCCCTAACTATCATGTGTAACCCTCATTAAATAAAGTCTCTATTATTATTATTATAACAAAAAACGCGCTATATAAACAGGCAGCTACGCGGCCACAGGCTAATTTTCCTCAACGCTAATGCTTGGGTCGTAAGGTAAACTGAAAACTACCGAAGCCAGAGCTCCCTGCAGAAGAGCCTGAAATAACAGTCAAAATTGTCCGAAAAAAGACAAACTAAATCAAAATAACTACTGTACTCTGTAGACTAGTAATAGTGTTTTAATAATCGTTCATTATGCATAAAATAAACTAAAATTATTCATATTAACATGCACTGGTCATTGTAATTAAAAATTTTACTTAAAAGTTTTGCCCGGACAAAGCTTCCGACCAATCGAGCATTTGGTAGGAAAAATTGTCATTTAGTCGGAAAACGTCGCCGTTGGACGTGCGACGATTATTTCAGGTCCTGAGACTTGTAGCAAATTATGACCAGAAAAAAATACAGTGTTGAACTTAAAATTATATTTACATGTACACTGCAAACTAACGGGTATTGTCAAAAATATTAATGTAAAATGAATGTAAAATGATATGCGCGTGAATTCATTATATATCCGCTTTGGCGAGAGGTGAACTGCAAGCCCCAACACCTACGCAATCATTAAATGGCAATTATTGCCAACGCATTTACAACTAAAACTGCTTGAAGTTTAACGGTAGAATTTAAATTTTATAACACGATTTTACGCCGCGTAAAAATGTACATGTAACATCAACATGCTTTTATATTTTTCACACTTTTATGGGTAAGTTTAAATACTTAATAATATAAACAATCTATTTTACTTAAAACAAGGTAAACACAAAATATCTCACCTTTATTAATCGCTTATAAAGACAGTCTTTTTCCACTCGAGGTAGCCCAGTTTCATGTAAATTGTAAATGTCGACTGCAACGAAAAAAGAAAGACCGATTTACTTACAATATTTTAATACTAATAATGCTGCATTTAAACGTAAGCTGAGAACTACTGTCAGTGTATTATAAACGAATTTACTTAATACGGAATGTCGAAACCCTAAACCTTATAGCCATATAGGCCTTGCCATATATTGAAAGTAACAATTAAAACATATGAACATTCAACAGTCCTTAAAATAAACAATATTCTTTTCACGTTACATGCAAACGAGGCTATACACAACGCGCATAAAATGAATTCAAATCATGCATATCATAAAACGTATCAAAACAATACGATTTAAGTGAATATAACCAAGTGCTTACCTTTTCCAAAATATGTTTGAAATTTCAACCTTTGCTTTTGCAAAAGCGACGGTTTGATATTGTACAGAAATTAGAGTGTATAAATGTGCACTCAAATTTGAGAGTATATTGTCTTATTAAGTGCCTGAGAAGTGGTCACTAGCACGGCTACATACGAAAACTGAGTGAATCAGGCTGAAAATAGTCTTAAGAACCCCTTGGCGGCTTGTACAAAGACACAACGCCGCTATTTACCGAGGGGGTCCTCAAATACTAAGCGGGAAGACTAAAAAGATCGAAGCGCGGTAACACAAAGCGAAAAACGCGGAACAGAATAAAGTTTCGCGCGCACTTAAACTAGCGGCTTATTACACGCTTAATCGGTGTATAATTTCTCCAAGCGTAAACATAACCTAATTTTTAAGCGCAACTAACCTTTTTGAGCTTGACAAAAACAGCAAGCTGCCTTGATTCTCCGCCTTTGCTCGCCGAAACCGATGCACTTGAAGTTGAAATTCACCGGCTTTAAACCATACCGCCATTCTAGCATATCAGAGACTCAGAGATGGGAGAAATTGATAGGACGATTTTTACAAAAAGCTAATAAAATTCGAAGGCCAGATTAGGCGCGATTAGATTATCTCAAGAGCGATTTTCAAACAAAGAAGTCGATATCGTTGGGAATATAGGGCATTAAATATGAATGAACAAAAACATTTAAAGCGAACGTCGAAAATATTTTTCGCTGGGATTTTGTGATCTTGACTGATAAAAGGAACATCTTTTCCATTGTCTTTTACCTAAATCCCTCTTTAGGGAAACGTTTGCCATTACAGGGGTCTATTACTACCATATTTATTAGTTAAAACATAAATCATATTAAAGCGCACGCAATCAACAGCGTGTATAATGTAAACTTTGAAATTTGTTTCCATAAATCGTCTCTGCATGGATTGATCGCAATTTGGGTTTCTAAAGAGTAAAGTTCTGAAATAAACAAGACATGAAGAAACATATATACTGTAATTGTTGGAGCACCTTATTGATCGGGGTTTGATTCCTGCAATATACAGTTGTCTGCATGATTATATAATTGCTCCTCTGTGGCATATAAGAAGAGTGGTTCAAGTGTTGGCTTATTGGACATCAAGGAAGAACAGTCATATGTCCAGGCATATAGTAAGGGTCATCCCCATTGAAGGATACTATAGCCTTCGCCTTCTAGAGCCGAACTAGTATACCCGTAGAAAACTAGCGGTGTTTGTTAAACCCATAATTTCCATTTGTTCATAACTGTCGTGATTAAGTCATGTTCGACGATGTGAAATAGGCTGGATCAAAATCTGAATCTAACTTGTGTTTGTGTGCTGTATGCAAATCAGTCGTTTGAGATTGTAGAGATAAAAGAACACTTGATTACATCGGCCACTTTGTCGTGGTCACGACTAAATTTACAGTCAAACTGGGAACACTCTTCTCACATGCGACTGAGGCGAAATTATAATCAGACTGCATAGTGGAACGCTGTCACAGAGGTGAAAGCAAATGCCCCAACAACAATCTCATCAGTGACTCTCACCCGCGCTCAGTCTCTCAGAACCTGCAGAGAAATCGATGATAAACGGAGCCATTTAGCCACCGAATAAAACCATTGTTAAAAGAAAGATAAACACTTCCTGCTAACTATGATAATATATTAATACTGGAAATACGTGTTGCAGACGAAAATTATAATATTCATTGGCGCCATACAGCCAGCAGACTTGAAGCAGACAATTTAAACAAATATACTCCGTAGCCTACAGGCAATAATTAGCCGAGAGATGCCGTTGGAATAAAGTCTACTGTTCTATTAATATTATTCATATTAGTTTATTATTAGTCGCATTTATACGGCGTCTATTTCACATCTTTCCATGTCGTTTAAATGGATTTTTGACGATCAAACAATTTCAGGGAATATATAGTTTTAACCATTTTTGCGAGTTCACCCGATATTGGCCTTTTCTATTTTTAGGAATTTTCCGACCTTTAAGCAAAGGTACCAGGGGCAGGGGTGCTGGAAGCACAGGGGCGGTTGACCCCTCATGCAGCGGAGGGGAGCAAGGGTCCATCTCGGCATAAAGATACACTACTTTATATTGAAAACGATATTCACTCAAAAATCATATCTGACGCGCTAAGCTTCCTCTGGCTCTGCATGCACGTAGACTCTGGCGTCTCTGAAAAGATGTAAGTCAAAAAGTGTATTCAACTTCATATTAATATCATCTTCATGCAGAAGTATGAAAAAAACACACTAAACTTCGTCTTCGTAAAATGACTTGATAAGAAAATAATTAACTTATCGTACACATCAACAAAGATTACGGCAACGTATTCGGCTATTTAACGCAAAGTTTTACAATATTATCGGCAAAAGGTTTTGACCGCCTTCGTGGGTGCAATAAAATGTTGAAAAGAGGCCGTAATTTGTTGGCTTAATAAGGCTTTTCATCAACGCCTGTAATCTGATCTGGGCACGTCTCTCGTGCGAAACCGCTAAAGCACGGCGAGACCTCAAAAGTACATTACATTTATTTGTTTTTGTTATGCAAATCATGATATATTCATGATCAACGTCAAAACTTTATTCATAATGACTAATGTGCGAATGGAACACTTCCCGAATTTGCTTCTGAATTATACTATGAAATAGCCTGAACTCATGTCTCAAGGCTGACAGTATGACCCTATTCCAGTTATAGTCAATTTGAGGATGATCATGTGATAACATAAATATATTTCGCTCATTCGAAACGAGAGATACAGGGCCTAATGCATATTGTGTGCACTGTGTTGTGTACAGTGTGTACATTTCGATTGTACATTTCACCATTGCCTTTGACAATTGAAATAGCTGTATAACCGATAATCGTATAATAAAATTCAATTTCCTTGATCGCATGACTGTAAATGACAATACAATCAAATTAACGTTATCTAATCTTTTGCTATTTAAACAAAATTAATCAGTCAGCAAATTTCAGGTCACACGCAGAGCTATTATAAAGCATTTTCACTTTATCAATTCTTCTCTCTTGTAAAAAAAGCTCTCGAAATTTGATAAAATGAAACAAAAACAATCATATAAACCGCTTTGATCTTTAATAATATATTCTAAACCACCATTAAAGCACCCCTTTATTGTGGCCGTAGCATATTTTAAGATTACTAATGCTGTAATAGCAAGTCGGTCCTTCATTATGCAAATTATAGTTCTCTCAAGCAAGAAATATTCTTAATGATTTGCATGTTGTTCCATATGTTGTTGTAAAATGTGACAACCACTTAAACAAATATTGATTTTTCTTAACAGCCTACGCCAATATACAGTCTTGAGAATTAAAACAAGATTTACAGGAAAATGTGGATTCAGCAACGGAACCAATAAGACCTTAAAAAGACCTGGAACACTACTTTATAGTAACTGTCCTATATGATTAGTTGAAGTCGTTGAACTTAAAAAGACATGAAACACTACCTTCACAGTAACTGTCCTATATTAGTTGAAGTCGCTGAACTTAAAAAGACATGAAACACTACCTTCATAGTAACTGTCCTATATTAGTTGAAGTCGTTGAACTTACAGGTGTGGGAAGGTGAAGACTGTCCCACGATTAGTTGAAGTCTTTGAACTTAAAAAAAGACCTGGAACATGCACTACCTTCATAGAAACTGCTTTACGATTAGTTGAAGTTATTGAACTCAAAAATACCTCCAACGCTACCTTCATAGAAACTGTTTTTGGCTGTGGTTAGTTGAAGAAATTGAACTCAAAAAGACCTGGAAGACTACCTTTATAGAAACTGTCCTATGATTAGTTGTAGTTATTGAATGGAAGACTACCTTGATAGAAACTGTTCTATATGATTAGCTGAAGTCACTGAACGTAAAAAGATCTGGAACACTACCTTTATAGAAACTGTTCTATGATTCGTTGAAGTCATTGAACTCAAAAAGACCTAGAATGCATCCTTCATAAAAACTGTCCTTGGCTATATATAGTTGGAGAAATTGAACTCAAAAAGGAACGCTACCTTCCAGACCTTCAAATAAAATGCCTTATGATTAGTTAAAGTCATTGAACTAAAAATATCTGAAACGCTATCTTCATATAGGCCTGCGATAATTATGTAATTTAACAATTTTTTATAATTGTAGTAAAATTAATTGTAGTGTATAGTATGTAAAGGCCAAGGGTATGACATCTCAAAGGCTGACCATTATAGGAATATATTATCCACTAATGCATGTAACAATTTATACACAGGAACCTTCAAAGCAGCCGACCATCAATGACAATCCAGCACCTGCTAACATGTATACATTTGAAATGAAAAGAACAATTTATAGATTGCCTTCTAATGCACAAGGTTAAAAAGGAAAGGTTTAAAATAGCAATGACAACATGGTTACTGCTTAGTAACATATTTTTTACAATGACAACAGTAAGGATAAAAAACAATCAAGGGAATACGACATAATATGCACAACATCAAACAACATCAGCTAAAGCTCCATATATAGATATGGGTATGCGCTCTCCTTTCGATATAAGATGGACTATGCTTCAATCTTGTCTAATATTATATTATAGATGAAGTTTTATATGTGTTTTGTAAAAGGTCACTAACGTAATTGGCTGACGCTGTGTTAGTGTTCCTTGTCGTTTTCATGTTTGTATATAACATTAATAGTTGTGTTAAAACGACAAAAGTAAATAAATAAATAGATATCGCAGATACGTTTTATCAATAAACAGCAAATTTCGGCCCCACTGTACTCTTAGTGTATTATTACTAGATAGTCTCTTTGACTTTGCATAAGTGAAATAGATAATACTTTTGATGTATTGAAACAAGTCGAGGTTCTAACTTTTAGCGTTAAACATCTTGACTCATTTGACTGACTATTTCGCAGAAGTTATTTGAATTTTTAATGCACAAGTTATTTTTCTTCGCTGCATGTCAGGATCGCTTTGCTTTAGCAACATTCTATTTTTAACAGCTGTAGCGCTTCTAAATTTCAGCTGACGTTCTGCCCAGCTGATCTTCAGGTCTGTCATTGCATACCTCATACTGATATAATTTGCTATTCTTTTTCATTTTTTTTATTACTGACTCTTGAAGGTCTTACTCCAGTTACATATGGAGTTCACTGGCAAACATGAGCGGCTTGTTTTAACATGCAAAGCATGTACAAGCACGTACATGTGCCTGGCGCATTCTTGTTTGTTCAAGCCGAGAAGTCACTTTCCGTATAAATTCATTTTGCCCACCTTCAGTCTATACTACCAACTAGAAGTCGTTTAGGAAGACGCTGACTAACTTTCGTGTCACGCGTCTTGCACTCCCTCGATCATACAAGTGTACCTGTATGTACCATTATCACCTTGACTGTGCCATATTATCCTGTCATCTCTTGTTAAATATGCCCAGTATATTTACACCAGACGAACCAAGGTTGACTCGCCTATAACACAAATAGACAACATATTTACTTTGGTTTGCTAGCCCAGTGCTCTACCAAACAAGTTGAACTAGCAAACGAACGGTCACGGGTTTGATTCCCACAGCGATGGAGCAACTTTTCATTTATTGTTGTCGTTCTTGTTGATGTTGATGTTGTCGTCTTCATCGCCGTCGTCGTTGTTGTTGTCGTGGTTGTTGATGTTGTCGTCTTCATCGCCGTCGTCGTCGTTGTTGTTGTTGTTGTTGTTGTTGTCGTCGTCGTTCTTGTTGTTGTCATTGTTGTTGCTTTCGTTGGTGTTGTTGTTATTGTCGTCGCTATTGTTGTACTTCTTGTTGCCACGGTTATCGTCGTAGTTTTTGCTCTTACCACATCATGTTAATTTAGTTTTACTTTACTTACCCTAACATGCCATGTTGTTTTCTCTTGACCATGAGTAAAAATAAAATAATACTGTGAAATAAATTATTTCTGCCCTGAAATACCAAATAAATATGCTATTAAGAAAACTATCTTTAGTTAGTACAGTAACCTTATAAGGCTTATATAAGGTTTGATTAAATTTGTTATCTAGGACAAAATCATAAATATTTCAAATTGCTTACCTTGCCAACATCGTACACTTCATCGCCAGTTATAACCTATAACGATACATTATATCAAACATGAAACAAGCAGCTGCTTGGGTAAAGTCTACCCTCGCTCGAAAACTGACCCCTCGGAGACCTGACAATCGGGTTGTAAAATGTTGGTTACGACTTTACGTCCACCTTCGTGTGATTAACCAAATCACGGAAATAAAAGTCATGTTCACGGAAAACTTTTGCTTCAACTTGCAATGCAACTTCTGAAATGAGCCATGTTATATGTTAAAATGCACGCACAGAAAACAGTGAACACCGCGTTTCACTCTTCATTTTTTTTTTTTGTGCCTTAAGAAAAATATCGGCAACCGATATTATTCATTCATTTTTTTTTTTTTTGCCTTAAGAAAAATATCGGCAAAGTAAAACGAGTTTCATGCTCACAATTTATCTGCGAATATACTTTTTACCTAACATCATTCTGTGTCCAAAATTGCGTTGCAAATCGCAGCAAAAATTGCCTCCTGTAACATGGCCCTAAGGGCAAACTTACTTTAAAATGTGGTGGATTCTGCCGAAATCTGTGGATTGCAAGATCCCGCTTTCTAGATTCTAGAAAAAAATCATTGTTTATGATGTTTCAATGATGCGAGTCTGGATAGGAATTGAGAGAAGCTACAGGCGTTTAAATAATATTTTACGGTATAGTGAGGTTTAGAATCGTATAATTATGGTATGACATTATGTGGTATAGTATGACATAGTATGGTACGATATGGCGAGGTATGGTATGCTTTGATATGGTATACAGTAGTGTTGTATGGTATGCTGTATGGGGTGGTATGGTATGGCATGGTATGGTATGGTATCGTATGGTATGTTTAATATGGTATGATATGGCATTGTATGGTATGATATGATACGATGTGGTATGATATGCCATGGTGTGAAATGATGTGGCATAGTATGCTATGGTATGGTATGGTATGGCGAGGTTTGGTATGGTATGGTATGGTATGGTTTTGGTATGGTATGGTATGGTTTTGGTATGGTATGGTTTTGGTATGGTATGGTTTTGGTATGGTATGGTTTTGGTATGGTATGGTATGGTATGGTATGGAAAGGCATAGTCCTTTGAATTGTCCTTTGAATTGTATTCAGTTGAACGCGATGGCTAAAATGTACCATATATGATACAAAATGGTATGATTTGGCATTGTCATTAAAATCCAACATTTCCAAATTCCCCCTGGCTTGAAGATGTCCTTTGTGTTCTTTTCAAGAACTTCTTAGACACTCGACAACTACTGTAGACGACAAGTAATTTCACACACCTGGTTTATCGAGATTCTTTAAAAAATACAGTCCAGTAAATGTTCTACCATCCTGAAACCGAGCGTCAGTCGGGAGCCTGAAATCCATATATGTACAAAACACGTGCATCACAATTTGAGCGTCCGTCGGGAGGTCTTGATCCCAGCTGCGGCCACGATAGTCACTGCCAGACGTCCAGCGGTAGGTACCCATACAGCTGTCTTGACCAAGTTCTGTGAAAAACGAAGGCACGGTAAAAATTGTCTTGAATAGAATTCCTAATGTAACGTCACCACGAAAGTAGCAAGTTTCTTCTGTTTCCTCCTATCATTACACGGGACAACAAATATAGAATGTGCCTTTCTTGGATCTCTACGGAAAACAATTTAGAACAGATAGAATTAAGCCAAATTAAAAATACATACCTTTAATCCTCTTGACAAGATATTCTTGGTTATAACTGAGTTCCAAGTAAGGTAAAACTGCAGCCAACGTTGGGACATGTTCAGCTTTATTGGTTGACACTTGACGTAAACTTCCGAGACTGATTGCTTTACAAAGCCGGGATAAGAAAAAACATGTTGGACATTGATATACTGTCTTTTACAGAAGGTATTGCTATATACGACAATTTACACTGCACACTCATGCATGGCTGCAGAGGTAATCTAGAGGGACATGGAGAGCCGCTACCTCCATAGTCCAAGGGCAAACTCCAAATTCAAATGTGCGTTTCAAAACTTTAGTTGAATCAATAATTCTGAAGTTACAGGCCAAACTTTATGTGGAGGCATGGGATATCTATCTAAATCTGGAGTAAGTGCTAACGCAAAAACTCATCATTGGGGGATCTGCCTCCGAGCTACTGTTTTGGCTGGCTTGGTGAACCCCAGACTGGGCCTGCCGGCATAGTCTAACTTCATTCGAGGAATTGGTGATATACAATAATCAACAGGCATGCTCCCAAATAAAGGGGTTCAACAGATATCAGTCCGAAATGGTGGAACAAACTTACATCCAATTTGCAGTTCTGAAGATCCCATCTTTTGCAAACCAACGTTGATTTCGTCGATTTCTTTCACGAGTTTGCAAAGCACTGTCAGACTGATCCACTGAAAATGAACAAGTAAAATTAAAAAGTATTAGGAATTAATTAAGTATTTGAATAGAACTGAATGTTGAAGGTATTTTTGTAGATGGAAATTTCGAGCGAATATTTAACAGTTATTCTACGAACTCGAGTCGTATATGAGCTGATAGCGTCGAGTTGGCTATCAGTCATATACGACGACTCGATGAGAGTGAGTAGAATAACTGTTTTATTATATACACAAGCTCTGGATCTGGATACTTTTTTCAAGTAAAACTTGAATTTCCTCTTCATTTAATTGTCCAAATCTGCCAGCCATTTTTCTACTTTTCTCTACTACCAGGATATGAGCTAATATCCTGCTAGTAGAGAACCAATCAGATTGCTGAATACCTCATATCCAGAGCTTGTGTATAACATATAATATTATTATACTAACCTTTCGTAGGTTCTCAGTCCAAACATCTAAATCTTGTCTCGTCGCTCCAAACTTTGACCAAAGCTGAACAAAAAATTTGAATCAATATTACGATTATAGACAAATAAAAAATGTGATAACTTTACAACTTGAATGTCGTGGGTAAGCACCACTTCATCTTACATGCAGGGATATTTTGGATCTGCCAGTCAAGTGTATACATAAGGTTTGTGTAAAATATTGGGTAAAATGTTGGGTAGAATGTTGGGTAGAATGTTGGGTAGAATGTTTGGTAAAATGTTGTGTAAAATGTTGTGTGTTTAGGTTATACAGATCCAAATTATGCCTCGAAGATGAAGTACCTAGTAGTTCTGGTTTACCAACCTCTTCAGCTTGAGGGCTCATATGACCAAACTCATCCTCATCTTTCGCAGTAGCGGTGAGTGGACTCCTGTAAAAAATATCATTAAGTTTAAGTTAAAGTATAGCACAATGAATCTATAAATCTTTATGAAATTTAGAGCAAGAAAGTTTTAAAGACAGATATTTAGGCTAATCTTGGGCTATTCACTATTTCACTGCCCTAGTTGGACCACTACAGTCTGTACGGAGAATACTTTTGAGCTGACAGAGCTGTTTCGTCATAAAAAACTTTAAGTTGATTAAAACACTTACTAGACTTACCTAGTTCCAATTTTATAAACAGAGAGTGGTGTACTGTACTCAGTGTAAGTGTTATAAGGAGACCATTGGTACGGACTGTGAGACATATTCATCAGACCACTCGTATTGGCCATACTGGAGTAACCATCTGAAAAACGATAAGTTTAATTTTTAATTTATTTGCTTCGCCACATAAATTACATTACAGTACAGTACCATAAAACATATTCATATACAGACAAAAATACAGCACAAGGCACAGTAACCGCAGCAGCAAATAAGCCAATTACTGCAGGCCCACAGTATTATTATTGTAATAAAAGCAATTGCAAAATACACATTTTATTATGAAAATGCATGTTAGAAAAATGCATGGCCAATTGCAATTGGGCCTCAGAAAGTCAATTTTAGCAATAGGAAACATAACTTAGGAGAAAATCACAGTGATCTGAAAACCGTGAGTGTAAAAATTCAAAAAGATAAGTGGGAAAAATATGAAATGTTCA
Source organism: Trachythela sp. YZ-2020 (assembly GCA_016169945.1). Lineage (NCBI taxonomy): Eukaryota > Metazoa > Cnidaria > Anthozoa > Malacalcyonacea > Clavulariidae > Trachythela > Trachythela sp. YZ-2020. The sequence continues at coordinate 1,764,592 of JADLSH010000098.1, read as the reverse complement.
GACAATATTTTCTACTATACCAGCACACACTCAAGCCGCTCATGTCACTTGCAGGTAATCTGGTTACTGCAGATCCCAACATCTGAAATACATGTTAGACCATGAACTCAATTACTAAACAATACCTCTGTGTAACATTTCTCTTTTATCTTCCTCTGTTTGCAGATAGCTATTCAGACCATCAGCATTCTTAATACGATCATCTGAAACTGGAAAATTAATATATGTTGTTGTTAACTTAATGCCATAACTAGTGGCAAGAATTTTTGCATTTTCTGTAAGAAATTTTAAATGAATAATTAAAAAAAATGACTTACATGGTGAATTACTGGGAGATGGATACTTTGCCATGTGACTAAAAAATAAGAAAAATAAGAAATTTTGTGCAATAAACTCAAAATTAGGAGGTCAATCAAGTACTTTGATTGACAACTCTGGTTAATAAAATATTTACCTGGTATCTAATGATGTCATTGTAATATCATTATAGTGAACAGGAGAAAATTTGCTTGGAGAATATGGACTGTTACTTCCTATTAACTAGAAAAGCAAGCATACAACACAATAATTTTAACAGTGTGCAATACAACAGTCGATCATCGACCATTTTCCAAGAAAATTGCTGATACATCAGAGGCATGGACATGCATTTAATGGCTGACCATTTTGCTTGATTCTCATGAAAATATGCAAGTGAAGCAATTACAATACAATGTATGGTACAACTTTTCTGTTTCGAGTTCTATAAATAATTAGTATCTGACCATGTCTGACCACAATTTGGGTTGGTCCAACATATTGACACACCAAGTTTTGAGAATTATATTGCAGTCTCTGATAAGCTTTACCATCATTTGCAGTTAAACATGTCGAGCAGTTACAGATATAGACATTTTGTCTATTCTCACAGGACTGTCTGAATACCCAACTGACTGATTGACCATCCAACTGACTGACCTACTGCCCATCCAACCGACCGACCTACTGTCCATCCAACCGTCCATCCAACCTACTGTCCATCCAACCGACCGACCTACTGTCCATCCAACCTACTGTCCATCCAACCGACCGACCTACTGTCCGTCCAACCTACTGTCCATCCAACCGACCGACCTACTGTCCGTCCAAAACGACCAACCTACTGCCCATCCAACCAACCTGTCCACAAATGATGTTGTCAACCTTGTCTACCGTTTATATTTATCAGTGTTGTACCAAAATTCAGACCGGCCTTTCCTTACCCTGTTTCTAAGTGTCATATTTCCAGTAGGCATTTGATAGACAGACATGTCAGGTTGATATCCAGGACTATAACAAGTTCCGGACATACTGTTTGACATCATGCCGAAAGAATTTAATCCAGACATAGATTGCATAGGGGATGTCATCACACTCCATTGGTTAGTTACTGTTGATGGGGATGATATAGGGATAACTGGAGACATTTTATAGGTACTTGTGCATGGACTGTGTTGGTGGTGTAAGGGATCTTGAGGGTTTTTTGGTTTCACTGGTGAGAAACGTGAATCTAGAGATGGAATTGTAAAGCATAAGGCCGCGTTCACATGTATCCGGATTTGTTTGTATCTCCGAACATTTTGTTGTGAATTCAAAAAGTTATGCGTCCACACATATCTGGATTTGTTGCATTTTCGACCGTCCATACGTATCTGTGAAAACTATATGAATACGCTAGTATTGAGGACATGTGTGGATGGCATATCTGCGACAAAATGTTTGCGGATATATGTGTGGATAGACCTAAAGTCGAGTGGATGGGGAGTGTTGAGCTTTTCTGGAATAACCCATTCTCAGCTTTTAAGATGCAAAATGCAATGATGACATTTAGAACTCGAAAATTGAAAAAATACAAGATTGCAGGTATCAAGGTAGTACCTCTGGGATTTACAGCGAGTAGTTGATACTGTTTTGGTGTCAACATGACAGGATTTTCCATTAGCCATGAGAGAAATATGATGATCTCAGAAAGGAATCTTAATGAACACCAGATGGCAATAATAACCTCTAGAAAAATTACAAATAAATCTTACTAGACAGGTGATAATAACTTGAATGTGTGGGCCAGTGTAGGTAGAGTCTAACAAAGATTCGGAGGTTGACCAGACGAAGGGCCTTTGCTCGAAATGTCGAAGTTCTTATTGTATTTTTCAGGTAGTTTTACCTACTCAACCGTCGGGCCCGCAGTAATTCATTATGTACGTGTTTTTGTCCTGTTATGTAACGTAACATTATGTTTCATCGGCAAAGTTTATAAATCAAAAAATAAAAATCTTACTAGACAGGTACTTGTTGACAAATAGCTACAGACAATGTTACTAGGCTACTAAACTAGGTTTACAGGGCCGCCGAGTGAATTTTCTCTGTGGGCCCCTATGATGTCATTATTTTCAAACAACAGAGAAAGATTAAAACTGTGCTATAAAGGCATATAAGGGGTCCCAACAAGAATGCAAGTGGAACTAACTTAAAAAGCTCCCCCAATTTCAAAAATGCTCTCAATCTGCAAGTGGGTCCTTACACCGACCCCTGCATTTTGAGGGGGCCTGCTCAATTTAGGCTCTTTCTCAAGTTGGGGGCCCCTATTAGGTTGGGGGCCCAGGGGAAATTTCCCCCCCCCCCTGCCCCCCTTTTGGCAGCCTTGCATGTATATGGCACTTCCAATTAAATTGCAAGAAAATACCTAAGTCACAGATAAATGTGAAATTTCATCCTTAGATCCAAACAACACTAAAAACTAGACATTACCTATGTACCAGAATACAGCTTGATATGTCACATTCAAAATTTGAAATACTGTGCCATATAAACTAAAACAAATTTACACATTAAAAATAGAATAGATTACACTGTTAATATTAAACGACCCAACTACTTTCCAACACTCTTAAAACTAAAAAAAAACCAGATCAAAACTTACACTTCTGAGATGGCAAATGCCGCCAAAATCAAATTCATGAATGCCCAAAACAGACCAAAACGTATTCGTCTACTTGACTTGTATTTCTCATACGAGGACTGTACGACCGCAGCTTCACTACGGTTTATATAACTTTGCTGCATGACTGTGATATTTTCAATATAGCTTGTTTTATTTTGAAAAGGAAACGGTTTGAAGTCTAATTTTAAAAACTTGCTGTCAAAAGGCGGCCATATTGGATCCTATTGCGGATTTCGGCTGACCGGTAGTACTGACGGCTCACTACGTTCAAAATTGGTTCAAAACATATTATAAAATAACATGTATATAACGCGTGCTCTGATTGGTCAAAACCCGCGTTTGGATCAGGCCATCCAAACACGGAAGACTATCGTGTTGCTGTTATTTTATAAAACAATTACTTTATGGTTCCGTGTTTGGATGGCCTGATCCAAACACGCGGGAATGTTGCGAGAGTTAAGAAAAGCTCGCAAAATCACTCGCTTTCGGCTCGAGATTTCGCGCGTCTAGTGCTAGAGCGTCGTATGTTACATTTAGTCAAGGTTTCGGCTATCCCAACGCTATCGTTAGGGGTGAGTTATAGTGGCTTACCAACCGGTATCGAACGAACTGAGAGGGAGAGTGCCGGCGGCCCCTAGACCATGATGCCTGGCACCCTTTGCTTCGGTGATGTCAATCCATACGCATGCGTACTACAGGCGACTAAACTGCACGCATGCGTAAATTAAGTGTATCAAATCGGGATTTTTTTCATTCGACTTTTTCGCGATTATAGTACAATTACAAACTTGAGTCTTTGGAGTTATAAATAAAACTTTATAACTTTATAAGAGATTATAAGATATAACGAAATTCAAAAAATAAAAAGTACCCCGGCCCATCAGTCCATACCTCCCGACTTCTGGCCCGACACATGAACCGTCTCGTGCTAGTGCTTCGTATGTTACGTTTAGTCAAGGTTTCGGCTATCCCAACGTTATGGGATGCCTGGCACCCTTTTCGCAAGACCCTGTGATCGGTAACTCCATGCCACAACAATAATACACAGTGGCGCGTTCGTATTTATGTACGTAACACTCGGGTGATTCTGGGCTTGTGGTGACGCGTTCATTGACCACTGCGAAACCCAGAGGTATAAACTTTGTTACAACTTTGTTTTAACAAAGTATATTTTTCTATATTACAAAGTTCGTCACGCGTTACAAATTACTTTAGACATTGTAGAACATAGTAAATATGGTATTGGGAAATGAGTAATATTTTTATAAAATAAACATTTTATAGGAAATTCGGCTGTAATCACAAGGAGTGTCGAGAATAGGGAAAATTCGTTTTAGTTTGCAATAATGGCGTTGTTTTGTGAAAAGAAACAAGATGTGCAAGTCCACCATCTTTCCCAACAATTGGCAGAAGCCGTGGAAGTTATATTGAATCCACCAGCCATTTCTTGAGGGTCTTCAAGAACTTTGGAAATCCCAAAATCACCAAGTTTTAATATTATACAAAAGGCTAAGGAAGATGGGAAAGTAATTTGCCCTATTAAACTGTCACGCTTCTGGTGGCAAAATAAATATGCATATTAAAAATTTAATAAAGCACCTGTGGAGGAGGTCACCATTTGAATTCTCATCAGATTTGAACAGATCTCGAAGGTGGTCCTGAAGGAGAGCGAGGTTCTTGTAGCCCCCTGAGGCTACACCTCTTATTTTAATAGGAAAACCCCTGTCAAAAACCTATATTTTAATTCTATTGGGGGGGGCAGGGTGTAGGGCTGTTCAATTGCTCATTTTTGTAGAGGGGTTAATTAGTAAATTTTCCCACTAAAAGCAGTCCCTTGTGTACTGAAGAGTAAAATGTTGCAGACCCTCTCATGTAATAGATTCACACAATTTTTCCCTTGTCAAGTAAGATCATGTGGCTTTGAACAGAGGGAAATAATATGATGGCACAGTACCACTTTATACTGTAATGGGTTAAGAACTCAGTACAACACTTTTAAAATAGAAAAACAAACATAAATTTTAAAACTTTATTTCAAAATGCCTGTTGGCAATGGTACATTTTCTTGGAAGCCCCAAAGCACTATCTAGGTAGTCCAATACACAACATTTACATGATTAGTATCTCCTGGAATAATATCAACCATGTTATACAAGATTATTTGTTTAACAGCTATTCATTATGGTTAAACTGACAAAGATCTGTCATGTTAATTAAATTTTGTCAAAGTTTTGAAATAACCGAATATTTCAAAACGAACATTTTGCTGAAAAAGCTGTTGAGAATTTTTTCAAACAACTTAACAACCGAAAAAGTTAAATTGATTTAAATACTTGAATATGCTATAAAATGCACAATATATATGTGGATGTTCATATAACACATGGTGTTTTCTAGGATGATTAAAATTATTTGATGCCAGTAACTTACCTTTTCTAGTATCGGAGTAGTTTTATTAGAAATCGAGTGCCTGGGTTTACATTAAACCACATAGTCTATACATGTTCTATTCACATGGTGAAATTGTGAATTCTAACATCTCAGATAATGAGATAACTTTGCATTATGTTAATATACAGATTAGTGTTTTTATATACAAACAGATCTAACAGAAGTCACAAGAGAAATTGTCTATTTGTTTGACATTGCAAGGAGTGTGATGCCAGCTGCGCCGATTGCGCCCATTGCAAATACTCCAGTCCAAAATGACTTTGGTGGCTTGTTCCCATGAAAATGATCCACAAATCCATCCTATATAGAGGAATGAAATAATTAGAATTTCATACAAATATTTTCTTCATCATATCAATATTTTTGAGAACTAAAGAACTATATTAATAACCATTAATGCTTACATTTAACCCATTAATGCACATTAAACACCTTCCCCAGGACAAGGAAAATTGTCTGGCACTAGGGACCAGTGGGGGCGGAGGGAATATGGATGGGCCACCAATTTTTTTCCCATCAATTTCTGTGGGCCATCAACCAATTTATGAATAAATGGATGGACCATGAAATAAAATGAACAAATTTTCATTTGTATCACAATAACTATTATTACAATAACAAAACTGATGCCCAGTTCAACATAACATACTCTATAGACACTGTATGAGTAGGGTGGGTCATGAAACATTTTCAATAATTTGTGACGGGCCATGAAATTTTGTCGAGTTACGGATGATAGGCCAATGAAATTTTTCGCGAAAACTCATTTTCCCCTCCACCCTTTCCTAGCAGTTACTTTATGACTGGTCCCTTAAACAGAGCAAAGGCACAGTAGGGAGCTTGGCACTTAATGGGTTAAATTTGTGTATTTCTTTTGAGAAAACACAATCTAAATCTGAGAGAATTCCCCAACTAATCATATGACTGAATGAAGAAAATCTATTGTCTTAAAAATAATTTGTCTGATCATCTATGCATTAGATGATGAAATATAATGTCAGCCAATGTAAACATTTATTTTTCGGGTTAATGAAGGTCATTTCCAAGAACAAATTAGTTTCCACACAGCATCAATGAAATTTTGACAGCTCTTAAACTGTGTATATAGTCTGTTATTACCAACAGTAACAGTGACGATGACACCAGAATATTAACAATTGTGGTCACCATCACAAGACTACCCACAGGTTCATTCATAACCAAGGACCAATGACTTGACATGGTCATTCTTGCCAAGTCTGGAAAATTGTTACATAATTATACTTTATATAAACTTTGATATAACTATTGAAACTAGGAAATATTGTTAATAACACGTTACATATCCGGTGGTTTTGACTATTTTCGTTATACAAATTGCGAATCTTTCGTGAAATCAACGATGTTAGAAATCCTTCTATCAAATCTAGTAAAAATGTAGCTATGGTTGAAATTTCAACTAAATATCATTCAATCCTAAACAATGACGAACGAGTCTACGTTAAACCATTAACAAATTAATGGGAAATATATGAAATTTACTATAATTTAAAAGGAAGCAATTCACATACCCAGCCACCCTTTTGAATAATCCAAGGAATGAGGTGAACACGGATAAATTCTAAGAGCCACTGAATCACTTCACACACCATTTCAGGGTGTTCTTGTTCAACAAAATGATGAGCTACAACGCCAGTGAAAGTTATCAGCGAAACGATTCTTCCCCAATTCACCCCAGTTGAAAATATCTCCTCTGCAATGCTGTTAAAATTTCTCTTCGCTTGAAAATCTGACAAATCTACCTTGAAGCATATTTGCTGAAAAAGCTGCTCGTGTTGGTCTTCTAAGTTCATAGCTAGATCCCGAAGATTATTCGCTTTGTTGCTTGGTTGACTTGGAGGCACTAAAATTTCACGGGGAAGTCCACGCAAACATGACTGCTTGAATTTCGATCTCAAACGGAAACCGACGTAGTCGACGACTAACTCTCTAGTTTCTTTTACAAAAGCTTCACAAAAAGCATCGGCATACTCTTCAGTTGGGCTGTCTTGGCTATCCGACGACGAACAATCGCTACATGAGTCGAATGACATTATACAACTTCGGTAATGGCGGCCTTTTATCTCCGAATGGCGGCGAACTTTATATTTCTCCTTTTTATACGTCGACCTGTTTCTTCTTTGTCGTAAGACAACAAGTAATTCACAGTCTTCAGTAAGTTTTGGCGTATTGGTTTTGAAGTTTCCTTTGAAAACAAATGAAGAAATACCGTCTCTATCACGCAGTCCAATTTACAAGAAGTACAAACAACAGCATAAAACGTAAACACAACAAAAGTGAAACCACGTAGTTTCCCCATAAATACTTACTGTTTAGTCTTGAATGAAAGTGGTAGGATATGTACTAATATTTAACTACAACTGGGTTGATTTTACAGGTTGGAAGCGAGTAAAAGAGACTAAAGAAAGAGTAGTATTATGGTTGAAACCTTACTTGAACTTCGACAAAGTCAAACGCCAAGGAACTGAACTGGTGGCAAAAACATGATTGACATTTTGGCATCCGTCTCCTGGAACCAGCCAATCACATGTAAGAAAAAATCAAATACTTCAATATGATTGGCTGAAGAAAACATCTGGCTTATTCATGATTACTTTCTGTCGCGACACAGAAAGTTTGTTTACGTTTTCCATTTTTTACGGATTATGGCAAATTTGACAGAAAGTCATGATATAAATGTGCGTTTAACATTTCACTCCTTTTTACAGGTTCAACCTCTCTTACAGGGCATTTGCTTGTAGTCGCTCCCAAATGACGAATTTGTATTAAATCTAAACAAATCGTGAATGAAATTTGATTCAAATATGAATGAGTCATGATTTTCAAAGAAGCCGACATTTCCTGTTTTCTTTTTCCGTCTGAAATTTATCCTAAGATAATCCTCTACTTGTTCATATTCGCAGAACGCGAAAGAGTTAAGAGCTTAGGTCATTAATACTAATATTGGAGTGAATACTATATAAAGGTCGACAAAATTTTAAATATTTAAAACCAACCAAAATAAATATTTACTACACAGAGATAAGGAGTCATTCACCTTGGCCGCAACACTCTGCGAGTATAAAAGGTATAGTACAATCAATGGCCTTGCGGTTTTCCGCATTTTAATTCATTTTCATACAAGCTCGTGAAAAATACGCACAAGTTATGTCAGTTTTTCGATGTTAAAAAGTTAAAAATTCATTTTTTATGTGTTTACGTTTCCATCCTTGTCACGTCCTTAAGAAATGTGCGAAACACTCAACATTAAAATGAGCCGGGTATATTTTTAATATATTTTTAAAATGAGCCGGTATTATTTTGCACAAAGTCCGTTTAAAAGCTACCTGAAGAATAAACCATTTTGATTGGTCGACACAAACAATCGGAAGCCTATATATCGGAAGTACAAAAGACGCCGATTTACTACATTTTCGCGGGAAAGGTCAGGATCAAAACATCGCGGCTTGTAAAGTGACGTCCAGTCTAGTTTAAAAGGAGTCCAGTTGTGATCATCTGCTCAAGTAACAAGTAAGTTCATGTTATTTTATAAGTAGGTAAAAAAAGTGTTGGTTTTGTTGTAAGATACAAGGAAATAATATATATTTTACATGTAACTGGGACGATCGCGTAGTATTTTTACTATGTTGTGCTAGGGCACTTGAAAATATTATTTTTGTCTTGTAAATATATTAAAGACTGGGCAAGTTCAAACATGTCTGATCTCTCGTTAAATTGATGTGAAAGGTTTATTGCAGGGTAAAACCACTAGGGAATATGAAATATATACAAAGTTTACTACCATTCATAATAAATCAATTGTGTGATCATGTGTGAAAGCCAATGACGTTCGTCTCAAAAGTGCAAACAATTCGTTCAGTTATCTTCAACACAAATGTTTCTTTCTTCTTGTAGCTGCGATAAAGAGCTGTTAAAGATTCATTGGAGATATTTTCAAGACTATCAGTATCCAGGAAAGAAGTACTTTTGGTTACTTGGGTTCCTTTAGCGGTTCTGTTGAATCAGCTATTTTCTTTCAAAATTCAAAGGACCTGCTGACAACGATTGAAAAGGCTCTTCGGGTGCCAAAAATGAACTCGAAAGGCGATCAGAACTCAAGGCAAGAATCCACATTATCAGACGATGAGAAAAAGGACTCAAAAGCAACAGGATTGACAGAAGAAAAGACAAAACTCTGCAAAGAGATCGGGCAAATACTTTCTCGAGTTGGGGACGAATTCGAACAGTGTTTTTCGTCCAGATATGTAGCTGTTTGCGCCGTTGTGGCTGTTCCAAAAAACCCGAAGTGAAAACGAAAACCAGAGGGGGAAACCTCGATATTGCATATCAACACTTATCAACATTCAATCAATTGTAAATATGTACAAAAAACGTTTGTGTGAACTTATTTAATAGTGTTTTGAAAACATTTATACAGTATATAAATGGGATATATATTAATATAGATTTACTGAGTAGAACTCGGATAAATATATGTAAATAGTTTAGTATGTTTTCTGAGTTACATTGCCATGAGAGTGGATGTGAAAGTTGCTTTCAAGCTTTCAGTTATATATAATAGGCTGTGAATAGACCGTTTTTGTAAATACGTTTATACCTTAACAACTTTGCTGGACAAAAGAAGACCTTTATAGACTTTAGGATTAAATATTGTGTATAAATAATTGATATAAATAAACCACGACTATGTTAATTGATTCGTGTCAATTGTTCAACAAAACGTCTTTGTAATCCGGAAATTGGGTGAAACGACGTACTGGTGAAAACCACTGTGAAAACTAAAAACTCTTTCCAGCTGCGCCATATTGAATTTCGGTAAAAAGATATTGCGTCATACCCAAAAATAGATTTTTGTTCTGGAACAGCACAAAATCTGTAATTTTACGAAATTGACTTTAGAAAAGTTAAACAATAGATCACACATTTTCAATGACTCAATAAGACCGGATATGGAGGGTAATTAATTTTTCTATAGATGATTTTTAAAATCAGAACAAACTTTGACGTGCCCAGATTTGTTCTCAATACACTCTTTCGATAATTACGTCACATCCGGCCAAATGACGTAATTATCGAAAGAGTCTATTGATAAAATGTTTCATTTTTTTCGTGATATGCACTTCAGGATATATAAAAGTATGCAAAATTAGCTTTTTTGTAGTAACCAGACAACTGCTCAACGTCACGAATCCCCTGTACGGACGAGCAAATTATTTAGATTCACGTCTACTTACTACTTAGGTTCAAGCACTATAGTTCAAGCCCAGCTAGATCGGGGCAGAAATAAAGCCAGAAAATATGTCAGTCAAGATGTATCATGCGTCATACACGCATTCTTCACGTGTTTTTCATGTGCAAACCAGACTACCATCGTTGCGTCATACACGCATTCTTCACGTGTTTTTCATGTGCAAACCAGACTACCATCGTGTGATGTTCATGTGAAATTCATTTATTAACCTTTGCCTGAAAATAGCGCTAGTAGCACAGTGCATTGTTGGTTAGAGCATGCCTTTCACCTTTGGAAGCGAGGTTCGATTCCTGCGTGGTTGCATGAATGATCAAATAACTTCATCTCAGGAGTCGCAGGCAAGAAAAGTACTTCCAGTTGACTCTATCCGGAGTATCTTGTCTCCAGGTACTCCAGTTTCCTCCTGTAGGAACACTGGACCAATATGGGATGACTCTTACACTTTTTGTATGTGACCAAGGTGGCGTTATCAAACTTTGGTTCGAACAGTCGAAGACTATTCAATTACAATTGTGTTTTTGAAAGAGGTTTTGTCACACACTTTGATCAAAGACTACTCTGATTCGATAATGTAAACCATCCTATATATAGCATGCAAATTGCATTCTTTTTTAATATTTGCAATGGAATATATTAAAGATTATATAAATAAATTAGTTACATCATTTTGTGATAAAAAGCTTTAGTTACAATATATACAATTACTGAACAAATATTTACTATAGTTTCCTTGGCAACTCAAACATTTTCAGTTGTTTTTCTGCAAAATGGACAGTGTCCTTTCTGTAGTACTAGTAAGTCGTAGTCCTCTGTGTGGAACATCTAAAACACGAGAATTTGTGTACATAGGTCATCATGTAAGGTTGCTCGTAAAGTCAAGGTGACTCCCTACTGAATTTTTGACAAGAGTGAAATGTTTATGAGCATATCATATGTAATCTATTCTACAGGAAAGAGGATTGGAAAACAACAATAAGTTAGGTCTTAGGAGGCATGCGGGTGGCAGATGCGGTTAGCGCACTGTCCCTTATCTCTGAGTAAAGCCAGTTATACAGCAGGTCGAGGGCAAGGATGTACTTCGGTTGGGTAACTTTCCTGTGCTTGATAAGTTGAGATTGGTTGGTTCTCTCCTGTGCTTCGAGGGTTTTCCTCCGGAACAATGTTTCCGCAACAATATTTCCTGGTTTACCTTAGTTCTAAGTCTTAGTCGTTTCTTTTTCATGTAATGAATAATAATTAATCATCTAGTCACTTTTATCTTCAGTCAATGTAAAACATATTTGTCTAATCACCCTGATTCATTGCATTACCAGATTATATATGTTGGTGGTCATTAGACAAAAGTGACAATCTTCTAATGCACGAGACTTCGCATTTTACTCAACAACATATACCCTAGACTAGGACAGGGACCCTAGGACCTACGACATATTCCCTAGGGCAGGGGGACCATACCCCAACCCTACTTTTCGCTGCATAAAGATAAAATTGAATATGAGATACAGAATCCTACCCCCCCCCACCTTTAAACTTTTATCTTGGCCTATGAGCACACCTTGCACAAATTTTAACGAACTATGTCTAATACGTTTTTCTTGGGAGATCTTGCCGACAGAAAGTCAAGTACATGCATTAATTATTCATGTATTAGACATTAAAATATTTTGCAACGACCGGAAAAGCAAAACAAACTTTGTTAATTTCTTATCCAAATTTCATCCGCATTCAACCACCCCTCCCTTAGTATATTTTCAAGTTATCTCCCAAAATTGGGGAGCCACGTGATCAGCACCAATTTCCTCCACAAGAGGGAAGAGCCTGGGAACAAAGCTGAATCGAGTGTCACTTACCCTGTTGCAGGATTGACAGAGCGTAATTGCGACATCGGGCATAATTGATTTATAATAGTTAAATTTCAACGGTTGTGGCCATCTCTTAATAAATACTTCATGACGATTCATTGACTGTAGTACAGCACGACCAACTTTGACTGGGGTGAACTCCGTTCCTCCTTGCTGATGAAAGAAATTACAAGCAAAATATTGTTTCTCAATAATATACGATTACGTTTTTTCACAATAATATGACAAACATAGATGTCCAGTGTGTAGGTAGTATTCTGTAATAAGCTGTCGTGGTTTGTGTCTGTACAGTACTACCTGAAAATGATTAAAAACACTTCAAATTTGGCTACTAAATATTACCTCAAAGCTCATTAGTTTCTCTGTGAATGGATCGTCATCATCTGCACCATCTGGTTCATCTGAAATCTGCAACGACTGTACATCTGATGTACTGGTTAAGAATGATAACAGTGATGGATCCAGCTTCACCTGGTAGGGGTAGGGGGGGTGTGTGGGTGCTGAGTGGGTGCTGGTCATGAAACAGGGCCCAACCGCCGATCGACTGCATCATCACTGAATGAACTATGGGAAACCAGCCCCGGTAGGATCCAGCGGCCGAGTTTGTCAGACGATTTTTGAAAAAATATGGTTGCCTAAATGGTCAGAGATGCCCCAAAACGCCCAATATTTTATTTCTGTTTGACAATTTCCTAGTCAAAAACCAAGCGGGTGTGCTCCCCCTGTAGAAAGAAAAGTAGGTAGGGAACTATGCAGTAACTTTCAATTTCATGTCTAGAAAACAAACGTTGAGTAAAAGGATACTGCCCATATCAACTTCGTTCCATTGTGATTTTTCTTTTCGTTTTGTTGGAACATCTGCTTCAATCAATTTCACCGCTTCTTCATCGCTAACATACAAAGTGATAACAAAATGAACAAACCCTTAATCTCAAGTGCTTTAATACCTTGAAGTCGCAATATCACGGTAAAAACATCTATTTATCTAATGTCGTACCTTATTCCATCTTCAAGGACAAATTCAACAAGAGGCAACACATCTGGGATAAATAAAGTTTTAATGAATATAGTTTTGTGCGTATTTCACTTATGCGATCGGGATGAGACTCCTACAAAGGCTGCAATAAGCATGCAGTTTTGTGATTATGATTTCGTCTCAGTCAGTCACAAGTGAGAAGAGTGCTTCCAGTTAGGCTACACCCAACACCGCAGGTTTTCTCTTGGTACTTCGGTTCCACCTGTAGTGGCACTGAACCAATAAGAGATGATGCTTACTGAAGCTCTAGGGGTATAGTTTAGTTTAGTTTCCTCCTGTAGTAACGCTACAATAGACGAATAAGAAGAGATGATGCTTACTGAAGCTCTAGGGATATAGTTTAGTTTAGTTTCCTCCTGTAGTAACACTACAATAGACCAATAACAGATGATGCTTACTGAACCTCTAGGGGTATAGTTTAGTTTAGGTTTCCTCCTGTAGTAACACTACAATAGACCAATAACAGATGATGCTTACTGAACCTCTAGGGGTATATTTTAGTTTAGGTTTCCTCCTGTAGTAACACTACAATAGACCAATAACAGATGATGCTTACTGAACCTCTAGGGGTATAGTTTAGTTTAGGTTTCCTCCTGTAGTAACACTACAATAGACGAATAACAGATGATGCTTACTGAACCTCTAGGAGTATAGTTTAGTTCAGGTTCCCTCCTGTAGTAACACTACAATAGACCAATAACAGATGATGCTTACTGAAGCTCTAGGAGTATAGTTTAGTTTAGGGTTCCTCTTGTAGTAACACTACACTAGACTAATAAGAGATGACCCTTAGAGAGAAATAGAGCTATCCAGAATAAAGTTATTTTAGTGCAGGTTTCACCCTGTAGTTATAAACACTGGACCAACAGGGGACAGCCTAAATGGACTCTATATATGGAGAGCAGATCCAATATAAATATAGCCATTTTTGTTTAAAATATTAATATATTTAACATATTTCTCACCAAATGAGGAGAATGAGAAAACAAACGGCTGTCTACAGTTAATGCAATGGTTTCCTTTGCTATTCAATAATGGATTGGTGGTAGAACATCGGTAACACAATGGTAGAACCTCCTGGAATATTAACAACATCGCACGATCAGTAATTGGCGAGGGACGGGAAGGAGTGGGGGGGGAGGTGAAATGTTAGCATTAATGTTTACCATTGATTACCTCATTGTCGGAGAAAGGTTTTGACCTGATTGTTATACTTCCAACATCAATCAGTTCTTGAAATCGCGAAGGTACCTTGAGGGACTGGGAACAAAAATCACTCATTAATATGCGAGTCATGACTTAACAAGACAATACATTTTGTACCCAATAGACAATTCTCGTATTTGCTCGAGTGCGCACGAAACAATTTCAACGATAAGAGGTCAAGACTGCATGACAATGACTTAAATTGGATCACATTGCCAGCCACGAATTCAAGCTGTTGTTTCGTGTACACACAAGCAAATTTGCGGGAAGTGTCTATTGCCAGCAAATCTTCAGATCTCCAGTTCCCGGCAACATCGCCCGAAAGCAACACACCTGTAACTTGTCATAAGCATAGCGCGCCATTTTGTAAGCACCCAGATGTTTGCCTTGCTTTGAAAGTGCGAACAATGTAGCACTGGACTATAGTTAAGGACACAACTTTCATGGACATCTTCACTGGTCAACCCTCCTACAACATTTTTGCTTCCGTTTGGCTGAGCTGTGAGTGCATAAAGGGAACTCCAATGCACACTCCCGCCCGTTATCCAATTTTTATGCAATTGACTTGTTCTAGTTTGACATAGAAACGAGACTTGAGGAAACATTAGCCGAAGCTTTGCTAACGGATGCTCTCTTCAGGGAACACCCATGCAAGTAGGCATGCATATAAAGAACACAAAGGATACACTCTTGATATTCCCAATGGTGTTTCTTTCAACAATAAATGCAACAGGTAACGAGCAATGTTAAACAACGCCTCAGGAAGATGATCTGTAAATGGTTCGTCCTGAAAATACGGGAAAAATGCAAATGAAGTTAAAAATAGAAAAGAGAAGGAAACTTGGAGAAATAAAAGAAATTAATCTAACCGTGTATCGTTGAATAGAATGATAAAGATGATAAATTTCAGCCTTGGTTTGATATTCGTAAAACTTCCTTAGCATTTCAGCGTCCGTTTTCCCGTCTACGAGAAAATAATTATTTAGTGAGAAAGGAGCTATATGGCTCCCAACCTCGTCCCGGCCACCCAGAAACATTTTGGGGCCCGGGGCAAAATTTGGCGCCCTAGTCATTTCCATTGTATAAGTTCGTTAGTGGGGTACGGGGTTGGTACGGGGGCATTCTCTCTCGGAAATCTCTCGGTCCCAGGAATGGCACAATATTTCTAGACGATTAGTTGACAGTTTTATCTATGCATATTTCACTCTAATTCGTATTTGGGGCCCCTTTTAGTCGGAGGAGCGGGGAAAACTGCCCCGGTCCCCCCCCTCTTGGCGCCCCTGGAAATGCTACAAAGAGACCTACCTTTGTCAAGCACCACATGTAAACACTGCATAGACAGTTTCCAATAATAATAACCAGCATCGTTAAACCTAAAGGAAAAGGAAGGATTTTTGTTCAGTGGCCAAAACATCCAGTGGTATATTGATGTATAAGTTTCCAGAACTCGTCTATTCGAGTTGATCCGGTAAGGATTACTGTTTACATTACCTGTTCTCGACAACAGCATTGTGGGTAAGTTGTTCCAACACTTCCACAGCTTTATGTTGTTGTCCAGATTTGTGGAATGCTTGAGAAAGAACACAGAAAAGTACATTTATAAATCAATTATAAATATGAGTAAAACAAATTCAGCCAGGGAATGCTCCCCGCTTGTCCACCCTTCACAAGTGTCCGCCCACTGGACGGTCCCAAATGAGACAAGGGCCTCCTATGTAGTGGTGAAATATACAAGATGCACTAACCTTCTTGAGCCTCGTCAAATCTATCATTCTCTGCAAGCCAGTTAGCGTAAGGTATGTATACATCATCCTGGAATTAAGTATAATATATAGTATGTACTGCGTATAAATGCCTCTTAAGGTAATTTAAAACACAACTTTATTTAACTAAGGCTTTTTAGAAATTCAACAAGTTCTGACGATATACGAGCGATAAAAACTAACCTTTAAATCTGGCTGTTTTTCAAGAAGATGGAATGCCTACACAGTAAAACAGAATGAGTTAAGGCAGGAGGAGTTAGGGGTGCCTTTACTGTTAAAATTTATAGAGATATTCAGTATATAATTAGTTGAGTTTTAGTACCTCATCCCAATGTCGTGTATCCACGTGTAATTTGATCAAGGATTTGAGATCTCCGATTTTCATGTACATCTCTGTCGCATAATCATGCTAGATAATATGAAAATACCAACATTTACGTAATTGTTGACTACACACAATAGCTACTTCAGACAGATCCTGTGTAATTCATTACCTGGTCCATTTTGACGAAATAATGAGCACATCTCTTTAATGCTTCTGTCTCTGCCTTGTTGAGATTTCTTCCAACCTCTAGAAGTCTGTAAATAAAATGTAAGGGTTTTTAGGATCACGGTAAGGGTTAGAGTTAAGATAGGGTTAGGATAAGGTTAGGATAAGGTCAGGATAAGGTATGTACTTACTTGTCTGCCCAGCCGTTCTCACCAATCAACTCAATAGCTTTCATGTGTTCACCAGCAGTCAAATACATATCCCTGAAGAAAACCAAAGATGGTGTTTATATCCTCTTATATAACACACGATATACATTAAGTCATAAAATTCAAACACAGAAGACGTTCTTACGCTGCAGCTCTGGGATCATTGCTCGACTTGGCCCACTCTGCTTGCTGTTTGATCAAATGTTTCACATTCTTAGCATCCCCAGAACCAATGAACTCCTAAAATACAACAAAAACAGTGCACAGTGTAAAACACTAGTCTAGTAGGCACGTTAATACCCAGTTCAAATTGGTGCTTGAGCTCAGAGCCTTTCTTGGACACTCCCTCTCATAGTGCACATTGAGAAATCACCAGATAGTACAGAGGTCCACCTCTACACACAGCAGTTGCAGTCAAACGTTCTATACAAATCTAACAACTTTAATATGCATTGGTCGATGCTAACTTTTCCTGGGTGTACGCACCCCAGCCCCTACCTCCTACCCAGGGGCTCGCCCGCCCGAATAATCGAAACGAAAAATGGTATCAGAGATTTGTTTCTCTATTTTATCAATTTCGTATACCCATAGTCAAAGAAATTACTTTTACTCTGGGTACGAGATTGCTATTTGATCTGATATAAAGTTCTTACCTTGGCATATTCGAACTGCCTGAGATCGGAGAACATCGACAAAGCCTACAATTA
The DNA here is from genome assembly GCA_016169945.1 of Trachythela sp. YZ-2020. Taxonomy (NCBI): domain Eukaryota; kingdom Metazoa; phylum Cnidaria; class Anthozoa; order Malacalcyonacea; family Clavulariidae; genus Trachythela; species Trachythela sp. YZ-2020. The sequence continues at coordinate 1,746,619 of JADLSH010000098.1, read as the reverse complement.
ATAACGTGAAATGACATATTTTAGCAATCTTAAGGGGGAACATGTACGTCTGTAAGAGGTTTTAATATAATGTACCTTTTCCTCATTACCAGTCTTCTTGTAAAGCTTCGCGGCCTCTTGAAATTTTCCCTGATAAGCATAGATGTCAGCTAGAAACGCCAGGGTTTCAGTCTCTCCACGCTTTTTCCTCTCCTGAAAATAAAGTTGATATACCTGTTGATGTTTTGTACCTTTCAATTTCAGTACTATCAACCATCTTGTATGCTCAAATACAAACCTCAATATTTTGAAGAAGTTCTAAATATTTGAGATCACGAACTCTGGTGAAAGCCTAAAATACCAAAACAGGTTTAAGAGTTATCTTTAAAGATAAGAAATATAGAGGCCACAAAATTTTTGCAACCAATTTTTTCGTTTGACCTGCCTCAAACGTAGTCACTTTGTTAAACATTTTGCGATAAAAAACGAATACGGAATATTTAAGATTACGATTTGTGTCAAGGACCTACCTTTTTCGCAATATCAAAATTCAAACCCTAAAGTGAAAAGTAAAAAGGAGGTAAGAAATTGAAAATAATAAATTATGTGCGAAAGCTGACAATGAGAAGACCCATCACTATACCTCCATAGCTTCCATAGCGAGTGCTCTCCAGTCTCCGTCAGTAACTCCCAGACACGCGACCCTATAAGCTTCCTTGTACATCTTTGTTTCCAGATACTGATACATAGATGCAGACTAGATATTGAAGAAACATACGTCAAGTCAAGTCGAATCAAGTAAGGTAAACAATCAGCATCAAAATCTCACCTGTGGAACTTCAACTGCAGTCATAGCGTAAACATGTAGACAGAAGATTTTTGATCCACTGAAACCAACAACAAAACCCTAAATATAAACAGATATCAGATCTTATAAGTTCTAACGATAATACGGTAAGGTAACGTAGGAAGTGCTGATATTTTTTCTTGCAGGGGAGAGCTGATTTGCGAAGAACGCAGCACAAACGTGAACGAATCGAAGGGTTGCTAGCCTGGCTCTGTCTGGTTACGACACACACTGGAAACAAACTGGACGACCAGAAACCAAAAAGCAAACAAAGCATCAACATCCCAGAACTCTACTTACATGAGTATTCAAGCACATCAAGTCAGAGAAATGTTTTCGCCCATGAAGTAATAATACCCAACCCTCAACCTTCAGCAGCATGCTTAACTCAGCGGCAGCGCGTAGCATAATATTCTATACAATTATACCTGCAATTTTTGTTGATGAACAGGAAAACTGCTGGCTTTAATGTTCAGAATGCCATTACCAGAATAACATAACATGTCCTAGAAAAAGAAACTTTAGGTGATAACACTTGTTTAAGTTGTACCAAGACTACAGCCGACAGGTCTCATCTGGTGAAAAACTTTTGATGTATTGAGATATGTCAGTACGTGGAATAAAAAGGTCAAGCAACTGAAATGTTTTTTAATGAGATCCTTATGTTGTTGGGGTTTTGTAGTACAGACTGTACTGTATCCCACAGCAAAGTTTTTTTAAACTATTTCTAACCTCATTATGTGTATTCCATGCAACACTGTTCGCACCAGGCTCCTGGAACAAGAGTTCTTTGTTTTTCAAGTTATACACAAGACATGTGTTGTTTTCATCTACAACTGCTATTTTGGTTCGGCTGAAAATAAATTTAATAAAGTGTGTTATACGATAGTGAAAACTGTTCTCTAGGAGCAGTAGCTATAAGTAGGCATCATTAAAATGCGCGGGCGCACGAGCGCCGCTCGCAGGCACTTTTTGGATTTGTGCAGGCTCATTTTAAAATCCTGATATTTTCGAAATATTTAGCTCTGAAAACCTAAAATACGATGCATTTTTGCAGGCACATTTTGAAGTCGATGACTTTTGCTCGCAGGCACTAAGTAATAATATTAATGAGCCCTGGCTATAAGCGATCATGCAGGAATACTTGGAAAAACCTATGGTGTTCGGTAGATTCATCATAGAACTGAGACACTGACAACTGAGGTACTCTTCTCCAATGTAAAAAATATATATTTCTTGAACACTACCTGCAACTCAAGTCCAAGCAACGTACACTGGTCTGTTGTTTTAATAGTGAAATTGGGAACGGATTGTCTGTGAAGATTTTCAAGATCTACAAACACAAAACATCTTAAATTATGTTATGAAATACACGTTTAATCAAAATACCTGTTTTAATGCTAGGTACTTTCAATGCATGTTCATTTCTGAAAGTGGCACTAAAATATCAGTCATCGAATCCTTCTTTGTTTTTACCAAATCCAGTAGGTCTTTGGTCTTCCCATCTTCGGACAATCAAATCTGAGATTGGCTTCCTATCGCCACCTTGGACCGCCCCCCCCTGTCGGGGGCTGTTTTCCCAAAGCACTGACGTAGCTGCATCAGTGATGATGCATCAACGGTCGCACCCCATTCCAAGATCCTCTACCAGATCAAGTTATATTCATCCCTGAAATATCTTACCTGTCCATTTTTCAAGCCGACCAAGAGACCTTCTTTTCCTGGAGGACCACCGATCACCTTTATATATCTGATCAATGATTCCATGTTCCATTCTCTGCAGAGAAAATAATTACACCAATCATTACTGAAATCCGTTGCCTGCCGATAACTTCATGAAATAAAGTAAAAAACAAACTCCGAGTAGAAGTTCTATCTTGAAACTCAATAGAAAAACAAGATGTGACAAGATTCAATAGTAATATTACTCTGGTGAAGAATTTATAAAAAAATTCGAAATATTACTAAATACTGTCATTACAAAATTTAAAAATCACTAGCTATGTCTAGATCCCTAGTTTGAACTAGGGTCCAATTCATAATTGAGATCAATCTACACACGACCAGCTATCAATACATGACCAGCTATCAATACATGACCAGCTATCAACACATGACCAGCTATCAACACATAACCAGCTATCAACACATGACCAGCTATCCAGACGAACTAGCTAGAATAGCGCGATCTATACTGGCAACGATTCTGGGAACAAATCATGCCTGATATTTTCCTGATAGCTTGACTAAAGCCTCTTACAGACGAGCAAGTTTTCTATGATAAGTTTTTATATGACAAGTTTTATTTGCCAATTGCACGTACAACAAATTTTCTCCGTACAACAATTGTCTATGACAAGTTTGTGGTTTTCTGACCGCCAATGATAGCTAATACAACAATAGATTGCTGACCAACCGCACCTAAGTGTTCAAATTACTTTGACACGTTTTCCTTGTTGACCCATACAGACGAGCAAAATTTGTACTTTGGAAATTTTTTCTATGATAAGTACACTTGTTCAAAAGCTAGCATGCTAGAGGCTTAAAGCCGGTTACAGACGAGCAAGTTTTCTATGACAAATTTTCATATGGCAAGTTTAATTTGCTCGTCTGTATACGCAACTTTGCCAAGTTTTCTATGACAAGTACACTTGTTTAAAAGCCAATTAACATGCTAGTGTACTTGTCATAGAAAAAATAGGCAAAGTACAAATTTTGCTCGTCTGTATGGGTCAACAAAGAAGACTTGTCAAAGTAAATTGGGCAGTTAGATGCGGTTGATCAGCAATCTATGGTTGTATTATTAGCTATACATACATACATACATACATTATAAAGCTCACTCCTCGTTGGGGCTTTTCAGTGACCGATTACATCAAGTATATCGCTTACCTATATTATGTACTTACCTACATTATCTATTTTTACAACAATTGTGATATTACTTTCCGCTAATCTGTATATCCTAACCCACCCAGTCAACTTTCCCTGTGGGAGAAAACCCACGACTTTCGGCAGAGCGTTGACTTACTCTTCTCACATGAGTGTGATGAGTATAGTCCTCAGCGAGAATCGAACTCAAGACTCAGAGGTCAAAGGTGCTTGCTCTGACAACTGCGCCACCGAAGCTACCATGGCGGCCAGAGAACCAAAAACTTGTCATAGAAAATTTGTTGTCTATAACCAGCTTAATGCCGTGTATTTCTACGCATAGACGACTATCCACATAGACGTATTACACACGGAATTGTAGAAGAACTATGCAGATTGCTCTTCTTGACGGGTCATCTATCTGTTTGTATCGCTTTAAACAGACAAATGATCCTTTCTTTGCCCAAGTTCGCGCAGACGGATAATCTGTCTCTGGTACATCTCGGCCAATAAACTGGGATGGAAGTTCGTTGTATAGGAATTGTGACAAGCGTTTACTTCTACAAACCATACGTCAAGCAAGGAAACAAAAAAATAGAGAAGCTCCAATAGTGTAAAAAATATATTTATTCAACATTTTTCATTAAAATATTTACATTGCAATAGACCTCGTTATCATGTTAATCTTTTAAAAGGATTTACAACTCTAGAACGAGGCCAGTTGAAGTAATTGATTCGTATACATCATACCCAGAATAAAAACAGAGTAATGCATTAAAACTATAATCAAACACTACAGGTTTGCCACCTACTCCGGCCCCTTCCTTTTGTAATAGTGGACCCTTACGGGCGAACAGTTAAGAACGACACAAAGGAATGATGAGCCTGGCGCGCAAATCAAAAATCCCTGCGCAAGTCCCCATGTCTCAAATTACAGTAGTTGCCACATTAAAGCATTGTTTCCATTCAGTCGTAACTGTCGTGAACATATCAAGGTGACCGATGTAATAGAGTGTCACAATATAGTCTGTCAAGATCAGTGGTAAAGACTGATTTGCATACAGCACACAAACGACAAGATAGATGCAGACTATTTCACATCGTCCAACATGACTTGCTCACGACAGTTATGACGAAATGGAAACCAGGGTTAATGGCTATACCTATGATACTACGACATTGTGCAGTTACAATTTCTATACATCAAATCTTCAGAATTCATGCTATGTAGTTCAGTGAGAAAGGAAATAGCTCCGCCAATGAGAGAAATAAAGGACAGATTCAATTGCAATGAATAACCTCGCGAAACCAACCCGGGCGTTCTTCGTTCTAAAAACATCAGAAAATTTCTCAACTCTTCGCCTCGAGACGCGAATGTATACTCGGCATACTTCGGAGCACTGTCGGAATTTTCCGTAGAAGTTGAACCGATGGAATCTAGGGATGAGGTTTGATGAGGGTGGGAGTGGGATAAATCGGTATCAGCAGTCACGGGTAGAGGGTGGCTTCCGCCAAGTGTGTGCACCCCGCCCTCACGACGGGGACGATTCTCAGCTTCCAGCAACCAAGGGGAAATGTCGTTGATTCGTTCCATGAATTTCCTCTCGCGTCGCTTTATTTGTTCGCCTACGACGATGGGTGCAAGCCAGAGCGTCACGATAAAAATCAAGTAACAAATAAACTGTGGAAGATGCTTCGAGTGGTATTCGCGACCGGAAACGGCCTGCGCCAGCTCGTAGCCGTACAGCGGTATCGCGAGTGCCACAATATTATGCGCGAGGAACCACCAAGAGATTCGTTTCCAGGAATTTCTCACAGGCCGCGCGTACGACTGCATGAAAAACGAGACGGCATCGACTGAAGAATGCTTCCATTTGGAAAAAATATTTTCAAGGATTTTCAAGCGAGCTGCGTAACAACAATATAGTAGTGCTAAAGTCCAGGATAGTGCCAGTCCTACACCGAGGTCATAGACTATTGAGAATAGTATAAAACCATATAAAATATGATCTATTGGGCCGTGTACATGGGGAAATTTGGCTGAAAATCGTTCAGTCCCCTCGTTCCACAGTAATTGCGTCACTACAAACAGTGTGGAAAGCATTATGGAGAAAACCGTCATCGATATGACGACAGCAGCATTGAGGATTTTGAGCCTGCGATTCAAAGGTTTCGTAATGCCGGTCAGCGGTTTCATGGGCCTGAGGACATTCGTTTCCAGGTCCCTAGAAGCGAAGTAGCGGTTACCTAGGATATGACCTAACCATATAACCACCTCATGGACGATATACAACAGTTGAATATTTAGCCATGTAGATTTCCCTGTGGCTCGTATTGAGTTACGTATAGGTCCAGTGGTTAATAATAGGAGATTAACAAACACAGGATAGACATAGCTTTCCAAGAAGCCTGCTGACCGCGGTCGCCACAGTGACAGCAGACGCAGAAGGAAGCGGATCGCTCGAAAGTCCTGGGAACTAAAGAACAGGGTTTCGGTGGTAGGTGAAGTAACGCTATGAAGTTCCTGAAAGTCCCCCACAACCTGCATTCTCAATTGCTAAAAATTTCCTTCTCAGTGCGAACCAGTTGCTGAAATATAAATATATATAAAACACTATTTAATATTTCCTCATTCCCGTTAGAAACGCTACAAAGAACTAAAATATATTATTTATATAACACACAGAAATCCAGCTGTGAACCATAGCACTATTATGATTTAGCCATTTTAGGTATTTAATTTTCCAAACAAATAATATTCGGGGTCATGTAATGGAATTTGCATCGTTTGACAGAAAGCATACAAAAACCCTTAACGCAAGCATTTCAAAGACCTGATATTGACAGCGTAAGGAATGTCTAATTGTTTAACCCTGGTTAAGATATTACTTGCCTAAAATAGCTAAAACACGCAGGTAATCACAACCACGCAAATAACACAGTTTGATTCCTCGAATACTTCCCTGTTTGCCAAACCTCGGAAATTTATTTTTTTTGTCTTTTCGGACACGAAATTTTCTCCCTGGGAAGCAAGAACTTTTCTCCACAATTTCAGAAACAGTTTGTTTTGCAAATGCGATTGTCTCCTAAAATTGTTTCGTTAGTTTTCAACCTCTATTCATGGACATACGTGTGCAGTCATGCATTATTTGTTGTAATTGAGTAATTTACTGAAGTAATTTGCTCAACAAGCAAATGTTTCTGACAACTGTTTCTTTGTTTGCCAACCTCCGAAAACCTAGTTTCCTCAGCCTTAGTTTAAATCTTACCAATCTGACAAATCTTCAAGTACTTTTTAAACAAGTCAGGCATAGCAGGCATATCACAGGGAAAATCAATAGCATAGTCAAAGAATGATTTGTCAGATCAATTTCAGGTCCAGGTCAATGATACAAGTTATATGTCATTTAAAGACATCGCGAGCATAGAAAATCCGCTACAACTGTTTAAATAACATTGAATGAAAGCAGAATTCTGACCTGGCAGGCTGGCACTTATCTCAATTTACGCATTGTTTAAACTCTATGTAAGACGTGGCATATTTTCCCCGCATTACCAGTTATGTACACAAACAAATCTAGCTTCATATAAACATTAAAGTTTTAATAAGTCCAAAAATGTAGTTTTCCCGTTTCGTACAGTACATGCTCCTTATATGCGAATTTTAAAAAATCCTGTATATGAGATTTACAGAATGCTGGATCGGAAGCTTATTATAATATCAATATTACGGGTCATGCAGATACTACAGACCATAAGCCAACTTACCTATGAACACAACCCAAAACTTTGCAGAAAATCTGCAGCAATCGCACACCTTTGACGATATCTTGATTGTTTATTTGTACAAACCGAAAAGCTAGGTTTTATATAGACTTGCTACAAGTCGACTCGAATCTAGGTTTTATATAGACACTGTGGATATTGGACCACCTTTGATACGCTGCATGTCATATGACACACATTTTCATTTTGATAATGTGGGATTTATATATTTACAAAGACGTAATTACTTTGCGTTGTGATTGGTTAACAAGTGTACCGTTGATCTGTACATTACGGAAACATGCTCTAATGACTTTCGGTTTCGTGTTGTGGACCCACTGATCTGAATGGTAGACTGAATCCATTCTTCACTGATGCAGAAAATGAAGCGATTTGATAGAACTCCGCCATTACTATGGGATCTAATCTACAGCGGAATGAATGATCTTTTCTTTGCCCATGAAAGAGCCCATGGATCATCCGTATCTGGTATAAATCGGCCAATAAACTGGGATGAAAGTTCGTTGCATACGCATTGTGGCAATCGTCTACTTCTTCGAACTACGTCAAGCAAGGAAACAAAAAATTAGAGAAGCTCCAACAGTGTAAAAAAGATATTTATTCAAAAATTTTCATGAAAATATTTACATCGCATAGACCTCGTTATCATGTTAATATTTTAAAAGGATTTACAACTCTAGAACGAGGCCAGTTGAAGTAATTTATTCGTATACATTATATCCAGAGTTATACATTATATCTAATCAAACACAACAGGTTTTGCCGGCTATTCCGGTTCCCTCTTAATAGTAATACTGGACCAACAAGGGACGACCCATCTAGGACCTCTCGGGTGAAGAGTTAATAACGACAGCACGGAATGACGAGACTGGTGCGCAAATGACAAATTCCTAATACTCATGTTCGAAGTTAGTCTAAACTATTGTGGGGCAAGTCCCCAAATACGCAAGTCCCCAAAATGACAGCAGTTGCCACATCAATGGCTATACCTATCACACTACGAGAGTGTGCAGTTACAATTTCTATAAATAAAATTTTCAGAATTCATGCTTTGTATTTCAATTAGAAACGATATAGCACCACCAATGAGAGAAATAAAGGACAGATTCAATTGCAATGAATAACCTCGCGAAACCAACCCGGGCGTTCTTCGTTTTAGAAACCTCAGAAAATTTCTCAACTCTTCGCCTCGAGACGCGAATGTATACTCGGCATACTTCGGAGCACTGTCGACACTTTCCGTAAAAGTTAAGCCAGTGGAATCTTGGGATGCCATTTGACGAGAGCAATGGGGTAAGTTGCTATCAGCAGTCACGGGGAGAGGGTGGCTTTCGCCAAGGGTGTGCATCCCGCTCTCACCACGGGGGCGATTCTCAGCTTCCAGTAACCAAGGGGAAATATCGTTGATTCGTTCCATGAATTTCCTCTCGCGTCGCTTTATTTGTTCGCCTACGACGATGGGTGCAAGCCAGAGCGTCACGATAAAAATCAAGTAGCAAATAAACTGTGGAAGATGCTTCGAGTGGTATTCGCGACCGGAAACGGCCTGCGCCAGCTCGTAGCCGTACAGCGGTATCGCGAGTGCCACAATATTATGCGCGAGGAACCACCAAGAGATTCGTTTCCAGGAATTTCTCACAGGCCGCGCGTACGACTGCATGAAAAACGAGACGGCATCGACTGAAGAATGCTTCCATTTGGAAAAAATATTTTCAAGGATTTTCAAGCGAGCTGCGTAACAACAATATAGTAGTGCTAAAGTCCAGGATAGTGCCAGTCCTACACCGAGGTCATAGACTATTGAGAATAGTATAAAACCATATAAAATATGATCTATTGGGCCGTGCACATGGGGAAATTGGGCTGAAAATCGTTCGGAACCCTTGTTCCACACAAATGACGTCACTACAGACAGAGTGCAAAGCATTATGGAGAAAAGCGTCATCGATACGAGGACAGCGGCATTGAGGATTTTGAGACTGCGATCCAAAGGTTTCGCAACTCCGGTCAGTGGTTTCATGGGCCCGAGGACATTCGTTTCCAGGTCCCTAGACGCGAAGTAGCGGTTACCTAGGATGTGACCTAACCATACAACTACCTCATGGACGATATACAAAAGTTGAATATTTAGCCATGTAGATTTCCCTGTGGCTCGTACTGAGTTACGTATAGGTCCAGTGGTTAATAATAGGAGATTAACAAACACAGGATAGACATAGCGTTCCGTGAAGCCTGCTGACCGCGGTCGCCACAGTGACAGCAGACGCAGAATGAAGCGGATCACTCGGAAGTCCTGGGAACTAAAGAGCGGGATTTCGGTGGTAGGTGAGGTGATACTATGAAGTTCCTGAAAGTCCCCCACAATCTGCATTCTCAATTGATAAATATCTATTTCTTAATGATAACCAGTGGTTCGTCCCTGCCTGAAATACGAAGATATATAAAACACTGTTTAATATTTCCTTCATCCCGTTGGAAACTCCACAAAGAACTCTATTTTTATAACATACAGAAATCCAGCTGTGAACCAAAGTATAGAGTATAGGTATTTAAATCCGGTATTTTTGTATTTAAATTAAACATCGAGGTCATGTATTCCCAATTTGCATCGTTTGACAGAAAACATACAAAAACCCTTAACGCAAGCATTTTAAAGACCTGATATTGACAGGATAAGGAATGCTTAACTGTTCAGCCTGTGAGAAACATAAAACCAAGTTTGAAACAGTAAAGCAATTCACATGCGAAAACAAAATCACTTTTTGTACAGTATTAGTTTTGTAGGTATAGATTCTAAAACATCCTGTTTGTAAAGTATACAGCTTATTAATGAATACGGGTTAACTCGTATAAATATAAGACCACTTCAGAAGTTAACAGAAGTACAGAACAATAAAACAGAACTGTATTGAAAAGCATAGGGAAACTTACCTATGAACACAGCCCAAAACGTTGCTGAAAATCTGCATCAATCGCACACCTTGGACGATATCTTGATTGTTTACTTGTACAAACCGAAAAGTTAGGTTTCATATTGGGACCGCTATTGATACGCTGTCATATGACATTAATTACGGTAATTCACCGAACCGCCATGTGGGATTTATATATTTACAATGATGTCATCACTTTGCGTTGTGATTGGTTAACAAGTGTACCGTTTATCTCTAGATTAACTAGATTGCAGAAACATGCTCTAATTACTTTTCAGTTCCGTGTGGCCATGGTGGAGCCACTGATCTGAATGATAGACTGAACCATTTTTCACTGAAGCAGAAAATGAAGCCATTTGATAGAACTCCCAGGGCTCGAAATAGAACAATGGAAGGTCAAACAAATTATGACCTGCAATTCTATTTTTGAATTGCCAAAATGGTCTCTGCACTTGGCTATGAAAGAAATGAAAGCTCATTTTCTTCATGCATTTCAATCATTTATGTATTTGCCCTACTAAGCTGTTCTATTTGACTATTAACCCTGGTGTTATAGTGATATATCCACTACGCTAGTCATTACTGACGCAGAAGACAAAGGATATATTAGGTATGTGGTAAGCAAAGTAAAACGATCTGTAGTCTGTAGAATTTCGCCTGCCATTTTGTTGATAATTTAGCAGTTCAAAATTATTTTCGCCTGCCATTTCTCAAATATGGCCTGCTTTTGACCATTGACAGATCGCTATTTCGAGACCTGAACACCGCCAATATCAAAGGGGAAATGCATCCTTTACGTTTTCAACCTATTTCAAAGATTTTAAAAAATACTAGATACCTACAGTATTTGACGTTTAAAGCATCTCTAGCAATAAATTTCCACCATAGCACGTTAGAGAGGTTAGTTGGTACCTTATAGTAATGGCTAGCGGAAATATATTTTGTTATACTAATGACTTCCATTTTTAACACGATAGATAATCAATCTAATATTACTACCAGGTCAGTAACCTCATTCACAAACGTTTTTCGGTTCACGTGTTCGGTTACATCCTCATGTGTCGCGCACAATAGAGTTAGGGTTAGGGATTGGGGTCAAGATCAAGGGAAATATATTCGTGCGCGAAACATAAGGATATTATCCGTTTTTCGATTTGAGTTTCAAGCACGCTACTCCTTTATATTGCGAATCTCGCTCGACATAACCACAGGACATAACGCAATGTTATATAAATAAAGGTTAATTCGTGGATAGAAATTTCGAGCGAAAAATGATATACCTTAGACATACTTAACACTCAATTGGTAAGCAGGGCTCGAAAAAAGCAGACCATATTTGAGGAAAGGCATTTTGATGCCAAATCAAAAATAAAATGTCGGTTAAAATTATACAGATCAAGTTTGTTAATTTCAAAACAAAATGGAGTTTAATCTAAGCTTGAGTGATGTATTAGAAAGCTTCGGATGCTCATTCTGATAGAGTTAAGAGTGAAACAGGTCCTGTAGAAATAGATCAAACAAATAAGAAATGCAATGTAACATTCATTTCTTTAATGGTAAATGCGAGAGGGATCATATTAGCAAGGTTCAAAAATAGAAATTGCAGGCAATAATTTATTTGGCACGCCAAAAAGAAATGAGAATGTCAAGCCATCTTGTATTTTTTCCTATTTCGAGCCCGCATGGGTAAGGTGCTGAATATTTTTGGGTCGAAATTTACATCCACGAAAAAATTTCATGTAAACAAAACTTTCACAAACCGTTCTTTTTCACCACGAAAGCTAAGGCACTGAAGTCGTTTTTCCTAAGAAAAGTAAAACGCAATATTGTTATATTACGACAGGAAATACGCCATCTCATATAGGCCATTGAACTATAAATTTAGTTATACTGCATGTAGTTCAATGATGTAGCCGGTGTCGACTTCACATCGAAATGACTCGTTTCTAGTTGCGTCGCGGGATAAAATTGCAGTTGAATACTCGAATCATAACATGTAGCAGAGACCGGAAGAAATAAATTGAATGTGTAGTGCCAGTGTAGGTAGCGTTAATAGCGTCTATACAGTAAGCTTCGGGTCTTTAGGATCAAACTACCTGAAAAATTCAATTGAAGTTTGATCCTTAAGACCCGAAGCTAATTACGGAAGAAATAAAACATGCATTATTCAAATATATGGTCACAAGATATAAGCATTTGATATTTACCTGACATAAAATTATGTTATTCGCACAAACCACGAGTAAATTACAATCAAATTTCTCCTCAATTTTTTCCTGGAAAAATAAAAAAAACTCAGTTTAGTGAATAGTGTATTTTGTTGAATCACTCGTGATCAGTATAGACCACTTTCATAATTCAGATGAGTTTAAACATTCTTTTATGTGCATCTTAATAAGCCTTATCAGCCTCGTTTCTGTGACTGAAATTGAATAGAATTTATTAACCTGAACGAGGTCAATAAGGCTTATTAAGATACACATAAAAGAATATTTAAACTCATCTGAATTATGAACGTGGTCTATGTCATAGCCTCATAGATCCTAACTGGGAATCGAGTTAAGATACATGCGTAAAAATCTCACATCTTGTCAACAAGATGTGTTCGTAACAGACTTATAGCAAGCTTGTCAATAAGTTCTAACAATTGTCAAGGTTGTTGTTTACTTGTTTTATCAAGATGCTACAAGGTTGTCACTCACAACTTGTAAAGAAGTTGTTGAATTGCAGGACGATGACAATCGTTGGAACAACTTGGAACAACTAACATCATAGTAACATGTCTGTTGAGTCAACAACCTTGCAAAGCAAGTTGTTATCAAGCCGATGACAACTTGTCAACAAGTTGGGAACAAGTAGTGCAAACACATCCTGATAACAAGTTGTTGAAACAGCATTGGTACAAGTCTGCTGCAGGTTTGTCACAAGATGGGCGTTTTTACGTGTGTAATTAGCATTTTACTGTCTAGTTCCGATGTCAGAAGAATATCTACAGCCTTTTATTTAACACTGTATATGAACGCAATGTTCATATCATGAGCAAAACAAACGAAATGAGGATTACCAGCTTACCTTGACTCGATAGCGCATGTCTGTTGGATCATCACTTGATAATTCATACACGATTATTCTGTCTGGAAGTTGCATCTATAGCGAAAAACACATCACATGGGACAATGTCGATGGCAAAAAGGTATTCATGTAATATGCAGTTGTCTGATCAAAATTTTGCCTCAGTCCCATGTTTTCACCTCTGCTCTTTCTTCTCCGGGTGCTCTGGTTTTCTCCTGTAATAATACTGAAGATGAAGGGATGGTGCTTACTGGACTTCTAAGAAGAACAGTTTAGAACTGATAGAACTTAATCCAATATACAATATATTAAGTTAAGTTTTGTTAAGAAATGAAATACATAACGTTACTTACTGCTAATCGACTACGGTATATTGCAATTTTCTTTACCAAGTCACGGCATTTTATTCTCACTGGAAGAGCATTCAAACCAGAAAATTAATGACTTAAGGCCACGTTACACGTGGCAATTTTTGTTGCAAATTGAAACGCAATTTCTGACATAGAGCGATGTTATGTTAAAAAGTATTAACAGTAAATCAGTGAGCATGGACTGCCTCTCGATCACTTTTCTGATATTTCTCATTCTCGTTATCATTTCTTTCATGCCTTATTATTGTATATTACATGAGGGAAAGGTCGACGGAGTAAAATGCGGAGCAAGTTCTCAATTTTAATGCAAATAGGTTTTGCACAACATGACTCTGTGTTAGAAATAGTATTGCAAGTTGCAATAAAAGTTGCCGGCCTTTTAATAAGCCCCGATCAAACGAGGATGTTCCATGACTTTGCCAGAGTGCTCAACAACACTAAGGTGTGCAGTAGGAGCGTAAATAGTACGTAAATGAGAGTTTCATCAACTCTCGTGCCCCGGTCAAACGAGAACAAGAGTTACATGAGAGATGACTGGATATTACCCATAGAAATAATAGATAATCTAATACTTCTATGATATTACCGCACGTACCGGTCAAACGAGCAAAAACTCTCATCAAAATTTGAACCAGCTTGAAAAAGAGCATGAGAGTCGACGAGAGTTGGCGGTCAAACGCTTGCTTATCAACTCTCATCCTCGTCTGACTGGGACTTTTCAGTAATGAAACTTTTGAAGGCCACTGGGGCAGTGGGGTGGTAAAACAATGATCCCTCCCCTAGGTATATTTTCAATCCCTTCCAAGAAGTACCATGGATTTTCTCTTGAAGAATAAAAAATCCCAACAGTATGTCTCACCTTTATTTTCCGTAGACAAGTGTTGGACAATAACATCAGTCATGTTGTCACGATATGCATATCTAAATAGGTAATGGACTCCATTAGAGAGTTTGAAAGATTAAATGTCACTAGAATCAGAATGAATATAACTTTACTGTAGTTTACCTGTCTTGGTAAAGGCCATGGACAGTACTGAATATTAGTTGATAGTATGCAATAGTACCATCTTGACATCCTGTTACCTGAAAACATACACTTGTATTATATTTTGGTACATAAAACAGCTAAACAAAAAATTGTAATAGAACATGTTTTTCAACAAGTTTATTCAAATAAGACTAACTTAATTAAAGATTTCTAAACTGTAATTACCACAAAATTTTGTCCAGGTCTGACCCTACATGACCATAACCAACTCTGTTGTTCCCCAACTGACCCCAACCGTACACCTTCCTTTGTATAAAGTGAACACTAAAATGAAATATAAACACATGTGTAGGCGTGGTGACAACCAACAAGCAAGGGGTGTTGAAGGCACTTTCATCTCTGTGACTGGGGTTTGATTCTTGTAATATGCCATTAAATTTTCTGATTACAATTTCCCCTCAGTCACATATGAGAAGAATGCTTCCAATTTGACTCTAAAACTAATACTGCAGGCTTTTTCCTGGATTATCTGGTTCCCTCAGGCTGAACTAATACTGGACCAATTTGGAAGGGCCCTTGCTGGACCTCTAGGGATCTTATCTGTATACATGTATTTCATTGTTGAGAAGGGGGAGAGGGGATTAGAAGAGAGGGGGTAAGAGGCTTATATGAGGGATTTAGGGGGGTTAACAGAGGAATTACAGTACCTCTTTGTTAGATCCACCAATGACAAGATATTCCCCTTGGGAAAAGAATGCCAGACTGCATGGGTCAAATCCTAAAGGTCGATCTTTACCAATCTAAGATAGGAAAATTATTTAGATTTCGAGCACACAAGAATCTTATAATCAGCTGCAGGAAAGTTATAAGGTTGAAGATTTGCAACTTGAAAATTTTAAAAACACATATGTCTCACTATCACCCAATTGCTCGACAGGATTGATCATTCCTTAAGTTTATAACATGGATGCTGAATGAACAGTACATATGGGCACTATGGCTAGATTTAGTACAAAATGAAGTACTCTGAAAGTCTGCAGGGATTTATCCTAGGAAATAAGGGAATAACAACATACACTTTGTAGGAGGTAAAAGAATGCATAAAACAAAAACCTGTTTTCCACTTAGTTGATAAAATGATAATGTCTGATTCCAATCACCAACAGCCAACACATCGTAGGGTTCATCTCTGTAGAGAAAGAGTATCAATGAATGAAACTTAACCCATTAACTAAGCCACAATCCATCCCTCCTGATGCACCCAGTTTCTTATCTGACTTACTCAATCTAACACCAGAACATTTTAGCCTTCAAGGGGAAAGTGGTTGGGCCATAATGGGTGGATAATGGATCAAAATAACTGGAAATTTTCAACAAGAACTTCAACATTTTGAGCAAAGGCCCTTTGTCTGGAAGACTCAAAACATCAAAGTTCTAATTGTTGAATTTGTCAGGTAGTTTGTTCCTAAAGACCTGCAGCTGATTGTGCATAATTATATGCTACCTGCACATGCACTACTCACTCAAGATATTGATCAGACTCAGATGTTTCTTGTTAACCTGCTAAGATGCAATGCACCCTAATGCAGCCCACATTGTTATAATTAATTTCTCTGTCGAACACCAGATGATTTTACTTACTTAGATGGATTCCAAGATATTGCCCACACAGGTTGATTAGTAGGTCGGTCTATCTTCACTTTTTCTTCTCCACTCTGAAATGGATGAAAATATACCAGACTAAGATCATTATTTGCCTCTCAACTTGATTTGACTTGCCATATTGTGGACAGTGAATACACAATCGGAAATTGGGGCAACAAATTGCTATTAACTGAGCATGCATAGATTCTACATGCTGACGCATACTGAATATTAATGAGGTGAGATATTTCAAGATACATAGAGTAGAATTTTGAGGTTAAGAAAAGGATTAAGGCCTAAAAACAATATTATGTTACTCATAACTCTTAAGACACAATGATGGTTCAGTATATATTAAATGGCATACCTTGCTACGAATGCTCACAGTTCCATTATACAATCCAAGTGCAAGATATTGACCATCATTGGTCCAACTAAAATCACATATCAAAAATAGATATGAGCTAGCAACATTTAGGCAAATATATTATTAATATACACTTTGATGAAATTGAAATAATAGGGTTGGAAGTTGCAATTGTGTCATTTGGGTTCAATTTACTTACAGTAACTGTACTAAAAGATAAAACAAACATTCTATTCACCTGCAACATGTTACTCTTGATGAGACCTTGTGTTTTGAAACAGATTTTTGTTCAGCTGACCACAGACCTTTAAGAATGGGTCATTAGGATATTAACACAATAGGCATACAAAGCAGTGGAGGGGGGGGGGGGGCAGCTGGGAATATTTCTATTCAGAAGTAGGGCAATTGGGATGGGCAGTTCGCCTTGACAGTTGCAATTGGATTATATGGATTTTGTAATGCACAAACAAGTAATATGCCCTTGTGCATAAAGAGTGTATTGTTCTATCTAAGGTGTAAATTGCTAGACATTTAAAGTCTGCCAATTTCCGTGCCTGTCGGACAAGTTAGCGTCCACCCAGCTAAAAGTTTGGCCCGTACGAGTGTATGCCTGTGATCACCTTTCAAATGGCAATATTCCCCAGACAAGACTTATGATGAGTGATATATTTAACTTACCAAAATCATTAGCCGTACAGCTTGCAAGTTGATGAGATACCGGATTATAAGACAAACACTGGATTGCATCATTGTGTCTAGAGTTATAAACAAATATATCTAGTACTACAATTTATACATTCTATTCCAGATCATGTTGAAGAGTTTTTGAAGATGGAAATATTTTAGACTAACCAGGAGTAGTTGTGAAAAATGCAATTATTGGCCCTCTGGGAGGAATTAAGTTCACTGGCAGTCCTGAGAATCTGGTTGCGCTTTGACTAGTACTGAGCTACAGAGTTCGGTTCCTAGAGCGAACCACAAGTTATAGCTTGCAGTTTGCTTTTGGTTGCATGCAGTTTGCTTCTGACTACATGTAGTTTTGCTTCTGGTCTCCTGCGGTTTTACTAGCTTCTGCTTGCCTGCGGTTTAGCTATGTTCAGGAAATTGGAAAGCTACACTTACGTATATTTTAATATTCCTTCTAATTTATTTGTCCAGATGATTACACATTTGTCTGCACCACCTGATGCAAACCTTTTGCCTAAAAATTGATTTGTAGTCAGAACCAGACTATTATGCTGTACAACAAAAAACTGTTATACTCTGGAATGCATGCAGCATGTGCACTGGAATGTATGGTCGCTTGAAACATTTGGCGCACAACCTGCAAAGTTGTCAGTTTGGACCCAGGTGATGTAGGACTTTGATGCCGCTTTCATGTGCCCTGTGTGAATGGGAATAGAGAAATTGGGTAAATTTGATTGTGGCTCCAAATTTGTCTGGTCCCATGTAAACTGAGTCTTAGTGAAGCTTGTTCCCACAACACTAGCTCCAACCATACTCCAACTTACATCTCCCCCAATCACCATTAATATAACTACCCCTTCATGTTATATAACACCAAAGCAGCAATGGCATTACTGTGCTTTTCCTACACTTTTTACATTATAGAGCACCACAAGACAAGACAGATATATACACAATGCTGCAAGATCAGTGAATAAACCTTATTCAAGGAAATTTTAGAAAAACATTTCCTCAACAAGTCGCAAATTTTGAAACTTTGTTGCCTAAGTTACTGTAAACAAGTTAGATAGCACGACAAACTTTAATACTGCGAAAATAGACATTATTATTTTTTAAATAAACACATTTTCTTTAAAAATATAATTCCCACATGACCCAATAATATATCTTTCAAAATACCGCAAAAGTCGGCACATATTTACAAGAAATTACAACTAAATTTTCACCAAAATAGAAAACCCACCGTCTTTCGCATAGGCAACACATAAAACGCTATCTTTATGGCCCTTTAGCGGTTGAATTAGAGTCCCGTCTGCTGTGTCGTAAACCTAGGATATTCCCAAGGCATTTGTTAATAAATTGGCAGGAAAACAAAGCAGTGTTTTGCCCAAAAAAAACACGAAACCTTACCAAAACAACAGAGCCAGTAGCGACGATTATTTGGGTGCCATCGGGTCGAAATGCAATGTCATATATACTGGAAAATTAAGCGGGAAATGAGTGTTTTGAGCGAGTTTTAAATTAATTCAAGAACTTTTTGCTTTTCAATTTCAAGGCTTACCACTGATCTTGTCTGTCTTTATCCTGTACTTTATCGACCCATGTTGGAATCGACCTCATAATTTTCCAGCCTAGACCTAGGCCTTCTATTTTTATTTATATATTTTTAATATTCAGCGCTTTTTCACATGAAAAGACTGGGACTAGGTGATCTGACGCAAGCGAAAAATTAGAAGGCCTAGTGGATTTCCCAACAACAAGGCCAAAACTGCCCTGAAACTGCCCTGGTTGCGAAATGCCCAATTATTGCGTTCTCAAACAGAATTATTTGCAACTTAACAGCGAATTTAAACCGATACAAGTACAATAAACTCATTTATAGTCTAAAGTTACTATTTTTATTTGTATACATGCCTAGAAAATCGGGGTTTTTATCATAAAGTTTGAAGCAACACTATACTATTATTATGTTGACAAAGTGTAGCGAAAGCTCAAAAATATGAGTCAAAATATATACCAAAAGTAGAATCTTTCATGAAATATTGTCTTATACACAACTATACATTAATATATATTTTCTCAATTTTGGCAAGAAGCAGCCTTGTGTTTGTAAAATATACAAACACATATACAATTATTAAATAGAACGGATACATATATTATTAGCCCGTACAGTGTTATAAAACCCGATTTTCTAGGCGTGTATACAAATAAAATAGTAAATTTATACTATAAATGAGTTTATTGTACCTGTATCGGTTTAAATTCGCTGTTAAGTTGCAAATAATCCTGTTTGAGAACGCAATAATTGGGCATTTCGCAATCAGGGCAGTTTCAGGGCAGTTTTGGCCTTGTTGTTGGGAAATCCACTAGGCCTTCTAGGTTTGCTTCCTCCGCCACGCCCCCAAATCACCTAGTCCCAGTCTTTTCATGTGAAAAAGCGCTGAATATTAAAAAATGTAAATAAAACCACAGTTAAAAATAAAACTAGAAGGCCTAGGTCTAGGCTGATAATTTTCTTGTTTTTTGTAAAATTTCCGAACTTGTTACGATTATTTCCGAAAAGAACCGTATCAACACAGCGAACCCAGGCACACCGCCTGGAGACTATGAATTTGTAAATAGCGTCTGCGAACCTGCGACAGAAAGGTTGTATGGCAAGCTGGGTGATTTTACTCCATAATAGGCCCTTTGCATAGCATCACAAATATGTCAAAACAATTCAGTAGTGACTGGATGGCATGGAGAACAGCGGAATTTTCAAAACAATGAAAAGACAATGGAACATTCCGATGACCGGATCGTGTCTGGATGGATGTATTATTTACTCGTGTATCAGTTTTAAGTGTGTACAAGCTGTTTAACGTTTCTTCTATGTACAGTATACTGTATATGCACGGTAAAGTTTAAGACTTCCTAAATTTTATGAACAGTTCATATATATGGTTCTTCCAGAAGTACAATTTAAACTTTTCGTGCATGCGTATACATAAGTAATGAAAACTCACGACTGCCAAAACAGCCTTATACCTACCATCACTTGCGTAATCAACACAGTATACAGTAGACTTATGTCCTTTGAGCATATCAACCATTGAACCATTCTGAGTATCATAAATCTAAATAGATAATCCAGTCAGGATTTATTCTGTGACTGTACCATTATAACAATGCATGGTGCAATCTATTTAAGGGGCCCCACTCACAGACTCACTAGGGGTTAGCACTTTTGACAATGATCACGTACCAAAAGCATGTTTCCCGCCGTTGCCACGACATTTGAACCATCTGGACTAATAGCTACGTCATAAATGCTATAACAGGAAAATTATAAACGTCAAGAAAAGTAATGTGCTGATTCCTACAGTAAGGAGTTGTCTGGTTATAATTTCGCCCCAGTCACATGTGAGAAGAGAGCTTCCAGTTTGACTCTATCAAACACTGCAGGTTTCTTCCAGCGTAACACAAACAAAGGGTGGCCCTGATCATTGCATGGGAACAACAGTTTAGAAAGCACGGTTTAAGAGCTATCCAGAATAATAAAGTTAGTATAGTTTAGGTTTCCTCCTGTAGTAACACTGGATCAATAAAGGATGATCCTTACTAGACCTCTATAGGAAGAACAGTTAAGAAAACATTGCTCAAGAGCTATTCAGTATAAATAGAGTTAGTTTAGTTAAGGTATCCTCCCTGTAGCAACACTGGATCAATAAGAGATGGTCCTTAGAAACAACAGTTTAGAGGGTATTCAGTCAAGAGCTATCCAGTAAAAATAAAGGTAGTTTAGTTAAAGTATCCTCCCTGTAGCAACACTGGGTCAATAAGAGATTGTCCTCACTACCTTAGGAAGAACATTTACAGACAGAATTGATAGAAATATCCAGTATAAATAGAGTTAATTAGGTCCTGTAGTAACACTGGATCAATAAGAGATTGTCCTTCCAGCTCAGGAAAAACATTTTCAGACAGATTTGATAGAGCTATCCCAACCATCCTGTATAACATTTGATGAGCTATATTATAGCAGTCATATCACCATGCAAACCAAGAAACAACTAAAAAATATTCGACTTGCCTTTGTGGAACATGCTGCCGGTCCAAGATGCGATCCGTCCAGCACGTTTGCACGCGATTAAACGCCATTATCAACTACTACAACAACATCAATTTAATTGCATTTTGAAGCGCCTAAGTCATAAATGTTTTCCCCACAAGTTATTGAGACACAAGTAAATAAATGTACTATTTGAAACTATTCTGGTATCATTTCGCCAAAAATGTTTAAGCTATGTTAATGATAAAATTTCAAGGGAAATATAAATATTGACCCTGACATGTGGCTTAATTTCCACGGAAACGTGAAAGGCGAGTGTTATGTACTGATTAAAAAAGCGTCTGGCAAGTAAAACAAATAAAAGGCACATCATTTCAAGAGCCAACAAAATATTGTAGAGTTATTAAAGTTAAGGGGTCAGGTGTCAATTGGGACGAAAGTCATGTTCGTTTCTCCTGTCCTTATAATCATTTCGCTGTTTTATGTCATAGTTCTTGTTATTTTGAAGATTCTTATAGTCTGAGAAATGATAGAAATTGTGACGAATCAATTTAAACTAAACTAAAATATTACAGCCATATATCAATATATATTGTATTTTACATCATTCATTAGCTTTACAGGAATAAATTTGTGCCATATTTAGATATCATTTTTTCAAAGTAAAAGCCCCATATAAGTAATTCAGGTATTCATAGGGCCGTTCAATATGGGCCGTTCAAAGGGCCGTTCAGGTATCACATTTATACTTTTCATGTCAATTTGCATATTATCTAAATTGATCAAGAGAACGGTTTAATATCAATATCAATAAAAGGTTTAATTGTCTAATGTCAAGTACAGCAATTGATCCTTTCCATAAAAACCACGCCATCGTAAAACCGCAATGCATTGTGGGCCTTTAAAGCACACACTTTAAAGCACACACGTCAAGGTATGACGTCAATAATGCAATATGAGATTAACCATTGCACGATTGTGTCAACGGGTGCAATAAACCATAGACTATCCAGAATAAACTGATCTGAGAATATGACTGGTAACGTCAGTGAGTGAATGGATGGTACGGAGAACAGTGTGATTTTCAAAACAAGACAATGGAACATTCCGATCACTGAATCGTGACTGGGTGGCACTATTAAAACAATAGGTTGCGCTATCCAGTCTACCTTTCAGATCAGTGACCTTGCAACGAAAGTGACCACGTGATGTCATTATGTAAGTCACATGAATGCCACGTGATCAGGAGTTTTTCCACATCCACAAAAAGATGATATTTAAAGTCAAACTACAGACCAATACAACACGTTGTAAGTTACTACAAGTACAGATTGTCCTCATTCTTTCTCTTTTCCTTCGCTTGTTTGGATGTAGATTATTTCTTCCTCCCTTGACATGAAAATAAATATTTATATAGTTTTAATGTGGAATGGTAAGCAAAAGTGGCTGGCGTGGTTGTGAATGACAGACAAGATGTTGGTGGCACAGTAGTTAGTGCATGTATCTCTCGCTTAGCCAGGTTCGACTACTGCGAAATGCAGTTAGCTGTCTCATTACAATCCCCCCTCAGTCGCATGTGAGAATGAGAGTGCTTGCAATTCGACCAAACACCTCAGACGTTTACGGTTCCTCCAGTTTCCTGCTGTACTAACACTGAACTAATACGAGAAGCTCCTTAGTTACTTAACCTCTAGGGAGAACAGCTTAGAACTGACGGAGCTATCCAATATAAACAGAGTTTAGTTTAGTTTAAGTTTCCTCCTGTACTAACACTGGACCAGTATAAGGTATGACCTTATTGGATCGATAAGGTCAATAAAGTTAGATCAGATTAAGAGAGTGTGTGAAAATCAGATGCCATTTATACTTACTTTGAAATTTTCTGTTTGAAATAAACTACCGTCATCGTCAGAAAATTCTGTTAAAAAACAAAATACACGCGATTGAAGACAAGCATGAACTCTGATGGAACTCGTCAGCAATCCAAAAATGGATCAGGGAAAATCTGCTAGAATCGTCCACTTATCAAGTATAAATAAAGTTAGTTTAGTTTAATTTTTTCCTGTAAAACACTGGACCAAAGATAGATCATCCTCGTTGGACAACCAGGGAGAACAGCTTAAACTGACAGAGATTACCAGTTTATTATGTTATACTTTGATTTCTTAATAGTACAAACCTCCAAAAGACCCGACCGGTGTTTTGTTCTCAGATAGGGGGTCATTCGTCGTATTTCTTGCACAAACAGACACTCCATTAACATGGAATTTAGCAGGCCATATTAACGAGTTACTACCAGAGGATAATTCCAGACTTTCATTACTGGCTTCAAAAGAATCATTCAACTCTTTTCGAAACCATGAACCTTGAATTAAAAAAAGTTGGAGTAGGTCCAGTTCGTCTACTGAGATGAAATTTAATGAGTATTGCTCGTTTTGATGAATGACGGATGACCGTAGCATTATTCCTAGAATTGCCAGTCATAACTACCCCGGATCATTCAAGAACCATGCCTTAGAATGCAAGAAATGGTGTCACAGGCATAATAGAAATGCAATTTTCCGCGGGCCCCTCTAGAATGCACGTTCTTTACATTAATTGTGTACCAATAAGATATTTAATCCTTGCTGAAAAACCATGAATCTGACTACTTAACTGAAAGGTGCCCTTACTTGGCAATGCCTCCCCTCCCCTACTTTCAAGATGTTTCAGCAGGCACTGTCCTTTCTACTGACCGCTGCACTGACCGCTCCACTGCCTGTGGATTCTTACCATTATTATTATATTTTCTTCCATTGTTGAGGTCACCAGGACCAAGTGATAATGAACTCATGCAGATATTTTCATCAAGACTTAATTTTTCCTCCGCGAATTCTAACTCGTCCAGTTCCTCTGGTAACTAACAAGTAAAAATAAATTGTAGTAAATGCCAAGGCCAGCCAACCATTTCAAAATATAAAGAAGAAACAGATCCCGAAGAAGAACACGTCTGCCAGAGAATTCAATATACTGTATCATTTAAACAATATAAGTCTTAGTGACTGTACTTTCAAATATAGCCAAAAATTTAATTATAATGCGAAAACCGCGTATTGCAAGAACCGAACCGCAATTGTAGAAGTGTACTAAATAGATGCGCTTATAACCAATTGGCTATCAACACCCTTCGCTGATTCCTTAAATCTAAAAAAATTACATACTTTCAGTTTCTTTGTGTTACTTTGTTGCTCTTCGCGATGGGTTTGTTGTAATTCCTTTGTATCCTCCACTTCAAATTTGGATTCTCTAAATAAACAATAGTTGCAAAGCGTAAATCTATTATTACCATGATACTGTAGCTACTCGTCTCTTGGGATTATTTATTTCCTGGAAAAAGAATGCATGGCAAGTTGGATGTTTTTCCAAGGACCAGGATCACTTCCACACAAGCTGTTGGACAGGAAGACTGAACTAACTTTATTTATACTAGATAGCTCTATCAGTTCTAAACTGTTCTCCCTAGAGGTCCGGTAAGGGCCATTCCATACTTGCCCAGTTGTACTCAGTGGTGGACACTGCGTGAAATATTGGCAGTGCGAACTAAGGTTGCAACAAATAACCACCCTTTTTGGCTTAAATTTCACGCAAATTTACTTAAATTCTAGCCTATCAATGCTTCCACGGTTGTAAAATCATTGATACAACTTTGTTACACAGTTAATCAGCTATTATTCAAAGGCTTTGGGATATTTTTGGGATTGCCCCCCCCCCCTCCCAACAAGAAAACAACTACATGTCGATACGACTGCCTTAAAGATTTCATTAAATTATTACTTTGATTTTCTTTTCTTCTTTCTTTTCTGACCAAACATTTTGTCACCAAACATCAACACCAGCAAGAGATAAATTGACATCCCACATGTCAACACAGACAGTAACATGTTATACATTACCCATTGTTTAGACTTCCATCCAGAAAGTAAGATAAGACCAACCCAGAACAGACAAATAAAACTTGTGTTAGAAAACCTAAAATAGAATGCAAGATCAGCTTGATCTTTGTTGAAGGATGTTACAACCTAAAAAACATTAGAAAAAACTTCAGCGTTTCAAAAGTAGGCCCTTTGTCTGAAAGTTTGGCTTGTTTAGCCAGTTAAGGGCTCAATTATGACTCCAACGAACCTATAGTCCCATAGATCTGTCATTTTGCTAGTTACTTATATCCAGTAAACTCTCATGTAATTCAGATTGTTCTCATTTTGACCAGGGCATGAAAGTTGAGAAAACTCTGAATGACATGAAAATTCTCATGCATTTGCCAACTCTCATCAACTTTCATCCTTGTTTGACCAAGGCTCATTATGTGAGACTGGAACATCACTGCTACATCAGCTTGACGTCACCACTACAGGTATCCATGTAGACAGCTAACCCATGCAACAAAATGTAAGGAGGGATGCCGGAGAGGGCGCCCCAGGGGTGGGGGGCAAGCGACCCTCCTATCCTTTTGGCAAGGGGGGCAAAGTGCCCTTTTAAGTTTCAATATAAATGAAACAATAATATAACTGCCAAAGAAGGAGAATACAACTGTAAATTAGATGATCAGTTCATATTGGGGAAGCCAATTTTCGATTGTTTTCGTTCTGTACCTCTTTAGATCCATTTGTATGGATAGAAATAACAATTAAATGAGCTGAAATTTGAAACTCATTGAAATTCCATCAAAAGTGTGTGGCAGAAAAAAAAATTTGATTGCCTTTACGTTCACATTGGCCCCCCTTGCCATACCATTGCTCCTGCATCCCTAAGAAAGAGAGACTATGGGAAGGTACAATGTCACTAATCAAAAATATTATTCAAGGACAAACACACAGCACTAACCACTTTCTCTCTGAGATAAACATCACAAAGATTTGAGAAATAAGTGCAGTTGAAAGGCAAGATATATAGTGGGCTGAACACCATTCTAAATAAAACAAGATAAAGAAGTAAAACAATGTTTGGCTAAAAACAGAGCACATTCCAAAGAATATATCTGGACTACAACAACAAGGCACTATTTTTATATATTACACAGCTACTTCAATTTATTGAATTAAAGTTGTGCATTAAAATAAATGACCTCATAGCATGCAAAAATAGAATGGACTTGAAAAACTTGTATTAAAAGTTGCATTGTGCAAAATGCCATGGCCTTGGGTTCTACAGTATTCCACAATGGAATATTCAAAATTTGATTTCTTTCAACGTTTTCACCTGCCGGGTTTGTGTGTGTTTGTTTGTTTGTCTGTAAGCAATAACTCAAGAAATATGAAATATTTTAATACAAAAATATGTGGAGCTAATGGCCATATGCCAAGGATAAATCAAGGACAAATTAAATTTTGGTTCAATATGGCAGTGGTGTAACTTAACTTTTTTGACCACTTGCGATCAGGGCAAGTACGACCTGAAAAATGGTTGCCCTGAATAAAATTCACTTGCCATTAGATCAAGCTTTGGTTCACATCATCACAAAATTGAAGCAAATTATTGCAGTAAGCATGATATGTTGATGCATAACTACAATTTGCATTATATAACACCAATCCCCACCAATCACCATTCTCTTATTTTCAACTGAAGTTGAATTTAAGTAGAGGCACAATGTTCGTTGTACAACAGTCGGACAAAATGTCGGTCGAGGCATGTTCATATATTCACATTTTTCAAATTATCCAGAAGAATGAATAGTTAACGTTACTGGTCTATATTTTACTCATTTAATACTGTACTTGGGGATAATAACTTAGAAATGGTGAAACAGAAAGCATGCATGCAACTTGCCAGATCGGGCAACCAAGAAGAAACTTCTACTTGCCCGTAATGATTTTCACTTGCCCCGGGCAAGCGTTAAGTTACACCACTGTACATATGGATGAAAATTGAATAGGAAATTTACAAATGTTTGTCTTACTTTTCCAGGCTGAAAAGAACTGAAAGCGTAATTTGTGTATGTACAGTATAATTTATGGTATGCATTCTCTATAGTGCTCTCTATAGTTTAATTTCTATATGCATTGCTGAAAACAACAAACAATAATAACACAATACACCATACTCGTTACAGCTGATATCACTGAGAGAAATTGCCTTCCTGGCCAACGAAAGTTTGATGATTTTAAACAGTCTGTTTTTGTTCCCAATCCAGTCACCCCATCCAGTAACTGCAGCCAATCTGACACACCTAGGGTGCCAGTTGTGTTATCTAAATTCGAAAATAAAAATAGTATAGAAAATATGGCTCAAGGTTGAAAAATGTGTTTTAATTTAATCAAGAACTACACTCAGACTGCACTTACAATATCTCTGAATGCTAACAGCCAATACAAAGCAGCTGGTCACAGCGACCAAGAGTTGTAAAATACATACTGTTGAAGATGTACTGATTGATGGACTTATCTATTAATTAACAGACAAAATATATAGTCAGCCCACAGTATAGATGGACAGTTGGTTTGGATACTTGATGGCAGTAAAATACAACTCATTATTGATATTTTTGTCTGGGTATTGTATTTTCTATTTCAATCCAATTTTTCAGACTGATGAATCTAACTGTCAGCCAGACTGCATTGTTTGTCATGTGCGCGGAAAATATTCAGCGCAAATTTTTTACACATTTCGCGCTTTCGACCAAAAATGCGCGTATTTTAGTTGAAATTATATGAAAAAGCGCGCACCGCGCACCTTTCTTTCACAATGTGACTGTTTTCGTATCTAAATGAGACGGAATGTAAGTAAAATGTTTGGCTTCAGGCCACTTCTGTGAACTATCAGTCTATCAATTATTCTCTCATGAGCTTAAAAAGTTTCTTCAGTCAGTCAGTGTAAAAGTAATGAGATATGGTGAATACTTTACATTACTTCGGCGCGCATATTTCCACGCAACTAGTATGAAAAGAAACTGCAAGCGCGCATTATAATTGACAGTTTCAAAAATCGTGCGCGCGTTTTGCAAACAATGCAGTCTGGGCTGTCAGAAGGTCACTTTTATTAATGGTGTACACACATTCTGATTTCACGGATACATCATATGATAGAATCCGACCTGACCAATCGGATCACGTGAGCGAGGCTTTTATAGCCCCAAGTAAAACAATCTGGCATTAGAAATTGTAAAAAAGTAGAGTGCATTGGGGCTCATAGCTTCGTATGTAAATCGCATTTATCATTGTCAGCAGAGGCCATTGAATATTTTAGAATTTCGACTACCGGTAAATACAATTACACACTGTTTTATTATAAAACGAAAACGTTCATTGTTAAATAGTGACACTTACCAACGATGCTGCAGACTCCCAGTTGTTAGATCTGCTTTTTCTATCAAACATTCGCCTAAACAACGTGCTAATCCGCTGCAAAATTTGAAATTTTCCCAAACTTTATTTTCTCTGAAATTTAAATTTAGCGCGCCCGATGTCGATTTACCAGCGTATACCGGTCTCGACGTTCATTACTTAATGTAAGTAGACGTGATTGATTTTCCAAATCAGCATGCGCATTGTGATCTAAATGACACCTTTTTAAGCTTTTTGACGTCTTCGACGTTGTAAGGTTTTTGTTGAAATTTATTTTAGATCTATGCTAAAATATTGTTTAATTTAGAATTGTATAAGTTTACAACGCCATCTATTCTTAAAAATTAAATATAGCAATTAAACAGGGAAATGCGCTTTAAAAAGCAGAAATTAGTCTGATTTTCCGCATCGTTTCAAAATTGGCGGAGTATAAAGATTAAAAACACTTTGACGGAAACGTGTGGACAATAGCCAATTTCGATAATAGCCAATTTGGATAAGTGGCGTGGTAGTCGTGATATTTTCAGTTAGTTCAGACACAAACCACGGCATCTTATCGTAGAATACTGCCCAATACTGCCTAAACTGGATCGCGTTTCAGATCTTTCTAATAACATTAAAACACTATCTATGGGAAGTAATACCAGTCGTTAGTTAATCCTTTTGCTGCGTAATGCATCATAGTAATTTCTATTGATGCATCATTTGTTTACATAGAAGTTTAGAACATTCCTTCCTCATCGTGACGTCACTAGTAACGTAATGCGCATGCGTAATGTGAAATTACTGGAATATTACTGAGCAAGAGACGTGACAGGCTGAGACATAAACAGAATATTTTCGCATCGCGTGGACTATTCGATTAAACAGACCTTTTAAATACTAAATTTTAACTAAAATGACAAGCTTTTTGTTGACACTAGTACGACAGTAAGTATTTAACAAAATGTACTTTCATTAGGTCTGTTTTTAATACTTGATTTTAAGCCTTTTGCGCAAAATTTAAGAACATATTTTTTTGTGATGATTAATATTGTACTAATTATACTACGGCCCGATCGCATTCTAAACTATTGAAATGTCTCTCTTCTAGTGGGACACCTGATGCTAAAAGACGAATTCCCAAGACAATTGGTAAGATAAAGCGTTTTGTGTTAGTTTAAAGTAGGTTTATAACACTTATGTAAGGTTTCGGCAAATTCTGTGCACGGAATGTCTAAAACGTTTCACGGGTTTCAAGCTTATTTTATATTGAAGCGACTAGCCTATTTTTATAATTTTTAGTCAACCTAATGATATTTTTAATAATAGATTCTTTATTCCATTGTTTTTGGGTCAAAAAGTTAGAATTTTGTAGTATTTTTGTGGCGGGAAATCCCAAAACACTCGCAAAGCGAAAGTTAAAAGGCCCGCGACTTTGCCGGAGAATTCTAATCGATCATGAGCTGTTCACGTGGTAGCACGTGTTTGGCAGCTGATTTCCGAAAAAATACTAAAATTCTCGGTATTTCTGGCAGTGTTTTGTCCAAAAGGCAATCATTTTGCAGAAAATCTAGAGTTAGCGTATTTTTCAAACATTTAGTGTGTGAAAACATGTATTGTGGTTTAATATTTTGTGTTGTGGTCCATCCAAGGTCAATGTTAATGATATGGCAATATTTAAATTCCAGTGATGTTCTAAATTTAGAAACAACTGAAGCCGGTCATTCTTTTGCCTTCAGTTTATCATAGTTTGCAAATACTATGAAATTTCCTAAAATACTCCATGAAGAATATTTGCAGATTTTTCCTCTATAATTCGTACCCTGATTTAATAGGAAATAATATCAAACACCCAAAATCTGAAAATGGACCGGTCTCACAGCGGATTTGGTCCGCCTCAAAATGGACCCCCCATCCATTATCGGACCCCAAAATGTCCATATCCACTAGCAGATTTCGACCCCTCTCGTGGATTTAGACCCCCATCAATTCAGTAACTCTCTGCGAAAAGCTCGACTAATATCGGTGCTAATTACTCATTTTCATATGCCTT
The DNA here is from genome assembly GCA_016169945.1 of Trachythela sp. YZ-2020. NCBI lineage: Eukaryota > Metazoa > Cnidaria > Anthozoa > Malacalcyonacea > Clavulariidae > Trachythela > Trachythela sp. YZ-2020. Next base: position 1,715,666 of record JADLSH010000098.1, on the reverse strand, counting down.
TATCCAACAGGAGCCGAAATATTTCAACAATCTGTGACGAAAAGTAGCAAAAACTCGCAAAAGTTCAAGTTTTATTTCAATACCCATGTGCTTTCAACTGCCCTGCACCTATTCGTTTCTCATAAAAACCTGTTTATTAAAAGCATAAGCGATTGACCAAGATAAGACCTATGATTAAAGCATTGAGATTCACAAAATTTTGGTAGGAATATTTCTGCATTGCCTAAAAAGTAAAGAGAATCTTATTAAAGTCAGCTCATTCTTTGAAACAACTACCAATCTTTAATTGTGCCCGCTTTGTTTCATAAATACAATGCCTTTAAACTAATGACTTCCTAACAACCTCTCAAACACTACAGTTATGTAAATTTTTATTTTGGTGAAAGAAAAGGGCTGCTAATTTCTTAATATGTCTTTTTAACTGTAAAACTAAAAAAGATAATACTATACATTTTTCTTACTTTTTTTGCATCAGACTTCCTACTCAGGACCCAGAAAATATATCTCATTTTATAGGGGGTCCATTTCCGTGGAAGGGGGTACATATCCGCTAGCAGATTTGGACCATGGGGGCCAAATCCGCGGGGAGTCCAAATCTGCTGTGACACCGGCTCAGGTGTCCAGGCTGGCTTCCTCCATAGATTCAATTTTTTTAATGGCTTTATTTCTAACCTAGTATGTTGATAATGCAAAACAAGTTAAGTTTGGTAAAAAAGTACAGCTTTAATATGATTTCCAATCTTTTGTTTAGGTAATAAAGACAACAGTTTATCCCGAAAGGGTTATTGCCAAGCCGACCTGCTTGGTCAAAGACTAAAATGTGAAAAGTTCACACATATTTATTGTAGTGATATCACTAAAGCAAAAGAGGTTGGTTAAACTGAAGATTATAATAACCACTGTTAGTATTCCAACTTTGGCTCGTTTTAAGCGCTATTTAACCAATCCCGATAATCTAGCTAAAATAGTGTTAAAAAGATGCCTGATTTTAAATTTCTGTCGAAGATTAACCCCTTGACTCCTAAAGAAACTTATAAGGTACCAGTTGATTAGTTTGCTCAAATAATCTCAAGTCATGGTGCATTGAATGGCCTATATTTTGTGTAATTTGTTTCAATCCTACATTTTAGACTGCCGTAGTAATTGCCAACCACAACAGATCATGTTCATCCCTACCAATACATGAAGACCCAAGATTGGAAGAACTGGTAAGTACTGCTATAGATTCCCATTTGTCAACAATATCCTTGTTTTGTTTGTTCAAAATTTGTTTGTGTTTTCAACCTGTTTACAGATTGACCATGTGTAAAGTCACTGGCCAGATACATGTGGTAGCCACAATTTGATTGTACCGTTTTTGGTACACTAAAAGGCAATTCCCTAAACTTTTTTGCTTCTTTATTATATCAAATTTATTCTTTTGCTTTTAAATATGAAAAAAATATTGTTTCTAGCAGTTTGTGTTTGATTTTTTTAGAGATTACTCAAAGAACAAGAAGGCATCGAAAATATAAACAATTCGTTGTTGAATAAACTTGAAACTTTAGAGGACATTCGTCACCGAGCAGAGGACTTTTTCTTAGAAATATGTGACATAATGTTGCATCGGACAGAACATGCACAAAGCTTTGATGTCGAAGATGACCATTGTGAAAGCAGTAGTCGAAATAGTTACGATGTTGATGTTATGGACAATGCTTCAAAAGATCCTGCCAATGTGCTGGTGGTTAGCCATAAAGGATTGATTCGAGAAATGCTACGGTACTTTTGTTCCGAGCTTGGTTGCCACTTACCAAGACGATCTGGTCGTAGAATGAACTGGGATTCCTCCTACACAGGAGTGTCTGTGTTTAGAGTCACAGTGGAAAGAACGGATGACCTGTTCAATAATATCCATGTTGAGTGTTTACTATTGAATGATAATTCACACTTGAGTAAAAGATCAGGTGATTGTAGCAAATTAGGGGAAAGTGTATTGACTACATCCTGACAAAATCAGTGACTTGTTGATGGAAAAGAGAAGAAAAAATAGTGATGGCTGTGATGATGATTGTGAAGTTCTAATCTCCAGATTACCAAGATACAATTATTTGTGTGGTTGGTTGATTGGTCTTCATTCTCAAATTTGGTTGGTCTTCATTCTCAAATTTGTTGGTACTGTATGCTGGTAAATAATGGTGGTGAATAATGATTATTGTATGGTACAAGACTCAAACTTCAAACAAGAACCAGTTGGTGACATTTACTATAATTGCAATGTTTTCCCAACTTTCATCTACCAGTGTTTTTTTGCTTTTTAATCGTAACGTATGTCCCTCAAATCAGTATGTAAGTTCTGACCCATTAAGAGAACTGTAGCTTTAGGGAAACAATTCATTTAATATTTAAGTTGGCCTTCAGTCAATTGCCAATTGTTAAAAGCTTGAAAAGTGAGGTTTAATGTATTTCAGTTGTTTGAAACAGTTCTTTGACTTTAGTGTCGATTTACTTGTAAATACTTTATTCGTCAGTTAAGAAAGCTTTTCTGAGAAAAAAAACTAGTCAACTATAATCTGTATACTTGCAAATACGTATTGTCAAACGTAATTGTTGTAATTTATAAGCTAGAAAACAACATTCATGTTAATTTCTTGTTATTTGTTGTAATGTATAATCAAAGTCAAAGTTGTGTTACAGTTATTGTGCATTCTTTAAAAATGCAAAGAAAAATATTAAATACAGACTATTCTAAAAGATACAGTTTAAAATATATATTTATGTATGTCATCTATTGGTGTGAGCTACGGTGAACTTTTATGTCAGTGACAGTTTATTTGGCATACCTATTGTAGTGGTATTAGAAGAAATAAGTTTTACTTTGAATTTCACTTATGTAAAATATGTTCGTATTCTTGTAAATAGGAAATAATTTAGTGAAATTAAATATATTTTTGAGAACGAAAATGTTGTCTTTGAGTTCGTGTTGAAAGGGGATTAAATTTTATGTTGCATTAAAAACCAGCACTGAGGCCTCGCATGGTACATTTACACTGGATACCTATTTAAACGCCCGAATCTTACAAATTGGTTACACTATTCTAAATGCTTGAGATATAAATGATTTCAGATCAGACCTACTATCCTGGTCAAATCCATCAGTGACACTCTATTAAAACTTTTCTCTTCGACCTTTCCTACGACACAACTCCAAAACAATATTGTCGTTACCACAATTGCTTTAACTGTGTTTGGAGATTATATAAATCAATATTAAAGGGTAAGGGGGGAGGCTTTTCTAAATTTAATGGGACCCTGATACGAGATTACCAGACTATTTCCTAGTCCTCTGTGCACGTGCTTAAGTCTCCCGTGACGTCATCGCGTACTAGTGTGGTAGACTCGTCCTCAATCTCAGATAATAGCGACTTTAGAGATATGCTCATTTTACGACGCGGATGTGAAGAAAAACAGTCGCTATTAGTCAGAGACGCGAGAATAACAAATTAAAACTGTTTTCCAAACATTAGTGACTGTTTTTTCGTCACGTCCGCGTCGTAGATTAGGCATATCTTAAAGTCCCTATTGGCCTGTGAAGAGCAGTTCAACTGATCATGATCGTGAAGCGATGTCCGGTATTTCAAGGATACTTTGCCATTTATCTTTCCTCGGTGAAATACAGCTTTCTGATTCTCTTTGTGCCAGTTTTTCTGCCGCTTTCTCGGCTGCCTCCTGTTCTTGAAGTTTCTTGTTTTCTATCTCAGCAATTGCTAATTCTTTTTCCTCAACAATCTGGAAAATATAATACAAAAAAGCTAGGATTGGGAATCTTAGACTTAGTTCTTTCTTAGCCAAAAAGCGAAAGGATAGCACATTATATTTGGCGATACTCTCTTGTAATTTATCCTACCAGCGCTTTGACCATATGCTACTGGGAGGCCTAATAGAACAGTGAGATTTCCACAACAATGAAAAGATAACTAGATAATGGAACATTCCGATCACTGAATCGTGACTGCATGGCATTGCTGTTATGCAAAGACCATTGAGAAGAGATTGTTGAGAACATCCACTTGAGAGTTTCCTTCAATGGTTCATAAGGTTGAAAGGTTTTTCTAGATGGAAGTTTCGAACAAAAACTCCACTATATTCTCATCTATTCGAAGTTCTCATTGTATTTTTCAGGTAGTTTTACACAACAGTCAACCGCCGTATTTGCTATACTCTACCCACACTGGCACCGCACGTTCGAGATCTATTTTAGACCTAACAAGGATCAGTTATAGGCCCTCCCAGAGAGGCCCTCTGGCCATTCTCGTGCCCAGAGCCCGTCTTCCGTGTGGTAAACGGAGCAACGGCCTCTGTCGGGGTACGCCCGTCCGCAGAAATCGAACCTGCGACCGTGCCCAAAATCTAGAATATTTCGTTCATACCTCTCGTAACTCTGGAGTCATGATTAATTTCATTCTGAACTTTTTAGTGAACTTCTTCGGCACAATTGGTTCGTCCATAATCTCTCGGTTAAAATCCGCCCAATATTTCTCATAGTCTTTTTCTGATTCACAACTAATCATTTTAACCATCAAAGATCGGAAACCCTTCGAGGTCTTTTCGTGAAGCTGTCGGCGGTCGGCGGACTTGAGAAACGACGCGGTCGCGGCTAACATGGTTGATACGGCTCCAATGCCTGCGACGACTTCCTTTGGGACTCCATCGAGAAGTGCCATGGCTGTTATACTTGCTGAAAGTAGAAACATTTAAGATCAGGGTAAATTTCCAATTTCACTTTCCAATTTTGTTCGTATTCTTGTAAATAGTTATTAGAAAATAGTGTAATCGCTTGTCGTTCCACAGTCATATAGACACGATCAGAATTGCAACAAGGCTGCGGGTATGAGGATACTACCCGCGAGGAAGGCTTACTGGCATTGAGCAAGGTTGAAAGTAAAACACTGAATACTTGAGGCTAGTATTAGTAGCAACCACTGTATTCAGATCAGTGGTAGCAACAGTCAGCACTCAGTCAGACTAGCAGTACTGCAATGACCAACTGGCAGACAGCAATTATTTTAAGGAAGTTGGGAAAACCCAAATCATCCCGGAGGAAGTTTTGCAACCCTGGACACGATGGCCCCCATATTCCATAATTATTGTCAACACCAAAAATCTAATGAAATCACTAGTATTACCTGATAAGAAAATTAGAGAAAGTCCAAAAAATGTGTCCACTTGGTTCCAGTACCTCGTTGCTTGAGTATGACTCTCCGCTTTGTCTTTTGCACTGGACACAAAGAACTCCCACTGTTCCTCCATGGCCGACATTTTTGTCGCCTCGCTAAACACAGGTAAAAATCGTGAATGCTTTTTTCATCAGAAGCGGTGGATGTTGATTCTAGTCAGTTGACGATAGAAGATTTCGGCGTTTTGAGCAATCGAGCGTAGGCCCTCTGACCTTGCCCTTGGTCATGACAGAACTAATTAAATATCGTCTATTCTGTGGTATAACCTCATTTGCATTGCGACTGTCGCTAAAAGTTGTCCAGTTTAACATCGCCTTTAGAAACACTTCGAGTGTTCGACGTTTCGTCCTTTCAGCAACTGGGTTGCTGGAAGAGCCTTCGCTGGAGACGCCGAAGTGTTTTTAATTTTTTCTGAAAGTAGTTAAAAGTTTTATACAACCAGTCCTGGATGTTGATATATATATATTAAACGAGTATATGTCAACATTCAGGGACCGATTGTATAAAACTCTAAACTACTTTTTGACTACCCGTTTGGTAGTTAAATAGTAGTCAAGTCTAAATATGCGATTATGATTGGTTAACTTTCGCACCGTAACTAGTTAACTTTAACTACTTTATATACACCAGCTCCAGTGTGTCTTATATTTATACACTGCGGCCGACGTTGAACTCCCAAGGACAAGGCCAAGTTGGGCTCTCAAGCTTAAACTGTTAAAGCTCTTTTATTTAGATTTCCAAACATGGGATTCCGAACGCATTAGTCATGTCCCCAAAACAGTATACACAAGTGAAGACGTACAATAAAGTAACTGACCTATAACCGTCCGGCCTATTGACTGTACATTACAGTGGATTATTAATTCTATAGAATAGATCCTCCAGCAAGAATTGAACCTGTGCAGTTCCTGTAATTTTTTTAAATCTGCGGCTGCGGTGTTTGCTATAGAATCGATCTGTCAAACTGGAAACATTTAGAAAACCCCATTCGATCCTTTTAGACTCTATCGAAATAAGAGCCTTCTCTCGAAACATTTAAATCCTATCCTTCTATTCTTCACTCTATCAATTAGTACAAAATTAAAGCAATTGTAATATATTTGCATGCAGTACTTACGTCATTTTTGTAACTGTTTCGCAAAAACGCTAGACCTACGAAGTGACTGAGGCGATTATTTGCCACTGATGACAATGAAATGCTTCCTATCTCAAAACGTGTGCAGATCAGTACAAGTCAGGACCCTGGGCAACCAAAACACTAAAACAGGTGCAACGGTTAAAGCAACCTGTCGTTATTGAGGAAGAGGTCAATGTGGTTTTCACACTGAAATGGATTATAACACGAAACCAAGAATAGAAAACTAAACGAAAATAATATGATTGATAAAATAGACTGATTCAAAACATGGCTGCCTACTTTGTTTTTGCATATAGTACTTCTGCAAAACGCAAATGATTCAAATATACAAAACGTTTTCCGAAGAACCGACGTTTTTTGTACGGTTGAATATTTTTAAAAACATTACTTAGCATACCTTTCCCCATGCCTGATCTAGTCACCCATTGTTTGGACAAGTTTTAGCACTTATGCAAAGCCATGCAAAGGGCTATGTTATCTATAAGGCTATATATTATATGTATGAATAACTGAACGGTTAAATATTTTAATTATCAGTGTCAGCTACGCAGGTTTTGATCAATGTCAAAATCATTACAATGATGCGGAACGCGACGTTTGCCGGAATGGGATGTTTTTCATTCCGGGTTGAGTTTCCAATTATATGAGAAGTGGGACGAGACATTTCAGTACCAGGACGGGACAATGGTCGGAATCCTGGTATGTATATATTTCTCTAATTGATTTATCGCTTTCCGTTTATATGGAAGCGGGATGTTTTTCGTCCCGTCTCACCAAGGCGCCAGGCGGAATCACGGGTAATTTCAACAACCGGGATCCCCACTCCGAACCTTCTAAATTGATATGCAGGGACGATCGATCGCGCAATGAACTGACATTATGTATTGAGACCCTGGTAACAAGGTTGGCGAGAAAAAAATTGCAAACATGCAAAATGGCATTGACGATTACTTTCGTGAAAAATCTTGTTAACCGTTAAACAACCTCGTGTATCAAACAGGATTTAATCCGGTTTTTCGCCAAAACTTTCCTATACAAAACGTCGTGGCGAGTTATATTATGAGTGGGTTCTTCAATAGTGGTTTATATCAATTAAACTTCTATTGTTGCTATGCACAGAACGCGCATCAAATCAGTTATTTTCCCCACGTTTTTCCACGTATTTTTGCCCTACGACATCAAAAGACACTGAATTTGCTCAGGACACTTACCATTGTGAATTTGAGGCTTTGTTTCGTCCTAAAGCATGAGAAATAAGATGATTCGTGTCATCGATTGTTTTTGAGACGTGTTTGTTTGTATACATTTTCACCACTGAAATGGCAGGTTGCATGAGTATTAAGCTCTTAGTTTTGTCCTCTGCGGTTTAACTTGCAGGTGATTTAATTCATTCACTGCATGAGTTGCCAAGGTAACTGTGGGTGAGGTAGTACGGAAAATTATAACTAAAGCCCGCTTTACAGTCCAACCGCATCGTACCATGTTTTGTAAGATAGCATCAACATAAGATCAGTGAGCATGGAGTGCTTTTCACTTTTCTGATTTCTTTCACTCTCGTTCATTTATTCTCGTTCATTTCTTTAATGCTTTTTCGCTAGCTTTAATCTTTATTGTATATTATGTGAGGAAAACGTGGTCGGAGTAAAATGTGACTATGCTCATGAGCCGAGAAAAAAATCTCTGTTTGAAAATAGTTTTGAAATAACGTGGCATGTTCTGTGTCAGAAATTGCGTTGCAAGTTGAAATAAAAATGTCCTCGTGTAAAATGGCCTATAGCCAATCAAGGCATGGTCTGGAAATTCGGCCAAAGTCTTTGTTCTATCCTTGCTCTTTGTTTTATCCATGATGAAGCATTCATCCAATGCCAATGGCATCAACTCGTCAAATCTCTCAAACGCATCGTTGATGCCGATATACTGCAAGTAATTAATGCCCAGTTTCAATCTTCCATGCAAACTAGACAAGCGGCAGAGCGTCTAAATCTAATTTTTTTTTTTAAACGAAGCATAAGAACCAATGAAAAACAGCATGTAACATGGCGTTTCCTGATTGAAGTAAAATAAGCTACTATAATTAAGTAAAAAATCTTCCCGCCCGCCCGAATTTTTTTTAAATACAGTAAGTGATGAAACCAGAATTATTTTCTTAGTAGGTCTTATGCCCTGGTCTGCCCTAGATCGTGTACAGGTCTGAGGTCTCTAGTGTAAACAGACCACTAATACAAGATTACCAAGTCTTACTACACACGTAAAAACGCACAAGTTGTAGCAAACCTGCAACAGACTTGTACCAATGCTGTTTCAACAACTTGTTATCAGGATGTGTTCGCACTGCTTGTTCCCAGCTTGTTGACAAGTTGTCGTCAGCTTGTTGAAAAGCAGTTGATACAAGGTTGTTGACTCAACAGACTTGTTACAAATTGTTCCAACAACTTGTTATTGGCGTCCTGCAATTCAACAACTTGTTAACAAGTTGTGAGTGACAACCTTGGAGCGACTTGATAAGATGACAACATTGTTACGACTTGTTGAAAAGCTTGCTACAAGCCTGTTGCGAACACGTCGAGATTTTTACGTGTGTAGTTCTCTGTGCACGCGCTTAAGTGTCCCATGACGTCATCACGAGCTAAGAATGGTACTATTCGTCCTCAGTCTCAGACAATGGCCTGGGCAGAGCGGTTCAACCGATCTGTAAACATTTTCTCTGACATGGAAGCGATGTCCGGTATTTCAAGGATACTTTGCCATTTATCTTTCCTCGGTGAAGTACAGATTTCTGATTCTCTTTGTGCCAGTTTTTCTGCCTCTTTCTCGGCTGCCTCCTGTTCTTGAAGTTTCTTGTTTTCTATCTCAGCACTGGCCAGTTCTTTTTCCTCAACAATCTAGAAAATAGAATGAAGCTCTCTTAGCCAAAACAGGAAAAAATCGTACACACACTTGGCCTAATCTGTCTGGGATTTACTGTAAAAGTGATATTTCGCTCAGAATGTTGGAGGGTTTTTGTAGTTGGAAATTTCGAGCGAAAACTATATATACATATTTTAGACATAATCGGGAGAAGTTACAAAAACTGCAACTATATAGGCCCTCTGCGCTCTGGCAGGAATCGAACCTGCGATTCCGGTGCAGCGCTATGCCCCAAAATTTAGAATATTTCGTTCATACCTCTCGTAATTCAGGAGTCATGATAAATTTCATTTTGAATTTTTTAGTGAACTTCTTCGGCAAAATTGGTTCGTCACTAATCTCTCGGTTAAAATCCGCCCAAAATTTCTCATAGTCGCTTTCCGTCTCACAACTGATCATTTTAACCATCAAAGATCGGAAACCCCTCGAGGTCTTCTCGTGAATCTGTCGGCGGTCGGCGGACTTGAGAAACGACGAAGCCGCGGCTAACATGGTTGATACGGCTCCAATGCCCGCGACAACTTCTTTTGGGACTCCATCGAGAAGTGCCATGGCTGTTGTACTTGCTAAAAGTAGAAATAGTTTTGAACAGGGCGAATTTGCGTGAGTCCACAAGAGACAATGTTAGACTCGGTTTAGACGGCGTATTTTTCATGAGCCGAACTTAATTCATATTTTAGTCGACTAAAATATGCGTATTTTATATATGACTGATTTGATATATGACTATACAGTATGGGATATATTTCTTTTTATGATATATGACTATATATGATATATTTGATATATGACTATACATGATTTGATATATGATTTGATATGACTGATTCATACTTAATTATTGGCTCTGCTCTGAAAATTTAAAAAGTACAATTACCTAAATCATAGACAACATACGTTATCATAATTTCTGCATTTGGTTCGATTCAGACATCGTGCTTCACATGTACTGAATTCATCGAATTAAGAGGTCGTGGCAGGTAATGACTTCAGACCAACTATAAAACTCAGTCTCAGATATACTTTGAATTAATGATAAAGACGTCGAATTTGATTTGATTGGCTAACAAAGAATAAAGCATATATTACCTGACAGGAAAATCAAAGAAAGTCCAAAAAACGTGTTCACTCCGTTCCAGAACCTTGCTGCTTGAGTATGACTCTCCGCTTTGTCTTTTGCACTGGACACGAAGAACTCCCACTGTCCCTCCATGGCCGACATTTTTGTCGCCTCGCTAAACAGAGACCCAAAATAATAGCCAAGGCAAAAGGAAAGTATTCTTATAAGGCTTATAATTATACTTAGTCTTCATTAAAAAGGTACAAGAGTTTAATTCATGGCTTATACTTATAGACATTTTATTTATTTAGTGTCGCATAAAAACACTTCACTGAACGCTCATGCATTTGCAACTTTCAAAGGCAGTATGCCAGTAATAAGTATACCAAGCAAAAGTAAAGAAAAACATATTTGCATGCAGAACTTACGACGTCATTGTTGTAATTGTTTCGTAAACAAACTAGCTCTATAGGAAGTGACTGAGGCAATTAATTTACCACTGATGACAATGAAATGTTTCTTATTCCAGAATGTGTGCACATCAGTACAAGTCAGAACACGGGCAAACCAAATTAAAAACTCAAAACAGGTGCAACGGTTAAAGCAACCTGTCGTTGTTATTATGAAGAGGTCAATCTGGTTTAAACACTGAAGTGGATTATAACACAAGACCAAGACTTATGGGTTAGGAGATGGCACTGTATAGTCTTCGTAATTTGCACTAGGGCATCCTAGATAATAATGGATGGCTCTTACTTTAACTCCAAAAATGGCATTTTGCTAATTTGCTTTACTTCACGCTCATGGCTTTAATATATACATGCGATTTAGTACAACAAAACGGCTAAACACAAACACCATCACTGGGCATTAGGTATTACTTTACTAGCTACATCACTATTTGTTTATCTTTCACGCAAATTATGTATAATCATAACTCGCATATGAGTGTATATGAATTAAGATTGATTCTACTTTCAAACATTTAATTATTTATTGAAAAAACTTGTATTGGTGAACCAAACTATAGCGTTGTTTTGATTGGTTGGCGTACTTGCTGACAAAAATAGAAAACTAAACAAAACTAAACACTTTTGCGAAGAGCCGGAGGACAAACAATGCTAGTATAATATATACAGCTACACGACTACACGACCTTGACTTGTATCTTTACGATGCGTAATTAAAACTGAGCGAAAAATATTCGCTTGAAAAGGTTTGCCGATGTAACATCTCCGCGTGTAAACATTTGCTACCGTATCACAAAATACTGAAAGTTAGACAAGCAAATTAGAAATAATTATATATCACATTGTATAATATGTATTAGCCATTTATATAGATTCGTTGTTACAACTACACAATGAGACTATCTTTCTCTTGGAATTTTTAAATTCGGGTAACCTGGAACTGACAGTTTAACATGCACTTAATTCGTGAAAATTATCATTTAAGTTTTTTCAGTTTTCAGTGCCGTTTCAAAACGCGCGAAATTGAAACTGTACTAAAAAATTGCATTTAGGGTGCGCGAAATGAAATCGTGCGACTTTAAGACTGGCGAAACTGAAAAGTACCACACAAATTGAAATAAGATATTGTGGCTATATAATCTATGTATGAATAATTGAACAATTAAATACTTTGATACGCATATCTGATATCTCAGCTACATGTTATGACTACTGTTATATGACCAATGTCAAGATTTACTGCAATTTTTCTCGACTGTAGAACGCGCGTCATTTAGACGCGCAATCCAAACTCCAAACGGTTAATTCAGACTGACGTCCATTGTTCGGCAGTAACTCGAAGTGGTCAGTGCCAGTGGACTTAATAAATGACTCACACTGTCACAGCCTATTTCGCGGTCCTGATAACAGGCTAGGTTGGCGACCAAAGCATGATGCAATTGTCGACCAAAGGTTGGCATCGACATTCGCGCCAAATCTTGTTAACCGTTACACAACCGTGTACTAATTTCCTATACAAAACGTCGTGGCGAGTTATATTATGAGTGGGCTCTTGAATAGTGGTTTATATTAATTAACCCTCCATTGTTGCTATGCACAAAACACGCAACAAAACTTTCAATCTTTACCCTTTTTTCCACGTATTTTTGCCCTATGATATTAAAAAGACACTGAATTTTCTCAGGACACTTACCATTGTGAATTTGAGGCTTTGTTTTGTCCTAAAGCATGAGAAATAAGACGATTCGTGTCATCGATTGTTTTCGAGACGTGTTTGTTTGTATACATTTTCACCACTGAAATGGCAGGTTGCATGAGTATTAAGCTCTTAGATTTGTCCTCTGCGGTTTAACTTGAGGCAGGTGATTTAATTCATTCACTGCATGAGTTGCCAAGGCAACTGTGGGTGACGTAGTACGGCTAATTAAAACGAAAGCCTTCATAAAGAAAAAGCCTTAAGGCCTGTTCACTGACGATCCGATTTGTCGGATCCGATTCTCCTCCTGACGTATAGTGCAGGGGCGGATCGAGGAATTTTCGTACGTTAGTCAAAATTTTCGTTGGTACACAACCGGGGGGGGGGTATTTTTCCAGGGGGGGTGAAATTGCTTAATTTTCGAACCAGTCGCAGTCAACCCTTTACCCCCTCTCCCCCCCCCCCCCTAACATACACAGAGCTGTACAAGCTATTCCCAGTAGTTAAACAAACCAGACATGGAGTTAAATATTAATCTCCATTTCAAATATTTATAGTTTACACAATAACACCAACTACTGTACATGATATCAGTATTAAAACGTGTTTTAAGAGTAAAGGATAAAATGTTTTGGTCCTGGGAAGCCAATTAGCCAAAGGCTATTTCAGAATAGGACCAATTTGCTGCCTATAGCTATATTCTATTTTTAACAAACACAATTTTACATCACATCTGAGATCGTATTACACCATCACCACGCCATGCGGTCCAACACGCATCAAGTCAAAAATACATCATATTTATATAAGAATATTTTGGTTCGGTTGAAATCGATAATATATATCCAAACCTTAGGCGATTAATATCAAGCAACAAAAGCATAAACAAAATGCCTTAATGCCTATATTTTATACAGTTCGCCTAATCGGCTGGATTTCGACCGCAGTAATATGCAAAAATTGCAAATTTCATAAACATAGCCAGCGGGTCATCGCCTCACGCGCACAGATTGCTCTGTAAATACAAGTCGAAAATCACCACAATAAATGTAGTTAAAATAGAATATATTTGCATTAGGGCCTTAGCCGTACAAGACTTGTTCCTTTCCCGAACATACTTCGGAATATACGATACAAAATTTCTGCCCAAGCAGAAGCTTGTGTTGTTGATAGCGCTCAACAGCTCTTGAACAGAAGACTTCGGCGAAGCGTCGATTCGCTTCCTCAGATCAGCTTGAATTTCCACCAGACATTGCTCATCGTTGTTCTTAAACATGGCCTGAACGGCCTCGTAAATACTACGAGACATTGCAGTATATTCGTATTATATTTTCCGAGCTACTTCGATTGAACCTTTGCGGTCAAAGCTGCGATCAGAAAGGTCATAGAATCATGCCGTATAAACTGAAGCCTGATGCATCTGATCGGTCAGAAAAATCTAGCCAATGGGAATTCAGATTTTTTTTCAATTTAGCCAATCGGATACCTTGTATACTAGCCCCTGATCGCTGAACTCCCCGCAGAACGCGCAAAAAGCAAATTGGCCAATCAGATAGCTGGAATCTGCCTTTAGAGCGAGCAAAACTCACGCGCTAGACCGCTGTTCTGCGCGTTATGTATCGAAGGCCTGGCCGCTGTATGAAACTTGATAACTTGACTACGAACTTTGAATATAAGCCACTGCATGAAATATGATAACTGGACTGTTGGTTGAATTAATTAATTGCGCAATTGCAAATTTTACGTTAGTCGCGTGATCGCTCTGATCACCCCTAGATCCGCCCCTGGTATAGTGATCTAACACACTGACACAGCAACATCTACACTTTTTCACCAGGTATGAGCCAACTGCCTTACACTTGTCAGCAAATCCAGTAAATCACATACGTCAAGAGGAGAATCGGATCCAAGGCCACTTGACTGAGATCCTACGCAGCGTCGCGAACCCCGAAAAGGCGTATATAACCGACCATGAAATCCCACCTAGCCGAGCTCTCTTCTCTTACATATACACACAATTCAGTACTATTATATGCATGTCATTAGCAAGGACATACGAATTTCACCCAGGTGAGTTCCAGTTTTCCAGGCTCATGTATGAACAAACTCAAAGTCAAGTTGAAAGAAATTCATGCCATGGACATGGTTATTCATTCTTTCTGTTATACTTAATCAAGTGCTCAAAACTATACATATACCTGTATATCCTGATAATATACTCTTCCAAAAATCTCAGAAATTCGGTAAGCATGTTTGCCTTATGTTTTATATTCCAATTTCTGGATTTCAAGTTTTCTAAGTAAACGTCTTGGCGAAATTTCAGTAAAATAAAAGACAACACCATAAAATCATGTGCCTCGTCATGGTTAAAGTTTAGAATATTTAATCTGGATTTTCATTCATTGAAATACAAAAGAACGATTGTTTTAAAGCCTAAGTGTCGTTTTGAAGCGTTTGTTAAAACGAGTAAGCTAGAATTTTCCTTACAACTGAAGCTTTCCAAGACAAAGAGGGCAGAATTCTATTTATTTTTTTTGTCCAGTTTCAGCCTAGCGGCTAAACGCTTAATGGCGAGAAAACAAAGCATTGACATTCCTCCTGAGGTTTACGAAGACAAAATTTTTGAATTTGATTTTGTTCTGTTCCTGCTTATGCTTGCTTTCTTGCTTTCTTGTTCGCTCGAAGCGACTTTTTCTCTTTTTGGCACTTACACGTCAGCAAAAGCGACAAAAAATATTTGCTTCGCGGAACAAATTTGCCTAGTGGAAAATTTCGGGTACAATTTATGCTTGTGCTTATGTCGAAGGTTACTTCGCATGCCTCACTGCATTCATTTAATTGTGTGATTTTCATTCCTCATATCTTACAACAAACAAAGCCTTGATTGCCAGTAACATTCCGCTACTTTCCCAAAGACAAACGACCTCTGCAAAGCATACTTCCAGAAACTTATTAACCCAAACACACAAGTTGAATGAACTTATTCCCCTTAGATGTAAAGATCTCCGCACTCATAGTTTACGCAATGATCAACACATAAATATATACCATATTGTAAAACTGCTCGATTCCGGAAGAGTTTCATTCCGTCAAGTATTGCTGAATTTAATGACTCTTTGTGACTTTATATATATATGTATATATACGTAGATATTTATATATATGTAACTTAAATTCTGTAATATATGTAATTTATAATCTGTGCAATTCAGCTTCTATAGCTGCTATTCAGATATTTTTTAAATAATAAATTCAACAAATTCATTCATTCACATACTTGCTTCGCTATTGGTGGTGTGCAATCTCAAAGGATTGAAAGGACAAAGTGTCAAAGAAGTTTTCGTCATGGTGGATAAAATTTGAATTGCAAACAAACAAAATCCTTTGCCTCATTTTTCCAACATGGCGGCGGTGATGTAAGAATTGAGTAGAAGGCTATAGATATTTGTGACTTTGTTTATTTCTTTTTGGTCGCAGCAGAATCTATATATATGTAGCATGTTTTAAGGATTTATCCCTCTGAGTTCTCCACCGACTCATAAATTCAGACCGACCTCTAACCCCCCCCCCCCCCCCCCCAATACTAAATCGAAAAGTCAATTGAAAAATTACGTGTGCTGCTCCAATAAGTTGAATGGAAACACAATTCAATAAACGAAATATGTACACACATACTGAGCAGAAACTTGTTCTCTGACTTTCAGTTACATTGAGTACTGCCCGTGAGAGTTCATGTCATACTGCCTTTAGTTTTAGAAATTACGTACACAGTGCTGTCAGTGCTAAAACTCTTAGGTGCTAAATTTATTATGGACAGGATTCACAGACTTGAGTGGTGTCACTAGTATCATAATGAAAATTTTGAGTGGAAGCTGATCAAGACAGTTTATCTTTCATGTGTTCGTTGGTGTGAATTAATGAATTATTAAATTTAATCAGTATAGTCATATATTTATCAAGCGTCCGCGCTTTGTTAGTTTTGATTAATTATCTATTACCTATTCTTATAATACAATAGAATGCAATAACTTGCGCATGAGTAGCCGCACAATTCAACTTGCGTAAGTTACGTTTCATATTTTACTGAACTCATTTACACAAGGGCAGATCCAGCAGAATTGGACGACTGATGCTGTAGGACAACCATTCGCAGGGGGTCCGGGGGAATCCTCCTCTGGGAAATTTTGAAATCTAGGACCTCGTAGACACGATTTCCTGCGTTCTGAACAAATATTTTATTCCAATTTGTAGGTGAAAATCAGTAAAAGATTTCGTATTATATCGCAAAAACAATGTAGTTTTTCCGGATAAGAATAAGTTTAGCTTCCTGTAAAATAAGTTTGCCATAAAGTATTTAATATGTAGATTATAGCAGTTGTGGCAACAGGCAACTGGCAATATTATGGTTCTATGTCAAAGTAGTTTGTTTTAGCATACAGTGCTTCAGTGCTTCTGTAAATATTCAACATACGCACGCCACAAACAGTATGAGTGATATGACATTCTAGAAGAACGCTTTACAACAAAGATTGAAACAGGGATCGGCAAACTTTATATTTTAATTAATGCAACGATTGAAGTCGGTCTCTGAAACTATTTAGCCAGTCTCGCATAGCATTACGTGGCATAATGCGTCCAATTTAACAATGAATATCTTGAGACCGACTGCACATTTTGAGACCGACTGGATCATGATCTCTGGGGGGGTGTACCACCCCTCCCCACACCCCCACATCTACGCCCCTGCCAGAGAGATAAGTCCCTAGATGAACATTTTGTTTGAATTTGTGGCTGTATTGAACGCCTCCCTTCATAAAATGCCTTGCCAGTTTCAGTCGTAGATTGTCGCCGTTGCCCGGCGTAGGCATAGATGAGCAATAATCATAATATCAAATGTAAAATCAGACGTTTTCTCCCCAAAACCATCCAGATTATATATTTCGCTCAGTTTGCTAATACTACAAATATTACGTGTAACGATGATAATTATGAAGTCTATATGTCGTATGAGCTGTTTTGGATTTTAACTGTTCATATATCTATATAACAAAAAATAAACAAATAATCATAGGATAAGCCACTCAAAAACTAAGTTCAATCTCAGTTCAAATCTAGTGCAAGTTCGCTAGTGACTTGTGTATACAAATGCATTATAATGTGTTCGTGAAACAGTCTGGTTCAATCTGATCCACAATATCTTAAATTACAAGTAGGAGGACGGCTTAGTTTGTAAACATAATACTGTCCACAGTTGACAACCTCGATGTTATTTGACCATTGACAACAACCACTCCAATAACTGTAACATACTTTCCTGGTCACCTTGCCTTGAGCAACTGTAGGGTGAGCACCATTCATCCAACCTGTGGCGTGTGTTCCACATCTGTTCTTAGATACACATGATGTCGGCATTTTGGTCCCAGCTCCTCCTCCAAATCTGTACCATCCTGAAAGACCGCTGTCACAATTGCCGCCAGATGAATATTTCTGGTTTCTGTTGCTTTCTCTCAGCCATTTATATCCGAAGCATTCTTTATGTTGGGGCAAAACTAAATTAATTCAATAAATAGGACATCATTACATGAAGATATAAACAGCACGTAGGAGTTAGTAATGAGTTTTATCTTCACGTTGTGAATTTTCTAGTTTCAGAGATTTTGTACTCACTGTTTTACTGTAAATTGCAGGCAGAATGAATTATTGTAACAATCAAAATAATCAGTATGAATAATAATTGTTAATATGAAAATAATGTCTATATTTCTGAGGATGAATCTCATGTGATAGAATTGACTAATTGAGACACGATAAACTACAAGATGTTTTTGTGGTTTTTTTTGTGTTTTTTTTTCAACTTGCGGTTAACGCTTGGCAACTGGATTCTGTAGCTCAGTGGTCAGAGCGCTGCACCGGAATCGCAGGGCCGCAGGTTCAATTCCTCTCGGAGGACTTAGAATTGCATTTTTCGCAGCCGTTCCCGTTCAGGTCTAAAATATTGTATATATTATTTCACTCGAAATATTCACCACCTAAAACCTTCTACCTTAATTGAGACACGGCACGTCCTCCATGCAAGACCGGCAAGTGTTAAGTTGTCATGAAAACATTTTGTGTAATAACGTACTAGCCATCCTCGTTCCCAGGCCCACGCTACGTTGCGAAGAACAACCGGCACAGCGTGGGCCTGGGGACGAGGATGGCACGCAACTTAATTAGATAAATTTCGCTTCCAATCCCCGCTGGTTAGCTCATTGAGTAGAGTGGCGGTCTAGTAACCCGAAGATGCATGTTTGAAATCCACTCGAGATAATTAATATTAATAATATTAAGATATTTAAAATAAATACTTACACTCTCCCTTCAGTAGCTTAGCGACTAAACTGTCATGTTTCTTTATTAAATTTTCCAACTAAACAGATTGATAAGAAACATATAAAATTAAATTGAATCAGCCATGACCATGTTAACAACTTCTTAGTCTTAATTAAAATGAACTAATAGATCTGTCTTTGTGCACTAAAGTGGATCGATGAAGTCCAGCCCTTCGACAAATTTAGAGGCATGTGAACCTGATGTGGAAAGTGGACAGCCGGACAAGCCCCGCATGAATAACTTGGAAAGAAATTCTATGAAGTTGAGATAACTTACGGTTTTCTTTTCATTATTCAAGTTTTGCTCCAGTTTCTTGATTTTATCCAAACTCAACTTGTGCTTTTTGTCCGTCTTTTGAATAATTTATATTAAAACAAAAGCGAAAACAACGAATTGTAAATTAATAATAATAATATAGTAAATACATGACGCATTTCAAGAAATTAAAATGTATTTTATTCAAGAGAGCTAGAACATATTTAACGGTTTTTCTTCATTTTTAAACTGGTTTCAAACGACAAAAACGTTCATTATTCCGATTCTAGTCGAGTTTTTTTTTTCAATTTTGTCCAAATTCAACTTTTTTCTCATGCACATTTTATATTCACACACTTAAACTCAATTTACAATGTAACAAAATCAATGAATGATCAAAATCACAACTATAATAAATAATAGCAATTTTGTTATCAAGATACGATTTTTTTTAAAATTAAATTGAATCAGCCATGACCATGTTAATAACTTCTTAGTCTTAATTAAAATGAACTAATAGATCTGCATGTCTTTGTGTATTAAAGTGGATCGATGAAGTCCAAAAATTTAGAGGCATGTGAACCTGATGTGGAAAGTGGACAGCCAGACAAGCCCCGCATGAATAACTTGGAAAGAAATTCGATGAAGTTGAGATAACTTACGGTTTTCGTTTCATTATTCAAGTTTTGCTCCAGTTTCTTGATTTTATCCAAACTCAACTTGTGCTTTTTGTCCGTCTTTTGTATAATTTATATTAAAACAAAAGCGAAAACAACGAATTGTAAATTAATAATAATAATATAGTAAATACATGACGCATTTCAAGAAATTAAAATGTATTTTATTCAAGAGAGCTAGAACATATTTAACGGTTTTTCTTCATTTTTAAACTGGTTTCAAACGACAAAAACGTTCATTATTCCGATTCTAGTCGAGTTTCTTTTTCAATTTTGTCCAAATTCAACTTTTTTCTCATGCACATTTTATATTCACACACTTAAATTCAATTTACAATGTAACAAAATCAATGAATGATCAAAATCACAACTATAATAAATAATAGCAATTTTGTTATCAAGATACGATTTTTTTTAAAATTAAATTGAATCAGCCATGACCATGTTAATAACTTCTTAGTCTTAATTAAAATGAACTAATAGATCTGCATGTCTTTGTGTATTAAAGTGGATCGATGAAGTCCAAAAATTTAGAGGCATGTGAACCTGATGTGGAAAGTGGACAGCCAGACAAGCCCCGCATGAATAACTTGGAAAGAAATTCGATGAAGTTGAGATAACTTACGGTTTTCGTTTCATTATTCAAGTTTTGCTCCAGTTTCTTGATTTTATCCAAACTCAACTTGTGCTTTTTGTCCGTCTTTTGTATAATTTATTTATATTAAAACAAAAGCGAAAACAACGAATTGTAAATTAATAATAATAATATAGTAAATACATGACGCATTTCAAGAAATTAAAATGTATTTTATTCAAGAGAGCTAGAACATATTTAACGGTTTTTCTTCATTTTTAAACTGGTTTCAAACGACAAAAACGTTCATTATTCCGATTCTAGTCGAGTTTCTTTTTCAATTTTGTCCAAATTCAACTTTTTTCTCATGCACATTTTATATTCACACACTTAAATTCAATTTACAATGTAACAAAATCAATGAATGATCAAAATCACAACTATAATAAATAATAGCAATTTTGTTATCAAGATACGATTTTTTTTTAAATTAAATTGAATCAGCCATGACCATGTTAATAACTTCTTAGTCTTAATTAAAATGAACTAATAGATCTGCATGTCTTTGTGTATTAAAGTGGTCGATGAAGTCCAAAAATTTAGAGGCATGTGAACCTGATGTGGAAAGTGGACAGCCAGACAAGCCCCGCATGAATAACTTGGAAAGAAATTCGATGAAGTTGAGATAACTTACGGTTTTCGTTTCATTATTCAAGTTTTGCTCCAGTTTCTTGATTTTATCCAAGCTCAACTTGTGCTTTTTGTCCGTCTCTTGTATAATCTATATTAAAACAAAAGCGCGGGAAACAACGAATTGTAAATTAATAATAATAATATAGTAAATACATGACGCATTTCAAGAAATTAAAATGTATTTTATTCAAGAGAGCTAGAACATATTTAACGGTTTTTCTTCATTTTTAAACTGGTTTCAAACGACAAAAACGTTCATTATTCCGATTCTAGTCGAGTTTTTTTTTTCAATTTTGTCCAAATTCAACTTTTTTCTCACATTTTATATTCACACATTAAATTCAATTTACAATGTAACAAAATCAATGAATGATCAAAATCACAACTATAATAAATACAAGATTTTGTTATCAAGATGACATACGATTTTCTTTTCATTATTCAAATTTTGCTTGGCTTTATCCAAACTTGTAACAAAAACAAAACATCAGAAAAATATGTTAAACGATTTAATCTACCTCTTACGAAACAAATATAGAAATTAGAGAGAGATATATTTGACAGTTTCTTGATAAAAATTGCGCGTTCGAGCTGGTACTGATTGCCTAAACCTTCCTGCCTGTCAATCTAAATGATCGAGAGACATGTATACGTACTGAATCCAGAAAGACCGACCGGAAATCACATTGTATTGCGTTAGTAATGTATTACTTAATAGTTAAAAGTTTATATATATAACAAATTCACTTTTTCAAATGAAATATATAACAAATTAACTTTTTCAAAATGAAAATTTTACGTTACTTTTATTTGTGCTAGGGGGGGCACAATTTGCCCCCCCTGGGGACCCCCCCCAGCTACGGGCCTGTTGTACTCTTGAAATATCATGATTCTATCTGCGCATGTCTGAATCGAGTATAAATCAGATTTGATTAACGAACCTGTATATATACATGCCTACCTTCTTTTCCTGGGCCAGTACATTCCATGTTTTGTTTGATCTTACATAAAGTTCTTGTTTGTCTTTGCGGTATTCCAGTAAACCATCAATAGCTGGTACTTTCTGCGCGGCAGAGGAGTCTGGTACGACCACAATCTAAAATATAATTCAATATAATAAACTTTATGTAAAATAATAAGTATTAATCGTTCCTGTGTCTTCTAGCTGAGTATTATTGATATCTGATAATTCAATGAATACGAATAAAATATCTATTTCAGATTAAAATCATAACTTACCCCATCATGCAGAAGTGTGGAGTCTTTACTGCATCGACCCTTGAGCAAAAATAAAAAGTAACATTAACACAATTGATGAAATCATTGATGTAAAATTGTGATGTTCTCGCCGATCGCCATCCTTTATTAATTTTTTATCTGAAAATGCCTATATATAAGGGAAGATGCAGACTGGAATAGAACCGACTAACACTAAGAAATTTAGGCTGAACCAGAGGAGGTCGGACAGCCTATTAGGCGAATCTGGGCGAACATCTCGACCAATCAGATTGCGCCATTTTCCACAAGCTCGCATGAAGCTTGTGTCATCGAAAATTTACATAGGGCTCATAAATATCGATTTTTTTCATATTGTTATGCAATTTTTTTTGGAAATTTCATGCGATACTACTTTTACAACAGTCAATCTACCCATTGGAACGGTATCTTGAAAGGTAAGCGTCATTTTACAGTTTATTTTGACTTCTCACTTAGGCGCTATCGCCGCTATGCCGTCGCGATGTAATTTAATGCCGTTTCTGTCAACAATCTTTGAAGACAAATATCTCAAATTTCCATGGTTCGATTTCGCTATTCTTTTCACGATTAGTTAAACAAAAGTATAATCTTTAATTCTATCCAGCCGGCCCCCCTCGGTCCCGCAACCGTTTTTGAGATATTCACCGTTGAATATAGCCCTTTGTAAAATATGCTGCCTTGTCGCTCAGATCGATAATGAACTGCTATTACTCGCTTTTTTCTAAAGAAATTTGATATACTATAGAAGTTTCGATATATTATGGATTGTATATATTGTTTAAAGCATGTAAATAATTAAAGCACTTCTTTAACAATATTTTATAAGTGAAATTTATTGTTTGGCTGTTGTTTTAATAGATTTGAGATTCGTGATTTTGGCTGGATTCTATTTTTGTCAATGATTTTGTCTGCAAGAATTAAGCATCATCATTAAATTTGGATAATGACAGATACAAGGACAGTTCGTTACAATCATTCAACCTGCCATCTAGTAGTGGTGTAGAACGACTGGATCGTGTACGCATATCCTGGGGTTTTGTGGCAAATCGAGCAGTGATCCTCAGCGTGGTCAACTAAGTGTCAGAACAGCCCATTTCAAAGGGGCAGAGAGCTTACCACCACCACCTGCTCCATAGAATACTGTACATAGACACATATGTTAATGATTTGTTGACATTAAAATATATAGTTTGTAGTTTATATTGCACATACAAGACAGTTAATGTATGTGTACATCTGCAGTGTTCCATTTTGTAGCATGCAAAATACTACAGAGTCATGTTGCAATGTTGTTCATATTCAGAGTAAATATAAGAAAATGTACAGTAAAGACCTACATAAAAGAACCATTGTAGCTAAGAACCACCAGCAATTTATGCTACAATACTGTTTGCACCCAAAATATAGAATCAGGCCAAATTGATGAGCAAAACTGTATTTTAAAGAATCTTAATTAATTTTTATTTAATGTTACAAGGACAGGTATATTACAGTACATTAATTTGACCATCCATCCATGGAGGCCCACTTGGCCTTTTTTAACAGTATTTTGTAATGCTGTTACACAACTAATTCAGATAATGTTTGAGAAATGGTGGTTCTTATATGCTGGTTTTTTTTGTATTCTCATGTAATGTACCACAAAGTATCAGCAGCATGTTATTGTGGGACCTTTGATCAACATGTATATAAATAGACATATTTTTGTTTTATTGTTGCATTAATTTTAATGAAAAATTACTCACAAAGTTGGTCAAGTGAATGTATAAACTATTTATTTATTAATTCAGTACAGCACATGTTACAATTATGTACTTAATTGCATGAGTGTGCATGACAGACATTGTTTTAATTGCACCCACTTATGATTAACCTAGTTTTTGTTTAAAAATGCTGAAAAAAAATTCTAAAAAGTTAGCCAATTGAAATAACAGCATTTCTATAACTTGCTAAACCTAGTCAGTTGCTATTATATCACAAACAACTTGTCAACGTACACTCATGCTCTTCCTTACCACTCACCACGTTTTATGAAAATGTTTGGATAAAATCCTATTTTAAAAACGTCGACCCTACACTTGATATGCTGAACATAGACCTCTAAGATATCTCCTGCGGCAATTAGTGGGTGCAAATACTTGCATAGTTCAGAAGCAATATAACCAACATGTGTCCATCCAGTTCCATGGTCTAGATCAATTGCAATAAGCACTTGGGTCCATTGGATTCAATGGCTCTGGCCGTATTCTTACATTCACTGGTTTATCTTGTCCATGAAGAGCAAGGTATGCCTGTTCCAAATGATGTTGGTAGTTTTTCTCATGAGCAGCACCGATGCACTTGAATGGTACAGCATGGGTGATTTCGTCGTCACTTTCATCCTCATCACTTAACTGGTCACCACTTTCTGCCCTAGCACCTTCATTACCATATCCATCCTGACCAGGTTCAAGACCAGCCAACCACTCAAGTAGATCTCTTTCTACAAAATCATAACAAGAAAATTTTTATTTTATTATTTTTTATACACTATTATTAGAACAAATATATTTTACACACAAATATGGCAATATTTTACAGCTGAAAATTGAAAAATATCTAACTACTAGAAGCATTAAACACAAATATTACGCCATAATTTTGTACAGTGTATTTATAAAATTACAGTACAAGAATAAAAACAACAAAGCGGAAATTTGACTAAATAACAAGATAATTGTAATGCATTGTAGTATACCAACCTTAAATACTGCGCTTGTTTTCACGTTGATGATACACGGAGATTTAACGCCATCCAACTTAGAAAGAAGAGCCTTGGGAATAACACAATTCCTTCGCTCAGACGGATTATTTATAAAGCTAAAATGACAGCACGTCCCATGCAATTTAAAAAAAGGTAAACTTGGTATAGTAAAACAGAAGTCATAATGAGGATCGCAACAATACAGCAATAACATGCTGTCTACACAAAGTATCGCAGCCTGACACTCTTGTCGTTCGAAAGCTTCCATATTAGTTTAGTCAGAGAGATGTTCACTCCTCGACAGTCAACAGTCAATGAAGCCACGCGTGGAATTAGGCGCTCAATTTCCATGATGCTTTGCGGCCTGCTGTCCGACCTCCTCTGAGGCTGAACCAATGAAATTCTATAAGACCTTTTCAAAACTTCATCAGCCCTTGGACTTGATCAAAACTCTATTCAATCCTAATAAACTGTCCTAGATTAGTAAATTTTGATGACAACTTCACCAATTGAACTTCATGCTGTTCTAGGATTTCATAAAATATAGCTTGACATCTTTACCTCAACGGGAATAACACTGTGTCCAACCAACTTATACGAGATCAATTTTCCATCATCTCTCTTCACTTGATAATCCATACATTTCTTCCAGAGTCTCTTAGGAAGACTGGATCTCACCCAAAACCACGTGAACACATTCTTCGTAACAGTACCACCATTAATGGCTTTACAATGTTCAGCACAGTAATCTTTTGTACCTCCCACAGGTCCGTAGCAACCACAACACTATTTTATAAAGAGAAATCTATATTTTTGGTTAAATGTCTCTCCCCTTTAGATAGTTAAAAACGTAGCGGAGTTTGTGTATTTAAGCCAATATATTTAAGCGTTTGTGTATTTAAGCCAATATATTAAATGAAAATTGTTATGTATGGAAATCTATAACTTGGACTAATATGAACAATAGATGCAGATGTTGATGTAATAAGGCTGAGTAATCAGAAGTAGAAAAAGTATAAAACAAGGTTTTCAATGCTCATCTGATACATGATTATTGTAAAGGTCCTTACGTATCCATTGTCGCATCCAACAGAAGCAGTTGAGTTGTATTCCATGCCAGAAATGGCTCGTGTAGTGCTGAAACTGTTTTGAAAAATATTATTATGACAAGTGATGATATCGTAGATGTTGGCAGGTAAAATAGGAAGAAGTCTCACCTAAAGCCTCCGTAGAAATCGACTTGATGCTTTACAACATCATGAAAGGCAAAGCCCCATGGACATGGCTTTTGCAAACATGAATTCATCTTATGCTAAAAATGAAACAATGAAGTTACTTTCATATAACAACAAGCAAAACCAAATTCTGTTTGCTTGAAAGTGACAAAACACAACGAGTGGAAGAGCTGGTCTTGCACCATAAAGGTTAAATATATATCTTAAACGTGGGAGACCAGTGTATATCTTTAGAAACATACAAGTTCATACAATTAAATACATAGTACATACCCATCCAAATTTAACCAAAGGGTGATAAGCAAATCCGAATTTGGAACATCGCAATTTTGTAGTGACAATACTCTCAGTTAGAAGATCTTTGACGTACGCAATATCTCCAATTCCAGCAGATCTATGATTACATCCAGCAGTATTCATCATTAGATTCTTTAATGCACGTTTTGATTGTAATCTGTAGGACCTAAACATATTGCCAATTTTCATTAGATATTAACAAACTGTATAAAAGTTTGGACATGTTACTCGACTCAATTATATTTAAGGTTTAATCCTATTAGTTCTATCAGTTTCAATCTGTTCCTCCTAGAGAACCAGTAAGGACCATCCCTTATTGATCCAGTGTCACTACAGGAGGGAACCGAATTATCTGGAGAAAAATTATTGTGTTTTATAGAGTTAAACTAGAAGAACCTTTCCCATGCGCATGGGACTTAAAGGTAATCAAACAACAGTGTCACCAGCAACCTGTGTTCATGCATGCTTGGTCCATTCAAGGTTTCAAGTTAAAAAAATTTATGTGATGATAGTGTAAGACAAGTTCTTAAATGACTGATTTGCAAAACTTGATGATATCATCTTAAACCAACCAGTGTGCCTTTGTTGCTTTGAAATCCTCGCTAGTCGCCATCTGCACTCTGAAGTCCAGGATTGGTGCATCACCCAGAGAGCTCGACCAATGAGGTTCACCGTACGGTTCAACTGTCAGGTTATTGGATGGAACTGTCCACGTGATGGAATTATTTTTGCGACCAATCAACACGAAGCCACCGCCATCTGTGGTCATATCACAGAAGACCTTCATGTAAGGAAAGATAAATTTGAGAAAATTCGCACTCTAAAACATTCTGACAATAATGATGAGTTATTTAATGTTGATTACACCTCATGTGGTTGCCCAATTCACACAAGCCAGAGGTTCGTGATACTGGCAAGTGCATGGCTACGGGTTAGTTTTGGGTGAGGGAGGAAAACCAAGATAATTAGTTTATAAGACAAGAATTTGAAAGTTTTATTCCAGCCTTAAAAGGTCACTTGAAATAAAGACGATAGAACTTCAAGAAAAGTTCAACAAGGTGAAATATTCTTGTATAAAAATTCCTTTGAAACAGACAAAAACACGATATAATTCACAATATAAAAAAAACAAATTTAACGATATAATACAAGGGTCGTCGTAATACATCCGAATATTTTGTTATTATTGAATACGACCCCCCCTGTAAAGGGGTCGTTATCTTCAATTGATCCAATAATTCTCTTAGAAGCCAGTCAGCGAACTTAAGCCTAAGTAAAGGCGTACCGTTGACCTACAGCAGCAGACGTAACTCAGCGGTATAAGCGCGCACTAGCATCTGCACCGCATTCCTAACTGGTTTGAATTTCTAATAATAAAAAAAAACAATTATTGGTTAACTTGAGATAATTTCCCAGTATGCATGTTCCTTTGAAAAGGTTTTTGAAAGAATTTGTGTTAGGTTTAAATAAAATGATATTTTTTATTTAATTAAAATTCAAAAGCATAGCGTTATTAAAAAATTAAAAAGATTTGAAAAACTGAAGGGGAAAATAGTAGAAAGATTTAAACATGGTTAAATTTCTGAAAAGAAAAATAGAAAAGTTAATGAAAAGTGAAAACTGCAACCTTTCTGGGATTTGAACGTTTTAAAGTGATCCAGTAAAATCCATCTTTGGCGTCTTCAAGTTTGTCCAAAATATCAGAACAATTAAGACCAGGGTTGAAAAATTCACCAACTGTGTTTTTTGTGCCTAGAAGAATAGGAAGCATAGAATTGCATGCAATATTTCATTTTCGTAAATGTTTTGATGGGATTTCGTATACGTTTTGAAGATTGGGGCTTTTGCTCTGTTGCTAGTGGTCTCAATGTACTACATTGAAACCTATTAAACATAGAATAAATAAATGAAAGACTGGGACTGAATAAAATCATGATCGAGTCCTAGCCCTGGGTAAAGGTTTGGTGATGTTCTAGTGGGACTGAATAACCTTTCGATCACGCCCTAAGGCGGAAAAAGTTTCAGTAATCAAGTCCTAGGACTGGAGGAAGTTTGATCAAAACCGAGGTGGCTGGTAGGTGTCCGAACCTACGGAGCGAAGCGAGGTTTTTATCTCATGCCATTTCGGGAAAAAGTGCTGAAGAAATTACGCATTTTAGTATATAATTTCTTGTTTGGATAACGAACATTTTAGCCGCCAACATACTACGCAAACAAATAAACTTAGGCTTAAATTGAAGCTAAAAAATTATCTACAATACTCCCTTATTCTTGAAAAGAGAAAATGCACACATTCTGCGAAAACATTGCCAAGGTTTATGGACCTGCCCAACAAATTTCGGCGGCTATCTTGAAAATACATCGATCCCGAACCCACCTCCTAAACATACGTCAGCAGGTCGGCTCGATTAGTGACCTTATCCAGTCCTAGTTTGACTTGATCATGATCACGATCTATCACTATGACTATGTTACGACGATGTCATAGTATGTGTGAACTGTCTATGTCTATAAATATAATATATGCCAATATGGATACTAGAGTTGCTGAGCGTCTTGATCAGGCTAGTCTAAGAATTGGATACAGTTTTTGATGATCAAGTCGATCCAAGCGGACAACTAAATAGTGTTGATCAAGTTCTATGTGGACTGATAAGAGTAAAGGCCATCACTGGGCATGTTTTCAGTAATATAGCAAGAAAAATTCGGTAAAGGGTAAAACGAGATTTATGCTCCCAATTTCTCTGCGAATATACTTTTTATCTAACATCGTTCTGCGTCCCAAATTGCGTTGCAAGTTGAAATGGCCTTAAGTTGCAATGGCCTTAAGTCAAAGAGCTAATATTAATAGGATCATGATCTGATGACCGTATAAATTCCTTAGATTAGGGCAAAAAAATCTTCTGTTTCTAGTCAGCGCGCGTCATTTTTAACTGTGCGCGTCAACGTTTTTTTTGCATATACGGTCCATCAATATCCTTGCAAAATGAAGTACTCTTAAATAAACATTTTACTCTATTAAACCTGCAAATTTGGTGACAGTTTAGCATTAAAAGCATAAAAAATCATTATACACCTTATAAAAAATAGAAAAATACTCACCCATTTCTCCAAAAAGAAAACCCTTCTGCACAAACCCTCTTTTGGCCTTATGCAGGGGGTATGAAATAAAGTCTTGATTAACTATGTAAGTTTTGAATTAAAGGCCTATTCGGATTTCAGGATTGAAAATTTTTACACGATTTACATTATTTGTAATATAAAAAAACATTTAAAAGAAAGTGTGTAGAAAAGAAGAAAATGAGAATATATGTCTAAGTGTGAGGCACATGTCTTCAGCAACGTAATTTAAAATTCAAAATTATTCCTAATTATCCCTAATTATTTCCAATTATTCAGAAACTGTGATCCCTCGAAATGACCTACTCAGCGAGGGGGCGTAATGTGAAAGGTTTCTTCGTACACGTCCGACTCTAACACTAACCAATCAACATTTAGTATTTTTGATCCTACTTAATATGTATCCCTACCGGGTTTATTATAAAAGGAGGTCATTTCGAAATTTCAGCATTACGATTTTGATCTCAACAGCGAAGACATATCTTTACTCTCAAGAAGAAAAATTTAAAACGAAAATGCCTCCCAAACCTGGTGTTGCTTCAAAAGGTGGAAAGAAGGCTGGCAAGAAAGCCGGAGTTGCTGGTGGCAAGAAGAGACGATCCAAACGTAAAGAAAGCTATGCTATCTACATTTACAAAGTCCTCAAGCAAGTTCACCCTGACACTGGTATCTCCAGCAAGGCTATGGGTATCATGAACTCCTTCGTAAACGATATTTTCGAGCGAATTGCTGGTGAAGCTTCCAAACTTGCTCACTACAACAAGAAATCGACTATCTCTTCTCGGGAAATCCAGACTGCTGTTCGTCTGCTCTTGCCTGGAGAGTTGGCCAAACACGCCGTCAGCGAAGGAACGAAAGCAGTGACCAAATACACAAGCAGCAAGTAAAAAGGTTTCTTAAACCTTTCAACAAAAACCGGTTCTTTTAAGAACCAACAAATGTATAAAAGAAATAAACGAATACTCGATGAGTACCTATTAAGGCTAACCTGACCGAGCATCGATATTTGGCGCCATCTTTTGCATGCCCAAAATCGATATTCTATGACTGTCTATGACTGTCTGATGTTCCAGTCCATTTCCAACGGTATTAAACTCCGTTTGCTCGAAATATCCCAATTCTAGGTACCAAATTGGTTTATAGTTAGGTGGTAGTGCTTTAAGCTTTTTTGTGAACTGTGCTCTGTCCTCCACGAAGACGGTAAACGTGAAATATCGAATTTTTAGAACTTTATTCACATATATAAATCAAACTCGAAAGCAAACCGTTGAGTTTCTGTCCGCACTATTTTGTGAAGCATATAATGTATGCACATAGTTCAAGAACACAACAAACCTTTTGTCGGGGTCGGATTACAAAACGGAAACAGACTTACCAGATTGTCATGGTAGCCTGCGTGGCGGACGGTCTACCCGCAGAGGAATACCCGAAAGGCGGGCGTTTTTGACGGGAAAATTATAGAAACAAACGAGAAACAAAGATGCTTATAAAATACATTTATGTATGTACGTATGAAAATCCTATTCAAAAATTTATTCAAATACCAAAGCTTTTGGCCAATGAAAAAACACGTACTGACAAAAAGTCTTTTCAATGTACGTATTAAAAATAGCCTTAATAAAGTAAAGAGTATACGAGATGAACTAACCAATTGTGGGCTTCCATTGGTAAACACCTTTATCTTTGACACAAATCAGAATTATCTCTTCATCACTTCTGTCTTTGACTAAAACTTCTTTACCATGAGTTTTCTTGTTACATGAACCAGGATCATAACTATCTAATGCTGGAATACGCTAGAGTAAAATAAGCTGGTATCGCTATTGCTGCAGTGTTAAGGTGTTATACATACCTAGGAAGAAACCTAAACTAAACTAGTTTTCATTAAATATACTTGATAGCTAGCTTTATTTATTTATGAACTCTATCTAAACTGGTCTCCTTAATTAATCTTAGTAAGAGCCATTCCTATTGATTGAGAAGAAAACTTAATTAAACCATTTATAATTTTATATGTTCTGTCTGAATTGTTCTCCGTGCAGGCGTTAGAGATCCAATAATGGCCATTATATATAGGACTGTTAGGACATTACTGCAAGAAGAGAGGCCTATACCCTATAACTGACTAAACTAACTATATTTATACTGGATAGCCCTGTTATATACTATTCTTCTTAGAGGTCCACAGCAAGGGTACTCTGCTTCAGTCAGTATTAAATTAAAGAACAACACTAATCTCGACTTATTTATATTGGATAGCTCTCATATCAGTTCTAAACTGTTCTCTTTCTTGTTGGTGTTGCTACAGGAGGAACCTAAATTAAACTAACTTTATACACACTGGATAGCCTTATTTGGTCTAAACTGTTCTATATCTACAAAACTAGGCTATTAACCACATTTCTACTACCTTATACTGGATAGCTCTATCATTTCTAAACTGTTCTCCCAGTAAGAGCCACCCATCTTGGTCCAGTGTTACTACAGGAGGAAACCTAATATTTAACTCTATATTTGCACAGGTTCATCTAAACTGTTCTAACTACAAAACTAAATACACCAAATCTTTAATGCTTTATTGGATAACTCTATCAGTTCTAAACAGTTCTCCCTCGTCTAGAGGTCCAGTAAGGTCATTTCCTTACAGTATTGGTCAGTTCTGGGCTACAGTAGAAAACCTAAACTAAACTTTATATATCTGTTCTAAACTGTTCTCCTTAGAGGGCTAGTAAGGGCCAACCTTCTTGATCCGGTGTTACTACAGGAGGAAATAGGACCTAAGCTAACTATAATACTGGGTTTGGTGGATAATCCAAGTGAGTAGATATATACACAAGGCCTGGGAACAAGGGTGACGTCAGACAAATCAACAACAGGAAGCTAACTGTATATTTACATCTGAACAGAACTTTCTAGACGTTGCAACATTTCACTTTAAAAGATAAAGTTAAAGTTTCTATGAACTAAGTTGAAGCATACCTGTTTTGCACTTCCAACAAAAGTCAGACCGCAGCACAACAGAGTGAGTGCCCAAGCAAAATTCATGACGTGTCAGTGTTTTTCTAAAAAAATGATGGGAAAGTTTTAACTTGTGAGTTAACAATGTTAAAAACCTTTATAAAATAACATGTTTACTACGCGAGCTGTGATTGGTCAATACCCGTGCAGGATGAGACAATCATGCTTTTTAAAATGTCCGTTGTTTCTTTGTAGTTATTTTATAAAATAATTTAATGGTTTTCCCGCCTATCGGCTCGTATTGTTTTACGCTTTCAGAAACAATTTTCTGCCTTTCATCCCGTTTTCTGCCTTTCATCCCGTTTTCTGCCTTTCATCCCGTTTTCAGGCCCCCCATCAACAAACTGCCGTTATCCCAAGTCCCGCAAAACCTATATAGTGGTCCCAGCTCTAACAGAAAACCTACAAATTTGCTACAAAAATCTATAAGTAAAATCATTCCTAGTTCAATAGCGCAACTAACAGTATAGTATAAACTATTGGTTTTAGGTTAAAGCTTACATTGACCCATATTGGTTTAGCTACCTTTCTGCAGATTTACAGATAAAAACTCACATTTACCTGAAAATAATTTTGCTCTTTTACCTCCAACGACTTCAACTGCTTCTGATCAATTCCAACAGGCATTTACTTTTATAACCTCGGTCCGCGCAATACGCTGAGAGGCCTGGGAACAAGGGTGACGTCAGACAAATCAACCGCAGAAAGTCGTTCAGTAGGCTTGCAGGCTCATTTTCCCAGGAAATGGGCAGCAGCGTTTCAGCTCGGTTCTGAAGGTTTTGTTGGTTTATTTGACTTTGTTGACAATAATGACAAAAGATTATAAAGTTGAACGTCAAAACTGCACTTGCCCTCCTTAAACTTGTCAGAAACAAGTTAACATTAACCGTAAACGTCTGCAAATATTTTTAACTTTTGTTTAGGGCCTTTCATGATTTATAACGCATAGAGTTGATATTAGACAATAATTTATAGCATTTATATTTACCCAACCTCAAACTGAAAATAATTTGAACCCAACCATTCTTAATTTATAGAATCATACTAATGAAATTATTATAGGAAAAATACTTGTCAAAATAGATGATGTTTTCAAATCCAACTCAGTCTGCAATTCAGTAATTCACCAATATACAACAATGGTCATATTAAAATTAAACTTGGGAGATTGGAAAGAATGTTATTTTTACTCAACTGTCCAAATCAATCCAAATCTAAACCATCTTGAGTTGAACAATCACAGACATGTACTTTCAATTCACCGGGACAGACATGAGTTCGGGCAAACGTGGTCCCAACTATATTTTCACAATTTATTACTAACGTTTCGGAGAGAAATGTTTGTAGTATTATTACGCATATTACAAAGTTCTGGGTTGATTTATCTCATGGACCTCTCTCATGCGAAGATTTTAAAATTATTGTTTTTTATAAAGGCTCCACTTGCACGAAGAACCTGGGAACGACGTCGCGCTTGCCACTTTAAAATGTTTTATATAACACACTATGATTAATTTAATCTATTTCTAAAGACTGAACGGTTAAATTATTATGAGTGGCCGCCACTTGGTGTAAATTCATTTGCCCACTGCACATATTCCTGCCCTTGAACGCCGCAAATCTCAGTCAGTCAGCTTTAAAGACCGGCTTACTGAATACAGAATACTACAGTGGTTAACTCAATTCAGAGCCGTGAGATCCCCATGTTCTTGCACATAGATTCGTATCATGAACTCATTTTGTGTTCATATGAGAGGGGCTTGCCACCTCCGCAGGCATCTCTATTGGGGTGACTGTGTGTTTAGTTTAGAGTGGGGCCAGCCTGCTTAGAATGCCTAGTGCTGAGTGGCATTTACATATCAATAGACCTAAGCAGACACTATCCCACTTTTCGTATACAATACAACGCACAGTTGGTTCAATCACAACAAAAATATTTCGAAGGCACTATGTTTATAATTCTTAGTACAATATTTCGCCCCACTTAGGTGGAGTGCGACTGGGCGAGATAAAACCACTCATACAAACACGGAAATATTAAATCTTTCTCATGCACTCAGGTCAGTTTCCCAGCCGAGCAAAAAAGCTGCGGGTATGCGGGCACTACCCGCGAGGGAGGGTTTACTGGCATTGAGGAAGATTGCAAATGAACACTCACGCAATAAAACATTGCCAAGCAGTCAGCAGTAAGTACTAGACTAGTCAGACTAGTATTAGTAGCAACAGTTAGCATTCAGTCAGCACTCAGTCAGACTAGTAGTACTGCAATGGGCAACTGGCAAACCTACCAAGGTAAAAGCCCGCATGTCGGAAAATTTCCAGTTATTTTGAGGAAGATTGGGAAAACACAAAATCCTACCCGGAGAAATGTTAAAAACATTTAGGCAGGGAGATTTTCCTAGTGACTGCCACTGATTATTATTCTAGCTACTTATAAAAATTTAGTTTCTCGTATATGTCATATCGTCGTCCATATTATCCGAATCTTCAGATAACTCATTCTCTTCCTCTTCGTCGTAAACTATCGACCTGTGGTCGTTACGGCCCGACATGCCACGAACATTGCGCGAAGATGACGTAGCCATTCGACTTGAGATTTGGACCTGAGGATCAGATACAAACTATTTTAAATTTTAGAATTTAATATTCTTTTTAAGTATTTTGGTTGTTTCACAGTTACAATCTAGTTTTAATTTGACATTCAATCAAATTTTGTGTCAGTAGACATTTTCATAGTTTCATAGTTTGATAAGCTATTTCAAATTTGATTTAATATTCTTGAATTTCAATATGATAATTATTCATTTTGACATGTAACGATGTGCAGAGTTTTGCCCTTGAAGTCATATATCATTCAAATCGAAAGATAAGGACAGGATCGGATTTCATGTCCAAACAACGAGTTTAACTTTATCCAACCCAAGGAATTGATCAAAACCTTATTTAGCACTGGGTTTAGATGGTCAAAACTTTATGCTGTCCTAGGACTTGATGAAAATTTTGTCCAGTCAGACTTGATCGAAACTAATTATCGATCTAATACCAAAACTTGATCAAAACTTCATCCAATCCTGGGACTTGACAAAAACTTGATCCAGTCTGTGATTTAATCAAAACTTGATCTAATCCTAGAACTTGATCAAAACTTCATCCAGTCCTATTCCTATGACTTGATTTAAACTTTACCCAGTGCCAGGACTTGAACAAAACTAAATCCAGTTTTAGGACTTGGTTATTGTGTTATTAATATTGGGAGACTGAATTTTGACTAAGAAGAGATAAGATTAGGTATTCTATATTTATTATTTCAATTTTTCAGCTCTAACCTGTTGTGAACCACTATCATAATAATCATCATCATCACCTTCTGTCATTGGAGGGGGTGGAAGATCTTGGGTTGGTGTGG
The DNA here is from genome assembly GCA_016169945.1 of Trachythela sp. YZ-2020. Classification (NCBI taxonomy): domain Eukaryota; kingdom Metazoa; phylum Cnidaria; class Anthozoa; order Malacalcyonacea; family Clavulariidae; genus Trachythela; species Trachythela sp. YZ-2020. The sequence continues at coordinate 1,679,532 of JADLSH010000098.1, read as the reverse complement.
ATATCTTGGACTGTAAGGGATAAAACAAATATATAATTAACTAAACTAAAACATTGTGTAGACTGCCCTTAAATGAAAAGCTGTACTATTTGGTTTAAAATCATTGCCATCCAAATAATCGGGTTCCATTAAGCATTATCATGCAGCATATGTTTAGTCAAGAGGTGGTTATCAGAATGAGAAAATATAAGGTTGATTCTTTTCGTTATATGTAGTAATCTTGTATTTGGTGGCAAAGAAATACTGTAGAATTGAGAGATGTAACTTAATTTTCTTGCACCTATAAGCATCAACATTTCTGAGGTTTACCACTATTTGTTGCCTTGTATAACGCCTGCTGAAAACCACCAATTTTTCAAGAAAATAACTATCTATGTATTTAATGAAAAATGAACATTTTTTCCTCTTAATCCTGACAAAACATAACGCATGACGTCATACCTGAGTAGGTCCTTTCTTTTTCTTTCCTTTCCGCTGACCATTTAATGGCGTGGTCTCACTTGTCTCCTGGCAAGACAAATAAATCCCATTCGAACTACGAATGACGAAAAAACAGGAAGTGGTCTTACGGTGTGCACCTTCCTTGAACTGAATCAACGCAGAAGGAGGAGGGTAGCCAGTGGCGGATTACCCAATAGGCAGAGTAGGCTGAAGCCAACAGGCCCGGGCTTTCAAGAGGCCCGTGATTTTCAGAGAATGCACTTTCTATTAGAATTGTTATTTTTTGTCCTTAATTAAGCAAAACGGCCCCAGAAAGCGGGAAATAGCATTTCCGAGACCTTAAATTTCCAAATATGTCGGCGGAACATGGCCCGGACCTCGCTAGAAGATGTGTCACCGTTCACAGGCGTGAAAATATCATCCTCAAGGTCCGCGAATTTTACTTAGCCTAGAGCCCCGTAACTGGTAATCCGCCACTGAGCGTAGCTGCTCCGTAAGCAGAAGGGGGAGGGGGGGGCGTGATATCACCATAAGTTATTGATATTACACGACAAACAGTTTATCTTTTCTTTGTGTTTTGGTCATAAATTATTAATGTTTATGACTAAGCTCATGAATAAGATCTTTTTAAGGTAAAGAAGGAGAGTTTAATAGAATACAAGATTTGGAAACTTCATTGATTAATGTAAACATATTTTCTTTATTTAACTAGCTAATAGAAATGAACGAAACTCAATATACAGTATACATATTGATATTGTTACTTTGTTACGCCACATTGAGCGAAACAAAATTTGAAAGTGCACATTTTGGAACACATTTTTAAAAGAACAACAATCTGTCCCATAACAACCATGAAAGTGCTGTGGATAAGAATGGATACAATGGCACAGAACCCACCTGTTGTTCCTCAGTTTCCTGTTCTTCCTCGATCCCATCAAGTGTCCCCTGAGATGAGGCAGCTTGGAATGTTTGTTTTGACTGAAATGACTGAAGGAAAATATTCAATAAAGTAATAAATGAATTTTGAAAACAACTTGAAATCGATATGAACCGAAGTGAAAGTTTCAAGGCCTGTTCACACGATCCGATTTGTCGGATCCAATTCTCCTCTTGACGTATGTGATTTACTGGATTTGCTGACAAGAGCAAGGCTATTGGCTCATACCTGGCGAAAAGTGTAATTGTTGCTGTATTGTGTGAAATCACATACGTCAGGAGGAGAATCGGATACGACAAATCGGATCGTGCAATGTCGATCCTCGACATTAGTATGCACCTTTTCACTTTCAGCCTTAGCTTTCTTCTTTTTTCCTCTATTTGTAGTGGAACCAAGAGACATTTTTTCTTCAGGTATCTTAAAGAAGTGAAGGAAATCACCAATGATGATACTGCATTACCTTTCCAGATGGCGCTACTATTGATGAAAAAGTCAATTGAATTAGCCAGTTTTACAAGTTTCGCCATACAGAACAAACATAAATTTATTATGTTTACCACTCTGAGGCGGACGGGAGGCCTTAACAGGTTTAGCAACCCAATTGACAAAAAGTTCCGATGGTTAGTTAGTTAAGGTTAATCAGCCCAAGGGTTAGTTTTTAGCGAGGGAGGAAAATCGGAGTACCCGGAGGAAAACCCTCGAAGCACAGGAGAGAACCAACCAATCTCAACTTACATGAGTTTATCAAGCACAGGGATGATAACCAACCGAAATAAATCATTGTCCTCGACCTGCGGTATAGCCGGCTTTCCCACTCGCGTGCTTTCCCAACTTATAAACGTGCTCACTAATACAGCACACAAAATACATACAGGCAGGGACAGACCAGAAAGTCTCCAATCAACGAGGTTCACAAAATGACACAAATTTAAACAGTTCAACTGTCTACCTGTTCCATCATCATACTTTTCTCGTGGTTGCTATTCCTGGAATTATTTCTCTGCGGTTGTCCTTGGAAACCAGAGATTGCAACATAACCCTCACGCGAGTTACGTCCCTACATTGGAAGTGAAATTGCATCTCAGTATCAGGAATATTTCATGAGAAACTTAGCCGGAAAACTTAATCAATTATTTGAAAAACTATAACTTGCAAAACTCATTATGGAGTTTAAGCTTGCGTTCTTATAACGATTACAGTTTACGCTTAAGGCGGATTTCCAGTCCTCGCACGAAGCTCCTCGCAGCTCGCTGCGAGTACTCGCACGAATGTCATTCCGTTGCCACCACACGCGGTTTTATGATTGGTTTATTATTGCGAGCTCTCGCAGCGAGTAAAAAATAGTTCAAAATTTTGAACTATTTCCCGTGAGCGGCAAAACACTCGCAGAACGTCTGCGTACTCGCAGCGAGCTGCGAGGAGCTTCGTGCGAGGACTGGAAATCCGCCTTAACTCTTGTCAGCAAACCATAAATTTTAAATATATATTAAAATATAAGTACACATTAAAATGCCAAAGATAAAATCTATTAGTGGAAATGATAGTCAGATGATAGACAGATCGGTAAAGTTTTTGTTGAATTTGGATAAAACGTGGATGAGAAATATAAAATAATTTCTTGCTTTTCCAGGCTGTATATAAATGAACTGAATGCATAATACATGCATGATTAGGAATAAATTAGTACAAATACTACCTGTTGATTGGTTGATGGTTCACCAACAGACATCACGTGAAAGTCATGTGGATTAAACTCCAATGGTTTGCTGGACACCTGACCACCATATTGATGTTGATGCATGGGTGAGATATTACCAAGTACTGGTTCTTCTTTGCCTTCTAGCGCCTGAGAACAAAACAGGAAATTTAAGCCAACGCACACCCCTCTTGAGTAAGAAACAATGTCAGAAAATATGTATAATAAGTGGGGTTTCACTAAGCACTATTGCGCAACAGATGGTCGTGAACAAGCAGTTTTTAGAGCGAGAAAATGCTGTTAATTCTCTTCACTTTAACCAGTAGTCTTGTGTGAGTATGTATTTGGTGGCAAATAAATGAATATATATAGTTACGGAAAGCTCCGAGGTATACAACAATTATTATAATCTATTTGATAACAAGCCCTGTTCCTTTTCCGTGTTACCAGATCACTTAGCAGTAAAATTATGCAGATGGTGGTCATGATCAACCGGCAATCATGAAAATGAGAAATTAATCCGATTTCCTTTCATGATATGTAATAGTCGAGTATTAGAAATGGAAATGGGAGATGCATGTAATATAATTTTCGGGTTTCTTAAAGTGTCAACACTTCCGTGACTAAGCTGACCACCAAAACGGCTGCCCCGTTTCTGAAACCACCAAAATAAGCGCATACATACCAGCACTAAACGAGGTGTCATGGCGTAATTCAACTTCGTTTTACTCTTCCTTCGATGCCAAATTAAGACCAAGGGCTCCCTGATGATTGCCTCTGTCAGTTCATGTCTTAATGCGTTATACTCCACCATTGTCTCGCATCTTAACATACGTATTAGTAAAGTCTGAAATAGCTTAGCAAAGCGTTTATGTCCAGCTTTTTTACGATCTGCTACCAAGAATTTTGAACAAGCTGTTAGGATGGTACACGCAGCACTGAGAGATGCCAATACCATCTTGTCTATACCTCCAAGGAGGATTATACATGTGAGAATTCCTAAATTGAAACAGAGAAAACATCATTACAAATATATTTTGGCGAAGCTATAAACACAATCGAGTGAGCAACAGCGACAACGACAACGACAACGACAACGACAACGACAACGACAACGACAACGACAACAACAACAACAACGAATATTCAGTGAACTTTTGGAACAAATCCCCTAAATACTAGACAACTACATACTCCTACCAGATCTTACCTGCAATCAATATGACTGTCATTATCATGAAATTATAAATTACGTTATAGAATCGGACCATCGTTGTATGGTTTGCTGTCTTAACCTTTGCCTTTCTTACATACGATTCCCATTCTGCCATTTTCTCTTCCAATTCATTTTTTCCGCGTTCCTGTTCCTCCATTGTTCAGTTTTACAAAATGATCTTATCAATGAAGACTATAAAATAGAAATCATAATCAGTCACTAAAACTCACCGAAGGAAACTACGCTAGGTTTATGTATTCAGATATCAGATCTTGCAGTGACGCGAGAATATTACGTCACACCAAATAAGCCGCCATTTTGGGTGGCAAAAATCATCGCGAGCACTCCACTGACAGCAGCGATAAAGCCTGATTGGTCACCAACCGCAGCGTTGCTTTAACGGATAATTTGGCACATAGTTGTTCTTAATTAGTTTTGGATTTTTGCCACCCAAAATGGAGGAAGTCAGACAAAACACCACATCACTACATCAGGTGTTGTGACGTCACTTGCCATGGCTGAACAAGTTCTATCCCTTGAGGTCCAGTAAGGGTTAATATTCCCTATTTTTCCAGTGTTAATACACGAGAGAACTAAACTAACATTCCCGGATTGTTCTATTAGTTCTAAATTATTCTCCCTATAGGTCAAGTGCCATTCCATATTGGTCCAGTATTACTACAGGAAGAAACCTAAACTAATTCTATTTATCTCTTCCAACATAATACCTTATCGATTTTCCAAAATAATAGCAATCTCAATACAATATTCAAACACCCCAACACAAAGTCAAAAGGCATAGCCGTAATATATTTACCTTGCTTAACTGAAATTGGTGAATCGTACATATAAAGTTATAATATCTTGTAAATTTTAGCAGAAACAGAACTTCGTGGCATCTTAGAATTAGTCTCAGTTCAGAATTAAAGGATCGATAAAGTACAGAGTTGTTTAACACAGTGCTAAATTAAGCCTTTAACAACGACATTTTATAGCTTCGTTAGAGGAAAATACGCAAGCTTTCTTGATCGTGACCGTAAGTCGAATATTTTGGAACTAATAAATACCGAAAGTACGGTTAATATATCTTGGTCTATATCCATGGTAAACAAGTACTGAATTCATTACAAATAAACAAACATATATTGCCTTATCTGCTATAGCAAGTTCTTATATATAAGCACCTATTTCATGTGGCTAATTTTGCCAAGTCTACGGACTACGGACCCTTACAAAACCGTAATGAACCAGAGACGACCAGCAGGGCCACTCGGCGATGCAACATGTAGCCGGCTTTTTATGCAAAAATATGCAGTTTACTGGCCAGGAAAGTTAGTCCAGCTTGCTTATTGGCCAGAAAAAGCAATTGACTGGCTGCCAATGCGTAATGAGCGGCCACACAAAATTTCAAATGAGTGGCCCTACTGGTCGTCTCTATACTGTGATCAGTGTATAGGATAGATATAGAATTATGTATACGAGTTATATATCCACTCGTGTAGATAATTCTAATCGGCTTAGTTACCTTTGTTCTATTCTACGCTTCTGTAAACAAGAACAGTAGTAACTAGGCGTGTGAGTTATCCAAATGAATGTGAATTGGGTATATAATTGGGTGATTTCGTCTATATTATCGTATCGGATAACACCCAGGAGCAAAATTCAAATTAGCGAGATCTGCATGTGGGAGTCAATTTATCTACCTGTTGAGTCACCTGGAGTAGGCAATACAGTATATATACAGAAATGTTGAAAATTTAGTATCACAATGTTCCATATATAATGAATGATCAAACTTTCTGAACTGCTGCAGAAAATAACAGCAACAAATGAGTCACGAAAGAGTTTTCCTATAAGCGAACCGAATAATTTGTTTATATATATTATTCAATTCTATGCATTTTGGAGGTAATACCGTTCTGTAGGCTGTAGATGGCAATTGTTTTTGGCGAACGATCCTGTATTTGCCCCAAGGGGCAACCAATGCAAGAAGAAAATTCTATCCTTGCCGTCGTGAAAATTTTACCATGCCCTGGTCAAACTTAAACAACTGTATTTAAAATTTATAAAATTTGTTTTTGATAGTAATACTAATACCTTAATTATCGAAGTATTGATCAAATCACTATTTGCAAATTCAGTTCAACAATCAGAGAGTAGAATAAACTATAATTGACTATTAATTTCTCACTAAATTAAATCGGTTGAAAAAATCTCTAATCCTGGCTATATCACCGTTATCTTACAATATTGTTATGATGCTAACTCTATTTGATTATAATGATTAATAACTATACCTTCTCTCTTTCACTTTCAACAATATCACCTAATCTCCATATTCTGCAGTTAAATCCTTACTAAAATAGATTTATTTCACAATATTATGTATGATATACTATAGATGTATAGACACAACCTCGCATAATGCTTTCTCTCGTTAGACGCTTGCATAAAATAATTAATTATTAAGATCGTGTGCGCGTCTTCAAGCAGTGATTGGAACAGGTACTAAACTGCCCGGAAACCAAAACAAATTAACTTAATTGTCCTTCGACTAGATAATAGACGTACAGTAAAAGTTGGTTGTAGGATCTAACTATACCTGAAAAATATAGAAAATACCTCGGCGTTTTGAGGGAAGACATTTCGTCTGGAGACTACCCTGCAGTCCCTGCTAACTTCCACTTCCAGTAAGAGCCGTCACAGTATTTTCTATATTTTACAGGTAATGGCATCCTTCAATCAACCTCGTGAATTTTGTCCGCCGCCTACACTGGAACCGCCAACACTATATATAGGAAGATGTCTTCTACAACAAAAGCAGCAGTGAATCCTGCTTGATCTGGTTGGGAAGGGGGAAGGGGGGGGGGGTGCTGAGCGGACGCTAGTCCTGAAGGGTATGTTCCTGATGTAGCCCTACACGAAAAGTATATTAACCCTAACTCCAATCCTAACCCTATATATAATTCGTGTAGGGCTATAGAAAGAACCATCCTCTAAAAATATACCTGGATTGAGTATTTATTGTGTGGAAGTCGGAAGTCAGCCATTACTAAGGGACAATGCAGCTGATAACCTTTTTTGCGTGTTATGGTAGAAATGTTTTGCTTGAGATGCTTTCTGTGTTACAATAATGTAGTAATATGGTATTTGGTTCAAAGTTTGGAGAAGTTTAAAAAAAAATCGAGACATATTTATTGTATATTTGGTCCCTTAGTAATGGCGGGGTCTATTGTCTAATGTCTAGCAATGTTTAACCAGATTCATTTTCTGCACCAGTGAACAATAGGTTGCGCTAACCAGTCTACTTTTCAGATCAGTGGTCTAAACGCCCATTGTTTTATATTTTCGCCAGTTGTGAAGGCATCCTTGATTTGTTCAGCTGAGCGCTATTCTTACCAAATACAATTCTCTTCACTCCTTCAGTGATATCTCTATTATGAAAGAAATATATGTAGGGATTAAGTGATGAATTCGCATAAGCCAGTACATCAAGCCATGGTGCAAGATAGTTATATGTTTGCATTGAGATCACACCAGTTACTGCACATGCAACGATCACAACACGGGGAAGGAAGCATAGCGCCAGTGCGCCAGCTACTACCGCCATTGCTTTGCAAACACGTAGTTCCTGCTTCAGTTTCAACATGGCTTTCTGGAATGCCGCGCATGCGTTGAACGAACGTTGCTCATCCTTTAACTTCTCCTCAGGAAGTTTGCTCTCACTACCATTGGAATCATGGGATACAATCTCCAGCGAGGTATGCTTGGAATCTTGGGATACAATCTCCAGCGAATTGCGCTTGGAATGCTGGGATTCACTTTTAGGTAAACTTTGTTTTTGCTTGGAATCTTGGGATACATTGTTTGATGGCTTATTCTGTCGCTTGGAACTCTGGGATGCATTCTTCGATAAATGGATCTCACGCTTGGGATCTTGGGATACACTGTCAGATAACGTATACTTTCGCTTGGAATCTTGGGATACACTGCTCTCCAAAATATTCTTTGAAACATTTTCCAATACACTGCTTGTCACACAATGTTCGGCCATTTTTCTAGATCTTTTGCGAATCACAACAAAAATACACAGATACACGGCCAACATGAAAACGGTCCCAAATATAATGGCTCCCGATTGGAAGGATAGTACAAATTTCAGGGACAAGTTTAGAACTATAGGAACAATCAGGAAACATAAAGCTACTTGGACGAAAAATATTCTCCTTAGTAACGATTTGGTTACAAGTACTCGATGTTTTAGTGGCCAACAAACGGCTAGCAATCTTTCGAAAGTTATTGTGAAGTATACAGTTAAGCATGAGAGCCCAATTCCAAATTCGTTCAAAGCGAATGTGACAAAATGTGAGACGCATCTATGAATTCCGTTCAATTTTAACGCGTTGTTAACAATAGCTGCAGGTTGGGCTAGTAAAGCAACGGACAGATCGGACAAAGCCAAAGCTAATATGAGTACATTTGCAGTAGTTTGAAGTCGCCTGTCCTTGAAGTACAGCACAATTATTAAGGAGTTTAATATGGTTGAGTGAATGGCTAGGATCCCGTTAAGTATACAAGTCCAAATGTAGGAAGTTCTGATTGCAGCCGAATGAACGATTTCGAAGCTTTCGCCCCATTCTAGACACGAAAGATGATAACTTGGATATTTATCTGTGAAATTTAGAGCCATTTTTGAAGGTGGTACGTATAAATGCACTATTGTGATATAATTTTGAAGATAGATTTTTAAATTACAGTTGCATACTAGAATGATAAACATATATATTAATTTTACTTAATAAAGTAACGGTCATGCAATTGATGTTATGGATCTACCAATGAGATGCTCTCATCAAGGTGTCTTTAACTGAAGATCTTTAATCAGCACACATGAAGAGGAATAAACAGTTCCAAACTAATGAAAAATAAGACAGTCACTTGAAGGATATTAAATGATCTGTTAGCACAGACCAATCAGAAACGTTCACTTTTATTATATATTTTGTAGCAATCAAAATGATTTTAATAATATAGAGACATCTTTGTAATACATGAAGTGTTTTTAATCTATATCTAGTTAACTGCTTTTTTATTCTTATCAAAAGAGGAACAAAATTAAATGACAATTGTGTTACAACAAAAAGAGGACGACTGTTTGAGACAGCAACTCATCTACTTTTCGACTATACAATAAACTGAACTAAATCGAATTATTTAATACTGAATAGCTCTATTAGTTTGTTCACCCTTGAGGTTCTGTAAAAGCCTGTTCACACGATCCGATTTGTCGGATCAGATTCTCCTCCTGACGTATGTGATTTACTGGATTTGCTGACAAGAGTAAGACTATTGGCTCATACCTGGCGAAAACTGCAGTTGTTGCTGTATTGTGTGAAATCACATACGTCAGGAGGAGAATCCAGTGTTTCTACAGAGGAGACCTAAAGTGAGATTGTTTGATACTTTGCCAGTTCTGAAAATTACAGCTTCAGAATATTCTCGCTCTATTCTGGTTTAAGTAAATGAATGTAAAGCCCAGTCGGATTACAGTCAGGACCCAACGTTTCAACACTCACGTCGCACCGTTACATATCTCGAAGGGTGATGTCATCGGTCAACAAGGTGGAGATATTATTGTAGGGAAAAACTACCGTCATCCCTATACAAAGCATAATGATTAATGTTTTATGTAACGTCTCTGGCCATAAGTAGAATGATTGTTTGTGGACTTGTGGTAATGATCCACGAGTCTTCCCAGCTTGCGCTTAACTATGCAAGCTGCGCAAACACAGATAAGGCCTGGGACCAACGCATTGCCTAATATACATAACCATAAATTTTGCATTCTAATTAAAAATTTAAAGTGGGGAAAAACGCATAAATTATACATTCGATCCGCATACCTCCTACTATGTTAACAGACAACGAGTCCGGAAATATTAGCAAAACAACACAGCTATATACGGAGGTCACAGACGAACCTAGCTGGGCGGAGTTGAATAGATATTTTCTTAACGACCAGAAGGAATTTCTAGCAAGGTAATGTTTGATTTCAAACAATCTTTATAACTAGAGTTTTATCGTATGTGTAGAATATATATTGTAGTTGATATTGCGACACTGAAAATACCAATGTTGTTTCAATTATTGAAGTATACGATCGACCATAAATTTGTGCTGTAAGCCTGTATAGATGTATAGAACTGCCTCGTTCTGTAAAAATCCCTTCTGTTTTTCTCCTGGGATAGTTCATGAACTAAAGTTGTCTTGGAAATAAAATAAAACGAGATTTATTAAGAACGAGACCGTTCAACATAGCGCCTATTATTTCGAAGCGAACACAAGAGACCGTTTTAAATTTGAATGCACGAGTCTGCTTGTAAACTACTGTTTTCAATGATAACACTTGAATGAATGCGAGTCAAAATCTTTGCTTTCCGAGCAAAAACTATTTAATTTTAAGGCTTATTAGTAGACTATAAACTGTATAGTATAGTCTGTTGACTATACAGTAGACATACAAATTCTGTTAATATAAACAAAATCGTGCCAGAATGTGTGCCTAATCGCCGTACAAGTATTTGAAATATGTACTGAAGGGCAAAAATTTGAAGAAGGGTACATTTTTAGTGCACATTTAGGAACATATGATGTGCACATTTACAGTTGATCAAATAGTCATGAGATCTTTGTTCAATTGCGATCTAAATTGCTTGGATGAGTGTCTCATGACTATTTGACCTATTTATCACCGAGTGTGTTGCATAATGTTGTGTCTTGTTATATAATCGCAAGATAACAAATACAATTGAAGAATTATGTTGCAAATAACATAGCGTAATGTTCTAATCGTTTGTCGACCTACTTTAGTATGTTTATTAAGCTATTCGCTCGAATTAGATTTGGGTGATTTAAAACGAACGTTTTAGTTCCCAAACAGTGTATTATATAATAGGGTATAAAGATATGCATATAAAGCTTATCTACTACTTCATTGTCTTCAATATTATTGTGGAAAAGTGGGTAACTTTGCCTTTGGGCTTTGGTACACCCGTATAGTAACTCGTAAGCGTCGATTTAGTCTCCGTGTCCAACTACCCAAAAGTGATTCTATGATTCTTATGCAAATGACTATCATACCTCTATTAATACATATTTTCTATTAGTTTTACATAAACTAACTGTTTTACATATAGTTGGTAGTTATTTACTCGCTTTGACGTACTAGCAGTCTAGGAGTAGGGGCATTTATACATCGCTCCTATAGCCGGCTTTATGATGTTGTACTAACATAATTGTGTAGTTTATGTGTTAAATAAAGTATCAAGTGCGTGAAAAATGCTTTGATTGCATATCGAATACGAAGATACAATATATTTAACACATGATAGAGTTTGAAAGAAAGAGCTATACGTTTGTGGTAAAATGCAACTTGATATAAACATGGCTTATAAAAGTCTGGCAATAATGTGAAATTTTGACTTTGTAAGTTACAGTTCTATGACCACAACCACAGACGCATAATTGGCGATCGTAATTTATTCAAAATCTTGCACCAAAGTCAATAAGCCATGTCTAGAGTCTTACTGCTCGTGAATGTAAACAAAGATACGTCTAAATTGGTCTGTTTAAAATCAATATATTTTCGTTGTTTCCTTGACGTTATTTCAGTGTCGAAGTGCAAACAAAAATTATTGGGCGTATCAGGTATCAATTGGGAATAGAATTTCGTCTTAATTTGAAAGAGATGGTTTGTACTTCGCCTATTCGATTAGATCAGATTGCGTAACAGAAATTTTGTTGTTAATTATCAAGAAACGTAGCCTTATGGTCGACCATGGCTATAAAACGCTCAAGCTGTTACCAACAACCTGATATTATTTATACTGTAGGTTGTGCTCGACACTGGTTGTTCCAAGCTTGTTAACAAGTTGTTACAGGCCTGTCATAGACTTGTTGCAAGGTTGTTCCAACAAGCAAAAAACAAGCTGCATTCGCACAACTCAACGTTATTTCAATAAATTGTTACCAGGTTGTATTCACACTGCTTGTTGACAACCAAAGGCCTGTTGACAACCTACTTCAAGGTTGATGACTTGACAGACTTAGAACCGTTCCAACAGCTGGTATCAACGTATGTTCGTACTACTTGAAACCAACTTGTTGAAAATTTAACTAAACAAATTTGTCACATGTGGTTCTACAACTTGCTTTCGCCCTACAAATCAACAGTTTGTTATCAGTGACAACGTCGCGTCACAAATTAAGTACTTTTACCAAACTTGTTGAATAACTTGCTATAACCTTGTTGCGAACACATCTTGTTGAAAGTATCTTGATATTATATGTTTCCTGGTCATAATATTCCTCCATTTTTGGGATGAAGTACTTTGCCACTCCTACGCTACTGCCTTAGTAATTAGCTATAGTATATTTCTTTCACGTTGTATCGTAACCTTGGTAACCAAGCCAAAGGATTTCCAAATGTCGGCGTAACGGATATGCTTAATATTAGACTTCACTTTTCCTATAATTTATATAGTTCAATATTTAACAATTGTGTACCAAGTTAAATTCTTAAATGTTCTTAAGAACTGCGTGAAAAACGGATATCCATACACGTAAAACTCTTAAAAAGCAGGAAACATGTGGAAAAAGACTGTTGTGTTGATCAGAGAAGCTGACTTTGCCTTCTTAAAATGTTCTTCAAAAGTGCGTAAAAACGATGGAAATTTCGAGCGTACAATTAGTTGTTATTACTCTTCTACCAAACAGTGGCATCACCCTGATATATATATATACAGGGTAGTATATATACTCATGGTTGAGGGGTGCAGATGAAAAATTTCTCAATGGATGTCTAAATTTCCGAATAACATTGTTCCGAATGTTTATTATACGGATGTTCAAAATCATTTGTTTACAAGTGATTACTTAACCCTCAGCTAACATAACATACGTATAGAAAATATCAGTTTCACAATAAGTCAATACGCATACAAACTTCCAACTGAAGCTACATCGTATGTTGGTGCGGCACCCCCCTCCTCCCTCTCCTCCAATACCCCCTTAGCCACGGCCCTGTATATAATATATACATGAACTTCTCGTTAGCTCTTGGCAATAGTTGCATGTTTCGCAACTGCTCCTGGTAAGGTCTAAAAATATGTATATAATTTTCGATCAAAATTTCCATCTACAAAAACCCTTCCAACATCTCTTTCAATAGTGGGTCCATCCTCGCCGCCTCCGTCCTAGTATCCCGCACAAGGCATAATAATATATACGATTGTTTTTCAATTTTCAGATATAAAAATGTCCTACATTAATTGGCGATCTTTTAAAGTATTTAAATTGCTTATTTGTTTCCTTTCAATTTGTAGATATAAAAAATGTCCTACATTAAACTAAAGTTGGTGGTAGTGGGCGACGGAGCTTGTGGCAAAACCTGCTTTCTCATGGTTTTCCGGAATGACGAATTTCCGCCCGATTACGTTCCGACAGTTTTCGAGAATTACGTCAAAGAACAAGTCGTCGACGACAAAGAGATTGAACTCGAATTATATGATACCGCTGGCCAGGAGGACTACGACAGGCTCAGACCGCTATCGTATCCCGGAAGTGACGTCATACTCGTGTGCTACTCCGTGGACTCGCCGAATAGTTATGATAACGTGAAGGAAAGATGGATTCCGGAAGTGGAGCAATTTTGTCCACGGGTCCCCGTGGTACTTGTAGGTACTTGGAAATCACTACCTTATGACTACCTAAGCCTACCTCAGACAACCTTAGACAACCTTAGACTTCCTTAGACTATCTAAGACGACCTTAGATTACCTAAGGGTACTCTAGACAACCTTAGCCTACCTTAGACTATTTTAAAGTAAGCCCAAAATTTAGAATATTTATCCTTATACGAGACTACCTTTATAGTGTATATTAGACTAGGATACCTTAAACTACTTTACGGTACCTTAGCCTCCCTTAGTGTATCTTATACTACCTTAGGGTACCTTAAACTACTTTAGTGTATCTTAAACTACCTTAGGGTACCTTAAACTACTTTAGTGTATCTTATACTACCTTAGGGTACCTTAAACTACTTTAGTGTATCTTAAACTACCTTAGGGTACCTTAAACTACCGTACCTTATTGTATCTTGGACTACTTTAGACTACCTTACTCCTTAGAGTATACCTTAGACTACATACCTGTATCGTAGGGTACCTTAAACTGCTTTAGTGTATCTTAGACTACCTTAAACTACCTTAGTGTATCTTAGACTACCATGATCATTATTATGTAGCGTTAAAGAAAGATCTCAGAGATGATACGAGCACGATAGAAGATCTCAAAGAACAAGGGCAGGAACCAGTGACCTTGGAACAAGGAAAAAAAATGGCCAACGACACTGGAGCGGCCGAGTTTTTAGAATGCTCAGCGCTCAAACGTGATGGAGTGCAAGAAGTGTTTGAGGCAGCAGTGCGGGCCGCGATAGCAAGAAGGAAGAGTGCATCTGGTTGTTGTTGCACGATTTTGTAGAAATGTGCTGTGTTCTGTTATGCCACTGTGTTCTCTTGCAAGGAAAGGACCGTTATTTCACTATTATACAAAGACGTCTTACACTTTATGCCGAAATTATGATATTTCTTCAATAAACTCGTGACTATTATGCAAAGATATCTTACATTTAGCATGCCACAGTAAGAGGCAATTTAAATAGAACAATGACTCACTATTTTGTAAAGATATCTTACATTTTATGCTGTAATGATATTTTTTGCAACGAACACGAACTACAGTAGCGGCAAAATTCCACAACATACAATTATTTATTTTTATTTTAGATTTTACGCTTCTATTTGCAAACACTATGAACTAGGAAATATGTTATGCATCTATAGTTTAGGTATATAATATTATGCATGCTTATCTATGAAACTATAATTCTCGGGAATTGAAATATGAAACTGTTTTATTACTGACTATTATAGTGATATTCACCTTTAGAGATTAAAAATTATATTGAAAGTTGGCTTTGTGTATTGTCATTTCGTATTTATCCAAATGTTATAAATACGTTGTTGATTTCTTAATGTTGCGTTAATTTTGAAGTATGTAAAGTAACGAGCAGTTCCAGACAACGAGAAACCTTACCTTCGATGTCACTGAAGTGATCATCAACTTTCCTCAATGCTAATTACTCCCATCCCTGGCTGATCACCTGTAAGGCTTTGGTCAATACTGTAGTCTTGGTGTTATATCCCAGTTTTCCGGTATACAATCCTATTTCCATTTCCCCCAGTCCTATTTCCAGTCCTAGGTCACAACTCCAGATTCTTGCCCTATACTAGGCTTCAGCGCCAGATCTTGTCCTCTTCTCCAATATCTTGGTCCTGGACCCATATTCTTCGCCTACAACTCCAGGCTCCAATCTCCAGTCCTTGCTCTATCAGCCATTTCTATCCCTTACGCAGTTATTTCCAAACGACAACAATATGGGGATGATTTTCAATGATTTCATCCAAATTTTGATGACTCATGCCAGTTTCTGTACAAATCTCGTCATAATTATGGCTTCCATTTAACCACCTACAACCGGAAATATAGAATGGGTGAAGGTAAAACATTACTGCCCCAAAATTTGATATTCCTATCATTTCTGTTATGATCAAATCCTGTGACTGGATGTACTTTTCAGCCTTGCCTCAGACGGTGCTCGGAATTGCAATTCGATCCAGTCCGCAATCCTCATTTAAAAATAACTTTATTTATACTGGATAGCTCTATCAGTTGTAAACTTTTCTTCCTAGAGGTCCAGGTGGGGACATCACCTATTGCCCCAGAGTTACTACAGGAGTACCAGGAGAAAACCTGCGATGTTTCGTAGAATCAAAACCTGGAACTGTTGAAGCACTCTTCTTAGATGTAACTGACGCGAAATTATAATCAGACAACTGCATATTGCCGGAATCGAACGCCAGTCGCAGACCAACACTTAAGGCTCTTTTCCACTCATCGCAAAACCAACTCGCAAACTCGCTGCGAGTTCTTGCATGTAATTAAAATAAACTGTCGAGCATTGTGATTGGATGAAAGTACTCGCAGCGAGCTTGCGAGTTGGTTTTTGCGACGAGTGGAAAAGAGCCTTTAGACTTGTTGGGGAGTTATAAAGGATTGGGGAGTTATAAAGGATTAGGGAGTTAAAGGATTGGGAAAATCCCCAATAAAAACCACTTTAAGAGACAGACTTGGAGCAAGTCTAACCAACACTCCAAAAACTTATTTTCGGATTAATGGTAGGATTTTTCTCCTCACCTGGCTAATCGTTTTTTCTGCGATGGTTGCATACTGCTGTCTGGCTTGAGAAGAACTGGGAATTTATGTAAACGACGAATAAAACCTTTCATCAAACCAAATTGAATTAAACACCTAAAAAATATAAAATTACTCTTTTTATATATAGAATTATAAAAATAGGAAAATTGGTAAAAAATTATTAATTATATGCGTGGTCAATTTCACATTTCAACTGCTGCAGTGTTTTGCAGCTAAGCAAACCATTTGAGTAACAAATTCCATATTCTCTCTGCACAATGCAAAAATTTTTCCCGCAATTTTTCTGCGAGACAAGTTGAAAGGTGTTGTCCTACCCGTAAAGACCTCTTCACACGATCCCATTTGTCGGGTCCTATTCTCCTCTTGACGAATGTGATTTACTGGATTTGCTGACAAGAGCAAGGCTATTGGCCCATACCTGGCGAAAAGTGAAGTTGTTGCTGTATTGTGTGAAATCACATACGTCAGGAGGATCCGACAAATCGGATCGTGTGAACAGGCCTTGAGCTCTCGTAACGTATTTACAGTATACTGCATACATAGCCCAGGTATTACCGTTCGTCTATCCGTAAGAATGAAGGATTGTATCTTGAACATAGGTCGCGAACTGTCGCACCAGCACTGAGACCACAGTACAATTGGAAAACATCACAAAATAGTGGAGGACGGCGAACTGAAACAGACATAGTGAAATATATTAAAGGATTACCGAATGGTTTTCCGTGCAGGATTGCGTGATCCTAACACGCGGGATGTTGCGAGACGTTCTGAAAGCGTAAAAAAATACGAGCCGATAGGCGAGTATTTTTTAGCTTTCAGAAAGTCGAGTTTTAGCTTTCAGAAAGTCGGTTTCAGAAACCCCGCGAAGCGCCTAAAATTTCCCGTGCATGATTGTCTCATCATGCACGGGTATTGACAAATCACAGCTCGCGTAGTAAACATGTTATTTTATAAACTGTAATAATACTACATGGCTAGCTCTATCAGTTCTAAACTGTTCTCCCTAGAGGTCCAGTAAGGACAATCCCTTATTGATCCAGTGTTACTACAGGAGGAAACCTAAACTAAACTAACTTTATTTATACTGGATAGCTCTATCAACTCCAAACTGTTTTCCCTAGAGGTCCAGTAAGGACAATCCCTTATTGATCCGGTGTTACTACAGAAGGAAACCTAAACTAAAATAACTTTATTTATACTGGATAGCTCTATCAACTCCAAACTGTTTTCCATAGAGTTTCAGTAAGGGCCATCCAAATGGGTCGGGTGTTGACAGAAAACCTGTCATGTTCGAACCAAACTGGAAGAACACATCTCACAAAAGTTGAAATTATAATGATCAGACAACTGTATATGGCAGGAATCAAAGCCCAGATACAGAGGTGAAAGACACATGCACTAACCACTGCGTCACCAACATCTAAGAATTGATTAACTATCAAATTTCAGTCTTCAAAACACTCACATTTCCTTGCCACGTAGTTGATGCATTCTTCCTGAAGTTGTTTGTCTTGAAATAGATTGTCTATTTTTGGAGTGGGAATGTAGACGTTGGAATACTAAATGAAGGATGGAAACAAATACAGTAAATGGGAGTAAACTGGGAAACGCTGAGCAATGAAAATATATTGTATGAAAAAACATACCTGGAATATTGAAATTAAGGTCACAACCTGAAAATGTCTGGAAGAAATAACAATGGATATTATTAGTTGTCTGACTGACTCACCGACTGTGGCATATACATTATATTGCCTTGTGAGCAATGTGATAGAGACAGGACACAGGACAATGTGGCTACGAGAGTTGTAAACTCGTAGTCACATTCTCCTGTCTCTCACATTGCTCTGTATATATATGCATCGTAATGTACTGTATTTACCACATTGACCAAATGATCAAATGACCGACCAACCAACTGACCAACCAACTCACCGACCAACAAACCAACCAACAAACCAACTGACCGACCAACAAACCAACTGACCGGTTGGTCAACTGATTTGGTCAGTCAGCCAGTCGATTGAACCAACGTATTGGCCAACCAACTGACTCCAACTGACTCCAACTGACTGTGGTGCACTGTGGGAATAACATGGAAATGTCTAACTTTTGAGAATGAGGATGTTACATACATAGAACGGCCAACTTACACCATATTTTGGATGCAAATTCTCACCAAGTTCAAATCAACATCTGCTTGAGCTGCGATCTTCTGAATATGTCGGAAGCCATCAATATAAGGCAAGATCTAAAGAGGTACACACCATGCTATCACACAGCAATAAACAGGGTTTTTAATTTGCCGGTCAGTATTAGAAAGTAAGTAGAGAGAAAAGTGAAACGTTAAAATAAGTATACTTTGTGTTTTCCACAAAATTCAAACAATTATTTATTGCGATGCAAACCCACAAAGACCTTAACTTACTTGTTGTGTTGTAATGTCCCACTGAGCTGCATTTATAACTGAACTTTCCCACAGAAATATCGGAACATGATGATCTAGCACTTTAGGACAGTCATCTTTTGTGATTGCTAAGTTTAAATAAATTGTCGTTGCTTCGTCTGTAAAGAACACGAAAGATATGTAAGAGTACTCACCTATCATTTTGTGTTATACCATTTTCTGTTATATCTTTTATGTTATATCTCAAATGTGGAAAGCCAATGAAGGTAACTACAGTAGAACCCCGCTACAGTAACTCGAACTCGCTTAACTCGAACTCCCCGCTAACTTGAACTAAATCCATTTTCCCCAGGATTTGAATCAATTTTTACAGTAATTTACTCCGGTTAACTCGAACTCGCTTAACTCGAACTCCTCGCTAACTCGATCAAATTTCATTTTCCCTTGGTCAAATTTACGCGGTTAATTCGAGACGTACATTGACAAGTCGGAAACTTGGATTTCTATTCAGACAACAACAATTTAATCGGTATATAATATATACAAACATGCAAGTGCATAAAGAGATAACTTATACTGATCTTCTACTTAGTTTCATTGTTTATCTTCTTTTTTAACTATTAGCGAAGTAAACTTCGCCGCGCAAACACTGTGATAGGTACTGTTTAACTTAGGTAACAGTAGTACAAACTTTGTAAGTTATTTAAAGTGCACCGTAATGGCTCACAATTGTGATGAACAATAAAACGACTATATCTTAATAATTATTAATATAATAAACGAAATCCAACACCGACCCCGTTAACTCGAACCCCGCTAACTCGAACAATTTTTCGCTTCCCTTGGGAGTTCGAGTTCGCGGGGTTCTACTGTAGTATTCTATGATGAGCTACTGTGGTTTGTGTTAGAACTACCTGAAAGATTAAAAACACTTTGACATTTCGAGCAGCATAAGTCGTTCGTCAGCAGGTTCAGGTTCAGCCAATTATGCTTTTAATAAGTTAGTGTTTTAAAGGACGACTTTAATATTAACTAGTGTTTAAGTTTAACAGCTAAATGCATAGTGGGCACATGCCCCCTGCCCAAGGTTTCCTGTAAGTTTCCCTAAGGTGCTTCTTACGCCCCTGTGTTTGTAAAATATCATTTGGTATTAATTTAACGGCCGGTTTAAGGTGTTAAGGTAAAAAAATCTAATTGCCTCACCCTGAGATTAGTAGCCACTAACTAGTCAAGTAAAACTGGAAGGCAGTACTCTTCTCACAAAAAATTGAAGTGAAATAGAATGCTGACATGCAACTGCATATTGCAGGAATCAAACCCCCAGTGGATGAAAAGAGGATGAATGGTACAATCAACAGACCACCAACAGACCAAGTGTCATTAAGTACACAAGTCTGGAAGAATATGAAGTCATTTTAGATTGGTCTAGTAAGTGCAAACGGAGTATTTACTTATAGGAATGGTGCACTTTCTTTCAGCATTCAGACCATGTAGAATGGTTGTGAGAATATCAGGGATTCTTTCTTTACTGCCTTCTTGAGAGAGAAATCCATTTTCTAGCTGAAAATAGCAAGAGGTGCTGGTTAAGAGCTCATCATGTTTGAAAGGGGAGTCGGATTAATATATTTTTTCGCAATTGATTAATTTAAATAACAATTGAATCATCTACAACAACAGTTATCAGCTAAGCTATTATTAGTAGCACTTTGAGTTTCATCCCAGAATTAAAAACTTGTTGAGAGATGGGCCAGATGGCATTGAGGTTGTGATATTAAGCATGTTTCTCCCTTCAGAAAGCTTCGGGTCTTTAGGATCAAACTACCTGAAAAATTCAACAATTCGATGTTTCGAGGGAAGGCCCTTCGTTCAAGGGACAAGCATTTGATGATATATTCATATGATTAATCAATTGTTGATAGAAGTGGTCAAATTGTGAAAATGGGGGGGGGGTCAAATTGTGAAAATGGGGGGGTTTGAGGTCAAATTGTGAAATACTGAAAAAATCAATACCTCAAGTGAAGTCAAATATGCAGCGAGTTTCTTCACGACAGGTTTATAACAATGCACATCAGCTGTGTCATCCAGGATAAAACACACATTGAAGAGCAGAGCATTGCGAGAGTATTTGGCATTTGTTATACACATCGGACAGCCAATAAACTTGTAGCCAAATGCATTGCTGTATTAAGAGAGAAATAGATTACTGTCTGTGATAGATAGATAGATTGATTGATTGATTGTTTAATAAATCACAATTTGCAGTTACAATAGGTAAAAAGCTAAGAACTCAATTGTATATGATTTTACATGAAATGAATATTGACACCAAGTCGACACAATGCCAGGGATTTAACTCTCGTAGAGCCTTCGATTTAATAAACTGACACACTTTAACAAGACTTTCTTCTTTGACAGCTCCCTGTAACGGCACGTTTTGATATAAAAAATGACGGATCAGATGACTAGATGAAAAGCTAGACTTTGGAAAGCTATACGATCGGCCTGGCAAGCCGGGCATTTTAACAAATGGACAACATTTTAAGGCCGGGATTTTAACACTCGAGAAATGTTCAAATCCCAGCATACTCCCGGGGGTTGGGGGGCCGGGGTTTCAATTGACTAGTGTATAATGCCAAAGAAATGGGAAATCAAGCCCTCCCTCTTTGAACAGACATCCTAGAACCAGAACTACAGAAGTAGATTTTCACCCTTCTCATCAGGACAGCACAAATCCCTCCCTGCCAGACTGCTAAGTTTGCTTTTTTTGATTCATTAAATCTTGTGCACAATTTGTACACAATTTGATCTTTCAGGCCTTTCAAGTTGTGTGCACATTTTTCCTCATCTAAATGCGCACATTTTGTAAGTGTGTGACATACTGCACATTATATCCATATTATGCCCATATGGGCACATTATGCCCATATTTTGGCAAGAAAAATATTCTGTGCGCAGTTAACAAAGTTAATAGTCTGGCCTCCCTGTGGGCTCTAATGATCTATGTTTTATAAATTATCTATATAGAAAACTGTTCAGCTAGTAATCCCTGTAATCTTACACAGTAATAAGCATGCTCTGCAACTCAGGCTTCGTAATGATGTACACTGCAACACAATCAAATGATTCTTTGGAAATAAAATCTTCAGGAACCTAAAACAACAAATATAATATATGGTGTCATGTCACAAATCTATTAATATATTATGGTCAGAAATATGTCATTTTTAAGTTGAAATTTGTGGCCTAGAAAACCTTGCAGATTGAGAACATTACAATTGTACTTTATTTTACCTGGTAGACAATTTTTGGTCCCGCAATCGGATGAAATTCACAGAACATTATCGCCTTCAAATTCGTCGCCATCTTGAATAAACTGGATCCAGTAATACATACAGCTCAGTAGTTAATTCAGGGAGATGAGCTCTAAATGGAACTGGAGGAATACCTCCTGTACATTGATTGGTCGCTTGTGCCATATGAACAGCCATTGTAATTGGTTGATTTTGACAATAAAATCTGGAAACGACGAAAACTTCAAACAAAAAACCAAAAAGACGTTATATATTAATCGACACTGACCACAAAAGTAGAATTGGATACAATGACGTATTGACGTAGCCAGGTTTTTCCGTCAAGGGCGCCGAAAAAATATTAGGGGGGGGGCACCTGAAAGATTTTTATTAGATTTGTATTTAATAGTCCGAATGTTTTTCAGGGGGGGAAACAATTCAGCCAGAGGGGGCAGGGAACGGCCCTAAGAACGAGGTTGCGCTAGAGCAGAAAATGAAGCCTATGTCTTTGCGCATGTGCAGTTGCGCATAGCATTGTGACGCAACGTGATTGAAGTGCGTTGGATATGCAAACAAGTAAGACAAAGCCTTAATAAGGAAACCCCTTTAAAACGATTTCATTTTTATCAGGAAACAGTTGCAACAGAAAATTTCCGCCTTAGCCTACATACAGTTCAAGTAAAAAAGCATGGCCAAACAAGAAATGGGTCTTTCAGAAGCACAGATGAAATACATAAACAGTTGGTTTGACTGTCTAACTTTTTCGCGCGAGAACCCAAGGTCAAAGTATACCTCAAACGCCAGATATCAAAATGCCTGCACAAAAATTGAGTTAGTCGAGGAAGAACTGAACTCGCACGAGAAGAAATGTGGCATTACTGACCAAAATGGCGGCTATGAAGGAATTTCAAGGAATGCTGCACAGAAAGACAGAAATACTGAAGGGATTTCAAGGAATATTGAACCAAATGGCGGAATTACCGAAAGAAATTCAAGGAATACTGAACAAAATAGGGAAAATACAGGAATTTGCAAAGGGGAAAGTAACACAAGTGACAGAAATAAGCTTATTGCAGCGATTCAGCGAATTTTGCCCGAAATTCGGCAGCATTTCGTATAATTTGTCCCATATGTTTTTACATTGTGTATGCAGTGCATTTTGATTTGATTGTTGTGCAGTTGAATTTATTTTAGATTAGTCATTAAGTCAATCAAAATTTTAATTTAATCATCTACTAATATTACAATACTGCTTTTTATATTTATCATAGGCAATATATCTACTAAATGTTTTAGTATTTGACATTTAAATACTATGTCTATGTTGTATAGTATTTTATACTTTTTAAACACGATATGTTTTAGTACTTTATTCTACTTTCGATTAGCAGTTAGTTTCAGGCTTTGTCTCTTCCATAATTTTTGAGTCAGTGCCCTGAATATCACTTTGAATTTCACCTTCTCCGCTGGTTTTCTTAACATTTGACATCTCAGTGGAGGCGGAATCTTGACGTTGTTTTTTATGCAATGTTTCTCCTTCCCCTTGCTTCTCTGCCGCTTCACCTGCGTTCTTGACGTGATGCGCTGTTGCTACTTGGTAAAGAGGCTAAAGAGTAGTTGATTGCGAGAACTGATTAATTAATTCAACCCCGGTCAATGAGTGTCAATGAGAGTTGCAATCCTCGCTCGCGTTTGACCGCCAACTCTCATCAACGCTCATGCATTTTCATCAACCTTGAGTTGGTTTAAATTTTGATGAGAGTTTTTGCACGTTTTTGCGGTTCGCGCGGTAATATCCAGTCAACTCTCATGCAACTCTTGTTCTCGTTTGACCGGGGCATGAGAGTTGAACAAACTTTCGCTTGCTAACTTTCATCAACTCTCATCCTTGCAAAAGGGCTCAAGCGATCAGAAAATAAAGATTTTAATTTAAATTAATAAAAGGTTGGTGAGTTAATCACACCATGCAGATATAATATCAGACATACTGTCGCTACTCTGATTTATTAAGTAAATGTATGCAATACCCGAACAAATTGCATAAAGATCCGATACACAAAGATTACTTGTGAGTATATAATACCCATAGATATCTTATATACACTAGATAGCGCATCTCTTTTAGTAAAATTGAAGCCAGGAATATTTCAGCGGTTTTCCCCATTTGAATGGATGGCGGCCATATTGCTCGTTCCCACTCGCTAATAAACACTTAAAAGACACCAATAACTTTCATGATTTGAATAGTTTAAAACTGTATTTGAGATAGGTTTAACCGAATGTTTAAGTTCGCTGTTTAAGAAATAAAAAATATACGAATCTTGTCATTTCATGGGAACGACCTGAGACTGCAGTCACAGCTTCAATTTTTGACTTGCGGAATAATTAGATGCACTATCTAGTGTATTTAAGATATCTATGATAATACCTCTGACCCCGTCATTCCGCCATGTTGTTTTCTTTCGGTTGGTTTGCGGAAGTCTGAGTCCGAGTATTGGGAGCCCTGATCACTTCGTTGAACCTCACGTTGACCCAAATTACCCCCAGACGGCCTCTTGTATCCATGCTGGTCAATGAAATTATCTGTCTGGGTCAAATATTCTTGTGGGTAACGCCCTGCTTGAATTACGGGCGGCTGTTGATAGACGGAACTAGCTGGAGCTGGTGCCGGCTGTACATGTGGGCTGAACCCATGTGGTAGGTTTCTCCTTTGGTGCGACATGTCGGGGTAATAGGGGATAGGGGGTGCGCTCTGGTACATTGGGGGGACAGTATTGCTACGGTCGGAGGGGTACATATGTATCGGGGACTGGTATCCCCCAAATTGTGGGTCCAGGTATCTGCTTTCTGATCTAGGTGAAAAGTGTTGGAGGGTTGGTTCTCCACCGCGGTGCTCATACGATGGCCATTGATTATAATCACCTAAAAAGTATGCAACCGGTCAACTACTCAATTAACGATGTTACACGGGGCAAGTTTTGCTGCAACTTGCAAATTCTCTCGTTTAATTAGCATCCTTGAAAATATAATCGAGGCTTGCACAGACCTACTTTAACTTAGATTGAATCACATGGTCAGCCTCGAGTAGTCTTGCATTTGGAGAGAGTTGTAGTTTTGTTCTCTTGCAGTCTTGCTACTATAACTGTCAAAATTTGAAGTCGGTGTCAATAGAAATTCGTATCCAAATTTACCTCTATTGCGATTCTCCTCGCCAACACGTTTGAGTTTGCTGTGCCCATTGGATGGTCCTTTCCTCTTTCTTGGCCAATCAACATCCTCAGTGAAATCACGTGATTTTTGCCATGTAACAGGTGTTCCAGGTTGGCCAGTTATGCTGGCGTCATCAGAGTCTTCAGATGATGTAGGGTCGGGCTGCTTTGATCTTCGCGACCGATTTCGCTTTCTGGTTTTTCTTGGGCTGGTCATGTCCTCAACTTTGGAGGAAGGGACAGGCGCGAATGGGAAAGAGGGGTTTTGAACGTTTGTTTGATGGATTTCACATGGGTATTGCTGAAAGTTGTTGTTGTTGTTTATGTTTTTATTGTTATTGTTGTTGTTGTTGCTGTTGTTATTATTATTGTTGTTGTTATTGTTGCCGCCGCTGCTGGTATTATTGTTGTTGCGGTTGTTGTTGTCGTTGTTGTTTTTATTCTTTTTTCCCGAAGTGCCTTCATCGCCATCATTATCATCTCGCCTGTTTCTGGGGACCTCTACACTGCTCATTCTGCACAGATCCTTCCGACTTTCCGTATACAACGGTGACACCGGTTGACCCCCAATACCATACAATATCAACTTAACGTTCTTAATATCCCTTGCCAACAAATTTCCAGACTTCTTAATTTTCCCCAAATCCTCGCGAACAATTTCTAGATCAGATTTATTCCCCTTTCCGTAACGTCTCCCAAACCGTTCAGCCAGGACGCTTTTTATCTGTCGTACGTCGTCATACACTCGTTCAATATTCGCTCTGTCTTCGGGATTTGTCGCCATGAGTCGACCGAATTTCGCCTGAATTATTTGCGGGCTTGCGTTGGTTTTGATAAACTCGTAGTAGTGTTTGCGTTTTTTGCGTCCCAATCGTGACTGGAGTAGCAAGATCGTGCTCGCCCGTTGCATAACTGCGTTCGCAACTGCGTTTTCGTAGTGCCGCTCGAATGTGTTCGATACCAAAGCAATGAGCAGGTTTAGCGTGATAATTCCCGCGACCAGAATAAAACACATGCACAGAATTCGCGCCATCATTTCATTGGCGGCCACAAGTTCGTCCCAGCCGTAATCTCCGATAATCATCATTTGGAAGATGTTGTATAGCAGCGAATATATATCGGTATAGCCTTTAGCAGGATGTCTGGAATTGAATCCGAACTCGATCCAGAACGCACAAGCGAAAGGAATGATTATGATCATGTTTAGAACGGCCCATTTCAAAATGTCTCCCACGACATTACTGAAGATTACGACAAACGGACCTGAAGCATGGTAAAATGTGAACTGAACTAAATAAACTTTAAAGTAGAAAGTTGTACTACATCTAAACTGTTGTAAGAGATTCAGGAAGATCCAGTGTTATGGTTAGTGGATAGCTCTATCAGTATTTCACTGTTCTCTTTAGAGGTCCGGAAAGAGTCATGGTAGGGTCAAACTGGAAGCACTTTTAATTCTTACATGCAACTGACACAAAATTGTAATCAGAAAACTGAAACGCGTTTGCAGAGTTAAAAGCAACATAAACTAACCAACACACTTGTTGAAAATAATTAGACTGCACCTGCATTTTCAAACGGTCTTGCGTATTTAAACATTCTGAACCAAAGAATTAATAACATCGCTACGGTTGTGTGGTTGTTTATCCTCTTCCAAATTTGGTTATTTTCCTCAAAGAACAAAACATTGGTAGCAATGGTCGCCAGAATGAGAAATAGACAAATCCAGTCAAAATAAACCCAGTTATCAGACGAGGAGACAAGACGAAGACCTTTCACTGCTTCGATTTCTGAGTCGAGATGCTTGCTTTCTTGTGGCCATCTTGGGTGACAATATTGTTGGTCTTGTTGTAGTTGTTCAGCACGCCATTCGCGCCATTTTATCAGTTCCCGTCTTGCGTTGATCGTTTCTGAAAGTGGTATGGGTATGGTGTTGATGGGTATAGTGTTGATCGTGATGCACGGGCACGTTCACATGTAAGGTGATGATGATAATATTGTGGTGATGGTGAGAATGATGGTGATAATATATGATGGTGCAGACGATGATAGTGGTGAAGGTGAAGGTGGTGATGATGATGGTAATGATGATGGTGATGATGATGATGATAAGGATGGTGGTGATAATGGTGGCGATGGTGAATAAAGTTGAAGGTGGTGATGATGATGGAGGTGGTGAAGATCTAGACGATGATGGTGATGATGATGGTGGTGATAAAGATGGTGGTGAAGTTGATGGTGGAGGTGATGATGGTGAAGATGATAGTGATATAAAAAACGAATCGATCTTAATATTGATACTTGCCTTGGGCAAACTTGGAAACATTGTTGCACATACAAACACGTGATGTTTCCTAGAATATATCCCCCTGGAAACAACATTTGCGGAAACAACATTTACTTGCTTGGTTTCGAACAAATGCAGAAATATATTTTGTTACCCAAGTGTGCTTTTTGCTGCGAAAAAATGTTTCCTAGTTTGTCCAGTTTTGGTAAACATGGGCGGGAAACAATGCTTCTCCAACAAAGTTTCCTAACCATAGCTATGACAACTCATGTTACTTACGTTCGACTTGTCGTTTAATTTCAATCAGTGTGAACAAGATAATCAAACTATCAATAGTAAGCCTCCAGGCATTCTGCCTGAGTGGCAGGTATAACTCATGTCCATTCTTCGGCATTGTCACACCTTCTATAGTCCAGAGTATTGTATAGATCAGATTCAAAACAAGATCTAAGATTGCGCCGGTCTTGCCATAAATCCTCCATTTGACCGCTATAAGTCTTCTCATGACTGGATGCATTATGATGTCAAACCTTTAAAGGTGATGTAAAGTCCCGATGTAAACAAACCGGCAACGTCCGTTTGTTTACATTTTAAACACGCTATATTTAAAAAATTATGATGTGTTCTGGTTCGCTAAAGGTTCGCTAGGCTTTAAATAAATACAGATTCGAGTTTCTGATTTAGAAGATGTCGAATTTTAGTCGAAACAACGCGAAATTTGGGCATTGTTTACATCGCGGGTCCCCCCATAGCACATGCGCAGAATGGACTTTACATGGTCTTTAAGTATAAAAGAACGACTAGAACTTTATCACACTTTTTGGAGGATCACGGGTGACAGATACGGTTAGCGCGCTGCCCCTTACAGCTGAGTTAAGCCTGCTATTGTAGGTTGAGGGTAGGGTGTTCACTTAGGTTGGGTAACTTCCCTGTGCTTGAAAACTCATGTAAGTAGAGTTTCGAGGGCTTTTCCTGGGTTCTTCGATTTTCCTCGCTAGCTCACCAAAAACTAATCACTCAGGTGAATTGGGCAACCACATCTTGTGTAAATGGCATTGAATAAACTAATAAAAATATACCTTTCATTTTGGACAGCTATTTCCAAGGGGGACCGTGCTGGCGTTTCTTGCAACTCTTCCTTCAGTTTTGCGCCTTCAAGGTAGTTAAGAAAATAAAACTCCCGTCTGTTAATGAAGTCGCATGTGTGAAGTTGATCAAGTGCTATAAGCGCCACTTCAGGGATCTTTTCAATGAGTAGTGATAATGCACAATTTCCCAAGTTGTCATAGACGCCGGCCGGAGTTCCTTCAGTCACAAGAAGTTTGGCTGCTTTGAAACGGTTCATTTCTGCTGCAACCTAACGAGAAATAACATTCATAAACAACA
The DNA here is from genome assembly GCA_016169945.1 of Trachythela sp. YZ-2020. Classification (NCBI taxonomy): domain Eukaryota; kingdom Metazoa; phylum Cnidaria; class Anthozoa; order Malacalcyonacea; family Clavulariidae; genus Trachythela; species Trachythela sp. YZ-2020. The sequence goes on along the minus strand of JADLSH010000098.1, from coordinate 1,650,324 downwards.
AAAAAGGGCGCGATGGCTGAAAAGCAAGACCACTGAGATGTCGCCTCGGTTCCCGTCGTGCACCGCGAGCCTCCAAAGAAAATGCATACACAAAACCTTCAACGAACAGAGAAGAATTTACGACCTTAAGGGTTTACTTCCATCTTAAAACAGAACTAATAAAAATAAGGAGTAGATCGATTTTAATAGTTGAACTGTTCGTAGATCCGCATGTCCTTGTTAATCCTGCATACAAAAATCATTGTGTGTTCATATGAGAAAGAGTCAGCCCGGTTAGAGGAGATCTCACCTTGCGATAGACGAGATCTCAGTCAGGTGCGATAAAATTTTCCATATAAAAGGTTCATCCCACCTGACCGGGATGGACATTTTACCAATTTCGACTAACAATCGTTGTTGGAAAAAACCACTGAGAAAATTAAACATAGACATATTAAACAAACAACATTACAATCGTAAAACAACGTACAATTTGGGTTGGGATCACTGGCCGGTCTATTATTAGATCAGTGGTTGGGATTTGATAGAGGGAGCCATGTTTATAATTCTCATGCATACAATTATGTCCCATTGAAGCGGGATATTAGGACGGACAAGACAATCATATGAACTCAGAAATAATTTGTGCTAGTCAAGTGAATTCCCCAACCAACCGGACTCATCAAATTAAAACAACTAGCAGAGCTTTTGGAGGGAGTAGAGGCTCATATATGAACATGTTCTAGAAGAGATTTATACCTGTAGGGGTGTACGATTTCTGCTGTCGCGACCATCAATATTGCCTCCGTATCCTAGCAACATCTGAAGAGAGTTGATGGCGTCATTTTTCGCTGCATAATGTACGGCAGTTTGTTCTTCTCCTTTCGTCTTGATATCAATATCCCCGCCATGTTGGACGATAAATTCCACCATACTGGCGTAGTCAACTGCTGCAGCAACGTGGAGAGGAGAACGACCAAACTCGTCTTGGTGATTTACATCTGCACCTGTTTGAGTGGAAAATAATGAAAGGTGAACGATTATATGATAATAAATATTGCTTTCTATATGCCAATTAAAGTGCCTGCCTATGTGACGAAAATTTACCAGAGAGAAATAGATGGTTATGAAGACTAGTAAACAAGTGTTTTATGTTCTTCTAGCTTGTTAGATATAGTTCTTCGCAATTTTAAGCATCTATAAATGCCCGTTTAACGCCATAATTTTCAAAATGAGGCGTCCAAGTAGAGATGTCCAAATAAGGCGTCCAAAAGATGAGGCGTTCGAAATGAGGCTTCCAAAAGATGAGGCGTCCAAAAGATGAGGTGCAAAACTTTGGAAAAAACTTTGGAATAGCCTTCCTCAGGAACCAAAACAAGCACAATCAGTTTTACTCTTTCAAATTTAATATTGATATACAACAATCACACCAAATATACTTGTAAATAGGCAGACCGGCAGCAGCTACTGTAACCTACAGGCTCATATGAAAAGGCCCTCATTAACAGAGCTAATTTACGGGTCTCTTAGATGAAATTAGATTCATTCCGATATTACCATGTTCCACGAGAAACTTCGCCACGTCCGTGTTCCAGGATCGCGACACCTCGTGGAATATTGTTTGTCCAGTCGGGTCCATACAGTTGATGTCGGCGCCATTTCGGAGCAGTGATTCCACGAAATCGTAATCAAAGATGTCATCAGCACCATTGGAGTTGGCGAGATCAGCCATGTAATGAATAAGAGCGTGATTCCTGACATTCTGGTTGCTTTGTCCATCGATGTCCCAGTCGCCAAGTTCACCTTCAAGAACGGCGTGAGTTGGTTCGTTGGGTCGCTGGGTTTCTAAAATTTGGGAAAAGGGTTGGGAATGCATATATAAACCAACACCAAAAATCTTCCATGTTATTGAGCTTTTAACGACTAGCGAGAACGCTATAGTGAATAGAACTGAACTAAACTAATTAATAAACTGACTATATTTGTAATCGAAAGCTCTATCAGTTCGAATCTTTTCTCTTAGAGAGGTGCAATAAGGCCACCTAGTGTTACTACAGGAGGAAAACTCAACTAAACTCATTTCATGTTAGTTTCTTGTGAGGGAGGAAAACCGGAGGACTCGGAGAAAAGCCCTCGAAGCACACTAAGTTGGTTTAATCAGGATAGATCTATCATCTATCTAAACTGTTCCCCCGAGAAAATAACTGAAAAACAGAGAAATTTTCACTGGATAGCTGTATCAGTTCTGTCTGGACTGTTGTCCCTGGGGGTCCAGTTAGCTCCCTTATTTATCCAGTGTTCTTACAGCAGGAAAACCAGGCTACCCGGAGACGGAGAAAAGCTGCGGTGTTTGGTCAAAGTGGAAAGACTATTCTCACATGTGGCGGAGGCAAAATTGTGATCAGACAACTTTATATTGTGACAATCGAATCATGGTCAATGAGTATATGAACATTGTACTACCAGGGGAATACACTTCTTGTGTATTCATTAACACTAAGGCTACATTTGGCGTTTACATTTAACTAAAGATCTATATTTTCTACCTGGTATTTCTTCCAATAGCATAACTTCGTACAACTTCCTTTTGTCCCATTCAGCTTTATTTCTTCTCGTGTTCTCTTTCTTATCTTGGTCATCCATTTCTATGTATAAAATTGAGAAGAATAAGTGGGCATAGCTCGCTAGCCTTGCTTCTAACAAGATGTAGATGAATAATGAGTACAAACTTCCTATAAACAAATGAAATTTATACCTGTCGTATCATTTTGTAGATCATCCATTTTCTGTGCGCCGATTGTACTATCTTTCTTCTTCATTCCATCCAACAACGTTGTCTTTTCGCTTGTTTCAGGCATTTTTATAATCTTCCTAAAAATTCATACATTAACGGCATTACATAGGCTATGTTTATTAATGCATGTCATCGGGACGGACGAACTACCAAATGAAGCTAAAGGCAATACTGTACGCGAGCAGCAAAATTTTTGCAACTTGCAACAAAAACTGATTTTAATCCATGTTAGTTAAAGAATCTCTACAAATATTGTCCCTCATGTTCGGTTACTTATCTGTGAACATATTTAATTAACATGCATTGAAATAAGTTTTTGTTGCAAGTTGCAGCATTTTGTTCCTCGTATTTATTCCACCTTAAACTGAAAATTAAGCCCCTGTTTATACGAGTCCTACATGAAGGCTGGCCCTCCTACGCGAGATCCCGCGTGCTAATAGAAATCCCTATTAAAAATTGTTTTCGTTTATATGAGAGGGCCAGCCCTCTCAGGCGAGATCTCGCTATTGTTTACCTGAGATCTCGCCTAGTAGGGCTGGAAATTTCCCATATAAACGCAACAGGAGCCCTATAGCCGCCCTCCTAGTAAGGCTGAGTAAAAAACTTGCCGTGTCTGTGGCAGACTCCGCTTTTCGAAGTCATTTTCGATTTAAATATTTAGTTTTAGAACAATATTCAATTGTCTGCTGGTTTTAATTCGAAAATTTGCTCGGGAAAATATGGTTTGGACTTCATAAGAAAATACACGAGTTGTAGGGAAGCCATTTAATGCTGTAAACACGAGATGAAAACCAGCCCTACTGGTAGCGTTAGCCCCTCATGAAGGGTTCATGTAAACACGAGGTGAAACCCAGCCCTACTGGTAGGGTTAGCCCCTCATGAAGGGCTCATGTAAACACGAGGTGAAAACCAGTCCTATTGGTAAGGTTAGCCCTTCATGTAGGGCTCATGTAAACAGGGGGTACATGTTCAGATTCTAATTATAAAAGAACCATGAGTCACTATTTCCAATTTGCTTATCAAAATGCATCATGGTTCATGCTACTCGTGTCAAGGGGATAATTCATATATGTAAAGGCTTAAATTTTTGAAGAAGACTTTACTCTAAAGACTGTTATGGTTTCATAATTTCAAACAGGATTCTATCACGACTGTACACAGCACAAGTATATTTCAGGGCCGTAGCCAACGATGCGAAACTGCGACATTTGTCGCACCAATAATTTCATGGAGAATATGTTTTCTTGAAGAGTTAGACTGAATGATTATTTAGTATAACCTTGATAACGTGACCTCGACGATCGAAGCCCCAGACCCCTAACGTTTCTAAGCCTTTGCATGGCCTCGAGCGGATTAGTCGCACCAATAACGTGAACGTCGTTGCTACGGCCCTGTATTTTCTTGTCCAAAAGTGTGACAAGGATAACATGTAAGGAAAAACACTTGTACGTCTCTACTGGGCTTTACAGAAGTAAAGTCTGTGGGATTAGAACTCAGGTAAATCATATTAGTAGAGCATTAAACTAGCAAACCAAAGGTAGCGGTTCGATCCCCGCCGCGGTCAAGTAATTTTTCAGCTTGTTCGGTATGGAGCCACTCAGAGTATTAAACGTCATCTAATATTTACAGAAGTTGTTTATGAAGCAATTATATTTTTGAAAAGCATTTTGGTAAATAGAATTAGAGAAACTTTCAATATACTAATAGTGTGTATACATAGATAGACTGATTAGACATAGCCATAAATATTAATTTGAATGAATTTCATTTAATTACCGCTGACGCACTGCCGTGTCAAGCCAACAGTTTATCTTTGCAATGACGTCTGTCGAACGGCCGGTCACGTAGCCGTAAAAATGAGCATTTTCTCCTTACAATGTTTCCTCAACTTGTCCTAAACTAACTTTATTTATACTGGATAACTCTATCAGTTATAAACTGGGCTTCCTAGAGGTCAAGTAACGGCATTCTTAGGCTTAGTCGTCCAATGTGACTATAACCCCCCACCCTCAATATGGACGGGCAAAAATACGTTCAAGTGATGTTGAGTAAAAACAAAAAACCTTGAAGACCAATTTGGCAATTTGAAAAATTTGCTAATTTTGCTAATTTAACATACGACATTTTCTCATGATCAGAATTCTGTAAAATTTCCCTCCAAAAGTGCATGAAATGGCGTTTCAGAGACTGTACATTTCAAAACCCTCAAAGCACAGGAGAGAACAAACCAATCTCAACTTACATGAGTTTATCAAGCACAGGGAAGTTGCCCAACCGAAATAAAGCCCTGCCCTCGACCTGATGTGTAGTGTATCCAGAGGTAAGAGGCAGCGCGCTAGGGGATAGCCCACACGTACTGGACCTCTAGGGAGAACATTTTAGAGCCGATAGAGCTATCCTGTATAAATAAAGTTTTAGACTTATTCAGTTATTTACAAATTCTTAGTTCTTGACTTACTTTTGAAAATGTGTACTTACTTTCATGGGTCTGTAACCAGAATAGTTCACTGAAGTCAAAACACTTCTCGACTTGACAGCAAGAAGAGTAATTTAGTGGTTCATGCGGACAATGCTCGACAAAAGTGCATGCACTAAAGTCAAAAGATAGGGCAGTTATCACTTTTAAAACCATAAATATTTTAAAATGAAATGCACAGATGGTCAAACATCCCTGTTTGACTCCAAAACAAAGAAAATTGCTTATGAACTGTAAACGAGGGCGACAGGTTTGATTAGCTTATTAGCTCTTAATTGAAATAACGCGAAATAACTGTTTATTCAACTATGATCGCCCTCGCAGCCCGGCTTGGCTTGATAGGGTCGCTTGCGGGGGGAGACTATATAATTGACACAATTTATAAAATTAACATATTAGAATAGACGATATTTAGTTTCATAAGTCAGGTGGCCCTGGTTTCATTCGTAATGATGATTTGTCTGTGTATAAACGCGCAAAAAGTCAGATCATCCGTCAGGACGAACTTTGCTCCCAGAACCATTGCCAGTATAGATCGCGTTATTTTAGCTAGTATAAACAGTATTTATAAATCTGTCAAATTCTTGACTAGTCAAATCGTTAGCTGCGTAAAATAGTTATACTATGAAGCAAATATCTTTTCCTATATAACTTGAGAAATATAGCTTCCAGCACCTCTTCTAATGAGTTTTAGAACGTTTTAAACACCACATAATGAGGCTTATGGCGACCATATTGGTGTGACCACATTAATTATTCACCGGCAAATTTAGGAAGAAAGCTTAGAGAGGCCATGTACTGATGATAAATTCTTATCTAGACAATATTTATCCTTTCTTACCAATAATTAGAAACTTATAGAAGCTCTTTAAACATGTCCCCAACACCACAGTAGATTTGTGGTGGTCACAGGCCGTCATATAGCAGATGCACTATCCAGTCATAGTTTTCAGATCAGTGGCGAAAAGCCGCATTTACATTCTTGGGCTCGCTGTGTGATGACTTTATGACCTTGCCCACGCGTGGAGGTTGCGGGACACCCACACAGAACAATTAGCAAACAATATCAACAAAAATGTTAACTTTCGCAAAAATATTTTCCAAATAATGGACGATTTTTGCAAAACTATTTGGAAATGAATTCTCTAAGTGACATTGATGCTGTGCGAGTTAAAGTAGCTGTAAGTAAATTACAGTTAAACGTTTTTATCTGTAGTTTTTGCGTCCAAATAGTACCTGTTTATATAGGCTACGTGGACAGCCTCACAACGCTATAATAAGTTGTTTTGCTAAAATAGGATATTATTCCTTTTTAAGCTAATTTATTTTGTGTGTATCCTATTAAAATTAGAGATCGATTGTAAATTTTTTTATTCTGTTTATAGTTGGAGGAAAATCCTAATGACATTCGCCGATTTGTAATCGACCCCAATATTACAACATTCGCCGATTTGTACAAATGGATACAAAGGGCATTTTATATAAAGAGGTATTTAAAGCCACGATTAAAAGTTTATTAAGAATATATCGCTTGTGCTATTATTGTTCGTTTATAATACGTATATTTGTGGAAGAGGTTAGTGAAATAGAAAAGTGGGTAAAAAGGAATCAATTATATTTGTGACTTATTGAGTTTCGCATGACAGTATTATGATGATGTAAAGGGGTATAACCTGGTCGCCCTTATTGCAATTTATGATAACATTGATGCAAGTCTTAACGTTAGACCCTAACCAGTCTTGCATTGATGTTATCATAAATCATGATGCTGACAAGAATGCTGACCAGAACAATAGCCTAGCATATATCATTACCTAGCATATGTAACAGTCCAACCTCTCCTTATGGACACCTCTCTAATATAGACATCTCTCTAATATGGAGACAGTTTCCAATGTCCCAACATACACAATTCTCATAATATATTCTTTTATTTTCAAAACCTCTATAAAATAGACACCTCTTTAATTCTGCACCGTTGTTGTGTCCTTTCATTGTCCCTTCAAAACAAAGAAATACATGTGTACTGATTAGATTTATCAATTGACCTGGTGGTTCACATTAGTTTACTGTGTTTTCTGCATTTCTGGTAAATCAATAAGCCCTCCATTTCTAAAGCCCCCCCGCCCCTCTCAAACGTGCCTGAATTATGGGAAATAAGTAACCCCCTGGGGGCTTAATAGAAGATTTATGGTGTGCTAACAGTATGTCTAAGAAATACCCACAATAAGCATTTCACACATCAGAAATCATTGCATGAACTTATCACATACACTAGAGATTTAGTGCACCCCCAATACGCACTACTGACATATCCAGCAGTAGAGCCAAAATCTTTGCTTTATATGCAAAAACTTACAATACCCCCACCCTAAAAATCACCATCCTTCCCCTATATCACATGAAACTGGATCTCCCGGCCCTGATCACTTCTTTTTGCCTACAGGAGTTTGGAAATTTCATACAGACTTTCGTGTGGAAACAGCCTTTTAGGTTTCACTATTTCATCTGACAAGGATCTACAAGATGCTGTAAGGGCAGCAGTAAATTCGCCTTACCTGGAACTGCGTGTTCGTGTTACGGGTGAAAGTAAGAATTTTGACTTTGATAACCTGCAGTATTTGGTATTTGGAGTCAGGACCCTTTTTAACTAATGTACTGGAGGGGCCAAAGCCCCCCCCCCAGCCCCCATGTTGGCCCCCCAGTAAGCTATTTTGCCCCCCCCCAGTGAAGGTCCCTTTTGTCCAAAGTATAAGCAAAAAAGGGAAAAACTGAGTGTAGAGGAAAGTTATGGTGTTCTCACAACAAAACCTGGCTCCGTTTAGATGGGATATATCAAAAATTGTCTCTGAAAATGCAGGAAATCAAGCCACAGAGGCCCCTCTTCACCTTCCCACACCTGTAATACACCACCTACTTGTTACGTCCCCTTTCGATGATGCCCCCCCACTAACGATTTCTTAAAAAAGGCCCTGTTTGGAGTTGAACTGAAAGCACTCTTCTCGCATGCGACTAGGGCGAAGTTACATTCAGACAACTGCATAAGGACAAAAAATTGCCCCGTGTCACATGGCCTTAACGTTTTACTCTATTTTACAGCTGACGCACCAAACGACAGCGAAGATTGGATAATATTAGATGGCTATAACATTCCTATGATCAAGGATATCAGATCATTTGGTAACAGACTAACTTTACCAATTGCCTCAGGCGCCTCAGCTCTTCGCAAACGAGTCGAGAACACCTTATACCAAATAACCAGTGCTTTTATAGACACAAGCCGCAAGAGTCCGTTGGGCGAATCTGATTGGTCGGCGCACTTTGATGACGAAGGCCACTTGATAAACCCACAGGAATTATGGGTGATTGTCTTCAACTGGGGGGTGGAGCCGACTTTACGGCGACACGTTTGGAAACATCTCTTGAACGTTTTTCCCCCGGATTTGACTGAAATTGAAAGAGAGAAGTATTTGGTTATGAAATGTAAAGTTTACTGGCAAGTACGAGCTTCGTGGCAAAGGGAAGACCAGTTACCAAAAACCGAATCACTTCGGGACATGGTTTGGAAGGACGTGAGACGGACAGACCGAACGTATCCTTACTTCGACGTCCCAGATGACCACCATCGTCTGACGTCATTATTCAACATCCTGGTAACTTATGCCATTTTGAACCCGGATGTGTCGTACGCGCAAGGCATGAGCGACCTGGTCGCTCCACTTTTGGTTGTCATGGACGACGAGGCTATCACGTTTACATGTTTTTCTCCCCTCATGGCTCGTTGTAAGAAACACTTCCTACCAGACGGGAAAGCTATGTCTTTGAAATTTGATCATTTAACTTTACTTGTACAAAAATTCGACCCGGAATTATACAAGAATCTTTTGAAAGTTGAAGCAGACGATATGTTTTTCTGTTATCGTTGGCTAGTCCTAGATTTAAAGCGGGAGTTCCAATTCGATGATGCTTTGCAGATCATGGAAGTAATTTGGAGTTCTTTGCTACCCCCTCCTCCCAAAGATGACCCCCAGTCCTCGAGCAGCGCAACGTTCAACACGGCCAACAAACTGTGCAATAACTCCAGTGCGGTATTGCGGTCAGAGGGATACAATTCGTTACCATACTCCTATCAGTCGCTCGTCAACGCGAACGATGATCAAAGTTTTGCTGACGAGGACGAATATGCGGCCCTAAATCTTAATGACTTTGGCGGGAAACTGGAATTGGTCTCCTTGCCAGACCCGTATCATTTAGGTGATGGCAACCCTTTTTCATTATTTTTATGCCTTGCTATTCTAATTCTCCACCGGGAACGGGTCTTTAACGAACAGGACTACAACTCTTTGGCGTCTTCTTTTGACAAAAAAGTGAGAAAGCATGACGCGGAAAAGGTTTTAAGCAAAGCAAGGCAATTGTTTTCGCAGTATCTTAGACATTGTGAACTTGTAGATAATAATGAGTTTGTTTCTTTGCCAAAACCAAAGGAGAAAGTCAGTCAGAAAAAGAACGATTCTTGGTTTGATGATAACTCGTGCGAGATTGTCTCGAATGGAAGTCAAGAAATACAGTGTTGATTTCTCATACACCACGCTAAATTTGGGGCGGAATTAGTTAGAATACTAAATTAGAGAAACTCTTTTAAATTTTTTTATCCAATCAGATTGAATTTAAACGTTTTGTATATAAGCTTATAAATTATACATGTGAAATAAAAATGTTCAAATTTTTCCGCGTGATCACCATTTTGTGATTGTATGTTTGTGAACACAATTGCGTGTCGCAAATGCGTTACTAATGCTACACACGTAAAAACGTACAATTTGTAACAAACCTGCAACTGGTTATCAGGATGTGTTCGCACTGCTTGTTTCCAGCTTGTTGACAACTTGCTACAAGGTTGTTGACTCAACAGACTTGTTACAAGTTGTTCCAACGACTTGTTATCGTCCAGCAATTGAACAACTTTTTAACAAGTTGCGAGGGACAACCTTGGAGCAACTTGATAAAAATGACAACATTGTTACAACTTGTTGACAAGCTTGGTATAAGTCTGTTGCCAACACATCTTGTTTACAATATTTTTACGTGTGTAATAGACTAAAAAGCTTCATTACTCTCTGGTGTTCAAACTTAATTAATTGCTTGCACGTGTCTTTTACAAACGCCTATTTTACAAACGTGCGTGGCAGCTTTAAACGGTCTATGCTGCCAATCAACGAAGCTTGCCACATCAACGAAGCTTGCCACACCTTGAAACAATGTAAAAGTTATTCATTAGTAAAGAAACCGTTGGTGGGTTTGGTTAAGCGTTACAGGGCAGCAGATGGTGGTCAACATATCAAAAATATATATTGACACAATGGCAGAAAATTTAACTACATCTCTCAATTTTATTCATTGCCCAACAAATCCAAGACTTTTTTATTCTACGTATATATCAAAAAGTGAAACTCGCCTTTTAAAAAATTAATATACTCTATTAATATACTAGCGGGATGTCACCATCTGTTTTTTGCTGTAAAATATTAATGGCAATGGCAAATACTGTAAAAACGGGGTAGTCCACGCAGCAGTTTTTCCATTGTACATTACGACTCAACTCATTCAAGCGCAGATTCAGTATTTAAACAGTGGAGATATTCGCAATAATATTGAAGAGTGCGGATTGTGAAAAATAAAGTAAGTTATCTGTAATTATAGTAACAATTAATTAATAAGCCTTGCAATATTTCATTTTGAGACTATTAGAGTTAAATATCAATTAAGGCAGTTTGCAATTGGGCAAATTATGAAATTAAATGCCGAAACTGGCTAAAGGCCATGTTACACGAGCCAATTTATGCTACAACTTGCAACGTCATTTCACACACAGAGCGATGTTAGGTAAAAAGTATATTTATAGAGAAATTGTGAGCATGAATCTCGTTTTACTTTGAAGATATTTTTCTTATTAAACATGCCCAAAATTAAGGCAACAAAGAAATGAATGAGAATGATAATATCGGCGGAGTCAAACGCGGGCTATGTTCACCGTGTTTCCCAGCTTGTTGACAACTTGCTACAAGGTTGTTGACTCAACAGACTTGTTACAAGTTGTTCCAACAACTTGTTATCGTCCTGCAATTTAACAATAAAATGACAACATTGTAACAACTAGTTGACAAGCTTGCTAAAAGCCTGTTCGACCGAACACATCTTGTTGACAAGATGTGAGATTTTTACTTGTGTATACATGCACAGTCAGGCAAAGGGAGCACGCCAGAAATACTTCAATTTACTGACCGATTTACTCAATAATTTATTTTTAAGTCACCATTTTGCGGGGAAGCAAATAGCGGGGAAGGCTCTATATTATATATTCCTAACCTGTTCTCGCGCTAGCCTCCTCCGCAGGCAAAATAAATTATTGAGTAAATCGGTCAGTAAATCGAAATTATTTCTGGCGTGCTCCCTTGGTCAGGCCACCCGAATGTGCGCGATAGCGGCTTAGTAAATATTAATTTGTTGTTGTTTTCTCCTAATGAAGTAATTAGTTTCTTTTTGAGGTCACGTACGTAGTTATGTTGAAAACATTGATGAAGATACAAAGGATCAATTATTTTGTGCGCTATTTTTTTCAGGAGGTTTTTAAAGAATGCCTGACAAAAACGAAAAAGTAGGCCTGTTGGACGGCAAAAACAAACAAGGTGTTGCATTCAGTATGAAACTGGAAGATCTGGCAAAGAAAATTGCAGGTAAATAGGAACGACTTTGGAGAACTACTGCATTTCACAAGGGTATAGCTCTATAAGCATTTTGTTAAATTTGCAGCTTCAAAGCAGTCCAAGCTGGGACTCAGTGGCGAGTGGGACTTTGAGCTAAATCGTTTAGAATTATATTTAGAAGTGGATGAACAAGATAAGAAAGAAAAGATGGACACAAGACGAAATAAAGTTGGATGGGATACGAGAAAATTGTACGAAGTTATGTTGATGGACGAAATACCAGGTGATAATACTTAGCATTGTGACATTATTTATAGAACTTAGTTTAGTTTATTGTGTTTATACCACTCTGAAGTGGACGGAAAACCTTAACAGGTTTTACAACCCAATTCTCCTACACGATGTAGACGAATTTACCGCGCAAGCTCAAGCAAACAAATTCCAATTTAATGAAGGAAAGTGTAAGGAATTGCGTATTGGATTTAGTTTGAACCCAACACAATTCGATCCCATCCTAATCAACAATAATCCGGTTGAAGTGGTCGACTACGCTAAGATTCTTGGCCTCTATGTTTCTAATAACGTTAAGTGGAACAAACATGTTAATGAAATAATTAAGAAAGCCCGAAAGAGACTATATTTTTTGAGCCAATTAAAGAGATCAAACATTGCCACTAAGGAGTTACTCCAATTTTACACCACGTGTATCCGGCCTGTTATGGAGTATGCAAGTCCAGTTTTCCATGGTAGCTTGACCAATATCTATCGGATGACCTCGAATCGATACAAAAGAGAGCAATGAAGATTATATTTCCTTGGATTACATATGATGAAGCACTAAGTGTTGCTAATGTCCAGAGATTAAAGAAGAGAAGGCAGAAACTTACCGATAAACTATTCCAAGAGATTGTTTCAAGCGATAGTCATAGACTATATAGTATTTTACCGTCTCGTAATTTTAGTGATTTTAACTTAAGAAATAAACATGAGTTTAATGTACACTTTCAAACTCAACGGTATAAAAACAGTGTTATTGTATATAATTCACTTAAAGCATGATGTTAATGTGATTTGGGAAAATCTTAGTAATGTACATAAAAATAATTTTTGTAATTCCTGTAATATGTAACAAAATTCAGCCTTCGGGCTGCAATGTTATTTAATAAAACTATCTATCTATCTACCTATCTTAGTTAGGTAGTTAGTTATGTTTAATGCTTAGTTTTTAGTGAAGAAGAAAAACCGGAGTACCCAGAAAGAACCCCTCGAAGCACAGGAGAGAACCAACCATTCTCAACTTACATAAATTTTTCAAGCACAGGGAAGTTATCCAACCTAGGTAAATCCCTGCCCTCGACCTGGGGCCGGTTGTATCAAAGGTGGATAAGTTATCCGGTGGATAAGTCCTTTCCGATGGATAAATCTTCTATCCAATGGATAGTTATCCGTTGGATAAAAATGCGTTGTACGAAGCACGGATAGCAGGGTGGATAGCTATCCGTCGGATAAGCTTAAATTTAACCGAAAAAACCCGGATTTTCCTGAAATTTCTTACCTCAACGTCAGCTGTTGCTGAGCTTTTGCGAACTTTATAATTTAACTTGTATAAAATCCATCCATATCTTGAATGAACTTGCGATAAATTTCCCGTTGTTGGTTGTATTGTTCTTTTTCAGTCCGTCGTCACTAGTATTAATATAGTCAGACTTGTATGATTTTGTTGTACATTTTCATAGTACGTGAAGTACGTGTGGTGTTTTTATCCACTAGCTATCATTTCACGATCTTTGTTTATGCGAAGACAACAGCAGAGGCAGAAACTGTTTAGTATATGAGTTGAGTATACTTTTCCCTGTAGAATACATTAAATATTTTGTTCCTTGACCTTGCACACATTTCATAACAATTTTAAGAACATTTTCTCTCAAGTTTTGATTGGCTAATCAAAGCGAACGAACAAAATTCGCCGTCTTGTTGTCTATTGCCTAATTTGTTTGGTTTTCCAAGTTGTATCTTCGGTACGTTCATCGTGTTTTTAAACTGACTAAAAGTGAGAAATTTACTGCTTGTTTTCAAACTATATAAAAGAGAAGGATCTGAAGAAGACTGCCGGTCGACACTGCCACCGAAACATGGGATTTATTGGGATATTCAGTCAAAAAAATATACAAAACTACAAAAGTGAGTACTTATGTTTATCGCATTATTATATATATAAAGGATGTTGACTTATAAACAGAATTATTGCATTTCTGTCTCAATCCGACCCTCTTTCATCCGAAATATTTACTATTTTGTCTTGGAACTTCGAGTTTATCCACCGGATAGAGAATTTAAACTACCTCCGGACCTCGGATAAATTTATCGTACGGATAGTGCTTTTTTGTCCGCTGGATAACGCTATCCAAGCTTGGTACAACGCAATTTTTACTCTGGATAAAATTTATCTGGCGGATAGCGACTTATCCACCTTTGATACAACCGGCCCCAGGTGTATAGCTGACTTAATTCAGAGCAGGGCGCTCTGCTAAGGGACAGACGGGCAGCGCAGTAATAGCATCTGCCACCCGTGCTTCCCTGGACTGATGGAGATCTGAGCTTACGGATTTCACCTTACTCTATCTCTAAGGAGAACAGTTTAAACTAACAAAGCTATCCTGTATGAATAAAAATAGTTAAGTATAGTTTTCTTTCTGTAGTAACACTGGCTAATCAAGCAGGTAAAACAGTTTAGCCACTGATAGAGCTATCCACTAAGCAGATTCAAGTATTCGTGCGTAAATTATACATGCACTAATTGCGCATTCAGTTATTTTTAGCCCGGGAAAGCAAGACAAACTTTTGTGAATTTCCAATTTTTATTCAAATTGAACCAAAATTTAATCGATTTCTCCTTACTTGACCTATGGCAATTAGCTCCACAAATTTTGGTATTAAAATGTTTGATATTGTTTGAGTTATCGCGCTTACAGACAAACACAAACACAAACACAAACACAAACACAAACACAAACACAAACACAAACACAAACACAAACACAAACACAAACACAAACACAAACACAAACACAAACACAAACACAAACACAAACAAACCCACGTGAAAACATCTCCTGTCGGAGGTATTAAACTATTAATTCAGTAAACAATTATTAGTTCAGCTTTCCAGCATACACAAAGTCAATTTATACAAATTCCTCTACTAAACCTGTGCTATTCTTGTCACTTGCAGAAGACAAACGACCAAACGCGCCAACCTACGCCATCCTGGACAGTCAACTTGGGAAATGGGAGGTCGACGGCCAGGACAATAACAAAGTCCAAAACCACGCTCTCTTGCATTACCTCGCAGATCTAGCCAACTCCAACAACAGAGATGACATCTTCAATTTCGAGTTCGTAGAATCACTTGTACGGAATGGTGCAGATGTCAACTGTATGGACACGAACGGGCAGACGATTTTTCACGAGGTGGCAAGATCCTGGAATGTTGACGTGGCCATGTTTCTTGTCGAACATGGTAAGTATTCTTTCTGAAGAAAAGTTATTCATTTATAATTTCAAACAATAAATATAAACTATCAAAAACATTATGACTCACAAAACAAAGCTATGACCATTCTTACCAGTGTTTTTCCATCTCCTACTTGTCTTGTCTTACTTATTTTGTTCTTCTCTTTTTGTCCTTATTCTTTGTCTTTCAGTTTTCCCTCTTCTTCTAATTCGTGTAATCCTTCATTCTGTTCTTCCCATATCGTCCCTTTTTCTCTGATCCTTATATTTTCGCACTTCTTTCGTTGTCTTTCTTTTCACTTAGTTTCTTCAAATCTTTTTACATTTTTTATTTCTTCTTCCTCCTCTCATTCTTCTACTTCTTTTGCCTCTTGTTGCTCTTTTTTATTTCTAGGTGCCCTTTTTCTTCTTGTTTTTGCCTTACGCCCTGTGTCTTCACGTTCTTTCCATTCTCTCTTCTTCTTCGGTACCCCACCCCCTATATTAGTCCCTATATGTAGGTACCCCACCCCCTATATTAGTCCCTATATGTAGGTACCCCACTCCCTATATTAGTCCCTATATGTAGGTACCCCACTCCCTATATTAGTCCCTGTATGTAGGTAACCCACCCCCTATATTAGCCCCTATATGTAGGTACCCCACCCCCTATATTAGTCCCTATATGTAGGTACCCCACCCCCTATATTAGTCCCTATATGTAGGTACCCCACCCCCTATATTAGTCCCTATATGTAGGTACCCCACCCCTATATTAGTCCCTATATGTAGGTACCCCACTCCCTATATTAGTCCCTATATGTAGGTACCCCACCCCCTATATTAGTCCCTATATGTAGGTACCCCACTCCCTATATTAGTCCATATGTAGGTACCCCACCCCCTATATTAGTCCCTATATGTAGGTACCCCACCCCCTATATTAGTCCCTATATGTAGGTACCCCACCCCTATATTAGTCCATATGTAGGTACCCCACGGTCCCCACCCTATATTAGTCCCTATATGTAGGTACCCCACCCCCTATATTAGTCCCTATATGTAGGTACCCCACCCCCTATATTAGTCCCTAT
The DNA here is from genome assembly GCA_016169945.1 of Trachythela sp. YZ-2020. Taxonomy (NCBI): domain Eukaryota; kingdom Metazoa; phylum Cnidaria; class Anthozoa; order Malacalcyonacea; family Clavulariidae; genus Trachythela; species Trachythela sp. YZ-2020. Next base: position 1,633,785 of record JADLSH010000098.1, on the reverse strand, counting down.
ATGTAGGTACCCCACCCCCTATATTAGTCCATATGTAGGTACCCCACCCCTATATTAGTCCATATGTAGGTACCCCACCCCTATATTAGTCCCTATATGTAGGTACCCCACCCCTATATTAGTCCCTATATGTAGGTACCCCACCCCCTATATTAGTCCCTATATGTAGGTACCCCACCCCCTATATTAGTCCCTATATGTAGGTACCCCACCCCCTATATTAGTCCATATGTAGGTACCCCACCCCCTATATTAGTCCCTATATGTAGGGACCACACCCCTATATTAGTCCCTATATGTAGGTACCCCACCCCCTATATTCTCCTCAATTTTATGCTTCATATGATGTCTGTGATCGCTCTCTTTCTTTTTTGTTATGTTACACCATCTAATCTTGCTTACTTCATTTTCTCACTAATATCGACTACCAATCTATCACCTCAAACCATCTTCTGTTGTGATTATTTATTTACCTTTTCTTAATTCACCAACATTTCTTGTATCTGCCATAGGAGCAAACGTGAATCACCAAGACAAGTTTGGTCGTTCTCCTCTCCACGTTGCTGCAGCAGTTGACTACGCCAGTATGGTGGAATTTATCGTCCAACATGGCGGAGATATTGATATCAACACGAAAGGAGAACAACAAACTGCAATACATTATGCAGCGAAAAATGACGCCATCAACTCACTTCAGATGTTGCTAGGACATGGAGCTAATATTGATGCTCGCGACAGCAGAAATAGGACACCCCTACATGTAAGCCTTTTCACACCACTGAGAAAGTAGATGTTTCAACCAATTCTTAGTTTAAAGGGTACCTCGTGAGTCTAAGGCTTACAAGGTCGCCTCTGCCTGCAAGCATACGACCCATGTCTTATCAGCGTTTTTGGCGAGGGAGAAGTACCCAGAGAAACACACTCGAAGCACAGGAGCGAACCAACCACAACTCCACTTGTATGAGTTTTCAAGCACATCAAATCAGAGCAGGCTCAATAGCAGGGGTAATCCCATCCGTGCTCAATCATATTTTGCAAAGTTTAATAAAGCATGAATGGGCATAAGGAAAGAGAAAACAAAAGCAAAAATCAGCATTGAGAAAATGCGGTATAAGAAATTTAGACATGAAAAATTCAACAAATGAGCAAATAACCAGAATCAGAAATTTGCCAAACGAGAAACGAGCAGCCAATTAGGCAAATGAGAACAATGAGTTTAACGCGGAGCAAATGACCAGAACACAGTATTACAATTCAGAAATATTGCATTTGATAGTGTTATCTATTCAATTTGCCAGGTTGCCGCCGAGATGAACAGTTTTAAAGCAGCCAAGTTTCTTGTGACTGAAGGAGCTCCTGCCGGCGTCTATGACATCCTGGGAAACTCTGCATTATCACTACTCATTGAAAAGATCCCTGAAGTGGCGCTTATAGCACTTGATCAATTCCATACAACAGATTACATCAACAGGCGAGAGTTTTACTTCCTCAACTACGTGGAAGGCGCAAAATTGAAGGAAGGACTACAAGGAACTCCAACACGCTCCTCCCTAGAAATTGCTGTCCAGAATGAAAGGTTTGGTATAAAAAAGGTCCGGAAGAGGGGGGAGGAGGTTCAATCCCATTTTCCCAGCCAAAATATTTTGTCTGAATCCCAGTCACACGACCAAGTGATATGCCCATTCCCAGGAGCAAAATTCCTAGTGCAAATTCCCATTGATACAAATCTCATTTTCCCAGTGAAAATAGGCAATCCCAACTCCTGTTTTACCCCATTCAGGGCCCCAACATATATATTTTTGTTTTGTTCTGTTCTGCTCTGCTCTGCTCTGCTCTGCTCTGCTCTGCTCTGCTCTGCTCTGCTCTGCTCTGCTTTGCTTTGCTCTGCTCTGCTCTGCTCTGCTCTGCTCTGCTCTGCTCTGCTCTGCTCTGCTCTGCTCTGCTCTGCTCTGCTCTGCTCAGTTCAATTCACACGTCCTTTTATACTTTCCTTGTGGAAAACAGCTTAGATTGACATGGTTATCGTGTTTAAATGACTTTTTACTACTACTAGGTTTGATGTCATTATGCATCCAGTTATGAGGCGACTTATTGCAGTCAAATGGAAGATTTATGGCAAGAGAGGAGCGATCATGGACCTGGCTTTAAATCTGATCTATACAATACTCTGGACGATAGAAGGTGTGACAACGCCAAGATATGGATATGAGTTGTACCTACCAGTCAGAGAAAATGTCTGGAGGTTTACTATCGATGGTTTGATTATCTTGTTCACTTTGAAGGAGATTAAAAAACAAGTTACAAGTAAGATTAATAGTTTCTCTGTTCTCCAGGAGGTTGCTTCCATCTCGGTTTGATTGTGCGTGCGTTTGTTTGTCTGTCTGGGTGTGTTTTGCCAACCTTCCAATAACATGGCTAGAAAGGTTCCTGGTTTGCCCATCTTTGGGAAACATGGCTAGGGAACGATGTTTTTTGGTTTGCCTACTTTCAGGAAACATGGGAACATGGCTAGGAAACAATTAATGTTTCCTGATTTGCCCACCTTGGGGCAACATGGCTAGGAAGCAAACTTTCCGCAACAAGGTTTTCTAAGCCTAACTTTAATCCTCTTTCAGAGATAATCACTTCACGGCGGGAACTTGTAAAATGGCGTGAATCTCGAGCAGAACAACTACAACAAGAAAAAGAATACTGTCATCCAAGATGGCGGCAGGAAGAGAAATACCTGAACTCCGAGATAGAAGCTGTAAAGAACATTTCTCTAGTGTCTACATCAGATTGGTGGATCTATTTTGATTGGGTCTGTCTGTTCCTGATTCTGGCAGCCATGGTGACAAAAATCATATTCTTTAAGTTTGCAGCTGAACATGTCTCCAAGGTAGTGACCTTATTCTTAGAATTCTAAGACTGTTATTTCTTTTCGTTTGATGTCGAACATCGAGCTGCGCCATTGTACTCTGCCTTGGGGCTATTGCCTTTGCATCGTCAGAGCAAGGTTACCTATCAAGTTACAATATCCTACCTCATTACCTCAACCTTCAGTACCAAGCTTAACTAAGTAGTGAGGAACAGCGCGCTAATAGTATCTGCCATCCTTCCTTCCCATCTAGATTTGGCCGCCTCTTATGCATCCATTTTTTTGCTATTTTTCGCCGTAGATAGTAACCAATAATACTAGAAATGCAAACAATACTGATGATGTAATCAATGAACTCATCGTTGAACATGACGTTCTTAAGGAGCTCAATATGTATGCCACGATTGCAATGTTGCTAATTCTTTGGTTCAGAATGTTTAAATATGCAAGACCGTTTGAAAATGCAGGTACTGTACAATAGAAGACGTCTAATTGTGATTATAGCCCTTGGCAAAACCTTGGAAACCTAGGAAAGATTTATGTGGAAACACTGCATAGAATAGAGTAGAATAGTATTCGATGGAATGATAAGAACTAAATAGAATAAAATAGGGCAGAAGAGGAAAATAGAAGAACAAAAGTGAATGGAATAGAATATGGATATGTATAGGGTAGTACAGTACACCAGTAACCGTACGCGTAAACCCAATTATGCACCAAAACACGCGGAATAGCATAGTTATATATTTTTCATGATCATTACAGGTCCTTATGTTGTGATCTTTAGCAACGTTGTGGGAGACATTCTCAAATGGGTCGTGCTCAATGCTGCCATCATCATTCCTTTCGCTTGTGCGTTCTGGATCGGGTTTGGGTTCAATTCCAACCACCCAGCAAAAGGCTACACCGATATATCTTCGCTCCTGTACAACATCTTCCAGATGATGATTGTCGGAAACTACGACTGGAACTATCTAAAGATTGCCAATGAGTCGATGGCGCGGATATTGTGTGGAAGTTTTATTCTTACCGCTGCTGTTATCACGCTCAACCTGCTCATTGCATTGGTAACGAACACGTTCGAACGTCACTATGAAAAGGCAGTGGAGAACGCGGTTATGCAACGAGCACGCACGATTCTGCTACTTCAATCACGAATGGGAAACAAAAAACTCCAGTTCTACTACGATTTTATCACTACCGCTAACAACAACAGTAACACCACCAACAACAACAACAACAACAACAACAACACCACCACCACTACTAACAACGACACCAACACCAACACCAACAACGACACAACAAACAACTTTCAACCTTACCCGGGTAACATTCCAAACCAACAAACAGAAATCCAAAACAACCCATTCCTGTTAGCGCCAGTCCTCCAATCCTACCTCGACAACTTTTCCCTTTCAAAGTCAGGTAAAAAGAGAAACCGCGGCCAAAGATCATCAAAGAGAATTGAAACGAGTTCTACGGAAAGCTCCGACAACGATGACGTATTCGTACCCAGCCCACCCGCAACGTCTCTCGAGAAGCAAAAATCAGGTCGGTGGAAAGAATTTTATGAAAAACAAAAGAAGGGAAATTTCGGCAAGCATAGCAAACCAAAACGTGATGTTGATGAAAAGTGGTGGAAAGGTAAAACGAACATCAATTGCAAGTTCCGGCCGGAATGTTTACACTAGTTACCTATTAATATTTCTCTTTATCTATGACTGGCTCGTTTGAATTTTACCACTCAGCAAATTATGCAAAGTTCTACTGAAATTTAACACCAACAATCATAAAAGTTCTAGAAATGTACTTTAGCAAATCTTCCCCAACGTCCATCCAGTTTAAGTCCTCGTCAAACGAGAACACGAGTTGCATAAGAGTTGCCGCAAGCGAGAGTTTTCATGCTCCGGTCAAAAACAAGAGTTGCATGAGAATTGACTGGATATTACCACGCGTACTGGTCAAACGAGGGAAAACTCTCATCAACTCCAATCAAAATTTCAACCAGCTCAAAGTTGATGAGAGTACGTGCATGAGAGTTGACGAGAGTTGGCGGTCAAACGCGAGCGAGAGTTGCAACTCTGGCATTGACTCTCGTCAATTCACATTCTCGTCTGACCGGGGCTTTAGTCGCGAGAAGAGTGTTTTCACATTGACTCTACAAAAAAACGTATCTTTCAGCGGTACTTCATGACCTGGCTGATCACGTGAACGATTCGTTGACTTGAATGAAAGATTGCATGGTTTATTGATTGACTATCTTACTGATTCATCGATTGATTGCAATTCTAAGGTGATTACGACCAACAGTCAACACTTGGAAGAAGCAGACACGACATGCCTCTCAAATACTTCCAACCAAGCTCGGAACCCACATATCTCGAGCAACAGTTTGCAGGCGAGCAAACACATATACCTATATACGCCTCGCAATCCAACCTACGACGTATGAGTTTCCCTCAGGTACCCTATATCACACCCAATACCCCACACTACCGCTCGATGACACCTGTAGCCCATCCTAGAGGCCATCTTCAAAATGTGCTGCCAGCAACTATGGAACACTTTCCTCATGGCAATTCAACTCCATCGGAGGAAGTCAGCCTAGCTTTCCAACCATACAGAAGGATTTCAGGGGCTTCCGTAGGTCAACGAGTGACACCTGCCTACACAATGATGTACCTTCCACACGAGATACAACAAAGCGGGCAACATGATCCTCAACACTTGGACTCAGGCCTCCGAAGACGTCAACCCGGGAATCAACACTCTGGAACAATCTCTGGAATGGTGCCCGCTCAACCATTGCCAAAGGATGAGGTAAAAATAACTATTAGAATAACCGGGAAACTGACCTATTAAGTGAGATCCGCATGTCCTTGTTAATGCTTTCAAAATCATTGTATATTCATATGAGAGATGAGACAACCCGGCTATTGGTGAGATCTCACTTTGCGCTAGAGGGGAGCTCATATAGTGGTTTTTAGAATTTGGTTTTCGCTTCGTTCATTCTTCAGCTCAAAACAACGCTTTGTGGAAACGATGTTTTCAGGTTTTTCCACTAAGTAGGTTATATAGGCAAGCATAAAAAGCATAATATACTTGATATCATCGGTTGATGTTTGTATCTGTAAATTAGGTTTTCTATGAAGATGAAAGAGCAATCAATCTACCAGCAGAACAAACAGTCTCAATAGCCAGTGAAATTCCCTATATCGGACAAGACTCTGGCAACAAAGAAGAGCTAAGACCCACACAAAGCCAAAGAAGCATTGGGACAAAAGATGACATCCAAACCTGAATATGTGAACTCAAAAATTAGAGGCAGAATATTGATAGCGTTGAAGACACAAAGAAACATTTAGCTTGAGTATTTAGCTTCAATTTGGATTCTGCTGCACAGGACAATCTTAACATAATTGCGTATGGAACATTGACCAGCATGCATGAGAAATATTATTTTACGCAATATTATTGACTATTGAGTATTAGATATTTTAGTATTAAGTATACGGTTTAAAGCCTGGTTTAAAGCGTTGCAGACATGCGTAAACAGACACTTATCACTTCTAGTATTTAGCTTTAGTTGGGATTCTGCACATAGCCTATGGATAATAACATATTTGCGCATCGAACATTGCATCAGCTATATTATGTTTAGCATTTAGTTTGAGTTTTGAGTATTAATATGTATTAATCATCAGTAACATTATGTAATCACATATCATTACTGTTGTAGTAAGTAATCGTATCAAGGCCATGTCACACGAGGCAATTTTTGCTGCAGCTTGCAATGCAATTTCGGACACAGAGCGATGATGTTAAGTAAAAAGTATATTCGCAGAGCAATTGTGAGCATGAATCTCGTTTTTCTTTGCCGATATTTTTCTTGCTAAACATGCCCAGAAGACAACAAAGAGATGACTATGAGAATGATAATATCGATGAAGTGAAACGCAGCCTGCGTACATTTCTATGTGCGTACATTTCTACATAACATCGCTCTGTGCAGAAATTGCGTTGCAAGTTGCAGCAAAAATTGCCCCGTGTGACATGGCCTTAAGTTTCGCGTTTAAATTAATTACTCAACCACTGAAAAGCTTGCTTCGCCTTAAAAAATAAATAGACGAAAACACTATTCTGCCTTAATTTTATCATTTATCCTAGCTGTTACTTAACATACTTTTCTAACGATCTAAGTCTGAAAATGCAAAGTTTTAGGAGATCACAGACTTTGTCAAGAGTGCGCATGCATATTGCGGCGCCCGCCACATGTCGTGCAGAAGTGCACATATCGTGACGATAGGACATGTCTTGTATATTATATATGCATTTTCATAGAATTATGTTTTAATTAAACAGAGGCGCACTTTGTCTTTGAAAATTCTTTCCATATACATACAGAAACAATGTACAGTTAATTGCCCGTCGGGTTTCTTTAAAGACAGATTACATCAAGTGTTAAAGCATATTACGTATATTTAACCGTTATCTTTACAATAATTATGATATTATACTTTCCTTAATAATTCATCCAAACCCACGCAGCTAAAATCTCCTCTGGGAGGAAATCTGAAGTACCTTACTCACGTGAGGGTTTATATAGCATTATAAACAAACAGAGAGTCCTACCAGTTCTCTTAAAAAGCGTATTTATTTGTTTCAATGAGAGTTGTAACTCTCGCTCGCGTTTCACCGGCAACTCTCATCGGCTCCCATCAACTTTGAGCTGGTTCAAATTTTGATGAAAGTCGATGAGACTTTTTGTTCGTTTGACTGGCACGCGTGGACACGCTGGTGATATCCAGTCAACTCTCACACAACTGTTGTTCTTGTTTGACTGGAGCATGAACAAAACTGACTCCGTTAGTATGAACAAACACTTCCAGCTTCTTAACCCATAGATATGTTTTGCGAAAACGGTAAAAAGGTTTATATTAGTGCGAATTTCTATATTTCGACCAAAGAACGCAAAAACCAGAACGTATCTCAGTATTTCTTTGGGGGGGGACGACAGAATCCGCGAGGGGGGACAGAATCCGCGAGGGGGGGACAGTATCTGCGTCGCGTATAGTGTCCGGGGAGACACTTTCTGCGGCGGATACTGTCCGTGGGGACACTTTCTGCGGGGGGAAACTATTCGCTGTGACACCTGCTCAAAGCTGATGGGAGTTGAAGAGAGTTGATGAGAGTTGGCGGTCAAACGCGAGCAAGAGTTGCAACTGCAACTCTCATCAACTCTCATCAACTCTCATCCTCGCGTTTGACCGGGACCTCACAGACAATTATCAAGGAATCAATCCGTTAGAGAAACATGTACTAACCACTGTGCCTGCACAAACACTCCAACATTTTGACAGCAAATTTGAGCTTGGCTGTTCTCTACAATTGTTAAGCTTGACTTAAAAGTGTTATCAAATCGACAGTGTACAGTAATAAAGGGGACGCAGTTCCAACGCACGTGTTAATTAAACATTCACAATTACAGCGCGCAATGAAAAAAATACGTTTGATCTCAAATTGTGACGCACGTTGAAAAACATTTCGTGTGTTCAATATTAAGACGCAAATCATTCATGCAAAAATTCAACCGTTTCTAAAAAATGTTTGCATAGTAAAGTAAATTATTACGCACGAAGTTCGTTTTATCTTAATTTCTTGAAACGGGCTCACGCCAAGCAATGCAAAATTAACCAATTAGCTTATTAAGAGCGTGTTTTAAATCATGCATGGAATGGGGGTGGTAAGGGATAGCAAATACCTTAACCCTTATTAATTCGCAGATTTCGACTTAAGCCTCGGTCAAACGAGAATGAGAGTTGATGAGAGTTGCAAATCTCGCGTTTGACCGCCAACACTCATCAACTCTCGTGCACTCTTATCAACTCTCATCAACTTTGAGCTACTTTTGATGAGAGTTGATGAGCGTTTTCCTCCGTTTGACCGGTACGCGTGGTAATATCCAGCCAACACTCATCAACTCTCATCCTCGTTTGACCAGGACTTTAAAATTGGTGTTAATTTGACAGCGTGGTTTGAGGATATACCAAGGTAAGTATAAACTAAATAGACACTATTACATACAGTCGTTATAGCACAGGTTCTTCGCATTTACATCCGGGGTTCAATTCCAGAAGTTCTCAGTTCTATGTAGGTACCCCACCCCCTATATTAGTCCATATGTAGGTACCCCACCCCCTATATTAGTCCCTATATGTAGGTACCCCACCCCCTATATTAGTCCCTATATGTAGGTGCCCCACCCCTATATTAGTCCCTATATGTAGGTACCCCACCCCTATATTAGTCCTATATGTAGGTACCCCACCCCTATATTAGTCTATATTAGTCCCTATATGTAGGTACCCCACCCCTATATTAGTCCATATGTAGGTACCCCACCCCCTATATTAGTCCCTATATGTAGGGACCACACCCCTATATTAGTCCCTATATGTAGGTACCCCACCCCCTATATTCTCCTCAATTTTATGCTTCATATGATGTCTGTGATCGCTCTCTTTCTTTTTTGTTATGTTACACCATCTAATCTTGCTTACTTCATTTTCTCACTAATATCGACTACCAATCTATCACCTCAAACCATCTTCTGTTGTGATTATTTATTTACCTTTTCTTAATTCACCAACATTTCTTGTATCTGCCATAGGAGCAAACGTGAATCACCAAGACAAGTTTGGTCGTTCTCCTCTCCACGTTGCTGCAGCAGTTGACTACGCCAGTATGGTGGAATTTATCGTCCAACATGGCGGAGATATTGATATCAACACGAAAGGAGAACAACAAACTGCAATACATTATGCAGCGAAAAATGACGCCATCAACTCACTTCAGATGTTGCTAGGACATGGAGCTAATATTGATGCTCGCGACAGCAGAAATAGGACACCCCTACATGTAAGCCTTTTCACACCACTGAGAAAGTAGATGTTTCAACCAATTCTTAGTTTAAAGGGTACCTCGTGAGTCTAAGGCTTACAAGGTCGCCTCTGCCTGCAAGCATACGACCCATGTCTTATCAGCGTTTTTGGCGAGGGAGAAGTACCCAGAGAAACACACTCGAAGCACAGGAGCGAACCAACCACAACTCCACTTGTATGAGTTTTCAAGCACATCAAATCAGAGCAGGCTCAATAGCAGGGGTAATCCCATCCGTGCTCAATCATATTTTGCAAAGTTTAATAAAGCATGAATGGGCATAAGGAAAGAGAAAACAAAAGCAAAAATCAGCATTGAGAAAATGCGGTATAAGAAATTTAGACATGAAAAATTCAACAAATGAGCAAATAACCAGAATCAGAAATTTGCCAAACGAGAAACGAGCAGCCAATTAGGCAAATGAGAACAATGAGTTTAACGCGGAGCAAATGACCAGAACACAGTATTACAATTCAGAAATATTGCATTTGATAGTGTTATCTATTCAATTTGCCAGGTTGCCGCCGAGATGAACAGTTTTAAAGCAGCCAAGTTTCTTGTGACTGAAGGAGCTCCTGCCGGCGTCTATGACATCCTGGGAAACTCTGCATTATCACTACTCATTGAAAAGATCCCTGAAGTGGCGCTTATAGCACTTGATCAATTCCATACAACAGATTACATCAACAGGCGAGAGTTTTACTTCCTCAACTACGTGGAAGGCGCAAAATTGAAGGAAGGACTACAAGGAACTCCAACACGCTCCTCCTAGAAATTGCTGTCCAGAATGAAAGGTTTGGTATAAAAAAGGTCCGGAAGAGGGGGGAGGAGGTTCAATCCCATTTTCCCAGCCAAAATATTTTGTCTGAATCCCAGTCACACGACCAAGTGATATGCCCATTCCCAGGAGCAAAATTCCTAGTGCAAATTCCCATTGATACAAATCTCATTTTCCCAGTGAAAATAGGCAATCCCAACTCCTGTTTTACCCCATTCAGGGCCCCAACATATATATTTTTGTTTTGTTCTGTTCTGCTCTGTTCTGCTCTGCTCTGCTCTGCTCTGCTCTGCTCTGCTCTGCTCTGCTCTGCTCTGCTCTGCTCTGCTCTGCTCTGCTCTGCTCTGCTCTGCTCTGCTCTGCTCTGCTCTGCTCTGCTCTGCTCAGTTCAATTCACACGTCCTTTTATACTTTCCTTGTGGAAAACAGCTTAGATTGACATGGTTATCGTGTTTAAATGACTTTTTACTACTACTAGGTTTGATGTCATTATGCATCCAGTTATGAGGCGACTTATTGCAGTCAAATGGAAGATTTATGGCAAGAGAGGAGCGATCATGGACCTGGCTTTAAATCTGATCTATACAATACTCTGGACGATAGAAGGTGTGACAACGCCAAGATATGGATATGAGTTGTACCTACCAGTCAGAGAAAATGTCTGGAGGTTTACTATCGATGGTTTGATTATCTTGTTCACTTTGAAGGAGATTAAAAAACAAGTTACAAGTAAGATTAATAGTTTCTCTGTTCTCCAGGAGGTTGCTTCCATCTCGGTTTGATTGTGCGTGCGTTTGTTTGTCTGTCTGGGTGTGTTTTGCCAACCTTCCAATAACATGGCTAGAAAGGTTCCTGGTTTGCCCATCTTTGGGAAACATGGCTAGGGAACGATGTTTTTTGGTTTGCCTACTTTCAGGAAACATGGGAACATGGCTAGGAAACAATTAATGTTTCATGATTTGCCCACCTTGGGGCAACATGGCTAGGAAGCAAACTTTCCGCAACAAGGTTTTCTAAGCCTAACTTTAATCCTCTTTCAGAGATAATCACTTCACGGCGGGAACTTGTAAAATGGCGTGAATCTCGAGCAGAACAACTACAACAAGAAAAAGAATACTGTCATCCAAGATGGCGGCAGGAAGAGAAATACCTGAACTCCGAGATAGAAGCTGTAAAGAACATTTCTCTAGTGTCTACATCAGATTGGTGGATCTATTTTGATTGGGTCTGTCTGTTCCTGATTCTGGCAGCCATGGTGACAAAAATCATATTCTTTAAGTTTGCAGCTGAACATGTCTCCAAGGTAGTGACCTTATTCTTAGAATTCTAAGACTGTTATTTCTTTTCGTTTGATGTCGAACATCGAGCTGCGCCATTGTACTCTGCCTTGGGGCTATTGCCTTTGCATCGTCAGAGCAAGGTTACCTATCAAGTTACAATATCCTACCTCATTACCTCAACCTTCAGTACCAAGCTTAACTAAGTAGTGAGGAACAGCGCGCTAATAGTATCTGCCATCCTTCCTTCCCATCTAGATTTGGCCGCCTCTTATGCATCCATTTTTTTGCTATTTTTCGCCGTAGATAGTAACCAATAATACTAGAAATGCAAACAATACTGATGATGTAATCAATGAACTCATCGTTGAACATGACGTTCTTAAGGAGCTCAATATGTATGCCACGATTGCAATGTTGCTAATTCTTTGGTTCAGAATGTTTAAATATGCAAGACCGTTTGAAAATGCAGGTACTGTACAATAGAAGACGTCTAATTGTGATTATAGCCCTTGGCAAAACCTTGGAAACCTAGGAAAGATTTATGTGGAAACACTGCATAGAATAGAGTAGAATAGTATTCGATGGAATGATAAGAACTAAATAGAATAAAATAGGGCAGAAGAGGAAAATAGAAGAACAAAAGTGAATGGAATAGAATATGGATATGTATAGGGTAGTACAGTACACCAGTAACCGTACGCGTAAACCCAATTATGCACCAAAACACGCGGAATAGCATAGTTATATATTTTTCATGATCATTACAGGTCCTTATGTTGTGATCTTTAGCAACGTTGTGGGAGACATTCTCAAATGGGTCGTGCTCAATGCTGCCATCATCATTCCTTTCGCTTGTGCGTTCTGGATCGGGTTTGGGTTCAATTCCAACCACCCAGCAAAAGGCTACACCGATATATCTTCGCTCCTGTACAACATCTTCCAGATGATGATTGTCGGAAACTACGACTGGAACTATCTAAAGATTGCCAATGAGTCGATGGCGCGGATATTGTGTGGAAGTTTTATTCTTACCGCTGCTGTTATCACGCTCAACCTGCTCATTGCATTGGTAACGAACACGTTCGAACGTCACTATGAAAGGCAGTGGAGAACGCGGTTATGCAACGAGCACGCACGATTCTGCTACTTCAATCACGAATGAAACAAAAACTCCAGTTCTACTACGATTTTATCACTACCGCTAACAACAACAGTAACACCACCACCAACAACAACAACAACAACACCACTACTAACAACGACACCAACAACACCAACAACGACACAACAAACAACTTTCAACCTTACCCGGGTAACATTCCAAACCAACAAACAGAAATCCAAAACAACCCATTCCTGTTAGCGCCAGTCCTCCAATCCTACCTCGACAACTTTTCCCTTTCAAAGTCAGGTAAAAAGAGAAACCGCGGCCAAAGATCATCAAAGAGAATTGAAACGAGTTCTACGGAAAGCTCCGACAACGATGACGTATTCGTACCCAGCCCACCCGCAACGTCTCTCGAGAAGCAAAAATCAGGTCGGTGGAAAGAATTTTATGAAAAACAAAAGAAGGGAAATTTCGGCAAGCATAGCAAACCAAAACGTGATGTTGATGAAAAGTGGTGGAAAGGTAAAACGAACATCAATTGCAAGTTCCGGCCGGAATGTTTACACTAGTTACCTATTAATATTTCTCTTTATCTATGACTGGCTCGTTTGAATTTTACCACTCAGCAAATTATGCAAAGTTCTACTGAAATTTAACACCAACAATCATAAAAGTTCTAGAAATGTACTTTAGCAAATCTTCCCCAACGTCCATCCAGTTTAAGTCCTCGTCAAACGAGAACACGAGTTGCATAAGAGTTGCCGCAAGCGAGAGTTTTCATGCTCCGGTCAAAAACAAGAGTTGCATGAGAATTGACTGGATATTACCACGCGTACAAGTCAAACGAGGGAAAACTCTCATCAACTCCAATCAAAATTTCAACCAGCTCCAAGTTGATGAGAGTTGATGAGAGTACGTGCATGAGAGTTGATGAGAGTTGGCGGTCAAACGCGAGCGAGAGTTGCAACTCTGGCATTGACTCTCGTCAATTCACATTCTCGTCTGACCGGGGCTTTAGTCGCGAGAAGAGTGTTTTCACATGGACTCTACAAAAAACGTATCTTTCAGCGGTACTTCATGACCTGGCTGATCACGTGAACGATTCGTTGACTTGAATGAAAGATTGCATGGTTTATTGATTGACTATCTTACTGATTCATCGATTGATTGAAATTCTAAGGTGATTACGACCAACAGTCAACACTTGGAAGAAGCAGACACGACATGCCTCTCAAATACTTCCAACCAAGCTCGGAACCCACATATCTCGAGCAACAGTTTGCAGGCGAGCAAACACATATACCTATATACCCCTCGCAATCCAACCTCCGACGTATGAGTTTCCCTCAGGTACCCTATATCACACCCAATACCCCACACTACCGCTCGATGACACCTGTAGCCCATCCTAGAGGCCATCTTCAAAATGTGCTGCCAGCAACTATGGAACACTTTCCTCATGGCAATTCAACTCCATCGGAGGAAGTCAGCCTAGCTTTCCAACCATACAGAAGGATTTCAGGGGCTTCCGTAGGTCAACGAGTGACACCTGCCTACACAATGATGTACCTTCCACACGAGATACAACAAAGCGGGCAACATGATCCTCAACACTTGGACTCAGGCCTCCGAAGACGTCAACCCGGGAATCAACACTCTGGAACAATCTCTGGAATGGTGCCCGCTCAACCATTGCCAAAGGATGAGGTAAAAATAACTATTAGAATAACCGGGAAACTGACCTATTAAGTGAGATCCGCATGTCCTTGTTAATGCTTTCAAAATCATTGTATATTCATATGAGAGATGAGACAACCCGGCTATTGGTGAGATCTCACTTTGCGCTAGAGGGGAGCTCATATAGTGGTTTTTAGAATTTGGTTTCGCTTCGTTCATTCTTCAGCTCAAAACAACGCTTTGTGGAAACGATGTTTTCAGGTTTTTCCACTAAGTAGGTTATATAGGCAAGCATAAAAAGCATAATATACTTGATATCATCGGTTGATGTTTGTATCTGTAAATTAGGTTTTCTATGAAGATGAAAGAGCAATCAATCTACCAGCAGAACAAACAGTCTCAATAGCCAGTGAAATTCCCTATATCGGACAAGACTCTGGCAACAAAGAAGAGCTAAGACCCACACAAAGCCAAAGAAGCATTGGGACAAAAGATGACATCCAAACCTGAATATGTGAACTCAAAAATTAGAGGCAGAATATTGATAGCGTTGAAGACACAAAGAAACATTTAGCTTGAGTATTTAGCTTCAATTTGGATTCTGCTGCACAGGACAATCTTAACATAATTGCGCATGGAACATTGATCAGCATGCATGAGCAATATTATTTTACGCAATATTATTGACTATTGAGTATTAGGTATTTTAGTATTAAGTATACGGTTTAAAGCCTGGTTTAAAGCGTTGCAGACATGCGTAAACAGACACTTATCACTTCTAGTATTTAGCTTTAGTTGGGATTCTGCACATAGCCTATGGATAATAACATATTTGCGCATCGAACATTGCATCAGCTATATTATGTTTAGCATTTAGTTTGAGTATTAATATGTATTAATCATCAGTAACATTATGTGATCACATATCATTACTGTAGTAGTAAGTAATCGTATCAAGGCCATGTCACACGAGGCAATTTTTGCTGCAACTTGCAATGCAATTTCGGACACAGAGCGATGTTAAGTAAAAAGTATATTCGCAGAGCAATTGTGAGCATGAATCTCGTTTTACTTTGCCGATATTTTTCTTGCTAAACATGCCCAGAAGACAACAAAGAGATGACTATGAGAATGATAATATCGGTGAAGTGAAACGCAGCCTGCGTACATTTCTACATAACATCGCTCTGTGCAGAAATTGCGTTGCAAGTTGCAGCAAAAATTGCCCCGTGTGACATGGCCTTAAGTTTCGCGTTTAAATTAATTACTCGACCACTGAAAAGCTTGCTTCGCCTTAAAAAATAAATAGACGAAACCACTATTCTGCCTTAATTTTATCATTTATCCTAGCTGTTACTTAACATACTTTTCTAACGATCTAAGTCTGAAAATGCAAAGTTTTAGGAGATCACAGACTTTGTCAAGAATGCGCATGCATATTGCGTCGCCCGCCACATGTCGTGCAGAAGTGCACATATCGTGACGATAGGACATGTCTTGTATATATATGCATTTTCATAGAATTATGTTTTAATTAAACAGAGGCGCACTTTGTCTTTGAAAATTCTTTCCATATACATACAGAAATAATGTACAGTTAATTGCCCGTCGGGTTTCTTTAAAGACAGATTACATCAAGTGTTAAAGCATATTACGTATATTTAACCGTTATCTTTACAATAATTATGATATTATACTTTCCTTAATAATGCATCCAAACCCACGCAGCCAAATTCCCCCCTGGGAGGAAATCTGAAGTACCTTACTCACGTGAGGGTTTATATAGCATTATAAACAAACAGAGAGTCCTACCAGTTCTCTTAAAAAGCGTATTTATTTGTTTCAATGAGAGTTGTAACTCTCGCTCGCGTTTCACCTCCGACTCTCATCGACTCTCATTAACTTTGAGCTGGTTCAAATTTTGATGAAAGTCGATGAGAGTTTTTGTTCGTTTGACTGGCACGCGTGGAGATATCCAGTCAACTCTCATACAACTGTTGTTCTTGTTTGACTGGGGGATGAACAAAAACTCTCAAAGTATGAACAAACACTTCCAAGCGGATACCCATAGATATGTTTGCGAAAACGGAAAGTTTTAATTAGAATTTATATTGTCTGACCAAAAACAAAACCTCAGATATCTCAGTAAATTTCTTTTATATGACAAATTCCGGGAGAACAACAAGAACAAGGAGATGACTATCAATAATTAAACTATTTCCTATGTATACAGTATATAAAAGTTCGGAAAGATTGAAATTGTTCAGAATGCTGGTGGAGTCCATTCGGGGTACAACCACTGTTCATTGGACTCCATACTTTCCACATTCACGCAACCAATCGTTCTGCTCAATCTACAAAAATCGACAACAGGCCGAGACACACCTGACATGCCTATGCACGGGACTAAAAATATTGTATCAGGACAAACTTAAATTTGCCACTGAAAAATTGCGCCTAGTTGCCAATTAAGCGGCTGCCCACCAATTTTATCAAGGAATCAATCCGTGAGAGAAACATGTACTAACCACTGTGCCTGCACAAACACTCCAACATTTTGACAGAAAATTTGAGCTTGGCTGTTCTCTACAATTGTTAAGCTTGACTTAAAAGTGTTATCAAATCGACAGTGTACAGTAATAAAGGGGACGCAGTTCCAACGCACGTGTTAATTAAACATTCACAATTACAGCGCGCAATGAAAAAAATACGTTTGATCTCAAATTGTGACGCACGTTGAAAAACATTTCGTGTGTTCAATATTAAGACGCAAATCATTCATGCAAAAATTCAACCGTTTCTAAAAAATGTTTGCATAGTAAAGTAAATTATTACGCACGAAGTTCGTTTTATCTTAATTTCTTGAAACGGGCTCACGCCAAGCAATGCAAAATTAACCAATTAGCTTATTAAGAGCGTGTTTTAAATCATGCATGGAATGGGGGTGGTAAGGGATAGCAAATACCTTAACCCTTATTAATTCGCAGATTTCGACTTAAGCCTCGGTCAAACGAGAATGAGAGTTGATGAGAGTTGCAAATCTCGCGTTTGACCGCCAACACTCATCAACTCTCGTGCACTCTTATCAACTCTCATCAACTTTGAGCTACTTTTGATGAGAGTTGATGAGCGTTTTCCTCCGTTTGACCGGTACGCGTGGTAATATCCAGCCAACACTCATCAACTCTCATCCTCGTTTGACCAGGACTTTAAAATTGGTGTTAATTTGACAGCGTGGTTTGAGGATATACCAAGGTAAGTATAAACTAAATAGACACTATTACATACAGTCGTTATAGCACAGGTTCTTCGCATTTACGCCCGGGGTTCAATTCCAGAAGTTCTCAGTTAAATTTGGCTTCAGTCATATGTGAGAAGAGTACTTCCAGTATGACACCACCAAGTACTGCAGGTTTTCTCCAGGTACTCCGGTTTCTTCCTATTGTATAAAACACTACTAGACCAAATAAGAATGGCTTTTATTGGACCTCTAGGGAGAACAGTTTAGAACTGATAGAGCCAGACAGTATATAAATACCGAAAAAAGAATTATCTCGCTTTCTTTGCGGTCACCGTATCACGCAAAGAAGATATATATAAGGGAGCCCAGGGTGACAATAACCCAGCAATTTAAACAATACTAAATTCATTGCTGAACTTAATAATAAAATTTTGTAAATATTTTGACCAACTAAAAATCTCTTATGTCAGAATTATTTGCGGGTGACGGTCTCACTCCTCATCCCTCCCCACCACCACCCCCTTACTCTAATGGCCATAATCCTTCTATTTATATTAAATACCCCATGGCCTATCTTATACCCTTGTCCAACCCCCTTACAATATCCGTGAGTCTATTATCTTTAAAAATGTTTGCACACACGCCAACCACATTATGCCAGAATTTCAAATCCAATATGAATTTTTCTTATCACTATTTACTTTCAACGCACAGCGAGCAACCGATGCCATTTGCAGGTGTTATGAGCGGAAGTACTAGAGATTATAATACTATAGATCAAAATTTTGTCATGTTCTCAAAATGTCACAAAAATAAATTCCAAAACTTAAACACCGCATCTAACATGGAGTCCCGAAAACATTTATTGTAACTACATTTCAAATCGGTTTTCATTTTTTTAGCTCGCATCTGCATTTTATTGATAAAAATGTTGTTTATTCTTATTAATCTATGGAATCTCTATTCCATGCGTCACTCAATTATAAAGACAGAATCTTGAATAGACGAAAGTTTAATCAATTCGTCCGCTAGCCAAATTAAAGTCACATTTTTCGCTGTGTTTACTCGCAGTAACATCTCGATTGAAGCGCACATTTGAAGAACACTGAAAATGTATATGGGAAATACTTCATAATAATTTACTCAATTGGATCGCTGGTAAGTCCTGACTTAGTTTTAAACCTCTTAATCTTAGGTTGAGCTTATAGAGATACGGCCGTTTTATAAAGGTAGTCTATTTTTAAAATCATGTAGTGTAATGTTCAAGAGTGCAATATCTACAAGAATAGTTATTGGGGAAAGTCATTAATAGCATTTACCTAAGCATGCTGTGCCTAAAAATGGTATATCATAATGAGCTATATGGGGCCGTGTGAAAAATCTGTGCTCCCTTTGGCCAATTAAGAGATGTGATGATCAAGCGCTTCTCTGATGCTTACGAAAATCATATTTCTCATGTTGGGTGCATGTAGATTTTTAGGGTTGTGTTTATTCGTCTATTTTCTAACGGGTCCTTCATGTACGAGTCTCATTTCAATTTTGCTGGGTTTAGATTTCGCAAGAGTGAAAAGTGCAGATTTTGGGTTTTGCTAAATGTTAATGACGAATATTTTCAGTTGATGATGGTGTCAGATGACGTTTGTCACGTATTTTTCAAATATCATTGAGGTGCATCTGAAATCAGCCCGACAAATCGCAGCGTGTAAACGTACCTTTAATAAAGTATGAAGGGATTCGTCATTTGCTGCGTGCTAGTCACGCCATATTTTCCTGTCCTGGCCTGCACTGCCTGCTCGAAATGGTTGTATTTAGCTGTAAACGACGGCAGTGCTTTAAAATCCGAGGTAATTTTTCATTTTTGGGTAAATTTCCCAATCTTTCGATTCTTAACATGATATATGGGGTAACAAAAAAGAGGAAAACCATTTTAAAAAACTCATTTGAAAACGATAAGACAGACTGATTTGTCAATTTTTCTCCAAAAAAAACGCATGTTTAGGCGAACATCTGTCGAAAACAGACACAAATTTTAAGAATTACTTAAGATTGAATAAAATTAAAAACGACAAAAAATATTAAACAATTGCCAGTAATTTGCAAATGGTGCATATGGCCAGAAATTCTTAGTCTTGACTCGAAAGATTTTTAAAAATAATTGACTATAAAACTAAGGGGCAAAGTAAGGTAAATACCGGAAGTCTGAGTATTTCATTTGTGTTATCATATACAGAAACGTTATCTAAACCCATCCATTCTTGTTACATTACGCAATCTAATAAAAAAGTTTGCATGCAGCCATGCAGGTATATTTGATGTCTAATTACACTGCAGTTGCTGTTCTCAACCTCGCGCGCTTTTTTTGCGAAGAGGAAAAGAGGAAGGATAATGGTTTGTCTGTTTGTCAACTTCTTAAGCCAGGCATTTTACTTCCATCCCCGCCCGTTCACCTCTTCCGTTGCAACGCGTTTTAGCCCCTATACTAACTATAACCATTAACCAATCAACAAGAGTGACATAATCATGAAACATGATTACATCATCAGTTCCACAGACCCATTTTTTTCCATCTTCAAAATATGAGTGTGCGAGAAGGCAATGTGACAAGTCTGTTTGTGAAAGTGGTTTAGTAACGCATTTAAATTTAGGTAAAACTGACACATTTTTCACAGCTGTTCTTGAGCAAACCAAATAATTAATTCTATGTTTCAGTGTCTTCTAGAAAACGTTTCACTACTGAATGAAAAGTATATTAAAAATATTAAACTTTACATAAAAGATTAACGAATTAAGTTTGGAAAACGCAGATAATTTCGTAGAATTGTCTTAATAAAAGAAGTCTTCACAATCGCCCACTAAATATGTGTTTTATTATGTTTCCATTGTTATTAAGTAGTTGTATACATTGCATGTCTCTTTTTCACGTCTATAATGACATGTATAGATTAGGCTGGGTGACTAAGCACTTTATAGTGCACCAGATGGCGGTCAACGGCTGCAATTTTGCAAACCTTGCAATTGGAGGCAAATAAATAGAAATGAGAGCTGCAATATAGTTCCTTGTTCCTATAAGTGCAAACACTTCTGAATTTGACCACCATCTGCTGCCTCGTATAACGCTTTCTGACACCCACCAATTCGAAAACAGACTTAAGTGGAAAGATATATAATTATATATAATATACAGTCACATAACAAAACCAGAAATTTCATGGACATTTCTCTATACCAAAGGTTCATCTAGAAATCGCTGAACGCTCTTTCATTATACATGGATGTCTCAGTTAAAAAGCATTAGAGAAAATTTTGTGATGCTGTTATGGAATATTATATGTAAATATATGTATCACTACAGTGAACTTTATTTCTACAGACATGAAGCTTTGTTATTAGTTTGTAGTTTATTCTTTTGTATTAAAGGGCTATACCATCGATAACACACTGCAAAAATTATGTGTAAATTTACACAAGTTTTCGCGTAAATCAAATATTTTACTTGTGTACATTTACCGTCGATATTTTTGTGTAACGTTTACACAACGGATGTGTGAGGTGAAATTTTACATAAAATTGCTGTGGATGAATTTTTTAATTTTTCTTTGTGTAAATTTACCGATATTTTTGAGTAACATTTACACATCTAAATGTGTTGCTGTGCGAGGGGTCCCATGGGTTAGGGTAGGGCAGGGGCCAGGCAGAGCATTCCCCGACAAACACAATTTTTCCGACATAATCGCTAATCAAATGTTGTCTGACAGGAGATTCCGACGTTTTCCGACGTTTTGATGATTTTTGGCATAATTACATTACATATAATATATATAAACATTCATCATCGCCAGGCACAGTGATTACAATATCGTGTTGTTTTGTTATGCCGTTGTGTAAAAAGGTTATCTGTGTAATCGTGTATATATATATATATAAACTTAAATAATGACTATTACTATAAAACTATAAATGGAAAACGTAAACTGAGTACTATATTTTATTTATTTCATATTCATCAAATCATTGTCAAACAAAAAAACAAGAAGTAAAATTAATTCCCGTATGCAGGTATGCTTGACCACGAAGATTCGACAACGACAACAAAATTTTTTTTTCTTTTCCCGGGTCTCAAACGATAGGGCCCCCCCTGTACCGACCACGGCGCCACTGGCTGTGCAGGGCGCGAATTTTACTCAACTTTTGTGTAAAATTTACACATAATTTTTTGCAGTGTAGTTTTTTTACGATAAGTTGCGGGTCTTAAACTACCTGAAAAATACAACGAGAACTTCGACAAAGGGCCTTCGCTCGAAACGTCGAAGTTCTTGTTGAATATTTCAGGTAGTTTTATCGTAAAGACACGCAGCTTATCGTAGTTTTATCGTAAAGACACGCAGCTTATCGTATATAGACGCCACCTAAACTGCCACCACTCGTTCAAAATAGTTTTTTTTACATTGAATGAGTAAACTTTAGATTTGAAGTTTATTCGTTCACAGCAATCATGAGGTTTAATATCACTATTCGTGTTTTCGCTCGTTACTCTGGTTTTCAAAGTAGATGAATGCGAAGTCGAATTGCATTCACGATCCAACGTGTCTCCGGTCTCAGAGTGTCTTCATCAGGTGTGATCTGGGTCGTGAATGCAATTCGACTAGGCTTTGCATTCATTTACTCAAAACCAGAGTATCGAGCGAAACATGTCGAAACAGTCGAATACACTTTAGTTCAGGGTAGCCCTTTCAGATGCAAAAATATTCTGTTATCAATAGGAGCCATAAATTCCGGCCATGAAATATATGACAGAATAGAACAGTATGTGAAAATATAACAATATGTGCTTTCAATCCAATATAAATTGTTCATTCATTTCAGGATAAAATAAATCATTGAAGAAACCTCGAATAACTAAAGCTCGTATTTTTATGACAACATGTCGAATGGGACGGGGAAAAACGAAGATGAAAGTTGGTGTATTCCTCATTGTTTCTCAGAAGACCGTGCTTATTACTCGTTATTAGTCGTCATCAGTTTCTTCATTATCTGCATAAATTTTGACGTCATCTACACCATGGCAACGAATAAAACCCTCCAGACAAAACGAAATGCATTCCTACTAAGTCTTAGTGTATCGGACTTATTGACCGGCTTGGTGTCTATACCCCTCCATATAGCATCGAACTGCTATTGCCCTCGTTCAGAAATATTGATCTTAGCTCAGGCTATATGTTTCCGTTTCGTAGCCATATCCACCATGTTGAATATATTAATGATCACGGTAGAGCGGTATTTTGGTATAATCTATCCTATAAAGTACCTATTTATCCTCACCAAAGCTCGCACATCCATTCTCATCACCTGTACTTGGGCTACCTCTATCTCGTCAGCTCTCGTATCGTACTCGTGGCTTATCTCGGTGAACGCCGGAGACGAAAATCTCCCGATGAGAGAGGGACAATTCGAAAAGGCTTACTTTATTTTCCTTTTCGTCGCATTCTTCCTACTACCGCTGATTATAATGACCGTGTTGTACACGAAGATGTTTCGCGCTATTTCGAAAGCCCGGAATTTGGCATCAAAAGCCCGGATGTATTTAAAGAATTGCGATCGTTCTCATTTTTCCGCTCCGCGCAGTCCTGTTGAAATCCGAGTCACGAGACCTCGCAGCGTCACCGTCGCTTCCTATGGCGACCATCACCACACGCATAGACAAAACAGAAGCTTGCCCCAGTCCCCTGCTACGACACGAAATCGAAGTCGAAGTCATGGTTCCTATGGAGATCATCTCGCGGTACATGGCGAGTTAAGATTTAGTTCCCAATCTCCAGCTCGGATGGAAACCATGGTAATGCATGTTGAATCACCTGGTCAATGTAGTATTACCGTTTCTCTTCCTCAGTTTCCCACTCGGATTCACACGACAGAAAAACGTCATCAGTGTCAAACTTTATGCCCTGAGAACAGTACTGTCCATGCGCAAAGCCAGCCTCAGTCCCATCTAAGTTTACCACTCAACGAGGCAACTCGCTACGCAAAGCATCATGGTTCATATGACCGTTTTCTGAGTTCAAGTCACCGTTTCAAGTCAACTAGTTGGTTATCCAACTCGGCCCAGGACATTGATAGAATGAGAAGCTCGAAGCCTCTGGCGAAATACCAGAGCGATAGTGTGATTGCTTCTCGGGAGAAAAGCGAGAAGTGTTCATTCGCCGAGCGGCTCTCCGATGCATGCGAGATTGCGGCATCCAAACTGCGCATGCTCAGGCAAGTGAGCAATGAAGACCGCTGGGGACAGGCAAGGATCAAGCAGGAACATCGTGTACTTCTGGTGTTCGTTACCATGCTCTCAGTGTTCGTATTAAGCTGGATATCTTGGTACATATTGGTACTCGACTTTACATACCGTATTGATATCCCTGAAGTTGTTCTGGATTGTTTTGACATTCTGAGATTCTCTGTGTCTTTTGTCAATCCGATCCTGTACACTTTCTTCAAGAAAGACTTTCGAGTTGCTTTCAAGAAAAGCTTGCGGAAATTCAGTACTGATCAACAGAAAACCAAAGCTGATTTCAAGGAAAAACTTAAAAAATAAACTCTAGTTTATTTTTGTCCTAAGTGGCTTGAACAGTTGCACATTGATATCCGTGGTCACTTACTCCCAATGGTCTCAAAAAACTTGCTGGAATGTCTAATGTACAAGGCACTTCTAGCTCGATAAATTGATATTCAACATAAAATGACGTCACAGTCTCACAGACCAACAGCAGATTCGCTACAACGTTATTCCGCGTGTTTTACCGAAATGACGTCACAAGGGGGTTACAGTTAGGATTAGATTTAGGTTAGTATGTAAGAATTAGGAATAGTTTAAGGTTAAGAAATCGCTATAAGAGTAGAATGTAGAAAGCGGTATTGTTTTTTGAGTAAAAATAGTCAAACACCATTTGAAGTGCGTCTTCAGTAAGATACGCAAGATATGACCATTAATTTACAATTGAATATGTCAATATTATAAAGGATATGCACTTGAGTTGTTAAAAATACAGTCTTTGATTAATCTTAGAATAACTTTAAGTAATAAGAAATCAATGAAAAATAACTGTAGTTATAATTGCCTTAATTTAAGAACGATAACTGTCAATTTTGCTCGTCACATATTTAAAGTCATCTCCGTTAGTATAATGTAGCAGTGCCATGGCTGCACCTGGCATTATTTAACTATTGTAGTATGGATAGATATTCTATATTATATGTTCCAATTCAGGAGAGTTAGTGAAAAAAAAGAAACTTAAAGTGTGGCTCTGTGTTACTTTCGACCAATCATTAGAATAATCTACATGAATGAATAGCTCTTATACATAATGCTTAGTTACCTTCGTAACATGCGCTCTAGGTGCCTAGCATGACAGTTTCAGTCAGTATGCGGTACGCCATCAGGCCCTTAGCATAGGCATAGACGTCACAAATAAGTCAAAACAATGAATGACTGGATGACATCGAGAACAGTGAGATTTTCAATATAATGAATAGACAATGGGAACATTCTGATCACTGGATCGTGACTGGATGGCATCAATGTTGTGCCATATGTTATGAAAAGGGCCCACTCTTTTGGCGTGTCTGCGTGACAGATTACTCACGTGATTCAAATAGGTCACTCATCCCGCGTGGGCGAAGCGATCTTAATGGAAGACGGTCTTTATGAAACAAACTTTTTGGTGCGCACAATTTTATAATTTCATAGCTGCACAGCCGCACATGCATATATATAACCAAGTACAAGTGCGTTTTGGCTCACAAAATGTAAGAGAGTGCTCGATACCATAAAGATGTAGGCATGTAGCAATTATAGGTTCGATCAATTCAAAGCCTTTGTCACCACGAACGGTTTCAGCTATATTCTGAAGATCCTATAACTGTAAGCGAAAGCTGAAACTATAACTTTAAGAATACATATTTCTTATGAGGTTTCTTACATCCCACGCAAAATTATTAATAAAAGGAAGTTAAAATAAACACGGAAGTCAATAAAGATCTCAAGGTAGATAGAGGCGGCATGATAAGGATGAAAATATTTTTATTTTGATGCGATAAGAAAAGAGTGATATAAATATACTTCCTTTCTTGTTTCATAACAAAGGCAAATATTTTTGAACGCATCAATAAAATATGAAAATTACAGCAATGTTTGAAAATAAAACTCGCGGGTATAGTCTATAGATGAGGCGAGTTTGCACCAAAAAACGATGTTACGCTATTCAATCTTGCATGCTTTTTAATAGATCAGTGATATAAACCGCATATAACGGGACTTTGGTGGCGCAGTCATCAGAGCAAGCGCCTTTCACCGATCTCATGACACTTGCTTCACGCATTACCGAAAGTCGTGGGTTTTCTCCGGGTACTCCGGTTTCCTCCCACAGAGTATGTTGATAGGGTGGGTTGGGATAAGTCTCAAACCTATTCCCAAACTAACCCTTCCATCGTAGCTATGCTCCCTGATCAGATATGAGTGATACATCAGAGGTGGCTGCCAGAGCCGTCCTTAGTGAGCCTTTAATTCGACTCGATCGTTTCGTAATCATCAGCTCAGCTCTCAGCTGCAAGTAAGGATGATTAGCACACCCCCACTTACTCACTTGCTTATGTTTTTTTATTGTCTCAAACTTCAACATTTATTTACAATAATATTTCCTTATCACCTTCATAAACAATCTCTTCTATATCTTCATTTTGAAAATATAATGCAGTGAAACCTCTAGTATAACGAACACCTCCACACAACGGACAGCGAGTTCAGACCCCGATTGTGTTTAATTGAAATCCTTATTATGGAAACCTCTGTAACAACGGACATCGTTCTGATTACAAACTGAATATATGCAAGTAAAAACAATCTCGATATAACGGACAGTTCGTATAAAAAATCGTGTATTAATGAGCAAACTACAAACTATGAGCATGAAAATTTTCTCCCGCGGCCTCTACTGATCTATAATTATGTGCGTATATGCAGCATGAAAAGCTAACAAAACACTTGGCTATCACCGTATCTTGCACGCTTCTCTCGTGTAGCTACTGTCATTAAACATCTCGACAGCGGACATCTCCAAACTACGGACAGCAAACTCCAAGGTGTCGGTTATATATGGAGGTTCCACTGTAATCTTTATATAATATTTTCTTGCGCTATTCAGTCTTGTTTTGAGATGAGTGATATAAACACATAAATATATGCAATGTCTTCTACTGTCCGTAACTTTAACATTTGTCAATAATTTTTACTCCATTTCACCTTTATATACAATCTCTTCAATATCCTCGTCCGAACTCTCATAACATCCACCTGCAGATGGCGTAGGAGTTTCACTATCAAAACAATTTATCTTTCTATCAACCCCGTCTTCCCTAATGACTGAAAGCAATTTTTGTGATTCTACAGTCTGGCCTGACCTAAACATCTCGTTAGGAAGAGTTACATTGAATTCGCCTTCAATTGTCTTGGGCTCGCTATATCTGATTACGCAATCCCGTCTACCACTATCCCTTTTTGATCTTTCTATACCGATAATGCCAAGTTTATCCATAGAAACACTTCCACTATCGATGCTCTTGGTGTCTAGTTTATCCATATGAATACAACCAGTGTCCCCTTTTGATTTTTCTTCGCCATTAATACCCAGTTTATCCATAGGAATACCACAGGAGTCATCTTTTGACCCGTCTATACCCTCAATGCTCAACTTTTCCATAGAAACACCTCCATGATGGCTGCTCTTGCTGTTTAGTCTATTCATAGAATCACCACGAGTATCGTCTGTTGACCTATCATTACTCTTAGCATGTATTTTATCCCCAGTAATGCCGTTCATGGTAGGCTCAATATCATTGTTCGATATTTCCTCAACAGAATTCTTTAGTTGGCTATTATTATGCCCGCTTTGCTTGTTATTCCATTCACTTGACTTGATATAATCCCCACATAGTTGACTATCACCCTCTACCTGGCTTATATTTTGCCCACTTCCTTCGTTATTCGATTCATTTGACTGAACACAATCCTCGCTCACTTCACTACCGTTCTTTAGGTGTTCGTTTAAAAATGGTAAATCACACCCGATATATGATTTATTTTTCAAACAATATGTCAATACTGTCCCCAGTTGGGCTAAAACAGAGCTGAGGCTGAATAGTGCATACTATAAATGCCATTTAGCTGCAGTGAATTTAACCACATAAAAAAATGTTTGGAGAATGACAAAATTTGAAAATGTTTGGAGATGGACACAATAAAACAATGAAGTAGGGCGAATTACGGCTTAATGGGTTAAGAAGAGACATAGCCATGGACAGATAATCTGGTTAACCCGTGAATGCTCAAGACTCTCCCCTTCAGGAGTAAAATCATCTGGTGTTAGACGGAGTAAAATGAGATGCATTGCATTCATTCCGACAGAACGCGTTATTAACGCTGGAACAAGATATTTCGTGTTTTCAGTGCGGACCGAATAGAGGAACAACATCGCCACTCCCCTCCATCGCCACAAAACCTACACAACAAACGGTATTATTACTATCACCTTGATGCCATGAAATAAGACTGGAAAACCATTCTTACTCCCCTCCATCGCCTAACTTTCTTCAACAAGATAATACACTCCCTATGTATTTAACCCTAACCAAACCACCTGTAATTACACCCTACCTTTACCAAGACATGAGGGTTACCAATGACGATCATCAAAGCCTGGGCTCTCGTAATTGCGACATTGAATCTCTTGGGATTACTGAGAAAGCCGATGTTGTGAGTGTAATCAAATTCAATTAAGGTTTCGCGTGATCGGACCTACCAAGACAATGGAGATAAAAGTTAAAGGTCTGTTTATATGATCCGGCTTTGCCGTGGATGGAATGCATGATAATTTAGAGTTTTAAAACGCTTTAAACACTGGTTAACAAGCTCCTGTTTATATAAGCTCTACATGAAGGGCTGGCCCTCCTAGGCGAGATCTCGCGTGCTAATAGAAATCCCTATTAAAATTGTTTTCGTTTATATGAGAGGAGGGCCAGCCCTCCTAGGCGAGATCTCGCTATTGTTTACCCAAGATCTCGCCCAGTAGGGCTGGAAATGTCCCATATAAACGCAACAGGGAGGGCTGATCCTAGGAGGGCTGAGTAAAAAACTTGCCGTATCTGTGTCAAACTCCGCTTTTCGAAGACATTTTAGATTTGAATATTTAGTTTTAGAACAATATTCAATTATCGGCTGGTTTTTATTCGAAAATGCAGTGCTCGGCAAAATATGGTTTTGGACTTTGTAAGGAAAAAAATGAGTTGTAGGGAAGCAATTTAATGCTGTAAACCCGAGGTGGGAACCAGCCCTCTGGTAGGGTTAGCCCTCCTCTGGTAGGGTTAGTTCGGAGCTTATCGAAACTCACTCTGTCAACATTCTCTGTGGGAGGAAACCGGAGTACCCGCGGAGAAAACCCACCCTTTTCAGTAGAGCGCTGACGGACTCTTTTCACATGTCAATTTTTTTCAATTGTCATGAGTTCGCAGCGAGAATCGAACCCACGATCTCAGAGGTGAAATGTGGACAACTCTAACATGGCCATTTATGCATAGCAGGTGCACTATACAGTCATAGTTATATAAGGTTTGTGATCTGTAACGCCTTGCCGACTTACAGTGGAAATAATAATGACCAATCTTTCTTGACCTTGGAATTCTTCGACTGAGCCAACTTTTATTTCGCTCATACCCAGTCTGCCAAGCAGTAATCGAATTTTCTCAACCTAAAGAGTGATAAAATATTGAATGCGTGAACTGAACACAGTGGTTAGTGTATGTGCCTTTCTCTCCTGCAATATGCAGTTGTCTGATTATAATTTCGCTTCAGTGTTGTGTGAAAAGAGTACTTCTAGATTTCTATACCAAACACTGCAGGTCTTCTCCGGGTACTTCGAGTTTACTTCTGTAGTAACACTGGACCCATGGACCTGGGTTGAACCTCTATAGGGAGGACAATATTGAGCTGAAAGAGTTATTCATGCGGTATAACGTTAGTTCAATTTAAGGTAAAAGGAATGCTTTCAAAGAAAGAGTAGACAAAGGAGGATTTTTCCAGATGAAATGCGATGCATCTAAAAATATTACCTGTTTCCTATACGGAGTGATAATACCAATATCAGCAAGTTTTACGGGATGTTTTTCAAACTTTCGTAATTCTTGAACATATCTTATGACTTGTACAGCTTCAACAGCATTGAACCATGATGGACTGTTGCCCTCGCGTAGATCTTCTCCCTACATAGATATGAAATCAGATATTCTTAAGCCCTGGTCAAATGAGGAAATTGTGAAACTAGAAGGCAGGGCTCAATCAGCATTAGCTGAAGTAAATAAATATAATAGTTAAATAAATAACATTAAAAGTCCCTTGCAGGTTTGCATGGCGATGAGTTTATTTTGACGTTTTGTTTTGCATTCAACATATGCCCGGAAATTAATGGTATTTGCACTGGTTAAGATCACGGCTTATGGATCGAAAGCCTTTCAAAAAATAGAGGTGTTTTCCACAAAACTTACACAACAAACAGTATTATTACTATCACCTTGATGCCATGAAATAAGACTGGAAAACCATCCTTATTCGGCAACGTGTCCCAGCCACATAGACAATTCTTGACACTCTCCTCAGCACACGGCACCATTTCAGCATGATAAAACAGCCTTGAAGGTAACTCTAGTAGTGCCTCATGTGACCGATAGTTATTAATAAGCTTAGTCACAGCCAGAGGGTCATATGAGCCGTGATTAGAGAACTTAGTCTCGTCTCGCAGGTATGGTGTGCGGGTCATGAGACGTTCTAGCAATGAGATATTAAGGCCGTAGGTTTGAGAGATTGGTGAGCGAAGTACTGCACCAAGCTGATACGGGTCTCCGCCAAGAATAATCTGAAAGAAAAATGAAAAAAATTGATTTGCTGCTGATTTATTTTTCTGTCTAATACAGGACTATTTTAAAACTCATAACGACAAAACCACGACTTCTATGTCGGGGATAGAAGCGAACTAATTTTGAATCTCGTTATAACAGGAATTATTCATTTTAAATACTTCCAAATTCGTTGTATTTTTTGTGTTATTCATTATCTTTTTGGTATTCGTTATTCTTTATTCCATTCCACCATAAAACCGTTGTTCATTATTCTGGATTTCCTAAACTCAAATATTCATTCCTTATATGGAAGTTGCGTTGTGCAAAATATCTCGATCAAATAGAGGCTTCAAGAAAGAAACATATTCAAGTCTATTTTGTTTTTCACGGTCGGAGGTCGAGGATTTAGCGGTTGTAAGTTTTGACATTCAGGGACAGTCTTAATTGAATTATACATTTGGTATAATGTATTGTCTTACCTGTCCTTCTGTCCCAGCAAGAAAAGAGATGGGAACTAAACTCTCCGGTTCAGTGGCTTGCCCAGCCTAAACGAAAGATAATAAAAGATTTTATTATCAGATTTTAGTCTAGTCGCTAACCATTATTAAACACTTTTAAAAAGCTGTGCGGCCTGCTGACCATGCAGGGAATGAAAAATTGATCACACTCCACTGCACGCCCTAGATAGCTCAAGGAGTGTGATTGGTTGCACCCCTACCATATTCTTCCTGGGAAGGCCTGCTAATCCTAACCTAATACTAATGTAAAATTGTACACCAAAGTTATTGTGACGTCATTTCAGGATATCTATCTGGAAATTCACCCAACAAACCTCATCAATGATGACGTGTGTAAAATGTCCTGGGGCGAGCCCTAGTGTATGCAGCTGACCAGCAGTAGTGCAGGTGCAGATCACGATACGATAATGAGCAGCGACATCCAGTTTCTCAATATTTGTGCTATAGTTCTCAATGCCTTCTGGGATATTTTGTTGACGTTGAAAAGCATTCAGTCTAACCATGTCACCTTCTGAGATACCTCCACTATGGTGCAGACGTTCTGTCTAGAAATAGAAAACATGTTTAATCTCCGTTTGTCCACACTCATCGTTGAAACATCGTTGAAACATCGTTGAAACATCGTTGAAACATCGTTGAAACATCGTTGAAACATCGTTGAAACATCGTTGAAACATCGTTGAAACATCGTTGAAACATCGTTGAAACATCGTTGAAACATCGTTGAAACATCGTTGAAACATCGTTGTGGAATGAAGAAATTCAGAAACATACTTGAATCCCAAGTGTGATTTCTGTCGTGAAAACAATTGCTCAGAAAATCCATTTTTAAGAAAAACCTTTAACATTATTTTGCTTTAGATCGCATTTTGCTTTTCCCGGGCATCTTTGATACATTAACAGTGTCCGAATTTAAAAAGGAGCTAAAAAAATACCCAAACTTGGACCAATTTGAGAAAAGAGCGTGCGTGTCGTTCAACTTTGACTCCCTCTCAAGTCCTTATGCAAGAGCCCTTATCATGTTAGGACCCCCCCCCCCCCGTAGTACCTAAATTTATACTTACTATGAGATCAGCCGCACTATTTGAAGGAGTACATGCCAGAATACGGCTGGAACTAATACGATGAAATATCTATAAAACAAAATGAACACTCAGTTATCTTGTACGCATATGTTAGTAGTCACTGACTACTCCTTAAAAATTCACCTACGATTCCTTGCTCTTAATTAAACCTTTCCTTATTCTTAAATCTTAATCCCTATGCTAACTCTAATCCCAACACCATTCCTAACCCTGATCTTAATCCAACCATGATCCCAATGCTAACTCCAGTCCTAACCTTAATCCACTGACCTGTAATATTGTTTCAACAAGAGTGACAGTTTTACCAGTCCCTGGCGGTCCAAATAGAACGTACGGCATTGGTCGAGACTGACCAATCAGAATCCTCGATACAGCAGCACGCTGACGTTCATTTAGCTTTGAATTGAACAGTCCTTTGTCGTTTATCTTTGATTCCCGAGGTAGTTTAATCAAGACCTCGCTTGGGAACAGAACTGAAAATGAAACAAATGGTGATGGCGATTAGTATTGTATTGGACATAACTAACGGTCAATTCAACGAGATTTTCTTACCCTGTTCACTTAAATATTTTGCTGTTTCAACAGCTTTATGACATCTTCTTAGCGGTGTCCTGCACAGAGGGTGAGAAAGTAAGCAACAATTAATTAGCAACGAAACAAGGTTGGAGCTTATGCCTTTCACCTCTGCGACCGCGTTCCTGCAATATACAGTTGTCTAAGCCCCTGTTTAAATTAACCCTTCATGAGGGGCTAGCCCTACCAGTAGGGCTGGTTTCCACCTCGTGTTTACAGCATTAAATGGTGGCTTCCCTACAACTCATTTATTTTCTTACGAAGTCCAAAATATATTTTGCCGATCAAATTTTTTAATAAAAAGCAGCAGAAAATTGAATATTGTTCTAGAGCTAAATATTTAAATCGAAAATGACTTCGTAAAGCGGAGTTTGACACAGATACGGCAAGTTTTTTACTCAGCCCTACTGGTAGGGCTACCTAGGGCTCCTGTTGCGTTTATATGGGAATTTTCCTGCCTTACCAGGCGATATCTCGGGTAGTCAACAGCGAGATCTCGCCTATAGGAGGGCTGACCCTTCTCTCATATAAACGAAAACAATTTTTAATAGGTATTTGAATTAGCACGCGGGATCTCGCCTGGGAGAGCCAGCCTTCATGCAGGACTCATATAGACAGGGGCGAATTCTATTTTCAGTCGCATGCAATTAGAGTCCATCGCATGTTTTCTCAGGGTACTCTGGTTCCCCCCTGTAGTAACACTGGGCCAATACGAGATTGCTCTTACTGCACCTCTAGGGAGAACAGTTTTAAGGTACAACTCATAGAGCTATCCATAATTAGTTTTGCTTATACCTGTTGAAGAAGAACATGACGTCATATGAGTCCATATCGTAGGTGGCGTGAAAATCTTCGTGAAATTTCAACCAAATTTCAGTATTTAGCACCTAGACAGTAAGATCTAGCTTTTGTAATGGTTCTTGGTCAGTTTCGTCTGATGCAATACACGCATATATTGGTTCAGGTCTTCAGGATAATTATTTTTGCAACAAACGAAGGTGGACAACCTTATAGCGGTCCGGACTGATGTGACGAGTCGTGTGAGTCGTGCGCTTTTGCGAGCTAGATTCTATGAGCAATAGGGGGTCAGCCAGTCCGGTGACTACTGGTTGAAAATGTCAATTAGTTTCAGAAACTGCTTGTGAGAAAGACAACAATCATACCTCATGAATAAAACCTTCGTATTTCGGTGCATGTGACGATCCTCCTACACACAAAACAAATACTCTGGATTATTCAATGGCAAAAGGGTCACCCATATCCCCTTGGCAACCAAATGACGAGGGCATATGTATAAGTTTGATTGTGTTTTGCGTATGAATATTTTACTCTGTATAACCTACTTCTGTAAATAGTATATTAAAATAAAAACAAAACTTACCACTAACACACAAGATTACTCGATCTCCAATCAAAAGCGAAGGTCTTCCTTCAGCTAAGCCAGGAACAGCGAGACTTAAAAACTCTCCTGCAGGCTTTAGCGACACCTGAATTAAAATATGAAAATCAAGAAAAATAAGAAAAATAAGAAAACGTGACACAATATCAATGAGTCAAGTGACTGTAATCGTCTGCGTATATAGCGATATAGGCACAGGGATGGATTTACTGGGGGGTGCAGGGGGGTGCGCACCCCTCTTAGCCTTGGCCAAGGGGGGTGGGGTGCCAATTCCCATATCAAATCCAAATTTTGGATGTGACATGGCATTTATCATTATAATATCAGGCAATTCATGGGCCTTTTGACCATCTAGGCCATCTTATTTTTGAAACATTTTCTGACAAGATAACCCCCTTGACCCTGTGGGGGTCCTCAGTGGTGATTCATTGTTCCTCGGTCACAGGTCACGCCCTGCTTCATGACTAAAGCCCACTTAGCACCCCTATCAGACCTGGGGGCAATGCCCCCCAGCCCTTTGCCCCCAGCCCAGTTTTGCCCCCCCCAGTCCCTGCCCCCCCACTGTTTCCCCTTGAAGGTCCCTCCCCCCAACCCCTCAGCCCCAGTGCCCCCAGTCAACTCAACCTCTCGCCGCGACAAAGCAACAATATTATATTTATTGACTGCCATCCACTTGTTAGGTTTAGGTCCTTCCTTTATTGCCCCTCCAACGATTTTCTTAAAAAGGCCTGCCCCTATCAAACCAAGCTGGATCCATCCCTGTATAGACAAAGCACTGTGAACCACCAGGGAGTTTTACAGCACCCTGGTAGAATAATACGCATCCTTGTTTTTCAAACTAACCTGCTGTAAATCAAATTCTCTCATTTCTAGTTCCATCTGAACTTCTTCTGCGTGTAATAAGGTAGAGAATCTCTCTTTGTAATTTCTGATTGAAAGAGGCTAAAAGAAAGAAAGCGGAGATTACTTAACTCCGTGGAACAACTGAAAATGTCCCTGTTCAACTGATATGATGCCTCTACTTCCAGTCTGACTGACAGAGTGAAATATTTAATATTGTTAATCTTCAAGGCTGGTTTTCGATGTACTTAATGCTTAAGCCCTGGTCAAATGAGATGAGAATTGGCAAGCGAGAGTTTGCATGAGAGCTTCATCAACTCGCACGTCCCGGTCAAACGAGAACAAGAGTTGCAAGAGACTTGACTGAAAATTACCGCGCGTACCGGTCAAACGAGGGAAAACTCTCATCAAAATTTGAACCAGCTCAGAGTTGATGAGCGTTGATTAGTGTTGGCCAGCGATCAAACGCTAGCGAGAGTGGACTCTCATCAACTCTCATTCTTGTTTGATCAGGGATTTAGAATAAATAAAACTTTTCATACCTCAACAAGACTTGGAACAAGACAACATAAATCAATTTTATTCAAAATGTACTGCCTCAATGTTCTTGGTATTTCGTATTGACTAAACTTCGTAGAAATGTTTATTGTTTTTTGTCTGAAATACAAAATGATGTAAACGTACAAGTGATGCAAGTTATTTTTCAGTTGTCTGGGATGTTTTTATAAAGATGGAAAACGGACACAGGTTTTGTTGGATGGTGGTGGAACAGTTTTTGCTACATGTGTCTTGCAGCAATATGCACTTGTCTGATTATAATTTCACAGTATATCTGCATGCAAACATTGCAGGTTTTCTCTGAGTACTTTAATATCCTTGGGATGTTGCAGGTAGCACAATGGTTTTGATCTCTGCAATTTTCAGTTGCCTGATTACAGTATCCGCATGATTTTGCCTCAGTCAATTGTGAAAAGAGTGCTTCTGAACCGTGTTTCCTCCTGTAATAACACTGTGGTATAGAAGAAATTGGTGTCCCCAATGACTTTCTTGTAAACTAGAACGACTGACACATGAATAAAGTTTTTGATTGATTGATTGAAGGTCTTTTCGGATGTATCTTCTTTTCACATATCACTAATGAATGTAACATGTTGTTCTTTCACGATGCTATTATCTCATTACAACTGGTATTCAAAATCCTTACTATATGGAAATAGTATTACAGGTCCTAGTTGGAAATATTATGAAATACAATTGATTTAGTGATGAAAAAGTACAATGATTTCCAAAATATGAATTTCGCAATCTTTTTCCAGCGTAACTAATATTGTTCTATTTCGTTGTCCTTAAGAGTAAGTACGGACTACGGAACTGTTCAGAAGACCATGACCAGTCCTCCAATTGGACGGAGTTTTTCTAAAGAATTTCATTGTTCTGAACACAAAAGCAATTGTTAAATGCAGGAGCCAATAAAAATCACCGTTCCGAAAAGCTGCTGCCTTCAAGACCATGTTACACGGGGCAATTTTTGCTGCAATTTGCGACGCAATTTCTGCACAGTCATGTTATGTAGAAATGTACGCACAGAAAAACAGTGAATATGGGCAGCGTTTCACTTCACCGCGATATTATCATTCTCATTCATTTCTTTGTTATTTGCATTCTGGGCATGTTTAGCAAGAAAAATATCGACAAGTAAAACGAAATTCATGCTCACAATTTCTCTGCGAATATCCCTTTTTACATAACATCGCTCTGTGTCCGAAATTGCGTTGCAAGTTGCAGCAAAAATTGCCTCGTGTAACATGGCATTGATTGTGTCCCAAAGAGCAAGCTCGCGCTGTCAAATCACGCATGTATATCTGCCACTTACTTAAACATAGGTCTTTCTCCAGGAATAACCCATTGCTGGTTGTTTCTAGTATCAAGTACTCTATTTAACGCTTCCTTTTTGTCCACAAACTTTCTCCTATGATACGGCGTCCTTGCATCAAGTAAATGTTGTTGTGTGTCTCGTATGTTGGCCGTCAAGTAACGACCGATTTGAAAGTCAGCGAAGTTGAACACAACAAGTTGATTAAATTCACCTAACAATCTGCAGAAAATATGTTTGTTGAATAAATACATTCTCGCTGCGGACTCATGACACTTATGTGAAGAGTCAGTCAACGCTCTATCGAAAGTCTTGGGTTTTCTCCGGGTACCCGTCTAGTTTCTTCCCACTGGGAATGTTGAAAGGGTGCGTTGGGATAAGCCCCATATTGGAAAAAATCAACCACAAGTAATTTATTATTGTACTTAATGGTTGAATTTATACTAGACGGATGATACGTCTGGGCGAATTCGGGTAAAGAAAAGACAATTCGTCTGATAGTTCATATGTGTATAAACGAGCCATACAGACGGATATCCGTCAAGACGAACTATATTTCATATTTCATCATTCATATGAACTCGCTTGTGTAGCTCGTTTTGATGGACGATCCTTTTATGTGTGTAAATATGGCATTAGACGAACTTTAAGGAAAAATCGATTCTTTGTTACCCATAGTTAGCAGATTTTTCAAAGCAAAACCAAGATCATGGTATAGTTTATTTCAGGACCCTAACCAGTATAAACCAGTATAAACCAGTATAAACCAGTATAGATCACGCTATTCCAGCTAACTCATCTGCATGGTTCGTCTTGTGTTTAAGGCTTTAAGCTCAAGGACTGTTCACACGATCCGATTTGTCGGATCCGATTCTCCTCCTGATGTATGTGATTTCACACAATACAGCAACAACTCACACTTTCGCCAGGTATGAGCCAATGGCATTACTCTTGTCAGCAAATCCAGTGAATCACATACATCAAGAGGAGAATCGGATGCGACAAATCGCATCGTATGAACAAGCCTTAAGACAGATAATCTGTTAGGCCTAACTAAGGCGGTTGCTGGGTCTCGATGGATGATTAATCTCTAGATAATATAAATCACATTGATAATTAAGTCGGGCAGCCATCATCACCTTGAATTGACTGTAACTTTAAAATCTATTGAACTGCGAGGACTGATTTCAACATCAAATTGCAGTCTCCCTGAATCATTCATCTTATCTTTCAAATCATCCCCCATTGTTTCTTGCCCAATCAAATTAACTTTAAAGATACTTTCTTTCAACAGACCATCAACAGACTTAAGAACCACAGAATTTTCACCATCATTACTAAATAGAAATGCAATTGTATTGGAATCTAAACTTTTCAATGAAGGCATTATTTTTTCAGATTTTAAATTTTACAACCTACTACATACTCTGAGTCCCATACCTTATAGAAAGAATTGCTTCTTGTGGTTGGCCCAATGTTACATCAGAAAAGATTATTTCATCTGTGATCACAACATCTGCTTTATTCTCCAATAGTCTCTTTGTGAATTTACTTTCAGTTCTGGGACCCATTCTTGTCAAGTTTGGAACACTAGTTTACAACAATATTACCATGAAAATTAGTATAATACTATAATTATGATTCAATATCCTCTTAGAGGTCTTTTACAAAACATATGTAGGCAAGTATGGCACCATGATTCAGGTACTGATGGTACTATGGTTCTACGATACCAAGGTACTATGGATCTATGGTACTACTGCTTTATAGTACTATGGTATTATGGTTCTATAGCACAAAGGTTCCATGGTACTATGGTAAATATATGGTTTTATGGTAAGATACTGTGGTTTTATGGTTCTATGATATATTAGTTCTATAGTTCTGTTGTACATACTATGATAATATGGTACTTCCTGTATGCCGAGTGTATGGTACTACAGTCCTATGATTTTACTGTAGTTGTTCTAATTACTGTGGTTCTAATTGGTTCTATGGGTGTAATGCAACATCTTACTTTGTCTCTCTCCTAGGTATTTTAGGTTCAACTTTGAGAGCTCTCCACTTGCTGTTACCCTGGTTAGACTCGATTGCTGTGACTCTCACAGTATGTCCTTTCCGTGGCACATAATTTTGCCTGCATGACCCAAACAAGAAAAATATATCCGTATTTATATACCCATGACTGCAACCCACGACTGACGTAACCATCCCAGTCAAACTCTTTTCCCGGAGAGGTTTGACAACTTTGACATCACATACAAGTCCTCTATCCCTGATAACTTCAGCTCGAACCCAATCACCCTTGTAAGGAACATAGCCAAATGCAAGCGATGCCATTGGACAATTAGTATCATGGCTAATGATAAAATATTTCTCGTTTATCTCTGTTATGTCACCAATAAGGATTTCTTCAGTGCCTTCATCTCCAAGTTCATCCCAGTCTGTTGCAATGACTTCAACTCGGTCAGCCCTCCAGCCATCATTGGCTGACGTTCTGCTTGCTTCTACCTTAACTTCGCAATTTAGGGTCGGCCTGATACCTCCAATAACTTTATCAAAACTAAAGAAAACCTCTTCATCGACTAGCCCTGAATCATCGTAAAGTTTTGTCACTTTTCCAAAAAAGATTTTTCGATGCTCTCCCGTTTCAAATTTCGCGCCATGTGCGTTTAATAATAAACTATCATTTGCTAACTCATTTTGAGTTCTGCTTGGCCCGTTTTCTAAGTTTTTGTCTTCGTCTGTTGGTGTTCCGTCCCATAATTGGGATAGAAATCGCGAAACTACTCCAAACATGGCAAAATTAAGACATGTTAATTAAAGATTGAAAATTCAAAACGCTCCTTGCGTTCGCCCATGTTGTCTTTCTCAGGGGGGGGGAAAGCGCCTTTGGAGTTTCAAACCATTCCCGAAAACGTTTTTATTTCTTGATAAATGATTTCTATATTCTTATTTTTGAAGATATTATAGATAAGAAGAAAGCTTTTTTACACACTTAGTAGCTTTTAAAAGCAAAAACTTAATTCCAAAAATATAAAATTTTGGTAACACTAACATATCAAGTCAACCAGTTCAACCCCCCTGATAATTAGAAATTAGGTCAACCACTGACCAAAATTTGAAAACAAAAATCCAAGATGGCCGCCAAAGGGTGGCTGGAATTAGAAAGTGACCCAGGTATGTTTTGTCGTTATTTTTGCCGCGATTTTTGTCATTTGATCAAAATTTTGCTTTGCAATGATAATATAATTCTTTTGTTTATTCCCACAGGAGTATTCTTGTTGTTAATAGAAGAATTCGGTGAGTAATTTGTTGTTTTTATAAATCGCCATCACGCCATGATGGCATGATGGTATTTGTAAATATTTGTGTTATCGTCTATTCGGCTGCATTTGTAAATTGTTTTGTGGTATATACACCGGATATCATATGCGCCCGGATATAAATTTAGTTTATATCTATGTAGTTTATAAATGATTTGATATGGTTAAAAAGCTAAGGTTGTCTATCATATGACTTGAAATGATCGCAGATTCGCAGAGAAGTTGTCCGTTTTTCAAGAGCCCAACATGGGTTAACATGCTTGGTTCAAATACCAAAAAGTGAATTTGGCTTTTGAACTTTGTGAACAAGGCTTGTGCAACTGTACATGTTTACTGATGTTTGACTGTGAACTTCTTTCTGATCATTTCAATTCAATGTGTGATAAACACCCCTACTTAGAACCAAATGAATTCAAATTTCTTATTTAACTTGAACTAAAACCCAAACTTTATATCAATTTTTTCAACTATTGCCCATATCTGATATCTGGCCAGCATGGATTATAACACTTTCACTTTGGGTCTGACAAATGTCTTGACAATTGCTCGGACATTGGCTAAGAATAGTCGGACTTGCCATTATTAGTCTTTGATGTGTACTGGTCAGACGACTCATTCCTCATGAAACATTTATGTCGATGCTGTTCAGTTGTTGCTGACATGTGATATACCTATATTTAGTTTTACATTAAATGTCCTATAAAGCAACACATAATTGCGTTCAAGGACAAACTTAACTTTTGGAAACACTCTTTCCTTCACAGGGACTTTTGATCTCCCCCCTGCTGCAAGCAGTACCCCTATCATCAGAAGATCAAGTCTTGATTTTTATTTAGGTATACATGGTGTTCAAGTAGATGAAATTTATGACTTATCAAAACCAATTAAAGGGTATGGACCGTATGGTTAGAATATTAGCCACACTGATGCAATTTTTTTAGCAAATTTTGATGCAAATTTTTTAGCCACACTGATGCAATTTTTTAGACCACATACAACCTTTCAATTCCAGACATGTTTATGGTTTTGTATTCTTATTCAAATGGAATGAAGAACGTCGTTCACGAAGAAAGGGAGTCACACCACTTGATGAGGCATTTGTTGAGAGTGATGATATCATCAATAGCATGTTTTTTGCACAGCAGGCAAGTCAGGAAATAAGAAAGCATGCTAAGGAGGGCCGTTGTTTAGGTTTTAACAAGCACTGGGGAATTTATCACTGTTATAGATTTGCTTTAAGATGCAGTACAGTCTGTTCACAGATGTCAGCTTTGTTTATATTTTGTTCATCCAAATAACTAATTTTATAAACGAAGTGGTGACAATTAATATATACAGTATATTTTCCTGCTTCTCGAGTAAAATAAATTATCAAGGTAGCACGATCAGGCTTTGCAAGAACATAGAACATAGTTAAACTGTTTGTATCACGAGCTGGAGACTCCAATGTACACACGTGCAGAATGTATCACATCTTTAATGTGTTATAAAAAGACATTCGGCACATAGTCTGGCCGTACACTTTCCCCTTAACTAGTAAATTTGTCTATCATTTGACAGAATAAAAGTAGGTTACATTATGCATTATGACCTAATGGGCTATATGATGATTCATATTTCTATTACATGTACATTCAAAAGTGCAATGCCTGTCAATAGTTTTATAAATACTAAAAGAGTTACAATTTCAGTATTTATAAAGCTAATCTATATTATTACTGTTATAGATAATCCCAAATTCCTGTGCAACTCATGCCTTGCTCAGTGTTTTATTAAATTGTGATGAACTTCACCCTGGTGAAACGTTAAGCAAACTTAAGGAAGACACAAAAGGTTTTGATCCAGAGGTAGATTGATGTGTTAATTCAAATATGCATGGTTATTAGTTTACTCTGTTGTGTGTACCACTCTGAGGTGGACGGAAAGCCTTAACAGGTTTTACAGCCCAATTGACAAAGGTCTCTGAGTGTTAGTTAGTTAGTTATATGGTTAGTGCATAAGTGTTGGTTTTTAGCGAGGGAGGAAAACTGGAGTATCTGGAGAAAAACCCTCAAAGCACAGGAGAGAACCAACCAATCTCAACTTACATGAGTTTTGTTATCAAACACAGGGAAATTACCCAACCAAAGTAAATCCCTGCCCTCAACCTGCTGTATTGCCAGCGTAACTCAGAGGTAAGAGGCAGTGCGCTAACCGCATCTTCCACCCGTGCTTCCCAAAAACAGTTAAGGAAAAACCACCACATTAGATTGCCCAATAAAACTTTGTAGTGTTTTATTACGTATATTACTGTAATAGTTGAATACACTTTTTTCCTTTAGACGAAAGGATATGCTATTGGAAACATCCCTGAGATTGCCATAGCACACAATAAATATGCCAGGTAAAAATATGGAACATATTATATATGCTGCCATGGTTCATGTCTGAACTGCCTGAAAGATTAAACACACTTTCCAGTACGGATCCCACGTTTGTGATATCATCACAAAATGTATGAGATATTTATGGTCCCGTGTGGACGGA
This sequence comes from Trachythela sp. YZ-2020, assembly GCA_016169945.1. Classification (NCBI taxonomy): domain Eukaryota; kingdom Metazoa; phylum Cnidaria; class Anthozoa; order Malacalcyonacea; family Clavulariidae; genus Trachythela; species Trachythela sp. YZ-2020. The sequence goes on along the minus strand of JADLSH010000098.1, from coordinate 1,590,835 downwards.
GCTTTGACAGCATTTTTCTCTATTATTTTCAGGCCAATTCATCGTATTCTTCCAGATAGCAAGCCAGGAAACACGTTATCCACAGCTAAAGCAGGAGAAACATTTCATTTTGTTAGTTATATTCCGATCAATGGCAGACTATTTGAACTGGATGGACTGAAGCCGTACCCTATTGACCATGGTACGACAAAACGTGATGTGGCTCAATACTGTAAACGTTCTGTATAGAATAGCATGGTGTTGAGCTACTGTCTAAATCCATAGATAAATCTTCCTTCGTGTGATCTCTTTCCAAAACGTGTGTTGCCAGTGTAGGTAGGGTAAGCTTTGGGTCTTTTATAGGATCAATCTACCTGAAAACCTCAACAAGAACTTCGATGTTTCGAGCGGAGGTCCTTCATCTGGAAGTTATAGTAGCCAAAGTAACGTCGAAGTTCTTGTTGAATTTTCCAGGTAGATTGATCATCAAGACCTGAAACTTATCTCTTTCCAGATCTTCCTTTACAAAAATATACCCAACAGCTCCGTGGTCTACCACGCGGTTGATTGGATCTTCCTTTCTTTTTAATATACATTACCAAATTACGATAATTTACATTCGAGTTATTTTTTTGGCATGTCAGCGCGACCGATTATTCACGTGACTCGAAAATTTCGCTCGTCCTGCAGCTTTAAAAGAGTCTTCATTTTATTATAGGACCTTGGGGTGAACAAGAGGATTGGACCGAGAAATTCCGTAGAGTTATTACAGAGCGCCTTGGCATAGCGTCAGGGTAAGGAATATTTGGTATTTTGTTTAGTGACGTCATGGCAGCCGTGTTGGTGAAACTTGATAAAAATGAAAATTGCATAGGTGATTATTGAAACGCTGATTGGTTGCGCTACCTCGGATTAATACGCGATAATCACCTAAAGCGTTTTTAAGCCGCTTTTATCGTAAATATTCAATTAAAATATTTTTGAAATGTGCATTTTTTATTTTTTTCCAAATAATCACGTATGTAATTTTACTAAAACAATTATTCGCCTCAGGCTCGGTGAATATTGGTGAATAAAAACCTCGACTTCGTCTCGGTTTTTATTCACCGATATTCACCTCGCCTTCGGCGAATAATTGTTAATTAATATCTATCATCAGATCTGTCACCAACATGGCTGCCGTTTTAATGCCTTTGAATTCTCAAAATACATTTATGCATACCAATATTATTTTGTGAACTTTATTTTCAGCGAACCATGTCATGACATCCGCTATAATTTGATCGCCATCGTTGCAGACAAACGACCAGATTGTGAAAAGAAATTGAAAACACTTAAAGAGAAAAGGTCGGTCAATTCAATTGTGCTAAATTAAAAACTGAACTATTATGAAACTGGTCATGACCAAGCTCACAACTAGTTGTTTTGTTTTGTGGAAATAGCACGTTTATATACTTGCCAAAGCTTTCATGTTTCCTCATTTTTCGTTGTAGGAAAATTGTCTTGGATACGCTAAATAAGGTATAATCGTCAACTACTAAATACTTGTGGCATTGTTGCATTGTCAAACATGTCCAATGTAAACTTGTTAAGGAAACAATAACGACAGGTCTCGAAATAGCGGCCGGCCAAAGGCATATTTGAGAAATGGCAGGCGAAAATAATTTTGAGCTGCCACGTCAAAAATAGAATGGCAGGCGAAATTCTAACGATTCTTTCATTTCATTTGCTTACCAGATTACTAGTATCCTTCATTTTCTGCTTTAAAATGACAATTGTATTGGAGCATAGATTGAAGATAACGTGTTAATACTGGTTAATAGTAGGGCAAATAAATAAATTATTGAAGTTCCATATTGAAGTTCCATGAAGAAAATGAACATTTCTTTCATAGCCAAGTGCGACCATTTTGGTAGTTCAAAAATAGAAATTGCAGGCCATAATCTATTTGATAGAAAAGTAGTTTGTCAGCCCATATTTTTATTCTATTTCAAGCCCTAAATAATGATAATAATACGCTATTCATTTTGTTTCAAGGTTGGTCGTGGTGACTCCAGCACAGACACGGCTTCAGAAGGCGAACCTGAGCCAACACAAGAACACTCAGTGAAGAAAGCAAGACATAAACTGAAAATTCCTTCAGGAAGGAGCAAAAAGCAGGACGAACAAAAAACGAAAAGTTTTGCCTTCTTGGCAGATATCAAAATCGAGACAGAAATCACGGGAAATTTAGTAAAAGAATACGTTTCAATGATTCCACTTATGAAAACAATGCTTCAAAAACCCGGTATTGAATTTCCTAGGGTAAAGATACAGAATTCTGAAAACAAATCCACCGAGAATATCATCCCCCGTGGTGAAGATTCCCAGGGGTGCAAAACATCGCAGGTTCAAAAGTCCGTAGGGAGCAATGTAGGCGGAAGTAACTCCGGTGACAGAAATCCGGGGCAAAGTATACTGGGGGGTGTCAATGCTGGGGACAAAATCCCGGTGTCGGATGGTCTTAAAGCCGATGGGACAAATGACCCGGTAAAGGAAAGTGACAAGGGTGTGAACATTAAGATGGAAATTGAGACAGCTCCGAGCACATCTGGTTTACAAGATTGTGGGATGAGTAAAAATGCTACGGACAGTTTAACTCAGAAACCAGGATGTTCCAAGAATGAATGCAATATACCGACGATTGTTTCGAGTGATCAAAAAGCTGGAAAAACTGACCGGGGAGATAAAAATCCTAGTTTTATCGAAAGGAAGGCGACTTTATTTACCAAAGGTAGGGAAATTTTGATATTCTTTGTAAAACTCACTCGTGTGTTATTTTTTCAAATTGCACTCAAAACCATGCTATTACCTATAATGTATTTATCTCATTTCTTTAGACTCCAGTTACTTTTCAGCCTTTCAATCACAGTCAACGACATCTCCATTGAAAAGTCCAACGGAGGCCGTCGACCTCGCTATGAGACTGGTGACTAAAGACGAACCACCCGATGCGCAGGTTTGTACTCAGGCAAACAAGGCCTTCTGCATCGGCGCACTTTTATTAGAGTATATCATAAAATAAACCTGCTAAAAGTCGTGTATCACACAAAAGCAGGCGTTCATTATAGTGATTTGATATCGAGTTATCGGGTCTATGATATAACTTTTCAAATTAACCATTGTTTAGAGAGACGTTCAACGCAACAGTTTACATCACTTATGGACGTCTATTATCGTGTTATCAAGACAACAACACGGCGCTGACTTTTTTATGTTTTGCTTATTTGATTCTTAAGGAGGTTACTATAAGAACAAAGTCCCAAACGATATAGATTTTAATACGTGCACTTGTTTTTCCAGGAATTATACACACTTTTGGACACGATTAATCAAGAGATCAACAAATTTCAAACGGTTGTTTCCGAAGAAACGGACAGAAGGCGAAAATATCAGGTATACATTATTTCGTGGCATGTCACCTGATTTGCTTAGATAAAGATGGCGGTTGACTGTTGTGTAAAACTACCTGAAAAATACAATGAGAACTTCGACGTTTCGAGCGAAGGCCCTTCGTCTGGAAGTTAGTAGGGGCCTTCCAGACGAAGGGCCTTCGCTCGAGACGTCGAAGTTCTCATTGTATTTTCAGGTAGTTTTACACAACAGTCAACCGCCGTATTTGCTATATACTCTACCCACACTGGCACCGCACGTTTTAGATAAAGATGCTAAATGTGTCGACAAATAATAGGAAACAATTTAGAACTGATAGAGCTATCCAATCAGGTTTCTTCCTGTAGTTACACTGCACCATTAAAATATGTACCTTACTGGACATTCTAGAGAACCGAGAACTGATAGAGCTATCCAGTATCAATCAAGTTAGTTTGGTTTAGTTTAATCATTAGGCTATTTATAAGTACTTGGTGAAAGTAAATTAAAGGCCATGTCAGACGGGGCAATTTTTGTTGTAACTTGCAACGCTATTTCTGTATTATTTCTGCGAGTATACTTTTTATATATCATCGCACTGTGTTCGAATTTACGTTACAAGTTGCAGCAAGAAATGCCTCGTGTGACTTGGCCTTAAGTTTGTTTAATATACTGGATAGCTCTATCAGTTCTATCTGATACTGTTCTTCTTAGAAGTCGAGTAAAGTACATCCCTCACTGGTCCAGTAACACCACAGGAGGAAACTAAATTACAGTAATCTTTCTTTCTTGTCACAGATCGACCATTCTCGTAGAACGCACGACTTCGATCCGTTTATTTGCACCTTTCTGCGCATGCTCGCTGAACAAGGACAGCTCGCTCAGTTGGTGGAAGAACATTCGGCAGTGAAACGCCATTTAGTTCAGTCAGCAGCGCAGAAAAATGTCAAGAAAAAGTCGCACAAATCTCACAAACGCAGGCGGAGATAGTCTGCTGTATATTGCACTTTAGCTTGTATACGGAGATAGTCTGCTGTATATTGCACTTTAGCTTGTATAGTTCTAAATCTAATCAAGTGGATTGAAATCTACGATGTAAATATTGAATATTATTAGTAAAATTGTGTTGCACTCTTTAAATTGTATATTTGTTATGTTTGAGCTGGGAAAATGGTCCGAATAAGTCAATTCATACAGTAATGTCGACTCTGCACCCAAATAACGAGTTTTGCGTCGGAATAACATTGCAGTTGAATCATAATATGCTCGGAGAACGATTAGTTTCTGCACGGTAAAAAGTATATTAATTCGCAAAGAAATTGTGAGCATGAATCTCGTTTTTGATCTGCCGATATTTTTGTTACTAAACATGCCCAGAATGCAACAAAGAAAAGAATGAGAATGATTATATCGGTGAAGTGAAACGCAGGCCATCTTCGCTGTTTTTCGTAGCATACATTTCTACATAACATGGCTCTGTGCAGAAATTGCGTTGTAAGTTGCAGCAAATATTGCCCTGTGTATAACAGCCTTTCGTGTAGTTTTTATGAAGGTTACAATTTGATAATTTTCAAACATAAATTTGAACAACTTCATGTTTCGTTGGACCTGTCTAAATCTCTTTCTGATAGCTCTCTGTTCACGCAGTTTGTATCTCTACATACCTTATATAGTCAGGTTATAATCTGTAAAGGTCTTTTAACTTTACTTGAGCTATTTCTATTCCACTTTTTTTTATGAGACTCAGAAGTTCTGTCTTGTTTCTTATGATATCTTCATTTTCTGTGTAAAAATATGAGTCAGAAAACATTAATCCAATACAAGCTGATTCTGTGGTTAAATTTTTGGCTGAGTCAGTAGGCCCATTTTTCCAAGGAACTATTGAGGTGAACTGAACAGGGATGAGGTAAGCCCGGTGAGAGTCCAAAGTGAAAGGCCAAGTTTGGGGGGGGAGCTTAGCCTTTAACCTATCCATGGATATGAAAACAAATCGAATGATTATTTGCATCAAACACACTTACCATTGTAAGAGGACAATATTTGTTCCCAATCTTCTTTATACATTGCTGTCACTCCATCACACTCTGGACACCAGTGCCCCTTCAGTCGCGCGCCCTCAGGAAAATATCCGCAATCAAGTTGAAATGGTATTGGTGAATACGCCATCAAAGTCTTGAATGTGTGCTGAAAAATATGAGTAAATAAAATTACTGAACTTTTGCATGCTAAAACAATTCCCTTTGATTTGACGGATAATTGATTTTTCGCAATGTTGGACGAAATTAGCATTGCAAACAACGAAACTCTTTTACAAATTCATCCAACAATCTCTTTGTTCTTTTAATTGCTGTGGATTGGTTGCGATAAAGTAACTAAGAACCACCTACGTGGCTTGTAGAAACTAAGCTTGTTTTAGAAGATTGTAGTTAACACTCGTGAAGAAAAGATTAATCAATTCCGTTATTTTAATGTGTTCACGCCTTCCTACCTTGCGAATTTCTTCAGAAATCCCTGCTGGCATTTTCACACCTGATTCACACAACACCACAATACTATCGGTTTCCACAAACGACAACGCAGCTTTCATCGCACGTGTCCTCTTGTACATAGCCTCTAATAACACGACCATGTTCCGATCTATGTCCGTGTCCCGAAGTCGTGATTCGTAACTCCGATGCTGCTCTTCGTCACATGCCGTAATTATGACCCTAAATTTAACTTCGAGTGACCTCTGTAGTAGTTCAATTGTATTTTCAATAAAATATAGACCCCAGGGCTGGTCATTTCTCGAGCAATCCGTTAAAAACACAAAACTCAAAGGAACTGCTCGATCCCATTGATAGCATAACGGTCTACAGAAGTCAAGTTGGTTGTCATGGTAATACACGAATAGATATTCGCTGAATCTCTCAATGTAGTCCAGACCATCAACAGTTAGATTGAGGTCAACCAACAAGCGACTAAGTTCCGCGCGAATTGTATTCTGAGAGAGTTCTAGCTTGTTGATTTTGTACGCTGGATATTTGCTAAAAAGATAAAAAAAGATTTAAGGAATAAGACCTAGTTCCGACATGTCGCGCTTCTCATGTACCGAACATAATTCGAAGTGTTTGGCACATGATAAGCGCGACGTTTGAATCAATTGAGTTCGACGATTTTAATTAAGTTCGACACCGATATTAAGTTCGACAAAGACAGTCGTGCCTGAGTCGTGCCTAATGTATTTAGTTCGACACGGCGCGAGTCGATTCATACGGCGAACTTATCATGTGCCGAAGTGATGCATTTGGTCGAGAAAAGCTTCATTCAAAAGATAATGAAAGCTCCCATCTAACAATTAAGTTCGCGCGACTTAATTAAGTTCGACGTTTGAATCAACGTCGAATTTTGCTGAACTGTTGCCGAACTTAATACGAGTTAGGTTCGGCACATGAGAAGCGCGACGTTTGAACTAGGCCTTATTTAGTTTCCATTAGTCCTGGTCATTAGTCCAATGTTTGTTGCCGAAACAAAGTTTCTTCTCCGCGAAGCAAAAGTATTTCCAAAACGTATTTTGTTTCCAAAGTGTGATATTTGTTGCGGAAACAACTTTTCCTGGAAATAATATGTTTCCTGGTTTGTCCACCTTCGGGAAGCATAGCTAGGAAACAATATATGTCTCTAGGAAACAATGTATACCTACGGGAAAAATGGCTTGGAAACAACTAGGGGTCTCTTAAGTTACTGTCGGTATGTCGGCCATCGACTTCACTGATCTATATATACTACCGGTATACTAATAATTGTCTTCTCACCTGGGCGCAGCTTTTTGTAGGGAAGCCATGATCAGCTTGAGAACTTCATTTATAAACGCATCAAGCGGACTTGAAGCAGTATAAACAGAGATGTTTTGTGTGTTATGAATATCCCTCCATACTTGAATATCATGTAAACTACAGACATGAAAACCTTTCATAACATGACGGCGAGGAATAAATCCAACTAATGTACTTTTATCTGGTGGCAGTACTCGACCTAGAGAATTCTGGGGCGCTGTCACGTGTCCAACAGGCAGCAGATCACGTGAGTGTATGGGAACAAAACGTGCAGAACCTGGCACTAACCAATCAAGGGACAGTAAATTGTCGCCTGGCGGACAATAGGTAATGATTTCCAAAAATGAATTTTTGCTCAGGAAAACACTTTGGCTGAAAACTGTTAGGAAATTTGTGCTTCCATTTGACACCAGAACGAGGTCTCGGTTAGAAGACTGCTGACCATTTTCCAAGTATATTTTCAATGGAAGTGAAGACATGGTGCGGAATTGATAGAATCCAGGTTCCAGACTGGAAAACGAAACCAGAATCCGTTTTATCACAGCCGTATTATATATTCGGATCCTGACAAAGGAGCTAAAGTTCTTCTCACAATACCTTTGCTCTGGAAAATTTGGAAATTTCGGAAACCACGCTAAATTATCAAACGTTTTACGGCATATATTTTCTGTCCATACAGCAACACTGAACATACATTCAGGATTCCCTGAGATTTCGCCAAGGCGATAGGACCTATCAATAACGTTTCCCATCTTTGTGGCAAAATAATAAAATAGCCCCATTGAAAGGCATGAAATAAATGCCAGGGAACATAAAAGAGAAATTAGATTAATACGACGTAATACAAAAATCATATCGAGAAATGAGCATAAAACGGTTCAAGTTGAAGTGCCATGTGTTGGTTTCTAAGTAGTTTTATGTAAATTTCCCTTTTTAATTGCAACGTGGTGTTTCTATTTATTGCTATTATTGGAATGCAAATTTAAAGAATGATTGATTTTGCTTGAATTTAAAATTAGGTTTGAAAAGAATTTAAATACAAGTTTGCTAACAAGCCCGATGCTAGCAAGCCTTAATTTATATGCGACGGACTCACACGTGTCTTGCGCTTATGCCTACATTACCATGGCAAGAGCAATAAGTATATGGGGAATTTGCAGACCGGCTGCTGAAGTATGGCAAATTTGAATAAAAACATACAAAGTAAAATATAGCTTGATAAGAATGTTGTATTAAATGGTTTCTTACGTTCTAACCACAAAGATTCAAGCATGCATTTAGCACTGTGATAAACACATGTTCGTCAGAAGACCGGAGTACCTGGAGAAAACCTGCTGTTTATGGAACCACATACGGCTGAGGTTAAATTATAATCAGACGACAATTATAAATTATATCTAATCGAGCCCCAGTCACACGGCCCAGGGCACACGCACGAACTACTGTACCACCAACAACCCCAGAACCTTTGCGCCTGCGCATTGGGTTTGGAATCATTACGTCATCGTTACGTCACTAATTACGATTATTCTAGCATTTCAAACTTGACGGTACAGTTTCAAAGAGCAGCTTATAAAAAGCTATTTCAAGAAGCTCAACTATGGCTGCTAAAGTGAGGAAATCCAAAAAAGTGGTCACTGTTGCGCTCGTGAGAGATGCCGTTGCCGCTTTGTCAGAAAGGAATGGCTCGAGCATAAAATCAATATTTAACTACTTGGTCTGGACAAGACAAGCCAATTCGGGCGCGCGCAAGCAAGTCGTTTTGGCGATAAGAAAAGCTGTGAAATCCGGAGTTTTGGTTAAACGTAGAAACACCTTTGTCCTGCCCAAAAACCAGTTAGTTTCAAATCCTGCGAGCAAAAGTGGCAAACGCAAAGCGAGGCGTTCAAGGAAGAGGATCGCGAAGAAATCGTCCAGAAAATGGACTCGCGCGCGCCGTCGCCGCGGTGGGCAGAAAAAGGTCCAGACGGCATCGTCCACAAGCGTTGCGCGTAAGCCTCGCAAGTCGCCGCGCAAAAGAACAGTAAGACGAAAGCCAAAAAGCGCAAATAATGCTAAACCCGCACCAAAGATGTCGGCAAGACATCGAAGGAAGAGTACTATTGGTGTACGATATACGGCTTGAAATATATTTAACATTGAAGACTCTGTATTAACTTTATGTGATGCTATAAACTCTATGAAAATAATTCCCTAGAGGAGTAAGACATAATTAACTAGAATATATTGCATGATGAATAAAGAAAGATTTTGTATATATTGGGTTTTTTTCGATTGAAAAGTTTTGAACGGAATGAAATATAAAACTTAAAGCATGATAATGTGTGTATCAATACTACTCCCATATAGAAGTATTACAAAGAGATCATGCAAGTATACTATGAGATCATTGGGTTAAGACCATTTACTGCAACTTGCAACGCAATTTCTGCACAGAGCATGTTATGCAGAAATGTACGCAGAGCAAAACAGTAAACATTCTCATTCCATTATTTGTTGCTTTCTGGGAATATCAGCAAAGTAAAACGAGAATATACTTTTTACCTAACATCGCTCTGTGTCCGAAATTGTGTTGCAAGTTGCAGCAAAAATTGCCTCGTGTAACATGGCTTTTAGACAAAGAAGAACATACATACTGTAACTTCAAAACACAAGTGAAACGATTCAATTTACTTGGTATTATTTTATCAAATTATCTTTGCACATTTTGTACACATTGCTTGATCATAATAAAACAAGGAGAACAATTTAAACTCTATCTTGCCATCTGTACATACACTCAAATAAAGTTGCACCAATGATTGCACAAACGCCAATATTAATACAATTGCAAATGTACACAGAAGAATACGTTCGGTTAAAAATGCTATCTGGCATTTGGTTTCCATTTGGCCACGTCTGTGGAACAAGTCATGGTGTGGGTGATGTGACGATGTGAAATAGTCTAATGTTTAGCTTGTCTTTTCTGGGTTTTACGCAAATCAGTCTGTACCGATTGTAGACGTATATCGACCGTAAAATCTCACATTTTCTCAACAAGATGTGTTCGCAACAGACTTGCAGCAAGCTTGTCAACAAGTTGTAACAATGTTGTCATTTTATCAAGTTGCTACAAGGTTGTCACTCATAACTTGTTAACAAGTTGATGAATTGCAGGACGATTAACAAGTTGTTGGAACAACTGTTGAACAGACTGTTGAGTCATCAACCTTGTAGCAAGTTGTCAACAAGCCATTGATAACTTGTCACAAGCTGGGAACAAGCAGTGCGAACACATCCTGATGACAAGTTGTTGAAACAGCATTGATACAAGTCTGCTGCAGGTTTGTTACAACTTGCGCGTTTTTACGTGCGTGCATGGAAGGGAGAACAGTGGGACTTTGAAAACAATGAAAGACAATGTAATATTGCGATTACTGAATCGTGATTGGATGGCATTATTGTTGTTGTTACATTTAGTGTTATACAAAGGCCCAGTACATCGGCTACCAAATGTGTGACCAAATGGAAACCAGGCGTGCCTTCCTCGCGACTGTTCCATGTGAGTGGTCTGCACGCAAGGAGACCACGCGAGGAAAACACGCGTTGAGGTTACACTACGTGGAAAGAAACACGCGAACTAAACATTGCAAACATAAGCAACCGCCAACCAAGAAACAGGAAGATTTAGAATCTGTGAATGCATGAGAACGTGGAGCTAATGGAAGGGACTGGGTCGGTTATTCGCAGACCGGAAGTCAGGATGACGTGGTAGGTGTTGTAATGACGTGTTGGGTACCTGGGAGACTGGCACTGATTGTCGACCGAGATTCTCTGGCGAAACCAATGAGTTTGTAACCTGTTAGAAACAGAAGAGATCTATTTAGAAATATATAAAAGCTATGTAGAAATATAAATAGATAAATAGAACTAACTATATTTATAATATAAACATGTATTTCAACAACAATGTTCAGTCGTTTACCTGTCGTCTTGGAAGTGGTTGTGCAGATGTAACATTGTTAAATTTCATTGGCTGGCCAAGATTTGAATAAGGTTTCCTAGCCAATGAACTCATCATATCCGACGACGTCACTCTCACTGATCTCGCACCAGACAGAGATACAACTGGAGTGTTGACGAGAATCGTACTTGACGAAGGAACATCGTCGTCATCGATATCCATCGCATCACTACTGCTTCCTGAAGGACGAGAGTGAAAAATGGCTGTCAATACTTTGCATTATTTTGTATCTGAGGGGCTGTTTACATGGAGCCGGAATGGCTCATTACGCGAGACAGGTCTAGTGAGCGAATGAAGTTTGACTTGTTTTTTGAGAAATTCTAATCAAGTTTTCCTAGAACGATTTGGTTGCTTTCACAGTTTCTAACATTGGCTCATGACAATGATGGCATATCTCTTTGTATTTAATTCATCCTGGTAACCGGGCGAGTCTGGTTTGTAAGTACTTATATGGAATGTTTTATTCTGGCTACCGTGATCTCGGGCTTCAAGTGAAAAATGTACTTCAAGTGAAAAATGTACTTTACCAGGTTCAGACACAGGACGAAGTGGGAGATTTTGAGAATAACTACGATATGACGATGTAGGCGCCACAGATGATTTTACTTCACGTTCTACAGCTGACGAACTTTGTAAACCTAGAAAAAACCCATTGAGACGGTTAAAGCTCTAGATCCAACAACAGGCACTGTATTCGGATATAGGCACACATTATTTACGTTGTAAACAAATGATTTAGCATATTTGTAATTTGACATAGACATGATCAAAGGCTTAATACGATGCCAAGGGTAATGCAGTAACTTCACCAAATGTTTCTGACAGTTACATCACACTGAATGATAGATAACAAACAGCATGTGAACAGGGTCAGATCATAATATCACTCAAGTTTCACAGATGAAAACATCACTGAAGATATGAATTAACATTCTTCTATATTTCCATCTCTGATATGAGTACTGGATTACAAACAATAGGCAGCTTTAGCAATGACTACGAGTACGACTACGAGTACGAGATCAGTCGTCATTTTCGCGTCAAACGCCGTTTGATAAATCTCGTACTCAAAAGCCCGACGACTACGACTTTTGCGAGATGGCGTATACAAACAACACGCGAAAATGACGAATCTCGTACTCGTAGTCACTGCTAAAGCTCCATAATAAGTTTAAACATGGTTTGCTAGCCATGCACGAGGTGGAAAAAGTATCGGATCCTCGGAACCTACAGTAGTTCCCAGAAATATTTTTGGATCTGAACTTTTGATTAACTAATGCGTAATAACAAAACTAGAGTTGTTGCCGCAAAAAAAATGACATTTGGAAAGCAAAATATGTTTCTGAATTTGTTGGGAAACATTTCTACTTTGTTTTCACAATAATGTTCTCAAGGTTGGGCAAACGGTGAAACATTCGAAGAAACATTAAATTTTCGAATGTTCCCTAGTTTACCCAAAAGTTTATGGGCTACATCTAAAGCCCGAGGGTTTAGTTTATTGAGTTTATCTCACTCATTGGTGAGCGGATTTCTCAACAGGCTATTGCCCAATTGATAGGGGATCCGAGGTACCTACGATTTTAACGTCTTTATCCGAGAAGACGCGAAAGTCTAACCATTTACTGATGTCAATGTAAAGGTAGCACTTTCTCCTCAATTATTTTAAGACCATGAGTAGAGGTCCGACCAAGGATTGAACCCGGGTCTCCCAGCTTGAAAGGCAAGCGTGGTGACCACAACACCACAAGTGCTGGTTCGAGGGTGGGTTCTGCTTGTCAGTAGAAGACCTCGGAATGGAAATAATAAATAATCGATCATATAGGAACATAAATACAATCAGTGTACTAACCGTGTCCAGTGCTGTGTAACAAAGGCCTATCATCATCCACACGGTAACCCTCATCAGGACTCACAGGCTCTATCATAACCCCTCCTGTACTACTACTGACCCCTGTTGTTGACAACAGTGTACTACCATATCCACTTGTGCTCACACTTGTACCCAAACTTCCACGATAGTTCACGACAGACGATACAGGATCATTACTAACAAATAGGCTACCAGCATCGGAGACACGTGACTGGCTGGCCGAGGTGACGTCAGATGACGAAGGGACAGAATCTTTCCTCACCGATGATCCAGTCGTTCGTTTACGATATTCCGTCAGAGAGACCTGGAAAGAAAATTATGGAAATTATATTGTTGCTAAAACCAGTGGCTGACAAATATACTTAATTTAATTATGGCCCACCAATGCTTTCATGATTACTATAATAAATAGAGAATATTACATGGTTGCGCGGAAATATGGAATTTATTTCGAGTGTTGAAGAGAATATTGCTCACGAGTGAGCGTAGCGAACAAGTGATCAATATTCTCTTCAACACGAGAAATAAATTCCATATTTCCAAGCAACCATGTACTATTCTGTTTATTTTATAAACAAATTATAAACAAACGACAATTCATATAGAAACTCAAAACAAATATGTAAATAGTACACAAATAGCAATAGGTTTTTGATTGGCTTGCAAAAATGTTTATACGATTTTTCTCAGTGGCATAAAACTCTATATAACACTTATGTTTATATAATAATTACTGTTATAGCTTTGTCGCATAGTTATTCAGCTACCATTCAAAAGCTTTCGGACTCGCCCTAAGGCGAGAAGAAGGTTAAGAGAAATCTTAGACCTTGAAACTTTACTAATTGCTTATAAAACATTAGTACAACCATACTTTGAATACTGTTCACAGGTATGGGGCGACCTCGGCTCCACGCTTTCTGATAAACTGCAGCGTTTACAAAACAAAGCTGCGCGTATTATTACTAAGAGTGGATACGATGTTCGTTCCCATGTTCTTCTACAACATCTAAACCTTAATAACCTGGAGACTCGAAGGAACCAGCAACTTGCTACACTAATGTTTAAGGTCAGGAATTCAATGGTTCCAAGCTCCATATCAAACTTATTTCAAACGAGACAGGTGCGATATAATTATCTTCCATCACTTAGTTCTGTGGGTTGCGGTGGCTTGGAATAATTTACCTTGTGATCTTACAAGATCTCAAACTATCCAATCGTTCAAAAATAAGTTTCAATCTGGACGAAAGTAATCATAATTTCCCTTATTGTAATAGTTTTTATATATGCGGCCTATTGGAAGATCACTCACTTTGTTTTCTCTTTGTATATAGTTAGTTTTATACAGTGAAATAGTCCCGTATCAAAATAAAGTTGTAATAAAATAATAATTGATAGGAACAAGAAAAGGAAACCACATCTCCTAATTATTTTCCACCAAACACAGACTACTGCATATAATAAAAGGAATTAACATTAATTTCTCACTCTGACAGCTGTTGGTTGACCTCTGATCTGCTGCACGATAGTGCTTAGTGAGACCCACCAGTGACACTTAGAGAGAACCTTTACCTTTTTCTTCCCGCCAGGTGTGGTCGACGTTGTACTCGCTGCTCCCGTGCTTCCTTCAACAACCCCACTTGACCCAACTTGTGGCGTCTTATCCCTAGATGTGTCCTCGACACCTTTCGTAACACAGTCCGTACTCGACTCAAGAGAGTTTTCCTGCACGGCTTGCGAACATGTAGCCGGTGTTTTGCGATTCACTTCTGAACTACTGCCCACAACGTTACCTAAATTTGGTTCAATTTTCGCGCTATCGCTACTAGTAGCTGTGACGTCCATTTTTATATCATCAGTAGAACTGATGCTCGATAAACTACTACGGCCTACGCTAATGTCATCACTTCCGCCGCTAATTCGTCTTCGCCAGCTTGCTTCCTCACTTCCGGTTACACGTGGAAATACCGTGTCGTCACTTCCGGTAACGGTTAGCCCGCCGGAAGTTGTAGTTCGTGTACTTGGCAACGTTGGTCTGGTGTCACTCGTGGACGTTAACGTCACATTGTTCAGTGACATCACACCGACTGACGTCACCGATGTCGCGTGTGATGACGACATCGATGTTGGCGATGGCTTCATAAATGATGACAACATTGATAACGTCATTGATGATGACGTCATCGATGATGACGTAATCGTTGATAGAATGGAAGACGATGTCTTTACTGTAGACGATACATTTGCCGCGCTCTCAGCTAAGCTGTGACCAGTACTAGTATGTGATGTTGTACAATCCACAGTTGGCTGTGAAGTTTTTGGTAACAGCGAGTTGTTCACAGTTCTCTGATATTCCATCAGTTTTCGCCGTTTGTACGGCAGGGGAAATGTCCTCGGCGAAACGACAATCCGGGAGATTTGACTCGGTCTGAAAACGTTCGTAGTAATCATTCCATTAGCCGGTACTTTGTTCACAGGTCGTTCGTTCGCATATTGCAACAACCAGCGCTGAAACGAAGTACAAAATATTGCATGGTTTAGAAGAAAATACATGGATCAGACCTCCAGCCTAAACTCAAAGCATTGCAGGAGTAACCATTTGTTTAAAAGAAAACTAGACGAACGACCATTGCTGTCTTTGGGATCTAGAAAAATCACGGTTTATAACTATACAAACGAAGAATCTAAACGGTTTTTGTATCACCATCTTACCTTTTTAAGCGTGGTATGCGTGGGATTTGACATGTATAGTCCTGAATTTAAAGTAAAGGAAGCTACGGAGCTGCCGGTGGGCGAGGCCAGAGGATGACGAGAAAACATGTCAGGAAGATCGACGCTCTCTGAATGGGTTGGAGAGGCTACAAAGAAAAACATTGAGATTGGACGATAATACAGGGGGATGGGTTTACTGGAGCGTGCCAGTTTGGCCAAGGAGGTGCAGGAAGGGGTGCCAATTTCGGTATCAAATCAATTTTGGGCATTTTGGGGCCTCTTTGATCATCTAGGCAATCTTTTTTTTCAACAGTCTTCTGACAAGCTCAGCCCCTTAACCTTGCTGCGGCTCCTCAGTCGACGGTCTGCCTCGGTCGGCGGCCACGCCCTGCTACACGTCCAGCACCCGCTCAGCACCCCCTACCAGATTAAGGCATCAAGCTGGATCCTTCCCACTTAATTTATATTGGATAGCTCTATCAAGTCTGCACTGGCCTCTTTTGATGGCCAGTAAGCGCATGTAAATTGCGAGATCGAGTGCCGGTCACAAACTGAACGTAGAGGCACATGCACTAAGCACAATATATGTAAAGTTTTCATAAAGTCCTAGGACTATACATTTTCACGCACCTCCTCCACCTTCTTAACAATTCACCTACAGTATGAATAATTCAAACTTACCATACGTAGAATGGCAAGGACTAGGCGAACAGTTAGGATCAGTCCTTGGCGATGAGCCACCGTTGATTGTTGCATGAAGATTACTCAGTCTATCACAACTTTGCTCATCAACCTCCACGAGGCGAGCTTCAAATAACGACTTTGAAGGACTGAGGTAATCAGTTGTCTCGGGCGAAGGATTGTTGCTGCGTGACGCATCGATACTTGAGCATGTCACATCATTCAACGAACCCTGGAGAGAAAATTTTGTTAAGTACTTTTCAGACTCGATAATTCATGAACAAAGTACAAAAAATCAGCACTGTGTCGTTGTCTTCATACAAAACTAAAACCAAAACTAAATCGCCAACTCTTACCAACTCGCATGCAGAGTCATCAACTAACGAGCTGGTTCAAATTTGATGAGAGTCAACGAGAGTTTTTGCTATGCGTGGTAACCAAACACTCGTTAACTCTCATGCAATTCTTGTCCTCGTTTGACCGGGCACGAGGGTTGAATGAAAATCTAGTGCAAAATCTCGCTTGCTAACTCTCATCAACTCACATCCTGCTTTGACTAGGGCTTAATACAGGACTTAATTTTCCTGCATTTGTGAGCCTGATAAAATTTGTGGGAACTATTTCTTCTTTTGTTTGCAGTGTTGATCAAAGTTCGTGACCTACATTGTCAACTGTTATCAGCTGGTAGAAACAACCTTGTAATGGCTAAATAGGCGGTCTGCTGCAGGTCTGTAAAACCTATGCATCATCACGTGTACACTTCATGGAGACCATGCAGACCTACCATTTTAAACTTAGGGAATTTAAAAGATTTCTCCGGCGTATCATGATGATGATGGTGATCGTTGCTCTCCTCGATGACATTAACACAAGGTGTAGTAGGTGTAGACGCAGCACTGCTGTAGTTGTCCTCAGGCGAGAGAGGTTCTGATGAACAGCTAGGCAGACGATGTCCACGACGTATTGCCTGGATCTTACGTTGTTGACGTTGACTTAGGCCTTGCTTCCTATTGGACGAAAACACATTTGAAAGTTGAATAAGTGACAGTCAAACTAGAGGGCACTCAGAGACTACATTTGCTTCCGCCAACAAATTGTTAAATACCCAAAATTACTATAATTTCTCTTTATTATACTGCTGCAGTACCTTAGTCCTTTGCCAGGTTTTGAAGGTGTCTCTCCATTGAACTCCTCTGGGTAATTCCTATTAAAATATACATATGTTGTAGGTATACTGTGTATACTACATACTGCCAGTGGTTGATTTATGGGGGGGGGGGGGGGGGGTGCAAAAAATTTATCATACTTTTAAAACGTTTGAGGTATTAAAAATTTGTTACTAGGCTTAGACCAACTTAATTTTTTTCATTCAAGGCAGCACTAGTTCAAAATACCCATATTTACAAATTTTCCCAGGGTTTGGCGTGCTCCCTTGCTCGGCTGCACCCCCCTAAAAAATGCTGGCTGGATCCACCGCTGTATACTGCAATAATGGGTTAAAATGAATGTCAGTGGGAGATACTAATCATACTATAGGTGGGAAGGGGTGCGAAGAGGGATTGAAAGTTTTGAATAATACTCAAGTAACTTAATAACTTGTAAGAATGCCTATTATTTTAGCAAATTCTTGTGTCAGTGTTCGGGTCATAAACGTTTTGAGAACTAGGATTTTGCGACAAAAGGATAGGGATATTATGGCGATAATCTAAATTCTCATCTCCAATATTGCGTGTCACGTCGAAGGCACAAAGGTCTACCGTAGATTTTGATCACTCACGATGCACAGCAGCTATAACAGCTCATTACATGTGTGATTAACGCTCCAATCCAAGTTACTTTAGCCCTATAGCTTGTTACCTAACATTATTATATTGATAATGCTTAATAACCAGGTATAGCTGTCTCCTTATGAGAAAGACACATAGTACTGTCTTACCGTTGTGTTAGAATCCCAGTACGAACATCGCGTCCATTAGTCGAGTGCTGCTGTTTCTTCTTCTCCGTCTTCTCCATCTTCTCAAATTGTCGTAAATATTGCTGCAATTTTCTGTCTTCACGCGATAGTTTCTTTCTGCTTCTCTTGTCTTTCGTAACATTATCACCGTCCGAGTCACTGTCCATCTACACATGACAGAGATATAGTGAAATTTACGACGAGAATTTGAAAGAACTGAATTATCATTGCCAATCAATAAATGGGTTTCAGTAAGTGTGAGAGGGCAGCAGATGCTGGTCAACTTCAGAACTGTTGACACTAACTCGAGCAAGCAAATGAAACTAAACCTCTCTTTTATATCTATTTGCGACCAAATACAAGACTATACTACAGATAATAAAGTGAATTAACATCAAGGTAGCTTTCCATTAAAGCCACTTTCCCCGCGCGAGACAAGCAAACATGTTTCAAGTTGCGCTGCAGGTGTGTAGCGTGAGAGCTTTTTGTCCGCTTTACATTCAACTTTCTTGGCGTGCACGTGCGATTCACGTGACTCGAATAGGTCGCTTCGGGCAAACCGACCGTAATGGAAAACGGCCATTATATTTTCACCCTTAAAACTGCCAATTGACGAGCATCTGCTGCACGAGAGTTCTTGCTGGAACCTACTAACCTATTGACAGATGTTTATATCGTTGCTACTGTATGCTTTTTACTACATTGATCTATTTCAGGAACGCATACTGTGTACATAGTGTAGAACAAAGGTAAATAAGCACTAGAATTATGTATATGATTTACTTTGGGCTATTCTGGGAAATTGGCTGGTACACTCCCTGGATATTATAAGGAACACTCCTAAAATCTAAAATTCTAGCTAAGAACCCGCTCATGAGTACAGAGTCTACTTATCTAACGCACTATCAACGTACATGATTACTCAGACTGCTATCCACCAAGCCATGTTCATCCTTACTACTCCGATATCCATTCGTCTGCTCAACTCGTTGGATCGCCATGTTGTGTTTTTGAACCTTGCAGTTCTCTTGAGCGCATGCGCAATCCAACTGATGCCTGTACTCTTGGAACGGAAACTCGAACGCTATGGTTACTTCGGTTCCTTTGGCCAGCGGAGTCATGGAGACGACGACAAGGTGGGGTTTGTTGTCAACCGTAACATGACGTACCTAGAGCGGTGGAAAATAGAGGTTAGGTGTTTCCATCAAAACTTCACTTTGTTCCCCTTTGCTTTCGGATCTTTTGGATGAAAGGGCGTTACTTCGAAATTCTACAGTGGTCTTCCTGGATCAGTGGGCTTGCTTTTAATACTTAACAAATAATATTTGCTGCCAAAGTACCTAATATAATACCTAACAAATAATATCAGCTAACAAAATATATTTGCTACTTAAAAAGCAAATTTCTTACTAGTAAATAGTAACGCATCGATACTGTCTTCTGATTTTAAAGTCGGTAAAACCTATTTCCTACCGGGCGAATTTTTTCGTACATAGCGAATAAAAATATTCATTAATGTGATTGGTAAACGAGAAAATTCGCCGTCGAAAGCCCTGACATTGATTCAACTGAACTGTAGTAAAACTATGTAAAAATACCTCAGCAGTGGGCGAACACGATCTACGAATGAAGCGTGCATCGTTGCCGTAATCAGAGAAATTCATCACCAGCTGAGGCTCAACTTTCGTATAATACAGAACGAACGGATCACATCTGAAAGTTAAGGGATATGTGTCAATGTTGTGGATCGCAAATCTCAGTAAAGGCCACATTACACGAGGCAATTTTTGCAGCAACTTGCAACGCAATTGCGGACACAGAGCGATGTTATGTAAAAAGTATATTCGCAGAGAAATTGTGAGCACGAATCTCGTTTTACTTTGCAGATACATGCCCAGAAGACAACAAAGAAATGAATGAGAATAATATTGGTGGAGTGAAACGCGGGCTATGTTCACTGTTTTTCTGTGCGTACATTTCTACATAACATGGCTCTGTGCAGAAATTGCGTTGAGCAAAAATTGTCCGGTGTAACATAGCCTTTATACACTCCTTCTCGTGTATGATAAATGACATACAATTTTAAAAGAAACAAAACGACAGTTTCGTTTGGTTTTGTTCTTCCAGATTAAAATAATTTACAAAAATTGTTAATTTCGTCTGACGTTTCGGTTTCCTCTACGGAAACCATTTTCAAAGACTTGACGGTTTAAAACAATTGTTCATCTCGAGACAGCTGTATCGTCGCGTGCTCGCGCGTTCATTGTGCGCGTGCTCGTTCATTAGCAATTAGACTAGAGTATTAGGCCAAACAAAAATAATGTTGTGTTTCTGGAAACAAGTGTAAAAAAATTTCAGGTCGGTAGGTTGGAAAATAATTTTATTTTGTGATCTTTTTATTTTCGAAACAAGATCAAATATCAACTCAACTGTACATCTGTAATGACTTATACAACATTTCCGTAACTCGTACTTAAACAAATATCCAGATATAACAATTTGGTTAATTATTTCTGATATCTCTAGTACTACTTGCAGCACATCCGCCTGTGCTTCCGCCATGTAATGTTTACATTCTGTGAACCCAATCATTAATGAAACTGTCGGCGTGTAGCATGTGCACATCCACCGGAAATATTTCTGGCTGTGCACAGCTAGAACGTGAACTAAACAATGTAATAAACAATAGAAAGTGATCTGTGCTGTGATTTACCGACATAGTGTCAAAATTATTATGCAGGAAACAAGTTTACAAGTAGCAACGCCGCGCACTGAAAATTTGCCGGTTATAATTTTGAATAGCACCGCGATGACCATCTTAAATGCCAAAGGTGCCTTTTCCATCCACATTATTTGGCAAATAAGACACATACAGCTAAAAGAAACTTCGTATCTAGTTCAGATTAAGTCTATCTTGAACTTTAAATATGCAAAAATTAGGGGAAAAAGTTTCAGATCTGAGGAAAAAATTCAGGTCGGTCGGGTCAACGGAAACACATTTTTTTTGTTTGGCCTAACGACATATGTAAAACGACAATTCTTACTTGGAGAACATAGGATGGTCTTCTTTAAACTGCGACTCGAACATGAGTTTTCCTTTACATTCGATTATAAATTGCTGTCCATTAATGTCTTCTGTTACTACCACACCCTGAAATAATGCTTCAATGTCAGTCTTTTCTTAACATTACCACCTGCAGAACCACCCGATCAACTTCAACAAATACAGTAAAATATGTCATCACTAAATGTAAAACCACCACCTACCAGAAATCATTTCTTGTTAGAACTTGTCGGATATGGAATGCTATCGCAGATGAACTAAATCTTAATATGGACAACCTAACTGTATTTAGATCAGCTTTACTTCGTTATTACTATACAGTACCGTGATAAAATGAGAAGAATTTGATCGAGTCTCTTCGTCACACGCAACGGGATTCTCGTCCCGCGGGGTGAATTTTGTCTCGTCGGGAAGAATTTCCCGACTGTTAACTTTCCCGTGAACGACTAGCTTTACATCGTGTTAAACATTACATATGATCCTGAAAACCCTCGAACTTTCAAAACTATATGTTTAAAATGTAACTGTGTACGAAGTTTAGAACGTTTGATATCTTGTTGGTTTTTAGTTTAAGTACTATATAGTTGTATATTCGAAATTTCGCATGTATTTAGTCAGGCAGTCATTTGTTTCGTTTTTGTTATATGTAGTTATAACTTATATTATATAGGGTCCGCAGTAATTGGACACCCATAACTAATGTTATAGTAATGTAAAATATTGTAATGTAGAATATTTGGCGAAGCTAAACGTCCCTTTAGCAGATTAAGCATTGATTAATTTCGCTAGTACCGGCGGCTATGTAGACTTACTATGGTGATATATTTTACCTGCTTATTCTTCTGCACATATACGACTTTACATATCTGCTCTGGCTTCAGAACGTTGTTTAGGTTGGCATTTGACTGTGAACAGAAAATAAAGATACGATAAATATATATACGAGATATACACTAGTGTCACTATTAGTAGAATCAAAGTTTGCACGCTCCAAGTACATCAAAACCATATAGTATAGACAATAAACATGTCAACACAAACCTCTAAAGATGGGAGAGAATGGTTTTCTAAGTCGCCGATGTGCACTGTCTCATGAGCTTCTTCATAAAGCCTGTGTCTAAAACAAAATGTACAAATGCATGTAGGTGAGAAAACCTCCCCAGAAATGAAACAAAATAGTAGAAGGCTATCGTGTTTTTCATACTTACTCAGGAAATGGCGAAATGTTCCACGGTCCATTTGTCTCCTCGTCAACTAAACAATACAAGATTTACGCATTGAAAAGCACTGTTTAACACTGACTCAGGTAGCAGACAATGCATTTTGTACGAAACAGGAGAGTGGCAAATCACTCTTCTGCTTTCAACTATGCAAAGTGATAAGATCTAGAGTGGAAAGAGTAGTTCAGATACTTTGCAATTTATGTAAGAAACTTATCCTGCGAGAAAATACGTGGAGAGCAATCGCTCAGGGTAGGGTCTGGAATAGTAAAATGAAGCAATATTACCCAACACTAATTCATACCTGGAATTGTGTCTGTAGATATATGCTTTCTCTTCCGTCGCTGTAATGAAAGAGATAAAATTTGAAGTCAAAACTAGCTCATCTCTCAATTTCATATATTGGCCACCAAAAATGCCTACTACGTATAATGAAAGTATAATGAAAAGAATCAGGGATGTATTTACTGGGGATGTGCGCACCCCCCCTAGCCTTGGCTAAGAGGAGTGCAGAAGGGGTGCCAATTCCCATATCAAATCCAAATTTTGGATTTGACAGGGCATTTATCAAACAAAAATATAATATTGGGCCATTGATGGGCCTTTTTGACCATCTAGGCCATCTTATTCTTCAAAAATGTTCTGACAAGATAACCCCCTTGCACTGTAGGGGGTCCTCAGTGGTGATTCACCCTTCCTCTGTCGCCGACCACGCCCTGCTTCATGACCAAAGCCCGCTTAGCACCCCCCCCTATCAAATCAAGCTGGATCCATCCCTGAAAAGAATTAGCATCATATTCTCACTCTGATAACTGCTGGTCTGATAACGGCTGCACAAAGGCTCTTAGTAAACCCACATATTACTAGGTTTTGAATTTCCTTCCCTGGATAACAAAATCCTACAATCGAAAGTGGCTGTCACACTCTCACCTTTCGTTTATTATGTTTCATTTCCTTCTGGTTAAGCTTCCTTGTTGATTCTCGTTTCTTTCTTTTGCCTTTTGTTAGAACATTCTCCTTCATGGCCGCAGAGTTTGGTAGAGAGATTCTGGATATTGCATTATCACTGTCATGGTCACTAATATCACCATCTTCATCATCATCGTCATCTGTAAGGTGTGAAGTTATGGTAAGTGAATGGTGGAATGATGGTAGGTTTAACGACAATTACAAAGAGATTCTCAACAAGTATGGAATGGTGTGAATAATGGTAATGATGGTAGTGGCAGTAACAGTGATGGTGGTAGTGATAGCTGTGGTCATGATGATGGTGGTGGTGGTGGTGGTGGTGATGATGATGATGATGGTGGTGGTGATAATGGTGGTGGTGACGATGATGGTGGTGAAGATGGTGATAATGATTGGTGGTAATGATCTGGTGATGGTAATGATCTGGTGATGATAATGGTGGTGGTCACTTACAAATCCTACTAAGTTTTTGGGTATGAACCTTAGTGGATGGTCGAAAACGCAACGAATCCGGATACATGTGGACGCATAACTTTTTGAATCCGCAACAAAATGTTTGCGGATACAAACGATTCCGGATTATATGTGCAGAAGGGGCCTTAGTAGTTACAGTCAAGGTCTCAATTATGAAAACAAGACTCTATATTCAAGTTGATGTACTTTCTGAAAGCCTTCTTTATGAAATTATGATTGTGATAGTGGTACTGCTGAGTCACACATTCACAGAAAATATTTCTTACTATTTACCTGTTGGCTCTTCATTCTTCTTAGTCTGTATCTGTATTGCTCTTTTCTTATCCAATGGCCTTGGATCACACATATCACAGAGATATGTGTCAGGAACACAGCTACTCTTGATTCCTACACATTCTACATGTTGCCAAGCACTACATTTATCACAGCATATCATATAACCATCATCATGTTTGAAGCCACTGTAAACACAATCACAAAATATTGTTGAAAATTGATCAAAAGTATAGATATATAGTACAATGTAAGCCTTGTGCTCATTAGCGCACGTAGCTGGCGGTTTTAGGGGGTTATGTGCAGGCTATGTGCTCATATTAACTTGTGACTTTTATGCAAATGTATTTCATATTTGGGGGGAGTTTTAGACTTTGTATATAGTATGTTTTAAGATATTAGCGAGCTTAACAGTTAATGTTTTTGACAACACTGCCATAATTCAGCTAACATAAATTCACACAAACATAATTAAGCCATTAATTATTGTGCCTGCAGACCTTGCTTGAAATCAAGAATGAATGTTTCTGCTGTTTCACATTAATTATTTCTAGCAGGAATGGATCTCGCTATCTCTAACAACTCCATTTTGTACATGCGATGTCCATCTCGACAAAAACATTGCATGCAGCATGCCTAAGCTCTCTACTGTGAAAAAGCAAAACTAAGTAAAGTATTTGAATTACCAAATGCATCTTGTAAATCCTTCATCTTCATTTCCAGTATCAGCTTCCTCAGGGTGATCAGGACTACACGAGTTCGGCGGTGTCAACGGCTTGCCATAGTTGTGATCTGAATATGGTATATGATTCCTCACACCAGGAAGTCTTGTCAATGAGTTTGATGTAGGCTTTCCACATACAGGTACAACAGATGACTCGATTGGCTGCCGACTGAACATAAAATTACAAGTCAAACTATTTAACATCTATACGTCCATACAGTATGATCATTTGTGATCTAAAAAATCATAGCAGTCTTCGTAACTTGCCTCGGCACTCAGCAATTGCCAAAGCAAATGTCAAGGCATATTGACAACATTCTAACTTGCCTCTTCAAAACTACAAGGGCTGTGATACTGTATCAAGTATTCACCTATCTTGATTCAGCTATTGCTTACAATGTGTGCAAGCTAACTTCCTAGACGAAGGGCATTTGCTTGAAACATTGAAGAAGTTCTTGTTTAGTAATTTTTCAGGTAGATTGATCCTAAAGACCGAAAACTATAGTTCAACGCAACTTACTCAGAGCCAGCAGCCATAGTCAAGCAACTTTGTGCATTTTGAAACAAAACATCACAATTCATATTTTTTAACAATAAACTTCACTTGTTTCTTAATCTGTATGGTTGACACGCCAACCACATCCAATATATTCATTGCAAGTACTTCCAAAATAATTGTCTGAAAATATAAAAGAACATATGTGGGTTGAGAAAGCAAAATAAAACGTGGACATGATACTACAGCTGAACATCAATGTAATGGGCACTCTATCCAGTGGACACATCTAATTATTGGACACTTATTGAAGTTGTCAAATGACATGCCATTATATTCCTTTGCTGCCATGGATTCTGATGCAAAAATAGATTGACAATTCATATTGAAAATAGCCAGACCTTGAATTTTGTATGAAGCAGGAGAGTGGCAAAATATTCACCTGGTTTCATTAAGGAAAGTGATAGGAAGCGATAGATAGATCAGATCCTGAAAACTACAGTATCAGAGTGAAAATAACAGTTCAGAAAGTTGAGTTGAAAGTTTCCAATTTATTACGTAAGAAATTGCTGCAAGCAAATTTCAGAAAGAAGTAAGGCCGTTTCAGACGCCACTCCACTCATGCGCCGAACTTAATTGTATTAGGTGCGACACTGGAGTGACACAAGAGTGGCAGTGATTCAAACGGCCTACAAAATATGTTATTGACAAGAGAGGAGCATATTCGCGGGGGAATTCTAAATATAATTCAAAAAATAAGTAAACATTACAAAGTGGCTAATCTAATCCTAATATATTTAGCAAATTTTGATTTAGGTTTGGCACACGAGTGGAGCAGAGTATGAATCAATGTCACTCCAACGTTGCATAATACGACAGGCTCCGTCACTCCAAATTCTGCTCTACCTAATTGATTCATACGCCTAATTAGTTCAGCGCATGAGTGGAGCGGCGTCTGAAACGGGCCTAACATTTGTTACTATTTATCAGAACCTGATCAATTGTAAAACGTTTGTTGTAGAATTTTTCAACTTAACCGGTTAAGGTGCACTGTAAGTCACTCTCTCTGGAACAAAATAGGGGGAGCTGAATTAGTGTGCAAGAGTAATTGTGCCTCTCAAAATTCAAGGTCTGAATAGCTACATTATCAGTTATCATTCCAGAAAGGTTGTACTGTATGTTATTCACTTTAATTTACACTTAATAAAGGTATTATTAGAACATTGATTTAAACCCTTCAAAACCATAAATATATTAAATGCATTTCAAAAACACTTTAGACTATAAACTCATATATATGACAAGGTCAAGGTACATTATTTGAGTACATTTATTAATCAAAGTCATCAAAATGTAAATGAGTAGAACACAATTAATGACAAAGAGCAAATGCATGGAAATCTACATGTATTAGAAAATATCTCATCTCATCTGAAGAGATAACAGTCTTGGCACACTTTGTGTACTAATGAAGTTCTTGTTATTTTTTCAGATAGTTTGATCCTGTAATCCCTCAAGTATAAGCAAACTGCATTATCTGTCAACATCTCTTACGTTTTTAGCCCATTGAACCACAATACACCCTAATATGCCTTCCTAACTCCAGACAATTTCACTCATCAAGGAGACATTTGTTAACCTACATCATAGACCATACTCGATTCCTCGTAGGGTCTATGCAACTTTGGCAAAGCTTGCCCCTGTATACGTCACATCCGTTTGCTTTTTTGCATAAGTTAAACTGTGAAATTCGAAATTTATGCGTTGATACATATGATTCAGAAGAATGAGTTTTATATTCACTAATATCGTCCATTCTTAGCGCTAAAATGCACTATATGACAAAACTATATTTAAAACTGCATATATCTTCAGACATTTTGTATTTGCATTTCTGTGCCAGGAATGCCACAGCGCAGGCAATTATAGTCCAGTGTCACACAATAGTTGCTTCGTGCCCAGCAATATTTATACCCCTGGGATATATATAAGCACAAGCCAACCATGCATAAATTTTAAGTATCGCTGTTCAATTTACACAAAAGCGCAAACTGTGTGACGTATTTTCGCCAAAGTTGCATAGACCCTACAAGAAATCGAGTATGGTCTGACGTAGGCTAGAGATTTGTATGCTAATCCTTGTTCCTTTGACAAGTAAAATACCCTGGTGTTAAACAGAGTAAAATGTAAGGGGGGAGAGGTTGTGAATTTCCTGTTAACAGGTATGTGCGTACTTACGTGTGTGGATAGTTTGGTTAACCCACAATACTGTAATGCACTATTATAAAACAGCTTAATGGTTAAATATTCAATGTTTTGAACAAAGGTCTTTCCAATCTTCATTTCCTACTGAAGGTACATTTACAAACTGCAATTTCTCGGGCCAATTTTTAATTACAATTGAAAAATACGTTCGTCATTAACGTTCAGCAAAACATAAAATCGGCAAGAAAAATCACAGCTTGTAAACATACCTCAACCCCCAAAACATGGAGTTCTATCTTTGTACTTTCTCATTGGTCATTACTGACTGTCTAGCAGGAATCTACCGTAAGTACTATAGTAGAGGAAGTATATAAAATATGAGAAGAAGAAGCATCTAGCATTCATTTAGAGCAAAGGCCCTTGTCACAGAGTTAAGGACCTTTGTTTGCATATATCCAGCAATCGAGTACATGCTATGAACTCTGGGACAGACAGATGCTCCGCACAAATACTAATATAATCATATATTCTACTTATACTACATATGATTACAAGAATAACATGTAATTGGAACATCATTTTTTATTTCATGAGTAAAAAAACTTGTTTGGTGTAAAGTGGTTTCACAGTTCAATCAATTCTGACAAAACTGTTTGAACTGATAAAATCAATGTAAAACATGTTTCATCGGTTTTCCAAAATAATCATCTTGTGACAGGAACTGGAAAACAAATTACAATATATATTAAAGTATCCCCAGGGGATAAGGCTGCATTTTGACCAATCAGATACGAGGTGTAAGAAAATGAGATAGCCTTACTAATTTTACATGTTCTAATTAAAAGCCTTTCAAAAGGCATGGCATACGCAATATATAATATTAAACACGTTCTTATATAATATGGAAATGCTTTATTCACACATATAGAGGCATAACAAATATCCCATATGGCAACTTTTGATATTAAATTCGAATATGTTATAATATCTAGTCACACGTATTAGTTTACATAAGGCAGGCCCCCCATTACAAATTTATAGAGTGTGTGGGATTCATATAATGCGTTTCCATTTTTAATATCCCCTAGACAATTTAACCGAATTTTATCTATTTACACAAAAGCAGCATTTACACGTACCAAATATAGTACAGTACACAATAAGCAAACACATTCGTACCAAATGTGCTACCTGCAAATCTAAACGCAATGTAATAAATACGGGCTCTTTATTGTTGTTATTATATAAAATTTCTCGCTTGGTCGCAAATGGCTATAATTTACATGAAATACTTGTCATAGTTTATCATCCGGTTTTCGTTGGCTTGTTTTTAAGCCATGTCTGAACGTTATGGGTCTTATTTTCGTGGTTAAAAAGGGTATCCCTCGGTTTTAGGAAACCAGTGAATGCTCTAGGCAACAAATATATACAATTTGTAGCAATAACAAGCGTGCTAGGGATAACAGGTTAGCCTTGTAAACAAAAGCTTTTTGTAGTAGCATATTACATTCTCGCATTGCCCCGTTAAATAAGTAGATAATTTCTTTTTACTATAAGCTTTTATCTTCACATATTTATAAGTTATATAACTCTATCGATTGAAAATCACATGCCATGGTAATAAAATCTCTTTCGCAATAATAAAAGTGGCCTTTGTATTCTCAAAATGGCGTCGTCTTCGCTACAACAAAATGGCTTCATACAAATGGTGATAATTTATAGCCTTTCAGCTTTGAATATAACAGCTTTTCGTTTCGCAAGGCAGCTGCAGAATTCTCGTGAAAGTTTCGTAAACATACGTTTACCGTGGTAACTATTCCGCCGCTGATAAAACACTTGGCTATCCAAAAACAAATAAATATGAAATTCCAAATGAAATCCATTAAAAAATTCTTCCACAATTTCATTCGCCGCTTCAAATGGCTTTCGAAAATGTTAATTTCACAATTCGAACGCTTTCGCTATAAAATCTACATGCTTTTATTTCGTCCAATTTACACGTAAAAGCGATTATTTTATCGATTCGCCGAGACTTCAAACCAAAATACTAAGATACTATCTCGCAACGGATCAACGATTTGCATTTTATAAGCTCCCCATCATACAACCCTGTGAAAATGTTCTATTTTGTTATTCGAGCGGGTTATATTCTATAACTTCCCAGTTCGAAGGAAATCGGAAACCGTAATAATGGCTGCGAACAAACAAAATTGTCTGTTCGCTTTATAATTGAAGCCACGAATTTCAAGAGGCCTTTTTGAGTTTAAAACAATACTACACGAGTTGGTTATTGGCTTTATATTACTGCTTTTCCCGGCCTCCGTGTATTGTTTTAGAAGCAAAAAAGCGTTGGTTTTCAACCACAAACCATGTCACCCGGCCCGCTGGGTTATTTATATTCATAGCAATTTTCATGGCTGCGTTCAGGGCACGAAACCATAGAAATTGCAAGATATGCTAGTATTCTTAAACCAGACTAGAAATTTAGTTGTTTTCACGATGAAGCCATGGCATATTGCTTCAATATAACCCGCACAGACCGTTTCTAACAACACATAATGTATCAAGGCGAAAATGATACACATTCCAAGCGGTAGTGGGATTTCATCATTCGCTATCGAAACTCGATCGGCTTCGTGCAAACATCTAATTTTCCTTCAGAAACGAGAGAAATACACCTATATTCAAACCTAAACGGCGAAGTTATTCGCTTTCTGACTTATTCGCGACGAAAAATAACGTATTATAATACGAATTCACACCGCGATACAAAATATGGCTTTGTCTAGTTCAAAGCGCGTGGTTATGAAATTTTGAAAATTTGATTTTGTCTGAACGGTCATAATACAAGCAGAAAGGCTCGAAAAATATTCCTTACCATAAGAAAATTACAAACCGTGTCTTCTAAAGTATATATGCTGTGTTATCATAGGCGTATATCCACATATAACTAGTATTTGTCAGGAATATGTTTTCCTTTATTCGACAACAACTTGCAAGATGTGAAGATGGCCTCACAAAAACAGACACATTTATATTCTTACGTTTTCCATAAATTCGAGCACTACCCGGGCGAAAAACACAACAAAACCCCATAAACACACAGCTACACAACACCAGAATAAAATTCTGCTAAAATATAGACCGTATCGTGAACAAAGAAGCCAAAATACAACCATAACACACCTCGCGTAGAGCCCAAGCGATACAGATATATACACAACATAGCTTACCTCGCAGTACAAATTATCCGAACTGCTCGACAATTATTGCAGATATGTTCGCCTCGGTAACAATATAGAACGATTCATGAATTCTCCAAGCGTAGAGTATGGTCCCTACGGGGAATTTAATACATTTCACGGACAAAAACGATGATATTTTGAGTTGAATTTGTCTTGCAATGCGGTGCTTACACTGACGTACTTTCAACGCCTCGTTGCCAGTGATGGCAAAATGGCGGCGCCTCACTTTCACGTGGCAGATTACGTGTATCCACGCGTGGGTCACGCGCGGGATTATGCGTGGAAAAAGACACAAGGGAACAGCATGAGATTATTCTTGATGAAAAACAAATGAATACTACACGTATTTTTTCTTCATTGTTTTACGGTGGTCATCATAGGAATCCATTCTCTGTTAGGGTTTTTCTTCTCTTAGATGGGTTGACTTGAGCAATATCTTGAAGGCGTGGTGCCAGTGTAGGTAGCGTCTATACACGATAAGCTGTGGGCCTTTAGGATCAAACATGTTTGTCCTCGAGTAACTATGAATCAAACTACATGAAAAAATTCAACAAATTACCTGAATTTTTCAGGTAGTTTGATCCTATAAAGGCTCTCAGCTTATCGTGACTTGACTTGAGCAACCCTTAGAGGGGGCGCTTCAGGGTACTATTAATTACTTGCCCAAGCCAAGACGAACCCCCAGACTAGTGGAGGGAAGGAGGCGTCTTACTTCTCCATTCTAGATCTTTTCCAGGAAAGATCCAGCCACTGCCCTTAAAGTTTACCAAGTGTTTTACTCATTGTTCACTATATTTGACCAAAATCCATTACCAGCCAGAATACAAGTTCCATATTGCAACTCAAGATTTGAGAAAAACAAGATTTACGATGATGATGTCTGCTGATGAATTCGTGATCATTCGAAATATTACTGTTATACAACTTTTGCCCTCTCTTGTTGTACTCAAATATTTTGAGTTTCAAGATGGAAATTTTATTCAGAGTCTGTAATATCACCACATCATTCAACAAATTCTTTGGATATCTACGTGATTGCTTTAATTTTCATTTTCCCCCATTACATTGCACATTGAAAATTTTATAGACATAGAATAAATTACTATCTTAGAATATTTTGTATTCATATTATGTAATGCCGAAGTATTTCTATGTTTAAATATGATTTCTATAGTTTTAATCACTAAATCACTAAATATAAAACAACTACAACGTTGCTTCATCCGCATTGAGCATAAGCCGATAATAAAAATTGATAGTTTCTTCATAATTCTTAACACTAATCCGTTCGTTCGAGCCGTGAATGCGAGATAAATCTTCCATTTTTATATGCGATGGCATAAACCGGTAGATTTCACTTGTCAGTTGTTGGAAATGTTTGGAATCGGTACCTGCAATTAGTAAACCTGAAACAGCAATATAGAGAATATAGGTAAAAGCCATGTTTTTGCCGAAACTTGCAACGCAATTCCTGCACAGAGCCATGTTATGTAGAAATGTACGCACACAAAAACAGTGAACATGTCCCCCCGTTTCACTACACCGTTGTTATCATTCTCATGGGCCAATAAGCAATCCAGTATAATTAAAGTCCGTTTAGTTTAGATTTCGTCCTGTAGTCACACTGCACGGATCGATAAAGGATAACTCTTACTGGATCCGTGGAGAACTGATAGAGAAATCTGATAGAGAAATCCAGTATAAACAAGCTAATTTAGTTTAGATTTCTGTCTGTAATCACACTTGGTCAATTACTGGACATCCAAGCCCATGGAGAACAAGTTAGAACTGATAGTTTAGTTCAGGTTTCCTTATGTAGTAACATTGGACAAATAAGGGATGGCCCATACTGGCATGTGCCTCTAAGGAGAACAGTTTTGAACAGATAGAGCTATCCAGTATAAATACAATTAGTTTAGTTAAGGTTTCTTGATCGTAATACTAACCTGGCGCCACAACAACGTCAGGAAAGACATCTAATATTGAAGATGCTATAGTGTTGTAACCAAAGCTCTCGCTATCACTTGAGGCAATCGGAGATTCACGTCGTGCCTCTAACGTCTTGATTTGGACACGATCGTCACTAATACAAGAACGTAAATGTTGAATAATCTGCAAAAGTAGAGAGAGGTTTTAGTTGACTCACTTGTCCTGAATAAACTTTACCTGCCATTACACACTCGAACTATTTCAATTGATCAATTTGTTTCAGGGTTTGCTTACCGATTCTATGGTATCACCCTGGTGTATTCTAATGTTTAAATGTGCTGTTGCTGAAGCTGGAATCACATTGTCCTATAAGTTATCATTGACAGTGTTGATAAATTTTGTTGTTGATGGTGGTGGTGGTGGTGGGGATGATGATGATGATGATGGTATTGGTGATGATGATAGTGGTGGTAATGATGATGATGATGGTGATGATCATAGTGATGATGATGGAGGTGGTGATGGTAGTGATGATGATGGTAGTGATAACGATGGTGGGGATGATATCAGGTGGTGCTAATGGTGATGGTGATGTAGTGGTTATTAAAGAACTTGCCTTTGTTCCACCTTGCATTTTTGTAACAGCAATAGTAGTTCGAACTAAAGCATTTGTCGTCACTTTCCTGCTTAAAATCCTAAAGACATAAACAGAATATATGTATGGGTACAGTGTGGGAATGATGAATTGGCATTTATATCAATACTTACTGAGCAAGAAGAGGTTTGAACAACCATAAATTAGAGGTGACAATCCGCAATGGAAGTGGTATCTGTAATAAAAGCAATCATACACGAGTACTGTGTTGAAGTGAAAAGCTAACATACACTATAGAGTATATTTTAATTTCAACAAACATACCACGGGAGATATCCCTGAAAGTAAATCATTTTCTGGTCCACAGCCGAATGTTGAAGGCATTGGATTACGTTCAATCCTAAATTCAAAACAAAAGACGATGTTAGTATGCCATAAAGTATGAGAAAGTCACCCATTGCGTAACAAATTAGAGGCTTCACTAAAGCGCTACAGAGCAACAGATGGTGGTCAACTTCAGAGATGTTGGCACCGATAGGTGACAGGTGAAAATAAATAAATCTCTCACTTCTATTTATTTCAATCAATCAATCAATCAATCAAGAAATTTATTCAAGGTACCTTAATACATTAAATCTAAGATATATGAACTATAATATAATAAAGTATCAAGGTCCTTGCTGGAGAATCTAGAGGTTAACCCTATAATAAGATCCCCCAAAATATATAAAAACTAGTGACTAATATATACAAAGTTAAGAAAATTAATGTTACTATAATAATTTAATGATTAATTAAAACAAGTTCATGTGCAGTTTGAGCTGACCCTTAAACTTAGCAAGATTTTCAGCTTCCGCAACATGACTAGGCAAAGCGTTCCATGGTTGAACAACTCTTACAAAGAACGAGTATTTATAGCAATTTATTCTTGGCAATTTAGTGTACAACGTATACTTATGGTTAACTCTAGTCTTGTTCAAGGGTTTATACCAAATATCAATTTATAGCATTCAACAAGAGATAGAAAGACTCTACGCTTTTCAAGAGTGTCCCATTTCAAAAGTATACACCGTTGTTCATATGGCATTTCTCCACGCTTCTGATTAAGTGCTAATCTCGATGCCCTTCTTTGAATGCCCTCTAGAGCTTTTACATCTTTCATTTGATGAGGGGACCATACAGGAGAAGCATACTCTAATATAGGTCGCACCAGGGTTAAATATAACTTTGCAAAAACAACTGCCACCATCTGCAAGACTACTATATTACATATGATGAAAGGAACTCTGATAACCATTGATTGAGCATCGTCTGCTGCATTATAGTGCTTAGTGTAACCCATCTACTGTGATACTCAAAACAAATACATACTTTGCTATAGCATTAGAAAGAATGCCAATACTACTTTCTCTAGGAGGCATTGAGGCATGTCCAACAGAGGAATCCACTCTTAATTCTAGCGACAGTGAACCTTTCTCGGCAACGCCTATCCTGCAGAAAAATTAAAATGTTTTAACTAAAACATTTAAATTTTATTAGCATTCAAGTCAGACAGGACCCGTGAATCTTGATCAACATCTATCTAGCATTTACATATTATATACAAATCTAGAACTAGATACATACGAAGCTACTGGTGTTGTTATGCCTGGGAACAGATTATCAATTATCATCATGCCTTCATCTTGTACAAATTCCAGACTCACACCACGGGATGTTAATTCTTTGGCAATATAGGCAGCTCCATTATGACCAAATACCTTGAGTTCAAATTAAATTAATTTATGCTGATTTGGATGATGATGGTGGCTGTGATGGTGGTGGTGGTGATGATGATGATGGTTAATATGAAGATGGTGATAGTGATGATGGTGGCAGTGATAGTGGTGGTGATGATGGTGGCAGTGATGGTGGTTGTGATGATGTTGGTGGTGGCAGTGATGGTGATGATGGTGGTGGTGGTGATGACGATGGTGGTTATGATATCACCCACAGTGAATTGGCCAACTATCAGATACTTTAATCTACCTCCTCATCATGTCCAAATGCAAGAAAGAAACCTCTGTTTGGTGAGTGACCAGATTTCAAAAGAAACTCTAGCGCTTCTAGAGATCCCTGCAGAACAAAAATACAAAACATTCACTGGCATCATACATGAATTTATTCTGGACTTATACTTTCTTTATACTTAGTTCTAAACAGTTCTCCCTGAAAGTACAGTAAGGGCCATTTCTTATCGGTCCAGTGTCATTTTGGGAGGAAACCAGAGTACCTAAAGTAAACATGCAGTTAAAGTCAAACTGGTAGCACTTTTATTGCATGGGACTGAAAAGGCACATGTAAGCACTAACCACTATGCCACAAAATTGACACCCCTGTTGTTCAACATCTAATTATTTTCAAAACCAAAGAATAAACAAGACATTCTATTGAGCGTTAAGTTGCTGGGGCTATTAGATATTTATTATGCAAATGTCTTTTGCATCTTGAATTACCTGTACATGTATCTGTGTCAACTATATCCTATTTACATTCATACATTCATACAGTATTCAGCTCACTTCTCGTTGGGGTTTTTCAGTGACCGATTACATCAAGTATCTCCCTTACCTATATTATGTACGTAGCCTACATTATCTATTTTTACAACAATTGTGATATTACTTTCCTAATCTGTATATCCTAACCCACCCAGTCAACTTTCATGAAGTATTTCAAGAATAAATACATGAAGTATTTCCATTTGTAATCTTCCATGGAAATTGGAGATTGCAGATTGGAGAAAATTGCAAGGTGAAACTTATAGTCGCATTTTCCCCAGCGACTAAAGATTTGTAATAAAATATCATTAAGATATAAACACACCATGACGCCATTCTTGACATCAAGCGTTCCTCTCCCCCAAATATAGCCATCTTTTACAAGACCTTCAAACTGTGGCATATCCCAAATCTGATCAGTGACTGGCACAACATCCAAATGTGATATGAGCAGATATGGTTTTACAGACGGATCACTTCCCTTGATTGTGTATAATAGACTGTACTTGTTAATCACTTCACATTTAACCAAAGGAGAAGAATGCACATGTGGAAATGCTGTAAAATTTTAAAAATTTTAATATCCCATTGGGATACTAAGCCTATGATATCCAATATCCAAAATTATTATATACACAAGCTCTGGATATTAGGTATTCTGCAATCTGATTGGTTCTCTACTAGCAGGATATTAGCTCATATCCTGCTAGTAGAGAAAAGTAGAAAAATGGTTGCCAGATTTGGACAATTATATGTAGAGGAAATGTAGAGGAAATTCAACTTTTACTTGAAAAAAGTATGCCAAAATGTTCTGTTCATATCCAGAGCTTGTGTATATAATAAAACAGTTATTCTACTCACTCTCGTCGTATATATGACTGATAGCCGACTTGGCGCTATCGCACCTCGTTGCCTATCAGCTCATATATGACAAGAGGGAGTCGAATAACTGCATGTTAATTAAATTCTGGTAACCCGTGGATATCGGGATACTGCAAATCTTGAGCCCTGGGAACATATTTTCTTACTCAGATGATTTTACTTATCAAGGGGAGAAATGTGCATTAGTGGGCTAACCAAACTAGTATCTGTCCATGTGTCTTGTTAATGAGCCATTAAACTATCATTTACAAATTGCAAATTGTCAGGCAAATGTTACTGACAATTTGATATTTTCAGACTATGTTTACCTCATAATTTTGGAAAATCAGTCTGACAAATCACAGTGTGTAAACATAACTCAAAAAATACCTAAAGGCAGTTTTCCATTACAGCCGCTTTGCCTGTGCGGGACGACCAAACATGTTTCACCTTGTGTTCTAGGTGCCTAGTGTGAGATTCTGTCTGCTTTACTGCTCGCAGACTGCCAGACACACATGTAAGTTAAACTACATTCAACTTTCTTGGTGTGTCCGCCATGAGACTGATTAGGAACATTAAGATATGCTTAATTTAATCTACCACATGGGCGTGACGAAAAACAGTCGCTATTTTCACAGTTTCAGTTACACAGGTAAAAACTATGGAATACTATTGTAAACAAAGTCGGAGATGCAAGAAAGACAAATTACTAGTCAAACTGGTTTCCAAACATTAGCAACAGTTTTTTTGACACGTCCGCGTCATACACACATAAAAACGCACAACTTGTAACAAACCTGCAGCAGACTTGCTACAAGCACAGAGTAGAGATCATACAGAGGTGTAACGGGTGTACCCACTTCTTTTTGTGCGTGCCTTCAGACGCTTGGCGAGCATGCGCAGTTAAAGTGCACGACTCAAGATGGTGGCTCGCTTTTAATTGCAGTTTACCTTTTAAAGGTGAGTAAAAATGCAAAAGACCTTAAGATTGTGAAACTTTAAAGAGCCGAAAATGTTGGGAGCTTCGGGAATGTTGGGAACTTGGAATGGGGGGAACTTGCCGAGCATGCGCAGTTGCTCCTTGCCTGGCCGCCTGAAATCAGGTGGGTACACAAAAACGTAAGTCTCCCAAGTGTTTACGACAGCCCGTTCCACCTCTGTATGATCTCTACTCTGTGCTACAAGTCTGCATCAACAACTTGGCAACAAGATGGGAGATTTTTACGTGTGTAGATTAAGCATATCTTAAAGTCCCTATTATTCATATGACTCGTAACCTATCAGACCCTCTGTACACGCGTTTGTTGATTTGACGTTTATAAACTTCTCTAGCCAATACTTACAATCTTTTATAACTGCATGAAGTTTCAACAATTCCTCAGCACAAGATGGCCCCTCGCTCCCGTGTTTTCTATATGATACAGTCTCACATTGAATGGCCTTCGAAAATCTTGATAAAATGTCATCGTCCATATGTATATATTTGGAGTCCTTTTCATTCCTTGGACGCCTTTTACGTGTTTGCGAAGTAGAGCTATTTATTACTCCTTTTATAAGAAATATTGAGATTACAGTTAAAACGCTAGCTGCTCCTATGCCGATGTTAAAAAGTGCGCTTTGCACCTGCTCATAAAAAGAAGCCATGTTTGTGTTTATTTGATCCCACTGAAAGCGCTTGAGTTTTATTAAGGTAGCTCCGTGTGGTCGTATCTACCGTCATTTGCATCAGTCTATGGACATGTGACAACTTCAACGTTTGCAAACATTAGCTCAGCCAATGAGCGCAAGGCCTAGCTAAACCCGATTGTCAAATGGTTCGCCTCGCTTGCGTGGACCGCGGGCCACGCAGGGTACATCAAATGAATGTCCATGCAACAGACAACAGAATAAAGATGGAACCGACACTTTTCAGCAAGATTTTGTATGTCCGTCTAATCCTTTTTATATCTTTTATTTCAGAACGGTCAATTGGCTTCATCAAATGATCTCAACAGCCCCTGTTTCAAGGGGATGATTATTGGTGTTGCGATTGGAGTGATCTGCACTATTATAATCAGCGCTTTGATATATATTGCAGTCAGGTCAGGAATTCTCGCTCTTTCCTTTTTCTTCCTTTCGTATTTCTTTCTATCCTTTATTCCTTTTCCTCATTTCTTTCTTCCTTCTAGCCTATCATCTTTATTTCTTCTTCCATTTTTTCCTACTCTCCATCTTTTTTCTTCATTTCCTTCTATCCATATATCCTTCCTTCCTTCCTTCCTTCCTTCCTTTCCTTCCTTCCTTCCTTCCTTCCTTCCTTCCTTCCTTCCCTTCCTTCCTTCCTTCCTTCCTTCCTTCCTTCCTCCCTCCCTTCCTTCCTTCCTCCCTTCCTTCCTTCCTTCCCTTCCTTCCTTCCTTCCTTCCTTCCCTTCCTTCCCTCCTTCCTGTATCGAAATCTATTACTGTATATTTTGTTATTTCTTCATTATATCACTACCTTAAATATAAATACTAGATACAAATTTGCTCTTTCGTCCATGTTGATTTTACTATCGAGGGGCATTTCACTCTGCTCAAAAAGGGTGTAGGGAATTTTATACTCTTAAAGCCTGGTTCCATTTAGTCGTAACGCTCGTGAACATATCAAGTTGGCCGATGTGATTGAATGCCGATATGATATACCTCTGCAATCATCAAAGACTGATTTGCATTGTTTGCATGGAGCACACAAACGACAAGATAGATACAGACTATTTCAGATCGTCGAACATGACTTGATCACGACAGTTATGACCAAATGGAACCAGGATTTACTAGATTTCTTGTACAATTTGGGATTTTTATATCATAAATCCTCGTTTCATTTTGTTTTTTTCAAATTTAACGATTCAGCTGGCTCCGTCCACACGGAATCGGATAAATGCGGAACTGTACTCAAATTTGCTTTTGCGTACAAAGGCAAAATCTGCTCGCAACAGACTTGTAGTCTATGCGTTCATACGAATTCGCGTGTGGAACTGGGCGATTTTGATTTTTGAGTACTATTCCGAATTCATCCGGCGCCGGGAGAAACGAGGCTCACACGATCCGATTTGTCGGATCCTCCTGACGTATGTGATTTCACACAATACAGTAATACACTTTTCGCCAGGTATGAGCCAATAGCCTTACTCTTGTCGGCAAATCCAGTGAATTTCATACGTCAAGAGGAGAATCGGATCCGACAAATCCGATCGTGGGAGTAGACCTTCAGTCGTTACATTTCAATCATTAATTTATCATGAATCTATCAGATAGGGAGTTAACTATCGTCGTTCATTAATCTGAAGTAGATAGGGTTTAGGTGCAAGTGTCAGTCGGTACTCTCCATTAAAATCATTAACATTTTCATTGTTAACTAAACGCAGTTGGAAACGTTTAACTATTGCGGCAAAAAACACAAATATTTCATCTTTTGCCAATCTTTCGCCTAAACACGACCGTCCGCCCGTCGAGAACGGAATAAAACTTTCATGTCTTGGTACGAAAAAGTTCCCGTTTTGGTCTAAAAATCTCCGGGGATTAAACTCGTATGGTGCTTTCCAGTACTTCGGATCGTGATGAATTCCCCATAAATTTACAAATACAAAAGTCCCCTTGGGAATATTGAACTCACGAAGTTGGGTGTCTTGTGTCGTCGAGTGAGGCAGGGAGACTGGCACGACACAGCTCATGCGTAGTACTTCATATAAGGCAGCGTTTAATGTCGGGAGTTTATCCCTATCCTCCAAACTCGGTAAACGATCTTTACCGACAACGGCGTCTATTTCCGACTGTATCACGATCTGCCAATCGGGATGTGCCGCCACTAACATTAGTGCCCAACTTAACGTATTGGCGATTGTCTCAAATGCAGCGCCTACTAAATCAGCCAACACATAAACCAGGTCCTTCTCTGTAATTAATGAGCCCGCGTCCGTAGCCCCTTTATTGTACAGCGGTAGGTTATCCAATAATGCATCAGTAAGACTCCGTGGCGTGCCAGGTACTCTACTTCGTGTAGTAGAAATATAAAATCGCTCGTGCATGGCAACAAAATCTTGAAACATTTTTCGCATTTTGGAAAAATCACCAATAGGTAACATTTGCAACCATGGAATTATATCAGATAGATTTACAGGGCTGGTATTTTTAGTAAAATCCTCGACCATTTCAACGACCTCTTGAGGTTCTGGGCCATTAAATTCGAAATCTGCATCGAAGAATGATTTCAGTATAATATTTGCTGCTAAAAGCCTCAACAAGTCCTTTGGGTGAAAGGGTTCGTTTTGAATTTTCTCAAATTCACCTAAAAGTTTCAAAGCTTCCTTATTCAAAATGGCGTCTAGATTTTTGGTCTCGTAAAAGGTGCGGTGCAAAGATCGGATCGCCAATTTTCGTTGTCGTTCGTATTTCGGAGTTTGATCTATAAATAGAATCCCAAGACCGGCTCGGACTTCGGTGAACGAGTAGAGTTGCGGTCGTCCGCCGTACACTCGCGATCGCTTCACGAGGGTTTCACGAACACTCTCGATACTGTTTAGAACAATAGAGTTGTAACTTCCGAAGGTGATCGTAAAGATGTCGCCATATTG
This sequence comes from Trachythela sp. YZ-2020, assembly GCA_016169945.1. Lineage (NCBI taxonomy): Eukaryota > Metazoa > Cnidaria > Anthozoa > Malacalcyonacea > Clavulariidae > Trachythela > Trachythela sp. YZ-2020. The sequence continues at coordinate 1,549,226 of JADLSH010000098.1, read as the reverse complement.
TCGGGAGAGCTTCGTCAGTGAGAGGTGAGGGTTGAAACCAAGCCAAAACAGGGAGCCTAAAAAACAAGATGTTTTTAATGCTAAATTACTTCACTAACTATATCAGTTGTTCTTCCTAGAAGTCCGGTAAGTGCTATCCATAATTGGTCTAGCGCTACTTACTAGAGCAGGAAACCTAAACTAACTTTACTTATACTGGATAGCTGTATCGTATTAGCTCTGTTTAATTCTCCCTAGAAGTAAAATAAGGATCATCCCTTGTTAGTCCAGTGTTGCTATAGGAGGAATTACCATTTCCTCCAGTAGTAACACTGGGCCAATATGAGGCCTTACTGGCCACTTGGAAGAACAGTTTATCCGGAACTGATAGAATTATCTCGTATGAACGTTTAGTTTAGCCGTTAGGTTCCCCCCTGTATTGAAAGTAGAGCAACAGAGGATGGCCTTTACTGTACCTCTACCGAGAACAATTTAGACCGAACTGGTAGAACTATCCAGCAAAAATTAATTAAGTTCACACAATACAGAAACAACTACAGTTTGCGCCAGGTATGAGCCTTACTCTTGTCTGCAAATCCAGTGAATCACATACGTCAAGAGGAGAATTGGATCGTGTGAACAAGCCTTTATAATGATCCTTCTCGAAATTATCTATAAATACCTATAATAGGCAAGCCCCATGGTCCGGGCGGTAATTTCATCCATTGCAATCGCCTTTGAACAACCAAGTGAATAATATACACTGTGACTAGGGTCAAGACTGACCAAACTATCCACTTGCTAATACCGAAATCCCAATCCATTTATAATACACTCTAATACATGGTTATAACTTTACCAAAGCTGAATTGTTTAGACAGTCTACGTTCAAAGTCTGTTATCAAAGTTACGCAACATACAACTCGTATGACACAAATACATAATAGAAAATATTAAAATTTTGAAATAATTCATACTTGATTGATTGTTTAGTTATGTTGATTTATTGTGTGGGCTGCAGCCCCCTGCTAACGGAAACAAACGATTCTTTTTAGAAAAGAGAACTTTAGCGATAAAAGAAATTTAGCGATAAAAGTGTATATACACAACTAGTTATTATTCTCTTTGAAACTTTTGAAGTTATTTCGGATATTTCAAGCTAGGCCCTAGTGCTCTACAAAGAATTATTTTCATGTAAAAATTGAAAAAAATATTCAGATTATTTCATACGAATTTGGGATTTGTCTTTGTAATAGAGTTCTATTAATTTGTACACATACAGCTAATCAATTAAGCCAAAGCAAGGTTGTCCTTTGAAGTCAAAACTCAAAACCTCGGTAATGCCAGCAACAAAACTGCAGCAACTTGCCACAAAATGTTCACACATAAGTTACAACAACCAGGACAACAATCGTGAACACTTTTATATAACATGCGTTGAAATCAGCTTATTTCATCAAAATTAATTAACCGGTAAAGCAGCATATTTTCCTTTACCATTAAAATATCTTTATACTAATTTTGAAGTAATTTATGCATATATTTGAAGCACGTTAATTCATGTTGCGATTATAAAAGTTGTAAATTTCTTAAGATTATTTCATTACAATTTCATAGTAAGCAGCATATTTTCTTTAAAAAAATAGGTGTAGATGTGGCAGATATGAATGTCTTTGTGCTAATCGGGGCTAATTTAAACCCAGGCTTTAGCACATACATAATACTATTTCCGAGTGTTTTAATCGGGCAACCGATAGTGGTTGAAGCCCTGAGGTACGCTAAACCATATCTTGGGTTTATCCCACAAGTTACTATGATCAAAACATAATTAAGTAACTCCTAAATAAAGACTAACTTATTCCGAGGGGACGTTACATCACAAAGACCTTTCACATTAGCTTCTCTTTGAAATTAACTCGTCCACATAAACCGCCTCCGAGAGGAAGGCAGTACATTGACCACACCTCGAAACAATTGGCGATAGTTTGTGTAAATTGAGCTTAATTACCATCAGTAAAAAGTCATTTAAGGCTATGTGCTTTAAACATCATCCTTTATTGGTCCAGTGTTACTATAGAAGGAAACCTATAATCTAAATTAAAAATTGACAATTTTTATACGGATAGCTCTATCAGTTCTAAACTGCTTTCCTTAGAGTTCCAGTAAGGGCCATCCTTTGTTGGTCCAGTGTTACTATACAGGAGGAAACCTAAATTAAACTAACTTTATACTGGAGGTGGAGAGTAAGGAAACCCCTTATTGCTCCAGTGTCAGTGTTACTACAACAGGACACCTAAACTAAACCAATTTTATCAACACTGGATATAGCTCTCTCAGTTTTAAACTGATGTCCGTAAAAGTCCACACTAAGTCCATGCTTAATTATTTCAGTGTTACTACAGGCGGAAAGCAGAGCACCCGAAGGAAACCTTCAGTGTTATATACTGCAAATACTTTCTATAGTGTAAATGAATCTATGAATTGAATCCTAGTTGGAAATAGTATGGAAATCCAGGCAATTGCCTGCAAATAGTGTGGATATATATATTTTGTGTGGATATATTGACTATGGTTTTATTGCTGAAAATATTATTTCCATAGACAAATATAGTGTGGATTTCAAATATGTTTTGGTGATCAGTCAAATACTAGTTTAAAATCATACTAAAGTCTTATTTCATTCGAATAATCCATTCAGTATATTTCGAACGGTCAAATCAACCATTTCGAAAATGAAACATTAAAAAGGAAGTTTTAAAAACATCCGTTCATCATTCTTCAAATGCGTCATTCAACACAGCCACAGCAACGATACGACACAACAAAATTTCAGTAAAATCCTATTTGGTCATTTCTGGTCGGAATGATACAAAAAGGTATCATTGGAAAGCTAAAGGGCTAATATTTCTAGGTAGACTACAAGTAAAACCTTAAATCGAACAGTTTAAGCTTTATACTTATAGCCCTTGGAAGTTGAATAACATTTTTTGATAAAATCTCTTTTACTTATCGCTTTCAAATGACGCAATGTTAAAATGAAGATAATTATTCATAAGCCAACTATATTTAGTCATATCCGGCAACATTAATATATAAAGAAGTTTGTAGCAGCTGGTGTCATTATTTTGAAAGTATTTGGCAACGTGTACGCATCTTTGAGTTCCAGTTGAAACGTATATTGTGCATTTTCTATTTGAAACTTACCGGTAAGTAACCCTATTCGGACCTTTTTAAGAAGTATTCTGTTTAACTTTTATATCAACTATATTTTAACGTGCGTTGTAAAGATCTATGACTTCATCAAAGCGATTCAAGCTAACTACAGACCATTTTCAAAACTTCTGTAGCGTATACAGTTATACACACATAGCCTCGACTTCATTCTTTTGAAAACAGACAGAAACTTCAAACATTACGTAAGACTGCATAAAATTCAAAATAAATCAAAGAATGAAGTCAAGGTTATGTGCGAGTTCTGTCATGATAGTGTTTTGAACTATTTATGAATTTTACAATTTATACATACAGCACTTAAAATGTAACACTGCTATTAGCTTGGTACCAGTATTATTATATAGAGTACTATTTTTCTCTTATATTAACTATTGATATTTTCTTTGTTTAGATCTACCCTATGACTTCGCCAAAGCCAAAACGTATCAAGTTAACCATAGTGGGTGATGGCTCAACTGGCAAGACCTGTTTACTGATGGTCTTTAAAGATGAGGAATTCCCTTCAGATTACGTGCCGACAGTATTTGGGTCTTACGTGAAGGAGTTAACATACGACAGCAAGCCTATCGAGCTCGCATTTTGGGATACCGCTGGCCAGGAGGATTACGACAGCATACGCCCATTGTCCTACCCCGATACTGATGTCATCCTGCTTTGCTATTCTATAGACATTCGCGAAAGTTTCGATAATATTTTAACAAAATGGCACACAGAATTGAAATGGTACTGTCCCAGAGTACCTGTTATATTAGTTGGCTTGAAAAAGGACTTGCGAACCGAGGCAGCACGATACTCTGACATTGAAAACGCGGGAAATGAGACTGATTTCGTTTCGTTTGAGGAAGGAAAAAAGACGGCAGAGCAAATAGGAGCGGCTGATTTTCTGGAGTGCTCGTCACTGAAGCGGGAAGGCGTCAACGAAGTTTTCGACAGCGCCATTAAAGCCACCTTGAAGGACAGAAAGAAGATGAAATACCGCCTTCGAAAATACGTCTGTTTTCTTCCGGTATAAAACTGGTTTGGCAAACCTGAATAACTTGGTTTAAACCGAGCCATTTATGCAGACAGGTCTGGAACTAGGTTGGGCTTGAACCTCAAAAACTTGGATTTCTGAAGGAGAGTAGCTGCGATTTGCTCCCAAGGCTTTGGTCTTGCAAACTGAATTATTAATATTTAATAATGGCAACATAAAACATGTTTTAACTTAGAGTGGCTGCTATTGAACATGGGTGAAATAAAAGTGTTGGTGTGATACAAAGACGATGCTTTGAAAACCCGCTGCTTATTTGACCCATAGTAAATGTAAATTGTATATAGCTTAAGAGGTCGACGCTAATAGTGTAAAAATGATATAGTTAAATTAAATATACATATATAAATTGTATATTGCATAGGCATTGCATCAATTGCTGCTGTAAGAAGAAGCAGAAAACAAAATTCCGTCCAAACTCTTGGGCTCTCAATGACAACACATCCAAGATATTTATATATATTATCCGTATATTACTTACTGAACTACTTTTATTATCTGCATTGAAATCTATTACTGTATATTTTGTTATTTCTTCATTATATCACTACCTTAAATATAAATACTACATACAAATTTGCTCTTTCGTCCATGTTGATTTTACTCTTAAGGCTAGTTCTCATATGTCGCCGATGGTCGGCGATTTACACACCAATGACCACCGACAATGGACATCGCCGATTCTTGCGACATATGAGAACTAGGCCTTAGCATGATCATTATCGAGGGGCATTTCACTCTGCTCAAAAAGGGTGTAGGGAATTTTATACTCTTAAAGCCTGGTTTCATTTAGTCGTAACGCTCGTGAACATATCAAGTTGGCCGATGTAATTGAATGCCGATATGATATACCTCTGCAATCATCAAAGACTGATTTGCATTGTTTGCATGGAGCACACAAACGACAAGATTGATGTAGACTATTTTACACCGTCGAACATGACTTGGTCACGACAGTTATGACCAAATGGAACCAAGATTTACTAGATTTCTTGGACAATTTTGGATTTTTGCGGATTATCAAGATTTATCCCAACGATTATCATAAATCCTGGTTTCATTTTGTTTTTTTCAAATTTAACGATTCAGCTGGCTCCGTCCACACGGGATCGGATGAATTCGGAACTGTACTCAAATTTGCTCGGCTTTTGCGTACAAAGGCAAAATCTGCTCGCAACAGACTTGTAGCAAGCTAGCTTGTCACCAAGTTGTAGCAATGTTGTCATCTTATCAAGTTGCTACAAGATTGTCACTCACAACATGTTAACAAGTTGTTGAATTACAGGACGATAATAAGTTATTGGAACAACTTGCAACAAGTCTGTTGAGTCAACAACCTTGTACCAAATTGTCAACAGCAAAAATAGGTATGAGCCAATAGCCTTACTCTTGTCTGCAAATCCAGTAAATCACATACGTCAAGAGGAGAATTGGATCGTGTGAACAAGCCTTTATAATGATCCTTCTCGAAATTATCTATAAATACCTATAATAGGCAAGCCCCATGGTCCGGGCAGTAATTTCATCCATTGCAATCGCCTTTGAACAACCAAGTGAATAATATACACTGTGACTAGGGTCAAGACTGACCAAACTACCCACTTGCTTATACCGAAATCCCAACCATTTATAATACACTCTAATACATGGTTATAACATTACCAAAGCTGAATTGTTTAGACAGTCTACATTCAAAGTCTGTTATCAAAGTTACGCAACATACAACTCGTATGACACAAATACATAATAGAAAATATTAAAATTTTGAAATAATTCATACTTGATTGATTGTTTAGTTATGTTGATTTATTGTGTGGGCTGCAGCCCGCTGCTAACGGAAACAAACGATTATTTTTAGAAAAGAGAACTTTAATTTAGCGATAAAAGTGTATATACACAACCAGTTATTATTCTCTTTGAAACTTTTGAAGTTATTTCGGATATTTCAAGCTAGGCCCTAGTGCCCTACAAAGAATTATTTTCATGTAAAAATTGAAAAAAATATTCAGATTATTTCATACGAATGTGGCATTTTTCTTTGTAATAAAGTTCGATTAATTTGTACACATACAGCTAATCAATTAAGCCAAAGCAAGGTTGTCCTTTGAAATCAAAACTCAAAACCTCGGCACCTAAAGGTGAAGTAATGCCAGCAACAAAACTGCAGCAACTTGCCACAACATGTTCACACATAAGTTAGAACAACCAGGACAACAATCGTGAACACTTTTACATAACATGCGTTGAAATCAGATTACTTCATCAAAATTAATCGGTAAAGCAGCATATTTTCCTTTACCATTAAAATATCTTTATACTAATTTTGAAGTAATTTATGCATATATTTGAAGCACGTTAATTCATGTTGCGATTATAAAAGTTGTAAATTTCTTAATATTATTTCACTACAATTTTCATAGTAAGCAGCATATTTTCTTTAAAATAGGTGTAGATGTGGCAGATATGAATGTCTTTGTGCTATTCGGGGCTAATTTATGCATACATTTGAAACATCCTAATTGCAGGTTGTAAATTACTGCATTTTCTGTTACCATAGTAATAGATTCGAAACTAATAAATTCTCAAACTTCTGAAAAAGTAAGGAAAATGGAGACAACTTAATATGCGTGGTTCTAGTGTAGGTAGCGATAATCGATTTACTTGAGGGTTTGCTGGATCAAATTACCTGAAAAATATAATAAGAACTTCGACGTTTCGAGCGAAGGCCCTTCGTCTGGAGGTTAGTAGCCAGATGAAGACCCTATGAAGGCACTTCGTCTGGAGGTTAGTAGCCAGATGAAGGCTCTTCGTCTGGAGGTTAGTAGCCAGATGAAGGCCCTTCGTCTGGAGGTTAGTACCCAGATGAAGGCTCTTCGTCTGGAGGTTAGTACCCAGATGAAGGCCCTTCGTCTGGAGGTTAGTACCCAGATGAAGGCCCTTCGTCTGGAGGTTAGTAGCAAGATGAAGGACCTTCGTCTGGAGGTTAGTAGCAAGATGAAGGCTCTTCGTCTGGAGGTTAGTAGCAAGATGAAGGACCTTCGTCTGGAGATTAGTAGCAAGATGAAGGACCTTCGTCTGGAGGTTAGTAGCAAGATGAAGGCCCTTCGTCTGGAGGTTAGTACCCAGATGAAGGCTCTTCGTCTGGAGGTTAGTACCCAGATGAAGGCCCTTCGTCTGGAGGTTAGTAGCAAGATGAAGGACCTTCGTCTGGAGGTTAGTAGCAAGATGAAGGCTCTTCGTCTGGAGGTTAGTAGCAAGATGAAGGACCTTCGTCTGGAGGTTAGTAGCAAGATGAAGGACCTTCGTCTGGAGGTTAGTAGCCAGATGAAGGCCCTTCGTCTGGAGGTTAGTACCCAGATGAAGGCCCTTCGTCTGGAGGTTAGTAGCCAGATGAAGGGCCTTCGTCTGGAGGTTAGTAGCCAGATGAAGGCTCTTCGTCTGGAGGTTAGTAGCAAGATGAAGGGCCTTCGTCTGGAGGTTAGTAGCCAGATGAAGGCCCTTCGTCTGGAGGTTAGTAGCCAGATGAAGGCTCTTCGTCTGGAGGTTAGTAGCCAGATGAAGGCCCTTCGTCTGGAGGTTAGTAGCCAGATGAAGGCTCTTCGTCTGGAGGTTAGTAGCAAGATGAAGGACCTTCGTCTGGAGGTTAGTAGCCAGATGAAGGCCCTTCGTCTGGAGGTTAGTAGCCAGATGAAGGCCCTTCGTCTGGAGGTTAGTAGCCAGATGAAGGGCCTTCGTCTGGAGGTTAGTAGCAAGATGAAGGCCCTTCGTCTGGAGGTTAGTAGCCAGATGAAGGCCCTTCGTCTGGAGGTTAGTAGCAAGATGAAGGGCATTCGTCTGGAGGTTAGTAGCAAGATGAAGGGCCTTCGTCTGGAGGTTAGTAGCCAGATGAAGGCCCTTCGTCTGGAGGTTAGTAGCCAGATGAAGGGCCTTCGTCTGGAGGTTAGTAGCCAGATGAAGGACCTTCGTCTGGAGGTTAGTAGCCAGATGAAGGGCCTTCGTCTGGAGGTTAGTAGCAAGATGAAGGCCCTTCGTCTGGAGGTTAGTAGCCAGATGAAGGGCCTTCGTCTGGAGGTTAGTAGCCAGATGAAGGCCCTTCGTCTGGAGGTTAGTACCCAGATGAAGGGCCTTCGTCTGGAGGTTAGTGGCAAGATGAAGGCCCTTCGTCTGGAGGTTAGTAGCAAGATGAAGGCTCTTCGTCTGGAGGTTAGTAGCCAGATGAAGGGCCTTCGTCTGGAGGTTAGTAGCCAGATGAAGGCTCTTCGTCTGGAGGTTAGTAGCAAGATGAAGGCTCTTCGTCTGGAGGTTAGTAGCCAGATGAAGGACCTTCGTCTGGAGGTTAGTAGCAAGATGAAGGCTCTTCGTCTGGAGGTTAGTAGCCAGATGAAGGGCCTTCGTCTGGAGGTTAGTAGCCAGATGAAGGACCTTCGTCTGGAGGTTAGTAGCAAGATGAAGGACCTTCGTCTGGAGGTTAGTAGCAAGATGAAGGCCCTTCGTCTGGAGGTTAGTAGCCAGATGAAGGGCCTTCGTCTGGAGGTTAGTAGCAAGATGAAGGGCCTTCGTCTGGAGGTTAGTAGCAAGATGAAGGGCCTTCGTCTGGAGGTTAGTAGCAAGATGAAGGACCTTCGTCTGGAGGTTAGTAGCCAGATGAAGGCTCTTCCTCTGGAGGTTAGTAGCAAGATGAAGGACCTTCGTCTGGAGGTTAGTAGCCAGATGAAGGGCCTTCGTCTGGAGGTTAGTAGCAAGATGAAGGCTCTTCCTCTGGAGGTTAGTAGCAAGATGAAGGACCTTCGTCTGGAGGTTAGTAGCCAGATGAAGGGCCTTCGTTTGGAGGTTAGTAGCCAGATGAAGGGCCTTCGCTCGAAACGTCGAAGTTCTTGTTATATTTTTCAGGTAGTTTGATCTTACAAACCCTCAAGACAACTTAATAACTTCGTTCTCAGCGCCCTTTCCGTGTCCGAAAGCATCCTGGTTGTTTCTGGTAACGCGATTCCCTAGACTTGCCACAAGTAATGACGTCATTTGAAAAGGACTTTCCGAAAGCCTAGCGATCTCCAGATTTTGACAGTAAAGCAATTTGTTGTGTTGTATTAAATTAGAGAGAGTAAAAAATTGTTAATTATAAACCAGAACTTACATTTTACGTACTACCTTTCAACATCCTTACACTGAAAAGCACCAATTATATACTATTATAGAATAGCTTGGTCAGTCTACATCGTCCCACAATCATATTTGTAAGGCTTGTCGTATAAGTGGCTTAGATATTCCGTGTTTATAAATCTGATTTCCATTTGGTCGTAACTGTCGTAACCAAGTCATTTTCGACGATGTCAAATAGTCTGCATCTATCTCGCCGTTTGTATGCTCTATGTAAATCAGTCTTCACTGATTGTAGAGATATATCGACACTCTATTACATCGGTCACCTTGATATGTTCACGACAGTTACGACTGAATGGAAACCAGGCTTTAGCACATACATATACTATTTTCGAGTGTTTTAATCGGGCAACCGATAGTGGTTGAAGCCCTGAGGTACGCTAAACCAGATCTTGGGTTTATCCCACAAGTTACTATGATCAAAACATAATTAAGTAACTCCTAAATAAAGACTAACTTATTCCAAGGGGGCGTTACATCACAAAGACCTTTCACAAGAGCTTCTCTTTGAAATTAACTCCTCCACATAACCGCCTCCGGGAGGAAGGCAGTACATTGGCCACACCTCGAAACAATTGGCGATAGTTTGCGTAAATTGAGCTACCAGTGTTACTATAGAAGGAAACCTATAATCTAAACTAAAAATTGACATTTTTATATACGGATAGCTTTATCAGTTCTGAACTGTTCTTCCTAGAGGTCCAGTAAGGAAACCCCTTATTGATCCAGTGTTACTACAGGTGGAAACCTAAACTAAACTAAATTTATCTATACTGCATGGATAGCTTTATCAGTTCTAAACTGTTCCCCTTAGAGTTCCGGTAAGGGCCATCCTTTGTTGTTCCAGTGTTACTACAGGAGGAACCTAAATTAAACTAACTTTATATTGGATAGCTTAATCAATTATATTTAAACTGTTCTTCCTAGAGGTCCAACAACAGGACACCTAAACTAAACCAATTTTATATAGCTCTCTCAGTTTTAAACTGATGTCCGTAAAAGTCCACACTAAGTTAGCCTACGTCGTTACGTGTTGGGTCTACGACGTAGGCTAACACTAAGTCCATCGTTAATTATTTCAGTGTTACACAATGGCATATTGCAGGAATCGAAGTATCGAACCCATTTCTGCAAAAGTAAAAGACACACACACCCCCTTAAAGAATCGTCTAGATAAGACTATCGAAAAGTTTCTCTGGCTGCTTAACAAAAGTGTGTCAAGATAAAAGTGTGTCAATTTGTTCAAATAGACGTCTTTGAGTCAAAATTTGACCAGGCTATACACATGATCACATGAGAGATTTTCTAGTGTAAATGAACCTAAAAATTCACTGGAAATGTTTTTCATTTCCTAGTTGGAAATAGTATGGAAATCCAGGCAATTCCCTGCAAATAGTGTGGATATTTTGTGTGGATATACTATGGTTTTAGTGCTGAAAATATTTTTTCCATAGACAAACATAGTGTGGATTTCAAATATTTTTTGGTGATCAGTCAAATGCTAGTTTAAAATCATACTAAAGTCTTATTTCATTCGAATAATCCATTATATTTCGAACGGTCAAATCAACCATTTCGAAAATGAAACATTAAAAAGGGAAGTTTTAAAAACATCCGTTCATCATTCTTCAAATGCGTCATTCAACACAGCCACAGCAACGACACAACAAAATGGCAATTTTCAGTAAAATCCTATTGGTCATTTCTGGTCGGAATGTAATTGGAAAGCTAAAGGGCTAATCTTTCTAAGTAGACTACAAGTAAACCCTTAAATCAAACAGTTTAAGCTTTATACTTATAGCCCGTTGAAGTTGAATAACATTTTTTGATAAAATCTCTTTTACTTATCGCTTTGAAATGACGCAATGTTAAAATGAAGATAATTATTCATAAGCCAACTATATTTATTCATATCCGGCAACATTAATATATAAAGAAGTTTGCAGCAGCTGGTGTCATTATTTTGAAAGTATTTGGCAACGTGTACGCATCTTTGAGTTGAAACGTATATTGTGCATTTTCTATTTGAAACTTTGAACATATAAGGTATGTGGCAGTATTTCAACTATATAGTTTGTGATTGGTTAAAGATATCTAATATGTTACTAATCTATTGGTTTGAATATTAGTATTATAATATATAGATATATAGACAGCGCCACTGACATATAAAATCATACAAAAATCTTCTTTAAAATTAAATCTTAAACTACAAAATGTGTACGATAAGCTGCCTTGGTTTGGGTCCTAAAACGATTAAAAACCTTTGACGTTTCGAGCGAAGGCTCTTCGTCAAGAAGTTTGTGGCCCTTCCTGACGAGAGGTCTTCGCACGCAACGACGAAGTGTTTAAAATATTTTTCAGGTAGTTCATACACAAACCACGGCAGCTATCTTATTGCGAAAATCTAACAACTGCCATTTGGCCCAATTTAATATATCAACGATTTATTGGTTTGAGAAGTTTACAATTTTTCTCGTTTGGCGTAAATTTGTACATTTAATTTACACGAACAATTTGGCAAACTATATCAGCAGATGTTCTGTATATAAAAAAATATATATTTATAATTAGAATGTTTCACGACACGGCTCATATCTGCTTGCATGTGGTTCGGTAGGGATCATTCTATTATATTCTATCTAAATTTATCTTCTTCCCTGTGGTGATAGACACGTAAAATACACGGACTTAAGTCTTTAAGACAAAGCACAATGCTCTGGATACGACGGAGTAAAATACTAAAGACATGAGAAATATCATAGAACAAACTGCGACGTTTTCAGACGAAAGGCCTTCGCCTTCGGCTTCGCTGGAAACGTGGAAATTTGTTCCATATTTGTCAGGTAGCTAGCGAGCTAGATCCTTAAATCAACATCGCAAACACTATCTACACTGGATTAGAATACAGCTTTCTTTTGACATGAATACCAGTTAGTTAAATAGTGAAATTTAAAGATAACAGTATTACATGATATATCGAATTGTAACAAAATTGTAAAAGTGCACAATTCCTAGTGTTAACTCTTATAAACTCCGATGCTATAGTTATATTCATTTTCAGAGTAAAATATTAACAATATACAATTAGAATCTAGCATTATAATGGCATAAATGTATACAGCTGAAAATTGATAGTTAAAGTTTTAAATTTACATGACATATGATATCGATTACAACAGTATAGTCAGTGGCGGAAATTTCGGTGGGGTGGGGGGGGGGGCGACCGCCCCCCCCCCCAACTTTACGGAAAATTGACAATTTGTCGGAAATTTTGACCTAAAAAGGGCTAAAAACAGCCTATTTTGAGTGTAAATGGGAGGTTTGTCGGAAATTTAGGAGGCTTTGCTCCCCCACCGGAAAACGTGAATTTCTGCAACTGAGTAGAGTGTTCTTTAAAAACGTACACAGTTTAACTTTAAAGCCAGTTTTATATTATATGGCTCATACTCATTTTCAAAGAGCTTTTACAAGATTTTGTGACTTCAAAATGTTTTTCTCAAATATTGTTTTTGTCCGCTGAACTTATAATGAATATTAATGATCAATATTGTGCTTTCGACATGATTAATTTATATTTCAAGAAGGTGTGTTGTTTAAATTAGTTTTTTCTCGCCCACAGCGAAACGCTAAACTACAATGATAGCATATTTCTAGTCAAGGCTTAGCGATTTACATGCGTATATAAGGCACTAGTTATACTTGCGAATATATATTCTGACTTGAAACTGACACGAAACTATTCTCAGAGAACTGCATACAGGATCAAACATCGATCACAGAACCAGAGCCACTCAGAGGTGAAAGGCACATGCGCAGCACTATAACCACTGCGCATCGCTGCCACCAACATCCCTTTACTAGCAAAAATGTTGTTAACGAAGCCAAAGGCAAAGACCCAAAATACATGATTGGACATTCATATCCAGACTGGTAATTGACCTTTAAATTATTTAACTTACATATATGCATGTTGCAGGTTGCATGTTGATCTGTTAATTGAATCATACATACTACAAGTAATGTTATAGACATTTTTCATGAAAATGGCGACCAAAATGCTGGCTCATCCTAAGCACACAAAACGAAAAACATATGCCATATGGCCTGTTTGATTTCCAATTTTTTAGCACAGAAAGGCAATTTACTCCTTGACAATGAGTCATGTTTCTATTTTTAACTATGACCCTACAACAGAACATAAGTCATAACACAGCTCGCACTTCACTAATTATTTGGCTCGAGATCTGACTAGACTTTACACTGGAGTGAGTTTGATAAGAGGTTCCACAGGTACACCGGAGAGGGAGGGGACAGGCTAAGCCCCTCCATGGCTACGCCCCTGGTGGTCACCTTGGGTGCACTTTTTCTCAGGTATGCCTTCCAATAAATCTGCCATAGTGTGGCAGTGTGTACGGTCGGCATTCGGCTATTTGCCGAACAAAAACAGCAAATGGCCGATTAGTTTTATTCAACAGACATTTTGACCGATCAGATAAAATACACAGTTTTTCTATCTTAAACGTACAATAACAGATACTAAAATGAACAAAAGTCTCTTTGAAGGAAAGAGTGTTAAAGTTCCAAATGCTACGAATGCACTTCAATGCAATTATATGTTGCTTTATAGGACATTTTCATGTAAATATGGCAAATACTTCAATATGAAGTGTTTCATGAGTAATGAGTTATTTGACCAGTACATGTAAAAAAACTATTAAAGGCAAGGTCGACTATCCTTAGCCAATGTCCGAGCAACTGTCTAATTGATCAGACATTTAGTGTCAGACCACAGCGAAATCGTTATAGTGCGCCACTGATCTGCAAAAAAACTGGAGTGAATATCTATTGCATGTATAAGAAAGACGCCGGAAGTCAGCAACGTAATATCGCAGATATAGTCTATCAGTTGCTGTGAATGTTAAAATTATGATATTCCTTGTAATCTTAAACTCGTAATAATAGAGTATGGATCATTGCTATTGAAATATAGCTCAATTGAATATATCTTTTAGGTAAAAAATATGGCCGGAAGTTAGCCATTACTAAGGCGCCACTGTAAATCAATTCCAACGTCTTATAGCAGAAATAGTCTTTCAGTTGCTGTAAATGTTAAAATGGTGATGTTGCTTGCAATCTTAAACTCGTAATCATCATGAGTGTGTATTGAATATATATATATAGATATTGTGCAAAAATATAGCCGGAAGTCGGCCATTGCTAAGGCACCAACGGAAATCCATTCTAACCTATTATGGTATAGAAATCAATTATTGAAGTCGCTTTTTATGTTCAAATGATCATGGTGCTTCCTGCTATCATAAAAACCTAATCCATGTTACATTCAGTTTTATTTTCCCAGCTTTTTATACAGTACAATATCACCGGAAAATGCCAAAATTGGCTGTTTCTCGACGGATCTTTTCAACGAGTCAGATTTTGGCTTAGGGTTAGGTTAAGGGTTAGGTTTTGGATCAAAAAGGCTTTAAGGGTTAGGTTAAGGTTAGGGTTAGGGTTAGGTTAAGGGTTAGGTTTTGGATAAAAAAGGGTTTAAGGGTATTACAAATAGACTAAATACAGCTATTTCAATTAAGGTTGTCACAGACAATAGTCAAATGTACAATATGAGCGCTAAATGAATGATGGGAATAATCATAGTTTTAAATAAGTTTAACACATCAGTAGCCTCGTGGGAATACAAATGGCTACTGAGATACTATATTTGTATTCCCGCGAGGCTACTGATGTGTTAAACATATTTAAAACTATGATTATTCCCATCATTCTTTTAGCGCTCATATTGTACATTTGACTATTGCAACCTTAATTGAAATAGTTGTATATATACTCGGGAATTTGAGGTTATATGTGATATACACTGATATGTACTAAGACTGGATAGAGCATCGTAATACAAAGGCGGTGATATCTATATCGAACAAGGGCCCCTTCGAGAAATGTGATCAAGTCCCTAAAATACTAGCCCTATATTGGGACAGTTTCCTTTCATTGTATTCAACATGTTTTTTCAAAATGCTTTCCGGGGCACGTGTGACATTTGAAGTGCAACACAAGAGACACTTCAAAACCGCTTTCGACTAATATTGTTACTTTCCAGTCGCTGTACATTTTGTTATTGTTTTAAAGAATTGCTATATTGTCTAATACGGAATCAAGGTTTCAATATTAACCTGTCAATTTTTTAATATACTCTCAGTCTGTATGTTAGTCATATTGCATGTTTAAGCACACAATTATTATCGTTTTTACTCGGTTTTAGTATCATTTTGGTTCAGGTATATAAAGTGCTAAGCGCATTAGAAGTGAAAAATGACGTCCATTTGAAAAAGACTTTGCGAAAGTCTAAGTGCATGTGCCCTTCTAAGGAGAATTGACAGTTTAGAGGCATGTTTGTCGGATCCAATTCTCCTCTTGACGTATGTGATTTACTGAATTTGCTGACAAGAGTAAGGCTATTGTCTCATACCTGGCGATGAGTGTAGTTGTTACTGTATTGTGTGAAATCACATATACATCGGGAGAATCGGATCCGAAAAATCGGATCGTGTGAGCAGGTCTTAGAACTGATACAGCTATCCAATGTATTGTAAAGTTAATTTTAGCCTATAGTTTAGTTCCAATCTGAACTCTTTTTGTTTCACTTTAAAATAAAAGTATAATGCATATAGTGGTATAATAAAGTAAATTTATTGCATCTTACATATATTGGCCATGTTTCCAATCGCATCCCTAATGAGTTTTGTGAGTGTTTTGAACTACTGTAATGAAATTCATTTTACAACATTTTACAACCACTGCTATGTGCTTTATTAAGGGTCTTAATGGATCTGCGCATGTCAGTTGTCAGCTAAACTTCAAGCCGGCAATTGTCAGTTTGCAGTATTATAATTTTTAAGATATCATGAAGTTCCAAATTGCTGTAAAATTTCTGTTTCATCATTTATTAGCAATTATTCTGTAGAACTTCTGTAGCGTATACAATTATCTACGCATAGCTTCTTTTGAAAACAGACAGAAACTTCAAACATTACGTAAGACTGCATAAAATTCAAAATAAATCAAAGAATGAAGTCAAGGTTATGTGCGAGTTCTGTCATGATAGTGTTTTGAACTATTTATGAATTTTACAATTTATACATACAGCACTTAAAATGTAACACTGCTATTAGCTTGGTACCAGTATTATTATATAGAGTACTATTTTTCTCTTAGATTTTGTTGGCATCTCACTCGATTGAATAATAATTGAAGGGTTTTGTAGATGGAAAATTATTGAGTGTAAATTATATACATTTATTAGACCTAACCAGGAACAGCTGCGAAAAATGGAACTATAGGTCCCTGGCAGGAATCGAACCTGCGGCCTTGCGATTCCGGTGGAGCGCTCTAACCAACTGAGCTACAGAGTCCAGTTGTCGAGCTCTAACCACAAGTTCGTGTATATATACTAGGGTACTGCTATGTTAAGTTGTGGGTAAATATCTATATGTATATAATTTACACTCAATAATTTTCCATCTACAAAACCCTTCAATTATCTTTCTCTTATATTAACTATTGATATTTTTCTTTGTTTAGATCTGCCCAATGACTTCGCCAAAGCCAAAACGTATCAAGTTAACCATAGTGGGTGATGGCTCAACTGGCAAGACCTGTTTACTGATGGTCTTTAAAGATGAGGAATTCCCTTCAGATTACGTGCCGACAGTATTTGAGAATTACGTGAAGTACTTAACATACGACAGCAGGCCTATCGAGCTCGTATTATGGGATACCGCTGGCCAGGAGGATTACGACAGCATACGCCCATTGTCCTACCCAGAAACTGATGTCATCCTGCTCTGCTATTCTATAGACATTCGCGAAAGTTTCGATAATATTTTAACAAAATGGCACACAGAATTGAAATGGTACATTCCCAGAGTACCTGTTATATTAGTTGGCTTGAAAAAGGACTTGCGAACCGAGGCAGCACGACACTCTGACATTGAAAACGCAAATGAGACTGATTTCGTTTCGTTTGAGGAAGGAAAAAAGACGGCAGAGCAAATAGGAGTGGCTGATTTTCTGGAGTGCTCGTCACTGAAGCGGGAAGGCGTCAATGAAGTTTTCGACAGCGCCATTAAAGCCACCTTGAAGGGCAGAAAGAAGATGAAATACCGCCTTCGAAAATACGTCTGTTTTATTCCGGTATAAAACTGGTTTGGCAAACCTGAATAACTTGGTTAAACCGAGCTATTAATGCGGACAGGTCTGGAACTAGGTTAGGCTTGAACATGAAAAACTTGGATATTCTTGTTTTCTGAAGGAGAGTAGCTGCGATTCGCTCCCAAGGCTTTGGTCTTGCAAACTGAATTATTAATATTTAATAATGGCAACATAAAACATGTTTTAACTTAGAGTGGTGAAATAAAAATGTGGGTGTGATACAAAGACGATGCTTTGAAAACCCGCTGCTTATTTGACCCATAGTAAATGTAAATTGTATATAGCTTAAGAGGACGCTAATAGTGTAAAAATGATATAGTTAAATTAAATATACATATATAAATTATAAATTTCTGGTATAAAAATATTCAGAAAGAATTTGTGAGGCGTTTAAAATTACGTTTACACGGATGGCATTTACTGGATAACAGTTCGTTTACTTTTCTCTTGTAGTAACGGATCAACGAGGAATGACCCTTACTGGACCTCTAGGGAGAACAGTTTAGAACTGATAGAGCAATAAAAATATATTTTTAATAGTGTAAAATAATATTTTTATTAGCATCCTACCTTAATCGCTGTGTATTGCTTGTAGTCATATTTATGGTGTTTATGTGTACGACAACAAGTTAAGATCATAACATCCATCAATCTACAAAATTATAGAAATTCTGGAGCGTCTGATATGTATGTGCTCTGTGGGGCCGAGATTTAACAGTGTACGTTATCCATTTTAGAGAAGGCAGTTAAATCATAGCAATGCTCCACGCACTTACGTCAAAATTACTTTGTTCGTCTGTGAATTCATTCTTGGCCGTTGTTTCAGTAAGTGCCCACATCTGTTGAAGTTTGCTGGCAATATCGACAACTCTCTTGTTTTCCTCCTTTGTAAAATAGAGTAAAATTAATAAGTTAGAGACTTTTGTTGCACAGAATGAAACTGTCTGGCGTTATAGCCGTGGCATGACGCGTAGTGAATAAGAATAAGTACAACGTATAGTGGGGTGCAATGTCCGCTAATGGTTTAAAAGCACCCTCTTCACGGACACTTAGGAGTTAATATATATACCTCTTGATCATCAATATGTTCACCTTCCACGTTTGAAGAAAGAATGTCTGTAAGATGAGAACTTATCTAAAATATAACAAAAGATTATCAGAAAATATGATTGCAAATATACTTTTAGTTATATATTACGCTAGTGTGCGTCCATCGCAAACGATGATGACCACAAAACACCCTATTTGTGTTTCCTTGAGTGACTTAAAAGGCCAATCTGCGCACTGAATCGCCTTCCACAAGATGGACAAGTGTGGGGAGTGTCCGCAATTTGGGTACTGACTGCGCGCTCTTTTCTTCGCTTTCTCTTGACTTCAGCATCGGCAGTGCACATGGCTTCGGCTTGTGTTGCTCCTTTACAAATGAGACCACGCCAATCTGATAGGTCCTGGGTAGATTGTTCCCATGTTTCTGTGTTAATGTTGAAGGACTGCAGCGAGCATTTGAGTGTGTCCTTGAAGCGCTTACGCTGGTCGCCCTGTGATCTCTTTCCTATTTTCAGTTCGCCATAAAAGAGCTGCTTAGAGATCAGGGGCGGATCCAGGCTCATCTGATAGAGGGGGTGCAGATTTTTCAGGGGGGGTGCAGATTTTTCAGGGAGGGTGCAGATTTTTCAGGGGGGATGCACCCTTCCACCACCAGCGCAAATTATGTCAAAGACGCCATAGATCGTGAAAATTTAAGTATGGACTCGTTGATGCTAACTTTTTGTGGGGGGTGCTGACGTTTTCTAGGGGGGGGTGCTGACGTTTTCTAGGGGGGGTGCTGACGTTTTCTAGGGGGGGTGCTGACGTTTTCTAGGGGGGTGCTGACGTTTTCTAGGGGGGGTGCTGACGTTTTCTAGGGGGGGGTGCTGACGTTTTCTAGGGGGGTGTGCACCCGCATGCACGCACCCCCAGTAGATCCGCCGATGTTAGGGATGCGAGAACCCGACATTCTGCATACGTGACCAGCCCATCTTAAGTGGTGTTTCTCCAGCATGGTGTGAACTGAATGGAGTTTCGCAGAGGCAAGAAACTCCCTTCATTCATTACGTAAACGTTTGCGAAGACGGAATGCGAAGAACGCGTCATTTGGATGCGCAGTCGACGCTATGAATTAGCTTATACAAAAAGCAAAAGGAATATAATGGTTATATAGTGGTATTAGGTACCATTACCTTAGCAGGTGGTGAAAAGCAAAGACTGTCAACGGAAAAGTTTAGCCAGTGCGGCGACGGTTGTCTGAGCACAAATCGAACTAACACAGCATCTTTTATTGGGCAAAGCATCTGGTCAGCTTTAACGCTGAATGGATTTTGGCTTCCTTCTTCACAATGGGGGGATGGCATCAACACAAAATATTTCAAACATATTTTCCATGTGTCATCTGCAGAGTAAACCATAAACTAGGTAAGTTTCAAAGAACTAAAGTTAAGTTGTCACAATGACAGTTCAAAGGCATTCAATCAGGTGTTGGAGTTGAAACAAAAAAATCATAGAGTGTATAATTGAAATATATGTTTGCATACTTGATGTTTTGTATTTGACACTTATGGAAGCTGTGTAATTGTTTACAAACAAGATACAACCAATCTAGAAACATGTCACAAATCTGAGAATTAAACAATTTGCAGATGGTGGTGATGATAGTAATGTTGGTTGTGATGATGATGGTTGCACATGATGACAGTGGTGATGGTGAGGTAATATGATGGTGGTGGTGATGATAATGATGGTGATGATAGTAGTGTTGGTTTGGTGGTGATGATGATGGTGATGATCAATGGTGATGATCAATGGTGGTGATGATGGTAATGATGATAGTGATGATGGTAGTGATGATGATGGTTGTCATGGTGATGGTAATGATGATGCCAGTATGTGATGGTGATGATATTGGTGAAGAAGAGGATGGTGTTGATGATGTATGATGGTGGTGATAATGATAGTGGTGATAATGATAGTGGTGATGATGAAAATAATACCATTGATGATGATAATGGGAAGATGATGATGGTGCTGATGATGGTGTTGATAATGATGGTGACAATGATGGATGATGATGACAATGATGGATGATGATGACAATGATGGATGATGGTGCTGTGGGGAAGATGATTGTGTTGATAATGATTATGAAAGTAAAGTGATGATGTATTGATGGTGGTGGTGATTATGGTGATGTCATGATGAATAGTGTTGGAAAAGACTGTGGTGATGGTTTACATCTATACTGCATAACTCAATATTATGTTGTAACAGTTCATTACATTTATACATCACTCAATGAGATCTTAACATGTTATTGATAAAACAGTCAATATAGTAAAACAATTCATTCATTACATTTACATACTATACCTCAACTGCCTGTCCACCAGGGAATGTAACATCAATAACTGAACATCCAGACTTAAATTCCACCGAAGGATTGCCAACACGTAATGATATAGCTTTCTTTACAATGCATTTTATATACCTGTCCGAATCAGAATCTGCCATATTTTTAGTGTTTTAAAAAATTAATACAAGACGTATACAACACAATTCTAGAGCTATTTTAACACTTTTAAAGACATTTAAGTAGTAACATAGGCAAGCTAAAGACTATAAAAAGCCTTATTCTTAATAAAATTGAATGAAGAAAGCCATTTATACATTTAAAAGTTTTAAAATTTTAGTAAAAACTTTTAATATTGTTTTGAAGTTTTCTAAATATATTCTAAACCAATTCTAAATTTTTCTATACTCATGGAAAACTCCGCTGTACATACATCCATATCTTCGACGTTTTTGTCGTTTTGGGATTTTACCATAATACCTTATATTCACATTAAAAGACATTTCTCAAAGCATTTGAAGCATTCATTTCTTTATCAATTTCTTTGCTACAAAACCTACTTTTACAAAATTTTTAAGTTGCATTTTCGTAGATATAAAATTATAAATGTGTTGCTATATAAAATGCCAATATAAAATTTAGCGAGAACAGCAACGAATATTTTTTCCGGATAAAAAAGGCAAATGCTTTTGTTCGTTTTGCTACGTTGCCTAGCAACAAGCAAAAATAAACATTTTTTATAATAAATTTTGGCAAATTAGGGAAGGCAGAAGAAAAGTATCATAAACACTTTATTTTTGTGCGAAAATTTTAGATCGAAGTGCTCTTGGTTTTTGAATGGATTCCACGGTTTCAAGGGTAGGTTTAAGTACATAATTTTATAAACGATTATGGCCATTTTTACTGTGTTCGTTTGTTAACTTTGCTCCAACGACTTCCAAATTCCAAGATGTAGGGCAAATGACAAAAAGCCTCAAAATATTGTCAAATCATTTAAATATTTGTGAATTATTTACTTTATTTAAAGACTTAAATCGTGAAACACGCACTAAAACAAGAAAATCAATCTAGTAAACAGATTTGTAATGTATAAATTTTCTCTGTCTAACACCAGTTGATTTTACTCCTTGGGAAAGTTGTTGGGGGTAGTAATGGTTTAAAATGTGCCTCCATTGATGAGTAAAACTGTCTGGTTATATACAGGGACACATTTGGGTGTATTACATGTTAACATGGTAAGCCACATTGGGCCCTAGTTAGACATAGCATTATTAATAGTAAGGAAGATGCCTTGCATGGGACGAACTATCGTCTCGTTCGCATCTTTCCTTTTGGGCCACCTACTTTCACTATTATTGTAAATATTTCAGTTGTTATGGTTCCAATAAAGTTGTTAAAATAATGCTCCCCAAATGGTTACTTTACTCTATCTGATATTACTCATAAAGCCTGTTTCCCACTAGGGGAATTGTTTCATGTAGTGAGTTTCATGTAGTGGCAATGTTGAGAAAGAAAAAAAGTCACTAGGCATGAACAAATTCACTTAAACTTATATGACTGTCTATTTGTTTTCTAGTCTGCAGAACTTCAAGCAACAAAACCTGGTAATGGAGCAAGAACTTCAAATTATTATCGCACACAAAACATTCCTGAACGCTTTGATAATCCTGGTATGTAAATTTCATTCTCTCATCTCTTTTTAGTATCTACTGGTGAGAACACACAAACGGTGAATAATTTGGGCAATCCTGTGTTTTCATGCCCAAGGAATATAAATAGTGTAGGCATGGTTCAGACTTCTACGTTAACGGCAAGTGAAGGTGTGTTGGTTTCTCTTGTATCAGTTAATTTGATTAATAAAGATTTTGATTTTCAATGTCCGTTCTTTCATTCACTTCTTTAGATGTATTCCAAGGTTACAATGCTAAGACACAACATCCAATGTACATGACAAGTGCCATGGAATATGGGTAGGTATTATGCATAGGCGGATCTACTGGGGGGTGCAGGGGGGTGCGCACCCCCTAGAAAATGCAGAATCAACAAGTTCATACTGAAATTTTCACGATCTATGGCATTTTTGACATAAATTGCGCTGGTAGAGGAAGGGTGCACCCCCCCGGAAAAATCTGCACCCCCTCTGTCAGATGAGCCTGAATCTGCCCCTGGTATTATGACTGCCTTTCTTGACTGATTACCTGCCTGACTAATTACCTGCCTGCCTGATTAATTACCTGCCTGCCTGATTAATTACCTGCCTGCCTGATGGACTACCTGCCTGCCTGATCATCTGACTGATAACCTGTCTTAATTGATTACCTGCCTGCCAGATTACCTGCCTGCCTGATCATCTGACTGCCTGATCACCTTATTGATAACCTGCCTGACTAATTACCTACTTGCCTGATTACCTGCCTGCCTGACTACCTACTTGCCTTATTACCTGCCTGACTGATTACTTGCCTGCCTGATCTGGCTATATAAAGCCCTGGTCAAACGAGGATGAGAATTGATGAGAATTAGCAAGGGAGAGTTTGCATGACAGTTTCATCAACTCTCATGGCCTGGTCAAACGAGAATTGCATGAGATTTGACTGCATATTACCACACGTACCAGTCAAACGAGGGAAAACTCAAATCAACTCTCATCAAAATTTGAACCAGCACAAAGTTGATGAGAGTTGATGAGAGTGCATGAGAGTTGATGATAGTGCATAAGAGTTGATGAGAGTGCATGAGAGTTGACAAGAGTTGGTGGTGAAACGCGAGCGAGTGTTGCAACTCTCATTGACTCTCATCAACTCTCATCTTCGTTTGACCGGGGCTTCACAGACTGACAGTACTGGCTGACCGACTGCCAATTTACCCACACTAACTGTGGTGCACCATATGTGAAAAATATTCAATGATCTAGATTTTGAAAGGTGTGTTTCATATTTCTAGCTCAAGACAGCCGACGGTCCATACGATGCCAACAACGTTTAATGCAAAGAATCAAAAATTCTCAGAACACCTTGGCACGTGTGGCATGTATAGAGATCACTCCCTCAACACCGCCATGGACAAGAGTGTTGTTTAATTGTTGTAAAAATAATACCAGATAGTGTACATATTGGAAATAATATGAATCAGAAAATATTCTGTATTTGTGTAAGTTTGTGATTCTGGGGCCCCAGTTGTACAAAGGATGGATAGCGATATCCACCGGTTCACACCTACCGATTCTCTTCTTGACGTATGTGATTTACTGGATTTGCTGACTAGAGTAAGGCTATTGGCTCATATCTGGCGATGAGTGTAGTTGTTAGTCCAGCCCATTGTCCAGCCTTACTGTAAAATTAGCTGTTAATTGGTATTATCCAGATTGAAGGTTTAACATCTAAAAATTAAGTTTTTTGTATTTCTTGTTGGTCCATATCCATAATTTGTAAGTTACACAACTTTTCAGGCATTTTTACAAAGCTTGAAGAATCACTTAGTCTTTGCGATCGCGCGGTTTAGTTGCTGTTCGATTTGGGATTTCGTTTGCGGCAAGGCTGGGGATTGGTTCCGAATCGGTTGCGGTTGTGCTGCGTTTCACACAAGTCACGTAAAAATCTCACATCTTGTCAATAAGATGTGTTCGCAACAGGCTTGTACCAAGTTTGTCAATAAGTTGTAACAATGGTTGTTATCAAGTTGCTACGAGGTTGTCACTCAAAACTTATTAACACAAGCTGTTGGAACAACTTATAACAAGTCTGTTGAGTCAACATTCTTGTAGCAGTTGTCAACAGCCGTTGGCAACTTGTCACCAAGCTGGGAACCACTGCTGGGAACAAGCAGTGCGAACAAATCCTGATAACAAATCCAATGAAACAGCATTGCCATTGGTACTGCAGGTTTGTTACAACTTGTGCATGTTTACGTGGGTTAATCGGAAGATGTTAATAAAGGTGTTAATCGGTACATTCCTTCGGGTATTTGCCATTTCTTAGTTTCTATGGAGCAGGATGCGTCCATCAAACTCACAAAGCATAGTAATGCAACTCAATATTCATACGATTCTATGATACGATAGACTCTGACATAAGGATACAAAAACAGTTAAAAAGTTTTAAATTATTACAAATCATTTCACAAGCGTATATTCCTAACAGTCAGTTTTGACAAAAAAACAAATCTGACTGATAATTATGATATGGACAGTTGAGTGAGCAAATCCATTCCAGAAAGTCAACGAACAAGTCACAGAAATCGATCACTTTTGACTCAGAATGGCAATCAAAAACATCATTTTAGGCAGGGCCCGGTGGTATAAAACAACTACTATTTTGTAGTTAAAATACGCTCTTTTGATTGGTTATCTTTCATACAACTATAGCCAACTTTAACTACATTTTTATACAACCGGCCCCTTTGCTACGTTTTAGTCATTTCTTAAAACCCGACTTCTTGGCGAATGAAGCCCGACCTATGAACTGAATGAGCAAACACGAATCAAACACATACAGAAAATGATCTGGCTCAAAGTTGATCAGAGAGTGCACGAGAGTTGGCGGTCCAACGCGGACGAGAGTTGCAACTCTCACTGACTCTTATCCTTGTTTGACCGGAGTTTAATTCACATCGATGGCCACGAGGCATCACTTGTTCGCGAGAGCTGCGACTAAAATGAAACGAAACTTTAAAAACCAAGATTTCTCAAGTTAAGATGAAGTTACCAATCGAGTTTACTGTCCACAATCTATGTTATTACGGTCCTGCAACGACCTGGTCGAAGCTCTACCAAAGGGATGGAATTTCGTGTTTGCTCAGTCAGTATAAGACTTCACTCTCCACTAATATAAATTATACAAACGTTCAATCTCCAAATTGTTTGTGAAAATAGTACAGGAATTCAAAAAGGCGCCTCGGCCTGCCGCCTTCTGATTATAGTATAAGTATTGACAATTAAATCAAGGCTGTTGTATGATTATTCATGTGTTTGTTTACGAAGTTGTCTTGAGTTCCTGTCCAATTTTGTAGCCAGCGATTTTATTCCAGTCCAATCTAGTCCTGGTCACAGGTAGTTGCCTGCGCAGTGCTTTGAATGTCGTCTGAGACATTGTGCTATAGTTCTCCGATAACGCTTTCTGAAATATACAAACAAGTTTTTGAGTGTGCCTTTAAGGCATTCTAAAGGCCTGTTGTCGGCTCCGATTCTCCTCCTGACCTATGTGATTTCACACAGTACAGCCAGGTATGAGCCAATGGCTTTACTCTTGCCAGCAAGAGGAGAATTGGATCTGACATAGGTTTTAAGAAATAAATTTTTCAGCAAGTGTTTCTGGTAACTTTCTTGTGACTTGTTGTTTTAGCTTAGTAAAGCGATGTACAGCAAACAACACTGCATCTAAAAAATAGTGTACTTTACCTGAAAGCTCTCTTCTTCACCTTGTATTACATCAACTATGCTTTTAGCTGTGGCACTTTCACTCTGAAATTTTTTAATGAAAACTGAGGCGTTAATGGGTTTTCACAGACAGGATAACAATTTGTTCCCATGATTAAGCTTGACAAATACTAAAATCAGAGTTCAAATTTTGGTAAAAACTTACAGTAACTTTTATTTCTGAAGTGATTTCTTTTGAAGAGACCAGCTGGACATTGCCATCCTCATAATAATGCACCTGAGAAGTTTGAGTAAGACACAATTACCAATCAACGGTTACACAAATGTAACAATATCAACCAGACACCATGGTCTTAAACAATGGTCCTTCATCAGGAGGTTAGTCCTACAAGGTGATTCCAGTATTGACAATGAAAAACAGCACAATTTATGCTATACCTGTACTTTAATTATCCCCTTCAGTTCCGATGTTGAGCCAGGACCTTGAAATGATACTGTCCACTCTGCCCTCCATCGCCCATTCCTAGAGCATATCAATATTTAGCAGTTTGAGCAAATTTACAGACAAGCAAATTATGACTTTAGCTAATACAGATATGATAAATACAAAACACTGGATGTTGCTATTCGTAAGCCTGAAAAGAGTAACAACACTTGTCATGTTTTGAGTGTGAGCTACAAGCTAACTGGAAAAAAATAGCCTATAAGAATAGCCTACAATTTGAAGAGAAGTGAATATACCATACCAAAAATTCTGAGGCTGGAACTGGTGATCTTCACAGCAAGCAATCAACATGACATTTCCATTAACATTTTTACCATAAACCTATTACATCAAAGTATAAAATAATGTTCGTCATTCTTCAGTACTTGTAATTGGAAAAGTCACATTCTATAACATAGAAACCCTGCCAGGATCACACCTTGAAAACCTATTTGGCAAAACATACTCTAAGAAGTATTACAGTAGTTTACCGTGCAAATGCCATGTGGATAATGATTTTGAATGTATTTTCCATACTCGCTTTCCAGCTGTTCTCTCCATGGCTCAGCCTCTTGATCTACGTCTACATGCTCAGTGTTGCTTGCCTCCTAAAGAAGGAAAACAAAAACAATGAATAACGTTACGTAAATATTTTTGCCGAGATCAAGTGCGGTCTGACTTAGGGGTATACATTTCCCAGAAGGGTGTCAATTTTCCAGGGGGTTGTACCAAGGTTGAAATTAGAAACTGGAAAATCTATTGATGAAAATATGAAGGAAATCTCAATTTTGAAATGTGGAAACACTGAACAAAATAGTGGCTGTTTTTTCATGAATTTTGTAAGTATTTCAGAATTTTAGCCATATTCTTGTTTTCACAAGGAGACAGATGGGGGGGGGGATTTACTTCTAATCATAGTAAAATTTACTAGGAGGTTCAAATGGGAGAGGGGGTTAACTTTCCATTTCCTCTGTGGAGGAGGTGTGGATATTTGCTGGAATGACCCAATAAAAAACAGCAAAATACTTCATATTGCATCAATATATGTTATAAACAATCTCTGGATTTACTGCTAACCACTGGTCAATGCTAACATTAGAGACTACATGGGAATGCACCCCCACTCCCTTTGGCCAAGTTAAAAAATAACTGACCTTCCTCAAATGGTCATAACTAAACTTCTGTTTTGATTTTGGATCAATAAATGTCCCATCAGGAAGCTCTCCATGTGACGTTACTAAAACCTGTGGGGAATAAATGTTAACCAATATTCAATAGAAAATTTGGATTGAAATAAATGCAGGAGAAAACATGGATCTGGTTCAATGATACCATACCTGATGCTCAGCTCCATCAACTTTAACAGGTGTAAATTGTTCTTTGTTGTATTGCGAAAAGGAACTAACAAATAAAGGGGCAATCCAGTTAGGGGTGTTTATATGGGGGTTGGGTCATTGATTACCTCACAGGCGTTCCTTGTGAGTTTGTCAATCTAAAACATAATCCTAACCCTAATACTAATGCTAACCCTAAGCGTAATGGCATCACCCGTCATGAACGCCTGTGAGTCAGTTAAACCGATTTATATAAAGGCAAGCAAGCCAGCTTTGCACAGATCAGTCATTTATTTATTTCCTATTCTTGCATGTGATCTTGTGTTTATATGGAAACTAAGGTTGCCCATCTAACCGAGATCATGCATTCCATTCCCTTGGGACCCATATAAACATAATCACCTAGGCCACAGAATAAGTATATACCAGAAGTGTAACTTCATAGGGCTTTCGTGTCCTCAAATTTCCCAAAATGTACACGTCATGCACACGCCATCGTGCTTGCTTGTAAGATGGCGACGTTTGATAGCGTCAGCACGAACAACTTTTCTATCAGTGTTTTGCATTTTCTCGCGGGCTTTTCTGCCATTTTAGTAGTAATTTGTTTAACTAAATGGCATACATTGCAAGGCCAATGGTTTTTTTCATTTCCACAAATGTCAAGGCATTAGGTCAAAGGGCATGAAAGCAATGACGTAGTAACAAATCACAACTTGCTAGTAAGATGACAGAAGATAGACATCTGTTCATACTTAATCTGTGCCTAGGCTGACACATCAACTCTGGCTGGGTGTGAAAAATGCTTTGTTTACTCAAATATAATGTTGTATATGATATTTCTCAACAGTTTTTAATCATAAAAGGTCTTTGTGATTGTCTCTGATGCAACTTGCTTGTGAAAGAGTCTTTATATGAACATCTCACAGTTTGTATGTTTGTATGTTTGTATGTTTGTATGTTTGTATGTGAGAGGAAGGGGCAAAACTATTGGATACATTGGTGCATTATGTATGCAAAACAATTCTATATGAAATTTTTCACAAAACATATAATGCTGTTAATAATACTATTTCCATATTGGAATTAGCACTTGAATCCTTGTTTCATGTTAAATATGTTAAGGATTTTACAATTAAGGAAATAAAAATCCACAATAGAGTATTTTGAAATGAAAATAAAATACTTATTTCAAGTCCTTAATAAATAAACTGTCGAATAATGTACACAACTGTTGTACATTTGTAGAGTAAATTAAACTAAATCAGGAAGACCATTCTCATTTAAACATGGTTAATTAAATGACCTAGTTAAAACACTAAAAACGTTTCAGCAATTGTGCACATATTACGAAAGTTGACAAATATACAATAACAACAGTCATTAGGAAGTTGCAAGTAAAATTTTTGAAATCCACCAAATATAATGGAAATTTGCCAATAAATTTAATACAAACGAAAGTTTAAAACTATATTTAT
Source organism: Trachythela sp. YZ-2020 (assembly GCA_016169945.1). Lineage (NCBI taxonomy): Eukaryota > Metazoa > Cnidaria > Anthozoa > Malacalcyonacea > Clavulariidae > Trachythela > Trachythela sp. YZ-2020. Next base: position 1,519,545 of record JADLSH010000098.1, on the reverse strand, counting down.
TTGCTATTTTCACTTTGTTGTGTTCAAAACAGTACAACCGAGGTGCTGATCGTGAAAGGTTAAAATCTGACAAATATAATACCTTGCAGCACCACTTTTTAACAACACATCGTTGTCGAAGAGCACTCGAACGTCTGCAAGAGTAAAAGCAAAAGCTTAAGGTTTAAAGTTTTATATGGAGGTTAGAAACAACGAGAAATTACATTTATTTACCATTAAAAACTTCGTTAAACTCGCCCGGAGGGGCGTGTTTTATAAAGTCTTCAGCGATTCGAAGCTAAAACAAAGCAATTATTATCCAGGAATTAGTCCAGTTTTGTGCGAAAAATTTCACCTACGACAACATCAAACATAGGTTTAGTTCTCAAAGTTTGTTACCTTCTCTTGGTCTGAAATTTGCCCCTCATAATCGGCCATAATTCACGATTTTTCTGTCGTCTTTCTTCAAGGAAGTGAGTTCCTCAACAAATATGGCGACTCACTTGCGGAAGTGGCGGCGCAATGCCTCATGGTATAGGTTGAAATCTTTTTCAGAGGGATCTGTCGTTTTTATGCCATACCTTCCTGAGCGAAAAATTCCTCGCTAGCAGTCTGTTGTAACGGCCATGCACTATAAGCATTACCACAAGCACAAGCGCAAAACATTCACGTGTGAACCGGCGTGACCAATGGCAATATAAAGTGCTAACATGAAACTAGCCCGTAATTTACGGCTGTGGCACAGGATACTATGAAACAAGCACAAGAAAAGTGAACACGTCTGTGTTTGAATCCTGATGCAATCATATACGCACACAAGAAAAGTTTATTTTTATGGTTGTACTTGTATGTGTTTGCAGTTCATACGGGCGAGATAAGCGTAAGCATAGAGTCAGGAAACCTTATTTCTGTGCGCACTTTGTTTGCCTTTTCTTATGAAGTCGGTTCAAATGTTCAATAGCCTGTCTAAAAAACGTATAATAAACGATACAGAAATTGTCAAAAAGAGAATTGTCTAAAACAACTCTGCAAAACCCAGAGATATATTTTCCTCTTGACTTAAGACAATATACTCAAATGTAAGATTAAAAATAGCCATACACGACTGAGCAAAACCTCCTAACTTTTGCCCTGCCGCTTTGTGCATTCTATTTCCATGTCAGTATTCTATGAAAGAGCCTATAACGAAAGAGGTAGAGAAGACTCTGAAAATGCCATTTCCGACGTTCTAGCTACAGACTCAAAATTTTCCCCTTCGACGCCAACCATGGTGGCGCCACGTGGGGGCACCCCCCTAACTTTAACAGTCCTTCTGCACCCCTGGCACAGTGGCACTGCACATATTTTTACATTAATTTGTACTACATGTTTTGATGTGGTTAAACAAATATCAAAAGTCGGTCCCTGGACAATGGACACCCCCCAAACCTTTGTGGAATGTGCGCCCCTGCTTGTGCATGCTTATAGCTCTTCGAAGAATATCGTTCCTAAGCATGCGCGGATTAAAATATCACGTTTAAATAATTGAGTGCGCAAAAGTGAATTCGATCTAAATTACTCAAACATGAAAGCAGCTACTCCCGATAAAACATCATATATTATAAAAACTAATTTCTCATATCTACAGTACTAAAATACATTCGTGATTTGAATAAATTTTGTAAACTCTATTCAATTATGTTACTGATCTCAAGAATAAAATTGAACTACCTCCGCACTCAAACTCTCTGGTTCCATTTGTTCACACGACAAATTCGCACAGTTAGACTCGAATTCGTCCGGTTTCGTGAGTGCCACGAGGCAATTTTTACTGCAACTTTGTAACGCAATTTCGGACACAGAGCGATGTTAGGTAAAGCACAAGAATTGTGACCATGAATCTCGTTTCACTTTGCCGATATTTTTCTTGCTAAATATGCCCAGAAGCAACAAAGAAATGAGTGAGAATCATAATATCGGTGGACTGAAACGCAGGCTATGTTCATAGTTTTTCTGTGCGTACATTTCTACATAACATGGCTCTGTACTGTAATTTGCATTATTTCATCTTGTGCATTCACACAGGACCCGTGAACAGGGCCGGACCTACGGGGTGGTTTGGGGGGGTGTCACACCCCCCCATAAATTCTATTTGGAGTTTCAGTCGGCAGAAGTGCTATTTTAGTCGGCAGACAAAAATATTTATGATGACTAACAGCAATGTTGTCCGTACAAGTTCGTTAGTCAGTCGGTTGAAAGGACCTTACACCTCCCATGATACATTTTCTGAGGACGGCCCTGTCCGTGAAACCGGATGAATTCGACACCTTGCAAATTCCCGTACGAACACAATCAAAATTGGCAGCAATAATCTATAGGATTTATAGCGGTGTTCAATTCCATCCTTGAGACAAGTCAGCGTCTAAATATACTGTCATAATTATATATATTTTATCAAATTTTTAAAACGGGTAAATCTTCGCCAACATGTTCTTTCCAGAATCGTAAAATTATCCCCAACGCTTTTTCTTTCTCTTCATACGTCTGCGCTATCATTGTCCAGCGTTCTTTTCCATCACGACATGCGCTGTTTCCAACAACAACATCACTCTCCACAGTCCCTTCTATCTTCTCGACTTTACTTGGCGACCGCTCCTTCTTGAATACAATAGTAAAATCCTGCGTGTTAAAACCGCTGAACTCGATTCTATTGATGTCCGTAATAAGGCGCAGACGTTGCATTTCGTAACGTGAGCCCATGGGCAGACCTTTGACGAACAGCGGTAGCGGAAAATTCACGTGATTTTCCACGCATGTGCACAACGCATTATTGAGGACCATAAAAGTTCGAGCCAATTTCTTGCCGTCTACGACTTGAAACATAAGAAGATAGAGTAAGATACTTATATCATTTAGAGATGTAAAGTATTCCGACTCTTTCGCATACTCCAGAATGCTATGCTTCAAAATCTCTACAGTATCATCATTTGGATATACAAATTGTACAACGCCTTTCGAGTGATGAAATGTTTCTTCCGAAGAGTGCTCGTTGTCCACATCGGGGCTGCTCGGATATGTGTCGTAAATGCTCGGGGAGTGGTCGGATGACGTGCTCGGGGCCGGTCGTTCGGTACCAATCTCTTTGAGCGTGCTTTTGAGGTTTTCTAAAAAGCAACTTGTCACCTGATAATCACGTGTGATGAAAGTGAAAGTACTCTCGGGATCGTCCGTTTCCAGTCGGAAAGTCTGATCAAAGAAGCCGACACAGACCTGACGTAACAACGCCAGCGCCAGCCAATGAAAACATAACTTGGTACCAGTACCAAACACAACATCTTGCGCGGAGCCAATAACCCTACGATCTTCTAAGTCAGCCATAATGTAAACCTTTGTACTCGAAAGAGCTAACCATACGTGGACCTCTCGCGTGGGATACGTGTACGCCACGCAGCCTGTCCACGCATAAGACACGAGGGTTTCTGAACGGTCGTTTCCAGACTTTTGTCGCAATATTTCGTTGAAAAATTTTTCTAATAGTTCAGTGTTTGCATTATGTAAAACTTGCATTGATTTCCTCATCGAGTCTTCATTCAATACCGGGTAAAACTGCCCAGACGCATTACGACGATGACCCTTCTTGGTTGGGTTTTTTGGATCGTCTGGTCCAGATGAAACGAACCCCTCCTGGAAGAACTGTGCTGTAACATCAACCCGGGGGGCGTGGCGAATATGCTTCGCACAGATCGGCTTGGATTTCGTAGTTTGAAGTTCACCATGAAAATTGTATGACCATATTTGGGAGAGCGACCGTTGGAATTGCTCACGCTCTTCTTTGAGTTTAAAAATCACGTTCCACACTTCGGTCTCGCGGGACTTGTATTCGGTCTCGCGGGACGCGTGTTCACTCCTACGAGATGTATCTTCTTCGCGAGCATGCGCATTGGTTTCCAAAAGTAAAGACATTCCGCTGCTCCCTACGAACGTACATGCACCCGTTACGTCGTAGACCTCAATACCAATTACATGTTTGACGTCATCGTGCTTGGTAACCACCCATTGTGGAGTTGATGGCGCGTCTCGTACGTAACTAGGTAACGGCCAATGTAAGTGGTCTTCCTCGCACAGGAAAATATTCCAATTTGTAAGAACCAAACTTCGTGTTCTCGTCACATGACCCTCAGTTGATGACGTCGTTTCACTCGTGTTCGTCACGTGATTACCATTCGGTGACGTAACCTCCGTCAACTCTCTAACCACAGCATATATGAGCACACATTCGTCATCCTTAAAAGTCTTCCCACAAGACATTGCGATCTCTCGTTTCAACTTCTCAAGTCTTGACTCGTTTATGTTAACGATATCGTCACTACGCATGCCTGGTAACGCACCGCTGGTCAACTCTTTCAAAACATTGACAAACGACTCTGTCATTTCCGAATCACGCGTGAGAAAGGTGAATGTCCCGTGTGCGGCACGCTTCGCGAACTCAAGACGAAATGTCAAGTCAAAAACACCTCTTTCAACGCTACACAACTCAGCGAGCGGAACACAACACATTAACGGCAATATTTTCTCGATTTGATCAACTTTTTTGGGGGATGAAACAAAGTCGACCAGATTAAATAAATGTATATTAAGGTTCGTCAGAACGAGGCAAACAGGAAGTTCGTGTTCGGGTAAAGCGTACGGAAGACAGCTGACCCAAAGTATCAAGTGCACACATTCGCTTCCAATCTCCGCAGCGTGACGCGCAGACTCTGTAAGCTCGCTTTCCACTGGGCAGCCAAACTTGTTGTTCAGAAATTGGTGAAATAAGTCAGGTGATAAGCCAATAGGATTGCCGTATACTGATATGTCGTCATTAGCGACTGTCTGTTGTGGTGCCTGCGAGAGGTCTGAGTTCGATCTCTCTGGAGACCTAAGTAAAATATAGAAAGCTGTTAACGAAAGTAAAGTAAGGGGGTACTAATCATCATTTACTGCAGCTGAATGCTGAATTGCGAAGGACGCAGCTCAAATGGCGAGTCGAAGGACCCATGTCTGATCATACGGTGCACAGCCCATGTCTGATCATACGGTGCACAGCCCTCTGGTGCACAGCCCTCTGGTGCACAGCCCTCTGGTGCACAGCCCTCTGGTGCACAGCCCTCTGGTGCACAGCCCTCTGGTGCACAGCCCTCTGGTGCACAGCTGTGTGGAAAGGTTACTTTTTGACGAGGGAGAAAAACTGGAATACCTGGAGAAAACCCTCGAAGCACATAAAGATCATGACAGAACAAACTATATCTCATGAACCAACCAATTTTTAAGCACAGGGTACAGGGTAGTCACACCAAGTCACACCTTACCTTCCGCTTAAAGAGTCGCTCACGAACTTGTACAGCAATACAAACAGTTCAGCGGCATCTTTCATCGATCTCATGCGATATTTTGCGACATGTCTGAAATTTTCTAGAGAGGTGGTTTTATCAGTATGACGACGCAGTTCCTTGTTTTCTGTATGTAAAAGGTCTATGTACCAACACTCTGAAGATTCCAATATATCCACACTTGATATATCAGCTGAAAATAAATACATCAAATGAATAAAGTCCCTGAGAGATGCAACTCTCGCTCGCGATTGATCGCCAACTCTCTTCAACTCTCGTGCACTCTCAACTTGCGATTTTCTGGTGTGACACTAATCCTTTAAAGCACGTCAAAATATATCCGTCGGGTAGTAGCCTAAGAGGAAACATCTTGTCGACAATGTTACTACAGGAGGAAATCTGAACTAAACTAACTCAGTATATAGTGGGTAGCTCCATTCAGTTCTAGCGGCTAGTTCTATCAGTTCTGTTTAAACTTTTCTCCCAAGAGATCCAGTAACAGCAAACCCTTTGCCTACAGGAAGAAACCTGAACTACTTAAACTAACTTTCTTTATACTGGATAATTCTTTTAGTTCAGTTTGAACTGCTCTCCCTATAGGTCTAGGTTGGTAGAGTCAAAGTGGAAGCACACTTCTCACGTTCGGCTAAAGTAAAATTGTACCCAGACATATTGGAGTTGCTCGCAGAAGTGAAAAGCACTTGCTTTATATCATTCATTGTGCCACCAACATCCTCATCGTGAGCTATTATATAGCTAATATAGGTTGTGCAAATAGATTAAATTAACTCTCCCACCTAGGTTATGTTTCCTACATGTTTCACCAGTATCTATAACAATCTCCATTAAAATTCCTTTCTTCACATCAACTCCAACCATCCTCTCTTCTTCCCCGTTATCTCCCTCCACACTGACGAGAAACGTTCCTGTTGAACTAAAACCGTTATTGATACAATTACGAAAATAAAACCTGTGAAATAAACAACAACTTAATTTTCCTGTCAATTCGCGGGGGCAGCTTCAACTGTCTGGTAATCTCACATTTCAAAATAAACAGGTTTTCAAAGTCCTTGTTTCTCAGCAATGGCTCTTAATTGCATATAGATCCTTCGTATCTTTCCTGTAACTTTTCCAATTTTTTTAATACCTTCTATTTCGGTTAAATTTTAAATGTTAGTTATAGGTTATTTAATCGAAAATGTACGTAATTCAGTATGATTGGCTGAAATGGAAGTTCTTAATTGCACTATTATATATCTACCATTATCTGGAAATTTACATTTTGCCAAAATACAAAGACTCACACATCTTCATCTTCTTTCATTGTCACGTTTACAAGATCTTCAAGCTCAGGAGAAAATCCAAACTGCAGTTCAGAATGTTTTGTACTCTAAAAAATAACATAACACATAACACAATTTTATTTATATAGGGTGACCCCTTCAGTGAAAACACTGTTATCAACGGGGGCCCTGTAAATAAAACAAGGAACCATATTTAACAATTCCATTGAATTTGGGTGGACTAGGGGTGGAATGAAAGAGGTTGCGCCCACCCCAACCCTTCACCCCCCGTCACGGAAAACTATAGAGGCTTAAGTTCTATTTAAACGACACACTACCTACTTTTGATTGATGTTTATTAATATTCATATCCCTAGCCAAGGAAGACAAAGTAGCGACTCCGTTCTTTTGACCAGTGGAACTCGTATCTCCAGGTAAAGAGGCACTTCCATGATTGCTAGGATGCTTAAATGTAAAACGATGTGAATGTGTCGTGGTATTGTAAAATAAAATTTAACGATATACTCCAGATGGTGGTCAAATCAAAATATTTTTTCCGTTTCATTCCTAGTAAGCACAATCGTGCAGCAAATGGTGGTCGATCAATTCTTCCATTTAAAGTGGTCAATTATACCTTGTATTCATTCTGTATTTCAGTGAGCAATCCCAACCAAGCATCGCCCCCTAATCGACGTATTTTCTCAACTCTGTCACGAAATTCCGGTTCGTCTTCTGTGCTTGTAATGTTCTTCACAGGTAGCGACGCAGCTAAAATAAGAATTAACCAATGTTGAGATAAATATAAACTTTACTAAATATAGAATATTTAATGTCTACCTTCGGTCTCAGCTTCTTCTAACACGTTCCGAGTTTTGATTTTCATTTTACGTACAGGTGTCTAGATAGGCGAATTTTGGAAACAAAGACATTACCATATACACCATACCATACCATATAATATCATATCACACAATACCATACCACACCACAACACACCACAACACACCACACCACACCACACCCTACCCTACCCTACCCTACCCTACCCTACCCTACCCTACCCTACCCTACCCTACCCTACCCTACCCTACCTAGCACACTACACCTTACCTCACCATACAATACCACACTACACCTCACCTCACCATACCATACCATACCATACCATACCATACCATACCATACCATACCATACCATACCATACCATACCATACCATACCATACCATACCATACCATACCATACCATACCATACCATACCATATCCTTCGATAATCTTTACTTGCCTTTCTATGGCCAGTCTTATTCTTTCTAGGATTACCAGGTGTATTGCAACGTTCGTTCACAAATTCATATTTGTCTTCTTCAGCAAGCAGTCGCATCACATTTTTCTGAAAAAATAACATTTCAATACTTAGTTGGAAACAAAATCAATGCCTAATTTTCAATCAAACAAAATTTCGTTTGACTTACAATTTCTGCCTCTGTTGGAACCACTTTGTCAAGGCACATCTAGAAACAACAGCCACGTTTTAGAAAAAATTGGATTCTTCAAAAAACCTACTGGTGTGCTAATCATCATCATTTGCAGCTGAGAGCTGAGTTAAATTACGAATGACGCAGTTTGACTTGATAAAGGCTTAATAAAGGCGCTTCTGGCTGCCACCGTATGACATGAGTCTGATCAGGGAGCACAGCCACACACCACACCCTGTAAACAAACCCACGACTTTCGGCAGGGCGTTGACTGACTCTTTTTACATAAGTGTCATGGGTCTGCAGCGAGATCGAACCCACGATCTCAGAAATGAAAGGCACTTGGATAGCTCTATCAGGGGGCGGGGGGAGGGGGGGTTACACATTGACTGAAACTCATGCAAATACTTACCTGTGAAACTCTGTCTTCAAAAGCAGCTAGGAGTTGTATGCGATACATTGCTTTATGTCTGACGGGATTTGCCAGTAGAACCACGTTTTCCAAGCAAGGCAATTGAGCAAGTGACATGACATCGGTAATCTATCGAGTAGCGAAATAATATACGATCTTTCGTGTTTCCATATATATGCCCAGTGTCTCTACACATTATTTCCAGTGTTACTACAGGAGGAAACCTGAACTAAACTAACTTTATTTAAACTGGATAGCTCTATCAGTTCTAAACTGTTCTTCCTAGCTAGAGGTCTAGTAAGGACCATCCTCTTTTGGTCCAGTGTTACTACAGAAGGAAACCAGAGTTCCCGGAGAAATATTCTAGATTTTTGGCATCTCGCGCCGGTCGATAGAACTGAATGTTAAAGGGTTTTTGTAGATGAAAATTTCGAGCGAAAACTATATACATATTTTTAGACCTAACCAGGAGCAGTTGCGAAAAATGCAACTATAGGTCCTCTGGTAGGAATTGAACCTGCGGTCCTGCGATTCCGGTGCAGCGCTCTGACCATTGAGCCAAAGAGTCCAATCGCCAAGAGCCAACCACAAGTTCATGCGTTGTTTGGTAAAGTCAAACTGGAAGTCACTTTTCTCACATGCCACTGATTCTGAATAGATCTTTCAAAAGCGACTTACATCATTTATTGCGTTTTCACTAAGATCAAGATTCACTAGAGAGAATATCTTTGATATATCTGAAAGCAGAATTGAAGAAAATACAGTATATATAATAGTTTACCCCCCTCCCGGTTCCTAAGCCATTGGACGTCATGTCATGAGTAGAGAAAACTCTCAGTAAAGACACATTACGAACGAGATTGCATACTCACCTCCAACGTTGCTCAGGCTATTACCAGCAAGTCTTAGAGATGTGATATTTCCAAGTTTCATATTCACAGAATCCAGGTTTTCAATCTCATTGAACGATAAATTCAGTTCTCTGAGATTGGGCAGGTCCTGAAAATATCATTTTAAACCTTACTTTAACCCTAAGGTTAGGTTTAGTTTAGGTTTCCTCCTGTAGTAACACTAAACCAAGAAGGGATGACCCTTACTTTGCCCCTAGGGAAAACAGGTTAGAACTGAGAGTTATCCAGTGTAAATAAAGTTGGTTTAGTTTGGGGTTTCCTCCTATAGTAACACTGGAGCTTTAAAAAAAAGAACTGTTTAGATTATTAAATTATAGATTTAGTTGAGGTTAGTTTATACAAACCTGTAAATGAGCTATTTCTTGGATCTTGTTGTAACTTAGATCCAGTCTCACTAATTCATGCAGTAAGGTCTGGTAACAGAAACAGGAAAATATTTATTACGACTGTGAAATATTCGAATCAATATTCAAAGCATGACTTTGGTTGTTTAAAATATTATTGTCTGAAACATTCTCTATTAACCTGCAGTTAAACAGCAATGCACCCTACTTTGTTATTCTACACTGTCTAACGCCACCTGATTTTAATCGTCACGCAAGAGGGCAGTGTTAGGTGTTAATATGCTAAAATTGGTCGCATTACAGCTAAATTCGTGTGGCAGACAATCTGATTTACCCATTACACGAGTAATAGCGCGTTACAGCGCATTGTTGCATAATGGACTACCAAAAAACATGGGCAGATTGTCTTTTCTACCCAAGCTAGGGCGCATTATAGCGCATTGGGGCTTAATGAGCGGTTAATAATTCAGAACCTTACCACGGATTCATCAATATAAGGTATATCATTGTGACTGAAATCTATCTCTGTAAGATGTTTCCACATCATAACGGCAGAACTTCCTTGCTTTAAAATTTCCTCACAACCATTATGAGTCCACACGTCATGGTCAATAAGAATATGCTGATCGTAAAAAGATGATATTTTAGTAATCATGAACTTAAAGGGTTATCAAGAATAAATCAAGTTTACATGCAGGCTAGCTTAAACTTAAAGTATTAAGACAGCATGAACCAATAAAGGGTTGCTCTTCAAAAATTTTATACCCACCTTTAGTAAATGTACTGAATTGTGTACAGAAAGCTTCTCGAGGTTTTCTTGCAAATGAAACGTGCCTTGTAACGACTCAATATTACATTTGGAAATCTATAATAATTCAAATAAATTTACAGTCGTATTGGTACTGTTTCAGTAAGACAGTGTTAAGAGACGGTCAACTTCGAAAGAGTTGATAGTGCAAACAAAGCAAGCAAATTAATCTACATGTTTTATTGTAACGCAGTTATTCGCGTACTGCATCGCAGTCGTTTCTAACCTGCAATATTTTAAGATTCTTAAACAAAGACAAATCAAATGAGATTTCCTCATCAGAAAAATTGTTCAAGTTGTGCTTGTCATCCTCGACGATCTGCAAACAATTGAGCATTACAATTCATGTAAACACCCCCTAAATGTCAGCTCGTGTATGAAATATTACACATTTACCTTGAGATTGTGTACACAATACACAATATCATACAAACTACCAACATCATAGCGATAACCTTCGCCACCTTATAAATTAAAATATAACAATTAACGCCGAACTTTCCCCTTGACAAGTAAAATCGCAGGGCATTGAACAACAACATTGCAGTAGCGCTTGCAGCTTCAAAATATCAAGATACTAAAATTTGGATTTAGAAACTAGTTAACATACCACAGGTCGGTATAGGCAATTTCAATCGTTTTGAAATACAATAGAGCTGTAGCGGTGTTACTACAAATATTTCTTCACTTGCAAGTATTCTGTCACCTTGAGAAATGAGCAAATACTTTTACTTTGCTGCCTTTACACACAAACGAATTTAGACACAAGCACACAATATATTTGAACAAGTACAGTTAACATGAAAAGAATATGACACTAACTCTTAGGAGCAACAAGTTGGGTTGTAGGAACGACATTTGGTACAATAGAGGTGTTGCACCATCACGTGACCAAATTCTAAAATCTTTAACGTGCAACCTATCAAGCTGGCTGTTAAACATGTTTTGTATGTCGTTATAACAAGTATTAATAACAAATTTCAAGTAGATAGAATTATTCCCTCCTTCCTGATGCATTATTTCCTGATCCAATTTAGCTTTTAAAAGTAATATATAGTATCATAGTACGTAAACAGAATATAAACATGTCTAATAAAACACGTCTTTCCTTAAGCATTTGTTTTTTGGCGGCCATGTTGGCTGGCATCCACCTGCCATCCAACATGGCAAATGCTCAAGAAATTATGTGTTTTAGAACAAAATTCTATATTCTATTTACTATCATACTATATATTAAAGATTTTAGAATTTGGTCACGTGATAGTGCAACACCTCTATAAGTCTTCCAAGTGCGCATTCTAGTTACATCGAAGGTAGATTTAAGTGTTTGAACGAGAAGTACATTCACGGATATCAACGGGAAGACTGTTCCAAAGGGAAACAATCTTGCTAAAAATGGAATCCCTAATAAGAGAAGTTCTGCAAGGAGTAAATACTAGTTAAGCAGTCTTTGTTGGTTTGAGCGAGTGCGAGAGACAGGGTTTGAAGAGAAAGTGACAAAAGAAGACACATCTAGACCTTGCGACCTTGTGATCATCCGTCTCTAATACAAATCTGGCCATTTATATCTTAAAGCAATTCTTTGCAGTTGATGTTTTTCACCAACCTATTTTAAAAAGTTCTTCAGCGAGTGTTTGCGTCACTGCCAGAACATCCTTAATTAGATGTAAACATATATTTTACAGCAATCAAACTTGGAAAACGGTTAACGCGTGTTGGTGGCAGGGTGGAAAGCACATGTACCTTTTATCTCTACAACCAGGGTTCAATTCCTGCAATATACGATTGTCTTTATAGTTCGTTTCAGTCGCACATGAGAAGAATTCTTCCAGTTTGACTCTACCAAACAACGCAGGTTTTCACCAGGTACTCTGGTTTTCCTCTGTAGTAACACTGGGCGAATATGGAATGGCACTTAACAGAACTCTAGAGAGAACAGTTTAGAACTAATAGAGCTAACCAGTATAAATAGTGTTAGTTTAGTTGAGCTTTCCGCTTGTATCAAACTTTTTACTTACATAGATGTGAAACTCAAGAAATATTTGTAGCGATCTGGGAATTTTTCCCAACTGAGTAATTATGTTTTGTAAGTATGCTTCGAGGTGTAGACGTCTCTTTTCGACATGAGTTGGGTCAAAGTTTCCAAATAGTTTCTTAGGAGGAAATGTGGTTTTCTCTAGTATTGGGAATTGCTTTGTTAACTAAAAAATAGTTGTATATTAATGAAATGAGAAAACTTGAGGCGTGCATGGTGATGATGATGATGATGGTTATGATGATGGTGAAGAGAGTGGTTGTGGTGGCCATGATGGTGGTCGTGATGATGGTTATGCTGTTTATGATAATCAAATGATGGTGGTGTTGATGATGATGGTGATGATGGTGATGATGGTGGTGGTGATGGTTGTGATAGTGATGATCAGTGATGATGATGATGTTAGTGATGGTGGATGTGATGGTGATGATGATGGTGGTGATGAGGGTAATGATGATGGTGGTAAAGGTAGTGGTGATGGTTGTGATGACGATGATGATGGTAGTGATGATGATGATAATGGTGATGATGGTAATGATGATGTTGTTGACCAGTGATGAAGATAATGGCCAATTGATGATGGATCATGATGATGATGACCATTGTGGTTGTGATGATAGTGATTGTGGTGATGATGATGGTGATTGGCAGTGATGATGGTGATAATTATGATGGTTGTGCAACTGTTGATGATGAAGATGGTAGTAATAATAATAATGACAGCTTGGGCTAACGATCATGGTTATGGTAATTATGGTTAATGGTGATAACCATCACAGAACATTGTAACCAACCTTTTCACGAAGCTCACAAAATTCTCGGTATCTTCTCTTGACAGTCCAAGAGTAATCATATAAAGAAACCTCAATATTGTATACCTAAAACATAGTAATTGTAAATTTTGAGCAAAAGTTTGAGTTTTGTCATGTTGAGCATGTACACAAAGCATCGATATCCAAAGCTCAAAGCTCAAAAGTTAGGTTAACCCCAATACTTTCCCTTTGACAAGTAAAATTATCTGGTGTTAGACAGAGTAAAATTATAACAAATGTGCTTATGTGCATTAGTGCACATTGTGGCTTAATGGAATTTAACCTTTCCCTTGGCAAGTAAAATTGCTTTGCATTTATCGAATTCATGAGTAAAATATCAAAGCATGGTGAAGTATTGTGTTAGGATGCATTGCAGCTTTAATTATATTCTCATTTCTCAAGAACTCAGTTATTAAACTGTACTATGCAAATATATATTCACAATTTAAACGCATCCAAAAAGTACTGTGAAAATATTATTCAACAATTGAACGAGACAAATTGAATAAAAATTGCGGCTGAAACATTGCCTAGATATTCTAATACACTAGCGCACCGTACTGTACTTCTTGCAATCTAGAACGCGCAATGTATTTAATATATTAAAAACTTACCACATAATTCTCCACGAAGCCCGTCGAAGGAACGGATATCTTCTTTAAATGTTCAGAATCTAGGCATATTTCACTGGATTTCTCCATGATCATAGTAACATGAGATATCTTGCATGCTCGAAAATATCTTTACACAATCAAATGTTTTGTTTTAATACCAATATTTCTACAATTGGTACAAATACGTACATTCACTCTTAATAGTTGCAAAATGTTACCACTTCGAATTCTGTTATGCTTCTGTGATGTACTGATGTTACTATGAAAGGGGTTAAATTTCCGGGGGGTTTTACCCGGGGGCGAATCTCCCGTGGTATCTACACCCCCTTTGAACCTTGAAGAGGTTTTTAAACATACTTTGAAGTGTTTCAAACGACTTTGGATGTACGATATAGCTTCTAAAACGCATCAGTATTTTACTCTCGGTTTCAAAACGCGATTCAACAATGTCTAATGTCAATTTGTAATTCGGAACGTACTTTGGAACCTAGTTTTGAACTTAGCAACGTAATTTCGAACTTAGGTTGCAAATTTGGAACATTTGTTGTGTAATTTCATTGGAAGTTGGTTAATTAGTAAACAACGTTACGTAATTTTGAACTAATATTAGAATCGCGTTTTGAAAAGCAAACTGAAACCGAGAGTAAGAGGGAGATTTAACGTAATGATACGGTGCTGATTTCCTTTTTTGCTCATGAGAAATATACTTAAAGTGCAATGGTCTCTCTGGCTAACACTTAGCATAACAATAGTGCCATCCAGTAGCGTTCAACTTTTTTTCATTGTTATGAAAATCCCACTGTTCTCCATGCCATCCAGTCACTTATTGTTTTGAAAGATTTGTGACGTTGCGCCTTGTGAACAATGCGCCTAGTCCGTTTCATACATTAGTTATCATCCAATTCCATTCTTCTTTCAAATCACAGTAGGAAGTAGAATAAGTAGAATGAAATTTTTCTCTGGTCAGTTAGGTCGGTTTATTTATAACGCAAATAGATTTAACGATAAATCAACGTCTTTATTGAAAATAATTCAGAATTATTATTAATCATAAAACACTCTAACATTAAATGTCAACTGTAAAATACCGTTGTGAACTTGACAACAAGTTACAATCCTAGCCTAAAGTATTGCAACACCTATCATCAACATTGCACACCCCGCCTATATAAAGACTTAAAAGCCATGTTTACACGAGGCAATTTCTGCACAGAGCCATGTTATGTAGAAATGTACGCACAGAAAAACAGTAAATATGACCCGCGTTTCACTCCACCGATATTATCATTCTCATTCATCCTTTTGTTGCCTTCTGGGCATGTTTAGCAAGAAAAATATCGGTAAAGTAAAACGACATTCATGCTCACAATTTATCTGCGTATATACTTTTTACCTAACATCGCTCTGTGTCCGAAATTGCGTTGCAAGTTGCTGCAAAAATTGCCTCCTGTAACGTGGCCTTAATTTAATGCTAAAAATTTAAAGTCTCAATCGAGCACGCATGTTTGTGGATGCAACATTGAGTATAGAGAAAGGGTTTGAAAGGGTAGTTTATACAGTTTTACCTTTATTATAAAGACTTGATTTAATAAATTTTCCCCGCCGCAGAGAGGATATTGTGCTTTGGGTTAATGTGGAATCGTACAGTATACTTAAGGCAGTACAATTTAAAAGTAAAAAAAATAATACTTTAATCTGCGGGAGTCATGTTGTTCAGGGTCCAAACATTTCAAATTAGCTTTGGCCTGTGGTACCATTCCACGTTACCTTTAAATACAGACTACTAAGACGTAAACAAATGATATGGTGTTTCAACGACGACATTTTGGTAGGATTGTAGTAAAAAACTATGTAACTCTTGAAAACACTATAATAAATAATTTAAACACAGCAACACAATTTCACACTCCTATAACCCCAATATATCCGTTTATATCGGTTTATCCGTTAACAGAAATTCAACTGTGACATTCAATCTCAGCCTGGTTTCCATTTAGTCTTAACTGTTGTGACCAAGTCATGCTCACGGATGTGAAATAGTCTGGATCTATCTCGTCTTTTGTGTGGTGAATGCAAATCAGTCTTTACTGACTGTAAAGATATATCGACACTCTATTACATCGGTCACCTTGATATTTTCACGGCAGCTACGACTAAATGGGAACCAGACTTAACTTTGAGCCACTTAACTTTCACCAACACAGAGGAATATTACCTATACCCATATCTTGTTTCATGGTAGGTCTACTTTGGACCAGATTGCATGTAACCATACTAAAGTGATTGCTAGGATTTCTTTGACAATTATCACCCTTAGGCGTATTAAGCAGATTGTTAGGTCCACTTTGAGGCTTGTTACCTTTAACCATCTTTGGTTGATTGGGAGTTTTACTTTGAGGCATGTTACCCTTAGCCTTTTTTGGTTGATTCTGATTTTGAGGCATATTACCCTTAGCCATCTTTTGTTGATTGTTAGTTTGGTCATGAACCACAGCTTTACCAATACCTTTTTGCTTTTTCATAGGATTCCTTTGATGCATATTACCTTTTGCCTGGTTCTTTTTTTGGCCATGAGCAACACCTTTACCAGCACCTTGTTGTCTATTCCTACGGTTATTTTGAGGTACATTACCCTTAGTTAGCTGATACTGATTCTTATATTCGTCGTTCTTTTGCTTAAGTTTGTGTAATTCAAGCAACAATTTCCGACCAATCTCTGTCAGGCTCTCCTTGAACGCGCCTGTCAGTTTTCCTGCCAAACTGGGATCCGTGCTGTAAAAACGAAATATGTCATTTCAGTACTACAAAGGGCAAGTCTTAAAGTGTTAAACTAAAGCCCCGAGGATGAAAGTTGATGAGAGTCAATAAGTTAGTGTTGCGACTCTCGCTCGCTTATCGACTCTCGTCAACTCTCATAATCTTTCATCAACTTCGAGCTGGTTCAAATTTTGATGAGAGTTGATGAGAGTTTTGCTCGTTTGACCGGTACGCGCGGTAATATCCAGTCAACTCTCATGCAACTCTTGTTCTCGTTTCGTTTGACCATAGCTTTATCGGTTCTATAATGTTCACGCAAGACGTTCAGTAATGGCGATCTGTTGTTGATCCAGTGTTACTAAAGTAGGAAACTGGAGTACCAGAAGAAAACCTGCTGTGTTTGGTAGAGTCATACTGGACGAACTCTGGTGAAATTGAAATCACACAACTGCATATTGCAGAGGTGAACGGCACATGCACATATTATATGTGTGCTGAAAACTATTTACTTACCTGACCAACATTTTCACGTTTTTGAGCAACGTATTACACTCCCTATTGTATTGCTAAAACAGAAAGAGAGAGGTTCCTTTATATTATCCATCGTTAAGTCTCAGAGCCCAAGAGCTTATCAGTCCAAGAGCTAATAAGCTCATCTTGGGGGCTTACGCACGTTTACATTATTTGAATTAATAGAATATAATTAGAAGTGGTGTAAGTAAATGACATCAGGAGACAGCAAGAGCCAGCTGCATATGTTTCATCACACTCATAGCCAATAAAATGTCTAGACTGCCCAATAAATTTGTTGCACGTTAAGAAAAATATAACTATTTTTGATCTAAAGTTAATTCATCTTCACCACTTGTACCAGCTGTCTCCAAAGATTTCTAAAGCAGCCATAGCATTACTTTAATACTGGGTAGCTCTACCAATTTAAGCTGTTCTCCCTAGAGGTCCAGTAAGGGCCATCTCTAATTGACCCAGTGACTAGAGCAGAAAACCTAAACTTACTCTTTTATACTGGATAGCTGTATCGTATCAATTCTGTTTAATTCTCCCTATAGGTTCAGTAAGGCCATCACTTAATCACTTAATCGCTGAGTATTACTACATCAGGAAATTTAAACCATGGATAGCTCCATCAGACTAGTTCAGTCTAAACTGGAATTCGGATTCAAAATATAAGCTTTAGAACTAACCTCTTCAATGGCTTTTATGTTTTTCCATATAAATTTACTTTCTTGTTCTTGCCTGCGACGCTCTTTCCTGCTCACCCTTACGCCATCATCACCAGCGGCTTGATTAGAACCCTGATTGTTTTGTACTTCATTCAAACTCCTATTTTCCATTTGATTTTCACTCCTTTGGTGTTTATTACCGCCCAATTCAGCAAGCTCATCTTCTCGCTTCCTTTTGCCTGAGATTGCAGTATCTTCCGTTAAATGGACATTGTTAATGTCTCCATGACCAACTTGAACAGAGGTTCCACCATTATTAAGACCTTCAGGATCACTTTGTGAAGAATGTTTTAAAACTTCTTGAGTACTTTCGATTGAATAGTTCAACTTTTGTCCTCTGTCACTCTGACTAAATCCTTTCTCACTTTGAGCAGAATTTTCACCATTGCTAAGGCCTTGACAATTACTTTGAGAAGCTTGATTTAAATCCTCTTTTGAACTTTTACTTGGATAATTTAACATTTGTTCACTTTCATTGTTATTATACTTTGCGTCATTTGGGACAGAAATTTCACCATTATTTACACTTTGACGACCAGTTGCTTGTTTGGAATCTTGTGTACTCTGAGTTGCTGTTTGTTCATTGTTTTTCTGACTAATCTCTTGGCTACTTTGGACCGAATTGTCCTCACTATTTCCCCGGTGAAAAACAGTTTGGTAAGCTTGTTTTAAAGGATCTTTGGTGGTCTGGCTCTGATACGTGTCTGATTTCGTGTCTGTCCTCTTACATTGGGAAGCTTGTTTCAAACTTGCAGTTGTAGATTTCTTCTTGTTCAATTGTTGTACACTACCATTATTACCATGAACCCCTTTTTCACTTTGAACATTAATTCCTGTTCCTTGTTTAGACTGTTGATTTTGCATCCATCTTAAACGTTTCTTACGCCGATTTGGCTTTTCCTTTCGCCGGCATGGCTTTTTTCTTTTCCCACTTAAGTTCCCTTGTACATTGCTTTGAACAATCGTCGATGCACACGGAATATCATTTTGAATGCGATTCTGCTGCAAACCAGTAGCAGAAGAAGTAGGTATAGATATGAAGGTAGTAGGTAGAGTGCAAGAATGATTTGCAGGGTGAGCGTATAAGATCGAGTTAAAGTCCGTAGAGCCAAAAACGTTGCCTTGCAAAAAACCTTGAGTGTTTAAGCTGGATCTCCTAACCAAGCCTGGTTCTCCTAACACAGGTATTGGGTTTCTCTCAATTGAACCCAAGTTCGATAACGTTCCAGTGTTGCTACCGTCAACAACACTATGGCACATTTGCAAGGCATCTAGCGTATCTCCTTGAAGCAAGTTTTCTTCGCTGTCACGACTATTTCTGCTGGAACTCCTAACCAACCGTGGTTTTCCTAATACAGGTATTGGGTTTCTTTCACTTGAACCCGAGCTCGATAAAGCTTTAGTGCTACCATCAACAATATCATGGCACTTTTTCGCGACATCTTGCCTACCTCCTTGAATCAAGTGTTCGTTGCTTTCATTTGTGTTTGTGCTGGAACTCCTAACCAATCCTGGTTCTCCTAATACAGGTATTGGGTTTCTCTCAATTGAACCCAAGTTCGGTAACGTTGCAGTGTTATCCTCAACAACATTACACTTTTTCGAAAGTTTTAGTCTATCCCCTTCTATCAAACGTTCTTTGCCTTCACGAGTGTTTATACTAGATCCTTTACGCAATCCTGGTTTTGATAACACAGATATCGTGTTTTTTTCAACGGAACCCGAGTTTGATAAAGATTTAGTGCCACCATCAACAACATTATGACACTTTGGCATGACATCTAGCGTATCCCCTTGAATAAAATGTTCTTTGCTGTCACGAGTGTTTGTACTGGAACTCCTAACCAATCGTGGTTCTCCTAATACAGGCATCGGATTCCCTTCTATTGAACGCGACTTTGCTTCACTGCTACCATCAACAACATTTTGACACTTTTTCAAGACACCCCCTTCAAGGTAACATGCTTTGCTTTCACTCTTAACTGGGTTTGTATTTGTAATACTCTCCTTTACTGACGAATTAGCGGAGGAAACTATGGTCCCTTGGCTACAAACCGATGTAGTGTTTGCTGTGGCACCGGACTTGCTATATATATCACAACAGTTAGTGCTTGTTGAAACTGAATTGTTTGAGCTTCCTGAATTATCCTCCGTTTTCTGCAAGCCACAGTTGAGACCTTTTTCATGAACTGAATATCTTTTATCGTCTTTAGTACTCGTTGTTGAAGTAGGATTTTCCGATGAGGGAGCAGTTTTGTCAGAACTCATAGAGTCGTTGTTTAGTTTGTCAAGTACATTTACTCGACTGGAATGTTTTTCTTCGCCCTTTGGAGAAGTTTTCTCGATTTTTACAATTTTCATTGGCTCAATGTCCGATTCAGTGTGCGCGCTTGCAGTCAAAGCTAAACTTTCCGATATCTGAAGCCCACTTTCGTTAGCACTTAGAGAATCATTAGTTGGCGTGTTTTCGTTTGAGACCTTTTCTTGATTGCTTTCAGAAGCATTGCTTTCAGTAAGATCAAACGAGTTGTCTTTTGCTAAAGGTTGATCATTTCGAAGTTGGGTTTCTTGTTTAACATCCGATGCATTGACCCAATGTTGAAGATAATATATGTTATTATTTTGCAAATCAGTAGTAGATAAACTGTGGAGATACTTCTCTCCAATGCGGTTGTTTTTCGTTTTAGTAAGACCCAAAGAATCGTCTTTTGTAAGAGTCTCATCAGTGTTAAATATTTTTATTTCTTCTGTGGCTAGCAATGTACTCGTTGGTAACTTTTCTAAAAATTCAACTGTATCACTAGTAGCCGAGAATGTAGATTCACTAGAACTACACACAACCTTGCGCTGTTCAGCAACATGCTCTCTACTGACAACATTAGAAGCATAGTGTTGTGACAATACTTCACTGTTTTTACGTTCTTTCACTTTCTCGGAATTGGACGCAGAGAAAGCTTCAGGAATTGAGATATCGATACCCTTTAACCGAGTTCTGTTTTCAACCGGTCCCTGTATGTTTTCTGATTCATTTCTCCCATTGTTAATAGTCAACATTTTTGAAACTGACATATCTTTTGGTTCTGGTGATTTCTGCGTTTGATTCACTTCCTTCTTAAAAAGAACGCTATCTTGCTTGAAATACTTGGAAGTTACAACGCGTTTTCCTATGGCCACCTTGTGTTCAACATTTTTCACTGCAGGAATACCGCCGTTACTTTTAGGCATTAAAGATTTGTTGGAAAGTTTTGAAATATTTGGTGTGGCTTTTCTTAGTTCAGGACGAATTATGGAATCGGTACTAACCGCAGTGTTGTTTTGAGAACCGGCATTTGGAAATTTCTCACGGGCGTTTGTGGCTGAATCACATGCAGAAACGTCCATACCAACTTGATCAACATGACAAGCATTTTCGTGGTGAACACCTTTCAAACGTGTTATTTTCCGATCAAAGTTTTCATCCTGAGTCTGGTCTTGATCCCCATTTCCTTGCTCAATGTCTTTTTGAGCGCTATCTCTTAAACCATCTGCGCTAGGAGGAGAGCATTTGTCTATGTCAGAATTTCGTTGGGTAGCAGAAGTTTGGTCTTCTCCATTGCAGTCATTTTGGCTCTCATTCGATAATTCCATGGGAAGAACACAAGGTGAAACCCGTGTTTTGTTACATGTATCTTTTTCAAGACCATTACCGCTTTGCTGGTCACCAAAAGGTTCTTGTTTGATAACTATTTGGCTTTCTCCTTCAGAAATATGTTTTTCCATGCCAGAATCGTCTTGTTTGATAAATATTTGGCTTTCTTTTCCAGAATTAGGTTTTTCCGTCCCAGAACCTTCTTGTTTGATAAATATTTGGCTATCGTCTCCAGAATTCTGTCTTTCTGTGCCAGAATTTTCTTGTTTAATCAGAATTCGATTTTCTTTTCCACAATTATGTTTTTCTGTGCCACAATGTTCTTGTTTCATCAATATTTGGCTTTCTTTCTCAAGATTCTTACTTTCAGTCCTCTTCCGATCATCCCCTTTTGGAACAATATTCAGCTTTAAAGAACTCTTTCCTCGGATTGATCCTCTATCTTGCGGATTATTTTGCGATGACGATGATGATAGTTGCGATGATGAATTCTTCGTTTGGTCAGAAGCTCTAAACGCATCACCCGTAAATTGTGCTTTATCAAGATTTAAAGCACCACTGATTTTCTGGTAGTTCTGTTCTGAAGCACTATTTCTTTTGGCCAATCCTTTGTTCTCTAGCTTCTTTTGCGTTGACAAATCTTTTATTATGTCTGATTTTTTCAACGCATTGCCTACTACTTGTACTTTATCAAGATTTTTACCATCACTGCTTTTCTTGTAGTTCTGTGAGAAACAACTTTTTGCTATGGTCAATTCTTTGTCCTCCGGGTTCTTTGACCAGCCCTTCATTATATCTGAATTTTTTGACACTTCACCTGCTACTTGTTCTTTATCAAGATTTAAACTATCACTGCTCTTTTTGTTGTTATAATCTGAATAACTTTTTCTTGCGGCCAAATCTTTGTCTCCTAGCTTCTTTTGCATTAACGAGTTCTTCATTGAGTCAGAATTTTTCAAAGCATTGTCTGCTAGCTCTACTGTATCACAATTTGTTTCATCACTTCTTTTCACATTGGTATCTCCAACAGAAATTTTTGCTACGGTCAGTCCTTGGTCTTTCGGCTTCTTTTGCGATGACGAATCCTTAATTGTGTCAGAGTTTTTCAATTCGCCTATTACTTGTACATTATCAAGATTTGAACCATCACCGCTTTTCTGAGTGGCATCTCCTGCAGACGTTTTTGTTATGTCCAGTCCTTTGTCTTCCAAGTTCTTTGAAGAATCTTTCGTTGTGTCACAATTTTCCAATGCATCGCCTGCTACCTGTCCTTTCTCAAGATTTAAACATTCACTGTTTTTTTTAATGTTATCTCCTGCAGAGATTTCTACTGAACTGGACTCTTTGTCTTCCTGGTCCTTTCTGGTGGAAATATTCTTTGCACCTGATTCTTTACCACGATGAACACTGTCACCCCCTTTCTGATTGTTGTCTCCGGTGGATATTTTCTGTCCAGACAATGTTGCGCTACCATTTCCATTATTTTTCTTAATTAACACATTTCGTAGTTCTCTAGTACCAATGTCTTTCTTCGGAACCAATTTACGAGTACTTTCTGTGCTACTGTTTTCTTGACACCTTTTCCTGGGTGGAGCAACTACAAGGCCCGTGGCTTCAAAGTTAGTACAAAAACATTCACTGTTTTTTTTAATGTTATCTCCTGCAGAGATATCTACTGAACTTGACTCTTTGCCTTCCTGGTCCTTTCTGGTGGAAATATTCTTTGCACCTGATTCTTTACCACGATGAACACTGTCACCCCCTTTCTGATTGTTGTCTCCGGTGGATATTTTCTGTCCAGACAATGTTGCGCTACCATTTCCATTATTTTTCTTAATTAACACATTTCGTAGGTCTCTAGTACCAATGTCTTTCTTCGGAACCAATTTACGAGTACTTTCTGTGCTATTGTTTTCTTGACACCTTTTCCTGGGTGGAGCAACTACAAGGCCCGTAGCTTCAAAGTTAGTACCAATGACGATTTTCGGACCCGTTTTATCTGGACACATTGTTTTGGGAGGAGCAACTACAAGACCTGTAACTTCAAAGGTGGTACCAACTACTTTCTTCGGATCCATTTTATCAATATTTCCTGTGCTTTTGTTATCTAGACACATTCTCTTTGGTGGAGCGACTACAAGACCTGTAGCTTCAAAGGCTCTTTTTCTTGTCCTGATATCGTCATGGCTTCTCTCAGGATTGTTTCTTGAAGAGTTTCTGTCCGGAGAACGGTTTGGCTCGTCAAATATTCTACCACCCAAATCAATGCTTTCCCTACTTCTTGAAGGACTGATTCTTGCAAAGCTTCGGTTTGGAGAAATTGATCTAGGCCGGGGTGGTGATTGATCGAGTCTCCTTCTATATCTTATTCTGTTTCTACCAAAACTATCATATTCTTCTTCCCAATCATTTCTCTTAAATCTATAAAAGCGACTTCTAGAAGCGTCGTCCATGGAAACAAAACTTTTTGGATTCGTTTTCCCATCATTTTCTATACTTCGTGAGCCATTTGGCTGTCTAGAATTGCTTAACGAATTGTTATTCTCAGCTATATTGGAAGGGGATGAATTTCCCTGAGTAAGATTCCTTTGTGCTGCATTCCGGTCGTCATTACCTTGCTTTGGTTTGTTAGCGTTCGTCTTATCATTTGATGGATTTTTATCAGAGGTCTTTTTCAATCCATCTTCTGTCTGCTTACACTTTGCCAGATTACCCTCGTCCTTCTTTTGGTTGTTTCCTAACATTTTTTTACCATTGGGTAAGTTTTGCGGATTCTTTACTGTATTACTGCTGTTTTTAACACTATTGCTATTTTGTGGGTCAGCTTTGGTTGAAGATTTACTGTTATTTGCAGATTTATTTTCTTTTGATACACTCTCACTTTTAGTTTCCTTATCTTTCTTGTCGTTGCTTGTTATTGGACTCTTGTTACCAGAATTCGCTTGTGTTACTCCCGAGATATTCTTCGCATTCATGTTGCCTTTTGGACAATTCTTTTCTGTACCGAAATTCTTTGTTCTTACATCACTTTCTTTCACATTACTCTTGCCATCGTTCACCGGACGCTGCCTCTCTGTAACAGATTTCTTTGAGGCTGTGATATGCTTTCCTTGCGCATCGATGTTGTTGGTTGGACCTTTCTTTTCTGGTCCAGAATTCGATGTTGATGCCCGACTTTCACTGCCAACATTTGTGTTCTTGTTGTCGTCAACTGAACAATTTTTGTCATTCTTTGTCCCATTCTTGCTTTGCTTTGATTCTTTACTTTCCTTCAAATCACCTCCACTTTTCTTGTTATCGAAAGCGGGATTTTTCTCTGTTGCTGTTTTCTTACCTGTGTCATTATCCTTGTTATCGTTTTTCCTCGTCACACATTCCTTGTCTGTATTCATTGATTGCTTTCTTTCGTCTTTGTTGCTATTGATCTTAATACTACTATTAGTTGGACACTTGCTTTCAATACCTGAAACTTTTACGTTGTTTTTCCGACACTCTTCTTCAGTTTTCTTATGACTATCATCGCAATGTGCTAGAGTTGTAGTGTTACTTTCACTCCCGTTATTATTGTTATCGCTTTTGCCTATTGGAAATACTATATTGTTGCCAAAACTCTGTGCTGTTTTATGACTTTCTATCTCTTTCCCGGAATCTTTACCTATTGTTGTTGGACATTTCACTTCGCTGCCACCACCTTGTGATGTTTTCTGCATTGATGTCTCATCACTTTTGTCCACTCTTTTATCGGCTGAAGAAATTGCTCCTGAACTGGAATTCTTAGAGGCAGCTGTTCGAGATCCTTTCTCGCCGATGTTGTATTTCTCACAACTTCGTCTTCTTCTGAATCTTTTTCGTCTTATAACAGGCCCTGTAAATTTACCAGATTAAAATTGTAAGATAACTCAACAACAAATACTTCACGTAAACTCATAATAGTTCATGAAGCATTGACAATATGTTGCATCACACAACTTACACAATATTACTGCGCTGCAGTCTGTTAACAGTTCATTGTCAACAATGTTGTTTGTACAATACCGTCATTTACATTCTGTTGAAGGATGAACAGCTGCACATAAAAGCATTATGCTTTTAAGCCGGGTTTCTAGGATCAAACTGCCTGAAAAATATAACAAGAACTTCGACGTTTCGAGCGAAGGCCAGACGAAGCCTTCGTCGAAGTTCTTGTTGAATTTTTCAGGTAGTTTGATAGAACAAACCCTCGTGCATATCGTTGATCACTACCACTGAAACTACGCATTCAAGAAAAAAACATTGTCTATGCTAACGTGAAAATTTCATGTTTGCCAAGGGCGTTTGACAGTTCTTAACTATATATATAGCCTCACGCAAACGACTGTATACATTTATTTTCAAGTATATACATATATTTTTCACAACGTTCAAGCATATCCTATTGACAAATTTCAAACAATGGATTGAACATCCATATTATCAATGCACAACAAGATATGAGCAAGCTTGAATAACTATTGTTTTAATTATTAATGCCGTTAAGTAAATATGCAACTTAATTGCCACCTGTTTTTTTGCTGACCGTGTACACTATTAGGGCCTGTTCACATGATTCGATATGTCGGATTCGATACCCCTCTTGACGTATGTGATTTGCTGGATTTGCTGACAAGAGTAAGGCTGTTGGCTCATACCTGGCTGTAGTTGTTGCTGTATTGTGTGAAATTACATACGTCAGGAGGAGAATCGGATACGACAAAACGGATCGTGTGAACAGACCTTTACAGACCTTTTACTTCTCGATCTTCCTTTCTGTTAATGTTCTGGTCTTTCGAACATTTCTGTGTATCAGATTGACTTTGGGCTGTCCCCTGATTTCTTGCCACGGTATTTTTGTCATTATGATTGCCTGTTGGACTATCCTTGCCTGTGTTTTTTTGCACATTTCCTGCACAAATGGGGGGTTTCCATGGATTCCTCCTGTTTCTTTGCTGATTGTCTGGAGGGGCACTTCTGTTTGGTGTTCTTGGCTTTGGTGGAAAACTTCTTTGTGGTGAATGCGTCTGGGTTTTCCTTTGTGTGAAACTGCGGTTCTCAAGGTTGTTTTTTTGAACGAGAAGAGCTTTGGCTAGGTTTAAAATTGATGTCCCACTCGCAACCATAGCCAAAGCCGGCAAAGGTCGTACGACGTCTGACAATGAATGTGGCTGTTCAATACACAATATTATTAGTATAATGTGAAAACAAAACTGATTTCTAACTAGCAAACTAATTATATAACTATCTGTTTAACAACCTATGATAATCTTCAAGGCACTACAACTTCATAACGTTAAAGGTGATGTAAAGTCCCGATGTAAACAAACCGGCAACGTCCGTTTGTTTACATTTTAAACACGCTATATTTAAAAAATTATGATGTGTTCTGGTTCGCTATGCTTTAAATAAATACAGATTCGAGTTTCTGATTTAGAAGATGTCGAATTTTAGTCGAAACAACGCGAAATTTGGGCATTGTTTACATCGCGGTACCCCCCATAGCACATGCGCAGAACGGACTTTACATGGTCTTTAACGCAGTAATTATAGGTTGTGCTTTTAAAAAAGTTTCCAAATGAAAGGTAAATAAGAAAATTTAAAAAAAAATTTTGACATGCAGATATAATGTACAGCAGTGTGTGTAAAATATTCTTAAACTCAACTAGCTCACAAACGGACGCTCATTATGCAGGCAAAAGCCACAAAATAAACCTAAAGAACTTTCCTTAGGTTTAGAGCCAGAGTTTAGTACAAACAGCTCCATTTCCATGAATTCTAAACAGTATAGACCATGTTATACGAGGCAATTTTTACCGCAACTTTCTTTGGCGCAACGCAGTCTTGGACACAGAGCGATGTTAGGTAAAAAGTATATTCGCAGAGGAATTGTGAGCAACAATCTTGTTTTACTTTGCCGATACTTTTCTCACCAAACATGTCCAGAAGGCAACTGAATGAAAATGATAATATTGGTGGAGTGAAACGTTGCACCAAAAATTACCCCGTGTAACATGACCTTATGTTGTCCAGTTCAATTCTGACTGCCCGAATCCTAAGCGTCAAAAACATTTTGGTTTGTTCAACATTCCCATAAGCTGTCTTTCTGTAATTCTTCTTCTTTGGAAGCAAGAACAAGACAGCACGTAAAAACAGAATATGGTAAACGTGTAACGCACAGTGTCCGATATATCGGACATCAACAACAAAACTGTCAAAAGGACAAATGCAAGAACAAAGGGAGAATAATAAACAAAACAAAAAGGGTTAAAATACTAGCCATTGTCTGCATAGGTGAAAGGCAGCAGGGGTAACTGCTCCCCACCCCTTTGGTTGTGGTGTCCCTGGTTTGAGCGAAATATGTTAAAAAAATTTAAGACATTGACAAAATAAGAAATATTCCTTTTGTCCATGTTTTGTTACATTCTCGAAGCTGAAAGCAACATACATTGCCGCCATTAACCACCAGCTAGACGCGAAGGGCGTCCGCCCAAACCGCAGAATCCTCTGAGTCATCAACATTGTAGCAAGTTGCCAACAAGTTTCTACACTCACGGACCCACCTGCACTTGTCTTGAAGGAGTGTTAGGACCACTCATCAAAGCTGGCATTTCAGCCGGTCTTGAGCCGTTTCTTTGGTTTTCCGGTTCCCAATGATTATTTGCTGAAAATATTCTAAGCTTTCTGCCATAAACATCAGCATCGTTATACCTAGAAAATATTGCAATTTCATAAACTGCTAGTTAGCTAAGTTTGTTGAGCATTGGACTTAACTCCATGTCGGCATGTCCATGGTACATTCAATATGAACCATTTGTCAGTAAACATTTGAATATTGACTATTTCTCTATATACATTTGAATAATGACCATTTCTCAGTATACATCTGTATACTGACTGTTTTTCAACTATAAACAAGACAATCAGACTTTTCTCGACTGCCCGTACATTTGCATTGGCCCCCCTTGCCGTACCATCGCTCCGGTGTCCCTGAGTGTTATGTCCAAGATTGTAGCATGAGACAAAGGCAGATAGTCTGGTTAACCCTTTCACGCCCAACACTTTTGCCTGGACCAATAATATTGTCTGACGTGCTGGACAGAGCAAAATAACGAAATAGATGCATGGCTTATGCATCAGTCAATTCTAGCATTGCCCACCCCCCGGGCATTTGCAAACTTTCTTTGCCCAGGGGCAGGGCATTAGTACTTTGCCCCGGGGCCAGGCATTTGTTCGCTGGCGGGGCATTTGTCTCTCTTTCCGGAAATGATTGTTTTTGCAGCAGCTGCAGCGAACATATGCGCTGCCATGAATATGGATGAAAGCATTTGTGTCATACACACAAACAAATAGAACTTGTGAAGCAAAACTTGCTCGTCTTTAGCTTAAAACATCATTTAATTAAGAATGTAAACTTTATCTCATGATATTCTGAAGAAATCTACGGGTTGGTGTGCCCTGTGGCCGGGCATTTGTCATTATTTCTTTGGCCCAGGGTGGGGCATTGTTGCACTTTTTCTGCCCAGCCCCAGGGAATTGTACACTTAGAGAAAATGCCAGAATTGACTGATGCATTACTATATATATTCAAAAAATGCAAATCATCATTAATGCAAATATTCACATAGGTTAAAGTAACTTCAAGTACTCTAATGTAATAATAGTAAGGGCCTGTTTATATGATCCCGGCTAGGCTAGGCGGGACGGGACGTTTTCATCCCGTCTAGCCGGGAAACACGCCTAGGCGGGATGGCGTTTTTATATGGACAAAATCATATAAACAGGCCCTTAATTAATAAACGTACATTAATAAAATGAATATTTAAGTGAAGCGGAAGTAAGATTTAATTTATGTTTCAATTCCGCATATTAATTTTCGTGTTGTTTTCTTGCCCAAACGATTGCCCAAATGACTTGTATCGTTTATAAATAACAATAAAATTAACCAAATGCATTTTAACTCTAGTTTTATCACTAAATGTGGTATATTCTACTCGAATATTGTCAATAAACTGAACAAAACCCCACAGAAAACTCATATTCATCGTACAA
This sequence comes from Trachythela sp. YZ-2020, assembly GCA_016169945.1. Classification (NCBI taxonomy): domain Eukaryota; kingdom Metazoa; phylum Cnidaria; class Anthozoa; order Malacalcyonacea; family Clavulariidae; genus Trachythela; species Trachythela sp. YZ-2020. The sequence continues at coordinate 1,489,836 of JADLSH010000098.1, read as the reverse complement.
CCTGGGCACAGATTGGCCTGGGGCCAGTTGAAATTTAATTAAAAGGACAATACAAACAGGCTTTTAAAAAATTTTAAAAACTCGCCTTAAAACGACCTTCTGAGCGACGACGGGCGAACTAAATCGAAGCATAACACTCGGTGGATTACTTTTCGTTGAAACGCACTTACAATGTCCCTCTTTTAATGTAAAAAAATCCCTAAAAAAGAGTAAGAAATTATATTAATAACCCATAGCGCACGACTTGTCGTGTTATAATGAATCCAAACATGCAACTTCAAACTTACACAATTTGTCGTGGACGAACATAACTCGAAAACCCCGAAACAACAACGGTATCAAAGTTATTTCCAAAATTACGGCGAAAATTGGAAGCTTCATAAGGCCTTTGGCTATTATTTTGAAGCGATTGTGCCATGTTTGTAGCGAGCCATTCACAAAATCAAAGCTCGCATGTGTGCGGTCGTCAATGAACTTCTGTCAAACATTTATAAGCCTATTGATGATTGATGACAAAAAAATTCCGGCCTATGGCACATTGGAAGTCACTCAGCAAAATCAAAAGGATAGACTTTCACCAACGGCAACTCGTCTTTCGTACACATAAAATAGCTGTGTACGAATACAAATATGTAAAAGTCGAGCATGCATATTTTGGCGGCAAAACTGGCAAAACAGCATAACTGAGCGTTTTAAAAATAGTACACTAGTCATGTTATTAACGAGTACAATTTTAAATTGGATAGGTAGAGATTTTTTAGATATATTACTAAAACATATATAATATTATATAGAATCTATTAAAATTAATGACACAAGTCGATTAACCTAAACTATTTTATATATAGAGAATTCATGGTTGCGCGGAAATATGGAATTTATTTCGAGTGTTGAAGAGAATATTGCGAACGAGTGAGCAATATGCTCTTCAACACGAGAAATAAATTCCATATTTCCAAGCAACCATGTACTATTCTGTTTATTTTATAAACAAATTATAAAAAAACGACAATTCATATAGAAACTCAAAACAAATATGTAAATAGTACACAAATAGTAATAGGTTTTTGATTGGCTTGCAAAAATGATATTTTCACACGTAAAAATATCGTATTTTTTACGTGTGTTTAAATACGATTTTTCTCAGTGGCATAAAACTCTATAATTATAACACTTATGTTTATATAATAAAAAAACTATTGTAAACGCGTTGTAATTTAGCATCGCTATTGAAAGTGTAAATAAAACCCACTATTATTATTATTATCATTACTGGTAATTTTATTCAAATTACAAAAGGTTTTCTGGTTTTCAAGCACTAAAGCACTAACACACAAAAGGTTTAACTATAAACAACGCAGCAATTAATATTTAATACATAACGATATTAAAGGTTCGACCTGCAATAGGCCGCGAATTAAGTCGTTTCACAGGCGATTCTCTAAACGATTCTATTTAACAATTAGATTATGAGCTCAAGATTTCTATGAGGTGATAGTTGATGAGGGCGAAGCCCGAATGAACTATCATCTTATAGAAATCGAGAGCGAATAATCTAATTGTTTTAGTAGAAACCAGCAAGAAAACAGTATTTCAAAACGTTTTTCATATAGTTTTTAAAATCGCGCCGAGGAGATGGCTGTTTCGTTACTCGCTATCTATCGACAATTAGATAGCGAGTAGTGTAGCCAATCAAATTACAGCATTTGCAATAGTATACTAGCATGATTCTACTAATAAACGTTAGTGAGACTAGAGACACCAATTTTTTTTCTGTGCCTGCGCAGATACATTAGGGAATTTTAGATATGACGACGGCTACGAGAACGATTTTCCCGTTAAATATCTGCTAATACAAACTCAAAGTTGTACTCGCTTTGGCTCAACTGTTGTTATAAAGATGTGCTGTGCCAAAGAGAGGATGATAACAAGTTTGTATTAGCAGATATTTAACGGAAAATCTCGTAGTCGTAGTCTTTCCTATTGCCATCGTCTAGTTGTAAATTTTTTTTGTGTGCGTGTGCGTTGGTAGCTTTTAGCAAATCAGCGTACCTCAGCCAATTTAATACAGATCAGTAGCTCACTTGAACGCCATTAAACTCACTGGATGGTTGAACCATTTCAACCATTAAATTTTCTTAACGAATTCTTTGCTGAAGAAATGTTTACTTCATAAACTGTCCATATGAACATGAATCCACCCATATGTTCATTCAACGTACCATACGGACATTCACCCATTATGGACATGGACCATATGCACATTCACCCATATGGACATTCACCCATATGGGCACGGACCCATATGCATGGGAACATGGACCCATGATCACAAACATAAAGTTGCACATGATCACAAAAATTTGATCATAGATTTTACATCAACAAATTAAAATTTTATTTAAAGCTTTTACACTTTTACAGTATATATTACTATATGGCTATAATTTATTTTATTTTATTTCTACACCACAATACTAAGATTAGGAATGTTGTTTGTGCCAACCAAGGCTAAGAATAAGAGTTAGATTGTTTTAGCTATACATTGGTAAAGAGTCATTCGATACTTAAAATATCAGAAATGTAAACTACAACTACTATATCATATTATTTGCCTGATGTCGTGAAGATCCGGCCTATAAATAGACGTTGTTATTCCACAAAAAATATATCCTTTGCATAACCTCACAAATTTGTCAAAACAATGAGTGACTGGATGGCATGGAGAACAGTAATATTTTCAAACCAATGAAAAGACAACGGAACATTCCGATCACTGGTCGTGACTGGATGGTACTATTGTTATGCCAAGTGTTATGCAAAGTTTCAGTACCGAATTCACTTATTCACACGAGAAATAGAGTACAGCCTTATTTTGAGGTCGGTGTATAGAACAGAACAGTTTTCGAAGTTCAGCATACGTGAACAGTCAGTGAGTGTATCAGCTTGCATCCCGACTGGAGTTGAACCCGCAACCCTGGGCCGGGGATAGCCTTTTGATCCACTCTCAACCGTACTACGATATGGATGAAACCTCTGAACTGTCTGTTGCGCTAGGTGTGAGAAAAAGGGGCACACCAGCACACCCTAACCTGAGATAAACCTGTCCTATATAGCAAAAATAATTTAAAATAATAAACCGTAGTTAATAAAGAGTAAAGGCCTGTTCACATGATCCAATTTGTCAGATCCGATTCTCCTCTTCATGACGTATGCGATTAACAGGATTTGCTGACAAGAGTAAGGCTATTGGCTCATACCTGGCGAAAAGTACGTAGTTGTTGCTATGTTGTATGAAATCACATACGTCAGGAGGAGAATTGGATCTGACAAATCGGATCGTGTGAACAGGCCTTAAACATGGTTAATTGGAAGCTAAGGAGTAAGGTGGACAAAAATCATTGTCTAAGCGCATTTTCACCACAAATGAACATATGAATGAACTGAATACTTCAATAAATAAACAAATATAATTAATTTTCTGTATAATGAAGCAATCATCGAAACGTCGAGATTTTGTTTATATCTTTTAGGCACACGCGAAGCAACCCTCAATTTGTTCTATAGAAACTTGAGCTGTTTTTTCGCTCAACCGTAGAGCTGTTCTCTAGCACTAGGCTTAGTGGAAGTCGTGAACTATTGACTTCGACACAAACGAAAATGCTACGGTACGGTTGAAGTGAAAACGGGATTAAACGGGGCTTGAGATCCATTCCAAGCGTGTCTGACGAAATGTAGCGTATTTTTGTTCAGTGCGCACTCAGTGGAAACAGCCTGGCTTTAATTACACAAAAGATTTGTTCACCTTCACTGCATTCAGGTCCAGTTCAACATCATTCAGACGGTTTAATTGTTGAACTTTACCGTCCTTCTTAACCATGTTAATTTTCTATAAACTATGGAGTACTATGATGGATAGACTCAGCGGGAAACCTCATTGCAAGATTGGGTATCCAATTGAAACTAAAGCCTCAAACCAACGACTTTAAATATGCAAGATTCTGTTATGAACCGTGCCAATTAAAAATACAAACTCAACTCGCTAAAATCGAAATACTTAGAAGCAATTTAGAAGTAAATTCTAGCCTATATGAACTAAACTTCTCACAACGATATAGACTTTATATAGACTCTATATAAACGATAACTTAATTAAATCCTCATAGTACATTGAAATTTAACACATATATTATATAGTTGCAACATTCACCACCGCTAAATATGGGCAAATACTACTTGATATTTTCCAGGCCTTTCCACCTTTAGCAAAAAGGTTATATAATTGCCTTCGTTTTACAAGTACTACAACAGTGTGTTTATCTTTCTTAAGGCCGGGCTCCACTTGCACGTACGTACGCACAATTGCACGCACGTATGTGTTTATACTTTCGTGAAATTTGATTGGTTAAAAACTTGACGGCCGCACAGAAAGTAGAATACAGTTCTACTGTCATACGTACAAAAAGTTAGCCGCGACGGTCAAGATTAGCGATCATTTTCGAGTCACAGAGCATGCGCAAAATCGGCCGCGCTGGCCGTACGTGCTCTGTGACTCGAAAATGATCGCTAACCTTGACCGTCGCGGCTAACTTTTTGTACGTATGACAGTAGAACTGTATTCTACTTTCTGTGCGGCCGTCAAGTTTTTAACCAATCAAATTTCACGAAAGTATAAACACATACGTGCGTGCAATTGTGCGTACGTACGTGCAAGTGGAGCCCGGCCTTAAAAGGTCAATAAATAGAGAACTTTGCCTTGTTGTGACGTAATCCCATGACGTATAATATGCATGTCGGAATATATTAATTAAATTCAAGATGGCGGACAGAAAGAGGCGAAAGTCGAAAAAACTAATTAAACTAATAATTGCATCTGTGCGATCTAAAGGAATTGCATCTAAAGGAATAACTGCATCGAAAATATTTACATTTCTCCCACATTCACAGTATACAAGCGATACTTAAAGGACTTACACATATTAGCGGTGGCAACTGCAGTATAATTTATTCTTTTTTAATCGCGAAGTACTTACTTCTGTCATATTCGTTGAGATTTTTATGACAGACAATTTGAAAACAGGTCGAGCAACCTTGACGGGAGATGATGGTTGACCAGGCAAGGAACATCTCCCAGATACGATACAACCTTACACCATACTTCGCGCAAATTGTGGATTTCACCTCGGGTCGCACCCAATTCTTATACCAACGATGAATAGTGTAGGAATAATGGATTCCAATGGTTTCGACATTCGCGATTTCAAACCCGGCCGCTTCTAGTTGTTGGATGACAAAACTCAACGGGCAGCTGGCATCAGCACCGGGGAAGATGTGCTTATCCATGAACAGACCCCATACGAAATCCTCCCATTGAAACGCGCGTCGAAGGCCGGCGATTTGCAGAAAGAACACGCCGTCGTCTTTAAGGAGATCACGGACTTGACACAAGAACGATTGGAAATGGAGTATTCCGACATGTTCGGCCATTTCAAGACAGGTTATTTTATCGTAGCCCTCTTGTGGGATATCTCTGTAATCAACACACATGAAATTAGCCCTCGCGTTCAACTCTTTTTTCTCGGTGACACCCCTAGCGTATGCGACTTGGTTTTTACTAATCGATACCCCGGTCGCGTTAGCCCCGCGTTGCTCTGCCGCAAAGTTCACGAGTGTCCCCCAACCACATCCGATATCCAGCATCTTGTCCCCAGGCTTCAGCGCGATCTTATCGCAAACATTATTGAGTTTGTTTGTCTGTAATTCTTCTAAACTTTCGTCCTGTTTGCGTAAAAATCCGGCGGTGTAGATCATCATGGGCCCCAAAAATGCTTCGTAAAAATCGTTTCCTCGATCGTAGTGGTCGCGAACTTGATCTAAATCTTGCAAACGCGAATGACTGAGTAATTCGGGTAGAAAATTACAACAGAATATTTTAACGTGATTCCATGTAAGAGCGTAACTTGTGAACTTTTCCCGCTGCTCGAAACATTCTAAGACATCGCCTTTAAAATCGACTTTCTCATCAGCATAGGCCTCGACCAGGGTTTCCAAAGGTATCGTTTTCGACGCGTAGGTTTGGCCAAACGATGAATCACGGAATTCGACAAATTCGGTCAATCTCGCGGTCTTTGTTTGGCCGCCAATACTGATGTGATTGAAAATTAATATAAATGCTAGGAAAATCGGTAGAATGCACAGGACTGTTAGGACAGGATAAAGCCACCACGGTAGATGGGTGAAGTATAGAATTAGGGCAGGGATCCCGAGGATTAAAGCGAATAGAGCCTTGTATGAGATGTTATACCAGGGTAGGCTTTTAATAGCACTTGAAGTAGTCTTGTGAAAACCGTTTGAATGAGCGCCGGTGCCTTTCGAGTGAGAAACATGGCCGTTCTTCATTGTAGCGACGATGCTTCGAGATGCCAAATGCTTAATTACCAAAGGCAAAGCTCAAATGATGCTATATTGGGGTACACAGTCCTTGTTTGTGAACTATGTCACAGCTATGGAAGGTCAAACGATAGATTATGATTGGATATGCTCGGACGATGACGACACACGTCATCAAAATGAAAACAATTTGCATTCGAGTAACAACAACTGCAGACCAAAGGTCAAACTTTCATGACTTATAACCGTCTGAACTCTTTAAAACTCCGCCTTTCAACTTATCCTTAAATATACCAATCTTTTAGGCTACTTTTTACCAATAACTTTAAGAGAGTGCGTTGTTTTTTCGATTAAATACATGTCAATTCCCCCTGTCAGATGTTACGTACTAAATTATTCACACCGGCCACTCGTACTTTGTTCCTCACGTGTCGTTTGCAAGTGCTTGATTATAAAAGCAAGGCAGGTGTTGTGTGGAAGCCACGACAAAAGATATGAAGACCGCCAAAGCAGTGAATTGAAATATAAATGATTGAGAGAATCTAATTACAGTTGAATTCAAATATCACTTGGTATAATGTTTACTGAGCGACCGGCGTAATAGCAACGAATTTGGTTTACACTTCAAAAGTTTGTCTAATCGCAGTAGCAAAATCACACACTGGACAAAGTGTACTTTGATCAAAGAAACTTCGAGAGTCCAAGCCAGCTTTTATGCCAAGTTGCAAAAATCAGTGGCGAAGGAACCGGGGGGGGATGGCACAGGGGTACGTGCCCCCCAAGTTTTCTTCAAAGTGCCTTTTCTCCAGCTAAAACAATGGAAAAGTGCCCTTTTCTAATAGAAGAGGTGCCCTTAAGACAAAGTTCCCCCCAACTTGAAGTTGCTTCCTACGCCTATGGCAAAAATAATCATTTGCAAGAATTAGTCATTAGGACAACGACAGCTGGGGTTAATTGCTACAATTGGTTGCAGTGATTGCTACTCTTACGACGCTTGAAATATTGTATTCATGTAAACCGAAGAGGTTTTTGTTAGGTTTTATTTACTTTGGGAAGTTTTTTATTCATAAGCGCTTCGCATTAAGCCTGTTTTTATACGTATCGTAGCGTATCGTAGGATTTTCTTTTGTATCGACCCTAAAGGCCTGTTCACAATATCCGATATGTAGCATTAGATTCTCCTCCTGACGTATGTGATTTCACACAATACAATAACAACTACACTTTTCACCAGTTATGAGCCAATAGCCTTACTCTTGTCAGCAAAGCCAGTAAATCACATACGTCAAGAGGAAAATCGGATCGTGTAACCAGCCTTCAATACTCAGAAACAAAGAAATACGCCAGGTTTCGGCAAATAGTTGTCAAATGAAAATCCATTTTCTGATCAAAATTACTGAATATCTCGTTTTCTCGTCAAATGTATATTAAAATATATTTAAACGCAATAAAATGTATTTTATATCTTCCAAGTTAGTCATTTACTTGTGCTATCCATTACTATAAACATATGGTTTTGAATAAGGTTTTGAATAAGGTTTTAATAGTCAGCAAAGTGGATTTCTATTCTGTATATCTAGATCGACTCTATTTGCAGGCCCTTTGCTCGCAATGAGTTCAACTGGCCAATATTTAACTTTTGTTGTTTCTGAGTTGAAAGTGCTCGGTACTGTATAGAGCATAGCAAATTAGAATAATGAGACAAGTTTCTATTTTTATTTCACGAGTCTAAATTGGAGATGGTACCGTATATATACATGTCACTTGCTTTCATCAAGCGCATGTGGTACAACACCGCAGTGGCATCACGAATCCAGACATGCATATGCGTGTATAGTACTGTAGTACTGCAGTACTGTAGTGTCATGAGGCCAAAGTGCTCAAAGTGAGCTTTGATCAAAGTGTGTGACAGTGTAAACTCTTTCAAAGACACACTTTTAATTGAATTAGTAATCCCCCCAATGTTTGAGACTGCGCCGTGTGATAAAGAACATTTACAGTGTAAACCAATTTCAACTCAGCAACTTTGGCCGAAAGACATTTTATTTGCTGACCGTGTTGTTTTTTACACTATATCAAAGTTATTCATTTCAAGAACTTCAAACAAAGCCGAGGTCAAAATAGATATTTAAGTACAAGAGATTATCATTTGAATTGGTTCATTAACACAGTTAATGAGGTGACGCCATGTGTTGTTACACATGTGTTATTCACACTTCTCAGTCAAAAAGAAAATGAATTGAGCATATGTTGAATTGGTTCACTCCGTAGTGCGGGCTATTACAGGCATGTTGTATTGGCCTGAGGCGGGGGATATTCCCATACGATTAATTAATATACCCCGTATTGTATTTTTCAAGTAGTTGTATCCTACTCCACCGTTCTCCACCGCCGAATTTTCCTTGACAAGTTTTTCCTTGACAAGTTTTATTTGACAAGTTTTTCCCAGTGAACTATATATACATGGAAGGCCGACTTCAGTCAATTTTGTCTTAGAAAGCCAATCACAAAACGTGATCATTTTAGGTTCACTGGTTCGTACTTACTGTACGTAGTAATCAAAAAGTGAACCAAACATGGCGAAAATTGAAGGCATTCTTGTGCGTCAGTTTCAGTCCCCTTGCATGCGCGGTCAATCTTTTTTAATGGCAGGGGAGTGATGTTTCGCGATTTTCGGAATCTGTTTCTGTTCATTTTATGAAAGACAAGAAAGAAAAAAGCCTTAATTTTATATATTTCATGTAGACCTGGTTTCTTTTAGTGCATTTTCCCACTGTATGTGTGAGTAAATCGGTATTTTTCATTGCAAATCTAACCGGCCAATCCAAACTTTTGTTTTTTGTTTTTCAGTAAATCTGTATTTTTTATTGTAAATAAAATTTATTTTTTTTTCTTCTCATTTCTGAAGTTCTATTCACATTATTATATTGCTTAGTTGTATTTTTTCGTCACATAAGACTGCTTTTCAACTACAATTTTAGGCTAGCGTATATAGTATTCCTTTATCACCTGATTTTATCTCAAAAATTCCATGCAATTTCATATTGTTTTGTATTATATTATTTAATGAAGTAACTTCGTTTACTTCAATTGTGGTTTCTACTTTCTAGCAAGAAATATAGGTAATTGAGCTGGAGTCGGCCTTCCATGTATATATAGTTCACTGGTTGTTCACTGGTTTTTCCTTGACAAGTTTTTCCTTGACAAGTTTTTCCTTGCAAGTTTTCCTTGACAACTTTTTCCTTGCAAGATTTTCTTGACAAGTTTTTCCTTGCAAGTATTTTTTTTCTTGAGTGTACAATAAACTACCCGAACGAAAACTTTGGGCCTAAATCACAGCAAAATTTCCTAGTGGACAAAACTTAAACAATTTATTCTCAATATTTACAGGTTAATCAAATATACATCAAGTTACTGCCTCCAAATATGGATGTTTCGGAGTGAAGTCCCATAATTTCACTGTCCTATCGTACGACCCAGATACAATAGCAAAGTCATTAAATTGCATACACGTGACACCGTCGCTATGGTAACGAAGCGTGAGCAGACGTTGTCCAGTTGCTAATTCCCACACCTGGAAAAAATCAGTAAAAAAAATGTTCTCAGCTAATAGGAAAAATTATTCAACTCTTATAAATCGTGTTTATTATTGTTATTTTTAAAACACCTTAAAGGCAGTGCTTCGTTTTTAACATTCTTTTCGATGTTTCAAAATCACTATAATAAACTCCTTCTAAATTTTATCGTCGTGTAGGATACATGAATAGTAAATCTACAAACCTTCAAGGTTTTATCATCTCCACCACTGACTATTCTCCAACTGTCCACTTGCAAGCATCTTAATAATATTGAAGTAATATCATACATAAATCTTGAATGCGTAGTTCCAAAAAGCCTGGGTACGAGGTTGGCGTGGTTCCAGTATTAGGTAACGATAACGATATACTCGAGGGATTTTTATTTACAAAAACAAACTACCTAAAAACGACAACAATAACTTGGACGTTTCAAGCAAAGGCTCTTCGTCTGGAAATTAATAGCGTCTAAGCGAAGGCTACAAACTTCCAGACGAAGGGCCTTCGCTCAAAACGTCAAAGTGGTTGTTGTACTTTTCAGGTAGTTTGATCCTGTAACTAACTCCTCAAGTGTAATATCATGCATACTTTACCTACTACAAACCATACTGGGACAGAATGAACATCCGGTATCAGACACAGCCTACCTTACTACCGCAGTATGTCCTTCAGATGTTATCCAATCTAACGTTCCATAACACTGAAAAGAGAACGTATCTCTACGTGAGCATTATTGACGACCCATCACTGAAGAGGTCTGCCGAGTGTTCTAAACTAAACTAAGCTAACTTTATTTATCAAGATTTTTTTCTCGGCATCTCGTTCAATAGAACTTGTAGTAGAAGGTGCTTGTAGATGGAATACTCGAACGAAAATTTATATACATTTTTAGACCTAGCCAGGAGCAGTTGAAATTTATATACATTTTTAGACCTAGCCAGGAGCAGTTGCGAAATTTTCGTTCGAATATTCCATCTACAAGCACCTTCTACTAACTTTATTTATACTGGATTGTTCTTTTAGTTCTAAACTGTTCTCCCTAGAGTTTCAGTTAGGGACATGTTGCTACAGTTAGGGACATGTTACCACAGGAAGAGACTGGAGTACCCAGGAAAAATTTAGAGCACTCGGTTGGGTCAAACTGAAAGCACTCTTCTGATGTGTTTACAGTTGTCTGCGTAAGTTCCCAATACATCAAAACCTGTCCAAAACAACCAAGATACAAATCAGGGGGGGATCCAAGCTCATCTGATAGAGGCAGACTTTTCATCAGGATGCACCATGGATGCACCCTTTCACCATCATTACAATCATGTAAAAAATGCCATTGTTCATGAAATCTACATTATGCACTGGTTGACGCTTACTTCCTTTGGGGAAGGAGATGCTATTGACACACCCCCTGTCCCTTCTCCTGAAAAGTCATACGGAAGCAATTAAGCCTAGCAGTCACCGTCCCAGGGATACTAGTTAATGCGGACTTTCTTTGGGGGAGGTGGGTGTCGTTGATTTTTCAGGTGGGTGCACCCATAAACTACCTAAAGATCCCCATATACCATAGAGTCTAGCAGTGACTAACCTTGCCAGTAGACAGATCCCAGAACTTGAGCGAATAATCCAATGATCCAGTAATAATCTTCATACCATCATGTGTTAAATTTAGGCACGTGACTGCATCTTGATGTCCATCTAACGTCATTAGACATGTCCCTTCTGTTAAACCCCAAACCTAGATTATATAAATCTATCATTATCACAATAAATTAGACGCAGGCTTCATACAAGCGGTCCAAGTCCAATTTTGAAATACGGGGCACCAGAGGCATTCGCGCATTATATAAGGAAACCTGACAACACCTACCTTAATTTTCTTGTCGTAAGAGCCGGACACAATCTTCTGGTCATCGAACTGGACACATAAGACTGCAGCAGCATGTCCTCTCAATGTCAACTGACATTCCCCAGTCTTTAAGTCCCAAACTTTCACCGTCTTATCGTATGAACCACTCACTAATTTCTTCTCATCTGCCTGAGAGTTTCAAATAAATAATAGAGAGTTTGGCAACACGACGGCAGGGACTTAGCTGAAAATTATCATAAATTATACGATTACTGACGTTGCACGTTGACGTTCAGGACACCAAGTAAATAGATACCTTTTCTGTACCACAATTTGTCCGAAGTGAAACTTATTTCGTTGTATTTCATATTTTATAAGTACAGTATATTTTATAAGTAAGAGTGGCTGGAAGCGAGAAGAAGACACTAGCACATCTCGAAAATTTGCCATGCTAGCAACCATTTTTGTCCTTCTATGAGTAAAATACATCGGTATGCCATAAACAGGTCAAATTAAACAGCTTAAATTAGACCTTACCATACAATATAAATGAATCGGCTTTCATTACAATTTAATATTTTGAATGCCATGTTGGAATACCTTTTAATCAGGCGTTAAGGATTTGCGAGATGTGCTAGGCCTTCTGGCGCGCATCAGCCAAAAGGCCCATTTCTTGCTTCTGTAGCTAAGATCTTCTTACCTGGAGACAACGCACTGTATGAAGATGACCCACCATAGTGACCTTACATGAAGCACCAGCCCAGTAAGAAGCGAACGAAAGATCCCAGACCTTTGAATAAGATAATACACAGGAATTGACCCATTGGAGGGCAATGGGCACCAATGTGCCCTTCATTTATTTCCTTAATTCGTTCTTTTTAACACTTCATTCCATTCTCATCGTTAATTTCGAAGTGGTCAATAGAATATGAAGCGTTTCCAATAAATATAAGAATTCCTCTATTCTATTTAACTCAGTTACCTTTATGGTACGATCTGTGGAACCGCTGACCAATCTGTTTCCGTTTAGATCCAGGCAACGAACTGTCCCAGAATGCCCCTCGAGTGTCAACATGAGTTCAGATGGCGTATTACTGATGTCCCACAGCTAAAAATGTTAACAATGGGAAATGATTCAATTGTATTGTTTTATTATAAGATAAAAATGAGATGCATATACGGCGCAAGAAATAATAGTTGCAAAAATCTAGAGAATTTCAACAGGATTGCAACCATGACTATCACAGCTATTTCATCGGGTGCTCAGGATACAAGGGTCATGCCTGTACAATACCACAATACACGTACTTTTATAGTCTTGTCAGATGATCCGCTTACAATTCTCGTATCATCAAACTGAACACAGGCGATACCTAGCAGCAAGCACAAAAATATTTTCAATGTTTGTTGAAGTTCAATTTACTTAACGCTTTTTCGTTAAAGACGTTACACCTCTGTTACTTCAACTAACCTTGATTATGTCCTTCAAATGTTCGCAGTTTGTACTTTCCATTCAACCAGTTTCTTTGAAGTAGAAATCTCTCCGCAAAAACGTTCTTCCACTGCGGAAATATACAAGAGATCAATTTTGAAAACCGTTATTAGCAGAATACAATAAATACATAGGAAGGCGAGTAAACAAACTTACATGAATTTCGCCATTTTGTTGAGTAAATTTCTGGTACTGCCTGTTACTGCTTGCTTCAGATAACTGATAATCTGGATTTCTGAAACAGCAGCGAAAGTGAAACAAATTAAGTATTCTTTTTCTATTCTATTCTTTCAGCCATTACCACACCATTAATATAATTTTCGCTCGAAATTTCCATCTACAAAACCCTTCAACATTAAATACAAAAAATATGCACGTATATCTAGCAAAGTATAGCACCTGACTATCTATGCCAAAAGTTTGTTACTCGCTCTGAGATTAGCAATCGCGTAACACGGCAGAGTAAACGACTACATAAGCCTCTCTGTAGAACTTCTAAAGCTCAGAAGTCCTTTTTATATAGGGCTTCAACAATTTGGAATAACCTTGATGACTCACTAAAATCTAGAGTAACAGTTCAAAGTTTTAAGCATAGCTTAAAGAATAACCTTCTCACGGATTTATTAAATAAGTGATCCACTGTAAATTTAAATCTAAACTAAATTAATGTTTTAACTAGTGAATCATTTTTAGATATTAATGGTATATTCGTAAATACAAACTTTTGTAAATATAGTGATATATACTAGTAAGTATAATGTAAATAAGCACTGTAAATTGGAGCTGAAAAGCCTTTCGAGGAGCATCTAATAAAACTATGTATGTATGTATGTACTCATAAATAGCGACGACTTACTTACCTAGTCAACCGTTGCCATAACAATGGGTTATCTGCGAGTTCGTTCCAAGCTCGATTCACCTGATTGCATCGACATAAACTGACTAAAAATTAAAGTAATTTCATTGGTCAACCACTTTCTTTAACAAACACCTGAATTCTGCCACTGCGAGGCGGCAAATGATAATTATATATTGTACACCTAAGCTTTACCTGGATCTAAGAACATGAGTATCTTCAAAGTGACGGTGTAAGGCAACCATACCAACATATCTTGACAGTTTGGTGGACATGTCTTATGAAGATTGTTCTCCATTGCCACTGATAGAAGATGCATCTGTGGCAGCTCACAGCGATTCTTGAGAGAAATATTGAACAAATTAGTTACAATGTGTATGCCTAACGATGAAATTATCATCATCTCTTTTAATCTTTATTGTAAATCAGAGGTGGAAAAGTATCGGATCCTGGGAACCTAGTTCCCAAAAATATTTTTGTATCTGAACTTGTGCAGAAATATTTTCACAGAAATTTATAAAGTTAATAATTAACTGATGAGTAATAACAAAACTAGAGTATGCTGTAGTCTAGACTATTAATTGTAATGCATTTTGTATTTACTATATCAAATTGAACACCACTGAATATCAAGAAACAACACTGAGTCTGAAACCCAGGTTCCCAGAAAGAAAAAAAACATTTTCCACCTCAACCTCGTACCCAGGCTTTTTCCTCTTGGGGTTTCCACCTCTGTTGTAAATATTCTACTTTTTCGACTTTGTACATATATATAGTTATTCATACGCCTCTCCCGAAAACCAACTCTTTTAGATACTTCTTAGTGTACAATAAGTGTACAATATGTATGGATGGACAGTCCTTGAAACTCAGGTCGGCATTCGGCAATGCCGACCTGCAAAGCGATATGTGTAGATTTAGGTCGGCAAAATTTTGCCGACCTACTTTCAAATACGTCTCGGCATTTTTTCCGCGAACGCATCTTTCACAAACGCATTTTCAACGATGATGTTTTAATTAGCCGAATTCATTTCATGGACGGGAAACTCGTCTGTGAAAACCCGTCTGAATATGAATTTAGGGACGGATTTAAGGCACAGGCAAATACATATTTTCGTGCAGGGGTTTTTCCCATTTTTCAGGCGCAACTGTTTTTGCGTATTTATAGTCTACAGGTTTAAAACAAGCATTGTTTTAGTAAAAAATTGCTTAATTATAGTGTCTAGTGAGTATCTTGTTACTGCAAGTGTTGAGTAGCGTGCAAGATTTTCCAGACATTGGCCATTGACACTTGAAGTATTATGTAAAAGTACTGTAATCTTAACATGTAATGACTAAATATACAGCAACAAGAGTACAAGACCTTAGCTAGGCAAATATTTTCCGTGCAAATAGCTAGGCATATATTTCCCGTGAATAGGCAAATATTCTAGCGCTCACGATCTTGTCATTGGCTGTCAATGGAATTTGCTTGCTCATGCTCATGCTATATGTACATGCACTGTTCGATTGGAGTTCATACATTTTGTTAGTTGTTTTGTTTGCTATTGGCATTGATTGCAATTAATTGCTCTTTATAAATACGCGTATTTGCAGCAAGCAAATTAAATTTTCATTTGGATATTGTCTATCTGTTTTGAAAATATTTGCCGACCTAGACTGAGAATTATCGCTTTTAGGTCGGCAATTTCTTGCCGACCTGAAATTTCGGGAGTTTCAAGGACTGGATGGATGTATTTTGGCATTTGAGACTTCAGCTACCATTACGGAATTCAGGATTTGCAATTTCTTACCAAAATCTTTTTCAAAATAATATTTCTTTGTTCGTCATTGAATTCCTCGAACCAACTTAACATTAGCTAAAAATAGATGTTTCATTATATATATATAAATGAGTAAAACTGGATTTCAGCTATGACAATCGGGAATACTCTGACATCGAACGCAATCTGAAGACTAGACGCATGCAATTTTGACTAACAATTCAGAATGCGATACACCCTTTCCATAATTACGTCACAAATCTCTCCTTGGCCCGGGAGCCTCATTCTCAAGAATCGTGAGCGAATTGCCTTTCATCTTCATTCATGAAAGCGAGGGTCCCAGGGCAAAGACGTATTCGTGACGTAATTATCGAAAGGGTATATTATGAACGTGTTTGGAACACAAATTTGAATGAAATTTTAAATGTGTTTGTAACCCAAATTTGAACGTGTTTGGGACGGACTTTTGAGCGTGTTGAAAGCGCAATTTCAAACACGTATGGAACGTGTTTTTCATTAGATCACTCCAGAAAAAGAATCTAACGGTGGCACAGTCGTTAGAGCAAGCGCCATTCACCTCTGAGATCGTGGGTTCGATTCTCGCTGTGGACTCATGACACTTATGTGAAAAGAGTCAGTCAACGCTCTACCGAAAGTCGTGGGTTTTCTCCGGGTACTCCGGTTTCCTCCCACAGGGAATGTTGACAGGGTGGGTTTGGATAAGCCCCAAACTAATCCTTCCATCTGTGCTCCGTGATCAGAGTCATACGGTGGCTACTAGCTAGGGGCGCCTTTGACAAGCCTTTGACTCGATCAAGTCGAGCTGCATTCTTCGTAATTCAGCTCCGCTGTCAGCAACAAGTGAGGATGATTAGCACACCCCCACTTGCTTAATTACTATCTAAAAAACTACAGACAGTTACACTATTAGCTGCGTAAATGCAATATTTTTATACAGAAATTTCCCTGTTTAACTGGCTGGTGATCTCATCTACATGGGTTGCGCTTTTATCCCAAAACAACATGAAGATCCACTTACTTCAGTTCGCATCTTGAAAGTTTCTCCAGGTACAGGGAGTCCAATTTCATCACTTTTCAAATCTGATTCGGACGTTTTCCACGTATGAATAGGAATGTCTTCTTGTGGAGGACTGAAACATTCATCAAACATCGACACATAATCCGATGTCTGCGTGCATTCTAGAACTTCAGGGGCAGGGCTTGTTCTTGAGTATTCTAGAGTGTCAGGGCTTGTGATCGCACTGGAATGAACACGCATTTGAAATTCTTTCTGAGACACAATCGGTGTTGCAACATTGTCACACATTTGTGCACAAAAACACAAATCATTTGGACTTTCCCTAGTAAGATCTACTTGTTCACTCTCTGATTGTATACACCTTGCTGGAGTATTGAACACTTCTGTTGTCAAGTCACTGTCAGGCATAGTACAACTGCTAGTAGTTTTATGATTGAATTTGTCTTCTTCTTGTTCATTCAATGATTTTATACACTTTGATGGACTGTCAGTATGAATAGTGTTATGACTCAATTTGGTGTGATTATGAAGTTCTATATCATGATCTTCAGATGCTGTTAAATCATCAAATTGTTCTGTTTTTTCACTCTCTAAATATCTCTCACTATAACTACTTGTATTTGATTGGCATGCATCATCGCTGCAAACATTTTCCTCTGATTTTTCAAAGGATACAGCATCGTCAAAAGACATTTCAAATTCAGGCCCAGAATCGAAATTGACATCCTTACTACAAGAATTTGTTCCACTTCCTGTCGCATCTTTTGCACAGTGGACATTTGCATCAGAGATTGTTTCACCTCCTGTTCCAAATGCAAATTCTTCTGGAGTTTCAGAATCTTGGCTAGGCGTTGATGATAGGCACATGTTCTTTGTTAACAAATGGTTGCTGTCACAGTCATCTGACATGCGCTCATCAAAATGACATGGAACGTTAACCTCTTCAGAACGTTGTTGCGCCATTATTGGTATAGATGGTTGCTCCATTAACATACGGTCTCCATGGTAATGATCACCCACAAGGCAGTTGTTGTCAGACACGTGGTTGTCATGGTTATATGACAATTCAACATCTTCAGAACTTTGTTGAGCACTAACTGATATCGATGGCCGTTCCACTAACAGATGGTTTCCATGGTAACAATCACCCTCCTGCCGATTATCGGACATACAGTTGTCACAGTGGCATTGCAACTTGGTTGTTTCAGAAACAGTTTCAAACTTTGAAGTATTCATAGTTTCACCTTTACTTAGTAAAGTACTACACAAGCTTTCATCTTTCATTGAGCTTGGCTCATGGACTATTTTTGAAGTGTCTTTGACATTGTCAGTATCATCTTTATTTATAGCACTTAAAACATTAGCTTTGCCATCACACAGAGTTGGTTTATTCTGATTAGAACATACACCAGATTGTTGAAAACATGTTGCATCACTCTTCTCAAATTTTATACCATGAACAATTGACCGTTCATTATCAACCACAGCAGGCGAGTCGTCATTATTTATAGCACTTGTTAAAACATCACCATCCCTATCACATAGGGTTAATCTATCCACAGGCTGATTAGAATTTGTACCAGACATTTGAAAACATGCTACATCAGTTTTCTCACACTTTACACCACGAACAACCAACCCTTCATTATCAATCAGCGCACATTCAGGTTGCAAAGTTTCTTCTGAATTCTTGGAATTTTTAGTTCTTTTCAAATGCGAGGGAAAATCAGAGCTTGATGTGTTTTCATCTTTGCCCTTCTCATTTGACTTATTTAAGGCAGACAATTCTAACAGAGGGCTTGCACATCTTTGGGATTCAGAATTGATGTTATTTGTATTTACATGAGCACCACTAACATCTTGATTATTAGAAATTGAATTTGAACTTGTATGATCAACTTTATCATATCGAAATTCTTCCTCCACAAACATACAATCCTTTTTGACTTCATGATTTAAGCTACTCATTCTCCTTGCTAACAAGTTTTTAGGAGATTTATAAAAATGTACAATACCAACAACACTACCGCTTTGATCACGAATCTCACCCAAAGATGTTGTTTTCTCAAGCTTTGTCAACTCGGCAGTGTTTACGCTCTTCGATTTCTTTATGCAAGTCTTTGGGAATTCCACATTCAACTTGCCACAAAACGTAGCTGTACGCCGCAAACCGTAACATTTTTGTTTGAGAGGGGGAGAGAAACCAGCAAGGGTTTTATTTGCTGTGTTTATGAATCTGCGTTTGGATGGGGATATGCAACTCTGTGACCCAGGGAAACTTTTCGAGCGACGGACATATCCCAAAGTTGGACTCAGGCAAGGTGGAGATATATGGCTTACCGAAGAAACAGATTTTGATAATTGCTTCGGAGGATGGTGAACGTTGTCGCTCAGGGATAAGACATTGTTTTTAACAGGGGGGTTGATTTCTCTGGCTATTTCAGTTAATACGAAGGCATTTTTATGTTTCTTAGAACCCCTCCCCCCTGCATGGCTAGTTGCTCCAAAATCACAGAAACTGCCAGTTGCCGTAGGGCTGTTTGTATCGCTGGAACACACGCTACCTGTACGTGTGCTTGGTTGCGAACTCTCGTGCAAAGTACATGCCTCATCTTGTTTTCCTCGAACATGGAAAGACTTTTTGGACGATTCAGACTTACACTGCCTTTTACTTGATGAAATCCGAAACTTCCTACTGGCACTTCGGGTGAAAGACCACGAATTTGAATGCTTGTCTTCCACGTTGGAATTAAAACCCTCATCTGTTTGGCAATGACAAATGTCATTTTTAGCACTTTTACTTCTCCTAGTAAACCACATTACCCTTTTCCAAACGCGAGATTTCGATTTATTGCTCTCTTTTGAAATTTTTCCATCGCAATCGGGGCATTTACGTCGATTCGAGACATCCTTGCTTCCTAAAGGGTCTCTTTGCAAATTTGGTCCAATTTGACTTCGATTGTTCGAAGGTTTTTGCCGAGCAAAATTGTTGTCTCGTTCCATTTTATTTCATAAATTCATTGTAGCATTCTCCAGGCTTATGAAAAAATGTCGAGAAGTTGAAAACAAGACCTGGAAATGCCCAAAAATGGTGAAAATATCACAAATTGTTTTAATTTCTATCGGCCATATTTACCTCGAAGTTATTAAGTAACAAATTATTAACTTTTTGCTCCCATCATGCAACTGTGAGTTGTGGCTTCCACTTTTCTTCAAATATTTCCATTGATACAGAGCCGCCCTTTTGAGTTCAAAATTTCCTTCAAATTGTATAATAATAATAATAACAATAAAAGTCTTTATTGAAATACTCAAAACAAACGTCTGAGTTTGTTATAACAGAGCAAAATTCCTTTCGGGTAAAATGGTAAATGCTAGCCAGCCAGCTTCACAATTCAGTTCCACCCTATTGCAGGAGGGAGAGGGGATGCATGTGGGTGGACCAGGCTTGCAACACAGCAGCAGACTTGCTTCAACAAGTTGAACTGGAACACAGGCTAGCTGATATCAGGTTCGCGTGACAAGCATGCACAATATGTTAACCATGCGTATTTTAATATTTTGCGTCAAGACACGATTAACGCAGATTCATACGGCGTATGTCAATCACGATCAACGCGAAATACTTTTTACCATTTGATATTTAGCTGAATTAGCTTATTGCCAATTTATTTCCTCAAAATCTCCCTTACAAAAATAGGAATATGAAAGTGGAAACAGCGCATATAACGCATGCGGGAACTAGGGCGAGTCCAAAAGCTACTATTGGGAGGGAGGGTGGGGTGGGGTTGATTATAAATCAACTGGCTAAAAAATTTAGTTCCTTTTAAAAATTACGCCTAAAATGTGTTTCCTAAAATATTACATGTACGTAAGAATGTAATTTAGGCGCCAAATATGTTTGGAGCGGCACAAAGAGTTTAAAAATGTTTGCAATTAACGTCATGACGTCCTATCTCCCCGCCCCCAGAGGAAAACGTTGATGGTAAAAATAGCAACTCGGTATATATTATAAAACCGACGCCTTTTATTAGTCAACACAAGAAGCCAAGACAACACGACGAATAAGAAAATATTTAAATCGTTTTCTTAAAGTTTTACTGCCTTTTTAGATAGAAAATAAGGTAGCATTCGTTCCTATATATCGCTGTATGTTAAGGGTTTATTCTACTGAGTTATTGAGGGGATTATATGGGGTTGTACGTAGGCGAGAAGTATTCATAGAGCGTTCGAAGTGCGAGCTATTAGTTCGGTATTATAAGGTGTGTTTTGGTCTAATTTCTTGATGTTTTTAGATGCGAGAATATAAATTGGTCGTCCTTGGAAGTGGTGGTGTCGGAAAGAGTGCTTTGGTAAGGAAATACGTGGGGTTTTTATGTTTTATTTGCTTCAAATTGTCGTGTTTTGGCAAGCCGAAATTGGACAACACCTCACAAGCGGTGAGATAGTTGTCGATTTCACAATGTTGCAAATTCCTTGTCAATTTCACATGTCGATTTCGTTCGAATGTTATTTTTTCGCAGGGAAGGAAAGCATTTAAATTGAAGTTTATTCTTGTTTTTCTTTCGCAGACTGTTCAATTTGTGCAAGGTATTTTTGTTGAAAAATACGACCCAACGATCGAAGACTCTTATAGAAAGGTCAGTAAATATCCTGGATTTAAAATCCAACCTAAATAACCAATTATTTCTTGTTGATAATTCAGGCTTGTTCATGAAAAGTTAAACAGGCATATAATTGGCCTAAAATTTCCTGTTAAAATGTACATTTTAAAAGTCTTAGTCACTTAGTGTGTTTTCTGTCAAGGTTTAAAATTTGTTACCTCAAAAAAATGAACGTGCTGTGTGTAGCCGAATTATTGACATATTTCTCACAAGAAATTACCAAGAGTCTTTGATAAAATCGTTTATATTTTTTCCTTCCTTTTAGCAAGTGGAAGTGGATGGCCAGCAATGTATGTTAGAAATATTGGATACTGCAGGAACGGTAAGGATTTTTCTAGTTATTTGATGGCGTAGGAAATTGTTTAATTCCTGGAGAAATCAATTGATGCATATTTGTATAGCATGATCTCATGCTATCATACAAATGTACAGCATGTTAAATACAGAAGTGTTTTAAAAAGTATCAAGCTTGATTAAGTCAAATATATGCCCTGGTATAATATGCCAGCTGTAGCAATATAGTGCTTCAACAAAGCTTAGTCATTAATGCTAAAGTTGACTTTCTGTAGGGGCATTATTTTGATAATATGCCTGGTTTCTATTGGGGGAAAAGTTGCAATTTATACAGTTAGTTAGTGTTAGAGTCATTTAATGCCTTTTATTACCAGTTTAGTATTTGTAAGTGCACATAAGAATCCTGTCTATGGTCAGCACCAATACTTTTCCCATAGACAAAATTATATATTTACAAAACCTGGCTACAAAACAATATTCTAGAAGCTTCATTATAATTATATGGTTACTGGATTGTTAGTTATTAAGACTATTAAGCCCATCCTTTGTGGTAGATTTTAAACATTCAGAGACTTGGCAACTCAAGCAAAGGTCATTATTCAGATTATAGAATGTCTTTCAACCAAAAATTTTAAGTTTTAAAAGAAGCAAGAAATCAATTTCCAGTGATCAGTTCACAATATGCGTGACCCTCAAGCTGTGAGAAATTTGAATAAAATATTGATTGCTCACTTCACTTACTCCAATCAATTTTAATTGAAACTTTTATGCTGACTTCCTCAAAATCACAGTGTGGGAATTTTCTCTGGAATTTTCCTTGCATGAGCAAGGTCATGTGTATCTTTTGAGAACTTTGTACAGTGGATAATCTGTCATTGTTAATCTTAGTACAACTGAGCAAGTTTTTTGACAGGTTTTTCTCGACAAAGTTTTTCTTGAAAAGTTGCTTTTGACAAGTTTTCATTGACAAATTTTGCTTGGAAAGTTTGTCCTGACAAGTTTTCGTTGACAGTTTTCCTTGAAACTAAATCTATTTTGGAAAAGTTGGTCATCACATGCTATCTTTATAACAGAAAAATTTGCTGGAATCGTACGCACAACGTCAGTACAAATCTGGCCTTACTATTCAACCTCAAATCCTAAGTTTAAATTAATTTTTCTATCTTTTTTCCAACAGGAACAATTTACAGCAATGAGAGATTTATACATGAAAAATGGCCAGGGTTTTGTACTGGTGTATTCCATAACATCACAGTCTTCTTTTAATGATTTGGGAGATCTTCGTGATCAGATCATCAGAGTCAAAGACACAAGCGATGTAAGTAGTTGAATATTTATGAACCTAGATGTTTTTAGGTGTTCAACCTCTGTGCAATTCCATATGATTTTACTCCTTAAAGGGGAAGTGTTGAGCTTAATGTTAAAAAAGAATCAAGGGCAAAATTGTTCACTGTGTTAATTTCAAAATAACTAACTTCCATCCTCTTTCAGGTCCCAATGGTTCTAGTTGGCAACAAATGCGATTTAGAAGATGAAAGGATTGTTGGAAAAGATCAAGGACAAGCTCTCGCAAAACAGTTTGGAAATTGGTGAGCAAATTATGTAAACCCTTTAAATTCCCAATGCACTTTGTACTCAACTTACTTTTTTACTTGTTCTAGCACATTCCTGGAAACGTCAGCAAAGACGAAAATAAATGTGACAGAAATATTCTTCGACCTTGTACGGCAGATCAACAGAAAAACACCAGAAGTAAAGAAACCAAGTAGAAACTTCTTTAAAAGATGTGTCATTTTGTAAAGACTTAACATAGCTGATGGGATAAAGTGTGAAAAGAACACTGAAAGACATTAACATATTTAAACATTTTGCACTTAATTCCATCACAGGATGAAACAGACTAAGTGTGTGACAAGATATGTAAGATGGACATAAAGTATACTAGTTAGTTATATAAAAAGAGGAACCCCCCTCCCATGATTTACTATAAATATTGAAGGTTTGTTTAAAAGGAGGAGGATAGGATGGAAGCTAAGTGTTTGTGAAATCTTGTTGTCAACTACCATTGTACTACATGCATAACAGCATAAATATCCAACAAGTTGTTCAAGACCCATGGATGCCACCAGAACATGGAGGCAGTGGAGTAACTAATTTTACCTGCTGCATTTTTACCATGAGATAGAGCCAATGGGAGTGTCCAAGCGCCCTTTTTCCAATGTCTTTGTCTAAACCTGACAGCAAGTTGTGAACAAAATGTACAGCCTGCCGCACAGGGAAGCTCTTGGCAGGGGTACCGATCAGTCGTGCAGAATCTTGTGTGCATGGTTGTTGCTGAGAAATTTACCTCGCAAGGCCGTGAGACAAAGATCTGTTGTGTTTGATATGAGAATAACTTGCTAAGCTATGAATTCTCCTGTGCGGCAGGCTTAAGTCTTAAGATTTTTATGCATGTCTTTGGTCGTGCAGTAATATTATTTCTAGACACTAATAATTATAGATATTGATTATTGTTATTCTTTCAGTATTGAGTATTATTTTGTGTGAACTGTGAGTGAATGCTAAACATCTTCACCAAAGTTTTCCCTCTGCGCGTTTTAACCCTTTGGTGTATCCTGGGTGTATGGAGTTAGCGATCGCAGATCGACCTTGGGAAATCTTCCGTGGTGTTGAACGTATTGGTATTTAACAGGCTATTTAGCAGTTGACAAATTTAAATAGTATATTATATATGTACAGTGTTACAACATCAAAAGTTCAAATTGAAATACAAAATAATTATACCTAATATAACTACGTATTAGAAAATGTGTTGTGTTATTTAGTAATGACTGTTCATAAATTATTTCTGGGGTTGGTACCATCGTAACACCAGATGTGTAACATTCTACCGGTCTTCAATAGTTCAATAATTAGCTTAGTTGGATTACAAAACATCATCGATATTTATTTCCCCTGGATGCTGTTCGTGCATCAGTGCATGCATGAATATTTGATTTCAGTACCTCTTAACCAAACCCATGTATAAATAATGAACGGTCCTTAATGAGCCGTCCAGATCTCAACTGCATATTGTATGCTATTTATTGTATAAAGAAACCTGTTCCCAAATTCTCTCTAAAGTGTTTTAATTTTTCGTGCACTAACTATAGCCTCCTCCGCAAGCATCTCTAACAAAATGTCTAAAGTTTCTGTATTTTTTCACCATACGAGTGGTAAAAACAGACGGATCTGAGTAAACAAACGAGAGTCAAAAGAGATGCCTGCGGAGGAGGCTACACCCATCATAGTATTTCAGTGTATCTTGCAATGAATATTGTTTCTATATTAAAATACAACAACACCCCTCGGCCTCTTCCTCGTTTTTCGGCTGTTCCTCGGCCTTTGTCTCGCCCTCCTGTTTAGCACCTTCTGTACCCTCTGCTGTACCACCTGTGTCCTCCTGTTTAGCACCTTCTGTACCCTCTGCTGTACCACCTGTGTCCTCCTTTGTACCTCCTCCAGTGTCCTCTGTCGTACCATCAGATCCCTTAGCTTCACCTTCCGTCCCTTCTGATCCTTTAGCTTCCCCTGCTGTCCCATCCTCGCCTTTACTTTCCTCTCCTTTGGCTTTCAAATGAATGAAAAGAACAAATATATGTCATGAATAGTGTTACCAAGCGTTTTTTAAATACAAGATGTAAAGTTTTCGTATCGTTACAGTTTCAAGAATGCATTTACTCTTTAGTATTTTACTCTTACATTTTGTTACAAAAATAGAAATAATAAGAAAAATAGGAACTCTTAATGATTTAGAGAAAATATCTAAAGAAGACAAACGATTTTACTACCTGAAAAAGACAAGGAAAACTTCGATGTTTTGAGCGAAGCCCCTTCGTCTGGAAATTACTGTCTTATTAAACTGATAGCTGATAAACACTGAAACAGTAATTAGTTGGAACTGACAAAATATCTTAACTGATACTTTGTGATAGCTGACAAACGATGAAACTGCAATTTGGAACTGATAACTGACAAAAGATCTTAACTGATAGCTGACAAACAATGAAACGGCGATTTGGAAAAGACAACTGACAAATATCTTTTAATAACTGACAGCTGACAAATGACATCGACTCCCATTAATTTTAGACGCGGCTCAGTTAAGAAAAAAATACTCTTGTATAATTATTCCTAATGAGGATAATTAGCTAAAGCCTTCGTTGAGAACTTGACTGATACTGATAAGGATTTTAGTGTTTAACTCTGACATTTGTAACAGTAACGCCACACGATACAATTTTACATATTCCAACGGGAAAGTCCTTGGACGGGAAAGATCTAACAGGTAGCAATACGCCAATACAACATTTTGCAAAGTAGTTATTTGTCAATATCTGATGTATACAATTGACAAACATAGGTAAATCAATAAAGATATCAGTTTAGATTTAAAATCAAACCAACAAGGCGTGTGTTTACCTTCGGCGTCGGTCGTGGCTTCTCCCTTCGCTTCGCCTTCGGTTCCTTCGTCTGCTCCTGTCTTCGCAGACGCTTCTTCTTCGGCTGGCGGGTCAGTTGCAGGCGTTTGTTCCTCTTCAGACATATTTTTTACTTATCTTTTCGTTTTTAAGAAGACTCTACAAGATTTCAGAGCTCTAGCTAGCTTTACTAGAAGTGCAAGCGGCAAGGACGCTAAATGTTGTTGACGCTTGAATAATTTATAAGCAACCTGCGACCCCGCCAGAGTTGTGAATTTTTTCATCCTTCTTTCACGTTTAAAGAATTTAACACTTTCTATGCTAAACGTTTAGTTTTGCTTGCAAGAGACAACGCGCGCACTTTGTATATTATTTTCAACGTTTAGGTTAATAGAACAGGACAGTTTACAACTGGTTTTGTGAAATAATTTGCTTCTAAAGCGTCAGCGCAAATCGTCGCAAGGACTCGCACCCAAGCTCAACTGCGAGGGTTTGCATCTCATTAAAATCACAGTACGAGTATAAAGCCGTGCAGTGTGCACTCGGTAGGCTTGGGTAAATTATGCTCGAAAATATGGCCATTATGCCCGAAGGCAGTGCTCGTTAAAACAACGTATTATGCTCGTGAAACAGCCTATTATGCTCGAGGAAAATTCAATTTTAATAGGTACAAAAACTCAAAAAGTCGTACATTTTCCTCGTGGCATTCTCGTGGCATTCATTTTCCGCCATCTTTGTTTTACTAGTGCCCAGGATCCTGGCGGTCTAACCCGAACCAGTGAACTCTGGGCCTGGGGCCTCTGGGCAGTGGCCGTGGGCACTAGCCGAACTCCCTCTCTTCAGTCTCATTTCATTTTTTTATTTCTTTAGGACTCTAGCCCAAAAGCCAAAGCATTATTTTATTATTTTTGAAATCTTTGCTCGAAAACGGCCTATTATGCCGACTATGCTCGTAAGTGCCTATTATGCTCCTGGAGCCCTATTATGCTCGAAATTATGCCGGCATAATTTACCCAAGCCTAGCACTCGGTCATATTTGAGCTGCGTCCTTCGCAATTCAGCATCTTTCATCCAGCTCTTTCATCCAGCTGGATTGTGCATCTTTCATTGTTTAATTCATTTCTTTGAGAGCCAATACAATTTCAATCAACTTAATGAACTTATCTGTATTAGTTTGTCGTTATATTGACATAGTGAACATTGTAAATATATCAATTCACTGATGTTTGTAATTGTATACGGAGTGAATGCTATTTCAAAACTTGGGGATGAGGTTGTAAAAACTTACTAAAAGTGTGTTACAAAATCTTGAATTCTAGTTAAGTGCAAAAACGTCACAACCTTGGTAAAATTCCTCTCAGGAAACACGGAAAGTGCAATTCTGAGGCCAGGGCGTATTTTCGCTCGTATATAAATGGCTCTTGTCTATTGTTAAAGTATAGTTAATACGTGTAAGAACTACTATCTACATAATGAGTCAATGTGAAAATAGTATATTTTATTAATACAATTTGCATACGTGAAAAACTGAGCATCACAAAACCAACCACTATATTAATTATGATGTACAATCCATATTTTAACAAACTACAAATGAAGATATAGAATGTAAGTCTAAAGGCCCGTTTACACTACGCATGATTATTGGCACGGCACGGATAAAAATGTTACCCGTGCCACACCAATGGTACGGGTACCATTTTTATCTGTGCCCTGCCAATAATTGTGCGTAGTGTAAACGGGCCTTAAACCTAATGCTGGAAATCTTAATTATATATTACAAACACATTGACAATTATTTACACTCAGTGTAAGTAATTTACTATAAATGCCTATAGACCATTTGCAGAATTACCAGAGCATACCATTATACATGTATAGCCTTGACTTCATTCTTTTGAAAACAGAGTGAAATTCAAAAAGAAATCAAAGAATGGAGTTGAGCCTATGTGTGTATAATGCTACGCTCCAGTACAATCAGTTCTTGTATGTATTGTTTCTACAATGTTCGTATTTGTATCAATTGTGACTTCATGAGAGGGCTTCACCCTTTATCACCTATAAAACACAGATAAATGCATCAAATTAGACACAATATTCAGAAGAATATATGATTATGGTGCATGAAAATGTAATGTATTATTTCACTATACATATTTTTTTCACCTACCCTTGCTTCAATGTATTCTACTTTTTGTTCCATCAGTGTTAACTTTTCATCTAATTTCGCTAGCTTTCCACGACAAGACATATCTAAAACAATTTCATTAACCAAAGATTAGCCTTTCTATATACAAATTCTGCACTAGAACGCACTAAATATTTATGTAATTATGTAGTATACTCCCAAAACCTGACCAAATACATCACACTTTTTCTCAGCGTATCCCCCATATTTACACACATAATACGATACCAAAACAAAGAACTTACCAAAATTGTTCAAAAACTTGGCTATATTTTTAATGCTTTCTGACAAGATTTCAATAAATTCACGATTTTCCCAATCCTGTTGAATTTGTTGACTTGTCAGATCCGCCATCTTGATTTGTGTTTCCACTTAATCAAAACAAATCTACATGGAATTTTATCCAACCAGAACTTCAATGAACCAGAATTCCTTATGCTTCCTCCTCAACGTCGTTTGCATCTAATGATGAACAATCCAACACCTTACATATTCTGAGTATTCTCACGTGAAACTTTCATGCTTGCCAAGAGTATTTGCCAGATTTTAATCTTATCAGCCAATCACTTCCAACTAGCTCATAGACTGTGATTGGCTGAGCTAATTGCCACCTTCAACAGCTCATATCAATAATGTGGAGGTTTTGCTTGAGAATAGACAGTGTTTATATTTGCACCTATTCAGCCTTAGATGCAAACGACAGTACGAAATTTCTTTCAATAAACTAAATGTTACTTCAGAGGGTTGCACCCTATGACCACCACAGAACTGCATATGCATTGGTTGGTGCTGATTTTGTATATTTGAGGGTAGGGGTGCTTTTCTGGAGGTACACACCCTTAAACACTCAGCTATGTTTATTATCAAAATCTTTTATTACCAAAGTTAATATATTTACATAGTCTAGTACGTAATTAAGTGTTTATTATTTCATAGACCAATTATCTAACTATCTATCCATTGCTTTGATTAATTACGATGGGACTTTAAATATTCCAGTTGTCGTTCCTTCATGAGATCTGATCAAAAGATTGCTAGAAAAACAGAATGATATGCAATAATTTAGTGAGACAAAATAGAGATGCATTCATATATTGAATCTCAAGATGACCATATTCTTTGGAATATGTTTTTCTAATATTTTTTGAAATTGTTGGTTGGCCATGGTTTTTTTACAGATTTTAACTTCTGTTATTCTTTGGTGAGAAAATTCAGTTTCTTACCAGGTATCAGATTCCAGGACAACTACTGGTGATAAGTCAATCTCAGGGTAGATCTTCCTTGCTTCTTGTGCAAGACCTGAAACTATACCAGCATGTACTTCTGATGCCGATCCATCAACTAAACAAATTATACAATCATGACGTACGAAAATGTAAAAAAAACACCATACATGTATATTGGTGATGTAGTTGTCAGTGCATGTGCTTTCCACCTCTGTGACCAGAGTTTGATTTGTGCTATATGAAGTTGTCTATATGAAGCTATCATAATTTCACCTCAGTCACATGTGAGAAGAGTGCTGAGTGCTTCCAGTTTGACTCTACCAAACACCACAGGTTTTCTAATTTCTCAGGTTTCCTCCTGTACTTACACCAGACCACCGAACCAATAAAAGACAGTCCTTATACTGGATCTCTACTAGTGAGAACAGTTTTAATAGAACTGATAGAGCTATCCAATATAAATAATGTTAGTTAAGTTTATACCAGCAAGTGCTAGTCCTTCTTGATTTGTGCAAATCACACCAACCACCCCTCTTTCTTGCATCCTATTAAAAACACACAAAGAAATTAGAATACAATAAAACAGATCTATAACATCAAATTGGTCACACGACAAGACTCACTTTGACCATTCTATATAAACCTTAAGAAAACATAGAACAAAATCACAGAAATTAACGCTTACAATTCCTCAACAGCACTTTCCAGATCAGATTCCATGAGTAAAACACAAAAATACAGCAAAACTCGGCAAATAAACTCAAAAGAATTGATTAGAGATTTTTTCCTTTTATATAAAGTTTGCCCAATTTTCAGGTGAATCAGGTGTTGCGGGCTGGATAATGAATCTAGTTTTAAAAATGCATTGGCTAGCGGTTTTACTCCATTCCGGTCATGCGTTGATAGAATGAAAACAAAAATAATTTCAAAAAAAATGTGAATTTTGATCAAAATGGGCAAAGAAAAAGCTGGAGCATTGACTCCTAAAGCTATTAGCAACAGGATTAAAGCAAAAGGATTGCAGAAATTACGATGGTATTGTCAGATGTGTCAGAAACAATGTCGGGATGAGGTATATGCAGTATGATACAGTATTTATACAGTGTAAATTACATATTTATATATGAAATTTTGCATCATGTGGCCATGTGAGTATGTATGTATGTGATCTGTATGTACACGGTTCTGGTGTATTCAAAATCAGTTGTTGAAATGTTGTACGTTTATAAACTATATATTGCAACTATACTGATATGAAGGTTGAACAAAGCAGTCCTTGCAATGACGCAATCTTCGAGGTTGTAAAAGACTATCAATATTTCAGGTTTCAAATAATCCATTCGTTATAAACACGCATCTTCAATTATCATTATGGGAGTAGGGACAAAAAATTGCTGCCGAACTCTAAAATATCAACAGCAATTTTTTGTCCATGATGATTTATTAAAATTGCGAGGGCTTATCCTTAGATGCAAATGCTATAACTGTGTATCTATATGTGACATGGTTTTCATATATTTGACATATACATTCGCTGAGGGGTGCAACTACAACTAATTTAATTTGTATTATATTATAGAATGGTTTCAAGTGTCATTGTATGTCCGAATCTCATCAACGTCAACTGCTGTTGTTTGCTGATAATCCAGATCAATTTATCGATACTTTTTCAAAGTATGTTTTACTTAATTTTGTCACATTGCAAACCATAAAAATGTTTAATTTTGAATTGCGTTTTTGGCTACAATTGCATTCATGATATGTACGATTTCTTAACTTGCTTGTTTTCAGGGAATTTGAAGATGATTTTATGCTTTTGCTAAGAAGACGATTTGGTAATATTAACATTTTTCTTTAGTGGATTACAGATTTTGCTCTCCAATATCAAAGTGCACTAAAGTGAAGAAGAAAAAAGTGGGGCCTTAAGATAACTAGACTGCATACCTCCACCAGCAAATTAATTCAAGTTTTCACACATTAAATTATACATGTACTAATTATGCATTCAGTTCTTTTTGGCCCGGGAAAGCGAGACAAACTTTTGTAAGTTTCTCATCCAATTTTCATTCAAATTGAACCAAAAAATTTAATTTGTCCTCGGCCAATAGCCATTAGCTCCACAAATTTTCATATTAAAATGTTTGATATTTTCTTGAGTTGTCATACTTACAGTACACACACCCAAACAAGCCCAGGTAAAAACATAACCTCCTAGCAGAGGTAATAATCTCTGGTATTCCTTATTACAGGCACACGGCGTGTTCATTCAAATGTTGTCTACCAAGAATATATCAGCGAGCGAAACCATCTACACATGAATGCAACTCAGGTAATTATTTTGTCAAATCAAAATGTTTGTTTGAAGTACTGATTATTACATGTTTTATGTTGTAATGATTGAAAGTTTTCTTCTTTGTTAGTGGGAAACTCTGACAGAGTTTGTCAAATGGTTGGGTCGTGAAGGTATTGAGAAAATGTTGACATTGTTTATGTCTAAGTTGAACCATTAACTATCCAGGATAATACTGCTTTTGAGAGCTACTTTTCGACATGGTGAAAAAATCGGTTTTCATGTGCACATGTACTACAAAACAGAGATTTTTTGTGTTAACCATGCATTAACTGGCAGTACCCTACCACTGACAAGTAAAATTGTCTGGTGTTAGACAGAGTAAAATGCACATCTGATCTCACATTGCAAGCTAATGAGTAAAAAAAAGCAATGCAGTGTTTCCACTTTTCATAATCGATTTTCCTCTCTGAGAAGGGTATACCGATTATATGGGTATATATAGAGGATATTACACAGCGGCACGAAGATATGAATTTTATCTTCGAGTGGTGAAAACAATATTTTGCGAATGAGCGCAGCGAATGAGTAAAATATTGTTTTCAACACGAGAAGATAAAATTCATATCTGCAAAGCCACTGTGTAATGTCCTTTTTATTATATAGTCATCGTGAAATTGACAACTTCAAAACACAAAGCCATTGGCGGGAAATGATCACGTGATCGGTATCCTCACTAGTGAAAATATGGAAAATATGTGACGGCATATTTTCCATATCTTACTGTCTACTATATAATAAATACCGATATACTGATTGCGGAAATTTCTCATACCGAACATCCCTACTGTAATAACCCATAGAGGTACAGGTACATTATCAGTGGCATATTCCCAAAGCCCTGGAGATTCTCTTTATAAAAGCATCAATTTTGGAAATATGTTTTACAACTTGGCAAGGCAATACAGTCTTCAAAATTGGACCGTCTGAAGACCTCTGCAAATGTGTCTGAGATTGTGTATTACAGTCTGTCTCAATTACTCTACAGGCAAGTGTACAGTTGATAACACAGAAAAAGGATGGTTTATTACTTACATTGACAGAGATCCTGAAACACTCGCAAGACAGAAGGTAATTGCCATCACATTCCGATTGCAAGACAAGTGGCATTGACTTCTGACATCTAGCTGCAACCTTTAATAGTTTTTGCTGAATAAAAGTTGTGTTGCAACAAAATTGCCTCCTGTAACATGGCCATTTTTTTGTTAAATCAGGCAACAGAAAATAAAGAAAAAATGGAAATGGATGACGATGAAAAAACAGGTTTATATGTGCTAGTTAAACCTTACACAGTTTGTAAAAGTTGCAAGTGTGCAAAATCCCACTGTGTACATACACAAATACATTATTGTCTAATCAAAGTCATCTAATAAATATCCGTGATTATTTCAGCCAAATTCATTGAGAAACAAATCGAGAGAGAACTGACCAGAAAAGGTGATCAGGTAGAGTATTCCCTGTTTCATTCATTCACACAAAGCTAAGGATGGCTGGAGCAGCCTTTCCACTTCACAAATAGATCTACGATGCGGCAACTCAACCCTTCATGCAAGACAGATAGAATGGATAATTTGTGGTCCCAGGAGTATCCTCAACTGCTCAACAGCGTTGTCATTCTCAACACAACGTTAAACGAAGCATTTTCACGTCTTTCGAACAACGTGAAAGATTGTTGTGACTTGGACGTAGTTTTTTCAAACTTAGTTTGTAAGGTTATTTTAAAAAGCTTCAAACATTTATTATAGTAACAAAATTGCTTAAGGCGCATTCTTTAGCTAAAAATTGAGACCGTGTCGTTGAGTTGTCGCGTCGAAGATCTTAAACCATCTATTGCAGAACGTTGATGAGAGAACACAATCTCTTTTAGTCTGAATCATGTCCAACTGAACTGGAAAGAAATAATGAAGAGGAAAAAGGTGTGTGATATTTACGAGTTGTGTTAGGCACATTTTTTTACACAGTATAAACAGGCCTGTATTTACAAGGGCCAAGCACGGACAAATTTGTTCGCTTGCCATTTTTATCCAAATATTGAGCGGCGGTGTGTAGACGGATATTTATTTTTTTTGTTCAGTGACATTCAGTCTTATGTCAACGAAAGCGATTGATTCTGGTGGAGAGAAAGAAACAAATATGCCTTCCACAAGGTAAAAATATATTTGTGTATCTTGTATTAGAATTGCAAAACGTTGTCAAAGTTTCTCCTGGTAGGATTTTGGGTTTTCCCAACCTTCTTCAAAATAACTGGAAATTTTCGGACATTGAGGCCTTTGCCTGGGTAGGTTTGCCAGATGGCCATTGCAGTACTGCTAGTCTGACTGAGTGCTGACTGTTGCTACTAATACTAGCCTGACTAGTCTAGTACTTACTGCTTTGCAATGTTTTATTCAGTGTTTCACTTTCAACCTTCCTCAATGCCGGTAAACCTTCTCATCGGTTGTACCCGCATACTAGAGGTGTGCATCGGATCGGATTGGACGTTTATAATCCGACAATTGGCTAATGTTTAAAATCCGATCCGATCCGAAATTGTCTAATCCGAATCCGATCCGACTTTTGATAAAGAATTTCGATCCGATCCGAAGAATCCTTTAATAAAATAATTTTCTCGTTCAAGTGGAAATGTTTAACCAAATACTATAAAAGCAAGAAATACATGTCAAGAAGCTGACAAGGTGACGTCCAATACACTCTTTCGATAATTACGTCACATCCGCCTATTTGGCCTGGGATCCTCGCTTTCGTGCATCAAGACGGAACGTGATTGGCCCACTCTTCGTGGGAGTGAGGCTCCCAGGCCAAATGACGTAATTATCGAAAGAGTCTATTGAAGTATCAAACGAATAATGCAACGACAACCGCGATAATGTTTTTACTGCTTAATAATATTCAAATTTTATAGACGTAATAAAATATAGTCACAAAAATAACAATAAATAACACCGAATTTCGACTAACCTTTTACTGAACACTGCAGGACTTAGCTTCTACAGTCTACACCTTCTGATGTTTTGTTTTTGTCGTAAATAATTAATTCATTTTATTTCGTAATTTGTATTATCGAAATCCGATCCGATCCGACTACGAAACAACTTTATCAATCCGATCCGATCCGAAATGAATATTTTTGTTCCGAAATCCGAACGAATCCGATCGGATCGGATTCGGATCGGATTTGCACACCTCTACCGCATACCCACAGCTTTTTTGCATCTCTGTGTTGTATACGCGAATTTGAAAGACCTTTATCTCTTTGCCTTTGGGGTGGCCTTCTAAATGGAGGTTTCTCATGGATCCTGGGGATTTCCATGTACAATATATTTTACTCATTGATCACTTCTTTTTCCAGCAAAAATATGATCTCTAACCCAAGTCCGTTGGTGAACATGAGCAAAACAGTTGATAAAGACAGCAAAAAGAAAGAGAAAGAAACGTGAGTTGTCGCAGCTCCACTAAACCCACCATATTTCTACCCTTTTATGCTACAAATTTCAGTTCTTTAAACTTTTTTGCCTTAAATTTCATGCAAATTTACTTAATTTATAGCCTACCAATGCTTTCATGGCTGTAACATTATATCGTTACAGCTTCGTTACAGTAAATCAGCAATCTTTCAAAGGCTTTCACAAAATTTTGGGGTGGGGGCGATTGCCCCCCCCCCCACCCTCGCTCCCCCTCTAGTGTCTGCCCCTGCAAATATGCACAAACAACGGTGGGACCAACACCACAACCATCATCCCAACCACAGGAATATCTAAAATACCAACACAATATTTATATCCTGAAATAGTATTTTCCTTTCTAGACAAAAGCGAAAGTCCGCTTTAGATGAAATAATGAAAGTAAGTATATTAAAGAGTGAGTATCATGCAAGTGATCCTTTGCGCGCTTGTGTTTACATTTTATGTTTACATCCGGTTGTATCTCATAAATATGCGCGGGCATAAAGTGAGAATATCGGAGAGTGATTCGGGAGCGAAATTATAAACGACATTTAAACATTATAAAAACGTTTTGCCACGTAAAAAATCACAAAATTTCACAAGATATAATTATTGCTTATAGAAGTGAAAGTAAAGCCTGGTTTTCATATGGCGCCGATGGTCAGCAATGCACTCATGGATCATTGTTAGTGATCATTGAAGGAAAAAATGACTTCAGGTAGACAAAGGATTTTACTCATCGATGATCTAAGACAATGGCACTGCGAAAGCATCCGCGACATATGAAAACCAGGCTTAAAGTTGTTTTTTAATACGACTGGGATAAATGAACCGATACAAATTAAATCTCCGAGATTACTCATAAATGTTTTAAAAGGCAGCCATTTTGTGGGACGTCAAGCGCGCAAAGGATCACTTGCAGATACTCATTCTTCAAACGTCGATTACTGTAGTTTATCCTTCGAAACTTTTTTTGAGTGTATTCTTTATTTTACTTCAACAGGAAGAGGAAGCAAAGAGAGCAAAGAAAGAAATTTCGCGGAAGGAAAATTGGCTGATGAAGGTTAGATTATTTTTGATCTACTTTAGTTCTACCACTCTGCGATGGACGGAAAGCCTTAACAGGTTTTACAACCCAATTGACAAACGTCTCCGAGTGTTAGTTATGGTTAATGCCCAAGGGTTAGTTTTTAGCGAGGGAGGAAAACCGGAGTACCCGGAGAAAAACCATCGAAGCACAAGAGAGAACCAACCAATCTCAACATGAGTTTATCAAGCACAGGAAAATTAGCCAATCAAAGAATCTCTGCCCTCGACCTTGCTGTATAGCCGACTTAACTCAGAGGTAAGGGGCAGTGCACTAACCACAACTGCTACCAGTGCTTCCCTCAGTTACATTTCACAGTACATCTATATTAATATACTCTGTTGTCTGAAGGTTCAGATCATTCAAATACTAGAGTTTAGAACTTTTCTTTAGGGAATTGTGGTGAAAGTCGTTCATAAGAAACTCGGTGAAAAGTATTACAAAAAGAAAGCAGTTGTAAAGGTTAGATTACAGACAGTTCAAATTTTTATGACGATTTTCAAAATGTAACGTTAAATATACCCTATTTCACCATTGCGCTTCGTACAACCGGGCTCCAGCTGACATACTGTATCTTTTACTAACCGTGAGATTTCAAT
This sequence comes from Trachythela sp. YZ-2020, assembly GCA_016169945.1. Lineage (NCBI taxonomy): Eukaryota > Metazoa > Cnidaria > Anthozoa > Malacalcyonacea > Clavulariidae > Trachythela > Trachythela sp. YZ-2020. The sequence goes on along the minus strand of JADLSH010000098.1, from coordinate 1,452,570 downwards.
TTTGTTTTCCCAGGAAGTGAAGGAGTTATTCACTGGAATTGTAAAAATGATAGACAGTGAAGATGTACTGAAACTTGATCAAACTTATTTAGAAACCGTCATACCTGCCATAGGTACTCTAAAATTGATTTCCTTAGCTAACAAAAATTCAAAACTAGGTAGAACCTGGCCGCGATTAAATGGAAACATGCTTTAATTCGAATTGCTACAAGTCCGCCTAACGAAATTATTTAACTGTAAACTGCTGTAATGATTTGTCTTCCAGGAAGGTTGGTTTTAATCCTAAATGGCCGCTACAGAGGACAGAAAGGAACTCTCTTGGCTTTAGACGAGAGAACATTCAGCGTTTCTGTTGAGATGAAGGAGGTAATTTTGACTATTGAATGTAACATGTTGTGTTTTTAAGATTTTTAAACTTTCTTACCCCCCCCCCCCCCCGCCCTTGCAATGCCTGCGTGTCTATTTCTCAGTTGTTTTTCTCTAGGGCGAGTACCGGGGCCGAATAGTGGACAAACTCCCGTATGAAGATATTTCTAAGTTAGACACGTGACATCTAAAGATGATCGACGCACCCCCCTGACTACGTATGTATTTTTGTTCCAAATAGCACTATAGCCTATATTCATTCACGCCTTGTGACGTCACGAGCCATAATCTGTCGTCATTCTATGACATCATAATGCGTTACGTCACTGTATGACTATACTATTATGAAGCGGCCATAATAGTACTGATATACTTGTAAATAAGTGTTTTTATAGCAAAATTTTATAGCAAAGAGTCTTTACAACTAGGGATTTGCATTCTTTACGTTGTTTTATACATTATTATTTGAATATTTAACATTTTACCGAAACAAATAGAATATACGCAAATGTCAATTCTAAATCAAACGTCTGAGTCAAGGTGTGGTTGTACCACTGCTAATATCACAAAACTTGAAATCGGCCTTAAAAGACCGTATTTGTACATTATTTACAATATAGTAATTGTATTCTACCTTATGGTCTACATAAAATTATTAACTATATTCATGAATCATTAAAGTGTGCGAGCAGTCGCGGGCACCTATTAAATTTGTGCAGCTACATTTTAAATTTCTGATTTACATTTTTTTAACATTATCTAGCTCACAAAATCTAAAATAGGATGCACTTTTGTAGGTACATTTTCTCAAGTTATGAATGTTGCTCGCAGGCACAAAATAATACTATTGAACACCACCTACAGTATTATGTATAAAATAGGAACACTAACAAAATCTACAATAGCTACGATAGTTTGTTTTGATATTTTTACAATAAATAGAATATTAGACAATTAGAGAATCAAATTCATGAGTGGGTGATTTTTCGAGAGTCTTAATGGTTGTCGTTGGATGTCAGTTGTCAGCTAATATTCAAGCCAATTTTATACCGTCATTGAGATATGTAGTAAGCAGTGGCGTAGCCAGCCCGCCGATTTGGTCCCGCTATGCAAATTTCAAATCATTATCTTTATACATTTCTTTAGAAATTGATTGTTTTTCAAATGTCAATGAACAAAAGCGTTTAGCAGCGGGCAGGACTAAATCGGCGGGCTGGCTACGCTACTGGTAGTAAGATGTCAGTTCCATATTGCTGTTCCATATTGCTGGTCCATATTGCTGTTTCATCATTTGTTAGTTCTTTGTCAAATATACGCGCACACGCGAGTAAACGTTCAGGCAAGCACTTGGACTCGCAAGTGAGCGTGTTTAGTTTGCATGTGGTCTTTCAAGCCAGCATGTTCTTCAAAAACCTTCTTACAAATTGTACACGAATATTTTCCGTTCATCTCATGAATTTTCAAGTGATGTTTCAAATTCGACTTCTTGTTAAAGTGGCGCCCGCACATTTCACAACAAAATGGTCGCTCTCCGGAATGAACAAACATGTGATTCCTTAAGTTCCCCTTCTGATGGAAACCTTTGCCACATGTGCTACATACGTGTTGCTTGCGTGCGCTATGAGTGCGCATGTGCATCTTGAGGGTCGAGGAACGGTTGAACGTTTTCCGACAAACTTTACATTCGTGAGGTTTATTGCTTGTGTGTATTATTTTATGCCTGCATAGAGTGCTTGAGAGACGAAAACCTTTCCCACAAACATCACAAACAAAAGGCGTTTCTTTCGTGTGTTCCGGCATTCTGATATGAATACTAAATGTGTAGTATGTTTTAAAGCATTTTCCGCATTGTTCACATTGGTAACGACTTTTTTCATCCGAACGTCCATCCTCGTTATTTTCTTTCGAATTCCTCGATTTAACGTGCGTCGATTCCGAGTTATAATTTTCTTCCTCTTTATTTCCTCCTAGCTCGTTCCCATTTTCCACACAACCCACTTCATTTCTGTCCAAACTTTCCTCAGAATTTATGACTCCATATTTCTTTCTTTTCCTCAAAAATCTTTCCTCCGAATGTTTTTTGGTTTTCCTGTCCTTTGTTATACGTTTTTCAAGGCCATTTCCCGAAAAAGCTTCTTTCTTCTTTCTATTATTTTTCCGTACTATTTTCCGTTTGTCTTTCATGTCCTTTTCCCGCCGAAACTCGTTGGCATAGGAACCATGACGTTTCACGTCGTTAATTTCTTGAAGTTCGCGTATTTTTCTGCTTGGTTTTACACGCCGTTTTTGGCGGTGTGAAAAATCGCTTTGTTCGGCGTTTGCATTGTTTAATGTCTGTTCTTCGAACTGAAATGTAGGCCTATTCAACAAATCGCTTGACCCCGTCGCCAGTGATGTTAAAATCTGTGCGTAGTTTAGTTGTTCCAACTCTGAAGTTATCCGCTCCGTCAGAGCGTCGTTTTGTAAGAAAGCGTGAAGTTTGTAGTTTGATATTCTTGTAGGCAATTCTGCTTGGGTAGGGTTTTCTTCCGTTGATTTCATGGTTCAAATAATGACTGGTCTTTATACTTTTGTATGTGTCGAACAAGTTGTTAAGAAACGCCGACGGATGCGATTTTTTCTACAAGAAAGAGAAATGTGGTAGTTCGACCTTGGTTCAATTCCAAAAATAAGTAGTTGTCTGATTATAATTTCGCATCAGTCTCATGTGAGAAGCATACTTCCAGTTTGACTCCACCAAATACCGCAGGTTTTCTCCAGGTACTCCGCGTTCCTCCTGTGGTAATGTTGGATTAATAAGATTTGGCCCTTGCTATAGATCTCTATATATGGAGAACAATTTTTTGCTGATAGAGCTATTGACTATATATATCTTTATTTAAAAACACGATGGTTTCATCATGCTTTACAATAAGTTTTAATCTACATTAATATAACATGCAATAATATAGAATATATACCTAATTATGTTGGAAATCTATTTTACATTATACCTGTAAGTAGGTATATAAGTAGAATGTCCATTTTCGACGAGATGACTTTTTTCGCGCCAATTAGTAAGTCGGAAATTATATTCTGAATTCTGATTGGTTAGCGAAAAATGTGCTGCTTTGATTGTTGCTATATACGCACGTAGAGTATTTTCGTTAACCGATCATGTCCCATTTCCATCAGTGGCGGATTACCAGTTACGGGGCCTGTATGCTAAGCAAAATTCGTGGGCCTTGAGGATGATATTCTCACCCCTGTAAACGGTGACACATCTTTTAGCGAGATCCGGGCCATGTTTCGCCCGAAATATTTGGAAATTTAAGGTCTCCGAAATGCTATTTCCCGCTTTCTGGGGCCGTTTTGCTTAATTAAGGACAAAAATAATAACCATTCTAATGAAAAGTGCATTCTCTGAAAATCACGGGCCTCTTGAAAGCCCGGGTCTGTAGGCTTCAGCCTACTCTGCCTATTGGGTAATCCGCCACTGATTTCCATTCTTTTCGCGCGAGGGAGTTCGCCTACTGGAAAATATGCTTATAAAAGTTGTTTATACATGCATATATTCTTTTCATTCAAAATATATATCCTTAAAAAGTCTTAAATAGATTCGTATTAGTCATACACAAACTAACATGCATTGTTTATTTAATATGTTCAGAAAAAACTATATAGTGCATGTTAATTTGTATTCGCGAGAATACTACGGATAAGCACAAGCTTATCAAATTCATGATAGTTCATGCAAATTTATCGATATAATTTTCAGGGGTTTTTCCGCACATGTCAAATCACTTTTGAGTTGTGTTTCATTTGTGCACTTTTGAGTTGTGTTTCATTTTGTAAAAAGGCTGAGCAGTTTTGTGACCTAAATTAGACTTAGTAACTGTTTGTCAGTCTTAATTGTTTGCCGAAAGCGAAGTGAGCCATTTAAGCATTTCGAATAATATGCAGTCTAAGGGTATTTTAGATAAACAGTTTAGATTGCAAGCACATATATATATACTACTTTCTAAACTCCAAGCTGTATATAAAATAATTGCATGCAGTCTGTCTTTCATTTTACGCATTCAAATGTACTGCTTAATAACTTGTGTGGCACTGACGCTGTGCAAATTAAAATTTCACCCAATGTCCTCCAAAGTTAGTATTTTAAATAATTGCATCCAAGCATGTGTTCTGTACATGTTTTATTATTTATGAACTTAATTTTTATTTGAGACACGACAAACACGAATTTCGTCCAAAATTTTGCCTCTCCGAGTCTCCATTATAGTTTTCCCCCCTTGCACCTTATATAGTATAGTATAGTAAAGCAAAGCGGTATCCATTCACAGACTGAAAAGTAACTGTCCCTTTTATTTCATTTTTCCAAAACGTTTGTTTGGGTTTCTATACAATTATACTTTCAGCCAAACGCTTGTCTGCAGTAAAATAGAAACATTTAAGCTTTTATGTTTAAAAATATCGTATTCATACTTACTTTATGATAAAATTCTTCGACAGTTAAGATAAGAATTTATTCGCTGTCAAAAACGAAAAATGGACTTCGATATATTCGTCGTCAATACACATCGACTGTTCTTTGCCCAGTGCGTTGTCCTTTGCTTTAATAATATACGCAATACGGGCTGTTTCAAGGGCGCGGGTCTCAACTTTCTTTAAATATTAATGGCATACACTTTTAATTGCAAAGTAAACTCAGTCAGCCAATGAGAATGCCGCGTTTTGCTGCAGATATTATTGTCTTTCTGTTATAATTTATTCAGCCACCTGTCATAGTATAATTTATGCAGTAGTCAATAAAGTTTTTGGTCGTGACAGATGTGTGTGCTACAATTGATTGTCTTAACATAGAACCTCATTTCACTTTAAATTTAGTGGAGCTCACTGAACTGTATAGATGGAAGGCCGATTCCAGCTCAAAAAGTGAAGCCAAATGGAAAATGGCAGATATTGAAGACATTCTTGAGCGCCAGTTTCAGTCCCCTACGTGCCAACCAAGCTCCATTAATATGTGACCGCGCGCATGCATAGGGGTCTGAAACTGACACCGAAGAATAGCTTCAATATCCGCCAGGTTTGGCTTCAATTTTTGATTACGTAATTGACTGAAGTCAGGCTTCCATGTATATATAGTTCAGTGGTGGGCTCGATTCTCGCTCCGGATTGTACTCGTATGCCATGAGTCAGGCTGCGTACTCCGTCTGCGTACTCCTAAGATAATCTTACATAAACGTTTACAAAATTCAGTCTAATTCTGTTGAAATATCTTGCTGTCAAGCTCTGAGAGAAAGCCAAGTATTCCAGTATAAACTATGCCTTTATTATGCATGCATTATTTTTTTTACACGGCCGAGAAAGCAAGATAAACGTTTGTGAATTTCTCGTCTAATTTTCATCTAAATTCTACAAAAATTAGGTAGATTTGTCTTTGGCCTATGACCATCAGCTCCACCAACTTTCATATCAAAATATATTTGAATTGTAGTCCTAAAAACAAGCAAACAAACAAACAAACAAACAAACAAACAAACAAACAAACAAACAAACAAACAAACAAACAAACAAGCAAGCAAACAAACAAACAAACAAACAAACAAACAAACAAACAAACAAACAAACAAGCAAACAAACAAACAAACAAGCAAACAAACAAACAAACAAGCAAGCAAACAAACAAACAAACAAACAAACCGAGGCGCAAACATAAACTGACGAAGGTAGAAAAATATTTCAATTTTATTATTAGCCTTATGCCCTCGACGAGTTTTTATTTTTATTTGATATGCGTTTCTTAGAATAAATACAGTTTCTACATGACTAAAAAATTATACTATGTCTTGCACGGCCCTTAAGATTTGGTATACATCAGTAATAGCTTGTATACACTGGTCTCAAAAATAGGACTTGATAGACCATTCTTAATTTGAAATATATTAGCCATTTTGGAAGCCAACAGATTTATAATGAGAAGAGGTTTTAAAATCTGTTATATTCTTTTTTAGTTTTGGTGTTTTCCCGGTATGTGAAAAGAAGTAGCCTCCTAAACCTCTTTTAACGTGTTCTAGACACTGGTTGTATATATAGATAATGAGACTTCAGGCGGCCAATATTCCGGTAAGTACCTACCTAATATGAAGATGTTTTGTGATTGGTCTTCTGAAACACAAGTGATCGGTCTTTATGACTCGTTCTTTAGAAAGACGATTTCTATAGTTTATTGTCTTTTGTTGTCATAACCAACCAATCACAAAGTCTGTTCATATAAGTACGTACCGACCCCAATCATGGAGTGAGCATGCTTTAGTTATTCACTAGCAAATTCAAGAAGCAAGATAGGCGACTGACGATCAATTTCTCTAGAATTTCTTCATTTATCTATTCAGTCCTAGATTTGAGACCAGTGAGTGTCTAATTCCGCCTATACGCATTTATAAACAATTAACTATGCAAACCTCAAGGTAATTAACTATTCTATATTTTTATCCAGGTTTATACAGGGTGTATAAAAAAAAACGCAACCACTTAATATTCTAAGATATTCACTTTGTTTTTACCTTTGTTGAGATTAAGGCTCGTTCTTTCACTCGAATATTTCCTGACGTTCCTCAAGATTGTCGCTTTGTGAGGAAATCTTGCTCGAAAAAGGTTTTGCACTTCAGTTGTGTTTTGATTGAAAATTCGTTGTTCGGTTGTTAGCTGATTTGTGCGATTAGAAGCCATTTTAAATTCCCAGGGGCCTAAAATCTATTGTGCTTGAAAACAAAGTGAATATCTTAGAATATTAAGTGGTTGCGTTTTTTTTTATACACCCTGTATATATCGCATGTGTTACATGCATATATACATATATATTTATATATATATTATATATCATTCATATATATTGAGATTCCAATATTTACTAGTCTTCGATGCTATTATTTTCGATGTGTATCAAATCTCTGTTTTCGACCATTTCCAAATAATTCAGACTTTCGATATTTTGACAAGACATCTTTTCCATGTGAAATGTATCCATCCTTATGGAGGATGTGCAGGATGATCCAACTGCGCATGGGCATTGCAGGCGCATGATCTGCGTTAAAAGATGAAAATAGATGATAGTTTTTCGGGGTTTTTTTCCTATAAACTCAAAAATCAACTAAGTATATTCATACTGGTGGCTCTATCAGTTCTGAACTCAGTCGGGTCTGTTCTTCCTAGAGGTCCAGGGACATTCCTTACTGGAACAATGGTTTTACAGGAGGAAACCTAAACTAACTCTATTTTTGCAGGATAGCTCTATCACTTGTGCCTAAACTACTAATCTAGACTAAGTTATACTGGATAGTTCTACCACAAATTCTAAACAGTTCTTCCTGTAGAGATCCAGTAGGGACCATCTCTGTTGGTCCAGTGTTACTACCCAAAGAAACCTAAACTAAACTAACTTAATATATTATGGATAACTCTATCAGTTACGGTGGTTAGTTGAGTGAAACTGGAAGCACTCCTCTCACATTACAAACTGATGTGAGATTATAATCGGACAAGTGCATATTGGGGAACCGAACCACGAAAGAGAGCGGTGAAAGGCACACGCACTTGCCACTATATCACGCCAGTGTCATTCCTTGCACACGTAAAAACGCACAAGTTGTAACAAACCTGCAGCAGACTTGTATACCAATGCTGTTTCAACAACTTCTTATCAGGATGTGTTCGCACTGCTTGTTCCCAGCTTGTTAACAACTTGCTACAAGGTTGTTGAGTCAACCTTGTAACAAGTTGTTCCAACAACTTGTTATCGTCCTGCAATTCAACAACTTGTTAACAAGTTGTGAGTGACAACCTTGTAGCAACTTGAGAAAATGACAACATTGTTACAACTTGTTGACAAGCTTGCTACAAGTTAAGCTTGGGCGGTTTTGGTTAAAATTAAAACCCGTAACCGTACGCTAAAAAACCGGGTTTTTTAACTTAAAAAATTAACGCGATTCCAATATTGAATAACCGCTATCCTAGCGGGCAAACAACGTGAAATCGACGTTAAATGGTTGAAAAACGTCATTTCGATGCCTCTTCAACCTTGAAACAACGTCAATTTCATGTTGTGTGCGCGCTGGGAAATAAGTACAATTTGACACCGCGCGCGTGGGTAAAATATGTCATCACAACAGTCAATATATGTCAACATTGCTTAACAATTATATATTGCGCTTTTTGATATGTAGTAAAAACCGGTTTTCCGGTTAAACCGGTAAACCGCCCAAGCTTACTACAAGTCTGTTGCGAACAACTCTTGTTGACAAGATGTGAGATTTTTACGTGTGTATTAGACCATTGTTATTCCCCAGTGGCATGAAAGTCACATGTAAGTCACATGTACGTTTCGTGTTTTTCGTACCTGTGCTAGGAGGTTACATCTTTTTCCAACAGGTATGAAAGGCATGCATACTCCTCTTACACAACATTCCTCCTTAAGCTTGTCACACATTGTATTTTCCTTGCACGTCTATAGGATTGTAAAAAGAATACTACCTAGTTAGTTCTCTTGCAAACGTACAACACTGCGAAAACTCTAAACTGAGAGTAAATGTGCCTAACCCAGGTTAGAACCTGTTTACTTTAAAGATCCAACTATAACCCAGGTTTAACCCGGGTTAGAGCTTAGAGGAAACATGGAGTATATTACCCTGGTTAGTTTCCGTTGTGTAAATCGGGCTTATTATTCATAGATAATTTCTAATGAAAATGTATGCACGCTTAGATTAATGCACAATTTCCGCAGAGCATCGTTTACGGTAAGGCAGCTCTGATGCTGAACAATAAGACTGTGATAAGTGACGTCACAACTAATATGATCTAGTGATAAGGTTTCTTTTAAATTTATATTCTTTTTAATCAGCTACATACTTGGGATAAATGCTACAGGATCTTAGCAATTGGCAGATAATTGAAATGCTAAAATAAGGGCAAGTTTTAGCAAAAATGTTCAGATTCTTTTTAAGGCCGGATTATTAACTACTTATTAACCGAAAGTGAGGTCTTTACGGTAAAATATTAAACCGAGGTCTTGCCGTATTGACCAAGCGATAGCGAGGTCAATACGGCAAGACCGAGGTTTAATATTTTACCGTAAAGACCGAACATTTGAGGTTAATAAGTAGTTTATTATATGGCACAACCAGAAGTAGTAAAATAAGTAGTTTATTATATGGTTTGTTGTAGGACATTACAAATTTCGGTGTTTTCCGGACCGCTGATCACCCAATCATATCGCGTACACTACAGCAATAATACTTTTTAATAATTGACGTCAGCAATAATAATTTTCAAACTCCGTAATTTTATCAGAAGTAATTGTATCGACTTAAAATGTTTGCTGAACACTCGTAGTAATGATGTACGGAAGATATAAAACAGACAGCTTTGTAGTTTTATTTTTAGAATTTTGTGACGTCATGTGAAACCTTGCACCTAGATTGATGTGTGACACCACGTGGTGACACCGTGCCTGCTTCTTGCAGGGAGCCCGTCGATAGTTTCATATTAACTGCTTTAGTAAAGACAGTGGGAAAACTGCTGATTATTTAGTGCGTCATTAACACAACACTAAGCCTGTTTATTTTAGCAATTCATGCTGAAGAAGTTATTTGCTTTGGTAAATTCCTCTGTTTGATAATTGATATTAAAAAAAGAACTCGAGTTCGCTTCGTTGCAGAAAAAGTTAAAGCGCACTTTGGATGAAATATTTAAATCAGGCATGGTTGAGGATAGAACTGTTTAGGAGTGGTTTCAAGTCACATTTATACCCAATTCACAATTTTAGATAAATCACATGCCAAGTTACATGGCATTGTAGTTCGATCAGTGGGGTAGTTCATGCATTGGCATTGCCTTTAGCTGCAACTAAAGTATGATTTTGGGTGTTTCTATTTTGTATATCGTATCAAGATGGTTACTTTTCTGTTTAGGACTTGGGGACCTGTCCAGTGAACTTGGCCTTCTATATTGTTTTTATTGCAAACTTAGAAAAACTATTATTGAAAATAAATTGTTCAGCATCCACTGTCAGAGTAAACAAGTGGTCATGCCAATTAATTATCAGCAGACGACTTCCCCTTTTTTTCCTCATTATGGAGCTGAGCTGAATTGCGAAGGACGGCAACTCAACCTGATCGAATCGAAGGCTAGATAAGGGCGCCTCTGGCTGCCACCATATGACGCGTGTCTGATCAGGGAGCACAGCAACAATGGATAGGGTTAGCTTTGGGATTTATCTCAACCCACCCTGTCAACATTCCCTGTGGGAGGAAACCGGAGTACCCGGAGAAAACCCACGACTTTCGATAGAGCGTTGACTGACTCTTTTCACATACGTCGGCCATGAGTCCGCAGCGAGAATCGAACCCACGATATCAGAGGTGAAAGGCAAGTGTTCTGACGACTGCGCCACCGAAGCCCCCTTGGAATAATACTATAACAAGCCACCAAGAACAACGTTTTCTCTTCATGTTTTTAAGACTCATGTTTTTTATCTCGACTCAGTTAGATTCGCATGCTGCAGTTGCATCTCCTCTGAATGGTGATATTTATATTTGATTATATATGGGATTACGAGATAAGAGATTAAGAATAGCTAACGCCTTTAAATGTTATACTTGTCTCCCATTTCTAAGAATACGCATATAGTTAGAAAATGTTTACATAAATTTAAGTCTTCCTTATTCTTTCATTGGAAGATTTATTATATAATCCGCATGAGAACTTCATAATTCAAGTGAACAAGCTTAATGCATGAATGGGAGTGGAGCTGTAAGGGGGGTTTACGATTGTTTGTAGTTCAGCGTTTGATGTTCCCGTATTAGGCTAAGAGGATTTAAACGTCCTATTTAGCATAAAATGCGATTATCATTCAGAAACGAGGAAAAAAACGAAATCGTACTGGGAGAACGGATAGATTACTCTTGTTACTGAAGACGATGACGCATGCGCCCTCTTCACCTGAAAATATTTAGTGTAGTACATATAACGCTATTGTTACATTGTTTTGTTTCGTTAAGTAATTTATAGTTGTTAGCTTTGTTGATCTTCAATATATATACGATATTTAGTGTAGTACGGTATATATATCGTATATATATTGAAGATCGACATTGCTAGGTTTAGTCTTGGTCCAATTTCATGGTACGGCTATTTGTCATGACAAACATGAAATATGATTTGAAACTGTACCTTGATTTATCATTACTTCGTGGATTAAACTTATCAAACAACCACAGGAAGTTTAAACGTCATATGTCAAATGTGATATATGATAGAAAATAGAAAATTACTAAATTGGGTTAAAACGTTAAGTAATCTCGAAAGGGTTATTATATTCCCGGAAAATTAAGCAGTTGCACTCTCGGCTGCAGTTCAGCAAGTTATATATGGGCAAACATGAAACTGAAGAGGTTTGTTATAGTGATTAGAGCTGCCCTTACTAGACCCTCTATTGCTCTAGGACTGGAGAGAAGTGGAGAACAGTTTAGAACTGATAGAAATAAAGTTTGTTTAGTTTAGGTTTCCTCCAGTTGTAACACTGGACCAACAAGAGATGGTCGTTACTGGTCCTCTATAAAAAGACCAGTTTAGAACTGATAGAAATGTCCAGTAGAAATAAATTAAAGTTAGTTTAGTTTAGGTTTCCTCCTGCAGTAACACTCCTGGACCAACAAGAGATGGCCTTTACTGGACCTCTATAAAAAGAACAGTTTAGAACTGTCCAGTATAGAATTAAAGTGATTCTGTAATTGATGGCCCTTACTTTAGAGACAAAATTTTGGCTGGCAAAATGGGATTGAAACGCCCCCTTCATGACCCTCCCTAGCGCTGGCTTAAAAAATCAGACATCTATTATTTCAATCAGACTGTATAAATAGGGCGTATTTGTTCTTAAAGCTTGTTTAACCTTTGAGGGGGACATCGGGTGATTTATGTACAGAGGTTATAAAAATGCAAATGTATAAATGTCTTACGTCAAAATTAAAATAAACACGTCAAACATTAACACGATTACACAATTCCCCTCCCTTCATGAATCTGGAAAAAATCCAATTGAAATGAATGATCTCCGTGTTTTAATTTGAAAAGCAGTCTTGGTGGTTGAGAGGCTTAAAACAAGCGTTGCACGAGAGTTGACTGGATATTACCGCGCGTACCGGTCAAACGAGGGAAAACTCTCATCAACCCTCAACAAATTTGAACCAGCTCAATTTGATGAGAGTTGATGAGAGTTAATTGGCGATCAAACGCGAGCGAGAGTTGCAACCCTCCGGCATTGACTCTCATAAACTCTCATCCTCGTTTGACCAGTGTGATTAGTGAGGGAGGAATCTGGAGTACCGGGAGAAAAACCCGGAGAAAAGCCCTCGAAAACCAGGCCAGGACCAAGCAACCTCAACTATAAACATGAGTTTATCAATCGGGGGGAATATATACCCAATCGACGTAAATCCCTGCCCTCGACCTGCTGTATAGCCAGCTCAACCCAGAGGTAAGGGGCAGCGCGCTAACCGCATCTGCCATCCGTGCTTCCCTATCAGTTACACAGAGTACCATGTATCAGTTTCAAACTATACCACCTGGAGAGCCACTCACGTTTAAATAGTTTGTTTACATGTATTATGTACAATTTGTGTAGAAATAGTACAACAAAGTCTTGTACAAAAGGTCATAACTACCAAGAGAAGAATGAAGGAAGTGTGTAATTAAAGTTACCATTACGGAACTAAAACATGCAGATCTCCCGCCCCTTCCCAAAAATATTTTCCTGATAGATGGTGTAGGTGGCGCAAGTGCTTTTCACCTCGATCTGCTAACGATGGTCGAATTCTGAAACTATGCAGTTGCCTGATTATAATTTCTCCTCAATTGCATGTGAGAAGAGTGCTTCCAGTTTGACTCTACCAAATACTGCAGGTTTTCTCCGGGTAATCCAGTTCCTCCAGTTACTTAGTAGCACTGCACCAATCTGAGATGGCCCTTTCTGGATCTCTAGAGAAAACAGTTTAGAAGTGTTGGTAAAGGGGGGGGGTACGGATCACGTTTCACGAAAGGTAAAACAGCCATGTCACGTTTCACATGTAAAAAATAAAATTTAAAAGAACTATTTTTAACTGTGTAATTTTTATATTAGCGCTTTACCGTATTTTTACATTTTCAAAACGAATTTCACAAAAAAAAACTTAACATGCACGTAAACATTTTTCTAAAAACCAACCGATATATCAAGTAAAAATAAAGAAAATACATGAAGTAAGATTGTTACATCCGAAACATTGCTCTGTTTGGCGTTCTCACGCTTGGTCCAGTCTGTTTTTTCCTGCCTTAAATAGATTTTTGTTCCACGAACAAAAATTACCGGCAATCGCGGCTCACGGCTAGGGATGTAAATCACGTTTCACGACACAAAAAATCCGTCATTTCACATTTCACGGGAACAAATATTGGCAATTCACGGCTCACGAAAATACCCTTTACCAATAATGGTCAGAACTAAATTGATTATGAGCTATGATTTCCTCATGATTTCGTTCGAACGTTTGTTTAGGTTTTCAATTTGAGTGGTTAAATTTATATTCCATACTGTCAGGATATTTTTTATTATCTCCGCCAGGAGGGTATATTTTCACCTGTGTGTGTGTGTGCGTATGTGTGTGTTTGTCTGTGAGCAGGATAACTTAAAAAATATGAAACATTTTGACACGAATGTATGAATAGACCGCTTGCGTTGTATACATTTTGCTGCCGGGTAAATTCCGATTACACAAAAGATAATTGTTCTCATTAACGATGCTCTTTTGGGAGCTGTAAAAAGCTTTTCCTGCTAGAGAAACGTAAACAAGGCAAGTGGGTCAAAACCTAGCTTAATATGCTGGCGAAGGTATGTAATCTCCGAGTGCCCTCTAGTTTCAAATGTTTTAACCTGCCAATGATGTCCGATAAAAAGGTAAAATAACTTTTTGCTTTAGCGTTTTATTTCACAGTTTTGTATAATAACTGTAACCATGCCACCTGTGGCGGGGCCTATAGGAAATGTTATAATCGGCAATTCCACACAATCATTAGATTGTGGGGTTAGAACTCAGGTAAATGATGGGGGTGGCTCTACACTCCAGAGTGGCTCTGAATTGATTTCTAACCGCGCCCGTGGTCAAGCAATTTTTCAGTTTGGCACACAGAATAGCATCAGCTATAATTCCACAAAAATTCAAAACAGCTAGCATGCTAGCTTTTGAACATGTGTACTTAGTGTCATAGAAAAAATTGCCAAAGTACAAATTTTGCTCGTCTGTATGGGTCAACAAGCGGGAAAACTTGTCAAATAATTTGAGCACTTAGGCCTGGTTCAAACGTCGTCCCACTGCCGTGCCGAACGCATTACAAAGAAACAATAGATAATGAGGCATTTCAGCTGATTATGTATTGTTTTAATGCGTTCAGCACATGAGAAGCGCGACGTTTGGAACAGGCCTTAGGTGCGGTTGGTCAGCAATCTATTGTTGTATTAACTATCATTGCTGTCAGAAAACCACAAATTAACTTGTCATAGAAAATTTGTTGTAAGTATACACACGTGCAATTGGCAAACAAAACTTGTCATATAAAACTTGTCATAGAAAACTTGCTCGTCTGTAAGAGGCTTTGGTGTGAACATAAGAATTTCAATTGACTCAAAAACGACTTTCAATGAGCTCAAAACGCGCTACAACGACGCGCAACAACATGAAAAAACAAATGAATTTGAATCGCGCATACAACCGGCAGGCAATGACCAGTTACCTTAATCGATATAGCATCCGTCAGTAGCATTAAGAAAGCCAAGATCACGACCATATATAATTGATTCATCTTTACGTATCAGATATATCTTCGTTTGCGATGTTCTCTTATCTTCAAGAACAGAACTCTTCTAACCGTCTACCAATAAATTGGAATACAGTTACGCAATCGTGACTTGCTAACGGCGTCGAGACCTCAAGGAAGCTGTGTTTTCGAAACGACCTGTCCTCGCGCTTTTAAAACGGCTGCACTCTCGTCTGTGCCGGAATCAATAATGCGTCTCAGTCTATTTATACACGTCAAGCTCATAATCTAGCCTCATATTTCGCGAGCACCGTAGGGGTATTCTCGATCACCCGTCGATGGAAAAACATGAATAATATAGTATATACGTATTCAACATTGTTCGCCCCCTGGAGTTTTTAGCTTTACTGGTCGCTGACTGCCTAAAATAACAACTCACGACTGAGTAATCCATGGATTTGTTTTGCTTTTTCTCATAACCTTGGCTTGGCGGTATAATATATCTTCCTGAAAGCTTTGCTAATGCGTAAAAGAATAATACTTGATTGTTAAAATGTTTATTTTTCATTTCCTTTGTTTTTTTTTCATGTCCTTGCCTTAGCTGGTATTTTAATTTAAGGCGATGTTTAATATGTGGGCAACTCTTTAGCGATGTTATGTGGGCAACTCTTTAGCGACAACTCGCAATGCAAATGTTATAGAGTTGGTTCTGTAACGATTTGCATTGCGAGTTGTCGCTAAACGTTGTCCCGTGTAACATTTGTATATAAAATTCGTGAAAAAGGCTGAATAAATTAAAACTGTGTTAGATGAAAGTTTATGAGAGCTGGGAAAACGAAAGTTATCATGAGACTCATCAACTATCTCATAAGTTCATACCCCATGGCGCGAGCAAGACTTGGTTGCAATAGCTCTCAGGTTTAGGCTATTTCGACTATCTATAACCTTAACTTGATCAGGCCAGGCTCACTCAAACGAGAACAAGAGTTACAATGCAGAATTGGCAGACTGCCCCCCCCCCCCCCCCCTCAGCTACGGGCTTGGAGTTTACATGAAAGCTTCCTAGCTCTCAACTCTCATGACACTGTTATGACACAGTCATACAAGAGCACTAAAAGTTACATGAGAGTTGGCAAGCGAAAGGTAACTCGAGTTTCTTCAATTACTCTTGGCCGTCAGTCAAATGATATCATGAAGCTAAGTGTTGCATGCATGAAAGTTTCACCAACTGCAGTCAATGTTCAACTATCAAATGTTTTTGCATGAAACCGACAAACAGACGACAGCACATGGGGGTTTCCTCAACTCTCAATTACTTTCATCAATTTTTGAGGCGGCCAATAATTTTCTCTTTTTGGCACCAGAAAAAAAATACAGTATAGCAAAATTAGACGGAGCCAATTAGTATTGTTTAACGGATATTAAAGTGAGATGTAAAAGTGGATTAGTTAGTTAGTTAGTTAGTTAGTCAGTTAGTCAGTTAGTCAGTTAGTCAGTTAGTCAGTTAGTTAGTTAGTTAGTTAGTTAGTTAGTTAGTTAGTTAGTTAGTTAGTTAGTCAGTTAGTCAGTTAGTTAGTTAGTTAGTTAGTTAGTAAGTTAGTTAGTTAGTTAGTTAGTTAGTTACCGAGTTGTTTATTCAGTTATTGTAGTTCATAATTAGGTAGTTACAAATATAGTTCATTAGTTAGTTACTTGGATACAAAAAAGTAATCCAACTTTGGCATGTTATCGCGCGCATAATATTTAGTTTATAGACATACTTTTTTCACACAAATAAATATCAGGCTTTTAGCTGTTAAATGCAGGATACCTTTTTTGTATCACTGCGATCAATAAAGGCCCATGAAAAAAGAGTGTTCAAAATCACATTTTTCCACCTTTGGGAAATTAGACGTCCTTCTAATTTTCAACCATTTGCCCAAATGATGGTTGCCTATATGCGTGCCTTTCCGAAATTTACCAAAACTTGATAAATAGCCCATGCGTTACGCCATCTTATTAAAATTCTTAAATGTGAGTCCGAAAAGGCGAAATGAGAATAATTCAATAGGCAGACAATAGCTTGCACTCAACTCTCATGCAATGGTGGAAAAATGCGTTTTCGACCGGCAATGTTTAATCGTATCGTATTTGGCCATTTTTTATCGCAATGATGCAAAAAAGGTATTATTTGACAGCTAAAAGATTTATCTTTATTATATGGATATGAGTGAAATACTGGAAAATACGCCACTGATATTTTCCATATTTCACTAGTGAAATATGAAAAAAAATATTTGACGCGTGTGTTTCGCGGGACCCACGCTAATTCCCGCCATTTTGTCTTTTCTGTTTTGTATCACAATATGGCACCTTCTCGACAGTTTGTCAATGTTTATCCATATAATAAAAAGAACATTTAACGGTGGCTTTGCAAATATGACTTTTATTTTAACGTTTTAGTTTCACCACTCGAAAATAAAAGTCATATTTCCGCGCCACCGTTAAATATCCTCTTATATACACCCCGTAGTAAAATATAGTTTTTTTAAAGATTCAGTGCATGGAAAGCGCTTGACTGTATACATTTGTCTTCAGTTCAGGGCTTGATTGCAGCTTTTATACAATCGTTTTCTCAAACATATCAATAATTTATGAGCAAAACACAAAGTAAATCAGCATCGTATCTCTATGGCTATTCCACAAGGCTCTGAAGGATTAGGATTTTATGGATGGGCGTTGGTCGGAACAATTGAAACCAAAGCTGCACGAGAGGAAGTGAGAGGAAGGCGTCGGATTTGTGTTTGTAGAAAAAATTTAGATCTTTGAGTTCAAACCAGCATGAGATCGGAAGCCTGTAGTTTTAGAGATTTTAATCAGAAAGAGTTAGAAGAGCTGTAGTCTTGCATGGCCTTTGGATATAAACTTTATGTGACCCGACCTGTCCGGTCGTTCTATTGCTCACATGGACCCCGGAACTGGGAACTGCGTGCAGCAGGGGCGGCTGTCTCCTTTGCTACAAGGGGGCACTGAAATGGAGCATGCAGATGCCATTTTGATGCTAGAGAAGTATATTTGCTATCATTTGAAAAAATAGTATCATTGTTATTCAGACTTTTGACCTTGTTGTAGAAATACATAAATTGAAATGAGAGATACATTTGCTTATTAAGTTTTAAACCACACTCAACGGACATTTGTTGGCAAAATGTACGAATTAAGTATTTGTAATCTTTTTAGGGTAGTTCAGAGACAAACCTCTTTACATATACTGTAGAATATAAACTATATGGGATGCATATATACACAGGACCCCCACGTTTGAGATATTAGTATCCTAAAATATAGATGCTGGCTGTGCGCCCGGATGAAGAAAATTTGACAGCGCTTCCATTTTGATGAAGATTTCCGGGTTTCAGGCATCAAGGGTTTCTGCATTGTCATTGAGCATGCAGAGTTTCTTGATTGAAAAACTGTAGGTTTTTTCCTGTTATTTCGGTTTCCTACTGTGTGGTAACAATGGACCAATAAAATGGACCTTACTGAACCTCTAGCTAAGGAATGTAGCTAAGGAGGAATGCGATGGTACCCAAAGGCAAAGCTCGTTTGCAGAGTGGAGATATTGAAATTCAATTTTCATCTTTTTAAGCTTCAGGGTTTGTTCCAGTTTTTAGGGATAGGTTTCTTCAGGCACCTTCTGTTTCTTTTCAACATCAGTTGGTGTTCGATGGAAATCTTTTTGAAGTTTCTTACCATTTCTCAGTATTTTCCAGTGCTTTCTGAAATGTGTTGTGAGTGAAAAGTCAAGTTTAAGTATTAAAGCTCACGCTGGCATGACCTTGGCATCACACATGATCATGAATTGGAGAGGTCATGGTCGGGGAAAACCGGCGAATTTCAAAGCGTCTTACAATCGAACTCCAATTGATGTGGAAAACACCTGAAGTTGCACAAATCTTTTGCATTAGACTTAAATCAACCGTAATATTTCGAATTTAAAACATCTAAGTTTAAGATTGCAATTGGATGACCGCTTCATTTTACTGGAAAAACTATTAAGGAGAACAATTGACAAGTGACCTACATAGCAAATATTTACTTATATATAATGAAAGACTAAACAGGAGTTGATTATTCCACATTCTGAGTAGCGCTTCGTTTCAAGTCGTCCTCCACAATCATAGACAAAACTGTAAATATAATTGATCGAAATCATTATGAAATTGTATTAACTAATGTTCATACGAATTTCTGCCCCCCCCCCCTTTTCCCCATGCCATGCATGTTGGATATATTATCCCCACATTACAGACGCACTAACGCAACATTGTTCGGGGGGAGGGGGGCTATCGTGTAAAATCCATGGCCATGAATTTGCAATAGAACTAAAATTGTACACATAGCTGCAAGTTTTATTAAAATGTTTTGCAGATGTCATGCATGAGCTCATTTTGGGCATTTTAAGGTCGACTGTAATGGGTCTATACTTCACTTGTGAAAGTCCACCGATTTCCATAAACATGAACAATCAATCAATCAGTGTTGACCTTGCAAAGCATGTTTATTTTGTATTAATTATGGAAGGTATTATTGTTCTTTTTTGCTGCCAACTGTGCTGAAAGAACCGAAACACGCTCGTGGGAGGACACCATGCACTGGAAATAGATTGCAATTGATATTTAGTCTTTGAAGATTTCCCCGTTTTTTCATTGCAATGACAAGAATTTGTGTGATTGTTATAGCACATGTGCTATGTGGCAGTTTTGCAACGTCTTTAAGAGAGGAATTCACACCAGTGAACTAAATATAGCTATGGAGGAAAACACTAGTGCGAATTTCATCCGAGTTTGGAACGCAAGATATTTGTCAGAATCTTTGATCGTTCAAGGAAACCGGTTTTGGCTTCGCGCGATGCATGTTGTCAAGGCCATTTGTGAATGTCGTTAAGCGGGTGTTTCGGTCGCGTGATTTTGAATATATATTAATATAGACATAACTTGAACAAGATGTTACAGATATGGATGTTATTATGTTTTGCCGTTCCAAGCTCGATTGAAAATACCAGTGACACTGCACCAATAAGATATACTCCTTACTGGACCTCTAGCGAGAATAGTTTACAACTTTACATAACTGGTTGAGACTACCTTTCCCTTTATCCAAAATTCGCATACCCATTCCCCACTCCCCCCACTCAATATTGAGTTTGACAGTTTGTGCCATGGTAAATGTGAGAGTTGTTCGCAACATTGAGGGAGAGTGGGTCATAAAGTTTGACTTGCCAATAAGCCCAATATGCATTAACTTTGCAATATTTTGAGGAATGGTCTCAAGCGTTATTTCAAAGATTGTAGAATTATTATTGGTTTACATTGCCTGGCTCCAAGTTCACTTTCATTACCTAAGATGTTACTCCAGTTTACTCCAGTAATCTATTGAGCTTTTTAAAAGACGAAAAATACAAAATAGGCAAAGAATGTATCCTCAAAATATGTTGCAACCAATGCAATTTCATTGCTGCAAAATATACAATCAATGTTGAATTTAATATCTTCCGAAACTCAGCCAATAACAAAATTGTTGTACAAGTAAGTGAATAGAGTTATTTTGATAGCGCTCCAAGTAGAAAGCTGAAAACTGATATCGTGTGGCACAAGCGCGCGCGATTTCTGCATTCGTGTATGTCAGTTGATTTCCTAGTTTCGGGCGTGATTTCTGATTCGTATATGCGAAATTTATGTGATTTTCTTGGAACCCTTTATTAATGCCTCTCAGGGGCGTAACTAGTGGGGGGTGGGGGGTTGCCATATTGGTCGGGCAAAAATACATTCAAGTCATACCCCATAGGCATAGTTACATCGTGCCTTCGGCACTCGATACTTTTGTATTTATACCGCTGGCGGCATGGGGGTCCAATAAACCTTATTGGTTTTGGACGGCCCTTTACATTATATCCTGGCCACGCCCTTTCGTTGGGCAAAATGACCCACAGCCCCTAATGGTTAGACCCAAGTTACGCCCTGATACCTCTGTTAGGCTACGTACAAGTTTATACTATAGTTTGGCTACAATATTCTGAACAAAACTTTCATTATTACTTCAAAATATACGCTATTTCAGGCCAAAAAGACGACTGGGGACGAGTCAGGTCAGAAACGGTGACAATCAGGGTTCGTGCACCTTCATAATTTTAAAAATCCAGGAGTTTCCAGGACATTTTCCCGTCCTTTTCCAGGGTTTTCAGGGGTATTTGAAACAAGGCAAAAATACTTTTTCATAACATCGCCAATTTATTGCATGTTTAATATTATTTAGATAAACATATTCAACACAAGTTCAGTTTTCCAGGGGTTAGTTTGAAATTTCAGGACTTTTCCAGGGCTTTCCAGGATAAGAAGAAAAATCCAGGACTTTCCAGGATTTCCAGGGGCCGTACTAACCCTGGAAAATAGAAGATATCAGATGAATATCAAGCTCTGAACCTAGTACCTAGTGCTGAGGAGCTTCGTGATCGAGACCTTGGGCCTTGGCTTTAGATCTTCTTATCCTGTCACTGTTGAAAGAGGGTTGTAAAGGGTATTTTCGTGAGCCGTGAATTTCCAATATTTGTTTACGTGAAATGTGAAATGACGAAGTTTGATGTCATGAAACGTGATTTATATCGCTAGCCGTGATTGCCAGCAATTTTTGTCCGAGAATGTATTTGAGGCCGGTAGAACAAAGACAGGACGAGTATAGTGAGATCATCACTATAAGAGCAATGCTTTGGACGTAACAATTTTACTGCATGCATGTATTTTCTTGATTTTACTAGATATATCGGTTGGTTTTTTAAAAGTTGTTTCCATATTGAGTTGTTATTGGTGAAATTTGTTTCGTAAGCGTAAAAATGGGTAACGGGTTAAGCATGAAGGCATTATCAATATAGAAATACTCATTTTACTTTAGTTCGCACATACTCAATAATACATAGCATTAATAAATACACTCAGTTCTCGAATACTGAGAACATCTTTTAAAAAACAACATTAAAATTAGTCATATCCATGCTTTAAGTTATATATTTACGAAAACGAGCCTGAAATTAAGAATTTATCCTACTATATAGTTGCTTGACTTTCATATACGAATTTGTCGGTTTATGGAATATTTTTTCTAACGTCACTAAAACAGATCAAATATTCATTTTTGATCCATATGGATTATGTGCAGCCATGCATCCAGTTCTGTTATTTACATTAATGACTAATGTAGTCCAGTTTTCCTTTATATCGTGGATTGAGATTTCGTTGGGCAATTTTTCGGTGATATATCTTTGATCTATCCATTTCCTTCTTGTGGAGTAGCAGCCGGTTTTATTGCTGACAACACGTTTACAATGCATCTTATTTTTACAACCCAGAAAAATCAACTGTCTGGTATAAACAGAGTTAGCTTAGGTTTCCTCCTGTAATATCACTGGATCACTGGCTACTAACGTCCAGACCGAGAGCCTTCGCTCGAAACGTCGAAGTTCTTGTTATATTTTTCAGGTACTTGATTTTGTAATCCTTCAAGTATATCACCACGGAATGGCCCTTGCTGGACGTCAAGGGAGAACGATTTATAACTGATAGAGCTGTCCAGTGTAAATAGAGTTTATGTTAAGTAAATTTGGAACACTGTTATGACTTATGTGGAATTTTGTAATGGAGAAATAAACACTGTTATGACTTATGTGGAATTTTGTAATGGAGAAGTAATAAAATAATAAGTCTTATTCAGTGTTTTAACTTCTATAATGAAAGTGAACATGTCAAAGGCAAAGTAAACATGTTGTCAGAAATAGTTTCCAAACTTCTGTCCCAAACATTGATCAATGATTAATAACATTTTCGATTGATTCGGCCATAAGTTCACGTAGATTCATTGGCTGACACGTTCTTCTCACTCGATACGAAGCTCTTGATGATTTAATATCTTTGCAACTGAAACCTGGGGCACATGGGCATTGTTGACCGTTTAACATGCGGCTGACATTGCAGCGGTATCCTGGTGAAATCCTGGGCTTGCATCGACGTCTGGTACAACATTCGCCAAAATCGCATTCTGCACTTGATTTGCATCGCTGAAAGAATATAAAATCATATTGTTAAGCCCAATCTAAACTAAACTAACTTTATTTATATTGCATAGCTCTATCAGTTCTAAATTGTTCTCTCTAGATGTCCAGTAAGGCGCCTTTCCAGTGTTACTACAGGAGGAAACCTAAACTAGACTAACTTTGTTTATGCTGGATAAAACAAATTCCGAAGAATTGCATCTTAAAAACCAAGATGTGGACTAAAATCAAGACAATTTTTTATTGCGAGATTTCGACTTCATTTCAAAGCTTTCTTCACACCAATTGGATCCGACAAATAGGATCGTGTGAACCCATGAGGTGTGGACCTTAACGATTAATTGGATTGTCTATATCTTTGTAATTTACAGAGAATGATAAACTTGCAGATCGAGGATGTCAATCAATATTTAAGAGGCCATCCCTCGGGCAGGTATGTGCAGACTGTAATTAGTTTAATTAAACCGGATTAATCCACCAGCTAATTATGATCACCACTGATGTGGTGATACTCTGGAAGGGCGTGGGTGGAAAGTACGAGTATTTGTCAAAGTGCTAGCGTGATGAATAAGTGTGTCTGCTGTATCTCAAATCTATAGTAGAATCTGAGAAAAGACTGCTGCCGGTTGGGCCCTGTTCTTTTTCAGAAGGATATTATTGTTTTTACCTTTTAACGACTTGAGTGTAATCCTATTATGTATGGCGCGTTTTTACGGTCAAAATTCAATAGTTACAAGTCGAGCGTCAATGGTTTAAATCGATCAACACTTGCTCGAAACGAACAGAGCGATATACAAATCGAACAGTCAAATCGCCATCAATGGTTTAAATCGATCAACACTTGTTCGAAACGAACAGACCGATATACAAATCAAATCAAATCGAATCGATCAATGCATATTCAAATCGAGCATACGTTGCTCGAATCGATCGTCAAACTTGCAGCGAGCAGTGTTTCCACCTTTTTGAAACGTAACTTCCATTGCCGCTTTTCAAATGAAATTTTCGTCTAAAATTTCCTTGAATTTCGAATTTACTTCTTTTTTTCCTTACGTCTAAATTTCCTTCAAAATGGTATCCGCTGTCAATATACGTGGGCTCGGTCCTTTCCACAATTCTCACACGTGCGCGCGTATACAAAGTTGTCGGCAAAAAGGTATATTCTAACAAATATAATTATCTTGATGAAAAGTATAAAATAGTGCGAATAAATTTAAAGAGATCTTGAACACCCAAAATGTTTATATATCAACGCAAAAGATAGACGGTTATATTTTGACTTTTAACATAAATTACTTTATAATGCGCTGTAGTCGAAATGTAAGTACAAGTATACCCCAACCCAAGAAAGGGCGGGGAATAGCGGGACAATGAAATGATCCCCGGTTTGCTTTTCCCTGTTGGGTAGGCAACGTGTTTGCTTTCATTGCCTCGCCAGACAGGTCGGAGAAACTGAGCAAATCACATTTGTTATTGACAGGTGCCAGATAATATAACCAGGCACATGCGGTGACATTGGAACACAATTATTTTCCCTGGGGTGAGATGACGGCTCATTCGGTAAGGCTGCAAAGTCCAAGTCTCCGCCTTTAGGCGTGGAGGGGGGAGGGTTACATCGGCTGGTGCATAATATAGACCATTGCTTGGAATTTTAAGTTACAATGTCTTTATATGGATTATGTTGTATTTCCGTAGCCCCCCAAATCTAATACCTAGTATAACCATTAAGCCACGATGCGCTCTGGTGCTCTCTTCTTTGTTATTTTACGCTTAATTACTCGTCAAGGGAAGGCTCCTATAAATGTTCATTTCCTTGTCAGGGGTGAGACAAAGCAAAATAATAAAATTGGGTTGGGTGCATGCCCCTTTAATATATGGGTGTTAATAAATTACATATCATTAATAAAACTCAATGCTGTTGCCGTTTGGCGTTGGCTGTATTTCTTGCCCAATGGCACTGTTTCGAACAAATGCCTTTTTTGTCTGGTCCTCCTGGAAACGCTCTGACTCACAAAGGGCTTTCGCTCGAAACGTCGAAATTAATATACCATATTAAAATACGGCTATGTCATTCCGCGAACCAGAGGCGATCTTCGAAGACCCGTTTTTATAGAAATTCACGTGAAAATTTTGGACTTATTTCAACAGCAAAAGAGCCAACGCGAAACGAAAACACAAAAGGTTTAGAGGCACAACAATATCAATGAAGATTATGTTTGTTAGAATATAGAATAACTTTGTACTTTGTATACGCGCATTGTGAGAATTGTGGAAAGGACCGAGCCCGCGTATATTGACAGTGGATACCATTTTGAAGGAAATTTAGACGTAAGGAAAAAAGGAAGTAAATTCGAAATTCAAGGAAATTTTTAGACGAAAATTTCATTTGGAAAGCGGCAGTGGAAGTTACGTTTCAAAAAGGTGGAAACACTGCTCGCTGCAAGTTTGACGATCGATTCGAGTAACGTATGCTCGATTTGAATATGCATTGATCGATTCGATTTGATTTGATTTGTATATCGGTCTGTTCGTTTCGAACAAGTGTTGATCGATTTAAACCATTGATGGCGATTTGACTGTTCGATTTGTATATCGCTCTGTTCGTTTCGAGCAAGTGTTGATCGATTTAAACCATTGACGATCGATTTAAACCATTGACGCTCGACTTGTAACTATTGAATTTTGACCGTAAAAACGCGCCATAATTATGTAGCTCCCGGTTTTAGCACAATGTCTGGTTCGTTAATTAGAATCCCTTGCATGACCGTTAAAAAGGTTAAAAATTTGACCGGAAACAGACCAGATGTACATGCGTCGTTGAAATAGGTAGCCTTGAAGTAAATTGAAGGATTTTTGTAGATGGAAATTTTGAGCGAAAATGATATACATATTTTAGACCTAACCAGGAGCAGATGCGAAAAATACAACTATAGCCAGTATTGGTCCTTTGGCAAGACTGTGATTCCGGTGCACTAGGTGCTCTGCCAACAGAGCTACAGAGTCCAGTTGCCAAGAGCTAACGACAAGTTCATGTATAGGATGATGCCAGTATTGGCAAGGGTAAATAATACTAAATATTCTAAATTTTGGGCATCTCGCTCAAAAGAACTGAACGTTGAAGCGTTTTTTGTAGGTGGAAAGTGTCTATATATTCTGTTATATCAAAGATGGTGGTCCAGTGTGGGTAGTATATTCCTCAATAAACTGTCGAGTTTTCTGTCTTAGCTATTTCCAAGAAAATTTAGACTTTTTTAATAGGTTGTTTGACCAAAACCACAACAGTCTATTTTTGCTATGCCTGTGGTCTTGTTCTTTTCAAGGCCAGTGACCTTCATGAGAACATATTTCCCCATCCTTTTACTTTACACATTTTTAATTAAATTTGCGGTTTAAATGCGATTGCCTTTTTCATTTTTCCTTGACTGGTGACAAGTGTCAAGCCCAAGGCAAGGCAAAGGGAAATGTAACATATGACTGCATATTAATTAAATATTGAACCTATTTGCCAAAAAATACTTGGTAGAAAAGTCAAGGACAAGTCAAAAATTAAAGTTGAATTGTTAAATAGGATAGTAGAAGTAATATGCCATATATGGCTTAAACTACGTGGGTTTGAATGTAGGATCATATATCTGAAAATTAAAACAAGAACTTCAAAGTTCTTGTTAAAGCAAGAACTTCAAAGTTCTTGTTAGTATATTTTTCAGGTATAGTTTAATCCGACAAACCCTCAAGAGTCAAGTACTATCAGGGCCTTTTTTAACTAATGTACTGGAGGGGCCAAAGCTTCCCCCCCAGCCCCCATGTTGCCCCCCCCCCCAGTAAGCTATTTTGACCCCCCCAGTGAAGGTCCCTTTTGTCCAAAATATAAGCAAAAAAGTTATGGTATTCTCACAACAAAACCTGGCTCCGTTTAGATGGGATATATAAAAAATTGTCTCTGAAAATGCAGGAAATCAAGCCACAGAAAATTTTCTGAGGGAGGACCACCAGACCCCCCTTCAGCTTCCCACACCTGTAATACACCATCTACTTGTTACGTCCCCTTTCGATGATGCCCCTCCCACTAACGATTTCTTAAAAAAGGCCCTGAGTACTATCCTTTATCGCTACCTACACTGGAACTACAGTTTAAATCGGGTGACACTATACCACAACTAAAGCACTATTTTACTAGTTTACAGTATGCAAATATACAGTTGGGCCAGAAAACAACATCAGTCTGCCCATGCATAGTTTATGACATTCGGGTTTTTGAATTGTAAGACGTCTATGCTAAAAGTGGTTCTATTTCTGCATGAGGTTTGATTTATTAAAATTTTAATATACGAGGGAAACAACAACTCGACAACTTTTAAAGCGTTTAGAATTTGTGTATTTTTGTACACATTTGTGGCAAACAATAGCAGAATTATTTTATTCGTCTAAGGCTATAAGTATACAGTATAATAAGTACTTTGACTCACTAAGGCATTCCTTTGTTCTTTTATCGTGAATCATTACGATAATTTCTCATTGTTCTTTATGAGAATGGAGTGTCACATACAGGGTGTCCCCAAAAACGTCCCCCTTTAGAAACCACTCTTGTGCGTTATTATACCTATGGGAATTGAATTGAATTGTACATGAACGGCGGAAGTATTTCCCTTCCCTTCGTCCAAATAATTTAACGCGACGATCGAAGCAAATACAAGCAAATACTCGTTGCTCTGTAGTCAGTTGAACCATTCTTACTCGAACTGACGGTAATTTGACATTTTTGTGTAGCTGTTCGTTTTAGAAGCTATTTTAAATTCCCAGAGGTATAACAACGCACGTTTAACAATAAAAGAGTGATTTCTATAGGGCGACTTTTTTGGGACACCCTGTACAGTATAATACAGTATATGTGTCACATGAAGTGGAATCACATTTGAGATTAGAAAATTCCTGAAACCAGTCTGGTTATCATTGTTGTTCCAGGCGAGCCACTTACATAAGAGGTTAATGGACAGTTGGCATACAGATCTCTATACTAATTGTCGTGTAAGGGGTCAAGCATTTGACTTTTGCATGGGGAGGAGCGATTTTTGGAGAGCATCTTAATATCTGACAAGCATCTTAATGGCCAAATCTAGGCTAAATATAGTCAAGCATTACTATTTTTTATGTAAGGGTCAGCCTTTTGACTTTTAAAGAGCGGCAATGTTAAGGAGATGATTTCTACAATCATTTTGATGATCTGTTCTGTGTCAAAAAATATCTGAGACACTTGAGAAAGTCCTGCAGGAATTACACCATGGCATTGGAATTTTTCTTTGAACAAAGCATGCTTTGATGAAAACGTTGACAATGTAAACGTCTTTCAAGGATGTGGCTTATTCACTTTAAACCAAACGCCCCTTAAAAATGAAATGTTGCACCTAAATTCCTACCAAATGTTGAATGCATTGTTTTGAATTTTGAGGTTTTAATGGAGCAATAATGACAACAAATCTGGTTTTGGATTTTTTTTAATTTTCTGGAATGGTGATTTTTCACCATGTGTGGTCATCACTTAGCATTTTCATACCACTCACAAAAAAAGAATCGGCACTTTCCCAATTCGCTCGAGCGCATCTAAACAATAGCTTGAAATAGCTAGAGGTTGAGAATCTGAACCTATACTGGGTCCTTTGCATATCACTTAGCATAACAATTGTGCCTTCCAGTCACGATTCAGCGATCGGAAATTTTGATTGTTTTTCATATTTTTCAAAATTCCACTGTTCGCCATTCCATCCTGTCACCCATTGTTTTGACGTTTATGCGAACGGGTCTATGCTACCAGAGTCAAAATGCCCTATAAAATCCGCTAAAGGATCGTTTTACCCGACGAAAGGGCGTGGTCAGGACATAACGTAAAGGGCCGGCAAACTGGACGAGGCAACTAGGGGGGTATGTGGACATGCTCCGCCAGAAAATTTTGAAATGTAGAGTCTCTGTAACGTCATTTTTATGCACTTTGGGGGAAGATTTTATAGAATTCTGATGGTCAGAAAATGTTGTATATTAGATTAGCAAATTTTTCTTGATTGCCCAAACTGGTCTTTAAGATCAAGGCTTTTTATTCTTACTCAACATGACTTGAATGTATTTTTGCCCGACCAACATGGCAAAATTGGCCCTACAAAATTGCAATTGTAAAACATTGGGGGGTGTCTCAATCCCCACACCCCCACTAGTTACGCCCCTGAACTATACTATTTCTATAGTTCCTACTGTAATAGGAATCTTTGACTTTGAAGGAGGGGCGATTGTCAGTAACAAATATTCCGCAATCAATATGACACAGGGCTGTAGCACTCCTGCCCCCCCCCTCTGGCGCCACCCCTGAGAATATCATGGGAATATCATATATCTTTAATATAGAGTTCAATAGGAGACAACATATCTTGCATCTTAAAATTTCACTGGTCATGTTTTATGGCATGCATTGAAAATAAATATGCCTATACCAAAACACACATCCTTCACAAAACATTCAATTTGCCGGCGTCTAAAATTTATGCCAAATGTTTCCGATTGGATGTGTTATCACCGAACAACATTGCCGGCTATTTTTTCCCAATTTTCCCCTCTCAAAAGTCAAAGATTGACACATAACAATAGTAAAACTGGACTGCATGTACTTATTAGCAGCCATCATAGACACATTTTAAAATACAATTGACAAAATTTAGCTCACAATATCTAAAATAGGATGCATTTCTACCGGCCCAACTTTGGTCGCAGGCACAAAAATATTTATGAGCCCTGCTTATTGGACTACTTATTAAGATAATTCCTAGCTGTAGTGGTACCATAGAAATAACAGATATTATATATCGGCCATTTAAACTCTCTTTAATCTCCATGAGGGGTGTACGAAAATGCCATGTGACGAACACTGCACATTGTAAGAGAAAAGTATTTCCATTCCTGAAAATCATCAAACAATTTGCAAAAACTAGATTTGTTCTCCGTGTTGGTCCATTTAATTATACCTCTTATTTAACAATGCAATTAACATTTGGTAAGAATTAACGAGACAATCCATTTGTTTTTGTTCTTTCGCGGTAAATTTGAGCGATTAAAAACGATTTTGGGCGACTTTCGGCGATTTTAGGAAAATATCATGCCGATTTTGGAAAACGTTAGGCGATTTTGAGCGCCTTTGGGCGATTTTGGGTCATATTTCTTCCCAGACAGGCCTTCAAATCAAATTCCCTTCATTGTTGAAATCGGTTTCCATCAAGCACAGACATAAAGTACTTTCCAGAATGCCATTTTATGCATCAGTTAAACCCAAGCATGCCCATCCTTGCCCTGCAATTTTCACTTTAATTTCGAATGAACAGACCATTGTTCTCTCCATGCAATCAGACAGCCACGCATGCACTCAGACATAATAATTTTTCGTTATCCAGACTTCCTTACATAATTTGACATTTTTATGATGATGCATATACGACAATCAGTATGTCAGCAAAAACAATTTATTTATTAAGAGCCCATCGATGAATGCAGGATCTATGTCGCGGTTAATTGGACAATAATGAAAATAATATGGAAATAATCCATGGTATAGATAGGTATTATAGCTGGACCTCTAAGGGTGTTGATTTCAAGTATTGGTGCTTATGTCTTTCACATCTGCGATCTGCGAAAAGGGGCTATTATACTTTTTATAATATAATTTTCACTTTTTGACGAGTTTTTCTACACTTTCAATGGAAAATCGTACGTAAATACAACAATTTAAGTTCAAGGAGCACATAGACTGAAAAAGTTTGCTAACAAGCAACGAAAACAATGCTTAAACGGCGTAGGCGAGTGCACAAGTGTTACTGATATCAAAGCGTGTAATTTTTTCATGTATATTATTAATAAGTAATAGTATGGTTTCTAGTGAAATTTGGAAAAACAAACACTCGTGAGTTTTCAAAGACGTCAAATTGCACTCGTCCTTCGGACTCGTGCAATTTTGATCGACTTTGAAAAACTCACTCGTGCATGTTTTTTCCAAATTGCACTCGAAACCATACTATTACCTATATACATATACTAAGGCCGTGTTACACGGGGCAATTTTTGTTGCAACTCTGCACAGAGCCATGCTATGTAGAAATGTACGCACAGAAAAGCAGTGAACATGGTCCGCATTTCACTCCATCGATATTCTCATTCTCATTCATTTCTTTGTCGCCTTCTGGGCATGTTTAGCAAAACAAATATTGGCAAAGTAAACTGACGAGTTCATGCTCACAACTTCTCAGCCAAAAATGCCTCGTATATAACATATGGCATTAGCCGAGTCCGAAAGTGATAACGATTTGATGTGATTAACATTTTAATTGGATAAATTCATCAATATACGAATTTTACAAGTGGTTCATAGTTCATAGTGTGCTTCAGATTAGATGAAATATGGGAAAAACATTGAAAGCTTCAATGATCTACGAATTATGTTGTACAGGTTTAATGTTTATATCATGGGCATTCATATATGAATGCAAAAATCTTCACACAAATATATATTTTGAATCAACAACAACATAAATACCAATTTTGGTATATCTAAGTACATACATATAAAATCTACTATAAAATATATAAAACTAAACTAAATAACCCACTTTAAAGGCTTTCAAAAACTGTGAGAATATCGTAACAGTATTTACCAACTAAAGTCATTATTGTTTTGTCTTGGATAGCCATAATATACATAAAAAGATCTTGAGTATTAAATGAATGGAATGACCGACTTATTTTACATAGATTATTTATAAAGTTAACTCTGAGATTAACTTTTGCTACCTGTGAGAAGTCATCACTTGTATGTATTGGTTTTTTTACTAATAAATTATTATTATTTTTATATTGTTATAGATTAGTGATCTTAATGTTTCTTAACTTTTTTTAAAAGTCTTAATTTACCATTGCTTCCACCTTGTTGAATCTGTTCTTTCCAGTATTTATCAAGTATTCATGCAATATATTTTTCAAAGAATGGCAAAAATTTTCTTGATCGTCGGATGAAATTAGCTACGAAGTCTTCAAAATTATTAACTTTAAAATTACGTAATTGCAACAAATACCTTGTGAATAATATTGGTTGTAAATTGAATTGCATGCAGACTTTTGCAGCATCACTAACAAGAGTATCTGTAGACTTTCCCAAAGTCCTTTCCATTTTTTTTTCCAAATTGAACTTTTTATGCGAAGCCAATATTTTGTTATAATTTGTATAATCAGGGGTGCTCTTCCTATTTCAGCATAGAAATATATGACCAGGGTAAATAAACAAAGATAGAGGCGTTGGTTCAGTGTATATAAATTTGATTTGCACTTAAAAATACTCATAAATAATTCATGAAGAATATTAAAAAGAAATGAATGTTTCATCAGTATATGTCGGATAAAGATTTCGCCCTGATTTACATAAACTTTATTAGGTTAGATTTTCTCGGCCAAAACGGACCATATTGCCAAAATATTGGTGAAGTTGATTACTTAGATACATATCGAGCTCAGAGCTCATTTGTATTTTTAAGTTATATAAAGCAATCGCAGTCGATCTGTATAAAGACGAGCATGGGTATATTTAATACTCTGAGAAAAGCGTACGAGGATTCCCTGCAATATATCCAGGGATTTTGTAATTGGTTGTGACATTTTGTGTGGATTTTTATATCATATATAATTTATTCTGTGATATAAAATGAAAACTTGAACAAATCTAACTTTGACTGATGGAAAAATATTGAATATTATTGCATAGGCGAATCACTCCACCTCAATACAAAAGTTAATTGTTTAACAGCAAGGTCCTTGAGCACTCTCCTCCGCAGAGGCTTCTAGGACTAGGGTATTTAGCTTTTGCCACATATAGCGGGGTATGTGGTCATTGAGTGATAGCAGCTAACTAAGCCGATCAAGCTAACCTGTATAAATAGTGTATATTATTATTATCAACAATCCGTTTTTCGTTATGATGTTGATTCGTTTTCCATTCGCCTGTCTATTTTGCATTGACCTTTAGGCCCTGAATAGCTACGGTTGCTGAAAAACAAATTTAAAAGGTCGTCACGCTAATTTAGAATGTTAAATATAGTTATTCTCGCGAATTCGCGCGCATGTTATTCAGATTCAACAAATTTGCGCGCATATTATTCCGATTAAACTAATTAATTCACCAACCGCGATTAAAGTTCGCGCGCATCTTATTCAGCAATTCAGCAACACTCCACCAACACTCACGACCGCCGTGCGCACGGCTCTAACTGCAACTGTAACAATTGGCGCGCATATCAGTTATTTTGCAAATCAATAGGTCATGCGCATATAAAACGTTTCGCCTCATGAATCATGCTAATGAGTTAACGAGTTTTTAATGATACAAAAGCAAACCTCAATATGGTGCGAATTTACCAACCGCACTTGTGATCATTTGCGCGCAAAGTATTCAACAAATTTATTGGCGTGCGCAAACAAAATTATTCGCCTCGCGAATTATGCTATCATTATCATATGCTATCATTATAAACCTTTCTAAGCAGTAAAGGAAGCAATAATTCAGTATACACCTAAATATAGTGCGAATTTACCCATAGGAAGTGTTTGCATTCGCGTAGATTTTGGTGCGACTTTTACATCACAGGCTGCGGTTTGCGCATTTTAGGCTAAAAGGGGGGGGGGGGTATAAGCGGTCATTTTAGGCTAAAAGGGGGATATGTTGCGTGTCTCGGATGTTGCGTTTCTAATTCTACCTTCATTGAAGTAGTAAAGAGATTTTATGTTATTCAATCCATATAAAGCTTCGTTGCGCATTTTATGCTAATGAGATTACAATTAAATCATTGAACTATAAGTACTCTCGACAAATAGAACAATTTCCCTCTTATGCGCAATAAACGCATTAAAGTATTCTTGGATTAAAGAGCAGTGTAAAATAACTCGGATGACTATATATAGTGGTTTCGCAAATTATGTTAATTAAGTAATACAGCGTTGATACGTTGTTTACTCATGTTATGCAGGTTGTAATATCGTCCATGAATTTAAATACTGTACTAACTGTAGTACTTATTAAATCATAGACATTCTTTATAACAATACCCTTTTTCTGTTTCTTGTGTTCTCGTATACGACAGTGTTGTCAGAATGAGAAAATAATGTTATTTCTTTTCATCTCATGTGGTTCATATATTTGGTGCGTGACTGTTCAAAAACGACAACGACAGTTCATCTGATTTGGCAAGCTGCGGCAATAATAAACCTATCACAATCATAATTATGTCAATACGACTTTTCAGACATTTTGAATT
Source organism: Trachythela sp. YZ-2020 (assembly GCA_016169945.1). NCBI lineage: Eukaryota > Metazoa > Cnidaria > Anthozoa > Malacalcyonacea > Clavulariidae > Trachythela > Trachythela sp. YZ-2020. Next base: position 1,417,971 of record JADLSH010000098.1, on the reverse strand, counting down.
TCCTTTTTCCTCATTTTAGACAGACATAATTAGTTTCAAATAGGTATATATATAAACATCATTCAGCAGGAGATAAGAACAAAATGAAACAAACATTGCAATGACTGTTTTATTGCTTTTATATTACGCAGTCGGCAACTCGGCCAGATCATGTGCATATTTTGCGCAACGCTGTATCTATACTCTAAGCCAAGAATAGTCTCAAAGGTTTTTAAAAAACATACGTAAGCATCAGGAAGCATTAGACACAAGAACGATATAAGTACACTATTATACCACTGTTTTTTTATTATAGGTGCGCTTGATTAACATAATTTTCCAACCACTCTATCTATCACCAGGTTTAGTGCACTTTAGGCCAGGATAAGTTTCAAATAAAAATAACTAGGAATCCGTAGACTCAAGCATGAGAGCTAAACCAAAATACCAATGTTTTCTTGCTTTGATTTGATGACTTTATTTAACGAGGGTAATCACAATTATTACATAATAGTGTAATACATTAATAAACTTGTGGCCCTCACACTAAAATGAGTAATATATTACAAATACTAATATAAAAAATAGGTACGCAAAGCGTACACGTATCTGCTCATGCGTATTTGCGTAATTGTATAATTGTATAATGTCAAAGCATGAGGTCAATGTCACTCAATGAGTGTAGCGGTGTGAACGTTTATAATGCTTTTAAAAACTGTGCACAAAGGGGATGATGGCCTATAGCCCATGGGAGCAATGCACTCTTCTCTGCAAAGGCTTGCAAGCTTTAAAAAAATATTTAGTCGTCTTACACAGCGTTTCATGATCTAAAAACGTTGTGTAGGACTACTAAAAATGCTCGAGAACGCATGCTCCCCCCCCCCCCCCCACGCTTCACAATTTACTTTGAAAGAGGTTAACACTGTAACATTTCTTTATCAAAGTAATGTTAATAAAAACGTTATTTATAAACTAGTTCAAAGGAATCTCTCTAACCACAAATGTTCTCCTTTACTTGTTCTACAAGGTCATCCTTTAGGTCATCCTTTACTTGTTCTACAAGGTCATCCTTTAGGTCATCCTTTACTTGTTCTACAAGAGGAACTAGAGTAGCCAGAGAAACCGTATTAAAGACCTTAACTTCGGTGTATGGTATAGACAAATTAGAGGCACCCTTCTCACATGCGACTGCATGAGACAAATCAGACAACTCGCTGTATATTACAGAATTTGAACTCCGGTCACAGAGATGAAAACCACACGCATTTACTGCTGTAAATTCCATTTTACTGCCCCTCCAAGGGTATCAGTATAGTACGTGACTCGCAAAGTGAGAGAGCTTTTACAGGATTAATATTATGCCTAAGCGCATAATAAAGGATTTGAATCACTAAATTTTCTGATGCAATTGATCAACTCGAATCTGTTGGCATCTGTTTGTAATTTGTCAACATTATTGAGTGTCTACATCACAGCTTGTTCACAGAACGAAAAACAAGCATGATTTAGGAGCTGTGTAAACTCAATCTTTTCACGACATAATGACTCCATCCTAAAATCGATACGCATTATGGTCTATCCAAGGCTCTTACAGTACGTTTCTCAGTGGCGGACACTTCACGAAATATTGAGGGTGTGAACTTAGATTGCCAACTATAACCACCCTGTTGTTGATGCAACTCTCAGTTCTTAAAACCTTTTTTGCTTAAATTTCCTGCAAATTTACTTTATTATAGCCTATCAAGGCTTTTGTGGTTGTAAAATCATTAATACAGTTTTGTCACACAGTTAGTCAGCTATCATACAAAAGCCAATGCGTTTCTGGTTATTTGTGGTCAGAGAGAGGATTGGTAATTTCAGTCAATGGTCTCTCATTCCAATTTGTAAGGAAATAACTAATGCATCCGAATGCATCGATCGCTCCAATATGGCCATCCAATATGGCCACTTAGACTGTTTTAGGTGGAACAAAGCATGCATTGTAACCGGTTTTCAAACCGGCTTAGCGCACTGCCCCCTCTAAATGTTTCTTAGTTTCATTAATTTAATTCTCATGATTTAAATTGATTTCACAATAATCATTCAAAAATGCGACCGTTTCCTGAGTTTAATTAATCATTGCATATTTGCATATTTGTTTTTAAACGCGTGTTTATCGAATCACGCAATTATACGTTTGTTGCGTCTACTTGGTACAAGTAGAGCGCAATGGACGATGTGTGTCTGTTTAGTCAGAAGTTTGTCGGGTGCATAAAATTTGATGACGTATTAATTCAATTGTTACGCTGTTATCCATAAATGGTTTGATCATTATAACACGAGTACAAGAGGAAGTATACCGCATGGTATGGCCCAAGTCTGAACTTCTGAAGGCCGAAGCGCAGAAGTAGTTGTGTTACGTTTATATACAATTCTATTTGGCAAAATTTCGTTGACGTTTTCAATATTTAAAGAAGCCAACAAGCGGATTCTATACGAAGTTTTGAATTGTGAATTTTATTTACATGTCGTTTTACGTTGAAATATTACATCGTTTTCATGTATTTATCCGTGTCGCATGTAATAGTCATATTTACCTTTGACAACTGGCGAGATAAAACGTTATAATTCTTGCCTAATTAAACTCTTACATTTAAAGTTTATAAAGAGAGCCAACAGAAGCACAGATTAGGGAAAACCTGTTTTTATTGTAATAAAGTAGCCATTTCATCGTTTTTATTTGCTCAAACTTATTCTACTACGTACAATTCTACGTGCTACAATTCCAGTAGACGCATGTACGCCATAGCGTACCTATGTTTTACATAGCACGCGATTTAGGAGCTCACATGTAGACATCTACTTGAGATGTGATTGCGTCGTTTGTTTGTTTTACTTTAGCCTAAATTAAAACCTCCCATGGCCATGTATCCAACTTTTGAAATTAATACGAATGTCGTGACAGATCACGATTAGGTTAATTTCCAATTAAGTTGTTAAAAGATAAAAGAGTAAAGTTAAAACGAGAGTACCTAGGTAAAAATAATACCTAGGTAACAATATTCGTCTTCTTGTTCTAAAATGTTGTTATCAAAGTGCCAATTTGATGACAAATGTGCGCGTCTTTGGGTAGCTGTCCCAAATAATAACACTTTAGATTTTTTTAAATTGATATGATTTAATTTCCATTTCTTGCTAAAAAAAACTCAAGTTTTGTAAGGCAGTTTTGCAAGCCAGTTTTGGATTCAGATAATAAAACCAAATCGTCTGCGTATAAAAGTAAACAGTTTAAGTCTGTTTCGCCTAGCTTTACAGGGTCACATGAGCTGTTAAATAGATCAGGTATATCGTTATTTATATTGAATAAAGTAGGACTTCGATTGCATCCTTGTTTCACTCCAACAGATAGGATTTAAAGGAAGGAGTATTTCCTTCATTCAATTTTTTACCGAAGAATTGACTGAAGAATACATACTGAGTAATAATCGTATGAATTTCCTACTACAACCATAAAAGATGATCGTAGGCTTTTTTGAAATCAATAAAGCAAGTGATGTGCTGTGATCTGCTGTTCTAGAGTTTTTCCGAAACCCAATTTGACACTTACGATCTCCTCGGGTATGTTATTATTGTTATTATTATGAATGAATCTTTATACAGGATATTTACAATGCTTCAATATATAGCCACTGCTAGTCTGCTATCCTAGAATGTCTATAGGCTCTTTTCCACTCGTCGCAAAAACCAACTCGCAAGCTCGCTGCGAGTACTTTCATCCAATCACAATGCTCGACAGTTTATTTTAATTACATACTCGCAGCGAGTTTGCGAGTTGGTTTTGCGATGAGTGGAAAAAGAGCCTTATGTTCTGCCATAATATGCGATAGAAACTATAACTAGTCTGCTCAGCCTAGCTTGTAACGCATATCCTATGAATTAGCATATAGAGTGAAAGGGTTTGTGGTGCAGGCCGAGGTACAAGCGTATCAAATAAACCGAGCCTCTAAAGCCTCGATTCCATTTCGGTTGCGTCTGTCGTGACAAAGTCATGGTACCGGTGTGAAATAGTCTGGACAGTGTCTTGACTTTAATGCGTTATGGGCGAATCAGACTTTCCTGATCGCGTAGCTATGTTGTCACGCTATTACTATGGCTATTTAATACATTATGGCTATTACATTATGGCTATTATCATATTGATAATAGCCATAATTTTGTAACCCCTTTCCTTTTGTAACCCCTATCCTGTGGTCGCTAACGTCACAATCAAACGATTCAAATGGAAACCAGCTGAACACACGTGTGATGATATCTCAAACGCGGGGGTCCAGTGGTTTGTGTATGAAATACCCGAAAAAGGTTAAAACCTGATGAAGGGCCTCCGCTTAAAACCTCATCATTTTCAGATCAGCTCAAACCAAAACCAGCTGGATGCTCCAGCACTTAACATCGATGCAACCTATTAAGGACACGTGCACATCTCCATGTTAATGAACGGCAAAGTTGAAGTATCCTAAACTGTTTTATCAGTATAGACAGATATGTGGGTTGATCAGTCTCATTTAGAAGTTATGGCTGTTATCGTGTAATTCAAAATAAGATTGCATGTGAGATTAAAAGCAATAAGTGCTACTTTTTATATAACTTTTCAAACTGTACTTCACATGTCTTGTAAACACCGAGAAATGTGTTGAATAACGGGTCGATAGCAAAGTTTTAAAATCGTTGAATGTGTTGAAAAATGGGGCGGTAGTTGAAGTTTTTAAACATACTTCGAAGTAGATACTATCATCAACAACCTCGAGTGTATGATATATCTTCTCAAACGAACAAGTATTTAAAGAGTCATTCATGACCGTTTATAACCGTGGCAAACAAGTCGACGATACGCTGCCTTGATACTGTGTTTTCTCCATAAATTTTTAATTTTTTATCCAATATGCTTTTGATTTGTTTTTAATAATAGTTTTGGCAGTTTTGCGCATACGGTTATAATTTTCGAATTAATGATAATGTCTAAAACAACTGAGGTCTGTTTCAGACGTTTAACTTTTCAGTCATGTGCCGAACTCGACGCAAACAGCACACAAAGACTTTTAATTATCTCATTATTAACATAAGATGCGGCACACGAAAAGTCGACTTCTGAAACAGATATATACTACATAATACTATAAACTTCATTTATACCGCGGGGTAACTCTGTGAGTGCTGTTCTTCCTAGAAATCCAGGTTAGGTCTAAAAATGTATATAAATTTTCGTTGGAAGAACGAAAATGTGAGATGAAAGGGAAATTAAAAATTCTGCCGCAAAAATTCGACTCTGAAGTTTGTAGTTGCCTTCAAACGTGAAGCATGCAAACTGCCGGCGATATATGCCAATTTATAGAGTGTCCGTCTTCATCGAAAACGAGTAAACGACTTACAAATATTCGCTATTTCGTGATATATTTTATAAACTTGTGCACGCAATCATCGCGCTGCCACGTCAACCTCACGTGCGCTTTGGAATTGATTGTGTGTTTGAATCAGTCCCCTTCAGTCTGTACCTACTAGCTAACCGATATGTTTACGGATAATAATAAGATATTTGTAGATTTCTTGCTAAGGCTTACTATAGGATATTCTAGCAAAATGCACTCACATAATAGGATTATCAAATAAATCAACAACCATGTCGCGAAAAATGTTAATTAGTTATTTTCTTAACGAAATCGAGGAACGGTGCCTCGATCGGTGCCAACCAATTAAGTACCTTTAGATTGCAGCGTTTCGGAACAGTCAAATACCAAATTAGATGACCCTAACAAAAGTCTACAACGCTAATTAGATGGGTTTTAGATTTCCAACTGAGATTTAAACTATTATTATTAATACTTATAGCGCACCTCCGCATGTAGGCAAATAAGTAAGGACAATTAGATCACAGTATTCTAAAACCTTAACCCGAAATTAATGGTAATAGGATTTTTAATATCTTTAACTGAGATATAAACTATTATATATCATTACCGAATTATACAACGCTATCGCGAAATATGTTTTTTTGTAGATTTCCACTAACCAGACAGTGTGGGACCTAAAGCGTATGGATCCTGGCATATCAGAACGGTGGAACAAAGCCTGCATTACCGAATCCTACAACTCTGGCGCGATATTACTCGAACGAATTCTCCAACCTTGGAGCGGAATATGTTAATTAGATCTAACTTAAAAACGAAATATACCGCCTTGACGCAAAAGATTAGAATTAATTAAAACCTTAACGAAATCACAACTATGATGCACAACGATCTAAATTGCGTGCACTTTCAAAAATATAGAAAATCATTCAAAAATAGAAAATTCACAATCGGAATAAAAAATGGCAAAGGTAATTCATTGTGAAAAATCACCGAAAAATCCGCAAAAGACCTACAAAATCACCGCGAAATATGCTAATAAGGTATTTATCTAAACGAGATATTAATTAGACGTTTCATACCTGTAAGAATCTTCCTTGCACTACCAAAAGGCAAAGCAACCAAAAGATTAAGAACGTTGTTGTCGTCTTCATGTTAAACAAGTAAGCAAGCTACGCTGTTCACCAAATAGCAGCGAGTGTTCGTCAACAATCGCGAGTGAGTTCAAATGAGAGAGTCTCTTATAACCTTTGACTTATATACTGGATGACACAAAACGCGATTATTCCAAGCTAGTTTGACAGGCGATAATTTTATCACTATAAGTGGCCTAATGCCCACGGAATGTGAGACGTGTGATCTTTTATAAGATCTTTGCGGTTTCGTTCGTCAGCAGTGCCCAGTGATTGCCCACCGCATAATTCTTGAATGCTGCCAATGACAGACGTTTCTCTATACAGAGCATTCACTGGTCTGGGCCACAATCTGTTAATATGCCTTGCGTGACTCTATTCGATTCTTCTATTCGATTCTTCTATTCGATTCTTCAATTCACTTCCCTAAAGGCGCTAAAGACATGAAATACAAACCCAACCTTTCATAGAGAATATGTCACGCTATTTACGCATAAAACGATGCATGAATTAAAGCTTGTTTGCCATTTCAACCATATCGTAACGCGGTATCATAGAATTTTCATGTTTGCCTGTTTTCCATCCCAAGCGTATCGTAATGAAACGATTTCTTTGTTTCCTAAGCACTACAGGGTGGAACTTTGACGCAGAAAAGCTACGGTACGTTACGATACGGTTGACGCAGAACATAGGCTTTAGTCGCACCCTAATGCACAGGAAATAAAGAAATTAGACTCGTTTTTTATGTATAAAATTCATAACCGATTTTCGATTAAATAATAAAAGTGATAACATCTAGGATCTTAGAAATAGAGAAACCGATTTTGCACTTCCTATACCGAAGAATGCTTCAATTCTAATGGAGCTGCACTTTGGAATAATCTACCCTATGACGCACGAATTGCTCCATCTTTTAGTTATTTTAGAACGATGTGAATACGCTACGATTCGGTACGATACGATTGAAGTAGGAACTAATAGGCTTTTCTTAATCCGTACTTGCTCGGCGTATACAAAACACCGCTGACAACTTGTTCTTGACAAGTTTTAAGCTTGTTTTCTACTGCCATCGTATCGTAACAAACCGTAGAATTTTCTTTTGTGTCAAAGTCATATTAATTCCACTGCATGTAGTGCTCAGGAAACAAAGAAATACGCTACGTTTCGGGACGATACGGTTCAAGTTGTTTGCATGTACGACTAAAAATTGAAACGTTTTCTTTGACAAATCTCTCATTGTCTAAAACCTAGTCATGCCAGTGTGTGTACGGCAGAAAAGCAAAAAAATACTCATCTCTACTGGCCGTTACAAAAGGAGACATGTCAATTGAGAGGAATTCTTGTCAATTTGTAATCGTACACGCGCCGAGAAAATAAGACTTTTCACGAAACCGGGCGAAGAGAAAGTCACTCGTGGGTGGCTCTTGGTTCTCGTAGCATTCCGAATTTCTGGCGCATTCCTAATATATCACCCTTACTCTTGGTCAAAAAAAATCATGAACTTTCTTCCTTGAACATTGCAGTACACCGTTCTCAGTTCAAACTACTACGTAAAAATTGTTAGAAGTAAGGAAAAATATTTTTTGAGAGGCAAACGGACTTTTATTAATGCATACTTTCGTTAAAAAATGCATGCAATTTTGTTTCCTGACTTTCGCCGTCTAATTTGCCATGTGCGCACGATAAATTTGAAATCCTTCTAAATTTTATATAATTATGCAATGATTGCCTCATTAAATACACATTAAATCATAAATAAGTTAACACTAAATTCTATATAATGTGTTCCTGTACTTCCATAAGTTTCATTTAAATGGATTAAACTCCTATGTACGTATAATATTGGTAAAAAAACGCGCGATGGAAAAACAGCCATTAACTAATTATCATTTTGCGCAATGGAACTTGACGTGCTTTGACCAAATTCTTCGAAAGAGGCTTACATTTCACGCAGCTTGATCCACGTGTTATGTATACAATCTTGTTTATACAATACTTCACACGCAATTTGATCAAAGTGCATGCTGTGTATACAAATAACAGGTATACGCAACTTTTCTAATGTAGACAAACCTTAATATAATATTACGTGTGGTGTTCTAGCCCTCGAGAGTGCAAAACTTAACAACCGCAATATAATCCGTAAAACACCGGCTTAGATGAAAGTCTTTAGAAGTGGATTTTAATCTCTACAGTCAAGTAGAGAATGTTCTATGCTTGTACGAACTATTACAGGACATTACACATCTGGCAGGGTCATTCATGGGAACAAATGTTTTGGAAACGGGAAAGCCCACCCATTACGGTCGTGCAAAATTCATGTTTGTACTGTAGATGGTCATGGTGAGGTTCAGTTGGGTTCGTGTGCCGCAGTGCGCAGCAGATACGTCTACGTATTAATTAGGTTATTTTAGATTTATTGCAAAAATATTACTCATCAACCTCCGAGGGACTTAAATAAACAAAGAATAAAAAAACTAAAAGTGAGGTCGAGGGTCCACGCTGCTTCACTCTACTCAACACCGAAGGTTACGTCTCTAGTTTCCCCTGGTAATTTTTGGCATTACAGTTCTAGTAGGCGTTTCTATACAGAGTTCCTGTGTAGGCCTGCTCAACATATTTCTTTGCTGGACACATGGCCTAATCAGCTAACGCGTGTTTATGCCCGTTGCCACCCAATTCACATTTTCGGATTAGTCACATGCCTAGTTACCACTGTTCTGATAATAGACCTAATTGACGCATTTTTTATGTCTGTTGCCACCCAAAAGACAACTTTGGCTAATCAGTTTACATCGTTGCTACCCAATTCACAACTTTGGATAATTCACATGCCTAGTTACTATTGTTCTAGTTTGCGAAAACATAGAATAGAACAAAGGTAACTAAGCATCAGAATTATGTGTAAGAGCTATTCACTCATGTAGATCATTCTAATGCTTAGTTACCTTTGTTCTATTCTATGTTTTCACAAACTAGAACAATAGTAACTAGGCATGTGAGTTATCTAAAGTTGTTAATTGGGTATAAAGAAGCGTTAATAGCCATTTTGTCTATTCACATTTTCGGGTGACTCATGCCTAGCTACCACTGTTCTGATAATGTAAGCGGCATAGAATGGAACAAAGGTAAACAAACATTGAAATTATATATGTGTGCGAATTGGCTGGAAACGGGTAAAAAACATAATTGTGTAATCTGATTAGGTCTATTGCCCTTACTGGACCTTTCGAGAGAACAGTTTATTTAGAACTGCTAGAAGAATCCACTATAAGTGCTGTATAACTGCAATCAGTCCTGCGGCAGACGCAGAGCGCGTCAATGGATGCACAGTCGTAATTCCGAACTGGTGTATAGAACAGCATGGGACCCTTTGATTCCGGTGTTTTAAACTGTAATTGTGAAAAGCTATCGGTTCTGGCAAATGTTTTGAATCGTGACAAGGGAACTATATAATATATAATATATATAGTGATGAAATTAACTTTATTCAGTTAAGATTCTGAGCGTAAATGATTTTTCATTCCCAGAAAATCGCACTACATACTGGGTTGTCTTAGTACCTTAAAACATAGTTGAATAGCACACAAGGTTTGAAACTTGATTTTGTACATATTCGGTACAAGTAAGATACTAAGTATACTGTCCATCCTGTTAACACCAATTAATATAGCTGAAAGGGCGACTGTATCCATACCTAAATCATTTTATGATTTTTTTATCACTAGCTGCACATTTCCTTAGTGACGATGCTCTTTAGATTGACTGAAATACGACCATGCCTGCCTACTGAAAGCAACCTTGACAATAAGGTTGAATTCCATGTAATTCTATGGTGAATTCCATGTAAACAAATAAGCTCGATAAAACATTTAGATAAGTGATGTAAATACATTTCGAAAGTTTTAGTGGGTTCTATTAATTAAGAATTTATCACAACAAATGTGATGACTGCACATTTTTACTGTTTATCACTGCACACTTTCACGTTATCACTGCACCGAATTTAGTTATCACTGCACACCATATTATTAGGGGGCCGCAGGTCCGCAGATTCAATTCCTGCCAGAGGGCCTAGGTTGCATTTTTCGCAACTGCTCCTGGCTAGGTCTAAAAATGTATATACTCGAACGGGAGTATTCCATCTACTAACACCTTCTACTATTAAAGTAGGTCCTATAGGAAACGCACATTTCTCTAATACGGACGTTTCGCTCTGTCTCTTCGGTTCCCGGTTTAGAGATGTTCGACTGTATTTCGTCGGTTAAGTTTTAAAGACAGCTTATCGTATTAGCTGCATTATGGTTTTGCAGCATAGTTTTGCGGAGTTTTTGGTTCAATATGACCAGGAACGAAGAATGTATAATTAAGCTGTGTGTAATGTGAATAAAAAACGATTAGGCTTAGACTGGAAGAATAAAAATATCCATTTCAAAGTATTCAACTGTTCAATAATAATTTGTGTTTCACATATAGCGACAATAGAACTGTCCATTATTTAACTTTTGTGCTGGCATATTTTCTCTTCTGTGTAAAGCAAGATAGAGAAAGGTGCACTTAAGGAAATATATTTCCTCTAGTTAAAAGCGAGTCAGCCGTGCAAAAACAGTTGAATACTTTGATATGCATATTTTAATTCATCCAGTCTCAGCTACACGTATGATTCAATTGCAATTTTATCCCGACGCAGAACGCGTCATTTGGATGCGCAGTGGACACTATGAATTGGCTTATTGTCATTTAATCATGTTTGGTTGGTCCTCTCCTGGGGTTCTTCTCCCGCACCAAAATAACTGACTTGTCGAGCATTTATATTATGAGCCTATGATTCGAATGAATTGGCCAACCACACCTTGTGTAAAACTAAAATAAATATATAAATATCATGCAGACGGATAGCACAGTCATGCTGTTTTATGTGGTTTCTTGTGCTGGCTCCTGTCAATGCAACACATGCTGAGGATAACTGGTGTTCTCTTTGCTGGAATTTTCTACACGCGGGAATTGTGTATGGAGTAAGCCACAGGTAGAATAACTTCATGCTGGTAATATGATTAAATAAATCATGGCATGACTCGTAAGGTCAATGCTATAGCCCGGTGAGGCCTGCTCTTCGATCCAGGCATACACGCATAAAAACGCACAAGTTGTAACAAACCTGCAACAGATTGTACAAATGCTGTTTCAACAACTTGTTGTCAGGAAGTGTTCGCACTGCTTGTTCTCAGCTTGTTGACAAGTTGTCAACGGTTTGTTGACAACTTGCTACAAGTTTGTTGACTCAACAGACTTATTACAAGATTGTTCTAACAACTTGTTATCGTCTTGCAATTCAAGTTTTGGCTTCACTGATTGGCTGACTACTTTTTAATCAGCGAATCAGCGTTAGCCTTAACCTCTCAACGTCAATCAGGATGGGTGGTGAATTAACACGTATAATAGTGACGTCATAGTTGTGGTTTTGCGACTATTAATTGTGACCTCTGAGGCTCTGGACGATTCTGCAGCCCGCTTCACAAATTACATAATGAGCGATAAAATGGATGAATACGCGCTCTTTGACCCAATAAATAGTGCTTAATTTTTGGGGCGATTACCGAGGCATGCTCGAAATTTCTTTACCGCCCTGCGCGCGTTCGGAGATTGTCTGGTTTCCCTTTATAATATAAGAATATATAATATGTTTTTGTCTGTTTTTACATTTTCTGATGAAATATATAAATCACCAACGAGTGTGAGAAGTCGTCTATCTTTAGTATCTTATGTTTGTGTCTGTACTACGGCTCCTTCATCAACAGGTTCTGGTTAGTACAAAAGGTATTGCTCGAAACGTCTCGGGTTTTGTCTTTTTCAGCTAGTTCTAACACAGACCATAGTTAATGGTGTTCGCCATTAACTATGCACAGACAAACGGTCAACCACATGCATTATTGGTATTATTAAAGTAAACAGTCTATTGACTGATTACTGTGTCAAAGTGTTGTTTACATTGTCTGTTACATGTGGTTTTATGGGGTGTTATTGAAAGAAAATAAATTTATTATATAAACATAAGTGTTATATAGAGTTTTATGCCACTGAGAAAAATCGTATTTAAACACAGTGAAAATATCATTTTTGCAAGCCAATCAAAAACCTATTACTATTTGTGTACTATTTACATATTTGTTTTGAGTTTCTATATGAATTGTCGTTTGTTTATAATTTGTTTATTTAGTACATGGTTGCTTGGAAATATGGAATTTATTTCTCGTCAGTGTTGAAGAGAATATTGCTCACTCGTTCGCGTAAACACTCGAAATAAATTCCATATTTCCTCGCAACCATGTAATATTCTCTATATAACATACTACATGTAGGAATTAGTTCCAACACTAACCCACGATATTGTAGTCTGTAGACGCTTACTCGGTACACTTGTAACAACAGTGGTAACAAATTAAATCCGAAACAGTCGATTGAGGGATTACTTTTAACCATGCAGTGTTGTTTGCATTGGGGTTTATCTGTGATTTTTATTGGCGGCTATTGGTTTTTGAAAGAAGATATATATAATACCGGCTCATGCGTTCGATACCATAAACAACACTGTTACCCCGTGTAGTGACTGTAGTCCAATCAGCGAGGAAATATTTTTGCCGGTAGGTCATACTGTTAAGCCTACAGGGAAAATTTTGTCACTACCCATGTCATTACCTTAAGACGTCGATTGGGAATTTTATGGTTTACATCTATAGGCGGGTGACTTTAATTGATACATAGAAATGGGTCATAAATGATAAGTCAAACGGCTATTAAAGGAAATTGAAATACATATTCTATTATATGGATGTTTAAACTGGTTTTTGATTGTAATCATTCCGCAAGAAGATAACGAGCATACGTAAATGCGCCCTTAGAGATGTCTATTGTTTGTTGATTTAGTAATCAATATATTTGATTATTTTATATAAACATTGTCGCACATTATGGGTTAATAAAAACATACAAATCAATATTTAATACTAACATTACAAGCTTTCGGCCAATGACTTATGGCTGGGACACCTGAAAGAGGAAAAATGTACAAACATACAATTTGCTGGAAAAAATGCCTAACATTTGCGTAACATCTATTCTAATGTGTTATAACATCTATTCTAAGGTGTTATTGTAGACTTTAATTCAGCGTCGGCCACGGACATAAGGTGTTAGGTGTGTTACATTTGGATGGAACTGATGAGATTATTTGCATAATTCCCGTTCAGCGCAGTTCACTCAATTAAACAGCTGCAATTCTCTGCTAGCTTTGAGTCCATTATTTAGAATAGATTTTCTTCTTTTAATGTGCAGCGCTTCTTTATAGAGTAATATTAAAGTTCCAGTTTTTGGAAGAATCGATGACCTTAGTATTTGATAGTACAAGTTCCGTCAGTTCTCTGTTGGATTTAGCTTTCAAGAATGTAGTATCGTAGCGGCGCCGATAAGACATACTGCGTGCATTACCGGTAAATATAACAAAATAATTAAACGACTTAAAAAGTTCATGAGTAATTACCTGAAACAGATTTCTGTCATTTCTGTCGACCCCAAGTGATTACATTTTTTTTAAGGGTGGGTATTCTAAAAATTGTAAATATGAGGCAATAAAGTTAAGTAAAGTTATGAGTGATGATCGAGAAAGTCTGCTGGAAATTATGAATTTATATACAAATATAAAAACAAGACAGATTAACTGATTTAATGAAAAGCATGCTTGTTACCACGAAATTCCCTATTACCAGACTTACCTCGTAAATTCTGTCTATCTTATCTCAATCTTACATTAATGGTGATGCATGTACGGTGGTTAATAACGCATACGCCTTTAACCTCTGTGACCTGGATTCGATTTTTCATTACTGATATAATTATATAGTTATGGGGCTTCGGGTGGAGGGTCACTCGTGGAGGGTCACGCCTTTCTCTGAGATCGTGTTTTCGATTCTCTCCGCGGACCCATGACATTTATATGAAAAGAGTCAGTACGTCAACGCTCTACCGAAAGTCGTGGATTCTCTCCGGGTACTCCGGTATCCTCCCACATGGAAGTCGAGAGGGTGAGTTTGGATTAGCCTTGGCTTCCTCCGCAGGTATCTCATGGGTCACCTGGCTTGCTTGGATTTAGACAACCAGTGGTGGGGAAGGCCTCCTAAATTTCCGACAAAACCTTCAAATTTCCGACAACCTCCCATTTACACTAAGAATAGGCTGTTTTTAGCCCTTTTTAGGTCAAAATTCCCGACAAATTGTCTATTTTGCGTAAAGTGCCCCCCACACCACCGAGATTTCCGCCACTACTGTAGACAACCCTTCCATCGTAGCTATGCTCCCTGTTCAGACATGAGTTATACGGTGGCAGCAAACCAGAGGCGCCTTTAATAAGCCTTGTATGTGAGAAGATTACTTCCAATTTGACTCTTCCAAACAACACCACAGTCGCGATATAATAGAAACCAGGGTTATAGGAATTCGGCATCTCGCACTATTTAAATAATTTCTTTAATGTACCAGCAAATTTGGAAATGATTATATCCTCCGCGGAGTCCAGACAATTTTGAAATAAAATTAAAAGAAAGCTTGCATGATTCATCATATTTAATCAGCCCTAAACCCTTTAGCAGCAACGTCAGTTAAAAGTTGGAATATCAATCATGTTGTGCTCTAAGACTAGGGACAGAAATTTACGGTCTTATTCACACTGGTAGGCGGTTAAACGTTTGATTGGAATATCAATCATATTATGCCCCAAGAACAGATATTCACAGTCTTATTTACACTGGCAGGATCAATTTCAATTTTATTTAACTTTAAATTTGTTGATTACAGCCTTTAATTACTTGTTTGTCAGCAGTCAAAGGAATTTTTCTGTTTATTAAAAACATGATTTGTTCATTAGAAAGAGACGCAATTTGTTATCGAGGTTGTTTGCACAGTGACAGATCCCCTAATAGATAGTAAATAAATTAGTTTATATATCCAAATCCGAAGATTCATTACAAAACATATTTAAAAAAATAAAGGCTAACATGGCGTGCGTGCGCTTTACATTTGGCCATGCTATGGGCGTGGTGCGCATATGTTTTACAAATGTGTTAGAATGACACAAGTCTTTCTAATATATTTATAATGTTTATATCGCTTATTGTTTTATAACTGACATTTCTGCGCCATGTTTCGACGCCTTTATAAAAAAATGTTGATCTCTTTTTTTCCGTATTCTAGAACTTCCAGTGTTAATTACATGTAATCCCAGTACTGGATAATTCTGAGTTCTTTGTTATATCACAGTGGTTATATGCACCGCAAATTTAGAAACAATCCCCCATTGCCATTTCGCCAGACAAACATGAAATTGAAGCGAACTTGTGAGGTCAAACACACATGTCTATCAATTTCAAGATGCGATACAGTTCGTTCTGCGCATGCGTACATATTGGAGTCTCCAGCTCGTGAAACAAACAGTTCAACTGGGTTCTATGTTCTTTCAAAGCCTGACGTGCTGAAGACTGTACCGCATCCTTAAACGTTATTTTTATTTAAAATAATATTTTGCCCGAAATCGTGATCGAAATAAACAACCTGTTACATTTATTGGTCAAGTGTAAAAAGACTAAAAAAGACGCTAAACGTTTCAATTAAAAATAAACATTCATAAACATGCCAAATTGCCAAGTTATTTTCATGGCTATATAAGAGCAGTATAAGCAAACAGTGTATAAAATGTATTAAAGGTTATGTTCTTGTATTAAGATTTAGTTGGGGGTTCGAATTCATAAAATATATCACTGATACAGCCGCTAACAGAAATCAGTGCCCGCAATGCATGAAGAATTGTGACCGAAGATGCGTGTTTGAATGCCCTTCGAGACAACGAATTTTTCCGAATTAATACGAAATTAGCTTTTTAATGCAATTAACTTATTGAATTTATAGTTTTAGGTTACAAATATCAGAAATTTACAAAGATCTTTTTCAAATATTCTTTCCTGCAGCCCAACGCCCCAACCTTAAATATACAGTCAGGGAAATATCGCTCAAAAGTGAACTATAGCTATAGGCAGTGCGAATGTTTTAAATCAGAATCGCGTATGTCAAAGTTAACTACAATTTAACTATGCAGTAGCTAAGAAGTAGCTAAGACATTTACACAACCAGTTCCAAATAACTTGATTTATTTTGATTTATCATTTTGACCAATATATGAGTTATATACAATGTTGTATATATATAGACTGAGATTTTGACGATTGACTCTATGAATGCAAGCTGTCCATATCTCAACAATTATCTTTATTGAAATGACATTGCGGTCTTTGTTCTGTGTATCCTTTCAAAAGCCACTTATCAGGAGCTTATCTCCGAAATCAATGCATGCATGCAAGACGGCCTTGATGAGATGTGCTTAAATCTACTGAAAAGATTTCAGTTTCAACATAAAGATTTTCCTCTAATTCCCTTAATCTGGTACTAAATTGCAAACAGAAAAAACATTGGGCTTAGCCTTAGGTGGCACTAAGATCTTTGATTTCTAAATAAAATAATCAGTATAAAGGCCATGTTACACCATGTTACACGGGGCAATTTTTGCTGCAACTTGCAACGCAATTTCGGACACAGAGCGATGTTAGCCGTGAAAAGTATATTCGCACAGAAATTATGAGCATGAATCTCGTTTTTCTTTGCCGATATTTTTCTTGCTAAACATGCCCAGAAGACAACAAAGAAATCGGAATGAGAATGATAATATCGATGGCGTGAAACACAGGCTATGTTTACTGTTTTTCTCTGCGTACATTTCTGCATTACGAGGCTCTGTGCAGAAATTGCGTTGCAAGTTGCGGCAAAAAATTGCATCGTCTAACATGGCCTGGCTCATGAAGAGTATAATAAGACCATTTCGCCTCATTCACATGTGAGAAGTGCATGCAGATCTTGAAGTTTGACTCTAGCAAACACCGCAGGTTTTCTCCGGGTACTACGGTTTCCTCCTATAAACCGGCTCCGTGACACTGAACGTAACTCAGTATAAGCCTATATCCCTATAACTGAGCGTCTAGATAGATACAGCGAATTTTTTATTGTACTCTGCGACATGTATATCACCGCAGAAAAGTCGGAAGAAGAGTGGATGGCTGGATGGGCCCTTCCTTCAAAAGATTTAACATAGTATAAATATATCTTCTTCTTGAGGGATTGTACGGATTAAACTACCTGAAAAATGTAACAGGAATTTCAACGTTTCGAGCGAAGTCCTCTTGTCTGGAAGTTAGTAGACGAAACGCTCTAAACGCCAAAATTCTTGTTCTATTTTACAGGCAGTTTGATCCTATAATTCCTCAAGAATATCGTTTATCGCTACCTACACCTCAAGATTAAATCTTTTTCTTTCAACGTATTACTATATAACTACCGCGTCAGGTCCAAAAGCCTCGTTGTCATGTTAAAGTTGATTGATTATAATTTATATACTCATGATAGATATTTTTGTACAGTCCGGCATAATTTCAGTCATGTTTCAAAGGAACAAGTTGCGTTGTACCCATAAAAATCTGTTCCAAGCAATCTGTATATAGACTCTGGCCATAATTATCCTAGTATATTGACTATTGTTACTGATTTCGTCGACCTGGCTCAGTGAGAAACTATACAATCAACAAGACTAATTGCGCTTCAATGACATTCATTTAGTTTGCCTTGATATAATTACTTTCACTAAAACAATGCTTTTGTCAAACGCGAAAATTTTAATATCGATATAATTGCAGTTTAAACGCAAATACTGACTTTGTGCTGCGGTCAACAGACAAGCTGCATGTAGCATTGTAGGCAACTCAGTCAGCCATATTGGAATTACGTATTAAAGAAAAGAAAAAGTTTTCAGACTTTTAGGCCCAAAATATGCACAACACTGAGTAATTTGTGTATTTCAGTTACCAAAACATGTTTAAAACAAAAATTTATGGCAAAATTTGTGGTGAATTAACCTGGTTTGTACTTCAAAATTGTTTAAGTTTGTATTTATTTATAGGCTTCGTTTATATGAACAACACGCTTGCGGTCGCTACTAGTCGCTTGATGTTTTTTAAACAATTAATCTTTAATGTGCTTGATATTGAAAGAAAACGGGCAACCGAACTTATTCGTGTCTCGTAGATGTGAAAATATCTTAAATGTTTGCTTTATCAACTTATCATTTGTCTTAAAACATTAATACAAGTTTGTAGGAACGCGTTAATATGATTTATGTTGCCGACAAAAAGCATTGCATATGCCCCACATATGACATAGTACATGCATTTATAAAGCAGCATGAGTGGCTAACCACAATTTATTCATGTTTTTATATGCACCGCTTGTTGTTTTGATTTTGAATATAAAAAAGGCACAACAGACAAATCCACGGTTGTTTTACGCTTTTTTTCGAAGCATTTAACTCACATTTTTGCTTCGTTCTGAACTTAATTTCTTTCACCTAATTTGCTACTTTTATACCGATATAGTTATGAAAATGATAATTCAAATTGGCTTTTAATTTTAATAATCTGCCAATGTCACACACTTGGCATCAAATTATGCAATAGATAAGAACATATATTTAAAGTCATTTTGTCTAAAGATTTTTGTAGAAAGATACAACTTGAAAGATAAAAAGTTACTTTTCATTTGAACTGTAAGATCGCGCAATTTTAAGATGGTTAGCTTTTTAAACTAACGGGCTAATTTTTAGTGAACTTAATATTTCGATTTATATGTTAATTCTTTGAGGGGTAAATTTATTGCTCTCGTCTTTTATATTTTTGCAAGCATAAAACTTTAACGGTTTTATCTTAAATTTTCCGACCCAAATCTTGCACAGAAAGGATATTGATATATGTTATTAGAATAGAAATATTAATATTGTCCGTTTTTATGATAAATGCATGATATAATGTAAAGGTAAACAGTACTAACTCGAATGAATTAAATAGTTAAAAGGCATACAAAATGACGATTTAAAAATTCTAATAATTGTTAGTTATCGTCAATACTCTTAAGATCGGTTAAAATAGCATTCTATTCTTTCGATGTATCAATTATACTATGCCTATGGACAATGTCAATGTGTTCAAACTATTATGTGTATAAGTGATGTGTATTATATGTCCAATATCTTTTAAGGCTTCAACTAAAATAAATAGAACTATTTGAAACTTTAAGCAATTAAAACTACAATTCAGTGACAGTTAAATACAATTCAATGACAGTTAAATTAGCAGTTTAAACGTGTTTGTATATTCAAATTACTGCAGAGTTGAAGGGAAGATTTAGGTTTGTGAGGACAGGTGATCTCTCCGAGCACCAGTTGTATACCAGTTGGCCACGGACCATAAAAAGCTATTCCTTCCCCCGTGTTTACTAAAACAAAGCAACTGATTGGTCAATCTCGGCATTGTTTTGTAACCTCTACTCTCCTTGCGGTACACTTAAACTGACCCAAATGCTTCATATGCTCAATTCGCGGTTCCCTGGACGCATTTTGTCGAGTGGGCAGGCAAGGGCACAACACACTTGCCGAAGAAACTGGTTGAAATATTTGAAGCGTGCAGTTATCCCGAACTGGTTCGTTTTACTGAGCATCTCATAGGCTTTCTTAAACGGAAACTGTTACGGATTGCTGTGCTGACTATAGTTTAGTTTGAGAAAATCTCAGTTTCAAAATGCCAAGATCCTTTTTGCTGCGAAGAAGCTTGAACACTCCAGAAGATGCTAGAAGCGTCGCAAAGATACAAAGTAAAGGTATGTACTACTTCTTCTATACTAAGCTTGCTTTCAGCATGTGTATCAAATAACCGTTATAGACAGTTATACATTCTTCGATAGTTTGTCGTACATTGATAAATTGCATGCTATATACAGCTAGCATATTGTCTTCTTCTCTTCCCCAGCTCTAGTCCCAGACTGGCTCGGTGTCGGTTGCTAGGATTCTTGTCCTCTGTTCCTTGTTATGTCTGCCGTCTGTTCGTTGACATTTAGATCTTCTATTTATACACAGCACATTTATCCCTTCTTCAGTCGAATGACACAGGATTATATGCTCAAATATTTCAGTTAATAAAATATGCCTTAATTAACTACAAATAACTACGTACTGTGTATATAATGTGCATGTGAAACTGCCCATAAATGGAATCCGTTCTTTTAGCAATATATTTTCATTCTATTTTCTATTTTCTTGCAACTAATTCAGTATAAATATCTATTTTGAACAAGTTACCGGTTCTTTTGTTTTCAATATCTTGTTGCCAATTGCGCACAAATTTGTTGTGCGGTAAACTCGAGCTACGTTTTTGTGCTGCGCATGTGTTATTAGCAGTTTGCTTAAGTTTCAATTACACAGGTTTTCTTAAATGAGACGCCCTTCCATGAGTAAATCATTGGCATCTCAATCGCGGTTTTCATGAAGTATTTTTATAACTTGCACCTCCTTATTTATATATAAGGAGGTGCAAGCTTATTAAACTTATATACTATATTCTTCTCATGCTTCATATTTGCATCAGCGGAATGTAAAAACTGTACGAAGAAACTTGAAGAAGGTTTTAATGTCCACAGACTTGTAAAACTTGTAAAGCGCTTTATTCCTGTGTTTTAATTTGTGCGTCTTTGTTCTGTTGTCTGGCAATTGGTTCAATAAACGTTTTCTGTTGTTTAGGATACAAAAAGGGCTTGGCCCTTGCTGAAAAAGCAAAGAAAGAAGGATTCAAAGGATCTTATGAAGGGGAGAATGTTTTCTGGCCAGATGAAGAAAACAAAATGGACACGAAGGGTCCTTACATGTATCAAAGCTACATAGATGGCGATAGGATAACGAGGAACAACGACTTGATGAAATCTGAACTCTTGTTATCTTCGCCAGACAAAGTTGGAGTGGTTCAATCGCAACTTGAAATCTTGAACAAGGAAACAGCAAAACCTGAACTAAACATAGAAATACCGGAATCAAGAGAGATGGAATCGAAAAAAATCCCTGCCACCGCACCTGGAATGAAACCGATTTACAGATGCGAACAATGTGGAAAAATATTTAAAACAAAATACACGTTGACAATTCATCTCAAAATGCCCAGCCATACTGGAGCTCGTCCGTTCGTCTGTAATATCTGCGGTAAAGGTTTTCGTCTCTCGAGCACCCTCTGTCGACACAAAATCATCCACACAAGCGACAAGCCTCATAAATGTTATATTTGTCAGAAAGCGTTCAACCGTAGCTCGACTCTCAAGACCCATATTCGTACCCACAGTGAAAAGAAGGAATTCGTTTGTGAAATATGTGGAAAAGGCTTCCATCAAAAGGGAAATCTCCGAAACCATTTATTGATTCACACTGGAGAAAAGCCCTATAACTGTCGTTTGTGTAATAAAGCTTTTAATAAGTTGTCCAATTTGAAGTTCCATCTTCACATCCATACAGATAACACGCCCTATCGATGTCGTTATTGTAAGACGGCGTTTTCCAGAAGATGTGATCTTAAACAACATATACGGACAGAACATAATGATCAGAGTGATGAATACTTTGATTTGGATGAAATTTAAACAAACAGCATGAACACCTTTTTTGGCTTTTAATAACTTGATATTTAAAGCCCTATATAAATTATATAACTTCTAAAAGAACACTTAGATCGCTTATATTATATATAATACTCTAAATTAAAGTTGAAGTATACCGTTAATTAATGGCACAAGCACTATATTTTAAACGTAAATTGAGCATACTTGTTAACTACAGAGACTATACATACTGTTAGCCATTCACTAACAGATTAACTTGTAATTTTTTATAAATGTATTTAATATTAGAATTGCAGTAATAATAACATAATCTTCGGTAAATAGCGTTTATTTATCTTATGCATGCATGAAAATAATTAAAACGACTATGAATGAACTTGTTCTTTTTTAACCTATCATTAATAATTCAAAATGTTGTCTTTGCATATATATTACTTTAACATTCAGTTTATCAAAGTGGAAAAGGGAAACAGACCAGGTATATTTAAGAAAAACAACGAATACATTTCAATTTAAACTGTTATGTCTTATGAACATCTTGACTTTAACGAAATACTAAAACGACTATAAATGTTATTTTCTCACGTACATTTATGTATATCATTAATATTCAAAATGTTGTCTATACATAATATTATGCTTCCTCCTAATGTTATCCAGCAGAAACTGGAAAGAGGGGAACAAAGTAGAGAATTAGAAAAAATAACAATTCATTATGGGCCGATTTGAAATTTTGATGGGTTAAACATGTACAGAAACTACTAGATCAAATTTAGAAGTACTGTTGTTCTTTTAATATATAAGATCCAGCTGGTATACATTATTAATATTAATAACTTAAAAAGACTTAATTGTATCAAATGTTGCAGTTGTATTAATTGCCATTGCCATTGGAATAATTATAGGAAACGCACAATATGATTATATGAAACTAAAAATAGGCATAGTTGTTGAGTTTGAGTGACAATTGAACAACAAAACCTGCAATAGCACATTTAAAAAATATATTTTTCCTGCATATATATATATATATATATATATATATAGTATGGTATTTAGTGTTTGTTTCACATAACATACGTACCTCAAATAACATGGATATAATTTCCTATAGATATATTTTCTATAGATTTCCTATAGATATATTTTCTATAGATCCTAGTAAAGTGAAACAAACACTTACAAAAATGCATGTCTGCAGATATATATATATATATATATATATTTGATCCTTAAGACTTTTTATACACTAATGGCTGTAAGATTCCCAACGTAATTGTTAATTGATGTCAACTCGTTTATTGTATCATAAATGAATAAAGAAACACTAAAGCATTTTCTGCTCTGTTTACAAATGCATACAGCCAGCCTAAACCCAGGGCTAGGCCTTCTATTTCTGCGTTTTCAGTGCTTTTCACATGAGAAGACTGGGATCTGATGATCCTGCCTATGTTGTCATGACGTCATGATTAGTTGCTAGCCTGCAAATATAACGTTAACCCGACTTTAACCTGAATGGGGGCCAGGGGGGCTCTGCCCCTCTAATGATCTCCAGAATTGTTCTTGTGAAAAGTTTAAATACGGGCAGAAGGGGGGGAGGAGGTTATGGTTTTTCTTCAGAACTCGTCTCAGAATGCCTGAAAAGTTATAGAATGTGAAAATCTATAAGCGTTTCCTAAATGCGTCAGAAGGATAAATCAGTTCCGGAAGGTTCAATTATAGTTTCAAAAAGATTCTTTTTCGGCGTGGAAATTTCTGAAATATTGTAATTTCTTTCTTTATCTATTATTTATCAAAAGTGACAGGTTAAGCTCACAAAGCTTTTTCTTTGTTACGGAAAATGTTAACTAATAAACACAATTATTATAAACTAAAGTAAACTAAAACTGAACAGTTCTATCTGACTTATAAACTGTCACTTTCAAAGAGTAAATAAAGATAATTTATAATTGGCCTCGATTGGCCCCGTGCAGTGGGCCAGTGTTACTGCAAAAGGAAACCTAAACTATACTACCTTTATTTATACTGCAGATAGTTGCTCTATCAGTTCTAAACTGATGTAAACTATTCTCCCTGGAGGTCCAGTACTCCAGTAAGTGCCGTCCATCATTGGCCCAGTGTTACCACAAGAGGAAACCTAAACTAAACTAAAACGAACTCTATTCATACTGCAGATAGTTGCTCTATATATCAGTATCAGTTCTAAACTGATGTAAAATGTTCTCCCTGGAGGTCCAGTACTAGTGCCGTCCATCATTGGTCCAGTGTTACCACAAGAGGAAACTTAAACTAAACTAAAACTAACTCTATACTGCAGATAGTTGCTCTCTGTATATATAATCTAAACTGTTGCAAACTGTTCTCCCTGGAGGTCCAGTATAAATGCCATAAGTTGCTACACGAAATGGAAATGGAATGAGGACAGTCGTTTTGGTGATAAAATCTTCAATATGTGAATAAACGATAGATTTGAGGGATACATGATCGAACTATACATGAAAAACTATAACAAGAACTTCCATGTTTCGAGCGAAGACGGCGTTCACCAACTTCGAGACGAAGGGAGGAGTCGAAGTTCTAATTGTTATATTTTTCAGGTAGTTTGATGCTGTAATCTCTCAAGTAAGTCGATTTGGTGAGACTGGCAGGTGACAAAAAGGATGGAAATACAGCACTTGACCAGCACTCTAGTTAGATAGTTACTATACAGGAGGATGGAAGTACTACACAGAACTAATACTTGAGATAGCTTATTGGTCCTATGTTACCTCAATCAACCTCATTAGGAAACCTAAACTAAAAAGTAACTTTATTCATACTTGATAGCTCTATCTGTTCTATGTTAATACATAAATAGAAAAAGACGCTATTCCAGGAATTCCTACGTAGAGAAAGAATCTTTTTGAAACCGTCTATAATAAACGTCCTCAGAACTAATTATCCTTCTGACGCATTTAGGAAAAGCTCAGAATTAATGATACGTGTTGCATGTTCTTGTGCTATGGCCAACTGGAATGACAGTGACCTGTGCAAAGCTGCCTATATCTTTCAAATTACATGGAAAAGACATTTGCTTCGTTAACTTCGATAATCACGCCACATTACTCGGGTCAGGCCTTTGGCCGTGGCAACGAGTCTTAAAATGCCAAGACTTTTTCCTTCGTTTTTTTCTTGGCAAATATTCTGGGCTTACTGGCTTGAAAGATCGATGCAGGGCTCATTAAATTCAAAATTGAATTCAAGAAGAAGTGGACTGACGAGACTTGAGGCTGTTATTATACGATACTCTTGAATGCGTTATTCGTGTAGGTAGCGATAAACGATATGTTATATGGAGTGCAGACCCTACGTACTATTATTATTCACTGGTAAATGCAGGAAGAAATAGAAGCCATTCATGACCAATTACTAGACAATATAATACTTCTCCAACTAATAACAAGAAACTATGAAGTCGACCTCTTCTTACATGTCAACAACATGCACCAATACAATCCCGTTCTATTTAGTTTTACTGTCACTTTTGACAAAAATCGTAAATAGATATGAATAAATATATAAAATGTCGGAATTCCAGAAATTTCCATGCAGGAAAAGAATTTTCTTGAAACTATAATTGTAAAAGTCTTCCTATATTTAATTATCCTTCTGACGCATTTAGGAAAAGATTTAACTACCTGTACGTTACATATACGTGTGTCATTATACCAACCCGGCGCCGGCCGTGACCTATGTTCACGCCAAGAATACGACCACTACTGATCCCTAGAGCTAGAACGAGCTTCTATAGTTCTACTAGAATAGCTTTGAAATGTGGGTGGATTATTTAATTCCTTTTGTATTTCAATTTGAAAAAATGTTGAAAGTTACGAAGTTGCACATGTGCTGATGCGCACGGACCGGTCCGTAGCAAAAGTGCATCGTCGCTACTAAAGCCTGGTTTCCATTTGATCGCAACTGTCGTGACCTATAGTCATGCTTGAGTATGTGAAATAGTCTACTTTCATAACTTCCTTGCAGTGCTTGTTTTGTGTGCTGCATGCAGTGGCGGATTACCAGTACGGGGCATATGATATTTTCACGCCTGTAAACGGTGACACCTCTTCTAGCGATTTGGAAATTTAAGGTCTCGGAAATGCTATTTCCCGCTTTCTGAGGCTGTTTTGCTGAACTAATGTCAAAAAATAGTAATAATTCTAATAAAAAGTGCATTCTCTGAAAATCACGGGCCTTTTGAAAGCCCGGGTCTGTAGGCTTCAGCCTACTCTGCCTATTGGGTAATCCGCCACTGGCTGTATGCATATTAGTGTTTTCTGATTGTAGAGATATATCGACACTATTACATTAGCCAACCTCGGATATGTTCACGACCGTTACGACTAAATGAAAACCAGTTACCAGTAAGGGCCGTAGCTGAGTTGACATGTGGGTAGTAAAAGTGCATTATCACCACTAAATGAGTGCACTAAAAAGTGTATTATTAGGGAACTTTAGATTTGACGACGACTACGAGAACGACTACGACTACAAGATTTTTTCTCAAGATCTCTATTATTTATGCCCGCATAGCAGAATGCGCCCGCCCGTGCCTGCCACCATTGGAAAATCAAAACAGTTCAAAGCACTGGGTCAAAATAGATTTTTGTGGACGGAAGATATATAGAGTGAAGGTTAAAGTATATCCGATAAACAAATCATTTTGCACATCAATCGCAAAAAGTGTTTACCCTGCAACGTTGGCGTGTCGCATCTGCATAAACAAAGGCTTAGTTAATTAGTTTATTCTAATTGTTGTTCTCGAAGCCCCTGCCGCCCCAGTCGATTGAACGCTTTAATAATTGACCATAATTTGGGTCTCCCTAGCCGTAAACAAGACATTTTTGGCAAAGTATTGAAAAATAACCCAGAATGCCGGAAAACTAAGTTGGTCAAGTTACTAAGGTCATCTTAAATGCGTGTAAACATACGCGTTATTTGCCCGAATTGCTAAGCAACATTCGAATCAGTTATTTGCCTTTTAATATTGCGACATATCACTGGGTCGTTTTCTAATGTAAACAAATTATGCATTCAGTGACTTTTAATTTCCGTTTGAAAAATACCTTGCTTGACCTTGCTGACAGCACAGAAAACATAAATAACTCAAATTTAACAAGATTATCGACGTGTAAAAGATTGAAATTTCAGAAATTAAGATATAATGGGTGAGATGAAAGTTGAACTGAAAGGTATAAATCCCAGCTTCTCAAGCTTTCTGGCATATTTACAATAATAGCAGGTTTGCGGGATAGATAAAACTCGAGGGTAGAGAGTCGTGGACAATACATCGTGGAGCGTGGGAGTGTTGAGGGAGATAAATGGTGAAATCTGCACAAAGTTTACATGAATGCAATTATCAAACAGATACATTTACGACCCAACGTTTCGACACTTTAGATTATTGGTGTCTTCGTCAGAAGTGAGCTCACTGAGCTGTTTTTAAGACTTTTGCTATCCATCATTTACCGATCATGAAGTTTAATCTGTTTTATTCAGCATGGTTTTAAACTTAAGGAATCGGATGGTTTTAAACTTTTAAACTTAAGGAATGATTCCTGTCAACCATGCGTTGTTGGGTCCATAGTGAGACATGTGTGTTCTTAAAATTTTTCAACGTTCAACAAGTTACAAATCTTCAATTATGCAAGCGTTACTGAAAAGTTCGATATTCTAATGATGTAATTAAGTCCCGGCCTTGCAATTATATACTGCTCAGAGAGATTTACTGGGTTATTTCTGATGAAGTGTCTTCGTATACGCTTTGTATCTTTACTTAATTCTTCTTTGCTTAATGTTTTCCATGCCGGTCCTAATCACGACGCAACGTTTCGTTATTGGTTTCATTGTTATTCAGTTATTGTTATTCAGCTCAGTTACTTAGAACTCTGCTCTAACCTGATGTGGTTGAAAACTCATGTAAGTAGAGTTGTGGTTAGCTCTCTACTGTACATGTGTTCCTGGTACAGTGGGCTAGCTACTCCAGTTTTCCTCCCTCGCCAGAAACTAACCCTTCCACCTTATCTGTGCTCTGTGATCAGGCATGGGTCGTATGCACTGCCAGAGGTGCTCTAGTAACTCTTCAACACGATCACGTTTGAGCTGCGTCCTTTACAACCAGCAATCTGGAAAAGGTGATCAGCATTTCTTTGCTGTTAAGTTGTTTTATCCTCGACACACGACATTTAATCCTCGACCCACTACCCACGACTTTTGTGTTGAGACGCATGTGCGATTGTTTACACAGACTCCTAAACAAAACATTGTGAAATATTAAATGAAAATAATCCTCCCGGCCAGTAATTATTCAGTTCTTTTGTATCGTGTCCTTGATACGCCTGTCAATGTATGACATATCCAAACAGTGCCAAAACCCCTTGGCAGGCGCGAGGAAATTCTTTAAAACGGAATTCTGAAATTCTAAGAAAATTTACAAGTGTAAAGTGTTCTCTTTGAGGCAATGGTGTAAAATGGCGTGAACGCTATGGTTTACACATAAGGGATGAAATTTCATTTGTGTTTTCTCTTAAAACATAAATCCACACCAGATGTTTTTAATAATCCCCCTTTCGGTTTGTTTATTTTTGTTGTTATTTACCGGTGGCTCAAATGTAAATGAGACACTGACGTCAAGACACTTATATAGACGAGGCGATTGCCCGTGGGTGGTTATAGTCTTAGAGAAACAACAATGTTTCCTGCAACGACGTGACAAAATACTCGCTTTTACTTGAGTGAATTGAAACGTTTCTCTTGTTTATCGGGACATCTAAGAAACTTTTTCGTCACAAGCAAGACCAAGTTTCAGGCCATTCTGTCGAACGCATTTGCACTTGTATTCTGAAGTATTGAAGAGAATTAATAATTACCCAGTTGATAGCCAACGGCGCGTGAGTTGTTGTTTTAATATTGTTTAGTCGCTTATCTTATACCTTAATTTCGCTTGTTCTTGTACAGTTTTGTAGGATAACTAGTAATATATTAAAGTAAAGTATGTAGGTGGTTATTGGGCTTTTATATAGCTTCAAAATGCCAAAATTCGACGCCAAATTGGCGCGGTGTTTACTTGTTGTTATTTGTGAAATACAGCAGCTGCTTTCGTCGTTCGAGTAAACCGAATCGCCTCGCGTCCTTGTTTAGGCTTTTGGCAGGAATTTATACAAGAAATAACATCTAATAATGTTGTTTATTCATAGAGATTTGCCGTTTGGGCACTCAGAATTTACAAGTTTATATTTACCGTAGTCTGATACAGTTTATTTTGCGAACTGAAGCTACTTGTTTAGATTTTGTCTCAAAATTGTTTTGTATTCCGCTGTGGACTTTGGCATTTTTGGGGTTAATATGACTCAATTTTAGACCTTTTTGCCTTGTTTTGTCTGGAAAGACAGTAAAAGGAAAGTTATCCGAAGTAAATAAAACGAACTTTTGTGATTACAATGCTTATTTACGGCCGAGTAATATAAAGTTACAAAATTTGCATAAACTTTATAGCATTGTTTTCCTGCCAAAAGTTAACAAGCGTTTTAAAACTGTCAATCTTCAGTCGATCAGCCACATATCTTGAATAAATTTTAAGTACTTTTAAGTTTGTAATGTTCTTAATTTCGTACAGCTTATTAAATGTACATTTAAAATTTTAGAAAACCGGCATTTCGGTCGCTTGTAGCAGAGTTGGGTTGCGAGAGAGGAAGTTATTACATGGTACAAAGAAGACAGCTTTTCCTTTGATTTCTCCTTAATAATGGCACTTACTACAGAATGAAAGGTCCGAAAAGCAAAAAGGTTCGTCTATAAAAACCAGGTGAATTTTTGACAGAAACCGAAAGTTTTAAAAACGATCACAATGTATTAATTTGCAACACCAAGGTCAAATTACAATGAGTTATTGAGTTCATTTTTGAGCATGACGTATGGCATGAATTTCCTTGCGTGTAAGAAATGTGACTTATTAATACAGACTGTTATAAATTATTTTGCATCAGTTATATAAAGTAATTTTATATGATAAATCAGTGTCAGATACAATTCTATTTTATACATCAAGTTGATGAATTATATAACATTAACAGTTTCTAGTTATTCATTAATATTGTTAATTTGCTACATTTGCTAGTTCATAAATCATGTTTAATATAGGGGGTATTTGCTGTTATAAACTTTGGTCATGTTTGAGAAATAGTTATTCCATTCAATAACTGTATATAACCCTGGCCATAGAAAAAATATTTATGAGGGGTAGCGTGAAACACAGGATGCAACTGAAGTTTATGCTGTTCTGATATATTAATAATTAACCAATCTATCTGTCCATGTCTTTTGCTAGCCTTTTAAAATTAAGCAGCAATCCAGGTTGTAGTTTTATTATTTATCAGCATGCTGCCTCTGTTAATTATTTTATTCCATCTAATGTCAGTTATTTTACTTCAAAGTTAAGTGCCATTTCACTAATTGAGAGGGAGAGTCGTGTGAACTAACCCATTTATACACAACTTTCCCCCCTTGAGAAGTAAATTACTAAATTTGTATGGCATTAGACAGAATAAAATGCACTAGATTACTTTGTGGCTTAATTGGTTAATGTGTAAATGGGTTAAAGCATGGAATGAGATGTTTTATCCGAAACTTTTAGGTAGCAATTAGTTGAGCAAAAACTGAGAAACAAGCTTTTAGCCAGGATGCCAAAACTGGCCGTCCAAAAAACTACTGTGGGTGTGGCCAACAATTTCGGGGGTGGCAAAAAAACATGGTGCTTGAAATCAATTGTCAGATGCTCATAATTCAGCATGTTTTTGACAAAAAAGCATTGAAATGTATGCAATAGCAAAGCAAACAGCAGCTAACAACTGTCGAAGTATTCAAGAAATATAACAAAGTTTATAAGTTGCCAATTAAAGAAAATATTTTCTTTGGCCGTCCATGACCGTCTATTAAAAAGTAGCCGTCTAAATTCAAAAGTGGCGGTCTAAATTCAAAAGTGGCCATCTAAATTCAAAAGTGGCTGTCTAAATTCAAAAGTGGCCGTCCATAGGATGGTTGGATGCCCACCTACTGAGAAATGCCTCTAAATGCCTACTGAGAAAGCCATAGGATAGTTTTTCCCCAATAGAGGAATTCAATCCCCACGTGCACCCCAAGCAAGCCCCTGCAGGGGGTCCCCTTACCCCTTCAGAAAATATATATTTCACATAAAAACCTCCTACACAACCTCCAGGTCTAGCCCTCTGCAGGCATACTGGTTCTCTTTTATGAAACCAGACTTATATGCCTGTTGCTGTTTTATCCAGCACAATGCACCCTAATGCATCACAATTGTTATTTTACTACTCTAATGCCAGATGATTTTACTCGTCAATGGGAAATTATGGGGCATTAACAAGTAAATGAAACATATTGCAAGGAACTGTTAAATTGTTTTAGATGACTAGTGATAGAAAGATGAATCGAAGTCCCATTCCTATGATTGTCACAATTGCCCCAGGAGACCGTGACTATTCCCGCTCGTCAAAACCAGAATGTAACCATTGTGGTGGTGAGGTACCTGATGCTCGACATGTCCTACATGTTGACTTTGATAAAACAACCATAAATCCATTGACATCCGAGAACTCTTTGGCACTTGTACGACCATCAACATGTGGGTGTGGCCACAGTGAAAGTCCCCATAGTCATCGTCGGTCACCACATTTTAAGAAGGATCAAGGAGACAGGTCAGTTGTATAATAACATCCACTTTCTGGGGTTTAATTGCTGCTATATGCAGTTGTCGAAATACTGTCTAATTTGACATTAATGCTTCCATTTTGACCCTACGAAATACTGTGAGTTTTCTCCAGATCCTGACCATGTAATAATATTGGAGCAAGTGGTAGAACAGTTTCGACAGAACTGATAGCACTATCCCATAGTTTAGTTTATGATATTTAAAGTTATATTATAGTTTGTTGACCAGTTTCCAAGAAGATACCTTGTGTGTGAGAAAGATACAAAATAGATGTAGTGGACACAAAACAGTTGTCAGGGGCATAGCAAATAGCAGTCAATGGAATATTAAAAACATTAAATTTAGAGATATGCTGTGGCGGGTTATCGACAGTCTAAAAGTTGTTATGAAGCACTTACTTGAAGCACTTAATTTCCCCTTTTAAATCTGGGGGTTCTGAAGTCTACCTGAAGTTGGACTGGGTCTAAACTGCAGTGTGCAGGCTAATGGGGGCTGCATTTTTGAGTTTTGGATGAGGGCCCCAGGTTGGGATCAGTTGGTTGCATGCTTAGGATTCAAGATTTTATTGTCCAAAGCAACATGAAAATAGCCGAACGCCATCTTGCTTACTGCATCAACCTGCAGTAACCTGCAATTGCCCTTTTGGTGTGGAGTTTAACATTACACTATTCCATATCTAGAGAGCACAGAGATAACAACCATCACGATAGCCACCATCCTTTTGGTCACACATGTACCAAACATTCATGTAGTCATTCCAATGGAGACCATGAATGTTGTTCTGACCATTCACGATGCTGTCACAGTTCTACTGGTGATAACCATCATCACCATCATTTCCATCGCTCTGGGATGCCACCACAACCACCACCATTGTTGTTACGACCAACCAGTGGAGCTGACCCAACCAATCAACATCAGGTATGAATCTTGAATACTGTTGTTTGGATCTTAAATGATGAACAGATAAAACAGTTTCTATGCTCATACAATAGCCTGATCCTGATTACATGAGCAACCTTGTACATAGGCTTTCGAATAGGTTGATTGACTGAGTTTGTGACTATTCAACATTACCTCTATTAAGTCCCCTCCCCTTTTTAGAGGAAGAAATCTATTAAGCCCTCCTCTCTATTAAGCCCCCTTCTCTATTAAGTCCCCCTCTCTATTAATCCCCCTTCTCTATTAAGCCCTCCTCTCTATTAAGCCCCCTTCTCTATTAAGTCCCCCTCTCTATTTTGTCCCCTCTATTAAGTCCCCTCTCTATTAAGCCTCCCTCTTTATTAAGTCCCCTCTATATTAAGCCCTCCTCTCTATTAAGTCCCCCTCTCTATTAAGTCCCCCTCTCTGTTAAGCTCCCCTCTCTGTTAAGCTCCCCTCTCTATTAAGTCCCCCTCTCTATTAGGTCCCCCTCTCTATTAAGCCCCCCTCTCTATTAAGTCCCCCTCTCTATTAAGTCCCCCTCTCTGTTAAGCCCCCCTCTTTATTAAGTCTCCCTCTTTATTAAGTCCTCTCTATTAAGCCCACCCTCTATTAAGCCCCCTCTCTATTAAGTCCCCCTCTCTATTAAGTCCCCCCTCTCTATTAAGTCCCCCTCTCTATTAAGCCCCCTCTATTACATCCCCCTCTCTATTAATCCCCCTCTCTATTAAACCCCCTCTCTATTAAGTCCCCTCTTTATTAAGCCCCCTCTCTATTAAGTCCCCCTCTTTATTAAGCCTCCCTCTCTATTAAGTCCCTCTCTCTATTATGTCCCCCTCTCTATTAAGGCCCCCTCTATTAAGTCTCCCTCTCTGTTAAGCTCCCCTCTCTATTAAGTCCCGTCCCCCTCTCTGTTAAGCCCCCCCTCTATATTGAGTCCTCTCTATTAAGCTCACCCTCTATTAAGCCCCCTCTCTATTAAGCCCCCTCTCTATTAAGCCCCCTCTCTATTAAGCCCCACCTCTCTATTAAGTCCCCCTCTCTATTAAGTCCTCTCTATTAAGCCCACCCTCTATTAAGCCCCCTCTCTATTAAGTCCCCTCTCTATTAAGCCCCCTCTCTATTAAGTCCCCTCTCTATTAAGTCCCCTCTCTATTAAGTCCCCTCTCTATTAAGCCCCCTCTATTACGTCCCCCTCTCTATTAATCCCCCTCTCTATTAAGCCCCCTCTCTATTAAGCCCCCTCTCTATTAAGTCCCCCTCTTTATTAAGTCTCCCTCTCTATTAAGTCTCCCTCTCTATTAAGTCCCTCTCTCTATTATGTCCCCCTCTCTATTAAGGCCCCCTCTATTAAGTATCCCTCTCTATTAAGCCCCCCCCTCTATTAAGCCCCGTCTTTATTAAGCCCCCTCTCTATTAAGTCACCCTCTCTATTAAGTCCCCTCTCTATTAAGCCCCCCCCCACCCTTCAAACGAAGAAATACTTAAGGTGGCTCGATACAGTATTTTCAAAAATGGAAAATAAACGATTTACGTCCGACTTTTTGGACAATTATTACTTGTTGGAAGGCAAAGAGTGTATGACTTTTATAAACTAATATCG
This sequence comes from Trachythela sp. YZ-2020, assembly GCA_016169945.1. Lineage (NCBI taxonomy): Eukaryota > Metazoa > Cnidaria > Anthozoa > Malacalcyonacea > Clavulariidae > Trachythela > Trachythela sp. YZ-2020. Next base: position 1,383,618 of record JADLSH010000098.1, on the reverse strand, counting down.
AAAGAATTTGATTTTTTAACAAAGGTCACATAACTGCCGTTGCTATGGCAACAATGACGTTTCAATATGGCGGATATTTTCCATTTAAAGTAATTTAACTCGAAAACGACTTCGGTGAACCCCATTTTTTATTTCATAAAATGCTTTCTTTTAGTATATTGAATTATTTTAACGATTTTTAAAAAAAAAAATGTTATTATGAATAATCACCTTTAACTAATTTGGAAAATTTTGGGTCGACAGAATTTTTTTAAAATCGTTAAAATAATTCAAAATACTAAAAGAAATAAATTTATGAAATAAAAAATGGGGTCGCCAAATTCGTTTTCTAGTTAAATTACTTTAAATGGAAAATATCCACCATATTGAAACGTCATTGTTGCTATAGCAACGGCAGTTATGTGACCGGCCTCTGTTAAATTTTTTTAACTCTTTCGATGTAACTTTATAAAAGTAATACACTCTTTGTTTTTCCGACGTAAATCATGAATTTTCCATTTTTTTAAAACTGTATCGAGCCACCTTAAATTGGCCTGGAATCTTACTTCCTGTGTTTCAGCAAAATGAACAAGCCCACTCTCTATCAAGTCTCTCTCTCTCCAATAATCCCTCCCCCCCGACTCAAACATACCTGATATTTAACAGTTATTCTACGAACTCGAGTCGTATATGAGCTGATAGCCGACGATGCGCGATAGCGCCGAGTCGGCTATCAGTCATATACGACGAGAGTGAGTAGAATAACTGTTTTATTATATACACAAGCTCTGGATATGAACAGAACATTTTGGCATACTTTTTTCAAGTAAAACTTGAATTTCCTCTTCATTTAATTGTCCAAATCTGCCAGCCATTTTTCTACTTTTCTCTACTAGCAGGATATGAGCTAATATCCTGCTAGTAGAGAACCAATCAGATTGCAGAATACCTCATATATATATATATATTACTTCTAAAATTCATTAATTATTCATAAGCAAAATACAAAAGAAACTCATGACCCGTAGCGGATCTATATATTTGATATAGACTTGCTCAAATTTTCTCCTTCAATTTTTACAGCGTAGATAACATCAATCTTCAAAATTCCAACGCCAGTGAGCGTATACAAAACGAGTCATTTTAGAAGTCCTATACAAACCTTACAGTTCGGCCTTTATCAGATCTAAAACACTCGGCTGCGCGTCGATGTTTTAAATCTGATAAAGAAGGCCTGCTCTGGGACGGTAACTCGCCTTAACTCGCCGCGAGATAATGCGAGTTAAGGCGAGTTAAGGCGATTTAAGGCGATTTAAGGCGATTTAAGGAAAAATGGCGACTTTAAGCAATGCGAGTTAAGGCGATTTAAGGCGATTTAAGGCGATTTAAGGCGATTTAAGGCGATATTGCGAGTTAAGGCGAGTTAAGGCGATTTAAGGCGATTTAAGGAAAATTGGGACTTTTAACCGATGCGATTTAAGGCGAGTTAAGGCGAGTTGAGGTCCCAGAGCAGGCCTTAAAGACCTCTTGTGCGGTTTGTATATATTACATATAAGCTCCTTGAGAGGCTTAATAGACGATTTCCGGTTATCATATATAGAAGATTCTCCTCGCTCCATATCATGATTCTTTTTTCTATTTTATTGTCAAGTTTCTTCTGGCCAGAGAGTGGCAATCAATTCATGGACAGAGATTAGACGTTCCTGTTGTAAATGGAGTTGGTTATACCGTTTACGGTAAAAAATAAAATATAGTAAAGCTTGCAGTATCCCAAGGTCTACGTGTGCACAAAGACATGTTCTGTCGTATTTTAATTGTTTATTTCTTGTATACAATTGAAGGATAATAATACTTTTTACAATTTTACATTTAGGTTGCCAACACCCGCTATATGTTCATGGTGTATGTCAGTGGCCAGGTTGTGATACGTTCTGTGAGACTTTTCAACTGTTTATGCAGTAAGTTATTTCAAACTGTTTGCAATGAGCTTTAACCATTAAAGCGTCTCAAGGAATACGAAACTATATTCTGGGCTATTATGTTTTCGCCTGGGTTTGTGTGTGTGTTTGTCTGTCTGTGAGCACGATAAATAAAAAAATAAAAAATTTAAATACGAAATTTTGTGGAGCTAATGGCCATAGGCCAAGGACAAATCGATTAAATTTTGGTTCAATTTGGATGAAAATTGGATGAGAAATTTACAAAAGTTTGTCTTGCTTTTCCCGGCTCAATGCGTAATCAGTGCATGTATAATTTATGCATAAATACTTGACTATATTTGCTGGCGGAGGTACGCAGTTTCACTAATGTACAAACCAACTTAACAGCACCAACGAGCAAACTAAAGAACGAACGAGCATGTGTAGAAACCTTTTCGTTCTTTTTTAGCCATCTCAATTCTGAACACCCTTTGGATGATCGCAGTACAGCTCAGGCTCGAGTTCAAATGCAGATGGTCTCGCATTTAGAGGCACAGGTATGTAAGCCAGTTCTTGGCGTCGACTCCGCATCCAAATGACGCGTTCTGCGTCGGGATAAAGATACTTGTCTATTCTTTTGGTTATTTCAAATTACTTCTTAGTGATCACTGATCAAACATCAAAGTTTATCAGCACCATATCCCATGATAATATATATGTCCAGTAATGTCTCAACTCATGTAAAATGATTATTCTTTAAGGTGAACCATGAAAGAGACAGATTATCTGCCATGATGAAACACTTGCACACTCAAAAGGTTAAATTCTATTTTTCGTTATTTGTCGTAGTTTTTATGTATCTACAATTGCTAAAGTAGGAGCACGGTCTCACATTTAGAGGCACAGACTAAGTTTAGAGGTTTAACGAGGCCGAGAGTCTCATTAACTCTTATTCTTGTTTATTAAAAGTTTTAGCTGTTTGGACTAATAGCTCGAACATGTGGTGCCAGTGTAGGTAGCGTCTATACAATAATCTTCGTGTCTTTAGGATCAATCTACCTGAAAAATTCAACAAGAACTTCGACGTTTCGAGTGAAGGCCCTTCGTCTGGAAGTTAGTAGAGGAAGGGCCTCCACACGAAACGTCTAAGTTCTTGTTGAATGGTAGAGTGGTCCTAAAGACCCGAAGCTTATTGGACTAACTAGCCCGAGCATGTTTACTTATGCACTCGTGACTTTATTTAAACCTCTAGAGTACAATACCTAGCCCTGCCCCACCTACCAGGCAAGACTCCCCACCTCTCCATAGCACTCCTGTGTCTAAACCTCCCTCCACCAGCAAACCTAGTGACGTCTCCCCTACAGACCTCCTTCCCCAAGGACCACCCAATGTCATGGTATGCAGAGAGACTTCCGTTATCTCGGCCCCAGTCCCTGTCAGCAGGTTACGGCCAACATCGAGCAGAAGCGTGGAAACTAGTGAGGAACCGGCCAATGAGGTTGAAGAAAATGATAAAGGGACCCCAAGCACAAGTCGTGGAAATTATAAAAGACCTGCTCAGACATCGCCCGTCTCGGTTGCGCAAGGTATGTTAGACGGGGCAATGTGCAACGCAATTTCTACACAGAGCCATGTTATGTAGAAATGTACGCACAGAAAAACAATGCACATGGTCCGCGTTTCGCTCCACCGATTTTATCATTCTCATTCATTTCTTTGTTGCCTTCTGGGCATGTTTAGCAAGAAAAAATATCGGCAAAGTTAAACGAGATTCATGCTCACAAATTTTCGGCGAATATCCCTTTTTACCTAACATCGCTCTGTGTCCGAAATTGCTTTGAAAATTGCAGCAAAAGTTGCCTCATGTAACATAGGTTTTAGAGAGCTACAGCACGTCACGTGGTCCCCACCAGTTACAATTTTGCTAACAAAGTTCCATCCAAGCTCATCCATGTTACTGGATCTAAAATTTCCTCCTAGATATGCAGCAGTCTGCAGACTTTTATCAAAAGACAGATGTTCGTCCGCCATTTACATACGCCTCACTCATCAGACAGGTAAGGCGTATTAAAACGAGTTAAAGAGATTATTTTGAATTCAATAAATTTATCTGATTCTCAATTATTTTGTGGTCCTAGGGTATCTTAGATGCCCCAGATGAACAACTAACGCTGAACGAAATCTACAATTGGTTTACAAATAATTTTGCGTATTTCCGTAGAAACACTGCAACGTGGAAGGTATGTACTATTATCCTAGGTGTTTTTCTGTCGGAAACATTATGGTAACATTCAGGCGAAACGTTAACACATGTTATGTATTTCGCAGAACGCAGTTCGACACAACTTGTCACTTCACAAATGTTTTGTGCGAAAGGAGAACGTCAAAGGAGCGGTTTGGACCGTAGATGAAGAGGAATATCGAAAAAGAAGGCCGCAAAAAGTCTTAAGGTGTTTTGGTTTTTCACGGTTTAAAGGCCATGTTACACGGGACAACTTTTGCTGCAATTTGCAACGTAATTTCTGCACAGAGCGATGTTATGTAGAAATGTACGCAAAGAAAAACAATGAACATGGTCCGCGTTTCACTCTACCGATATGTCTAGTCTCAGTTATTGCTGGGATCTGGGCATGTTTAGCAAGAAAAATAACGGCAAAGTAAAACAAGATCCATGCTCACAATTTCTCTGCAAATATACTTTTTTACCTAACATCACTCTGTGTCCGTCTAACATGGCCTTAAATATTGATTTTCTATAGTATCTTGTAATAGACATTTTTATAAGGATTAGTAAAATTCGTCCCTTCTAGTAATTACTCTGCACATTTCTAGTAACCAAGTGAAACAAGACAGTCCAGACAACGACGAGAGCTCAGTGATGTTTCGTGATACCTGTATTTCTGAACTCCCGACCCAGGCCACATTTGAAGTAGCCACGCGGACTGTCATACAAGTTCCCGATCTTAATTCCGAAGACCGAGATGATACCGAAGGTGATTCCGACGAGCCACCGATGAAACGAGTGTATACTGAAAGTACTGGAAATGGTTCGTCGGGTATTTCAAAACTAGTCGAGTTTTGTTCGAAAGATATAAAGTATGTTTATTTTAGTTTATTCGAGTATCAACTGACATGTGTTGCAATCCGTAAAAGCTCTCTGTAAAGTATATAAACAGTAGTGTCGGCAACGCTCCCCACCCCCCCGCCCCATTAACCAAGCTGTAACAATAATATTACAATCATGAAAGCATTCGTAGGCTATAAATTAAGCAAATTTGCATGAAATTTAAGGCAATTTGCAGCATGGTGGTTTCGCGAAGTGTCCGCCACTGATAAATGGTATATAATAACGGTGTATAAGAGATCGGTAGATAGATAGTTGGTATAAAACTAGGTATATGTGGTATAAAACTAGGCTAGAAACTGACTTGTATTGTATTGTTTATATTTCAGCAGTCAACTGTCCCATACAAATGTCCAAGTCAAACTTGAGCCACAAGATGAGGGCGATCTTGATTTACCTGAACTTACTTAATAGGTATACTTGATTCGATTGCTTTATTTGATTTCACCGTTATGCGTAGTGACCAATTAGTAAGCATAATATATAATACACAAGAATTAGACAGGGATAATCGCAAAAAGGCAAGAACACGTTGGACTATTAGTAAGCCTAATACGAGTTGACTAAATGTAATGTGTACACGTACTTTAAACACTTCCCTGCCTAATGCTTAATATCATCAGGTTGTACATTCATGTCATGAATAAAATGTCCCAGTAATTAGTTATGGTTACCTTCACAATTTCTTTTTCTGTAGTAAGTGAAGAACTGTGATGATGCTGGCCCGAACCGCGGAGAAACTCAAAGATTCCGCAATTTTTACAAAAGAGAACGCTCTTCTATATTTATTAACTATACTGTAATGTTATTCATGATTTCTACTATTTAAAGTTTTTATTTTTAGACATTTTGAGCACTAGTCAGCCACTAGATGTAGACATTGTATAAAATAATTTAAACATACGCAGAGAATCTATCTATAAATAATTATAGTAAATATAGCATTGATTTGATAAAATGAATTTTACTGGAAATCCTGTATTATTGAACAATTACCAGTTATAAAATGTAGGAGCTTTCCTTGCAGCTTTGTGCTAAATTGCAATGGGGCAACTCAAACGGGATCGGTTTTCACTTGTTTCCATCTATCAAACTGACGTCACGCAATTTTAAAAAAGTTTCATATTCGTTTTCTTGATTTTTCTTCAACAATTTGGTTAGGGTTAGGGTAGGTTTTGGGTTAGGGTAGGTTTTGGGTTAGGGTAGGTTTTGGGTTAGGATAGGTTAGGGGTTAGGGTAGGTTTTAGGGTCAGTTACAAAGTTTTTAACCTCTGTTTTTAACTTTACTAAAAATGACGTAACGTCAGTTTGGTAGATGGAAACAAGTGGCGACCAACGGGATCCTAGCTGGGGGCGGCCCTAGCTATCGTACGACACAGTCATGTCTGATCACGGAGCACAGTTAAGGTGAAGGGGTTGGTTTTGGTGAGAGAGGAAACACGAAGTACCAGGAGAAAAAACCCTCGAAGCACAGGAGAGAACCAGTGAACTCAATTTGTTAACCTGGAACGATAACTGGCGGGTGAAAAGTGAAGCCAAAATAACCAGGGCTCTCACATCCTGTTGTTAGGAAATCCTTAGATTCAGGGTAAAAATTCCTTAGATTGACTAAAATTTCCTTAAAACCGTGACCGAGCCTGGTTCCCAGGAATATGACGCCTGGAAACTAGTGTAAAAAGGCGGGGGAAAGGCGGGAAAAATTAATTTTGTTATCATCAGTCAAATAGACAATATAAACAAGTGTAAAACAACTGTCAACACTAGTCAGACTCGTATTAATAACAACAATTTTTATTTGTTGTCACATTTTGTTCAATTTTCATGATTTTTGTTAATAAAAGTAAATATTTCAGATAAAATTCAGAATTCCTTAGAAATTCCTTAAAAAATATAATTCCTCAAACAATTCCTTAAAAAAGTAAAAAAAGGTCGAAATTTCCTTAGTTTAAGGAAATTTCCTTAAAAGTGAGAACCCTGAAAATAACAGTGCCTACGCCATCAAACGTGATTGATTTCACAACGGCCAAAGTTCAAAATAAGTTCACGAAAATAGAAAAAAAACTTGAATATCTGTTAAAACCTGCACGATAGCTTATCTTATCCCATATTTTTATGGCTTTCATAAACTTTTTGCACAAACTAGCTTATACGCCTTGTAAGACTGACAAAAAACAAAATATTTTCGCTGTTTGAACAAAAACACTGAAAAAACTTGCTTTAATTAACTTACTTCAGTGACAAAGATATGTTTTCCTCCTAGTTTTCCTTCTGTAATCTTTTTTAGCCAGTTACAAAGGGGAAACTACTTCGATTTGCAAAAAAACTGTTGTTTTTACGTACGGACCGCGCAGTAAATAAGTTGTGGGAGACTGAAACTGACGTCCAGAACCGCGCAACAAAAATAGGGGACTGAAACTGACGTCCAGAACCGCGCAACAATGATGGCGTATAGGGGACTGAAACTGACGTACGATAACGAATTGATGGCGACGACGATGGCGTTGTGGCCTGACGCCAGAGGTCAAGGCTTCACTTTTTTCCGTACGAAATGACTGAAGTTATCGTTCCAGATAGATATATATTGAGTTCACTGGAGAGAACCAGCCACAACTTACATGAATTTGCAAGAAAAAAAGTGGCCAAACAATAAATGATCCAGGAGTTTTACCGCGCGCGCGTCCCACGCATTGCGCATTTCCCACGCATTGCGCATTTCCCACGCACCACGGTAGAACTTCATGTACGAAAAATGACACATCACGAGTCTGATTTTAAAAAAAATTATGGCAGATAGGCCTAGAAGTCAGCGCAAAAATATTTAGATACATTTAACTTTAATTTATAATACTAGGTAGTTTTTAATGAACGGTCCAAGAGATTTGGTTCAAATTCTTTACTGCAGAAATGTTTCAGGATTCGGAGGAACTAAGCGAAACAAATTCTGGCACAAGTGAAACTTATCATAGTCTACCAAGCCATCACTCCACTCAAGGCGAAATGACAGTCACTGTGCTAGGCAAGGTAATATTTGAGGTGAAATTGTATTGGATTTCCGTGGTTATTATTATATTGGTAGGAAAATAAAATTTAAAACAACCATTATGGTTGAAAGGCAATGACAAGTTTTGACAACTACTTCCTTCCCTGTCTAGTGTCTAGTCATGGGGGGTTATATTTGTATGTGACAGAAGTGACATTTGGGAGGTCTAAAATAGGGTTCTTAATCCTGTGTGCACCCATTGTACATATAATGTGCCCTGTTCTCTCTGCCCATCTAGGCAACTTTATTTTTCAAACATTCTCTCCGTTCATTTTCATAGCATGACCTGTTGTGGCCTTGGATAGCTTTGCCACTGCTTCTACCACAAGTCAGCTCTTCTTGGGGTTGTTTCCCAGAACATTACCATTACTCTCTCAGTGACAATACATCCTGCCTTGGTCAACATGAATGGGCCACATCTAATGTACCCCAGACCCTAACCTGGGGTCCTCATCCTAACCAAAACTCAACCATCAACCTGCAATTTAGACCTTCCACATACTCATACTGTATGTCCTTGTTTTTCTAACGTCCCTGATTTAGACAAAAACCTTGGCTGGTCTGGATCGAAACGAGTGGATATTTTTAATTCTATGTGTTCCATGTCTTGTGGCAACCATTGGACTGACACTTCATACCTTGATAGTGAGGCTTGATTCTGATTCTCCTGATTATATATTTGCAATTTTATTGCTGATCAACACAGGTGAATTCATCAATATAGTAATATACCATATGTCAAATTCACTACGGGTAGCAGACACTAAGTGATGAAAAAGGCAAACACGTTCTGTTTATTCTGCAAATTTGATTTAGTTCAAGTTAATTGTGAGGTGTAATATTACCCAAAATATATTTTGACTGTATAAAACAAAAATGTAATAGTATTGTAATTTAAGATGTACACAACCTGCAACTTTATAGTCCTGCATCCACAAATTGCAACTGCTTTTGACAAGTTGCAGACTAGGATGTCTCAACTGTCATAATATTTGAAAATGTATTTGGAAGTTTTTGTTACAAATTGAAAAATTTGTATGAATTACTTTGTTTGGCACTGAGTTACAGCCATTCAGAATTGAGACAATGTCACATATTTTCAAGACTATATTATTTAGTAGCACTTTTAAAATCTTTCACCATTGTTTGTGGTTAACTACATTTTCAAATTTAAGTAGATCTTTTATAATTGCTAGCATTCTGTCTATTTTATACCATCCATGGTGTGTTACGAGAAAGGGAATTTGAACTGTACTGTCTTATTCTGGCTATTCTTATTGTCTCTGTGTATGTGATTGTGAATTTTGGACTGACGTTTCCACCAACCAAGATTAAGCTGGTAAGCATAACTGAACTGCAAAAGTAAATCAATTGATAACAAATCTTATCCACTCAATATGCAATCCCCTCTAATAAAAATTACATGCAATATCCTACAGTGCACACGCACAAATACTTGTCCTGTCCTCTGATCAAGGCATTTGGGAATCACAGGATAAATGGCTTTTGAGGGTATTACATGTATATTAAATTTTATATGTTAACTTCTCAAAGTTTGTCTCTAAAGTGATATTTACCCTTATACCAAACACTGGCATCACCCTAGTATATATACATGAACTTGTGGTTGTCTATTGACAACTGGACTCTGTAGCTCTGTTGGCAGAGCGCTGCACCGTAAAATCGTAGGGCAACAGGTTCGATTCTTGCCAGAGGACCTATAGTTGCATTTTTCGCAACAGCTCCTGGTTAGGTCTAAAAATATGTATCTAATTTTCGCTCGAAATGTCCATCCGCAAACACCAATGAACAACATTCAGTACTATCGAGCGAGATGCCAAAAATTTAGAATAGTATATTATGGCCGTTTATTAACGACGTTTTAATTCGTAATGGTTCTAGAAACACATTTTCTGCATGTTTATTGTATATTCAATTTATCTACTTTAGGCGAGGTTTGTGGTTATTGTTGTGTTGGCTCCAGTGATAATCGGTTTTGCCTGGGTTGTTGGCCAAGGTTTTGGTTATTTACTGTTTAAAACTGTCGGGGCTGGGACGGAAATTCAAGGTTTCTATAATGTTTTCTATTTTGTATCTTATATTTTAACTTTTTGTAATTTCATGATTGCTAGTATACCAATTATCTCTGCATGCCTCTGATGTTTGAAGCTATGTTTTTTTTCAGACATGTATCACACAGCAAGTAGATTCTCTGGTTTACTCAAAATTGACTACCAACTTGCAGTGAGTTACGATCCTTTTTGCCCTATATATATAAATATGAACAGAAAGTCGACTTATGCTAGAGACGGGTCATCCACGTGTTGGTGTAAACTAAACACAAGACAAACTATCTACAACAGCGAGATTTATACTGTCTTGCAATACCAATGGCAATGGTTCTGCCGTTCTGGCAACAAATTATGCCTGATATTTTTCTGAAAATTTGACTAATGTGGTATTAATAGATATAGTGGGATCACTGCTCAAGTCAAGACGAACAACTCATGCGAGTTCGTTATAGTCATAGACATAGTCCGACTTCATGGAGACCCACAGCCACGTCTTATTGTTTTTGCCATAAATCATAATTATGCACGGACGAATTATCAGACGACTATCGACGAACTATCTTCTCTTTGCCAAGTTCTCCAAAACAAATATCATCCATTTTCACTTTTAATTAGGCATTGTATTTGATAAAGTACTTTATGGGTGTTGTGCACTTAAATCTGCGATAGCTCTGCGAATATTTTTGTCTTGTTCCGAAGGTAATCCTGTTAATTCTTACAATCGAAGATGGTGGAAAGATATCGTATTTTTCGAAATGTTGCCTGGCTATTGGAGTTCCATTTCAGATGCTAGCTTCGTCAGTAGGTTGGATTGCGATGAGGACTGAGCAACTTCTGTTGGTCTGGTGTTTTCTACCATTCTGCTGCGCTGAACCTGTTTTTATTGCATATAGGATATCACAGGTAAATTAAGCCTTGAATAGTATAGAAACTGTTGGCTAGTTCGGAGTTTCAATTTTGCGCAAGGTCCTGAAAAGCCATTACTTTTTGGTCCAGTGTTACTAAAGAAATTAGCCTAATCTAAATTTGCTATAACTTTATTTATACTGAATAGCTCTATCAGTTCTAAACTGTTCTCCCCAGAGGTCCAATAAGGGCTATCCTTTTTGGTTCAATGTTACTACATGAGGAAACCTACACTAAACTAACTTTAGTTATACTGGATATACCTTCAGCATTAGTTTTCAACTGTTCTTTGTAGAAATGCCCACCAAAGGCCTTTCTATTATTCGTTCAGTGTTACTATACAAGAGTACCTGAAGAAAACCTGGGATGTTTGGCAAAGTTAAACAGAAAGAACCCACATAATCAGAAAACTGCATATCACAAGGATCAAACCCTGGCAGGGCCTTTTTAAGAAATCGTTAGTGTGGGGGGGGGGGGCATCATCGAAAGGGGATGTAACAAGTAGGTGGTGTATTACAGGTGTGGGAAGGTGAAGGGGGGTCCTCCCCCAGAAATTGTATTCTTGAGTCAGTATTCAGTCAATTGAGTCAGTCAATTGTATTCTTGAGTCTCTGTGGCTTGATTTCCTGCATTTTCAGAGACAATTTTTTATATATCCCATCTAAACGTACAGGTTTTGTTGTAAATACTGAATACTGAAGTTTCTAAACTCAGTTTTTTCCCCTTTTTTGCTTATACTTCGGACATAAGGACCTTCACTGGGGGGGCCAAAATAGCTTACTGGGGGGGGGGGGGCAACATGGGGGCTGGGGGGGGCTTTGGCCCCTCCAGTACATTAGTTAAAAAAGGCCCTGAACCCTGGTCACTGAGGTAAAACGCACCTGTGCCACCAGCCCTCCACTTATTGGAAATAATTTTCTTCTAGTTTTCAGCGAGATGGAATTACTATACTGACGATAATATGGAAAAGTTGACATATTCTTTCATAGCTGCAGGTACAGAATTCGTAGCTACATAGCATGACTAGGGAATAATTGTGACGTTTTGACTTTGAACTAAAAGTATAACTGGATAGCGCTCTATTTAAAACGTTATGACACGATAAAAATTGGTTTTCTTATTTAAAGAATATATTTTACTGAGAACACGCAAACAACTATTCATTGTTACTCGGTCACCTAAGAGTGGATAAGCTAAATCGTTTTTACTATATCCACTTTTCTGGTTTAAAGACTGACATTTAGTATAGCACTTTATAATTCTGTCGGTATAACGACCATTTTGATAGTGTGTTTCTCTTTAGCAATCGGTGCTGTAATTATCAGACTTTTGGTGTTGTTTGCTCTATATGTTGTCGTGAAAAATTTTGGTAGAGGTCTAAAATTTAGAGGTAAAGTGATTGCTATTAAATTTGAATGCTAATTTGTCTAAAGTTTTCGAGTAGTTATTGCACCTTTATTTTATTACGCTCACAGAAATCCGCTGATAGGGCTGACAGTATTATGTTACTGCGGTGCCCCTGCAAAGTTTGGGCACTGCTTTATTTTCTCGGTATTCGTTTGTTCGTTCGGAATCTTAAGCTAACACTGAAGCCCAGGCCCTATAATTATGCCTGTTAGCAGATTTCCTTCGGCCGCCCGCGCCTTCATTAATATTCTGCCTCCTCAAATTATTTTGTCAACAAATATCCGGCGTGTTTGGTGCTACGATTTTGGATTTTTATGAAATATGCCCATCTCAACTCCAAATCTAATCACAAATGTTTAAAAAATTGGAAATTTTGAAGGTTTTAAGAAAAAGTGGTTGTATACTTGTACGGGGATCCGAGTCAAAGAAAGTTGTAGGCGCACGCCCTAACCTGCACTGAGTTACGAAGAAACACTTTGCAAAATATGTGTAAAAACACTTCTTATACTGGAGAGTGATTATTTGTTATTGTGCATGTCAGTGCTAGACTGGACGGGGCACCGCACTTCAGCACTGTGTCTGGTTTGCTTAGTTTTCCAGGTGCCTGTCAATGCCAATGATCCGCCAATAATGCCGAGCAAGAGACAAATCAAGAAATGTTGTGGTATGGTTTGCTGTGGACCTTTTGGATGACAGAACTGTGAGTTTTTATAAATGGATAGGAAGCAACAGTTTTCTGTATGATTTAAATTAATCACAAGCGCATAGCGTGACTGTTTTTTTTACCTAAAAACATGTAATGCGAGTTTATTACGAATTCAAAAACGTGCCTTTACTATTCTTCATATAAAATTTTTACTATAAGTAGGAAGATTTTTTTATATAAAGAATAGAGACTAAACATTTTTTATTAGTTATAAAGTTGCTGCATGTGACATGTTACGGGTCAATAACAGTCAATAACCTAAAATAATCGTTCATTGTTCAGCGCCGGCTCCCGTTTGCACTGAAGTCTGAAGTTTAACAGTCCTCTCAGCCTCAGGCGAAAAGTAGAGAAATTATATTCTATATTAAATTGTACATTGTGTGGTGCTGTGCATTATTCGCAATGAATATATATATAATAATACAAGATTAAAACATTTAAACTGCCACTAACCCCCACAAATGTAATATATCTTTACAGTAAAAATCCTTATCTTGATCAACTTTTTCACTGTCAAAGTTTCCGGATATGATGTCATTAGATGAATTTTAGCATAAAAAAAAACAAAGGAAAACTAATTTACAATTCACCTAATTACATCATATTCGGTAGCTTTCACAGTGAAAAAGTTGATCAAGATATGGATATTTACTATATAAAGATATATTACATTTCTTCTCAGAATGATACAAATATATCACAAATATACAAAAATAATTTTTGGGGTTAGTGGCACTTTAAACAAACAAAGTTGAAATATCTAAATAATAAGCAACATAATCATATTCAAATCCAAGTATCTAGGGGCAGGTGAAAGGCATCTAGGTAGTCATTGTCGTTCTAAGGAGCCGCGCGGCGTTACGAAATAACCTTTATTTTCATTTGTTTGTACTTCTCTTAGGATCTTACCGCCAACAGAGCTTTTTTGTGATGACGATCGTCTTAGAGTTTTGAATGATCTTCTTGGTTTCTTCTTGGTTTTATCTACTGGAATTTCTATGCCAGGTGGATCTAATAAAATAACAAGAAATACATATTCTTGTTAATACTGTGCTTTGCCTTTCATTTTTGTTCTCATTCATGTCCAACATGGCCTTTTTGTCTGTCAAGAACTAAACCATAGTTAATATAGAGATAACATGGTTAGGAAACTCGGCTTTCGCTTTTGTTCTATGTTTTTGTTTGCATTTGTGCACGGTCACGGTTAGTGAATATATTGTAGTTTTATGAATCGACCAATAGAAATGTTTGGGCTTAATCACAAACCGTGTTTGTGAAATATTAATGAATGTAAAACAAAAGATTTGTGCACGTTCAGGTATACCGTTCAACATAAATTGACGAGTTTCCTAACCATGTTATCTCTATATTAACTATGACTAAACCAAATATCTGACATGCGAAAACATATATCTTTTTGTGGACAAACCAGGAAACACTGTTTCCGCAAGAAAATATATACTTGAGAGACAAACTATATTTCTGAATTTATTTGGAAACATTTTTGCTTACTGGGAAATGTTTCCAAATGCAAGTTAGGGTGGGCAAACGGCTTAGGGAAACTGTAGAAATATGAAATACCTGCTACAGGCTTGACTGTTGTTTCAGACGCTGCAGGAAAGCTTTCACTTGTAGATTCTTTCAAGATCAATCGACGTAGATTTTTGAATTTTATCTTTTTTGGCTTCTTCTTGATCTCTTGTACTGGCTCTTTTACATCTGCTGTATCTAATAAATCACAATTAGAATTTTACTATCAGGGCGCTTATATATAGCAGCGCCGAAGCGCCCTGCTTACTATGCACGACAATACACGAACGTACACGTTGATTGGTCCTAACTATCCCCCCCCCTCCCTTTGTAATGATCCAGTCGGTCTCAAAATAAGTGTAGTCGGTCTCAAAATAAGTGTAGTCGGTCTCAAAATAAGTGTAGTCGGTCTCAAAATTTTGCATTGCTTAATTGGACGCGTTATGCCACGCAAAGCTATGCGAGACCAGCTAAATACTTGAATATGTCCACATAAAGTTTGCCAATCACATTTTGTTGCAGTCGCTTATGAAGTTTCAATTTGGTAGTCTTAGGGTTGCACTGTAGGAGTGTATTTGCCTTAATTGTCTTCGACTATTGCAATGATTTTTTGTCTTGGAAATTTGAGACAGGAGGCCAAAACTGACAGCTCTGATCAATTCTAATCAACCAGCCCAAAGTTTATGAGAATCGATAAGAGTTGGCGGTCAAACGCGAGCAAGAATTGCAATACTCATGACTCTCATCAACTCTCTCTTATGAAACCAAATTTCATTCTTAAATCTGACATACAAAGACACGTACCTTTTTGTGGAGAAAGGTTTATTGTTGTTCCATCTCCGACAGAAACATGAGCGCAATCTTTTATCTCAACGTAGTAGATAATTGTCTGTTGAACTTTATAATCTGCCATAATTTCCGCAATTCGTTTCGCAGTCTCTTTCACTAATATCTATAGAGTATAGTTGAAGAGATAAATATCGAGGTTTTTTGAACCGAGTACATGCAGCTTCGTGACGCCATTGTCTGACTTTAACTAAGGCAACATTGATGCAGACCTGTCAACCTCTTGGAAGCAAATATAGTGAGATTCAATTTTTACTCGTGAGAAAAATCGTGAGAAAAATCGTGAGAAAAATGCAAAAATAGTGAGACACGTAAAAACATAATATTTTCATTTTCTTGTAAGTTTTGTCATGCAACAATTAATAAACGTTAGTTTGCTATATACCTGAAAATCATATTGTTTGGAATTTTGGATAAGAACCTGAACGTGCGGCAGTACCCTGCAATCAGGCATACAGCATAATTATATTATTCAGCTACATGCATAATTACTATTTGCATATTTGCATTAATTATATACAAAATGGCCGCCGATAAGAAATGTCAAAGCAGAAGAGTCGCTTACTTTTAGTTTTTAAGTTTCTCAAGATTTTATATTTACCGTGAGATTTGAATTTAAGATCGTGAGACCGTGAGATTGCGGTCAAAATCGTGAGTCTCACGGCAAAACCGTGAGACTTGAGTTGACAGGTCGCCACTTGTTTCCATCTACCAAACTGACGTTACGCCATTTTTTCAACTTTGAAGTAAAGTTAAAAACTTTGTAACTGACCCTAACCTTAAAAACCTACCCTAACTCCTAACCCAAAAACCAAATTGATGAACTAAAATCAAGAAAAACGAATATGAAAATCTTTGAAAATCGGGAAAATTGCGTAACGTCAGTTTGATAGATGGAAACAAGTGAAAACCTAAAAGTAAAATATACACGTACGGCATTCGAGCTTATCCTTATCGGTTTGCTCTATCTTGATAGTAAAACATAGTATTGCATTATATGTCAAGAAATAACACTGATACAAGTAAAATCGTTATGACAACACTGATACAAGTAAATCGTTAATACTCAAATAATACACAATAACACGAGTAGATCCCTAGGCCTAGGTTTCATTTTCATGAAACGGATACGAATTAGAGAAGAAAATCAGAAATAAAATTGACCTGTTATATCTATTTTATATAACAACCAACCTTCACGTCGAATAGTTTTATTTCCACGAAATTTGTCCAGTAAAATAGGTGTTTTCTTTCTGTCTGTATTTATATAATTAATATTGGGAATTTAATCGCAGCTATTATAAATTTCATGGTGATTTTAGGGGTTTCCCCATGAAACGCCAGTACAAGGGACCAGTGGTATAGACTTGCCTCCAGTCCCTCCAACTGCAGTCCCTCCTTCTGGGCATGGTAGAAAACACGGGTACCGGATAGACGGACACAGGATATACGGATACCGGATAGACGGACACAGGATAGACGGATACAGGATGGACGGATACCGGATAGACGGACACAGGATAGACGGATACAGGATAGACGGATACAGGATAGACGGGTACATGATAGACAGATAGCGCGGATAAATAAACGCGATAAGGTCGAGATGTATAGCTCAGAGTTTGAGCAGCCAATGAAGATTTTACTAAATAAAATATATAGCAATACGCCGGATATTATATAACCTTAATATAGTATATTTGTTTGATTAAAAAGTATTAATCTATATAAATATACTTCATTAGGCTATATTAATATGTTATATATGCTATATGTTGTATATCGCTTAAATCGTGCGGATATCAGTTTTACAGAACATTTCACAAAGCACACGCTATTATCAGAACATCAAAATGGAAACCGTAGAAAACATTCCACGGAAACTCTTAATATTTGGGTGACAGACACCTTATTGGAAGCAATGGACAATAAACAACTATCTTTCTTGTAATCTTTCTTGATATGTCTAAAGCTTTTGACAGCGTTCAACATGATATTCTTCTTCAAAGAATTATACATCTAGGTGCATCACCAGCAGTCTATTGATGGTTTAAGAGCTATTTATCGGACAGGTCGCAGTATGTTCGGATTGGAACCACTTCCTCAGCATCGGCCCCATATGCTAATATATATGGAATTCCCCAAGGTTCCTTTCACCGTTTTTATTTAATATTTACACCGACAATCTACCATCAACACCTAAATCCTGCTGCCTAATATATTTTTCTTTATCGTGTATGGACTGCTCTTTATCAGCAACAGAAGAAGACCTACAAAGAGTATTCGAATGGTGCTCTAACAACACTACAACAGCCTTTTGATAAATCCAGATAAAACCAAAATGCTGGTGGTGGGTTCACGCCAACTGCTTCAACAACTGGAGACGTTTCCTAACCTCAGTTTTATGGGCAAAAGTCTTAAACCTGTGACAGAAGTCAAAGATCTGGGGGTATTTCTTGACTCTCACCTATATAACGTATAATACATATACAGGAATTATCGGCGTCGTGTATCCCTAAATTGGGTCAGGTTAGCCGACTAAAACACATTTTCGACCACTGTCAACACTAATTAACAATTATTCGCCGAAGGCGAGGTGAATATCGGTGAATAAAAACCGAGACGAAGTCGAGGCTTTTATTCACCGTTATTCACCGAGCCTGAGGCGAATAATTGTTTTAGTAAAATTACATAGGTGATTATTTGGAAACACTTGGTTGGTTACCAATTAAAGAACATTTGCTGTACAGAGATGCTGTATTAGCTTACAAATGCATAAATGATCAAGCACCTTTATACCTTTGTCACAAGTTTGAGCAGAGAAATCAAATTCATGATCGTGTCACTAGAAATAATAAAGATCTCGCTATCCCGAAGTGTCGGACATCGAGTGGCCAAAGATGTTTTAAATATAGAGGAACTAAAATATGGAACGCTCTGGACACACAATTAAAATCCATTAGTGATCCAGGTGTTTTTAAAACTGAACTAAAATCAGACCTTTTAAAGGAACGTTTATCTTAAATTTTAAGACTTTTAAATCATTACATAGTAGTTATATTTAATCTTTGGTGTACTTTTTTGAATTTTATGTAAATTGTCATTAATTGAAAAGCCCATTACTATATATAGTAGAAACCTGTGTCCAGTAGGAAACCTGTGTCCACGCAAATGATATTACTGCATAGATCAATCTTAGATCGAAAATAAATTTTAGAATTCCTCTGTCACAAACTGAGAGGCACAAACAGTCTTTTATACCGAGAGCCATTCGACTTTTGCATAAGAAATAGGCGATGTTCTAATTGTAAATTTTTTAAAATTTAATCTTACATATCTAATATTTATATATGGAAACGATTGTAATTCTTATTGTACATAAGCTTAATTCATATATTGTAATACCATTGTACTTTTTCACCAAGGATGGTAAATAAAGACTATTACTATACTACAATTCCTGTAAGAAACGCATTGCAAATTGTACTGTTGTTGCTCTCCGTCCATTCCTCTATTTATAACAAATATTTTAACAAGATAAAACCCTCAACAATACAATTCATGTTCATAAAAGGTATCATTCGGTCGCTCTGTTCTTACTAGTATGTTTCTAGGCGCGGGAATGATTCTAATAAGCCAGTTCGTAATTTTGACAGCGAATCTAAATGACGGCGTGTTTGGTTCTTATTGGTTGTAAGTATTTGCCTAATTGCCTCTCCTAATTTTGCCAAACAATATTTTCACATTATGCGTTACGTCACTTGCAAGTGCGGAATATGGCTTAATTCTACTAATCTGAGTCGTCTGACTCTTCCATAGTTCCTCAAAAGAACAATAGGCGCAAAGATCCATGGTGGTGCTCTGCAGAATTTTCAATGAGGTTTCCCAGTTGTATTCACAGCATACATACGTAAAAACGCACAACTTTGAAACAACCCTGCAGCAGATTGTACTAATACTGTTTCATGCAACAATTTGTTATCAATATGTGTTCGCACTATTTGTTCCCAGCTTGTTCACAACTAACTACAAAATTGTTGACCAACAGACTTTTTACAAGTTGTTCCAACAACTTGTTATCGTCCTGCAATTCAACAATTTGTTAACAAGTTGTGAGTGACAACCTTGTAGCAACTTGAAAAAATGAAAAGCTTGCTAAAAGCCTGCTGCGAACACATCTTGTTGACAAAGATATGAGATTTTTACGTGTGTGCAACGTGCATGGGATAAGCGACTAGTTCAATTACCCTAAAAACATTGGGTATACTAAATGATACGTTTGACGAAGATCATTGGCTATTCATCACCTAAAAACCAACTTGCCATTTTGCTGGACTCAAACTTTTAACCCCTAGGCCCTATTATTACCACTAAACCACTGAGAAGGTTAAAATTACTATATGGAAGCTATCAAAGGCCAACTAGAGTAACTCCCAGGAATCATTGCTAAATACTGTGATGACCCATTGTGATGTACATACATCAAACAATGAACTTCAATGATTTTAATGTGACCTTAATCATAGAAATCATATATACAAATTGTGGCTTAAAACAAATGTGTTGTTATAAAATCATTGATGTTAATGTTAATTACATATAGAAAACGTTTTGGGAAAAGCATTTTTTAGAATATAATTATTACCAATATAATTGTTACATAAAATACATTAGAAACTTAGCTATTTAAAAACAGTTGTAATGTGCTTTTTGTGGCTGTATTTGGTAGTTATATACTTGGTAAAGGCAAAATGTTAGTAAATTGGTGCACTTATATATTCATATATTTATACAATTATAGTGAATATTTGTTAGTTAAATACAATCGGTGCTTCTCCATCTAGTCATGTTATTGAGATCAGTGCGATTTGCTGCCAAAGTTTCCATCTTATTATTTTTTCAGTCTAATGCCACATCCATGACAAACAGCAAGCTTTTCCCATTTTTCGATTTCACCAATAACATCAACCCTTTTCATCGCATATTCAACTATCTTCTTAAGACTCCCCACATTATGGCTGCGATCTGATGTTCCCCATTTACCGAGTGCTTCGTCGGCCATCCCTACGCCTCCTTTCGGCTCAAATTTTTTCCTAATACAGGCAGACTCTGTCACGGTGAAGCATTGTAAAGCGCTCAGAAGTGGTATTTTGCTTTTATCATCTAAATCGAGCAGCTTGCAAATTACTTGAAAAAAGCCGTTTTCGATTTTGTGAATGGGCCACTGGTTCCGGTCATCTGAAAGCCGCTGTGTTTCCGGTGCCATAACGCAAGGATGACACATGTTGTCGCTCGTTGGGGAGAATTTTCGTTCGGGAGGGGGCGTCCCCTTGTAGCCTTCATTCTCGCTTGTTGGTATTTCGCTTTGCACCTTATTGCCACCACCAGGGCTCCCTGTTGATGACAATCGACGTCTGAGTGATAATCGTTTTAGCTTCTTCTTGCTTTTTGAAGCTGGTGAATCTAATAAACCAGAGGAAATTTGTTTAGAATCTCACCATTTCAATGGTCAAATTCATGTTTCCCGAAGGTGGACAAACCAGGAAACGTTGCTTCTGCTAGGAAAATTACACTTGAGAAACAAATGATATTTCTGAATTTATCGGGAAACATTTTTGCTTTCTGGAAAATGTTTCCAGGGTTGGGCAAACGGGGAAACACTAGAGAAAACTTCAAGATTTTTAAAATGATGTTTCTTACTTTGCCCAGGCACTGCAGGGCTTTCATCTTCAGATTCTTCCAAAACTGAAATGTTTTCATGCACTTCACTTTGTCTTTTTTCTTCCCGCCCTACATTCTTGTCCATTTCTTTCTCGACAACCAAACACTGTGTGGGACCATCATATTCTGGACTTTTATCTTCTTGAAGCACACTTGTATCTGGAGTGTTAAGAGGTATCTCAATTTCCAGTTCGACTGTAGCAGGCTGTGGTTCCACTTCTGAAAAATAGACACAGAAAATGCCCATTTTAAACCTCTGATCTCCTCTGATCTGGTCAGAGTAAAAATCAGTGGACAAATCTATACTGGAGATGATCATCCATAAACTTTTAGAAATCATCCATCTGACCAGGATCATCCGTCCTTCAGTCTTAGTATAAACACAAAACCAAATATTCATACAGACCAGCTAGAATAGAGTGATTTAGTGGCATTATGGTTCTGGGAACAAATCATACCTGATTATGTTCTGGCTTATAGCTCGTCTAATGCCGTATTTTTAATTCGATCTACAGATATAGACCAATCAACTGTCAAGGTGAACTATATGTCCTAACAAATGATGCTTCTCTGTTGTTTTGCTGTGTTTGTACATGGTCACAGACAAATTATTAGACGGGCCAATACAAGCTAAGTGAGATTAAAGTATAGATGTTTAAATTCTTTAAAAATACCATATACCTTGACCATTACACTGAACACGCTGTATCCCTTTGATTTTCAACTTGACCTCTGCAGGAATCTTGTGAAAAATTAGCTTATAAATTTCTGCTAATTTTTTTCCTTTCACAAGTTCTTCATTCACTTCCAATAGTTCATCACCACGGTGCAACGGTTCACTTGTCTCCATGGGGTCTGTGCTAGGTTTTACCTCCCATACCAAAATACGGTCATTTATTATATTGCCATTTCCCCCCTAATGAAAAATAGGTACATGGTTGCATACATAGGCCAGTTCAGAGGCTAACAAGGGCTAACCGCTTTTGCAAAGCTGCAGCAAAATGGCTAAGTAATGGGAAAGTAGCAGCATTTGATTACTGCAATATGCATTGTCTGATTATAATTCACCTCAGTTTGATGCGAGAAGACACATGCTTCCAATTTGACAACCACCAAGCGCAGCAGGTTTTCTCTTTGCACTCCAGTTTCCTCCCGTAGTAGTAGCACTGGGCAAATGAGGGATGCCACTAGCTGGATTTCTATACATAAGTTTCAGTATACATATAGTACACAACTACTGACAAACTATTACACACCTTCGAATAAAAATGAACTATTTTAAAACTTTTTTTGAAAGTGTTTCCCTCTTTCAAATTTAAAGTCACAATTTTCTCTGCACCCCATTCCTTTACAAATTTGGTCAGTGCGTCAACAGGCTTCTTTAGGGACAAATGTACTACATCCTTTCCATTTTTGAAGAGATTACTGAAATCCGCACTTGGGAGATTTGTCGTCTCTGTGTCATCCACTTTAAAGATCCATTCATAAAGATTGATATGGCCCTGAGCAGGGTGATTTTCTTTAATCCGTTTGGTTATATTGTACCACAGTTTTGTGTCTGGATCCTGTTGAAAAAAACTGATAGTACAATAACTGACTTTGTTATATACCAAGTGTCAAAGTCTGTTTTTCGTGGCTTTTCATTGGATGAGAGACCCACCTGTAGCGGTCCGAAAATCGCGATGTTTCCGCGTAACCAATGGCAACGACCAACATTACATTTAATTTTCCCTAGGGAAAAATAACAAACCGGAAGTGAAGACTGAAGGCCCAGTTTTTACTTGTTTTTCTTTATTTTAATCGAAATTTTAAGATTTAAAGCGAGAAATCTTTTATCATTTGACACTTGGCATATAACAAATCACTTATTTACTGAAACCTTGGGCAAACAGTGTGTTTTGTGACCCCTTGTTGTTGGCGGTCTCGGGTCCACAAAACATACTGTTTCCCTCTGCGTCAGTAAATAAGTGTTAAGTGGTAGAATTAGTAAAATATTTCTAAAGTCAACAAATAGCAGCAACGCTCCAGGCAAATTGCACCAATCACGCATCCCAATGTCTTACAATGTTTAAATGTGGTGTTACCACATTATTTTGGTGTTACCACATAATCTACTTCTCAAGGCAAATTTCTTAATTTGCTACTTTGTTATATTTTATTACGTCTAAGTGCAGGTCTACAATTTTACTGTAGTCATTGGGGCCATGTCTCAAGGTAAGGGCCCATGTAATCCTTTTTGGGACCTGGAGCAATTGTAAAGTTATTCCCCAGTTCCCTTCTAGCCAGCCCAAATCATTTGACATTAAACATTGGATTGTGGTTAATCCATCAACTCACAATCTGCCCTTCTGCACCCTACTTTGTTATATTTTTCTCTACATGTTGTTATTCTGGTGTTAATTTGTTAATCTGCCCATGTTTGTTGTTGTTAACCAATGAAACAGCAAATTATACACCCTTAGGGACCGGTCATAAAGTATGTGTACTGGGGGGTGGAGGGTATTCCAAAATACTACCATAAAATTTGGCACCCCCCCCGAAAAGCGTCGGAACATATTTAATACCCCCCTCAAAGGTGATGAAATGTTTCGTACCCCCCCCCCACCCAACCAATCACCCTCCCCCAAAAAAAACATGAAACAAATATAAATGCCAAGAACATAATCTGTTACAAATTGTTATTGTTAATCCAAGTTTTGAGCAATGACATATATTTAATCTCTTTTACACCACATGTATCCAATCCGTACTTTGTATGCTTGCCAGTATTCCATTTATCTGCTTACCTAATAATAGAGTCAAAAGAGGTCCCGGCCATGCACATTACTTATGGATATATCAACAGAATGTCGTGACGTATTTCATATCTTTTTTAATATTTACATCATTCTAAACGAGTAGGGGAGCTACCCGACAGTAAAATTACGTAATCAAAGACTGTTCAGGTTGCAGAGATGTCAAACTAATAGGTTCCGATCTAGTTACTTTCCGATAAATGCTACTGTGCTACATTGCAATTTCATTATTATAAGAACATACACTCAATTTTATTAAAGTTTGTAGTTTTAATCATAGACATAGTATTAAACTCATTTTTTGTTTCTAATAGGTTCCGATCTAGTTACTTTCCGATAAATGCTACTGTGCTACATTGCAATTTAATTATTATAAGAACATACACTCAATTTTATTAAAGTTTGTAGTTTTAATCATAGACATAGTATTAAACTCATTTTTTGTTTCGTACCCCCCACAAATGTCGTAACTCGTCTCATACCCCCCCAAAGGTTAGATAATTTGTTTTGTACCCCCCCAACTTACCCTCCACCCCCCCAGTACACATACTTTATGACCGGTCCCTTATGTGTCCTTACTAAAAGGCTCATGCCTATATGAATATAGTCTGACCTGTACTGCAACAGATACTAGGCCGAGACTGGCGTTGTTTTCTTGCCGACGGATTTCAACATCACAAACTTGTTCACCCCACTCAAGAAAATCTGGCCACATTAGGCAGTTTCTTTGACTTTCACTTAATTCATCCCACTCTTTTCTTTGTGCATCCTGATTCATTCTGAAATCAATAAAATTGACATTTGTTGATGGTTTATTATTAATATTATTATTCACTGAAGACCTCACTGGAGTTTATATTAATATGTGGGTTTAACTAAGCACGATTGTGTGACAGATGATGGTCAACCACCAATTCTTTTCATATCTAGTAGTGCTGTAAAAAATTTGGTGGCAATTAAATAAAAGAGAGAAATCTAATTTCCTTAATTCCTCTTACAAGCATCCACATTTCTGAAGGCAGTTGCATTGGCTGCCATCTGCTGCCCTGTAACACACACACTGAAAACCACCAATAGATCGTTTTCACTGATGTCAAAATAGGCTTTTTTTCCAGCTTATTTTAGCGTAATATTTTCTATGTTTTGCATAGAGCAGGCAAAAATATACCTGGTGGCTGAACTGTGGGGAAATTAAAATGTCAAATGTTTGCTCCAAAATACTAAGGCCCGAAGAAAGCCGTATTTTAATCAAAATGGTTAGATTTATACACAAAATGACTTAGATATCACATTTAAAGCTTAACCAAGCCTAAGACGTTGAATTGTGTGAAAGAAATAGTTTTCCGCGACCTTTGAAAATGCGCTGACGTCAGCATTGCCAAAATTCAAAACTCTATAACTCTAGAAGGAATGGTCATATCAACCTAAACTTTTCGACAAAAACTCACAACAACGATCTGCAAAACATATATAACGACCAGCTTTATAGGATTTATAATTTAGATTTTAGAATTTTGATGACGTCACGTGAAAACCATCTATATTTTCGACTAGCCCAATTCCTTCTTGTGTATGATTGATTATAAATACTTTGATTTGGTTTCTATTAAAATATTAATACTATAAAACATTCGTTTCCTTATCAGTTAAACATCGGCTCACTATAAAAACGATTACCTTGAATTGTATATGCAATGTACCAATAAACTGCCAATTTTGGTAAGGAAACACTTATAAACTTGAAAGTGTCGCATACAATATATGCAGATATATTTACCTTTTGGAATACCAATATATTACTAACTGATTTGTTCCAAATGGCAACAAACGTCAGTCGTAAAACCTCCTTATATGCCAGACAGTTGACAAGCAAAATAATTTCTCCCGTTTTCTTTGGGCTGTTTTAATTATTAATGAGTCAGGGATTTTGAAGATTCAGCATCTCTGATTCAGCATCGTCACAGAGGAAAGACTGGCATCGTTCAGAGATTACGTCATTACATGTCATGATGACATGGTAAATTGCCCGGAAACAATGAGACGTTCTTGTATTTCTGGGTGTTTGTAAACCCGGAACCCAGCCCGGAACACCCGGAACCCTACCCGGAACCCTGGCGGAACCCCCCAAAAATCTATTTTTTGAGAAATTTTGTGTCAAATTTTGTGGGTTTTTTTCTACCAACTACGTCACGATCGTTATTATTTTTTATCGCTGTGTGTAAAGTCTGTAAAGAGAAGCCTTGGCTAAATTCTGTACAAATTAAAAGGAATTTGCTGCACGTATTTAATACGGAGAAAACAGCCTTGAAAGGACGCCATGAGCAGGGACGTCGCTACTGGGGGGGTGTGGGGGTGTTACACCCCCCCAATAATTTTAAGCGGGAAAAGTTGGTCAAACTGGAAAAATTTTGGTCAAAATAATTGGTCACTTATAAGCTGAAAGTGCGAAAGTATATAGTCAAAAACCAAAATACTTATTGACCAACAGAGAGCGAATTAGCAGCGAATTGACATCCGGTTTAACAATCAACATTTTCTGTTTTGTTTTGCGCATAAATACGAAAATATCTAGCTAAACCAGTAAACCTCACCTTGATTATTCTTGATCCACTATATCCTTGCAAGATGAAGTGCTTATCAGTCAATATAAGCTAAGTTGCTTTTCTAAGCTGAGTTCAAATAATTTGTAACAACTGTGCTGTAATTTAGTTTGGAGTAAATATGTTAAGGTCATTGAAATATTATTTTCTTAAAAATGCTGTTTACAATTTACGGGAACTTAAATTACCTAGTACCCGCCCCCCCCCCCCCCAACAAGCATTCAGTTTCTCCTTCACGTAAGTGACGTTGTCAAAACTTAAAACTTGAAAGTTGGTCAAAATGTTCCCCAAAACTTGGTCAAAATTTCAGGACACCCCCCCCCAAATGTTCATGCCTTCGCGACGTCCCTGGCCATGAGTGAACACAATTAACCTTTCTCACGGCCGATTTTCCCGCCATTTTTGGGGTACTGCCTCTCCCACGTTTGAGAGTCTCCGCACCACGAAATGCGACTTTTTAGTATTATAGCTGTTTGTATAAGGTAAATTTACGGTTACAACTTTTAAAAGTCGCTTTTCACGTTTATTTTATTTTATTTTATTCAACTTCGCCTCATGTTTGAATTGTCTAGAATCTTTCACGAGGGCAGACAGTACCCCAAAGGCTAATTCGAGCATAAACATCGTTTTAGAATCGATTTGCTCAACGTTTGGTATTCCCCAAAATAGTTTTGGGAAATGAAAGTACATGCAGGCGACGTGGCAATTCTAATGTAGCATTTGAAAATTTTAACAAAAAACTCCATTCAAAAGAAAACTTGTATATTTGAGAAGATTAACTACGATGCAGTCAACACTATGAGTTGTCTATATATTTGTTTGTTTCAATTGTTTGCGTCTTCGACTCTTCATTTGTACTGATAGCCTCAGGGCATTTTTTAAGAAATCGTTAGTGGGGGGGCCATAATCGAAAGGGGACGTAACAGGTAGGTGGTGTATTACAGGTGTGGGAAGCTGAAGGGGGATCTGAAAATTTTTGTATTCTTGAGTCTCTGTGGCTTGATTTCCTACATTTTCAGAGACAATTTTTGATATATCCCATCTAAACGGAGCCAGGTTTTGTGAGAATACCATAACTTTCCTCTAAACTCAGGTTTCCCCCCTTTTTTGCTTATATTTTGGAAAAAAGGGACCGTCACTGGGGGGGATAGCTTACTGGGGGGGGGGGGGCAACATGGGGGCTGGGGGGCTTTGGTCCCTCCAGTACATTAGTTAAAAAATGCCCTGAGTAGCCTACTCAATGTATCATCATTTATATACAGTTACGTAATGCATGATTCGAAGACTCTTGAGCTAAAACATATTGCGTTCAAAAGAAAACTTGTTGTCTTGTTTTGAGAGAAAGACTATTACACTCAATAGACACTAAATTACCAGTAGACAATTTACTGGTAATTGTTTGTTTGGTTGGTGGGTTGCTTGGTTTGTTGGTGAGCCCGTTTAACTGCTGTTGCATTCCATTATCAGCAAAATATCCCTATTTTTCATAAGTTACAAAGGTTTCAAATAATTGGTATCGTATCCAAAAATCGGCCAAAGAAAGATAATATTAATTGATAATTTCTATTAAAAGATATAAAAACTACCCGCCAAAGTCCCCAAAATGATAATAAACGCATAATAACCCCTCCGGGCCCTCCCCTTTTTTAGCCCCCTTCCCTTTTCTCCGTCCTCCTATTAGGTTATTACACTATGATACTAGTATACATCATCCAGAAAGCGTTCACTCAGTGATTTCTATTTTGATTGGTCAAAACCACCGGCCAGATTATATTTTGGTCATAGCAATCAATGTGAAAGATGGTTTTTAAAGTATACCAGTAAATGTGGTATAAATTAAACAAA
This sequence comes from Trachythela sp. YZ-2020, assembly GCA_016169945.1. Taxonomy (NCBI): domain Eukaryota; kingdom Metazoa; phylum Cnidaria; class Anthozoa; order Malacalcyonacea; family Clavulariidae; genus Trachythela; species Trachythela sp. YZ-2020. Next base: position 1,355,128 of record JADLSH010000098.1, on the reverse strand, counting down.
CATTTGTAACAATTTACCGTGCACATGTTTTAAATAAACGAGTAATAAAATTTAATTTACTGTAAGTACTAGAACACCAATGCACAGCACACAATAAATTATGGATGTTTTGGATATTTATACCAAGGAGTGCTTGAACAAAGCCAGATTTGTGGTGGAGAAAAGTCCTTTTGTTGTAAAAACACCGCTTCTCAAGAATGCCGGAGAACTATTTGGATTGGATAAAAAGTGTTTTGAGTGCAATGTCCACCTTAAATTGGAAACTCTACAGAAAACAGGTAAACAGTAATCTGATTGTTTCTGTTCTGAACCCCTGGGGCTTTGAGACATGAAAGATTGGGGGGGAGGGGGGTACTCTTGTATATGCACTATATAGGTATGTGCTGTCCTCACCAAAATTTGCCTATAGCTACACTGTATGCTAGCCCCCCCTCTCCCAAAAAAACTACCTGATAATAAGTATAATTATTGTTATTTAGGTTCCTTTAAAACCAGAGGGCTTGCTAATCAGTTGGTTCACTTGCCCTCAAGTGTATTAAGGGACAAACAAAGCCTGGTAGCAATGTCTGCAGGAAATTATGGGAAAGCATTTGCCTATGCAGCTCAACAACTTGGCTTGCCAGCAACTGTGGTGATGCCTGACATTGCTCCAGTTAGCCGAGTCAAGATTATCGAGGTACGTTACTATATATAATGCAAAGCAGGAATTAGAATAACAAAGGAGTGGTAAATCATGGTCCAATTGTAAAAATACAAGCTAAAATAATCCATACACAGGCACTGATACACAAGAAATTGTCTTTTATCAGTAATTGATGTGACAACGTCTAATAGTAGTTCAAATGAGACCGAGAAGGTACTGTATTAGTATAAAACTGCTTAAATATATTCATTTAGTATTTACACTCAAAACAATAGCTTCTAATTAACCCATTAACTCGTATACAGTAACTAGTTAAAGTGTATCATTACATTAGGGCTATGGTGCTAATGTGGAAAGGGTACCAGTGCAGGAATTAAGGCAGACTGTTGACAGACATGTCAATGAAGATGGCATGTATTTCCTACATTCATTTGATGATACAAACCTGATCTGTGGCTGTGCTAGGTACTGATATTAAAATGTATTATTCATGGTTATAAGTAATTTCTTATTTTAAAGACCCTCATTCACCTAGTGTGTTCTCAGTCATGATTAATTTAATTAATATAATTAAATGATTAATAAAATTGAATGAAGTGCAGGATTTGAGATACTTGATGAGATCCCAGATCGTGATGTCGTCATTGTGTGTTGTGGAGGTGGTGGTCTCCTGGCAGGTGTGGCTGCAGCAATGAGGTACTCTGGAAAGAAGACAAGAGTGTTTGGAGCTGAACCTGAGGGAGGTAATTAACCAATGACATTCAACTGATCACTTGTCTAGTTGACTGGCATTAAGACAAGGTAAAATAACAAATTGATTGCAAGGTTATTAAGGCTATAACTATATATTTCAGCTCCAAAGATGTTCAAAAGTTTGCAAGAAGGCAAGGCTGTGACCTTAGAGTCAATAAACACAATAGCCAGTGGCCTGGCTCCACCAATGGCAGGTAAAAAATCATAAATTTCATTTCAGTGAGATTTTAGTCAGCAGTTAGTAAACATTTTCATATGGTTCATAAATTTAGGGAAAAATAATTTTGAGGTGATAAAAAGGTTTGTTGAGGACATCATTCTGGTTTCAGACAAGGAAATTAAAAGGTACCCCATATTTTTTTATCTTTTAGTAAATTGGTTATTTTGGCTAAAATTAGGCTACTACTAGATATACATGGTTTTCACCACTGTGACTAAGACATAATATGCAGTTGTTTGATTATAATTTCATGAGAGTCATATATGAGAAGAGTGCTTCCAGTTTGATGGTGCCAAACACCATAGGTTTTCCTGTATTACTGACTTGTCCTTGTGCCTGTATAACAGCTCTAGCTGGACCTCTAAGAAGAACAAAGCTATTCAGCCTAAATAAAGTTATTTAGATATTATACAATTTTCTAATAATATCTGTGTTATATTCAAATCAGAGCGATGAGACTGCTGTATGATGGTGGTTTGGTGGTGGAGCCATCTGGTGCTGCAGCATTTGCAGCGTTTCTCAGTAAAAAAGTCCCAGATATCAAAGAAGATGCACAGGTGGTGGTATTTCTGACAGGCTCTAATGTTACGCTAGATGAACTAAACACATTTATTGGCAAAACAACTTAAATAAACATTTGAACGAACATTTGCTCCAAGTCTCTACCTGTCCTTGTCATATCAATGCATTGAGCTTAACCCAAGGTAGAAATAATAAACTGACAAAATACGGTGCATTGCAGCTCAATGAATAAATGACAGCCATTGGCAGATAGGCTGGTTAAGTCATTACTATCAAACTCTTCACTCGCCAAGTAAAATCTCTGGTGTTCGGTATAATATAGCTGAAATAGACTTTGGACGACCATATATTTGCAATGAGTAGTTGTTCTATGCAAAAGAGTATTATAGTCAATGCCATACTGCAAAAACACCATGGAGAGTTTTGTTGAACATAATATTGCCATGAACTCTTAATATTTACAACTTTATTGATTACTTTGTTAAATATATAAACATCTAATTAGTACTAAAATTAAATATTTGCCAGTTGCGACAACTGCTGTAAAATGTAACATACGTAAGGTTCTTGAAGGATCTTGAGCCGTCCTTCCTGGCCGATGTAGGCCACAGAGGTTCCAACTGTTGTCAACTGCATTTGATTCAAATGTATTTTGAAATGGTGATAAAAATGAGTTTCCATGGATTTCAAGATCCGAATGGCCTCATCGTTTGTGAAAAACGGCTGCTTTGGATCGTGTACCAGGTTCCAAATCTGTCTTGCATCTTTGGCATCCATTTTGAAATAAATAGTGTCCAGGCCAGGTATGACTGCAGGGACAGAGTATGTGAACTCGACAGAGGTTGTAGGTTCGCCGATACCAGTACATAGCGACACCAACCAGGCTAAGTCGGTTGGAGAGAACAATAGCGGGCAAGCTCTGCAACCGAACTCGTTCTCCAGCCATTGAAGAAATGAGTCCTTGAGTAGCACAGGGCTTTTAATTAAGCATATAGGTAATGAGGTCAAATGACTCAAATCACCATTTAAAATAGTGTTAGAATTCTCATTATTAGCACTTCCTGCATAACATAAAACTGCGCATAATTCTTCTTTAGATGCATTGTCCTTGCCTTCATTTGTCATAACCTTAATTTCAACACCATAATCACCTTCAGCATCCCCTTCAAGCTTTCTAAATACAGATTTTTTTCTGATCTTACTCTGCACTTCTGTTGCCCTACAAGTTTCAACCGCTAAAAAGTTATTCAAACGCTTTTCATACAACTTTAAGGATTTTCCATCCGTTTTGAAACAATACAAAGGCGAAACTCGATAAACTCGCCATGATCTGTTCACAATTATCGAGGAAATGTCTTCGGTTTCATCGTTGCTATGTTCAACTGACCGTTGCTGGCGACTCGAGTGTTTTGGTTCTTGAGTTTTGTGCCTGCGTTTTTGATGTAAATTCGGCAAAGGAGTCTTCGTGAGCACTTGTGCGCGTTGATTAGACTTCGTATATGGTGTGTACCGCCTTTGTGTTAAAGGAGTTTTAACCACGAGCTTGTTTTTTAAAGACAAACGATCGGGATTTAGCAAAGTTTCGGGCGTTCTAGTCGCCATGTTTATCATCTTTTCAAAATTTTAAAATTGCCGCGCGAAGACTGAGTACTAGCGCAACTATTACCGTCGTTTGCATCCAACGATGAACACTCGCATATACTATATATTGTCTTTGCTATGGTCTGCCTCACGAGAAACAAATGTTTATCAAGAACTTTGATGGGTTTTAATCTGATCAGACAATCATGTTGAACTAGCCTCGCGCTGATTTGCTTAGCTTATTGAACCTGTTGAAACCTTCAATTGCTCGACCTACGATCTGCATTAATAAATTAGGATCGAAATAAATAAATAATATATTTTTATCGATGCATTTTCTATGCCAAAAGTATTGGGGCAATTTCCATATTAACATCATTAATTTGAACACAATTTTATTTTTTACCGTTTAATCCTAATCCTTAAATGACGTTTCTCGAAAGACCTACCGCTGATTCATCATGGAAACGAGGCGGCTCAATGTCTTTGTGCCACGTTTAAATTTCCAGATCAGAAAATCATCAAAATGGTAATGAGAAATACTTGATTGTTTTCAAGCAAGACGCATGTTTCACTGAGATTTTTGAGGAAATATAGTGTTTAAATACATATCTTGTACATTATGCAGGTTTCTGTAACAAGCACCGTCGATACGGCACATGAAGATATGATTGTAAGTTGAGGTGTTAGACCAACATTGGTTTCAAATAATTAAATGTTTTAACCTTTATACAGTATTTTACTTGATTAATTATATCATATACATTAATCCTGGTAATTTGAATGGATAGATTGTATTTTAAATAGTATATCAACAGGAAGAGTTTGTTTTTTTGAAAGGTTTTGTTAAAATGTGGCAATATTTTGTACTATTATAAAATGTTGCTATGCATTGGCACTTAATATTATAAGTCTACTAATTCTAAGATTGATTATAAGATTTCCATTTTGGATTGCAAACTGTCATTAGCTACATGTTGCAGTGAATTACAGTGAAAGTTATGAATATATTTTTCAACAACATTTGCATAGAAGGATAATGTAAGGGCCGTCAACAAATAGATTTTGTCCCACTATCACAGATTTGTTCCGCAAATTGCTTTAACCCCCCTACCCCATCTCGGACCAGTCAATGTCTTTTTTCATACAGAAAAGTCAGTTTTGTCCGGTGTATTTTGTAATCACAGATTATTTGCTACCCCTTTTTGCGCTGGCAGCCATTTTTCTGGGATTTAGGTGTTTTAAAATGCCTTTATGTGCATTTTAGCATGATGCCCAGATGGACTATTATGGTCGCAAGCTGGCAACATGTTCTTCAGATCGTAGCGTAAGAATATTTGAAGTAAATGGAAATACACAGACACATGTAGCTACATTACGAGGGTAAGCCCAATGGTGAACAAACACATTCAGTAATTTCTGTTTGAAAAATAGCAAAACAAACTTCTCAAGATAATTCGATTTTGTAGCCATGAAGGTCCAGTATGGCAAGTATCCTGGGCACATCCAATGTTTGGTGGTTTGCTGGCTTCTTGTTCCTATGATAGAAAGGTTGGTAGCTTTTGATATTACTTTAATTAGATTTCACACTTTAACTATTCTGAATTCAAAATCTCAACTGTACTGCTATAACTCATCTGGATATATTTGATCTTGTCAGGTGATTATTTGGAAGGAAAGTAATAATGGCTGGGTGAAATTCCAGGAATTCTTAAATCATGATTCATCAGGTTTGTTTCCAAAGTGATTATAATTGACATATGAAAACAAATATAATGCATGCCAGGCTTTTAGCCAGGATGCGAAAACTGGTTGTCCAAAAAATACCGTGGTAGAAAATATGGCGTTTGAAATTAATTGTCAGATGCTCATAATTCAGCTTGTTTTTGACAAAAAAGCATCGAAATGTATGCAATAGTTAAAGCAAATTGCCAGCTAAGGACTCATTTGAAGTTTTAAAGAAATATAAGCCATCTATTAAATTGTGACCATCTAAATTCAAAAGTGGCCATCCTTACGACAGTTTGACAGCCCTTGGCTATAAATGCCTGATGCATGCATTTATCATACAGTAGAACCTGAGTTTTGCGACCACCCTTGGTTCTCGTAAAAACGGTCGTAAATGACAGGTGGTCGTTAACACAGGTTTGTAAATGACATCATCATTTCTCAAAAATTATCAAACAAGTGTTTTAAACGCTAAAACCGTCACGATACTTCGAATTGTTCGTTGCAAAGTTACGAAATTCATTCCGAAAGTTCATTCCGATGATTTACGATTATTGAACTGTTTGAACACTTACAATGCTTGTTTACGGTAAATCATCGGAACGAACTTCGAAACGAATTTCGAGAGTAAGAGACAATGCATGAGTCATTTGTTGGGAATGTGTTTTTATGTGAAGTTAGAGAAAAAGACCCCATTTATGAAAACGCAAGTACGAGGTTTTAACCGGAAATCGTGGAGGATTTAAAGCAAGCCAATCAACACTTGCATTATCTCAGTAGCAAACGTTGATTGGTTTGCTTTGAAACCTTGACAATTTCCGGGTAAAACTCTCGTAAACCTGAATGTTTTAAGACGTTAATAAACGTAAACAAACATGAGAATATATCGGAAACCGAACATTTTCAAACGTAAACAAACATGACAAAATCGCTTTGAAGTAAAAATGGTCGCTAATGACGGGTAAATTTCTTGCTTTGGGACGCAAAAGAGTGGTCGCTGGTCGCGTTAGGCAGGTGGTCGCTCACTACAGGTAATTCTTAGTTACAAATCATCCGTGCCAGGGAATGTGGTCGTATATGACAGGTGGTCGCAAAACGTAGGGGTCGCAAAACTCAGGTTCTACTGTATTCCATTCTATTTTGACTTTCCTAGTATTAATATGTAAAATGGTACTTAACATAAGAAAGTTTATTGGTAGTTCAATATTTTGCAGTGAATTCAGTTTGCTGGGCTCCTGAGGCATATGGTTTGATGTTAGCATGTGGATCTTCAGATGGAAATGTTTCAATAATATCCAGTGAAGGTTTGTTGTAGACAGTTAAAGTGTTCATCTAAATTTGAGCTTGCAGTTACTGAATATAGTTGACAGTCTCCATGATGGCTATAGCCATGCACAGATTGTGTGAACTACTGTACATGTTGTTATAAAAATTTGATTGGAACTAGAACAAGGGGGTTGCTCTCCCTGTGATCATCAGTGCCCCACTCACCTTGCCAGATAAAGTTGACATCCACCATTTAGGAGTGGTGGTATTTGGCAGATTTTCTTAAGGCCAGAGTGCATGAGGAATGTGTGTCTGTGTTTGTCTGTAACCTGGATAATGCAAAAACTATATATTTTTAAACATTTTTAATATGGAAATTGTTTGAGCTAATGGGCATAGGCCAAGGACAAATCATTAAACTTTCATTCAATTTGGATGAAAACTGGATGAGCAATTTGAAAAATTTTGTTTTGCTTTCCCGGGATGACGAGAACTGTATGTGGAGTTTATGCATGGTATAATTTATGCATGATTACTTGACTCATTCTCTGAGTGCCTTCTAGTTTAACCCATTAGCTTGCAATGCACCCCGATGCACCCTACTTTAGTATTTTACTCTGTCTAACACCAGACGATTTTACTCATCAGTGGTAGGGTACTGCTGACAAGTAAAATCGTCTGGCATTAGACAGAGTAAAATACTAAAGTAGGGTGCATCTAGGTGAATTGCCAGCTAATGAGTTAATATACAATTCCATAAATGCTCAACCTAAATCTGCTGTGTTTCACTGTTGTGCTCTAGGGGATGGACAATGGGAAGTTAAAAAGATAAATAATGCACATACAGTAAGTAATTTCAAGAAGTTCATTTGAAATCATGTACTCATATCAGAGATGGAAATATAGAAGAATGTTTTTCATATCTTCAGTGATGTTTTCATCTGTGAAAGTTGAGTGATATTATGATCTGACCCTGTTCACATGCTGTATGTTCTCTGTCATTCAGTGTGATGTAACTGTCAGAAACACTTACCTGGAGTGAAAATATCAGTTTTTGGTATTTTTTTCAATACCATAATAGCCTAGTATGTTGTAAACCATAGAGGAGTATTTTGGTGTATTAGTTTGTCATTTTAGCATGTATAGAACTCGAGTTATTAAGGAAAGTAGGCATACATATATAATGTCAGCCATGTTGGATTTAATTTTAATGTGTTTGAACCAGTGGTTTGAATTTACCACCCAATATGGTGGAAGCCAAACATTACGAGTGGCTGAATTCCAAGTCTTCCTTTCTCATTACTTTAGATTGGTTGTAATGCGGTCAGTTGGGCACCAGCAGTGCACCCTGGTTCATTTTTTGATGTGAGTAGTCCTTCTCAATTACTTTGATGCTTGTGAAAAGAGTTCATTCCTTTTCCTTCCATGCATACGGTTATTGCATATTTCTGACCTAACAGAGTGTTGACGACCCTAAACGAGACAAGGTTGAGAAACGTTTAGTGACAGGAGGATGTGATAATCTTGTCAAGATATGGAAAATGAGGTATATACTAAACTTCAATATAAGCCAATTCATGGTGTCAACTGTGCATCCAATGACGCGTTCTGCGTGTTGGGTAAACTTACAGTGGAATCATAACATGTAGCTGAGACTGGAAGAATTGAAATATGCTTATCAAAGTACTGAACTGTTTGATCATTATTTGTGTTAAACATATAGCCTCAATCAAACTGCATTAACATATTTTTGTACTGGCATATTTTGTCTGCTGTGTAAAGCAAAATAAAGAAAGATGCACTTGAGTATATATATACTTTCTAATTTAAGGCAAATCAACTATGTAATCATTCTTCAAGCAACTTTTTGTATATTCAAATGGTGATTGAACATATTTTAATTCTCCCAGTCTCAGCTACACGTTTTGATTCAGCTGAAATTCAACTGGCTTATTGTAAATAAAGGCAATTTCTATTCATTCATTACTTTATACATTACCCATCATGAATGGCATGAATAAGGTCTAGAAATATTTACACTTGTATAATAGAGAGACAGATGGTGAATGGGAAGAGGAAGAGAAACTGGAATCACACAGTGATTGGGTCCGTGATGTAGCCTGGGCACCAAATATAGGATTACCTACAAGTAGAATAGCAAGTTGTTCACAGGTTAGTGTTGAAGTACAAAATGGAGATTGCAAATCACATTTAGTCGATGTTCTTTTCTCGAACTATTGATTCCTGCAATATGCTGATTATAATTTGGTCTGATTATAATTTCGCCTCAATCACATATAAGAGGATTGCTTCCACACTTAAAGATATATATAAAATATTTTGTCACAGTGGAGAGAGAAAGTAAAGCTCTTGGTGAAAGTGTTTCAAATCTTGTGCTGTCATGCAAAAACCATAAATTGTCAAACAACCATTCACAACACCCACTTGAAATATCGTAAGATTTTCATATCAGCCAGTTAGAGTTCGTTATTTTCACAATCCACTCAGAAGAATCCAATCTCCGACCTTAGTTCACTTTGGGGTTTTTTCACGGTTTTGTTTTTCAATTTCCTGTAGGATTGTCATGTTATAGTTTGGACAAAAGATGAGACGAAACCTGGGCAGTGGGAACCAGTGAGATTACATAAATTTAACGATGTTGTTTGGCATTTAAGTTGGTCGTTTGCAGGAAACATTCTTGCTGTATCTGGTGGAGATAATAGTGTAAGTAGAGTGCCTATGATAAAATTGTTTGTTATGCAGTACTCGTATTGCGCGAGAGTGCTATTTCATGTCTTCGAAAAAACACACGCCTTTTGCACTGTTGGTCTGGATTAATTGCATTGGAAACACCCAATCGCAGTCGAGAAACATTTTCTGTAGATTATTTACATGTAATACCGTAAATATGCGTTCTAGTGTTGACTGTTGAGCGAAGAGGTGACCTATGCTTCCTTCATGTTTAGGTAACTTTATGGCGAGAAACAGTAGACGGATGGATATGTGTAAGTGACATTAATAAAGGCACGGGACAAGAGCCTGCGAAATAACTTATCATCGACAGCACATGTTAAAGGTACATTATAATGCCGTTTTGTAATTAATAATGACTTTGCGCATCGCGAGATATTCATATATGGAATTGGATGGAAAAACGACGTGAAAAAAGTTATCCTGTCCAACATGCACCCGCCACGTATGGAATGTACAATTTATCTGCGCCGGACGATACTTTTGACTGTAGGGATTCTGCGTCGTTTTCTGCACCATAAAGGTACAACTATACATAACAAAAATAAGATTTTCTGCGCCAACAAACACCGTTACAAACATGTCCGGCGCAGAGCCTTTTCATTCCATACTCCAACACTAGCTTATCCTATATGACAATAGGCTAAAATATGAAGAGTAATAATGAATTAAAAACAAACCAAAATACATTTGTGCAATTGGCAAACGCTTGATTATACCCAATTTTGCATACTAACTTACATGCCTAGGTAATATAATTGTTTCAGTTTACGGAAGCATTAGAGTGAGTAGTGCAAATGTAACTATGCATTAGAATTATCGACATGCGTGAACAACTCGTATACATACATAGTACTTAGGGCCTGTTCATATGGGGAAAAGTTATCTCGGTTAGCGAGAAAACATTTCGACTAGCCAAATAATTTTGTTCTGTTCATATGGAGAAACGTTATCCCGATTACCGGGTAAAGTTTCCGGCTGTGACGTAGCACTGGTGTGACGCGCAAGGCGGGAAAAGTTAAAAAACTTTAAAATACATTTTAAAAACAAATATGGCTGCTTTGAACTTACGTTACGTAGTTGAATTAATCGTAAACAACCTTGTTCAATTTTCTGTACTTATTACTAAATTTGTAAAATATAATTTGTAAAGTGTAAATTGAAAAGTTGCTGACACGACAGAAAGTTTTCCCGCTAAGCGGGAAAGTTGTGGATATGTTGTGTTCATATGGGAAAAACATTATCGGTCACCGAGATCTCGCCTGTCAACAAGCGAGATCTCGGTACACGGGAAAACTTTTCGTCTCATATGAACGCAGTGTAACTTTTCATATTATTTTCATAACAAGGCGAGATCTCACTTGTAAACTTGTCGAAATGTTTTCTCGCTAACCGAGATAACTTTTCCCCATATGAACAGGACCTTAGTTACGTATTGTGTGCTTTCGTAAACTGGAACAATACTCAATAGTAATGCAAATTTTACACATGATAGTACATGTTTTCCTTCAAAGTTATATATGTCTTGTAAAATATATTATTATAATAAATTGCAATCTAAATTGTTTTTAGTTTGCTGAATAGAACATTTATCCATTTATTTATATATTAATAACAATGTGCAAGATTTTGTACTGTATAATATTGCTATAATCATCTGACTAACGTTGTGTTGGAAATATCGTTTGCTCCGATTTCCAGAGAAAAGACTTGAATAATAACTCATTACAGCGTTTACATTTTCCCTTTCATCTGTAGACTTGTGTGTGTAGAATGTTGCGTCTGCTATAAAAATAAGGGAAGGAAATAAGTTATACGAATTACTAGGATGTACTGGGCGAACTAGGAAACATCGATGCGTGCTTTCCATTTAATAGCCAGATCGGTCAGACCAGAATTTGTCTGTATCGATGGAAAGATCTGGACCAGGTTTTTCGAAAATCTGCATGGTGAAACGTGATTTTTGTTGCGGAAACAATGTTCGTTTCACGAAAGTGAGGCTCTATAGCCAATGTGACGATTTTCCGAAGGGTGTTTATCACAGGATAAATTGAACTTCTTTCCATATATGGAAGCTTGCAGCGACCATATATGGAAAATCTATTTCGAAGCCGATTGATTTCATTGGCTGACCGGTGATGAGGAAAATCACCGCCATGTTTGAACTTTAAAGTTCTTTCATCATGGACGTAACGAATTAATACAGCGAATATTTCATGAAGAAAATTGGATTAAATATCGTACATTGAACGAAGTTTCGAGTAAAGAAAACAGCGACAAAGGTTAGAACACTCTACGTGTATTTTTATGAACAAATAGTGACTTCATGTCTTAATATTTAGCACTTAATAATCTTGATATGCTACTTGTTTAAACACGAGTGGTGTAATGTTAGACAGTAGATTTTAAGACCATCATGTACTTGATGACATGACGCATGCGAATGAGTGGAATCACGAACAAAAGTATGTCCCTTTATGGGATCGGTTTTACAAAGGCATACGCTGATATGTCATTCGCTCGATCACATCGATCAGGAAGACAAAAATCGCCGACAAAATTTCTAGTGTGCACCAGGGAATCTCTTTAATTCGTAAATAAGTGGATATACCTGTCCAATAATATTATAATCCAGATAAATCAATAAGATCAGCCTACAGTAAAAAAATACAAAATAAGTCGGTTAAATGTATGTTTTGGGGCATAGGTGGCTCTCATCTTATGTTATCGCCGCCATATTGAATGGTTTGACAAAATCCCATTGGTTCATCAAACATGGCAAATATATTTTTGTCCTAAATGATTCCCTGGAGATTGATTGCACGCAAGAGCTAACCCCTTGCAATAACATAACAATAGTGCTATCAGTCACGATCCAGTGATATTCCAATGTCATTTCATTGTTATAAAAATCCCACTGTTCTCCATGTCATCCATTGTTTTGACACATTTAGCATTTATGCAAAACCTATTCTTACCTGCGCTATTGGTTTGGGTTGAATTGGAACGATATATCCTAATATGGCATCGGTATTATCACAGTCCAGTAAATCATCTACGGTCTGTAATGATAAACGTTCTCTATCGATCGAGTGAGGGTCGTTGTCAGGAATCAATTTTCTGTTTGTTTTTCTTGCGCTTTCTTGATTTTTCTACATAACACATGAAGATTAAGAATTGGGCGAATATATAGATTTTTTCTGTAAGATGACGACCAAAAGGCTTGTTCTACGCCTCCTCAGACCTCCGCTTACCTTTGGTTTCGAAGCTGGTGAAAGTGATAGTAAGATGCTATCATCTCCTGAACTTCTCAACATTCGTCTTGACGCAGATGATGGCGCACTGCGAGATGGAGTTGGGTTGGATCTTCGTTTACATGTAGACGATCTTCCCCGGGGCTCTGTGATTTTTCCAGCTAGAATATAGGATTGTATAACGATCATGAACTATATACTTGAGGGTTTGTAGGATAAAACTACCTGAAAAATATAACAAGAACTTCAACGTCTCGAACCTCCAGACGAAGGACCTTCGCTCGAAACGTCGAAGTTCTTGGTATATTTTTCACCTCAAGCATATTGTTTATCGCTATATCTGTACACTGGAACCACGTATTGAAAATCATTAACTATGTGTTTATAGACAGCAGTCGAACATTTGCGAAATATTGGGGCTGCGAATATTCCCGTCCTTTTGTTGAACGCTACAAGTTTCAGTTCGTCATTAAGATTGTTTAAAATTTGTAATAGCCTATCACTTCATGCTTGTTACATCGTTTGTATATAGCTATCGATTAAGATATTTTGTCAGTTATAAGTGAAAATTTGGGGGCAATTTCCATATCAAATACAAATTTTGGAATTGGCAGGGCGTTTATCAAACAAAAATAAAATATTGGGCCATTGGGAACCTCTTTGACCATCTAGGTAATCTTATTTTTCAAAAATGTTTTGACAAGCTTAACCCGCTGAACACAAGGATCGCGCTGGATCCATCCCTGAGTTACCCCGTTCAGGCTATCTTTCCAGATGGCGTCTTTTAGGTGCGAAACTACGTCGATTACTACGAAAGCTTGTAAATAATATTTCGCACGTGACCGAGCTATATATAAGCTCATATTCTTTACCTGGTTTACTTGGGGTGAAATATTTCGGCGGTGAACCTTCTCGGGAACTGGTACTAGACAGGGAAGATTTGAAACTTGATCGTCGCCTAGCAACAACCAATGATGACGACGATCTAGGCGTAGCTGGCATGGGGATTTTGTCATCTTTCAGGTTCGGTTCTGTTGACGGTGGTAGCTAGTGTAAATAAAATATTCGCAATTGTCAAACCATGGATAATAAAAAATATATTTATTAAGCTCTGGGCAAATTAGGACACCAGTCTCAGCTACATGTTATGATTCAACTGCAATTTTATCCCGACGCAGAACGCGTCATTTGGATGCGCAGTCGACAGTCGGCACCACGAATTGGCTTGTTTGCTGACACAATTAATTATAACTATTTCTAAGCATGTCTTGCTTTGGTGGAAGGAAAGTCTATAGAAGTTTCTTTCAAGTTCTATTACACTTTTATTGACAGCAGTTAGAACACAAAGCATCCATATTCTATACAATACATCCATTTACCATTGCTTTTGCTGGTTTTGTATCTGTTTTGCTATTTTTGGCTGATGACGTAAACCCCGGTCGTGGTAGAGCCTTCAGTGGTTGAGGTTTCTTATCAGCGGTCGTATCTTGAAGTTTTGATCGTCGAGTCAAGCCAAACGATGACGCAAGACTGACTTTAGTTGTGGGGATTTTCGTGGATGGCCTGAAATATGATTAAAATGCAAATATGAAAAAGGCACAATTCCTTTCTGTTCATATTAATTGGTTCGATATACTGTATATATAAATAGAGACGGATCTTCCGTCAAGACGTTTCATCCGACTGACGGATCATCCGTCATAGCGCAATCATTACTGGCACAGAATGTGGGAAGTCATGCTTGATATTTTCCTGATAGTACGTTTGCCTAATGCCGTATTTCTTCGGCTCGTGCAGTCACGCGAGATCATTACGTCATGCTAAATATTCTGCTATACAGTTCGTCCATACAAAACGAGCTTACATGTATGCGTACTAGTTCGTCTCAGGTTCGTCTTGGCTGGTGAAGCGTCTGTGTGTATTCGACTCGTGCATGTGACGTCACAATTCGTAAATGTTTGGCTTCCGCCACTTTGGGTGGCAAATTCCACCATTCCCATTGGACAAACTCAAGCTAATTGAAATGAAATCCAACATGGCTGACATTAATCGTAAGCCAACTTTCCTTAATAACTCGAGTTCTAGACATGCTAAAACAACAAACTATACACCAAAATACGCCTCGTTGGTCAAGGATTCTAACGAGTGCCTTATAACTCTCAGTATTTCGCAAGATATAAGCGAAAACGGCACTTCGATGAAATCCACAATACTGCCACGCAAAATAGACGAACTATGCATGCCGCATGCGTCCCGTGTGAACGCAGACTTAGGAATAGCGAATTCGTTCGTAACTACGTACCGTATTAATTTACTAGTTCCATTATCATCTTGTGAGGTATGTGATGAAGCGGAGGACTGGGACCAATCGAGTGATGATAATGAACTACTTCGTCTCCGACGGGGCCTGACACCCGAAATTTTACTCTGCTCGGAAACTGGAAACTAGAAACGTAATTAACATAAATTGCGTAGATTAATTTTATCAAGTTTATAAAAAAAGTTAAGTTCAAGTAAAGGTTTTGAGTTTTGTTCAGAATTTTACCTTAGTCTTAGACTTGCAATCTTTTGTTTCTAATTTATCAAGCGACTCGGAGGAATTAAATATTTTCCTGTAAAAATGTACAAAAGATTATATACATTTAATCTTTTGTACATGTTTCAAAACTGTACAATTCTTGTTTTTCGTCTTTTCAACTGCCACAAATCTATTTGGAATGGTTAGAAAACAATTACTGTACCGTTTGGCTAAAGTTTTGGCTGATTTTGAATGAACGTTGGTGGCATCTTGTGGAAATTTATCGGGAACACTCTTTTGCTAAATAAAAAAAGATGCATTATGTGAGCTAAAAATATAGGAATAGACAATTTACTCTTGTAAGTCTCATGATTGTGGGATTAGAACTCGGGTAAAGCACTGGTCAAACGAGGACGAAAGTTGGCAAGCGAGAGTTTGTATGAGAGTTTCATCAGCTCTCATGCCCTGGTCAAACGAGAACAAGAGTTGCATGAGAGTTGACTGGATATTAACGTGCGTATATACGTACCGCTCAAACGAGGGAAAACTCATCAAAATCTGAACCAGCTCAAAGTTGATGAGAGTCGATGAAAGTTTGCAGTCAAACACGAGCGAGATTTGCGACTCTCATTGACTCTCAATCTCGTTCGACCGCGGGGCTTAAAATAGGACAACACTGGCGTGCCAGCTGAAAATTACTTGACCGCGGCCGGAATCGAACCGCGCTAGTCCAACGCTCTACCAACAAAGCTACGAGGTCAAGTCGGTTCGAGTAGGTGATATTTTGGAACTGAGCCCTATAATTTGCAGGGAAATTAATATATTACTAAGCTAATTAGTATAGACTAAAAATATTTTACCAATTTAGTGTTTGCTGATTTGCTTGTTCCAGATTTCTCAACACTTCGCGTTGGTTTCTCTGCCATTTCATTTTTCAAAGCGTCACGTTTCTTGCTGGAGCCTGTTGTCCTGATTGGCTAAAGGGATTATTTATATTATAAACTGATTACGCCGGTTTGCAAAATAGAAGTTTCTGTGGAGAGCGGATTGACAAGAGGGTGCTTATAAGAAGAGGGTCGGTAATTAGAATAACGGCGGTAATTAGAATAACGGCGGTAATTAGAATAACGGCGGTAATTAGAATAACGGCGGTAATTAGAATAACGGCGGTAATTAGAATAACGGCGCTTATTTGAAGAAGGGCACTTATTAGAGAACGGTTGCTTATAGATCATGTACTTAAGGTTTAAAACTTCATGATTGTAAACATAAGCCCGTAAGGCCATGTTACATATGGCAAAGTGAATGTTTTCTAGTGCAACTTTTTGCAACATGATTTTGGACACAGAGCGATGTTACTATAGAAATGTATATTTGCAGAGAAATTGTGAGCATGAATCTCGTTTTGCTTTGCAGCTATTTTTCTTGCTAAACATGCCAAGAAGGCAACAAAGAAATGAATAAGAATGATAATATATTGGATGAGTGAAACCCAGGCTTTGTTTGCTGTCTTTTCTGTGCACACATTTCCACATAACATGGCTAATTGACCTTTCAGCACTAAAAACACGTGCAGCGCCACCTGACAAAAATGTAAACAAACACCATGAGTTCGGACATTCGTACAAGCTCGTACATTTCTATGTGCATACATTTCTACATAACATGGCTCTGTGCAGAAATTGCATTGCAAGTTTCCCATGTAACATGGCTCTAAGTATTATAGCAAAATATATTAATAATTTAATCTACTTCGGTCATTCTGTAACTTACTGAGCTGAATGCACTTTGTGACTTCTCAGTGTTCTTAGATTTGGGCAATCTTGAATTTCTTAACCCAGGTCTGGGTAAATTTGACCCTCTTGCTTTTACCACTGGAATCTTATTACTTTTTATTTCTTTTGTTCCACTAGCCGTTTTCTGTTCAACCACTTCTCTTTTTAACATTTTTTCACCATTTACTTGTTCACTTTCTTTACCAGAAACTGTTAGTTTTCTCAACATGGCGGGATCATGTTCCTCATTTTGATCAATTTTACTCCCTTTTGTATCATCCGAATTTATCGTTTCTCCAAAAATGGCTGATGTTTGTTGTGCATTTTTATCGAGACTATTTTCTTTATAAAAATCACAGTTTTCCTGAATTTTTCCATCAATATTGCTCATAATTTTATCTTTTTCGGAATTGGCTGGGGAAATTTGTCCATTTTTATCAGCTAGGGCAATGTGCTCATTTTTATCAGCTAGGGCAATGTGCTCATTTTTATCAGCTAGGGCAATGTGCTCATTTTTATTGACTAGGGGAATTTGCTCATTTTCATTAACATGAAAATTTTCCTCTTTCCTCAACAACGGTTGAATATTTTCCTTATCAAAGTCTAATTCGAACTGACCCAAACTTGTCCCCTCTGAGCTGCCACTTGACAATTTTCCTGTAAGCCAACTCGGGGACTCCGAACTACTAGATAGCTTTAAAATTGAACTCGAAAGTGAACACTTGTTCGAAGTTGAAACAGGACTCTGTGCTGTACTAGACAGTTTTTCAAACCGCAAGGCAACTTTTGTTGCTTCTTTGAAAACTTCAACAACTTGTTCTCCTGTGAGGGGGCTTAAGGGTTTAATGTTGTTCTCCTCTTGCAAGACCTTGGCTCGAGTTGCCACGCATTTCTCTGTGAAGCCGACAGGGCCAAAAAACACTTCTTCTTCATCACCTGCCTCTTGGGGTTCATTTCTACCAGGAAAATCCATGATTGCAATTGCAAAGTATAACTATTTTAACATCATAATTTTGTCTGTATTATTTTGTAGGTCAATCAATTTAAACAATGAATATGCAATACATCATAATGTGCAGTACTTCGTTATCATACTCTGCATAATGCGAGAATATTTCACCCATCCAAGGGAAAATTATGGAATTAATGGGGTTAACCAGACCATATGCCACAACCCATGTCTGTATGGTTTACCCATTAAGCTAGATGTACCCCAATACCCCATTTTACGATGTATATAAAATCTTACTTACATTTGGCCTGGATTTATATTTGGTGAAAATGCCAAATCAAAGTCAAATTTTTCATTCTCCAAAAAATCTACAATCACACAGTTATAGAACATATTTAGCAAACATAAAGCGTTGATTTTTATAGTAATATTGGCATTACTTAACAACAAAACCAAGAAACGTTGAATATATCGCGTAATCGCGCTAGTATGCTCTCCGAGTTTGCTGCCAGAAATCAGCCATATTGTAACAAATACACGACTTTAAACTCCATTTTTTTAGGTCTAATCATCTAAATACATACCTGACGAAAGATCGCGATGTATTTCCTCCATTCCGCAGCAAAAATTGGAAAATATTTCGTACAAACAAGTAAAATATCGCTCTATTTTCAAATTTTCAAGTGTTTTCCCTCGGCGGTTTTAAATGTCACGTGATATTACAAAAGGATTTTCATTGGGTCAGTTTACGAATTACGTCATTTTGGTTCCAGGTTCTTGATACGCTGGGCGCGAGCATTTTTGTAAAAAGCTCTGGGGGATCCAGTTACAATCTACCTACCGTCATTTGCATCTAACAATGAACAATCGCAAGATAGAAACACTGAATGAAACTTCAATTCTTGTAACCATTTGCAGGTTTCAATTAGCTCAATCAATCAGCTTCATGCTAGTTAAACAAGATTATGTAATCCGCAAAATCTAAAATATGCAAATGCTTTTGACTGACATAAAAGTTCGACGTGAGTTATTGAGAAAAATCGAATAGCATAGGTTTAAAAGCACGGTTGAGCGATATCCAGATTCTGCGTAATGCTATTGCCTTTGGATGATTACTTCATTATACCAGGATTGTACCAAAAATGCAAGTGTAGCTCAACTTAACGAAAAGCCCGAAGTTACCGAACAATTACATTGTCTTTTCGATCAGTTTTAATTTCCGACCATTCGTACAGAATTGTGGGTTTGACCATAACGGATAATCCAGAATAGGCTCTGAGCCTCTGTGCAGAATGCTCACTAAGATAAGTCAAAACAATAACAATGAGTGATTGGATGGCATGGAGAACAGTGGGATTTTGAAAACAATGAAAAAACAATAGAACATTTGGATCACTGGCTTGTGACTAAGCTAACTGGGTGGCAATATTGTTATGCAAAATGTCATTAGTACAACTAATGCAAATTACGGCACATGCTGTAATTTGTAAATTTGATTGAAGTAGATCGTCCAGATTTCGCGTGGTCTGTTGTGCTCAAGGATGAAATGGTCTTTGGTTTTGAAGGGCCAGACAGCTGTTAAATCCTCGCATTCCGCGATCTGTACTCAACAAGATGTTGCAGAACACAATTCGTACACAACAGTGAAAGCCTGGCATTGACCAGTACATTTCATTCTTCAAACAGTAGTATGATGGTTGTTGACCGTTGGTCAGAATGCTCAAACAGCTCAAACAGGAAGGCAACATGGTCATGGAACAAGTCCTACCGATTATCCTTGCCTCTGACTTTTGCACATCATTTAAGCGAAAATATCCATGTAACCATTGGTTTGCTACCATTAATGCTCCATAATTATGGTAAGTTGTAATTGTCTAGACTATATTATAAGTTTTCTTTGACAAGTTTTATTTGCTCGTGTGTATGACAAAAAAATTTAATGTTTGGGTATAAATATTACGTAAGAATAAATAGAAAATGTTGAATAAATAAACTACGAAAGGTATAAATGTAGAATGTTTGGTTTTCTTCATTGTGCAAGCACGAGTTTAATCAATGTCATCATTGAGTGGCGTTCTCCAGCATTTTGAGAAAATTTTCAAACTGAAAAGGAACAAACAAGTATTATTGCTTTTATCTGTTGTACTTTAAAGACATTGGAAATGTGAATAATTTAGTTTGCCCCATTAACAGTTGTCCCCCTACTTGAACAGTCTGTTCAAGTCTGCCTGAAATTATATCTGATCTAACAAATTTGTTACCTTTGTAGTATTTTCCTCGTCTTGGGCTTTCTGTGCCAGCGATAAACCTCGAGAAAATGTTTCCTTTGCCTGCGTCAGATCTCCAGTAAGAGCTTGGGCACGACCAAGGAATATTAATGCAAAGAGTTCGTTTGGATCTTGAGCCAGAAGTTTTTCTGTACATTGAATAACGGTGGTGCAATCTTTCAAGGCCAAGGATAGCTCTACCATGTTGCGAAGTAAGTTCTGAAAAAGTAAGAAACTAAGCTAAACTAACTTTATTTATACCAAATACCTCTATAAGTTCTGTCTAAACTGTTCTCCCTAAAGATCTAGTAAGGGCCGTCCTTTATTGGACGTATTGATTCACTTTTACTACTAGTTAACCTAAATTAGACTAACTTTATTTATACCGGATACCTCTATCAGCTTTTTAAACTGTTCTTCCTAGAAGGCTAGTAAGAGGAGCCACGCCATACACTGCGGTGTTTGGTGGAGTCAAACACTCTTCTCATTGTGACTGAGGCGAAATTACAATTAGTAGCAGTTATGCTGCGTTCGGTTGCGGTTTCCACCGCATATTAAACACGGATTTTTTAGAATAATTCTCAGCGACACTGTATATACTTATATATATTCAGAAATATATAAAGTGACTGCAGTCATTTCATGTCTTACTTGATGCTCAGGGTAATGCTCCAGACCCTCCTTAAGTAACGGCAAAGCAATGGCAATATGTCCTTTCTCAACAAATGAACTGTACGCTGAGAGGTATATATCCACACTACACTTCTTAGCCTTGTTTAAACATTGCATCATTTTGTCGATATCTCCAGACTCACTGAGAGAGACGATCTTGTTTCGAAGTAACATTTCATTATCTGGCCACCTAAAATACGTGAAATAACAGTCTTGATCATGTTCTCTGGATACCGGCTCAGGTTTCGTCCTGTAGTAAAACTGGACAAATAAGGGATGACTCTTGGCCGATTTTATGTTTTGCTGAATGTTATTGACGAATAGTTTTGAATGATGATGTCGCCATGCTGACGTCTCAGCCACGTATATTTCGCAGGTTACATGTTCAAATGCCATCTTTAACTTACTTGTTTAACGCATAATCCGCAGTATGTTCGTAAGGTCTCGTCGGTCGTTCGTTTTCCGGCAGCTGACGATCGAAGTATTCCAAAGCAGCATAGTCACGTGGTGTAGCAATACTGGTACCAACTAAACGTTGAAATAGTTTATACGCGTCTGGTTCTCGACCGTTGTTCAGGTAGTGGTCGGCCATGACGGCATTCATATGGGCTAAAGAGCGATCCATTCTTCCGGTTTTGTGGAGAATTTCACCTGAAAATTAAAACACAAGTTTCGTGACAATTATTACACGATTGATTTCATTACATTGTTACGCCAGGAGGTTATGTTTTCACGTGGGTTTGTTTGTGTGTGTTCTTGTCTGGCAGTGATCACGATAACTCGAATAATATATCAAACATTTTAATACGAAAATTTGTGGAGCTAATGGCCATAGGTCAACGACAAATCGACTAAATTTTGGTTCAATTTGGATGGAAATTGGATGAGAAATTTGCAAAAAAATACATGAATGTTTGATAAATTTGCTGGTTGAGGTATAGGTACAGTTTGCAGTCTCTGAGTGCGCATGCGCCCTCTAGTATTTGAATGTTTTACAATGATTCTAGTGGCGCACGAACCAGGCGCATATGCCCTCACATAAAATAAGAGCGAGTTTCTAATAGAAAAGGTGCCCTAAAGATATAGTACCCCTCCAACTTTGAACTGCTTCCTACGCCTCTGAATGGTCCCCCGTCGGAAAGGTCCATACATTACATTCGCTTGCAAGCTGCGATCGTGGGCATAGCTGCATGGTTAGTACTACTTTTTCCTTTCACTGCATATCTCTTTGATAAGTACGCTCTTGCGATATGTTGCAACTATTCAAACCTCCACTAGCCAAAGCCAATGTTAACTGGATATTTAAACTAACCTGCTTTGTTGAAATAGTAATGAGCTTCGTCCCAGTTTTCCAGTCTGATCTTAACAAACGCCATGTTTTCTAAAGCCAGCGCTGTTTCCAAATGTTCTTCTCCGAATGCCTAACAAAATGATAATAAAATAATAGTTCTGTTCTTCCTTGAGCTACAGTAAGAGTCCCTGTAAGTCAATTCATAGTGTCGAATCCGAATGACGCGCGTTCTACGTCGGGATAAAATCATAACATGTAGCTAAGACTGGAAGAATTAAAAAGTATTCAATAATCATTATTCGTGTTTTGAATAAAGCCACAATAATACTGTCACATATTACCAGCATATTTTGTCTTCTATACAAAGCAAAATATAGAAACTACGTGCACTTAAAGGAATATATTTTTCTAATATAAAGCGAGTCAACCATGCGGAAACCAATTGTTCTTCGAGCAACTCTTTGCATATCCAAATGATGATTGAACAGTTCAATACTTTGATATGCATATTTTCTTCCGGTCTCCGCTACATATTACGATTCAACTGCAATTTTATCCCGACGCAGAACGCGTCATTTGGATGCGCAGTGGAAGCTATGAATTGCCTTATTGGTCCAGCTAGTGATTCAGGAGGTAGGACCGGAGCAAACATACGATGTTTCATGGTAGAGTCACATTAGAAGAACTCATCTCATTGGAGACTATATTTACATGCAGATTAATATTTAGTTCAAGCCAAGAAAAACCCACTAAAATTTATACCATGCAAGGCGTATGATTCAGACCTCAAATATTTTCAATGACTTCTCGTAGTAATCCATCGCAAGATCCAATTTTTCTTCAGCCATTTCCAACGTTCCGAGATTTCTGTAGACCATTGCAACATCGGTGTGATTTTCCCCCAGTGTGTCGATCCTGATGGCCAATATTCTATAAAATTGCAAACACATGCTTTTGCTCCCCTTATCCCCTTAGGAAAGGGCAGGAGGGGTGCTTGCCTCCCCCAGCACATGCAGTAACCATTACTCAGCACATGCAGTAACCATTACACGGTACATGCATACACCTCATACACCTTTCGCATGCTAATGACATACCTTTCGTATATATTTCTAGCTTCTTCATAGTTACCAAGTCGTCGATTACACATTGCCAGGTTATTGAATGTGACAGTTACTTGAGGAGGTAAGTGGCCAAAGTATACTGATTCGTAGATCTGATTTTTATAGTTTAAAAAGTAGATAGTCAGAAACATACCAAAAACAGAAATACAGTCGCCGCCGCTTATATGCAAGTCGCTTATATGCAAAAGTCGCTTAAATGCAAAAGAAAAATTGAACATTTTGCGTTAAAGTTACTTATATGCAAAGAAAAATTTTCAAATGTTGCCAAAAAGCAAACATTAATTGATTGTTATTTCCAAAAATAAGAACAGTTACCTTGTATATTTTTAGTTTATTGATAAATACAATTTTAGAAAGCTATTTTCTATCCTTTCTTAAAATCTGTTGTCGCATGTTGCTAAGATGAAACTGGCTTTATCATTTTCTATTATGCTAATAGATTTTGCTGGATGCGCGTCCTGGGAACGAATCCGCTTATATGCAAAAATCGAGTTGGCAAAAAGGATTTGCATATAAGCGGCGGCGACTGTAGTTGTTTTAGTTTGTGCGGTTGCTGTTGTTGTTGTCGTCGTCGTCGTCGTCGTTGTTGTCGTTGTGCTTGTTGTCGTTGTGCTTGTTGTCGTTGTGCTTGTTGTCGTTGTACTTGTTGTCGTTGTGCTTGTCGTCGTCGTCGTGCTTGTTGTTGTGCTTGTTGTTGTGCTTGTCGTCGTCGTCGTGCTTGTTGTTGTGCTTGTTGTTGTGCTTGTCGTTGTGCTTGTCGTCGTCGTCGTGCTTGTTGTTGTGCTTGTTGTTGTGCTTGTTGTTGTGCTTGTTGTTGTGCTTGTTGTTTTGCTTGTTGTTGTGCTTGTCGTTGTGCTTGTTGTTGTGCTTGTTGTTGTGCTTGTTGTTGTGCTTGTTGTTTTGCTTGTTGTTGTGCTTGTCGTTGTGCTTGTTGTTGTGCTTGTTGTTGTGCTTGTTGTTGTGCTTGTTGTTGTGCTTGTTGTTGTGCTTGTCGTTGTGCTTGTTGTTGTGCTTGTTGTTGTGCTTGTTGTTGTGCTTGTTGTTGTGCTTGTTGTTGTGCTTGTTGTTGTGCTTGTTGTTGTGCTTGTTGTTGTGCTTGTTGTTGTGCTTGTTGTTGTGCTTGTTGTTGTGCTTGTTGTTGTGCTTGTTGTTGTGCTTGTTGTTGTGCTTGTTGTTGTGCTTGTTGTTGTGCTTGTTGTTGTGCTTGTTGTTGTGCTTGTTGTTGTGCTTGTTGTTGTGCTTGTTGTTGTGCTTGTTGTTGTGCTTGTTGTTGTGCTTGTTGTTTTGCTTGTCGTTGTGCTTGTTGTTGTGCTTGTTGTTGTGCTTGTTGTTGTGCTTGTTGTTGTGCTTGTCGTTGTGCTTGTCGTTGTTCTTGCATGTTCTTGCTTATCAAACTGGAAGCACTCTTCTCAAATGTGACTGATGCAAATTATAACCAGACAACTGCACATTGCAGTGATCTAATCCTGGTCATAGAGGTGAATGGCATATGCACTAACCACCTAGAATGAATAACTAAAATTAAGTAAGACCAGTGGCGTAGCCAGCCCGCAGATTTGGTCCCGCTATGCAAATTTGAAATCGTTATCATTATTCATTTCTTTAGAAATTGATTGTTTTCACCGTCAATGAACACGAACAAATTTGCATAGCGGAACTAAATCGGCGGGCTGGCTACGCTACTGAGTAAGACATTATTTGCGTACTTTTTGAGATTTATTCATATACTCTATAGCTTTTTCGTATATTTCCTTATCATTCGAAGGATTATTTGACATAATGGCCACACCCCAGCTATTGTAGAGGTTTGCAAAATACTCGTGATCATTAGGCAGTTGTTCCTCGTAGAGAGCTAAGATTCTCGTGTTATATTCGTTGACCTGATTAAGTAAAAAGAAAATAATGCAAAAACTCGTCAATGATTCATGATGTTTTAGGCTGTTGTTCCACCACAAGTGGGCTGTTTAATTATCCGATATACATGATTGTGAAATGTTCTCTATAGTATATACAGTCGAACCTGTATTAAGCGACCACCTTTGGGGAATAAGTTGCTGGCCGCTTAACACAGGGTGGTCGCTAAGAATAGACTCTGGGCGTGGTCAAGTTATCATTCTAGCAAGAATAAAGCTACAAAGTCGTTAAAAACGTAAATTGCAAATTAGAATAAATATATTGAGTAACGAAGAACAGAACCAATGTGACAACAAGACAAATTACAGCATCCTTTTCGGTAAAAACCTTCTGTATAACACGTCACAGACAAATATTCATGACTTATATATGACTTATATAGCTTTAATCATATTTATCTGCTATTGAAAATCTTTCTGAATTTTTTTTGTTAAAACAATGTAAATTCAGTTTAATACATGCATGTTAATGTATTCAATGCGACTATGTACAAGTGGCCGCGGTCGGTTTATAGAGGTGGCCATTTAATATTTAAGGTAGATCTAAAAGCTCCACGGATATGCCGTTGAAAGCGTCCATGTCACTCTGTAGGTTGATCATAATACTAAAAATCAAAGAGTCGATTTTACCCTTTAAAAGGAGACATATTCTGAACCCCACATGAAAAATCTGTTTCACGAGCAGACTGCCCGTCGTAGGTCCTCAAGGGAGAACTAATAGAGAGACTGGCATACAATGTAGGACGGCAACGCGACGAAATGAAAAATGGCGTTAATTCAAACCTTATCATAGTTCCTGCGACGTCCTTCTAGCACTGATAAGCCATACAGCGAGGTTGCCACATCAATGCCACCATTTTCAAACTGATCACTATATCTAAATGCGGAATTGAATGGGTTTACCTCACTATACTGACAGCAATTCTAGCAGGCTGAAATACCATTGCAGAGCCTCACAATTCACAAAATCTCTCGAGGGAGCATGCCCCCGAACCCGGCCATTTTCATTACCTATAAAATCCACCCATCCATCTTAGCCCTCTTGTCGGGGAATTCCTAGTGCCATCCCTCTAAGGAATGTTACGCTGCTTTCAATTTCTCTTCGAGACGAACCCCAAGGATAAGTATATAATGAATGGTCCCTTACCTTTCTCTCAACTCCAGGACATCTTTGTGAACAGGTTCGGCTTGATCCAGCATGTCCAAGTCGACATAAAGACATGCTAGGCTGTAATTAATACTACAATATTGGTCTACAGTCTGAAGATCTGTTGTCGTTTTATTTTCCAGGGAACCCTAACAAAAGATTTTACAAGAAACCGTTATTAATATGAGAACATAATAGAATGGTATGTTTTCAATTTAACCTCTTTAAAACTTACATAAAGTTCCTTGGCTTTGAGTAAAATAGGAATGACAGATTTCCCATAACCGGCATCGACCATAAATTCTGCAATCCTTAGGAGAACTGGAAGCAACTAAAATATGAAAACAAATGCGAAAAATTCAACAAGAGCTTCGACGTTTCCTGCGAAGGGTCTTCTA
This sequence comes from Trachythela sp. YZ-2020, assembly GCA_016169945.1. Classification (NCBI taxonomy): domain Eukaryota; kingdom Metazoa; phylum Cnidaria; class Anthozoa; order Malacalcyonacea; family Clavulariidae; genus Trachythela; species Trachythela sp. YZ-2020. Next base: position 1,328,353 of record JADLSH010000098.1, on the reverse strand, counting down.
TCGAAACGTGGAGGTTCTTGTTGAATTTTTCAGGTAGATTGATCCTAAAGACCCGAATCTCAATGTATCTTGATAACTTGCCATTTGTCCAAACTACTTTACGATTGATTTTAACACACCATTAATTATTAATAAATAGTATAAAATTATTATAGCGCGTAGCAGAACGGTAAACAGACCTTTTCATGTGTCAGAATTGGATTTTTCTCTTCACCGAATTTTTGTAAATCTCTTTCTTTTAATCGAGTGATCTCCTCTTCAACTGATGTTAAAAATGCCTGGGATATATGATCATTACTGAACCCAGTTTGCGTCCAGTAGTCCATCATTTTAAACCACTCCGGACTGTCTCTGCGAAGGAGAAGATAAATCAGGTCGTTTAAGTGCATGACGCAAACGTTTTCGTGGTGCCATTTGAAATAGAAACCAAACTGTAAAGTAACGAAGATTTTCAACAGACCAATTCGTAACACAACGCAATTCCGACGCGTTCTGCGTCGGAATAAAATTGTTAGTTGAATCAATAGCATGTAGCTATTAGGCTGGAAGATTTAAAATATGCATATCAAAGTAACCAACTGATCAATCATCCATTCAATGCCATTTTGCACTAACATGCTTTGTCCGCTGTGTAAAGTAAAACAGAGAAAGGCACACTTGAAGGGAATATTTTTGTGCAATTTGTAGTGCGTCAGTGTGCGAAAACAAATTGTTCGTCGATCGAGTTATTGAGCACGCGGAAAGTTGGGAGAGCAAGAAAAGGCGTAAGAGTTGGTCGAGGCGCTAGCCGAGACCAACTCTAGCGCTTCAGTGTCATCCTTTGCACAATGAGGCACCAAAAACCTACTTTGGAACAGTAGCCATCACACAAAGTTTGGTCAAATACATCGATAGTTTTTCACCATCATTAAGTTTCGACAGAAGGCACGGATATTCACTTGATATTCTTGATGGTATGACGTCATCAACTGATAATGACAAATTCTAAAAGCAAAGTGTTGAGCGTTAATTAGTTAACCAGACTATATGTCTCTTTTATTAGCCCATGTCTAACGTGAAAATGTGCAATGCAATGCGACCTACAGGGGTAAGATATTATATTTTCTGGGACCGCTGCAGAAACTAAATATTAAATTGGATTCAATGGGTACACTTTTGAGCCACTTGAACAAGGAGCCAATGGTATACTTTCTATCTGTTAAACTGTAAAGTTCATTTGGCTGTTTCAATTTAAATATTTGTTATGATGGGGGGGGGGGGTTTATTTTGAAAAATTCCTATTTCCTTCTGTTGACCTAAAATTATTTCTGGGACCAATGGTCCGCTATAATTTCCACCAAGAGCGACCTCACCTAATGCACCCATTTTACTATGCCAAAAGGTAAAGAGACAAGGGAAGGCATTGATCTTTAATGTTACCTGAAGTTTGCCTTCAAAATAGTTAGATAACTTCTGAACGAACATGAGTCTGTCTGATTCTTCTGTTAGGTAATACTCGTTGACTGCCTTGCTTAGATCTTCGTAGGCAAAACTGAATTAAGGAAGCAAATTAATAATGAAAGAGATGAAAAAATATACGAAAAGGAAAGAATCAATGAAGATAGAGTACACATCATACCTGTACAAACCGGCTCTGTCTAAAATAAAACTGGCCATGGCAAAAAATATCGGTGACCATGTTCCCGAGTCAATGTGGAGTATAGCTCTGAGTTCTTCTTCTGATAAACCTTCCTTGGAAACTTCGATCAAGCACAATACCTTTGGGAGACACAAGTACAGTTGTATTACATTCATAGTCTGTGTTTGTGTGTTTGTCACGATAACTCAAAAATATCAAACATTTTAATACGAAAATTTGTGGAGCTAATTGCCATAGACCAAGGGCAAATCGATTAAGTTTTGGTCCAATTTGGATGAAAATTATACGAGAAATTTACAAAAGTTTGTCTTGCTTGGCTATAATTTATGCATGGCTACTTCACTTAATTTTCTGGCTCTGAGTGCCCTCTAGTGCTCAACAACTTTGAAAAGGATTTAACACTTACTTCCTTAACAATATTTCTGTTGGGTTTTTGACTATCGCCTTCTGGACTTTTTGGATTGTAATCCAACTCCATTCTTTTGATAAACTTCAGAAACAGGATTTTAGTGCTGAAAGATTCGATAGGGAGCCTGATATACACTTGAGGGATTACAGAATCAAACTACCTGAAAAATATAACAAGAACTTCGACGTTTCGAGCGAAGATCCTTCATATCCTGTAATCCCTCAATCGTTATCATTTATCGTTATCTACACTGGAACCACGCTGAAAGAGCTTATCATATTTTCTTCATTTATCAGTTCTATCTAACCTGTCTGCATGGAGGTGAAACACCAATGGACGGACCATTATTTTTCGAAGAGGAGAGGTGGGGGCGGTGAACATTTTTTCAAGACAGCCAATTTTTTGGGTGTTATTGTCTCTGCGGCTGTTTCGTCCTGCTTCTTTTATAACATAACCTCTTTAAACAGCTTATATGCAAACAATATATTTGGACGTTTTTGCAAACATTTTCTAAAGGATTTCTCATCTCCTCCTCCCAAAAATAATGATCCGTCTCTAACGTCTGTGCACCAACACCCCTTCGGGATCGTACGTAGCCAGCTGAAGTACGGGGCAGTGTTACAGTATTTGTATGTACCTCTCGGCTTCAAGTAGATGATCCATTTGTTTATCAACGAGAAAGAAATCACCAAAGCTACACATTTCTTCGAGGAAAATCTCGAGATAGAGTGGATTCCTGCTCTGTTCAGCAGTCACCACTTTGATCATTTGTTGCTCTGAAAATTCTTTACCTCTAAGTGACAACGTATTCTAAACCAAATCAAATATAATTTAAATCAATATTTGAAATAACGAGCAGAACATATAATCATAGGGCGTAGCCCAACAGCGGCTCGTATAGATTGCGCAATTCTAGCTAATTGGTCTGGATAACTCGTATTGCGTTGAAACACGTAAAAATTCTCACATGTTGTCAACAAGGTATGTTCGCAACAGACTTGTAGCAAGCTTGTCAACAAGTTGTAACAATGTTGTAATTTTATTAGGTTGCTACAAGGTTGTCACTCACAACCTGTTAACAAGTTGTTGAATTGCAGGACGATAAAAGGTGTTGGAACAACTTGGTAACAAGTCTGTTGAGTCAACAACCTTGTAGCAAGTTGTCAACAAGCCGATGACAACTTGTCAACAAGCTGGGAACAAGCAGTGCGAACACATCTTGATAACAAGTTGTTGAAACAGCATTGGTACAAGTCTGCTGCAGGTTTGTTACAACCTGTGCGTTTTTACGTGTGTACACTACGACGGATGATCCGTCAGAAGGATGATGACAGTCTCATTCGAGGTGTATGAAAAGCAGATGCTATAATATTCTAATTATAGCAAGGCGTATAGCATGACCAGTGGCGGACACTAGGGGGGGGGGTAAGGTAGGCGACCTCAAGGCCTTTGAGTGACAGCTGGTTAACTGTGCAACAAAGCTGTATCAATGATTTTACAATCACGAAAGCCTTGATAGGCTATAAAGTAAGTAAACTTGCATTCAATTTAAGCTAATTCAGCAACAAAGGGTACTTATATATATATGGCAACCTAAGTTAATCGCATCCCCAATATTTTGCGAAGTGTCCGCCACTGAGCATGACGATGTTTACTATTACAATAGAATCCTCCGTTTCACATCTAATCACCTTCGCCATCGTTTCTTTATGCAGATCATCTAAACCGGCGACTTCGACTGCGGCGAACGATCTTTCTTGGAAGAGCACTTCCATAGAGGTCTGGTGCTCATTTCTAGTTGACACAATCAAGTGGACCTTGGATGGTAAGTTGTTGGGTAACCAATATAAAATCTTCCCAGTCTTGCCAAGGTCGTCAGTCTTGTTCAAAGCATCAATCACGATAAATGCCTTTTTCTTTGCTTCAGATATTTTTTTAGTAAGCTGCAAATTGAAAAGACACATTGATAAATATACTTAGTTACGCTATACGCAATATTTTTTTACACTTGAGTGACAACATCAAAATGAGATAACTACAGTATACGCATAAATCTTGAATAAACCTTAGTCATATTTGCCAAAATCTGTTGAATGGAATGACTTCCACCTCCTTTGGGAAGCAAATCTTTTGGTGAAAATTTCTTGTCATTTGAGGTCTTTGGACCATTTGCTTTGATCAAATCTTCTTCTTTTGCTGCCTGTCTTTCGTCGTTAGTCACCTCATCTATGCAGTGATGAAATGGTACAGAAATTTACTTTGATTTATACGTGGTTTCCACCTAACGTCATAAACAAATTTGGCCAACGCTGTTTACATCTTTGCTACCCAATTCACTACTTTGGATAACACACATGCCTTGTTACTATTGTTCTAGTTTGCGAAAACATAGAATAGAACAAAGGTAACTAAGCAATAGAAATTTAGAATTATGTATAAGAGCTATTCACTCTAGGTAATTCTAATGCTTAGGTTACCTATGTTTTTGCAAACTAGAACAATAGTAACAAGGGATGTCGTTAGCCATCTATTATTGCCGCCATGTTGGATCAATTTGAAAAAAGAACATTTTAAACTATTTTACTTGTCTGCAATGCAAATTTCATCCATCATGGCGAAAATATCTCCGTTCTTTCAATTCCTATGAATTGGTTGTAAATCACGTTTTCTTTACACGTCAAATCACGTGCAAATCTAAATAGGAATAAGAGATTACGAATTATTAATCTTACCATCATTAGCTGTTGCTTTCTCGTAGACATCATCTTTGCTAACATCTGTCACTTTGCTTCCACGAAAACATGAGAAAATCCCTCCTGAAGATTTTTTCTCAACTTGCCTACTGCCTAAAGAACTTTCCGTTACTTGTTCTTCATTGCTGTCATGGTTAACCTTATTCCTGTCTTTTTCATTATCTTCCGAAGCACTGGCACCGGGTTCCGTTGCCAGATCCGTTGCTGTTGGTTTCAGTGTTTTCTGAAATTCGTAATCCAGTTCTTCGTATATCCTCGAGAGGATTTGTTTTGGATCTATCGGAAGACCGGAGAGGGAAGTCATTCTTTACACACAAAACTGTAATTTAGTACTCTGAGAGAGTGTAGTACTCACGATCTACGACGCGACAACGAGGTGTATGAGAGTCGATGAGAGTTGGCGGTTAAACGCGAGCGAGAGTTGAAATTCTCATTGACACCATCAACTCCCATCCTCGTTTGAACGGGGCTTTACCACAACAACATGTTCCATTGTCTTATCATTGCTTAAGAAATCCTACTGTTCTCCATGCCATCCAGTCACTCATTGTTCTGATTAATATTAGCATTACACAACGGACTTACAATATGCGTTTTACCTGTAGTATCTGTTGCGCAGCCAATAAAATGATATACAATAATATCTTCGGGATTTTTCTTCGAGTGATTATCAATCCAGTTACACAAGAGTGCAGTTTTGCCGCTTCCTACAAGATACATAGATTTGTTGCAACGACTCTAATAAAACTTTCAACAGGGACGCCGGAACCACGAGTTGCTCTCGGTGGCTGTAACTCACGGGGGCAAGCCAGTGAAAGTTGGTATCTTCCCCAAAGGAGCAGACCCCCTGCCCTGAGCTTTCTCCGGTATATGTGCCCCTGTACATTAAAGAGCTAATCCAACTTAAAACTTTTCAAGTTAACGTGGTTCATATAATTCAGACGTCATAACTTACCAGCACTTCCTGTAATCGCTATTTCATGCGACTCTCCTGGTGACGAAATGAGTTCGTCAATTTTATCTAAGTAACCATCACCTCCGATATATTTTCCACCTATCGACAACATCAAGAATAAAGCATGGTTAGGGTTAGATTATACGGTTAGGGTAAGGGTTTATCAGTTTATCTTTAAAAATGTTGGCCACCAGCTGACATGAGGCGAAGAATTGGCTTGATTTTTGAGTTGTGGGGTAGTGGAAAGGGCTCATAGAGTATATATACCAACTATTATATAGTACCGTGCTTAAAATACACTGCCCCTTCCCTTTCTTACCGATGGAGTATTGTTTGACAAAATATGCATCATGTTTGGCTTTTTCCACTTCTCTTGGACTGAGATCAACATTAGAGGCAGCTGCAAGCATCTTTTTGATCTGTGCGTTTACGGCGTTAAACATCATTTTGGCAGCCTGGAATTATAAGCATGATCGAAACGAATTGTCTACGTATAGTGGTTAGCCTGGAATGTGTGTTTATCTCTGCGACATGGATTCGATTTCTACAATTTATATACAGTTGGCTGATTAAATTGCGCCACAGTTATCGCTTCCAGTTTAACTTGGTTTAAATATACCAGTCCCGTTCGCACTCTCACCGCTTGGGCATTATCTAATAAAGTTTCTCCGGGAAAGTTCTCTGGTCTCTTTTTGGTCACTCAAGGATGACCTTACTGAAACTCTAGGGACAACAGGCAACAGCTTAGGTGGAACTGATAAATTCAATTTTACACTTAGTTATTTAAGATTTCGAGTATTAGCCAGGGCCGGATTAACCATATGGCAGAAGCGACATATGTCCCGGGCCTTCAAGGGGCCCCGCGCTCAAACTTTATTAAGAAAAAGTGACAGACCAATTACCAATAGTGAATGTTATAATATCAGATACGTTACTGTCATTACATCTTTCAAATTAAGATTGCAATTCAACCATATATACTTAAAACGGGTTAATCTTTTCAGGTTACAGAGCAGTCAGAAAAAGCCATAGGGCAAAGAGGCCTCGCGCGAAAAAAATGCCACAGGCCCCGCGCTGCCTTAATCCGGCCCTGGTATTAGCACGTACTTATTACCTCTTGTGGTGTCTCGTAGGACATACACGCATCAATACACTAAAGAATAAAGAATAAAAGAAAAGAAGATAGAAACATTTAAAAACGAATAAAAAGTCTTCTATTAAAGCATTTAATGATAGAAATTAGCGATAACAAATTAGCTCGATGTTTCGTAGAAAGTTCAATAGAGTTTACGAAAGCATGGAATAGAAAAAAGGAAAATAATCATCTGAATATCTACAAGAGCCATTGATCCTAAAGATTCTACTAACTTCCAGACGAAGGGCCTTCGCTCGAAACGAAGGTAGTTTTAAGGTAGTTTAACACAACAGTCAACCGCCGAATCTTCGTTATACTCTACCCACACTGGCACCGCACGTTCGAAATATTGATCCTAAAGACTCGAAGCTTATTGTATAGACGCTACCTACACTGGCAGGCCAAGTTCGATATATTTGTCTTTGTTCTATTTTATACTTCTGTAAACTAAAACAATAGTAACTGTAAGTTGTGATCTGGTTTGCAACGATTTAAACAAGCGCAAGCCAAATTCTTCTATTAAAAGTGATTCTTCAATATTTACTTTGTCTCGAGTTTCATAAACGCTTTTCTTTAAATCGTCTAACATTTCTGCGGCGTGAGGACCATCCGTGATTGACCTGTATTTTCTCATTTCTCTCTCGTTTCCTTCTGCCTCGTATTGAGACAACATCTGGTCATCGTAAGCCTAAGATACAGTGGTTAAAAGATTGGGGGGGAAATCTCATTGAGCAGTTTATCTACCTCGGAAGTAGAAAAGGTAGGCAAATACCTGAAAAATACACTAACAGACAAGAACTTCAACGTTTCGAGCAGACGAAGTGCCTTCGCTCGAAACGTCGAAGTTCTTCAGTATTTTCAGGTAGTTTGATTCTACAGACCCACAGAATATTTGACTAAAGTCACACCAAAAGAAATTAGGTTTTGAACGCGTTTTATTGCAAATACGCCACATAACAAGAAAGTTGCCTCGGAATACTATTGATGTCAATGTGTTTAACAACTAGCCAGGACCAGCTGCAGAAGTACGAGTTCACCGGTTAAAATACAATTCAACTAGCCCTCTACAAGACCTTATCTCTGAAATAAAAGCACGCAGGTATCCGTCCAGGATTCCTAAGGTGTCCATGAAGAAACTCTAGCTCAGTAACAGCCTTCCCTCGATGTTCAGCCAGCCATGGATAGTCATGTTGTGCGACATCAAACGTCTTCTGCAAAAGTTTATCTTCACCATGCCAGCCATAACGCTTTAGAAAAGTAAATATTGTGAGGTAAAACTCCATGTCAACGAAGCTGCCTTACTTGTAAATTCGCGTGGTGCAAATTCGCGCAGTCTTAAATTCGCGCAGTCTTAAATTCGCGCGGTCTTAAATTCGCGCTGTCTTAAATTCGCGCGATTAAATTTCGCGCAACCTAAATGTCCTAAATGCGATATTTCACGCAATTTCAATTTCGCGCACCTTGAAACTCTACGTACAACACAAGAATATCGCACTTAAATGGTTTTTCCATGTTACTTATCAGTAATTGTCCTATTCTATCCCCACTTCATCCTATTTTATTCATTCCTATCCTATCCTTCTATACCTTCTAGGGTAGCACGGGTGGCGGAAGCGGTTAGCGCGCTGCCTCTTACCACTGAGTTGAGCCTGTTTCACAACAGGTCGAGGTCACTGTTGGTACTCGCATGAGATCGGCAGTGTGCTCAAATAACTCATGTAAGTTGAGATTCTCTCCTGTGCTTCGAGGGTTTTCCCCGGGTACTCCGGTTTCCTCCCTCTAATACTAACCCTTAGGAACTAACAATGGGGCCACAGTAATTGGCTGACGCTGTTGTGGACAACCTGCCATTGAGGCGAAGTTGAATAAAAAAAAATACCCCTATTCTATCCTATTTTATCCTATTCTATCCTACTCTATCATATTTTATCAGAGTTCATCCTTTTTATCCTATTCTATCCTAATCTATTACATTCTAAGTTTCTAACTTACAATTAATGAAAATCTATCCTATTTCTCTATACTTTTTGACAAACTAAGAAAAGCATGGAAATGTTAACCTATATAGAATATGTAATGCAAACCAGCAACCTAATCTACCTGGCCAAAAAATCCAACAAAAATGTTGGATCGATCAATTTCACTTAAACATATCTTTATGGTTGATGCATTTGCTGACAGATCAGATGTGATACCCCATCGCAGATCGACAGGAACAAATGTGTAACCATGGCGACCACACAGTGACTGAAGTTGAGGCCAGTATTTCTTTGTGAGCTCTTCTCGTTCTAACTCGAGACCTCCGAAAGGTGAGCTGAAAAACACTCGGATCACTTTTTGTGATAGTTTACTTTGGGTTTGACTAGCCTGCTCTAAGGCTGTTGTGAAATCCTACAAGTAGAATACAAACAAATTTACTGATGTAGCACGTACAAATCAATGTAGAAACTGGTGGATTCGTTAAGAAAATTAATCATCCTTGTCCTTGAATTTGGGGGAATATGTCACAGTGGCGGGACCACAATAGTAGCTTCTAAATTATCTGTTAGAATGAAATTGGGCAAAGAGAATTACATAATTTATTTGTGTATAAGTGCCAAGACAATGTATTGTGTAGTTTTTCTACATATATGATCTTGTGTGAGCAATACGCATACACAAATTACAGACAAATGATCTGTCTATACGTAAGAGTATGGCATTAGACCAACTGTCAGGAAAATATAAGGGCTTGTTAAATTTTTGTATTTTCTATTGGAGGGGATTGGCCGAGGGGCAATTAATCACTCCAAAAGTCTTGTACGAGTGATTTGCCCCTCGGATTGACCCTTTGGATGTCTGGATAATTACTCTAATGCCAAATTGCACGTGTCTTGAACTCTAATGCAATTTGGGGGTGTTGAATGAAGCATTTAATTAAGAGGCTTTTTAGCTTTTAACAGATAAGTCTGATATCCTACTCTAAATAGTTTATGAATATGCATTAAGTCACGTACTAACATTATATGCTTAATTTAACCACTTTAGGAAGTGACAGGTAACAATTTGGCAAAAACAAATTGACAAAACCTATTTCAAATGAAGGTTAATATAGTACGTACCTTATCAACTTGCTTTCCCATCATTTTGCATGCATGAACGATCGGTGTTTTTCTTTAGAAAAAGTTTAAAATGTTTATATTTGAAACACTCTTATCAACTATTTGAACATCCCTTGAACAAGAATATTCAAATATTATATTAAAGTCCATTTTTATGGATTAAAATTGCGAAAATATCATACAAATACATTGTTTTGAAATTTGAATTGAAACACTGTATTGTTTTGAATGCTCTAAATCCTCTAATTATGCGTTTATATAGCAACAAAATAGTAACAATGTTTCCACTTTGAAAGAAAATGTCCTTTCGGAGGATATTTTGAGAAACGTTTCTGGAACTACAGTGACCGCTTTTAAACAAACATAATAATGGTTTTCCAAAATATTTACAACCCGACTACAGTATCAGAGTATCTGAAATTCTCTGTATCATTGTAATTTGCAGTTAAGGAAATTTTATTCATATAATTTATACTCGCTTACGTCAGGCTTATGTCTGTGCTTTTAATACGTGAACAACATGTTTTAAATATTAAAATTCGACCGATAGAAGTCATAGAAGTTAATAGAACCCTCTCGTTTCTGTGAGGACTATATTTCGTTTTTGTTTTTTATATTCTTAAACGTTTTATTTCGTTTGATTAACGTGTCTCTGGTCTCTACTCTCTAGGAACGGGATGGGTGAACCTCGGAGTGAATCTATGGGCATATGGGTGAGACTGATAAAGTGGAAACATTGATAATGAATAAATTACAGTCACAGCGGAACAAAATTAAAAGCCGAAGGAGTAATTTATTCAGAACGTGTTGATTTCCGTACCAGAAAGAAGTGTTCAAAGATCAAAGGCAAAAATATCGTTTATTAAAACCCAATTTTCTCGAGAAAACATGAGTTTACTTCGCTGTCCCTTCTTGGCTCGTCAGCCAATGTCCGTGCTTCGTACAAAGAGTACAAATTTGATGAATTTCGCCCGAAATTGTCCGGTGATGTCGCGAGTTTTGAATTCCCTTCACCCGGCGAGTGCTCAACTACACACTTCAGGTATTTTTACTTGTTTTGTCTACTTGTGGTTGGTTTTAGGGGATTTTTAATTGGGGTTTAAGTAATTTCAAAGATTTTGTTCCCTAAACCGTTGTGAAAAATTGTAAATATAAAAATAAGTTCATTTAATAGTTGTGTATGTGTTAAAATTTGGATCAAGTGAAGCGGTACAAGTTAGAAATGTTCATTTAAAAATCCATTGAATTTTTGTTCTGGGATAGATATATCACATCTTGATGAATTAACGCCGTCCTGGATAAATAGAACTGGATTTAGGCAGTTTAATACAACTTTGATATTGGGGTTCATATACTTCAAATATTGAAATTTACCTTGAGTGAACTGGCCTGTATTAACATTTTGTCATTATTACTGTATAATAAAAGAGTCTTTGTGTTAATATCTATATCCAATATTTTCAATACACGCACGCTTTTCTATTTTAGGTGTAAAAGCGGTCGCTTCTGGCTCTCAAGATGGGGGTTAGTTTATATAAAATATATACTGTAGAATTTACTTAACTTTATTAATTGTTCAAATAAAATTACAGTAAGAGGCTGTGTTGATACCTCTCAATGGCTCTCATTTGCATATTATGTAACTCACTTTATTTCTGGCTGGTTTCAGTCTCCCACGTTTGTGTTAAGTTTAGTGTTATAGTTGCCTCTTCCTGGTTACGAGAGCTATATCGCAAGGGGGGCTGATTTTTTCCTTTGTTTTCGATTGTCCATTATTTCCCAAGGGTGCGTCTTTGCCCCAAGCCACTGCTAAATAAGGTGATCTTTATACACTAGCATTAACCCCACAGATATAGTCAGACCTCTCTATATGGACATGTTGAAGACACATTAATAAAAGCAAAGTGTCCATATTGGAGAGGTGTCTGTTTTTCAGAGTTTTAAAAGACAATATGTGAGAATTATGTATTTCCTGACAGATTGGAAACTGTCTGTAAAGGCCCATTTCCACTCAGGAAAATTTTCCTGAGTGGAAATGGGCCTTAATAGAAAGATGTACAAATTCGAGATTTGTCCGGAATGAGTGGCTAGACTGTATTTTAACAGTGCATGGTAGAACTCAGCATTGGTTGACAACAATGTCAGAGTTCAAATGCTTGGCTGTCTGTTGAGTTGTTTGGCAAAAATGAAAAATTAAATTTTTGCACTTCCTTTCAAAATTAGTGAAGTGTGCAGTATATATTAACCCATGTTTTGTTTATATTTCATTGAAACATTTGCAGCTGTATTTTTCCAATATTATTGATAATGATATCACCAATCTGTTTATGAAAATATAAGCTGAGAACAATTATTTTATCAATGCCATGCAGTGAAAGATTTAGTGTCTTTTTGCATGTTCATTGGGAGTTTGGTAAACTTGGTCCCATTAAAAATGAAAATTAGATAAATTCATGGCAGGCTAGCATGAGGACTGGGCTACCTAGGCTGAAATCGTCATGTGTAAGACAGATTAAAGTAAAGTTTTGTGTGGCCTGATGAGACAAAAGTTTCCCTGGGCCACCTATGCCATATTTTCCAAACAGCATAACTAGTGTATTGGAGCTCTGATATTTAAAGAGAAAACCTAACTTGGGAAGGGTCCAGCCATATGCATTAAGACATTGGAAAAATATCTGGTTAACCCATCAATGCTCATGAGCCACACTTTGACGATAAGATCATCTGGTATTATTGACGTACCAAAAAATAGAGGAAGAGGCTTTGCAACTAGTTAATTAAGGGCAGAGATATGGCATTTTTGTTTAGTTAACCTTGATGTGCAAGAGTCTTTACCCTACAGTCTTAAACAGAGTAAAACATTTATATGTAGATTAAAGATTTAAATCTATAGCTTTATTGATCTCTTCTCTCATTCCACTTTGCAGGAGCAACTTTTGATAAGTGTCCATTTCTGGTTGACTCTGGTCTCAAGATTCAGAAACCTGATGAGGAAGTATTGAAAGATATTGTTGTTGAGAAAGCTGATCAAGGAATGTTTCAAGTTGCAGAAACCAAACCAGCTGCTAATCAAGGTTTGTATATTGTGCCATTATTTTATCTTTCATTACCTGTAAAATTTCCAAATATGCTTGTTAACAAGTGTTTATATTATTCATAGAAGATGCAAAGAAGTGTCCATTTTCCTCTCAACCAATTGCCGATTCAAAAGATGCTCCCAAACAACTAGGAAATTGTAAGTGGTATTCTTTGAGGCTATTTTGACAGTGGTTTTGTATGAGCCTATTTCCTCAGCAACAACTTTGCTTTTAGGGCTGAAGTATAACATGACTAAGCAGTATATATTAAATTACAGAATGATTATAACAAATAACTATATATAAATATTACATGCATACAGAGATTTTGGCAGTTGAAATGGGCAGTTCTCTAAATAACTTCGGATCACCCCTGACTCTGAGTTCCTCCTATTGTAACACAGGACCAACAAGGAATGGCCCGTATTGAACCTCTAGTTCACTGTTTTATAGTTTGGTTAAAAATACTTATATTTTGCTGCTATCTTGTTTAGCATTCGGTTACGAGAATTTCTTCAATAAGAAAATCACTGAGAAAAAAGAGGACCAGTCGTATCGTGTGTTTAACAAAGTCAATCGCTTGGCCAAGAAATTTCCGTATGGTCAATCTTTTAGCAATGGAAAGAATGGTGACGAGATATCAGTGTGGTGTAGTAATGATTATCTAGGGATTGGACATCATCCCAAAGTCATGGAGTCTGTTAGGTAAATATTTACTACTTAGGGGCTTCGGTGGAAGGGTCGTCTGTTTTTTACCTCAGAGATTGTGGGTTCGATCCTCACTTCGGACTCTAAACACTCGTGTAAAAAGGGTTGGTCAACGCTTTGCTGAAAGTTGTAGGTTTTCTCTGGGTACTCTTGTTTCTTACTACAGGAATGTTGCCAGGGTAGGTTAGGATACATAGACTGATGGCAAATCTCTGTTATCGGATCCAGGGTAAGTTAGGATCCATATGGCAAATTTCTGTTATTGGAATTCCAAACACCAGTAAAATTATACCTGTATGACCCGATTAATTTGTACCAGGAAAGGATCATCCATCAAAACGCATCTTCGTCTGAAAGATCATCTGTCTTACCCTTAGTTTAATTACTAGAAGAGCTATCCAGACAAACTAACTAGAATAACCTGATCCACACTGGCAATGTTTCAGACGAACTAACTAGAATAACTCGATCCACACTGGCAATGTTTCAGACGAACTAACTAGAATAACTCGATCCACACTGGCAATGTTTCAGACGAACCGAGCTAGAATAGCGCGATCCACACTGGCAATGTTTCAGACGAACCGAGCTAGAATAACTCGATCCACACTGGCAATGTTTCAGACGAATTATCTTGTCTTTGTCCAAATTCGTCCAGGCGGATCATCTCAACTTTTGTTGGGAAAAACTCATGCACGCTTTTCTCGCAGATTAGCAGACTCTATATAGCAACTCATAACGTCTTACACTGCAGGACGTTATTTTACACTATAACAGTGTAAACACGAATACCAATATTTTAGAGAAACGATGGAAGAGTACGGTGTCGGAGCTGGTGGCACTCGGAATATTTCTGGGAACAGCAAATTTCATGGAATGTTGGAAGAACGTCTGGCCAAACTGCATCAGAAAGAGGCTGGCCTGGTGTTTACCTCGTGTTATGTTGCGAATGATACAACTTTGTATACATTAGGAAAGCTGCTGCCAGGTAGGCAAAGTCGATTCAATTTCATTATTTATTTTATAGCTAGCGTATTAAGATAGTTTGCAGGTGAAACTCCTTGGCTGTACTTGATAACATATCCTGGTGGTGATGGCTCTGGAATAAAGGCAACAATACAGTGCTGATTTCCAAGGTTGTGTATTGTTCATGAGCTTGAGAAGTAAAATTCTTATAATTGTCTACCTTTCCAGGTTGTCACATCTTCTCGGATGCGGGTAACCACGCCTCAATGATCCAAGGTATTCTCAACAGCGGTGCAAAGAAGCATGTCTTCCGTCACAACGACCCCGAACATCTTGAAGAATTGCTGCAGAAGGTCGATCCTCACTTGCCCAAGATTGTCGCATTTGAAACCGTACATTCTATGGACGGGTCTATCTCCCCTTTAGAGGAACTGTGTGATGTCGCTCGCAAGTATGGAGCTTTGACCTTCGTTGACGAGGTAAGGAAAAGTCACAAGATTCGAGGTTATTACTTTACAGAATGTCCTTGGGAACGAGGCTGTTCTAGTGCAGTTTAAGCCTCTTACAGACGAGCAAGTTTTCTATGACAAGTTTTTATATGACAAGTTTTATTTGCCAATTGCGCGTGTGTACGTACAACAAATTTTCTATGACAAATTTATGGTTTTCTGACCGCCATGATAGCTAATACAACAATAGATTGCTGACCAACCGTACCTAAGTGCTCAAATTACTTTGACAAGTTTTCCTTGTTGACCCATACAGACGAGCGAATTTTTACTTTGGCAATTTTTTCTATGACAAGTACACTTGTTCAAAAGCTAGCATGTTAGCTTTTGAACAAGTGTACTTGTCATAGAAAAAATTGCCAAAGTTGCGTATACAGACGAGCAAATAAAACTTGTCATATAAAAACTTGTCATAGAAAACTTGCTCGTCTGTAAGAGGCTTTAAGCACACCTTAAGCCCATGCGCATGAGAGTTAGCAAGCGAGAGTTTGCATGAGGGACCTTGTCCTACAGGAAAACATTTAAGATAAAATTTTCAAGCATTCCTGGTAAAACGTTTTCCTATACAAGCCTGTATCAATACGGGATGACCTCTATTCTATATCTAAGAAGAACAGTTTAGAAGAGATGGAGCTTGATGGAGCTACTTTATCCAGACTAAACAAGAAAACAAAAAATATATATTAGATGACGCCGAGTGCCTCCACACCGGGTAAGCTGAAAAATTGCTTGACCAGTGGTGGGAGTCGGACCCGCGACCTTTGGTTTGCAAACCAAAGAAAACTATTTGTTTTATATCTTAAAACAAAAACTGGTTGAGGTCAAATCATGTTATAAAATACCATTTATCAACTTCAGAATATCTAATTTCATCATTTCATTCCTTGCAGGTGCACGCAGTTGGCATGTACGGAGAACATGGTGCAGGTGTGGGCGAAGAACGTCGACTGCTTGACCGAATGGACATCATCACTGGAACTCTTGGAAAAGCTTTCGGACTGGTCGGCGGTTACATCGTCGGTTCAGCGAAGTTAGTCGACACGGTCCGAAGTTATGGTTCCGGTTTTATCTTCACGACTTCCTTACCACCGATGATTGTCCGAGGAGCGATCACTTCTATTGATGTTCTCGCTGGAGATGAGGGAGTAAGGCTGAGGGAAGCACATCAAAGGAATGCGAAGATGTTGCGTAATCGCATCGTTCAAGCTGGGATACCCGTGATTTATGCACCAAGCCATATTATTCCTGTGCATGTGAGTGAAATTTGTTATTTTAAGTTCGCTTTGTGATATGCTTTGGAGATTCGACAGTAATTGATAAAGAGTTTTTGATTGGTTAGCCATGTGCTCTTGACCTGAGTTCGATTCCTGAAGTAAAAAATTGTGTGGCTATGAATTTTTCTCAGTCACATGTGAGAAGAATATTTCCAGTTTTACTCCACTAAACACGGCATGTTTTTTCCATCAGTGGTTTTCTCCTGGTTCTGCGGTTTTCTCCTGCAGGAACCTCTAGGAAGAACAGTTTAGGCAGGACTGATGGAGCTATTCAGTATAAATAAAGTTAGTCGATGGTATGGTATGAAGTAGTATGGTGTGATGATGTGGTATTGTATGGTATGGTAAACAGTTGTTCTCCTTAGAGGTCCATTAATAGACCTCTATTGTGTCTACAAGAACATTGAATCAATTTTTTATTCTTAAATCTTCGTTCAACAGGTTGGTGATCCCGAAAAATGCACGCAAGTTTCCAACGATCTCATGAAGCACTATAACATCTATGTGCAGGCCATCAACTACCCGACCGTCGCACGTGGCGAGGAACGTCTGCGGATTGCACCCACTCCACACCACACCGTTGAAATGATGGATGAATTCGTTGACGCGCTTGTTCAAATCTGGAAAGCCAACGACCTTCCTTTCGTATGGCCTGTGTGCAACAATTCCTGTGGGTGTCAGGCACATTGCGACACAGCCAAACAGCAAGGTCTCATCTCCGAGCATTATGCATTGCCTTTGGCCGTGACAGCCTGAGGGGTCGGAATTTTAATTGATGGACTATGCAATTTATAGTCGCTAATATTTAAATGAAAAATGTAGATTAGAATGGAATGTAGTGTTGGTTTACAACTAATAAAACGTAATGGAATTGTATTGTGTGGTTATTGTAAGGTATTTTATTTTATTTTGTACT
The DNA here is from genome assembly GCA_016169945.1 of Trachythela sp. YZ-2020. Classification (NCBI taxonomy): domain Eukaryota; kingdom Metazoa; phylum Cnidaria; class Anthozoa; order Malacalcyonacea; family Clavulariidae; genus Trachythela; species Trachythela sp. YZ-2020. The sequence goes on along the minus strand of JADLSH010000098.1, from coordinate 1,310,911 downwards.
TATTTACTTTACAACGATATAATACAAAAAAGTTTATACACGCATGGTTGAAGGTGTGGTCAACAGGACATGGGACCCATATGAAGACCAACCTGACAAAAGTTACAGAACATTACGAAATAGACATAAATTAATGACAAGGACAATACACTATTTACATATTAAAGGAAAACTTTAGGAACAACAGCTTAAATTGTAAGAACGGCATTTAGAGCAAAAAGGTTTTCCATGTGCGCATTCTGTTTACATCGAAAGTAGAGCCTAATTTAGCAGAATAGTAAGGTTGGTGCTTAAAGGAGGAAATAGACGAACTGTTACGAATGATAGGAGAGAGATTGTTCCAGAGAAAGACAATTCGATTAAAGAACGAGTTTCTAAAAAGAGAAGTCCTGCAAGGATTGATTTGAAGCAACTTATCCTTGCTTGAACGGGTGCGAGACGAGCGGTGAGAAGAAAAGGAGATATCTAAATCGTAGAGGCCTTGTTTGCATTTGAAGAAAAAGATGAGATCGTTTATTGAAATGAAGTTATTATTGCCCTAACACTTTTCCCTTTATCTGGAGTTAGGCAGTAAATTAACGAAGTAAGGTGTACGAGGGCGCATTGCAGCTTACAGTGATGGGTAAAGTGCTGGGACACCACAACAGTGAAAACCAATTACTGTGGGCCCTTCTATATATACGTTACAATTACAGATACAGTACACTGCTAAAAACAAGTTATTTTGTTATTTAAACTACGAACACAGTCACTTGTTACGCGCGCGAAGAAGGAACGTTGGTATGTAACAGTATTACATTTTCTTGGGGGGAAGGTTATGTTGTTTTCACTGGACGACCTGGTTGCTCACCAAAAAATCCGTAATACTTCATGTACTTTACAAATGAAGTGGATCCAAAAAATCCCTAATACTTCATGTAAGGCAAATGAACTGGATCCAAAATATCCTAATACTTCATGTAAGACAAATGAAGTGGATTTTTTCATTATTTGTCTTGTTTTTACAACCAAAAACAACAGAAACAGACGGCATTTATCGACTAGCATATTTGACCACCGAGCGTTTTGTTCACATACCGGAAGTGACGTAGTGAAGCCCAGCTATTAACAACTAACACATTCCCTGTGACAACTGACGAGTAAAATCGTTAGACAATAAAATGAAGGAGGGCACACTAGGATGCATTGCGACTTATTTAAAATAAGAGAGATAAGCAGATAATATGGTTAATCTTTAACACTGACGCATTAGGGCGCATTGCGGTTTAAATAATGAGCCCAGAATGAGCTAACCGAAAAGAGTGATGCTCTGTTTCTTATACCACAATGCATTAGGATACGAGATGGCGCCGGTATTGTTGAAAAAGTCACTTTACTGCAAACAGGTTGCACTCACTGAGGTTGCACTTAATTGTCCAAAACTTTATCTCCAGTATCCAGTTGTATTTTTGAGATCAGCGACATGAAAAAACCACGTGATTCAAATATGAAAATAATGAAATATTCATTGCTGTTGAACAGTTTTCAATGTAAGAAAATGGAGGTCAAAAGTTTCACAAGGAAGAAAAATTTCTGTCTTATTTATTATCAACGCCTTGGTATGTATTGTTGTTAACAAATTACAAAGCTTTAACTAAACCTATAGGGTTTTAATATGCACTTTTTTTGCAATGAAAGTGTACATTTATCGCCATATTTTTTGTTGAATTACGTACGGGGTTTGTCAACATTCGGGCATCTGGTTAACTCTGAGTTCCCGGATTATTCCAAACTTCGCTCCAAAATTTAAATGTCCAAAAATTTGCCGGGAATTTAGAATGCATTTACTCGGTATTTGTGTCAGAAAATGGTGGAAATTTCTATTTAAAAGAATACGAATGCGTTGGATTAGTTTAATTCGTGGTACAGGAAGAGGCCATTGAAAAACCTGTTTTATTGGCTAAAGTCCATAAAAGAAGACCAATTTATTAGGTTTCTTTGCAACATCACTGACATGTTTTTAACCTTGCAATGCCGTATTTAGATATGGACAAGGTTTGTCTTGGCATCTTTGTATTGAAAGGCATTTTATAATTATGAAAAAGTGGGTCGTTGAAGCATTTGCATTTGCAATATTTTGTGTCGGGGGGGGGGGGGGGGTTCAACGGTTCAACCTGTCTGGGATAGGTTGGCTGACTAGTGACTTTGATTGTTGATGTTTTTATCTAAACCCAGCCAGCCTTGGCATACCTTATGGTAAGATTTTAATATTTATGTTGCCACAATAGAAACATCACAGCATAATAGTTTTGACCCACTGACCCACCCTACCCACTTGGCAACTTGAAAATGACCCCTAAGGGAAGGGTCAAATGTGCATTTCTGCCAAAAAGACCTTACAAAAGACCTTACAAAATGCCCTCCCACCCTACCAAAGATGTCAAGACCTAATAGCAGATAATTTGCATAACTAAAAAATCTGTGTTTTTAAAGTACACTGTTCAAGCACACAGGCATGTGTCAGGTATTGTCAAAGACTTTCAAACCATCATGGTTTATTTAGTGCCAGTTGTTACGTTTTGATGTTTTATTCTGTCATGGTTTGTCGATCTACAAAGTCACAGATGATTTGTGTATTTGTATCAATGCCAATTAGATATACTACCGGTATTGGGAAAATAACTACTGTAGCATTGCTATAAAATAGCTTTAAAGTAATCTATTCTTGCTTGTTCATCTGAATTGTTCCTCTTCTGTTCCTCTTAATGCATTATCCTTCTTTAGTATAAATCAGGCAAATAAGACTAAAAACTATTGTTTGCTTCCAGAATGAAGTCTATACAGTATGGAGGAAGATCCTAAGAATGAAGGCATCTCTGTGATCTCAGATCATGGCACTATAGAAGTGCAAACTATCCATGATGATGACATTCACAATCAATCTATCATTGTCGAAGATCAAGAGAAACTTGTTCATAAGCAAGAAGGTTGATTGCTCTTAAATAAGAATTTAATTACTCTAAAATAATATAAGCTAAAAGAAGAGAGATTTTCTGTAATAAAGAATAGGTCTCGTCTTGCCAGGTAAAATTGTCTGGCTTTAGACAAAGTAAATAATAAAGTTGGGTGCATTATAGCACATGGTAGAAGACTCAGGATTTCTGGTGTTCTATAAATATATGTAACAGGGGGACAGGGTGGGTAATTGGGGGCATGTGCCCCCCTTACTTTTTTCAAAATGGAAAAAGTGCCCTTTTTCTCATTTGAAATGCCATTTTCCAATCAATGGGCTAAATCTAGATTAAGTAAGAAGATTGCCTCAGAATGTAGGAAATTGTGTTGCAGAGACCTTAGAAATCCAAATTTTTTCCAGGGAGATCCCATCAGACCCACCAACAATGCTTGTCCCCTACATTGTGCCATCAAGATATTTTTAACCGCCCCTGCAATAAAGGATGCTTGGTACTGTATACCACTGACAGGTGCCCCTTTTTGGCAGTGCCCCCCTTGAACCAGAGTAGCAAGTGAAAACATGAATGATATTAAACTTGGCTGCCATGAACAAACAAACTTTAAATTTAACAAATTTTACTTTGTAATTAATTTTACTGTAGTTGATGATAAATCCGATTTGAAGTCTACAACAATGGAGCATATGTCTGAGGAAAATGTCCAAGTAAGGATTTAAGTATTTGTGTTATCCTAACAAAAACAAATTGTACACTATGGCATGGAAAACAGTTGTAAACTGAAATGCACAAGGTAGCAAAGTGATTTTGCTGGCTTATTGTGGACTTTTTGCACCACCGGGCCTCTGAATTCAGGTCCGCAGTTGGTAAATGTCGACCCGATTGCCGACCTATTGTCATGTCAAGAGGGAAAAATATTGCTGTCCTGCAATTATACTTTTCTGATGATATTACCACAGGCCCTTTATATTTAAAACTTAAATTTGCTTTCGTTTCAGGTTGGCTAAAAATTGCTGACCTGATTTTTATCTAATTTAATAGGAGACCTGTTTTTTTGGGGGGGGGCTATGATGTAAAAAATGTAAAACGACATACATGGTATTCCAATCTAGGTATCATCAACCATGGAATCCTATCCTACACCTATTATGGTTGATTCAGATCTTACATCGTCTGTATGTCCTATCGAGCCAATGGACCAATCGTCACATGGCTTGCCAAGGTTGGCCATGGCACCAGTACCTGATGGTTTCCAGAATGCAATGCAGACAGAATGTGATGATATTAACCAAGCATGGTTTACAACAAAAGAAGACAAAGACAGTCTGCAGGGGAAAGGTATTAATTTGTCTACTGGTGATGGTGATAAGGCCAAATAACAAAATATGTGGGATTCTGGTTTCCCGACCCTACCTAGCTTGTGGATGCCGAAATCCCAACCCTAAACTTTTTATTGAAAAAATTTACATGCTGATAAGTGTTTCCACTTTGAAGAAAATGTAGTTGACCGGAAGAAGGGAATTTGAAACAATCTGACAGGACATTTCTCTGGCCTGTGGAAACACGCACTAAAAAACATGGCAGGCGATCCCATGAACATTGAAAAAAGTTTAGAAAAAAAAGATTAAACCGACCTACCCTACCTAGGTTTTTTCAAGAAGAAATAGGAAACCCACAATATATATTTTTTAGCCTAATCAGTGTTTTCAATAAGAGGCGGTAACCGGCGGTTTATTGAAAACACTGGGTAATGGTGCCATAGTTGTGATGGTGGTTATTAAGATGGTGGTGGTGATGATGATGATGGTATATAGTTACATTATGATGGTGATGGTTGTGGTAGTTAGAGTATGGTGGTTATTATGATTGCATGTAGTTACAGTATGCTGGTGAAAATGGTGATGGTTGTGGCGGTAGTCAGAGTATGATGGTTATTATGATTGCATGTAGTTACAGTATGATTGTGATGGTTGTGGTAGCTAAAGTATGATGGTTGTGGTAGTTACTGTGTGATGGTGATGGTTGTGCTGGTTACAGTATGATGGTGATGGTTATTATGATTGCAGGTAGTTACAGTATGCTGGTAATGATGGTTGTGGTAGTTACTGTATCACCATCATGGTGATGGTTGTGCTGGTTACAGCATGATGGTGATGATTGTTTGATTAATATGATGTCGTATTCGCAGGTGTAAAATGGCGACAAGGAATGTGGTCTAAAGAGGAAAGTGAACTTTTACAGAATAATATCCTGCAGTATTGTAAGGTACCACATGTAACTTGTATGCTTTGTTAAACTGTGACTGTCTTGGAGTAATGGTTTTTCCCACACACAAAAACAATGAAATGAATGCCGGTATGTTTACTGTCTTCATTTTCCATGTAGAGTCGTGGTATATCAGACCCGCATGAAGTTGTATTTAAACAAAATAAGGAAGAAAGAAAAACATTCTACAGAACAATCGGTGAGTAAAATACACTTTAGGCGCGTATTTACTTCGTGTGTGCCTGGAGTGTATATTTTCTGTTTTGCAGGTAACCAAAAGCTAGTTAGCCCTACCAGGCGAGTGAGCTACCGCCGGAGTTTGCGGAACGTTTATTCAATTTGGACAATAGAAAGTAGAAACGTCATTCTTGGCTTGAGTTTTGAGATATTAGATTTACCTGCAGAACAGGCGTTGCTGTAGTAGAGATCTGAAATGAATCGAAATTCGTGAGAAAATCACGCAAATCTGATCAACGCGAGTGTAAAAGTTGGAAAAAGATACTGAGAAAATTGAAATCTCCCACTATGCCAACGCACGAGCGATGTTCTGTCAAAGATCACTTTGCAGGTGGCCAGGCAGGCTACCGCGAATCCCCAGATATGAGGACTGTGAATGATAGCTGATTAACTGTGTAACAAAGCTGTATTCATGATTTTACAACCACAAAAACCTTGATAGGCTATAATTTAAGCAAATTTGCATGAAATTTAAGCCAAAAAGGTTTTAAGAACCGAGATTTGCCGCAACAAAAGGGTGGTTATATGTTGGCAACCTAAGTTCTCACCCGCAATATTTCGCCAAGTCTCCGGCACTGACTGTGTCCCATGTTTCCTTTCTAGAAAAGCTTCGAGCTATGATTTTATGTTTTTCATTATATGTTATTTTTCTATTCAGCTAAAGGAATCCACCGTCCATTATTCGCGATCTATCGCCGCGTGTTGCGAACGTATGAGACTGGTAACTACAATGGTAAATACACAGCTGAAGAGGTGGCGAAATTAAAGGAATTGAAAAGAAAACATGGCAATGATTGGACCGCCATTGGTCTCGCTTTGGGACGGAGTGCTTCTTCAGTGAAAGATCGTTGTCGTTTATTGAATGAAAAATGTTCAACAGGTGAGAAATAGAGAGTAAGGGCGACGAACTCATTACTTACTGAGGACGGCTGTTTTCTCGGTTAGGATTCGAGTTAAGATTTAGTTACGATCTGGACCGAATGAATAAAATTACTTTTTAACTACCCGTTTCGTAGTTAAACTACCCGTTTGGTAGCTAACCTTAAAATACGCGATTACTGTATGATTGTTAACTGATTGCGCTAACTATAGTTAAGCGGCCCCTGGGTTGGATTTGAGTTTGAAATTAATGTAATGTGTAACTCTAAGTTATTCATTTGAAAAGCGAGTATTCGTTCAGTCCTGTGAAAAATTAGCTGTTTATTATAGTCGTGCGCGGCTAATTAAGGAAGGGTCTAATTCTTGCAGCGGCTTATTTTCGTTCCTATAAAGGCCCCTATAGTGGCTACTAGATGAACTATCATATCAAGAAATCCGTAACAAAACCAAGATAGCATGATTTGTTCGCAACAGGGCTATTCTCGCTAGGGAAATGGATAGATAGTCTTTGTCTACACTATGGCGGTTTGGATTTACTAGGGGGAGTGCAGGGGGTGTGCACCCCTCCTAGCCTTGGCCAAGGGGGATGCAGGAGGGGTGCCAATTCCCATATCAAATCCAAATTTTGGATTTGACAAGGCATTTATCAAACAAAAATATAATATCGGGCCATTGATGGGCCTTTTTGACCATCTAGGCCATCTTATTTTAAAAAATCGTTAACTCCCTTGACCCTGTAGGGGGTCCTCAGTGGTGATTCACCCTTCCTCTGTCACCGACCACGCCCTGCTTCATGACCAAAGCCCGCTTAGCACCCCCCTATCAAATCAAGCTGGATCCATCCCTGACACTATGGCGGTTTGGATGATGCATTATAACGCATGGTCCCTCTTTAGTATATATAGGTCCAATGTCTCACGTGATTCCTACTATCTAATCGAAGTAAGACATTTGTGTTCCTTGTAATAGGTAAATGGTCGCAAGATGAAGAAGATCGTTTATCTCAAGCTGTTCATGAGCTGACCTCCACAGTTCCTGGGGAGAGTGTAACCACTGGGATACTGTGGACTGATGTCGCGAGAAGAGTGGGAACGAGATCAGAAAAACAATGCCGTTCAAAATGGTAATCGTACATTAGCTTGGTTATACTGGATAGCTCTATCAGTTCTAAACTGTTCTACCTAGAGGTCCAGTAAACGCCATCCATTATTATTTCAGTGTTATTACAGGAAAAAACCTAAACTAAACTAACTGTATTTGTACTGGAGAGTCCTATTAGTTCTAAGCTGGTCTTAACCACGTCCACTTTCTGTCCAACACAATCGAGACAGGCAGTTTCTAGGTTGGATTTCCTACCTCTTAAACGTCTTTTAATATTTTTCAGGTTGAATTATCTAAACTGGAAAGAATGTGGTGGAAAGGAATGGAATAAGACGGATGAAATAGACCTTATTAAAAAGTGAGGAACTGATCTTTTACACTTCATTTCAACAATACCTGTAGTACCTAAATTATGTTGTAATTATTCGTTGTTCTATCCCGTTGTAGAATTTACAATTCAGGAGTTCAAAATGAAAGCGAGATTGACTGGACAACGTTAGCGAACGGCTGGTCAAGTGCTCGTTCACCACAATGGCTTCGTAGTAAATGGTGGACGATCAAGAAACATGTACCTCAATACTTGTCGTTCACAGGTAAGGACGGTATTTTAGATGGAAGTATTGTGCAATAGTCTAGTTACAGTAGTTCTGCATACGTAAAAACGCACAAGTTGTAACAAACCTGCAGCAGACTTGTACCAATACTGTTTCAACAACTTGTTATCAGGATGTGTTCGCACTGCTTGTTTCCAGCTTGTTAACAAGTTGTCAACGGCTTGTTGGCAACTTGCTACAAGGTTGTTAATTCAACAGACTTGTTGCAAGTTGTTCCAACAACTTGTTATCGTCCTGCAATTCAACAACTTGTTAACAAGTTGTGAATGACAACCTTGTAGCAATGTTATATATATTATTGGATTCAAAAGTAATAGAATTTGAAATCTCTCTTGTCAGACACAATATCATATCTCCACTCTCATTATGCAAGAAGCCTCAAACATCGTCTAAACAGACACGATACAAGATTTTTACAACTTCCTACTGCAGAACAACCGCTGACGTTGAACACCACTGGCGCACCTCTGTCTCCACTGACCACGTGTGCTACGGTCTCGACAAGCGTGGGGCATGCTATAACAGGTAGACATTTCATTTTGCAAAACGTTTTCAATCTTTCTCCGGATAGGATTTTGGGTTTTCCCAAACTTCCTCAAAATCACTGGCGTAGGAACCACGGGGGCTGGGGGGGGCTTGAGCCCCGGTAGCATTTTGCTCAGGGAGGCTAAGGCCCCCTAAAAATATATTAAGTTGTAAACATATTCCCTATATAATATGTTTATAGATATAGACATCATTCGAAATATGGCCTAATTATTTGAGATAGTTCTTGTTTAAAAAGCGCGAGCTCTTTTCCATCGTCAGTTTGTTCAATTTTGCTTAATTTACTGGCGATTATTGCCCCACTAAGTCATCCAAACCACCAAAACTGATTATGAAACAAATGTTTCCCAGCAATTTTCCTGTCCATGCAAGTTCTTCAATTCGGCGCCAGAAGGTGCAGGAAATGGCATTTTCGAGTTTCGATTTTTCAAAATAACTGGAAATTTTCACCACTGCTCAAAATAACTGGAAATTTTCCAACATGCAGGCTTTTTTTGCCTGGGAAGGTTTGCCAGTTGGCCATTGCAGTACTGCTAGTCTGACTGTACCCTGTTAAGGCCGATCAAACGAGAACGCAAGTCACCGCAAGTAAACTTGTTTTGACTTGCGTAGACTTGCGACGCGACCGATCAAACGATACGCAAGAAATTTTGGGCGATTTAGCCCGTGTGCTTTTCCAGTTTTTCGGTGTTTTTTTAAGCCATTTGGAACGAACGGTATTCTACTTTGGCGTTTCCCGCTTTTTTTAACAATCACAGAGATAAATAGAGCGCGAGCACAGAGGACTAGAGACCAGCCTAGCTTTATGTTACCATGGCAACTGGTCACGAAAAACTTGCTTGAACTTGCGGTTGGTGTTCAAACGTGTCGCAAGATGAAGTTTGAACCAGTTCAAATCATTCGCAAGCTAACGCAAGTCATCGCAAGTTGGTGGTCAAACGAGGCACAAGCAAGCGCAAGTGAAAACTTGCGATGACTAGCGTTCTCGTTTGATCGGACCTTTATAGCAATTACATCTTTGTCGTTTGCCAGGCTTTGCAATATTTTATTCAGTGTTTCGCTTTCAACCTTCCTGAATGACAGTTAACCTTCTTCACGGATGGTACCCGCATACCTACTGTATCTGCTGCATCATGCCCCGTTTATTCACGACAATTTTTCTGACGGACTATTTTTGCCCTCGTTCGTCCAGCTGGATCATCTGTCTCTGGTATAAATCGGACCAGTGCATTTTTAGGTTCTTGCCAACACACTCATTTACCCGAGTAGTAAAATTTATATATTTTTTCAGTGGATGGAGAAATCTACATTGCTCGTGGGGATGGCAAAGGATCAGATGGGATAAACACGTATGAAATGGTACATTTACGTCCACTGCCCAGCACAGATCCCTCACAACCAACATCGTACATCATTGAGCCCGTGCAATGTGCGGTCACCGGGTCAGCGACTTCCTATGTTCTGCACCAGACCTCTCAGGAACAGGGCACGAAATTGGTTAAGGTTCCTTCAAGTTCTGGCGCAGTACGGCAAGTAATACACACACATGATGATGGCAACACACAGGTCGGTTTATTTAATTTTATTAGTATATTTTAGGTTTATAAGTTGCCTTGCAAACAGACGCGATAGACCAAAGCAGCTGACGCATATTTATGCCTGTTGCCACCCAATTCACATTTTATCACAATAATTCACATGCCTAGTCACCGCTGTTCTGAAACATTTATGCATAGAATGAAGTTAACCAGGCATGTGAATTAGTATAGAGTAAATGAATTGGGTGGCAGGGGGCAAAAATAGTCTATGGAGAGGTATAAAGTCAATTACTCTCGATTTCAGCTTGCTTTTGAAAACTGACTTCGAATGTTTGTTTGTAATTTGGAAAGTTCATTCCAAAGTTCAGACTTTGTTTCAAAGTTGGTTTCCGATGTTCGATACAAATTAAGTTTGTCATGTTTACAAATTCAAACATTGTGATTGGCTAATGAAATAAGCTAGCCAATCAAGTCGCATAATACACAACCATCGTAACCTTTCGTGAGCTATCGGAAACCAACTTTCAAAGTAAAACTGAATGGCAGCTTCAAACTAACCTTGTATATACAGGCCTCGAAGCCTTCAAAACTTAGTGATATTCAAGACCATACTGGTCTTGCTTTTTCTTTTCCCAAATTAAATTCGAGACATGTTCCGACTAGAAAAAGAAACAACTTTGTCAAGTTTCAAACAAAACATGCAACAACTAAAAACTGACACAACACGACATAAACAGTGTCGCGGGCATAAATTTTTTAAACATTTTGCTCTGCTCGTGTCATTGTCGCCTTTTCCATAAGTCCTTTGTTGTTCACAGCAAAGTAACACGCGGGGAAATAGCATTATTACACAGCCTGTCATCGTTTCACCGCTGCCACCAAATGGCGATACAGTTGTGTTGGCTACAGATTCATTACCCAAGCATATTGAGAAAACAGCAGAGATCATATCACGGCCTGGTGAAGCGAACTTACCTGCAGACGAGGTGACTGATACATATATTGAAAAGGGTGCCACTGATATCTTGCAACAGGATCAACAACTGGAGTGCATTTCTGAAGAAGAGATCTCAACCACACTTCACGAAGGTATGATACTCTTGTATCTTTTGTTTGATGTAATACATAATGTTACTTTTAATATCAGGACACGAGGGCTCTTGGCTGATCTCACCACCACTAGAGGTCGTAGCTTAGCAAGTTACTCTGATGTCTCTCGGCCTCGCGAACAGGTCGTTCGGGAATGACAATTTATAAAATTATAGCAAATGTAGAACATGAACTGAAGTTCTAGCCAAAGACGTGTGTTCAAGAATCTGAATGTTAAATTACTTTACATTAAGAGTGCAGTATCAAAATCAAATGTATAAATTATTTTTAACAGGGTACGTAGCGGTCTTTTGAAATCATTGAAAGTCTTTAAATTTGATTTCAGGTCATTAAGATCTTTGAAAAGTCTTTGAATTGTGTAAAAAAGCGAAGACAGTCTTTAAATTCTTTCGTGCATGCGTAACTGAGTATTTGATTTATATGATTCCCTAGCTAATAAAATAGATTGATTGCAGGAAGATTTTCACAAATATCGAAGAGAAGACGCTTTTTAGGTTGTGATTTGACGGGACTAGTTAGCGGGTAAACATAGTGCTAACAATCGATTGCTCTCAAATGCCTTTGAAAAGTCTTTGAAAATATGGCAGAAAAAGTCTTTGATTTTTTTTGGTCTTTGAGACTACGAACCCTAAATAGCGTTTTAACAGACAGAATCTATAATGTATAACATGTAAACAATGCAACATGAAGTAGTTTCGACCAAACTGTCTTATCTTCTTTGAAGCAGAGGGAGAAGCCATACTTTTTGGTCCTGTTTATCTGAGTAAGTTTCAGGCGTGTTGTAACCAAGCGTACGCAATACATCTGTATTGTAATGGCACTACCTTGACACTATTTTATCCCTGTTGGCCCGTGTTATTGATGAGCCGGTGGAGAAACTGACATTCATTATATTTTTACAGTAAAGCACTTCTTGTTGCATGGTTTGTTTATCGTTACAGTATTTAAACAGAGATCAACACTTTTGAATGCATAGCTTGTCCCCTTCGCTTTCTTTAGAAAACGAATCTAACGGAGAAATTCAGAATGCCGCTGAACACAACGATAGAAGCCACGAACCGCCCCATGATGTACTAGCATATGAGCACAGCACGCCTGGGGAGCCAACATCTCCTACTGTGACCCAGTCCCTTGACATCAATTTTTCCACCACGAACAACGCTATATACTCCCATTCACTCGTACCCAGTTTAGTCTCGAATACTCGTCCCGCGCGGATAATCACGAATGAGGTCATGATCCCGCAACCTACACTGCCCGAACATATTCTGCAAACGCAGGGCGACGAGCCCGCGTTTTTAGCAGATTCAGCCATAGTGGTGTCCAGTCCGCTGGGAGAGGTGACCGTTGCAAATAGTGTCAGCGGTATATCGTCGGAGAGTTTAATCATAGAGAATGAAATTACGTATTTTAAATAACGTCGAAGGGCAATTTGATTGGTCGCTTAGGTAATAATGAACTGTAACTCTATAGACCGTAACTGTATTTTGAAAAATAAAATATTCTATGAAAACTTTTGGTGCTTTGTTGTACATCTGCACACTTTATGCTGTTCAGAGCAGCAGATTGTGGTCAAATCCGAAAATATACATCTCTCGATTCTATCTATTCCCCACCAAATACAATACATTATATTCGGGCCGATGCACGTTAATGATATTTGAAAAATACGTGGCAAACGTCATCTGGTGACAATGACTGAAAATATTCGTCATTAACATTCAGCAATACCTAAAATCGGCCCGACAAGGAAATAATATGGAAATATATTTCCATAGTATTGCCACCCGTTCTATATCGAGCGAGATGCCACTAGCATAATTGCATCTTATCCTCGCGTGCTGACACTTCGTACGTGCGTGTCACAGAACGTCACCAAGTTTACAGCCCACGAAAGCTTATCAAGTATGGGAAGCCTCTAAAGATGTTTTTTGACAATGTTTGTCATCACATGACGTACATATCTACGCAGGCGATTAATGTCAACTGCGGTTAGCAGTAATTTCGCTAAACGTCAATCATAAGGCCGGTCTCTTACAAAACGTCTTCAAAAAGCTTCCTATAGACCACTTTCATAATTCAGATGAGTTTAAATATTCTTTTATGTGCATCTTAATAAGCCTCATTGACCCTCGTTCAGGTTAATAAATTCTATTCAATTTCAGTCACAGAAACGAGGCTGATAAGGCTTATTAAGATGCCCATAAAAGAATATTTAAACTCATCTGAATTATTAAAGTGGTCTACAGTATATCCAGTCAGGCCCAGTTAATTCCATAACAATATGTGTTTCAGAATGTCACTGAACGAAATAGAATGGTTGGGTGTCTCTATGTTACTGGGTTACTGTGTCATCATGGGAATTGATTTTTGGAATGAGTTGCACTCGAAACTAACTTAAGCCTTGGTCAAACGAGAATGAGAGTTGGCAAGCGAGAGTTTGCATGAGATTTTCATCAACTCTCATGCCCCGGTCAAACGAGAACAAGAGTTGCATGAGAGTTGACTGGATATTACCACGCGTAGCAAGATCTCTCATCAACTCTCATGCCCCGGTCAAACGAGAACAAGAGTTGCATGAGAGTTGACTGGATATTACCACGCGTAGCAAGATCTCTCATCAACTCTCATGCCCCGGTCAAACGAGAACAAGAGTTGCATGAGAGTTGACGAGATATTACCGCGCGTACCGGTCGAACGATTGAAAACTCTCATCAACTCTCTCAAAACTTATGTTCGTATACAGGGTCAATACAATAGTGAACCTTTTGAAATTGAACTTCATATTTGCATTTTCTTTCAAATAATCTATTGTACCCTATTGTATTTAATTTCAAAGGGTTCACTTTTTTATGATACACCCTGTAGACTGTCCTCTATTAACTATGTATAGACTAAGGGCGCCACGACAGGTGATTTAAGAAAACTTCATTAACTGAGAGTTTTAATCACCAAATATAGTCAAGTACTTGACTAAAAATAATCTAGTACTTAAACTATAGTACGCAATTGTACAGTCATGCACGACTGTTTTACATATCCTCGCATGCAACACATTTGGCTCCCTGGTTGCTCCCTATACTGTGGTCTTTATTAACTATACGTGCATTGAATGGCTATTGCCTTCATACAGAATTTTAGTGTGTAGTGATAACCAATTTGTGCAGTGATAAAGTGAGTTTGCGGTGACAAACAGTTAAAATGTGCAGGGTAATATTTGAAAATATTCAATCTATGGATTGTAGAAACTTTCAGTATTTTGGTTTGACACTTTTCCATTTCAGTTTATTCAGTTGTAGACTATTTTTATTTTTCCTTGGGCGTACCAGTCCCCGGACTGGCAGACTCCCTATTGCTTATGGAACGTGTAGTGACAAAAATATTATAAAATTAGGTATGATTGCCTTTGTTGGTCTCGTTATCACTGTTTAACACATACATTTCTATGGTAAAAATTTCACAAAAATACTTAGCTTTATTAAAAATTCACATCTTCTTTAGACGTCTAAAAGCTTTATAGATATCTATCAGTTCTAAACTGTTATTCCTACTGTCCAGTAAGGGCTTTCCCTTTATTGGTCCACTGCTAGTACAGGTGGAAACCTAGACTATGCTAACTTTTCTACAGGCTGTCTCAAAAAACCCGCTACCCTTAGAAATTAGAGGCTTTAATAGAAAAAGCCTCGATTTTGTACACTTGGGAATTTAAAATTGCTTATTTGCTTCTAATTGCATGCAAATATGCCAGACAAAGCGAAATTTCTAAAGCCTCTAATTTCTAAGGGTAGCGGTTTTTTTAGACACCCTGTATGATAGTATTGGATAGCTCAATCAGTTTTAACTGTTCTCATATGTGACAAGGCGAAAAACAACAGCATATTGCAGAAATCTTCGTTTTACCATTATCGTTAGATGGTAAACTTGATGGTAGAACTAGAATCGTTTCTTCGATAAACCGAAAGCTTTGTAATGTAGGGCCTGCGTGTTTGATCACTTTTCATGTATTGAAATAATTATGTCAGCACTCATCATGTATGATGGGAAATATAGAAACTACTAACTTCCAGACGAAGGGTCTTCGCCGCTCGAAACGTCGAAGCATTTTCTATATTTTTCATGTAATTCCATCCTTGGACAAACTTCTTGACTATTTTCAACCATGATAGCAGGCTATATTGATTGCTACGTGTTTAGTTAGGTCAAAGGTCTTGTCCTTTATTGCTTTTGAATATTTCAAATTTCTTCCCATTTTGAAGATCAAGTTTGTTTTGGAATACCAGGAAATCAGTGAGATAATTTTTCATTCATATGTATTTCACTGCTAAAGCCCGTTTTCCACTTGGCGGATTTGTTTGCGCGAAGCTCTTTTTCCCTTGTCGCCATCGCGTTCGCTGACGTGATAAGCTATAGCTAGATGATAACATTAATGACATCTCTAGCTTATACCATATAGATTTTTATAAAAATTTTAGATATTATTTGTATTTATTAAAAGTGGTAACTTAAACACTGTAATGGGCATTGAAAAGCCCTTTTGAGAATTGGTCAATAAAGTATGTATGTATGTATATAGAGAGTATATTTTTTGAACATTGAAATCAATAGTAGGGTAAAACCTTTCAGCATTACAATAAATATACTGTTTTGAAATGGTTGTATCACTGCAGAAAACTTTTAACTTTGTCTCTGACGAAAGACATTCCAGCCACCGTCAGTTCTTGACTATTTTAGATACAGTACTACACTGCAGGAGTCGTTTACATTAAAAGTCAGTTTTTGCACCGGCGACGGTCTGACGTCAATGTATGCCACAACGTCAAAGTCATTATATCCGGTACGTGACCCAGCTGAATGTACGTTAATCCATAATTGATATAAACAAACAGGTTCATCTCCTGTGGTGACGTGTTATATAAGAGGTGGTTGCTTCAACGCCTTCGAGTAATCGAGTTTTCAAGGAGTTGAGAAGTAATAGTTCCAGTCACGAAATGTAAGTTGTACATTTTAAAGCTTAAATTAATATACTATGATTATGTATAATGTTAGCCTTATATAATTATATATACTATAGTCTATAGAGACTATAGATTGAGTCGTCTGAATGAACTTGGACAAAGAAAAAATAATTCCTCTGGTTCTGTGCATAAATGCGGCAAACGATGGGATCATTTGTCAAAACTGACTATCGGACGAACTTAAGTATTTCGTCTTGATGGATAGACGAATTATCACTGTATGAGAGAAATGTCACATTCGTTCCCAGGGATTGCCGGCAGTATAGATCGATTGCGCTGTTCTATAGTTGGTTCTTCTGCAGTTATTCACTGGTGTTTTCTGCAAGATGAATGACCCATAAATACGGTATTGCTATAGGAATATTAGTCTATGAGAAACTACAATAACGGACTGATTACATGCTCGATAAATTGCGAATCAGCTCTGCTGCTGATTATATAAAATACATCTATCGTGCAAAGAAATGCTATAAATGCAAGTAAACCATAACTCATAAGACGATAAGTACAACATATATAATCCTTCCCTATATATGTTTTCTTTGCGGATCCTATCCCCTTACAAATACCCTTATAGTCCAAACTGTTAGCAATTTTTGCATATTAAACATCACCAGTTACTGCGTTGAGTCCGTCTCGTTTAGTTGGATCATATTTTGATGTATTGAAACGATGTTCGACAGAATTGCGTTGATTTGAATACAGAAACATTAGCAACAGCGGAAAGACAACAACAGAAATTAAACACAATAAATGTTATATGTGGTTGAAAAGTAGCGATTTCAATAAAGTTTTAGATACTTTCAACATTGCGTGACTTTTCTGTTTATACAGAGCCAGAGGGTTTTGTGTAAGACCAATGGAGCATGGAATATTTTTATCTTGAGAGGAGTCTACCCTTCAACAAAAACTGTCTGTTACTGTATTAGTCTATTTGTAGTAGACATTTAAAACCATAGCCAGGCACTGGTCATATAACTAATGAGTCATTAGAACTTATTTCACAGCAACAGGGCTTTTATATCGATTTAAGTCATTTAACCCTAACCAATGACCCCGGTGCCTGTCTGTGAGTATAAACTAATTTCTGGTTATCCTGTTCTCTAGTGATCATTCTCTGCCTTCGTTTGAGCAAAAATGGAACGTCTAGAGGTATTTAGATTGGGTTTACTCGCTTTTATAGATAATATCGTATATTCAAAGTAAAAACCAGCCCTTCATGTTATATATAATCGTAAGGTTGACTCAAGACGGATTTCAACAAGCACACTCAGCGAACCCGTCGCTCTACTCAGCGAACCCCGTCGCTCTACTCAGCGAACCCCGTCGCTCTACTCAGCGAACCCCGTCGCTCCACTCTCCTCCGCAGAGGCTGTGAGCTATTAAAAATAATTAGTCGTTTTTAATAGTGAGGTCTCGAGTATTTCCATTAGTCTTACACGAAGTTTTCAGGGAAATGTGAGCGCGCGGGGAAAGTTTCCTCATTCCCTTCATTCTTTGCGCTCCCCCACCCTCGTCAAAACTTCGTGTAAGACTAATGAAATTGCTCGAGAACTCACTATTAAGAACGACTAATTATTTTTAATAGCTCACAGCCTCTGCGGAGGAGAGTGCCGTCGCTCTATTGTGATTTGTTAATTGACCTATAGAATCAAATTTGGAGAGCACAATTTCAAATCCATTTCTATAACTGCAATAATAACACGGTGTTTGGTTTTTCTATATCAATATATAGTATCATATTGCCCTGATGATGATCATGAACTCACATTTTTTGTCTTTAATACTCTTTAAACGCTTTAAACATACAGGGTGTATCAAAAAAAACGCAACCTCGGAATTTCCCAAGAAATCCACTTTGTTCTTAAGAACAAAAGATTTTAGGCCCCTGGGGAATTTAAAATAGTAATACGACCTATTAGTAATTCGACAGTTATGCTCCTGGAATACGATTAGAAGCTATTTTAAATTCCCAGGGGCCTAAAATCTTTTGTTCTTAAGAACAAAGTGGATTTCTTGGGAAATTCCTTTAGAAATCGGTCCCATTGTTATAATTTGAATGGTTGAGCCCTACCGAGCGCACTGACGCGTTGAATATTGGCAGGGTGCGTATATTAAAAGCAGACTTTTAGAAATTAAAATATTATTCATATCATATGCGCCCATGGGTATTTAAAATTTTAATAACTACACAAAATGTTAACTTACCATGCAGGAATTATTTTTTTCGATCAGTTAAAATAAAATGGTTCAACTGACCACAGAACAACGAGTCTTTATTGTGGTAACTTACACACAAACTCAAAGCATAGCCACAGTACAGAACGCTTTCAGAGAAAGGTTTCCCGATCGGAACCCGCCTGTGAAAAGCACATGGGTTTGACATCATACTTAGGCATACAAATTATAACAATAGGACCGATTTCTAAAGGTCTCCTTTTTTTTATACACCCTGTACAGGGTGTATCAAAAAAACTGCAAATACCATAATTTGTATGCACGAGATCATACATTAGAATTTCAATGGCTGTGCAAATAATTACGCTTCTGGGATTTTCCCAGGGGTATCAAAACAAGCACACAAAGTGAATTTTAATTCACTTTGTGTGCTTTATATTTTGATAGTACTGCACGTGGAAACGTATTTTCAAATCCCAGAAGCGTAATTATTTGCACAGCCATTGAAATTCTAATGTATGATCTCGTGCATACAAATTATGGTATTTGCAGTTTTTTTGATACACCCTGTATATTGGCGTTGCAAAGGCCTGTTCACACGATTAGATTTGTCGGACACAATACGGCAACAACTACACTTTTCGTCAGGTATGAGCCAGTAGCCTTACTCTTGTCAGCTAATCCAGTAAATCACATACGTCAAGAAGAGAAGCGGACAAAGAAAAGATTCTTTGTCTGATAAATCGCCTGCATTTTGAGGGTACTTTGCGGTAGAATGCAACACATAGATTCTTCCCCGACGAAATGCGAATTTTTCCCCGAAGGTGGCTACAACCCATGAAAGTGGTGCTGTGGTACGCCAAACCAATTCCCTAAATGTCTTTCGCTTTGGCTGCAGTAAGTTCCTTGCAAAACATCAATAGCTTTTATAGAAACACGACACCCATCTAAAGCAGGCTTTTTGTTATTACTATAATATTGAGATGTATATCGAATAGAGAGAGTAATATAGTCATATAATTATATGGTATTTGTAATTTGTATATAGTCTTTTATTATCTACAATACAATGAACGCGTGGTGCCAGTGTAGGTAGAGTCTAACGAAGAGTTCGGCGGTGGAGTAGGATACAACTAGCTGAAAAATACAATAAGAACTTCGACCTTTCGAGCGAAGGCCCCTCGTCGCGCGAAGGCCCCTCGTCGCGCGAAGGCCCCTCGTCGCGCGAAGGCCCCTCGTCGCGCGAAGGCCCCTCGTCGCGCGAAGGCCCCTCGTCGCGCGAAGGCCCCTCGTCGCGCGAAGGCCCCTCGTCGCGCGAAGGCCCTCGTCGCGCGAAGGCCCTCGTCGCGCGAAGGCCTCGTCGCGCGAAGGCCCTCGTCGCGCGAAGGCCCTCGTCGCGCGAAGGCCCTCGTCGCGCGAAGGCCCTCGTCGCGCGAAGGCCCTCGTCGCGCGAAGGCCCCTCGTCGCGCGAAGGCCCCTCGTCGCGCGAAGGCCCCTCGTCGCGCGAAGGCCCCTCGTCGCGCGAAGGCCCCTCGTCGCGCGAAGGCCCCTCGTCGCGCGAAGGCCCCTCGTCGCGCGAAGGCCCCTCGTCGCGCGAAGGCCCCTCGTCGCGCGAAGGCCCCTCGTCGCGCGAAGGCCCCTCGTCGCGCGAAGGCCCCTCGTCGCGCGAAGGCCCCTCGTCGCGCGAAGGCCCCTCGCTACTAACTTCCAGACGAAAGGCCTTCGTTCGAAACGTTGAAGTTCTTATTGTATTTTTCAGGTAGTTGTATCCTACTCCACCGCCGAATCGTCTTTATACAATACAATGTTTCTTCGTTTTCCAATAGATAAAACAAGAAAGAGTGAAAGTATTGACAGTGACAGTTGTCAAAGCAACTGGTGTCGCTGTTGGTGGCTTCTTTGGAAACTGTAAGTTTAATGCATTCTTTATACAGAAAAAAATTAACAAACTAAAACTAAACTAACATTATTACCTCCGCGAGGGGATTATGTATTTATGTTCTCTCGTAGGTTTGTGTGTATGCGTTTGTCTGCGAGCTCGATAACTAAAAAAATATCAAACATTTTAATACGAAAATTTTTTAAGCTAACGGCCATAGGCCAAGGACAAATCGATTAAATTTTGGCTCAATTTGGATGAAAATTGGACGAGAAATTTACAAAAGTTTGTCTTGCTTTCACCGGCTCAAAAAGAACTGAGTACGTAACGTAATCAGTGCATGTATAATTTATGCATGAAACTTGAATTAATTTGCTGGCGGAAGGTATGCAGTCTCCGAGTACTCTCTAGTTTACATTAGATCGTTCTATCAGCTCTAGTATAAGTTCCTACTGTAGGTTTGAGGGTATTTTTACTTAGATGGGTGACTATTCCCTGCACAGACTTAATGTGCTTTAAAAACTCGACATCTGCCCTGACTTGTATTTAAATTCGCACGTGTGGTACTAATTTTCCATCAGTCTTAAATCCGCGCGATTTAATTTCGCGCACCCTAAATACGATATTTTCGCACACCTTGAAACGGTACAAAAATTGGAAATCACACTTAAATTATCTTTTCCGTGTTAAAATGACATTAGGATAATTAAAATCCTGCCTGAACCGAAAAATCCCAAGAGAAAGATAAGCAGAGCAGTTCAATTTCTTCATGTAGCTGTAACAATGTAATGGTGAATAAATAATGTCCTATAGAATAATTTCAAATTAATTTGCTTCTGTAACTTTCACTATTTTGTATTACGATGGCAAACGTTTACACGCGGATTATTTTTCGTTCAGTTTTAATTTCACGCACCTATTGTCTGCGCGAATTTCCTATACAAATACCTCTTTTCTCTCACAATAACTCTTCAATTTATACCGACAGCCGATGACATAAACTTTAACACTCTGACTCAGTTTTAATTTGAATTTCAGGGGAAACACCAGACCCGTATGTGATGCTCAGGGTTCGCTCCAGTCCTAATGCGAAACAAAAAACCACGACCAAAGGAGATAACGTCAATCCTGTTTGGAATGAAACTTTTACATTTTATTTAAATCCTGACAAGAAAAACATCCTGGGTATGAATATTTTAATTGTCAAGTTAAATGCAATAAGCGATGAAGCGGATTATGTTGTTCGGTGCATTGGTCTACAGCACAGTGATACCCGTCGCGCGCATTAGTTAGTCGTGGTGGGCAAGAAGAAAGAGAGAGTTTAACTTAAATCATAGTATGTCCGCATGTACCATAGCCTGCTCGCAGCCTGAATTTGTAGGTAACGAAATTTCGGGCTGCGAGCAGGCTACAAGCACCAAGGCGGATGCACCTACAGCGAATGTTCAAAAGACTGTTCACACTCTGTCGTGATGCCCCCAACGAAAGCTGGATTTCTGGAAAGAATTGCGAACCTGGTCTGAATACTAAATCATCCATTACTGACCTCCAGTTCCGAACGTTGTTATGTATCTTACTTTGTAATATTAGTGTGATATATTAGCTATTTTATGTAAATATATTTAATAATCTACTAATAGAGGATTAGAGGGCCAGTGGGACGAATACTGTTACCAGTAACAATGTAGAAATTTATCTTTTACAAATACCGTTAATCCTTGTTGGAACGTTCGTTCTTTTCATTGATCCGTTCGTTCATCCAGGTTCGCTCACCGCGAGCGGTTAGAGCTACCGTAATGGGAATCAGGTAGGGGGGGGGTGCTGTTGAGCGGGCGATCTAGTGCATCATCAATGAGGACCCTCCGGCAGGGTCAAAGGGCTGAGCTTGTCAGAAAAGTTTTGAGATATAGGATTGCCTAGATAGTCAAAGAGCCCAATTGCCCGATAGTTTTTTGTTTGATAAATGCCCTGCCAAATCCTAAACTTGGATTCGATATGGAAATTGGCACCACCCCCTGCATCCCCCTTGACCAAGGATAGGAGGGGTGTACACCCCCCAGTAAATCCCTCCCTGCAGTAATTACAACCAGACATAGACATATTGCAATTTTCATTTTTCCCCTGCAGAGCTGATTATGATGGATGAAGATTTTGGATTTGATGACACAGTAGGAAACAAGGAAGTAGATATTGATGGTTTACTTGTAAACGAAAAAATGACTGCGAAAATTGGTTTTAACGAGGTAAAAGCATACGGCCTGCGATGGTGGTAGATAAAGCTCCGGGAGCCCGGGTGGCAGATTGTCAAAGATCTCCGAGCGTTAGTTAGCTATGGTTAATGTCTAAGGGTTAGTTTTTAGCGAGGGAGGAAAACCGGAGTAGCCGGAGAAAAACCCTCGAAGCAGAGGGAAGTTACCCAACCTAAGTAAATCCCTGCCCTCGACCTGCTGTATAGCGGAAATAACTCAGAGCAGGGCGCTAACCGCATCTGCCACCCGTGCTTCCCTTAAGCGTTAGCATTAAGTTAAGCCTGCTACCGAAGATCGAGGGAAGGGTGGTAGTGGGCATCCGTCTGTCTCGAAAGACTATGGAGTTACGCGTCTGGATGGTAATTATGGTTTTGGCACAGCGTCTCGAGTGTGGCTTGAAAAGCCAATACGTGAGTGACAGTCCTTTCTGCACTGCGCGCAGATGAAGTCTGATGGCGGTCTGCTTGGCTTTGGGGCCTTCCTGTTGGTCATTTTCCCTGTGTCAATTATCCGTAGAGGAGGTCTTTAGGAATGCGACCATCGTCCATGCGCATTACAGGGGTATTAGAGCATAGATGCGTGACTACCTTGCTCTAACTTGGTGTGCTTGAAAACTCATGTAAGTAGAGTTGTGGTTGATTTTCTCCTGTGCTTTGAGGGTTGTTCTCCGGATACTTGGGTATTACTCCCTCACCAAGAACTAGCCCTTCCACCTTAGCTGTGCTCTTTGATCAGACATCGGTCGTATGGTGACTGCCGCAGGGACTCTAGTAAGCCTTTTACTCAGTCTCATTTGAGCTGCGTCCGTTGCAACTTGGCTCTCAGCTGCAAGGAAAGATAAGTAGTACCCCCAATTTAAATATGTCAAATCTTTTGTAGAAAACAACCCTGGAAATATCATTGCTTGTCACGAGCGAGTAAGTACTCACTGTACTGTTTAGTTGTAACCAGGGATGGATTTACTCGTTCCATCCCTGGTTAAAACTCCTTTAAAGCTCCGGTCGATATTCCATTTGCTATCGGATGCCGATGTATATAATGGACATCTATATATTCAATTCTTCTAGTGATACCAAAGAGTTGAGATTTAGTTATGATATTTGTGACGAAGAAAAAGACTTCCTGAAGAAAAGAAAGGAAATATTGATGAAAAAATTTTCAAAGATTGGTCTGGGAGAAAAAACACCAAAGTCAAAAAACGAGGTAAATAAATATCATACTCCTGTAATAGAATCTGTTATAAATTCCTGGTCGGTTTGAAACTTAATTTGAATGGCGATAAATATAATTGTTCTTTTTGTTTTGTGAAAAGCACCCTCACTTAATAGAAGAGCTTACCAAACACCGCCAGTTTTCTCCGGGTACTCCTTCCAGTTAGTTTAGTGTATAACTTTCGAATAATACTTATGACAGTTATGTGTATGTCCAATACCTAGGTGCCAGTGATTGCTATCATGGGATCAGGAGGAGGATATAGAGCAGCCTGTGGATTATCAGGGGCAATGGTTTCACTTCAAGAATCCGGGATCTTAGACTGTGCTACATATGTAGCTGGACTGTCTGGATCTTCATGGTATGTATACTGTGGCTTGTTCACCTTCGAGCAACATGACTATAGAGAACAATGTCTCCGCCACAACGTTTCCTAGTTTACACAGTGAATTATAATCATATTTCGCGCTATCCACCGTATCTCTCTTCTTCGGTCTCATTGACTCAGAACATTAGGAAGCTTTCTGGGAGTTTTCTGCATTTCATTCTGTCATATTAACTTAAAACTTTCAAACTCCGCTCCACAGTCTACAGGATACGTTTTGATATGCCCAGGCCATCCATGACGAAAACGATGGATGCAACTTACATTTAGTTATCTCAAAACGTTTAAATCTTATTCTCGGATGCAAAATAATTTAATTACAAGGCGTGCACGTTCTTTCGCACGCCATCCCCAGAATAGCCTGCCCATGGTAGGATATAAGGCCTTGTTTGTCCATTTCTGCTACTTTATGTTTTTTTCTCCAGGTACATATCCTCTCTGTACACGCGTGAAGGTTGGCCAGATGATATCACGTGTCAAGAAATGGCGGATGATCTCAAGAAGAGATTTAATACTAATTTACTAAGTCATTTTCATTACGACTTTAAACGTCGTTTGGATGAGAAAGCAAAAGGCGGTCAACCTGTCAGGTTTACAGATTTCTTTGGGATGGCTATTGGAGATGCATTGCTACCAGTAAGGAAATGATTAAATTGTAAATATGATCTTATGCGTCTTTCCTTGCGATGCAACCAAAATTCTTTGCAAGTATCTTGATAGAAAAATATAATAAATACTCGCAAAGCATTCTGGTACTAGTAATCACACACCACAAGGAGACGTCATTATGCGTAAGATCCATTCTTATTGGATAAGGGCAGTGTAATTTTATTGAAATATACTGCCAAAAATACAATTCGGTGAAAGAAAACGTTTCGTCTTGTTTAATTGCCTATGCAACGTAATTCCACCCCAACCAATGTCTCTTTGGTGCCAACTCCAGTAAAAATTAATGACATAGGAGCTTGGGGTTAGGTTTAGGATAAGGTTTAGAATCAGATTAGGATGACGGATAGTATAATAGGGTTATGATCAGGATTAGGGTAAAATAAGTTATGATCATGGCTACAAATTAGGGGTGAGGAATAGGATTAATAAGAGTTAGAATTAGGAGTCATTGTAAGAATTTGGACGGGACGATTAAGAAATTATTTATTTAAATTGTGTTTGTTAGATTGCATTACATTGCATTAACACGACATTTCTGGGGTATTTTTCAGAATCAAGAATCAAAACTGAGTTTCCAAGATATTAAAATTAAGTACGGTGAAGTGCCACTGCCAGTTACCACCGGCATTCGTGTCCGTAAAGATATCCCAGCCGGAGCATTTAGTGGTATGTCGATTGTATTTTGTTGTCTATTTCTACAATGATTCCAGGAAATAAATTTCTATTTCCGTAACAATGTTCTCGATGGTGTTGAAACTGGAAAAATCTGAGGAAAAATCTGAGGAACTATTCTCCAAAAATGCAACACGTCTTTATTCTTTTTGTAGACACTTGTAAATCAAATAATAAAATATCTATTCTATTAACACAGGCACATTTTTGTCCATATTTCTTTAGAATGGGTGGAGTTTACACCACACGAGTACGGCACGGCCAAATATGGTGTGTTTGGAAAGTCCGGAGATTTTGGTGGAAAATATTATAAAGGTCGTTTAGTGAAGAAATATAACGAGTCTCCATTGCATTATTTACAAGGTTAGTTAAATTTCCTTCATAGTCTCGGCCAATCGGTCGGTCGATCTGTCCATCTGTCGGTGAGACAGACAGTCAGTAGGTGATCTTTCTTAGCTTATAAGGTTTAAAAAGGTTGTGAATTCCACTGGATAGACTGCTGCTTGGTTCATTAATTGTAATTATACCTATGCCAGGAGGCTATGTTTTCACCTGGGGGTGTTTGTGTTTGTGTTTGCGTTTGCGTTTGCGTTTGCGTTTGCGTTTGCGTTTGCGTTTGCGTTTGCGTTTGCGTTTGCGTTTGTATGTTTGTTTGTGAGCGCGATAACTCAAAGAATATCAAACATGGCGATAGGCCAAGGACAAGATTCAAGTTTACAAAAGTTTGTCTTGCTTTCACGGACTAAAAAGGAACTGCATGCGTAATTAGTGCATGTATAATTTATGCATGAATATTTTACTTAATTTTCTGGCGGAGGTATGCGGTCTTTGAGCGCCCCCTGGTTGTCATTGTGACGTTTTTGGTAAGCATGCAGGTAATTGTTTTCTGATATGCATATTGTTGTGTTTTCTACAGGTATTTGGGGAAGTGCTTTTAGTATCATTTTGGATTCCCTGAGCTCAAAGGACAAGAAAACTGAAGAACAGAGACAAGAAGAACTCGGTAAAAATATTTACTGTAGCTTTAGATAAGCTATTCGAAGCCAGTGACAGGCTCTTGAAAGTAGATAATGAGAAGTTCAATGCGTGATTCCAGTGTAGGACGAGCGATTGAGGGTTTGTAGGCATCAAACTACCTGAAAAATATGTATGGACCTGTTATTCATTATTCCGCTTCCACCCTCGATTAGTCGCTGACGAAGAAACCTTCGCTCGAAACTTCGAAGTTCTTGTTATACAGTAAAAATAATGATGAATATTTGAGTTTAAAAAATGAATGAATAATTCGAAAAATAGACGAATAATGAATAATCTGGAAATATTTACAATGAATAATGATGAGTCCCCCCCCCGGCGCCCCCTCACTCCTACTAAATCCATCACTGAATTATTTCACTCCGTGTAATTTCCACAGTGAGTGCCGTGCTGAAAGACGCAGAACGTGTTAAAACTGAAGAACATGACAGTGAGGATGAAGAAATACCTGAAGATGAAATTCCAAGTACGTCATCTTCATGTTTTTCAACTCTAATTCAGAGCCATCACCTGAGGAGTATATGGTACCATATATTCATAGTAAAAGTTTTATTGCAATAAAATTTTCACTCTTTATGATTCTTTGTACAATTTGGTTATCTTGCTTCCAACTCAATGCATAATTATGAACAATATCTTAGATTACCGAAATCAAAGAATCACTTGATACTCATTCGTCCTTTTTCATCTTTCGAATTTCTTATGCATGTTAATCAATGATGATATATTTATATATATAGTGTTCTGTTATTTGTATTTTTGTAATGTCTTATTATGCGCCATATGTATAGCGTTTTCTCTTGTCTGACCACGTCCCTCATGGAAACTCGCTTGTAGTTGTTAAGGCTAGCGTCAATGCTTACTGTAAATATAGTTTTTATAACGCCCGTTTACACTACACTCAATATTCGACGCAGCACGGATAAGAATGTTCCCGTGCCAAATTCACCCGTGCTAGGACTAACCTATTTATAAGGTTGTCCTAGCACAAGCAAAAATGGTACGGGTAACATTTGCAATTCCGATTGCAAGGAGTGCATGCATCAGATTGCTAGTCTGAGTACAAGGCAAAGTTGAAGAAGGATGGAAGTCAGAGCAATAATTTACGTGTGATAGTGAACAACAGTAACTCTTTTCAAACACTATGTAATTTATGTAAACTTATTTTCACAGGTCAAAACTGGGTGACTGAGATGTTGAACCCATTGAATATATTTTCATCTCGCAAAGGAAAAGCTGCTGAATGCTTCAACTTCTGTCGTGGACTGAAGTTTAAGGGGCAAAAAGGTATAAACATTTATTTATTTGTTTGTTTTCGCCATTTACATATATGGTCGTATAGGTGGCAATATAGAGGATTATATATTCCAGGGCAAATAATACATTCTATCGGTACAAATGCGTTTCTTTGCGGTGAAAGGGAAGGAGGCAGGGCTTAGAAGAGAGAAGAGTTACATGTAATAATGTAATACATTTGAACATTTCGTCTTGTAAAAGGGGGATCTTGTTAAAGAAGGGGTATATTTAAAAGGGGAGCTTAATAGAAGATTTCGCGGTAGTTAAAAATTTAAAATTTATTTCAGACGCAGAATACGATCATGCTACTGGCAAGGACAAGACGATATGTGTTGTGGACAGCGGAATTGCGTTCAACTCTCCATTCCCTGCCATACTGAGGCCTGAAAGAAAGGTTGAACTGATTTTGTCATTTGATTTCAGTCAAAGAGATGGTGGTGATAATGAATTGCCTTTTAAAGTAAGTTGATTGAACATTCATTGTTATTCGTCACATCTTCGAAGCTATCGAGTCAACGGGGATTGAAAGCGAGTTTTGTCGAAATTTAATTTCACGAAATATTTTCGTGACGCGTTAACGCTGAACCAGAGAATCATTCATCAGCCATACCGCCACTCTGCGGTAGAGAACAGGGAACTCATACCTTCGGGATGGCTACCAATTCTCGCTGGCTTGATAACTCAACGGGTATAGCGGGGTCTATTAACCTAAAGCACGGAAAGCATGGGTTGCAGGTGAGGCTTTCCGTCCACCTCAGAGTGGTAAACACAATAATTGTGACTAAACCAATTTCTGTATAATTCATAGGAACTTATGAAAGCTGAACAGTGGGCAAAGGATTTTGATCATCCCTTCCCACAAATCAAAGGGAACCCAATTACTGAAGATCCCAACATCCGTGAATGTTATGTATTTGAAAACAAAGATGACGTCACATGTCCCATTATTCTGCATTTCCCAATTGTGAATAAAACATTCAGGGAATATCTTAAGCCAGGTGAGTGAAACACTTCATTTCGTAATGAACTTTTGAACTTTGCGACGAATTTGAGAAGTTCGGAACATTTTAAGGTGGAGTAATACGAGCAACAAAATTGCCGCAACTTGCAAGAAAAACTGATTTCAATGCATGTTAATTGAAAATGTTTACGAATGTTGTCTCATGCTTTGTAACTTATGTGTGAACATTTTTAATTAACATGCGCTGAAATCAGCTTTTGTTGCAAGTTGCAGCAATTTTGTTGCTCGTATTACAGCGCCTTTAGTGAAGAGTTCGTTGAAATCGACTAAATCATAGGTGATCAGGCGTTCATGGTCGAAAAACTGTTGTTACAGCTAAGTTAGGGACTTGTCAGAAATTACCAGGGGGGAGGGGATGTTGGAGAAAGGGGGAGGGTCTTAATTTTTGCCATCAAAAAATTTAAGCCATCATTTTCATAGGGGAGGATTTTGCGCAGCAGGAAAGGGGAGGGGTCATGAATTTTTTTGGCCACGGCCAAGGGGAGGGTCACGATATTTCATGCTCGTCCTTGCTGGGGGGTCACAGTTTTTCAACTTATTTTTTCAAGTCTCCCCCCTGGTAATTTTTGACAAGTCCCTTACTTAGTTAATCTGGTATCATTTGCAGGTTTTTAGAAATTTTTGGGGGGAGGGAATTGGGGTTGACCCCCCCTCCCTCCCTCCCCCCTCTAGTGTCCGCCACTGATTTCATATGATTAATTTTTATTTCCAGGTGTACCTCGTAAGACACAAGAGGAAAAGGACTTCGCCAACTTTGATATATTTGATGATCCCGAGCAACCCTATTCATCCTTCACGTTCGAATACAAACCTGAAACATTTGAACGAATGCACGAATTGATGAAATTCAACACGCTACTCAATGTGGATCTGATCAAAGAAAAGATCGCTTATTATGTTGGGTACAGACGAAACAACCCTGAATATGCTAATATTCAATGAACAAAAAGGAACTTTTTGTACCCATTTTGTGACTTGTTGTATTTTAGGTGATCTAGTAAGTAGTAACACGGACGGAAAAGGGCTGCGATTAGCTAGTTACCAAATAGAAATCCATTTCAAGCTAATATGTATCTCGTTAGCTAAAATTACAACCACATTCCTTCACGTACAGACGTGGCCTCCGATTGCGATTGAGCATTAATAAATTATAGACACATTAATTAGGCTTTAAAAACAAACGTCTATGATTTGAGTTGCAAAATTCCGTACTCGATCTGACGTCAAATATCCATCATCCAGGAATTTCTTATCTGTTATTCTCTACATTAAAGATCTTAATACATTAATTGGCGTCAGCGGTGTCTTTTCGTCAAAATATGTATAAAAACAATCATATGAGGTACAACGCTCTGGCAAATATGGACATCATTAAATCAAACCAACTTCACACGAAATAATCCCGAATTTTTTCGTCAGTAATTGCTTGTACTGTTAATGCTAAGATTGCATGGGAGACGTAATGTGGGTTGTGGTGATTGACTAATTGGCCTCACTCTGCCATATTACCTTAATGAACCAATTTGAAAATAGTTGATTGTAATTTCTATTAACCAATAGTCCAGTTAACATAGATTTAATAAGATTATTCATATTTTTTATAAATGTTAGTCTAGTATTACGATAGAGTTTGAACTCATTAAAATTCGAACCATGAATATAAGATTGTTTTGTGTTTTGTTTTTTGGATAACTCATTCATGCAGAAAAAGGTTAAATGAGCTTAGTTTTCACATTCTTCAACCTGAACTGGAGAAGGCAAAACAACTAGAAATGAGTGAAGTTTGCCGCGTAAGCTATGACATTATCACATAGTTAATATAGAGATAACATGGTTAGGAAACTCGTCTTTCGCTTTTGTTCTATGTTTTTGTTTGCATTTGTG
The DNA here is from genome assembly GCA_016169945.1 of Trachythela sp. YZ-2020. Classification (NCBI taxonomy): domain Eukaryota; kingdom Metazoa; phylum Cnidaria; class Anthozoa; order Malacalcyonacea; family Clavulariidae; genus Trachythela; species Trachythela sp. YZ-2020. Next base: position 1,280,178 of record JADLSH010000098.1, on the reverse strand, counting down.
CACGATCACGGTTAGTGAATATATTGTAATTTTATGAATCGACCAATAGAAATGTTTGGGCTTAATCTCCAAACCGTGTTTGTGAAATATTAATGAATGTAAAACAAAAGATTTGTGCACGGTCAGGTACCGTTCAACATAAATCCCATTCATGCTTTGTAATTTGACGAGTTTCCAAGGATATGCTAATACAAAACAAACAACACTTAAAAGACAATGCATTGTATTTCCCAAAACAATTAAAGATAATAGAAGAATTTCACTCACTGGATTGTGATTGGATGACATGCTATTGTTATGTTAAAATTGTGTTTCAAAAGCTAAAAATGTATTTGCAATGCAAATTAAAATTTCGCGCAGACATATCGAAGTCCTTTGCTGAGAAGTGAGAACGCTGACTACAAAACTAGAACCAGCGTTTAACGTTTAGAGTAAGGGATATAGGAAAGAATGGCGAACTTGAACGAGGTAACTGTTAGACCTATTCAGTTTTTGAAGCTATTCTTAATCCAGTTAAGCCTCAAGGCTAGTATACACGATCAAAATTCGTTGAATATATAGTATATATTCACACAGTATATATAGTGATTGGTGGTGTTAACAAAGACTGGTTTACATTGTGATCATGCAATGCCATCTCGCGTAGTAAAACTTTTCAAAGAATGAACTTCTGAAATTAAAGATTTTGCAAAAGGTTTACACTCCTCCTTTCTTGTTTATATTTTAGGCAAAAGGGACCAGGGGCGGATCCAGGAATTTTTCATATTTTTTGGGGGGATGTGGTAAAAAACTATTTGTAATACCCTCCCCATGCGATATTTTATAGTACTTGATTTCCATATTAAAGTTGATCAGCATGGCTATGAAACATGTATTATGGCAAACTTGTTAAAGGACCTTCATTGAGGATGTCGGCTGAAGTAATATGGAAGACATGAGACATCGTTACAGTCAGATCGGAGACATAGTTTGGATTTTGAAGGTATTGAGTTTACATATTATATATATTTACAATTATAAATTATTTCAGATACTAAAATATTGAAAATTATTTTAAATTGTCCTCAAAGAATAGTACATCGCGGCCTTCGCTTCCGTTCTCGTTTCCTTTTTTCAGCTGAGTACTGCGCAGCTCGTACAGCGGTTTCAAACACCTCGCGCACGCCCGCGCTCGTCCTTGCAGAACACTCCAAATAGTCAAACATTGCGAACTTTTTGGCCAAATGCCTCCCCTCCTCTGTTGAGATTTGTTCAAGTCTTTGGGTGGCCGAGACTGTATTTATTGTATTTGTATACCCATTACAACGTAGGTCTTTTTTCGTACCAATTAGTACTACCGGAGTTTTGGGACAAAAGTGTCTAATCTCCGGGATCCATTTCTCCTGTACACTAATAAAACTATCGGGGCAGTCTAAGGCAAAGCATAATAGAAATACATCAGTGTCTGGATAGGCCAACGGGCGTATGCGGTCATATTCGGGATGGCCTGCGGTATCCCATAAAGATAGTTTAATACTTCGTTTATTCAACGTCGATTGTCTCGCGTACGTGTTGAATGTTGTGTGCACGTAATCCCGCGGGAATTCGTCCCGCGCGAAGCCCACGAGGAGGCAGGTCTTGCCACACGAACCGTCTCCAACTGCAACGATTTTCTGCTCAGTGGGTGCCATGGAAATTGGCGAATACCAGGTTGAAATGGACTCTATTATTAGGATAATGGAAAATATTCGTCAGTGATGGTGGTGGTGGTGGTGGTTATGGTGATGGTGATGGTGATGAAGGTGATGGCAGTGTAAGTGATGATGATCTGATGGTGGTGACCAGGACGGTGGCGATGATAATGATAGCGATTATATTAATGATAGCTATGATGGTAATGATGATGGTGCGTAGTGCATGGTGATGCCAATGATAATAATCATGATAGTGATTATATTGATGATGATTGTAATAATCGTGATAATAAGGATGATGATGGTGTTGATGATCGCGATGGTAATTAAGATGCCAGTGATGGTGATGATGTTTATGATGAGTCGATGATATGCAAACTTGATGATATTGATAAATAGATAGATACGTAGGTTTATCTAAATCATCTTTATTACATTATGGAACTGCTGGAAATGTAAAGGCTAACATATAACATTAAAGCTAAAAATTTGCAAACCATATATGTGTGTATAACTCAGTGTTATTGAAATTTACAAGGAATGTTAAGAACGCAATTAAGAATGCGTATTATTTTTGTGGTTTATCAAACTGGCATTAATGAAGGTATTTTTAAACTGGTTAGTCTTGTAATGAGGATATTGAAAGAGTCTTTCCTTTCGAAGTTCGCTTTGTAATTTACTATGATTATGTTTAATGTATTAATTGGTATAAGGGACGTTGTGGTTGATTATAGGGTAACATATATCATAAACCGTAGATAATGCGCATTGCCCTCTTTTGGGCTAGTTCCATAATAAAATATGATGATTATGATAAATATGATATGATAAATCCTAATAAATTAAAGAATGATAAATATGCTATAGCTTTTAAAATTGAGATTCTAATGGAGATTTGTAGTGAAATCTTTTTTAGATTTGTAGTGAAAGCCACGTTTTCTGCAAAAGCTGGGAGAGCGTCTTTCACTTCCTGAGCGGATTGTCGCTTAGGATTTTAATCATTCCACTGCCCCCACTGGAGTTGTAGTACGCGCGCTTAGATTTCAAATCTCTTTTAATTTCGTCATGTTGGGCGCAGCAGAGCGAAAGCTCAATGCTCTGCGGCAAAAGTCGTGGGTCAGTTTCCCCTGGTCAGACTCCGGTTTCGTTCCACAGCCCACAGGAATGTAGACAGGGTTGTTTGGAAGAAATATGTAGATCAAGTTAGGAAATGGAATACATCATATTAGAGTTGTTGTACACATCAATAGTCTAGACTAAGCAGGTTGTAAGCGCTTTCCTGTTTGACAAGAAAACGTTCATTATAACACGATTTATATATTGAGCGTTCATTTTGCCGTGCATATTAAAATTTTATATGAACTTAAATTATATTTTTTTCTTTTGCTAATCTTCGATAAAATGCTATTCATTCTACACAAAATTTACTCAGTATACTATAATTTCCCTTAGAATTACATTTTTAAAAAGTATAGAAATATTAGTGAATGTTCGGATAGCCATTATTATTTAAACTCATATTAAAATCTACTATAGCACTATTATCCGCTAGATATAGCTAATATATGAAATAGAGTATAATAAAATATATAATAGCTTATCCCTTACCTTCCTTTTTCAAATTGTTTAAAGTCTAAAATTTCTGATATAGTTGACTCTGTGCATGCCAACAGCTTGGCAAGTCTGACTAGCTAACAGCCATAAAATTATCTGTATATAAATAATAGTTCACCATAAAATACTGCAAGTCTTTGAATTTGTCGTTATCACATTATAATATGTATGACAGTGAAAGAATTCCATTGTCTGACCAATTCCGTTATCTCTTTTATAATATTGGTATATGTAATTTTAATAAAGAATTTTTTGCTAGCTTCAGCATTAGAGAGTCGCACTCGTGATGAATGACCCCCTAAAGGTAGTCTGAAAAATGCTGATTCGCGTATGATTATGAGGTCATTATGCGGAAATATATGCAGTACATTACAAAATGTTTTATAAATACATACTGTCGTCTGTACATGATGTAACAAGCTTCATTAATGAGTAAAACACTTGTTCTAATTACCAACCAAATTTTTAACTCTCTTTCATGAAATTGAACGCGATGGCGTTCATGAATGTGAGCCACCTTAAAGTGTCTGATGTTTGCATAGTTAAATCACGCAGGGCTGGTACATGTTCTTGAATATGGACTGCCCTAAAGTAATGTCATATTGTACAGAACATACTGTAAAGTTACCATAAACATAGTAAAATCATCCAGAGGTAGTACATGTTCATGGATGTGGGCTACTGCATGTTGTACATAACTTTCTGCTGAGTTAAGCAAGGTTAGATCATGCTGGGGTTGTACATTATCTTCAATGTGGACTTCTTAAAAAGATCTGAATCATGAGGTTTTGCATCCCTTCTTAGTCATGCGATTCATAGACATATAAAAGCACGGGTGCACCCCTTACATCCGAGTTAAACCGGCTAGACAGCCGAGATCGAGGACAGGGGTTTTACTTAGGTTGGGCAAATTCCCTGTGCTTGAAAAACCCTGTGCCTCGAGGGTTTTTCTCTGGGTATTCCGATTTTCCTCTCTCGCACTCGGGACCCTTGTCAATTGGCAGTAAAACCTGTTTAAAGTTTTCTGTTCACCTCAGAAAGGAAAACGCATTAAACAATAAACTCAATTAACTCTACATCGGCGGTAAAGTCCATTATGCGCATGCGCATGATTTGTTGGATCTACGAGCAGACTAAACTCGAGCAGATCGAACTCTGTCCGATTCCTACTTCTTCATTATACTAGAGATAGGTGATCCGGCCGCACTCGGACGATGGAAAAGTTGAGACGTCGTTTACCGAATTTATATCGTGACGAGTTTTTCGTCTGAGTTTCCCGTCTTAGACGGAAATCGGTTTTCTAATATGAATTCAGCTATTAGCCTATTACCATGGAGGATACTAACAGAGCACTTACAAGCATGCAGCAAAACCTACTTTATAAAGTCACGAAAGTGTCGGTTGCGAAAACAAGCTTTTAATTGAATCTTTGGCGAAATGCCTTGGCTTCTGCCAGCTGTGATTTGGGTGTGTTCATTGATTTTGTACTATATATCTCTTCAACTCTTTCAAAACTTTGATGCCAGAAGTTTAATAATAACCCCTTTTACAAGAATTGACATGGTTACCTGTAAAAGACCAATTACGAAACAGAGACTTTCTCAAATGATATTTAAATGAATGCCCCTGACGACCTGCTCAAACGAGGATGAGAGTCAATACGAGAGTTGCAACTTTCGCTCGTGTTTGATCGCCAACTCTAGCTCTCGCCAACTCTAGCTCTCGCCAACTCTAGCTCTCACCAACTCTAGCTCTCACCAACTCTATAGCTCTCACCAACTCTAGCTCTCACCAACTCTAGCTCTCACCAACTCTAGCTCTCACCAACTCTAGCTCTCACCAACTCTAGCTCTCATCAACTCTAGCTCTCGCCAACTCTAGCTCTCACCAACTCTAGCTCTCACCAACTCTAGCTCTCATCAACTCTAGCTCTCATCAACTCTAGCTCTCGCCAACTCTAGCTCTCACCAACTCTAGCTCTCACCAACTCTAGCTCTCACCAACTCTAGCTCTCACCAACTCTAGCTCTCACCAACTCTATAGCTCTCACCAACTCTAGCTCTCATCAACTCTAGCTCTCACCAACTCTAGCTCTCACCAACTCTAGCTCTCATCAACTCTAGCTCTCATCAACTCTAGCTCTCACCAACTCTAGCTCTCACCAACTCTATAGCTCTCACCAACTCTAGCTCTCATCAACTCTAGCTCTTGTTTGACCGGTACGTGCGGTAATCCACAGTTAATTCTTGTTGTACACTGATTTACCAATATTCAAGACACGCTCATGAGGGCAGAAAACTTTAAGATTTCGCGCAACTAATTGCAAATTATGGAACGACCTTGGCCGCAATCGATATCTTAAGTTAACAGTTTTTAAATTTTAAACAGTCAAATCAAATATGCTTTCAAAGTATATTTTACCCACAATAAAGGAATACACTTGCTTTTAGTATTTGTTAGCCATAACTTTGAACATAAAAAAGACAAATTACATAATTGTGAACTTTTTATGATTAATAATCAAATCCAGAATTTGGCCGCAATATTAATACTTACCTGCAGGATTCACTTAATTATTTCCTTCGTCTTCGAAGAGATTTCTTTTAAAAGCTGGAAATATGCTAAAAGACTGCACAGATAGCTGTTATAGTCTTACAGTTGTGAGAGAGAAGGTTGCTATAGTTAAGTCTTTAAGTTTAAGAGTTTTTTGTTCCTGTTACGTATAATCAAGAATACGGCTGAAGTGTTTAAGTGGGTTATTGTGCATTTATGGTCTTACGTTTTGAATCAGTCAGGAAGATCTTTACTGTCTTTTATACCCAGACTTACCAGAAAATCAATATTAAACACATGAAGTATAAATTTTACAAAAGTAACCCACCCACATTTAGCGAAGCTATTCGATGTGGCAGTTTGTATCAAAACATTTGATAAAGGAAAATAGTGATCAAAGAAGATTCGAGAATGTAAACCTTAGAAAGCAAGCCAAATTAAGGCCGGTATTGAACATTTGAACTTGAAGCCTTTGAGGGGCTTCGTTGGCGCATTCGTCAGAGCAAGCGTCTTTCACCTCTGACATCGTGGGTCCAAAAGTCGTGGCCTTTCTCCGGCCGGTACTCCGGTTTCCTCCCACAGGGAATGTTGACAGAGTCGTAGCTGTGCTCCCTGACCCAGTGGCGTGGTGGCTGGGGGGCCGGGGGTGGCATGCCCCCCCCCCAGCGATGGTTTCAAGGGGGGCGCCGAAATGCAGGTGGGGCGCCAAAATCACCAAGAAGGATTTAGTATTTAACTAGTATTAATAATGATTTAGTAATAAAACACGATACTATTGCGGCACAACAACATATTTTTATGTAGTTCATGTTGTTACAACAATCTACCTGAAATATGTTGGCGAACGTATAAGCAAAAAATGATGCTTAGTCTAGTACGGAGACGCGACGAAGAAAGAGCCTCTATAACTTAACAGTTTTAGCCGCGACTGCAAAAACTATTGTTGTAAACAATGACAGAGACGGGATGAAAACAAACTGATTAGTAGATTATAAGCATTGCCTAGTTAAAGGGTGCATTCCAGTCGTGCGTTTTTAGTACGCACATACAAGCACGGAAAAGTTCAAAATCCATTTTATAACCAAATGAATAAATGTACAGAATTTAGTGTTCTGTAAGTTTTAGTATGCATTTGTTAACTTATTTGTAAAATATTAAAAACTTAGAAGGATTTAAACTTTTCCGTGCGTGTACGTATACGCGGTATAAAAAGGTTGTTGTCATACGTGTTGTATACGCGGGGTTGGAGGTTGAGTCACCCCCCTAATGTTTGCCAATTGCAATCATAGTGTAGGGCAAATTTTGCCATGTCGGTCTGGCAAGTCATGTTGAGTAAGAACAAAAAGCCTTGAAGACCAGTTTGGGTAATTTGAAAAATTTGCTAATCTAATTTACAACATTTTCTGACAATCATAATTCTATAAAATCTTCCCTCAAAGTGCATAAAATGGCGTTTCAGAGACTCTACATTTCAAAATGCCACGCAGGCTACCTCGTACCTTCAACACTCGATACCTGTGCATTCCCTGTGCATTCCCTGTGCATTCCCAACGGCACGAGGGCCCCCGTAAACCTTTAGTGGAATTTGAAGTCATACGTTCTTAATTTGACGTTTTGACGTCAAACTCATTGCCCCTGAGACCTGAGTCTTCCTTGACGAATGACGAGTAAAATTGTCTGAGGCCGGTTGAATAGAAGAGTAGTTTAATACATTTAACTCTAGTTATTGCAAAAGTTAACCAATTTATAAAGTCTGGTATTTTATAGCCTGCGGACAGTCCCATGACATCGCACAGCCTTTATGTTTTTGCTTACATGAATTAGTGCGGCAATTTTTCATCTTATTTACGTGCTATACTTCATGTTATTGTACTGAAGTGTCCCACAATACGATGAAACTGAAAGTTGCAAAGGGTTGGATTTTTCTTGGAATTTTGGTGAGAATTTCAGAATATTTTCAAGATTCGACTTCATTTCTTAGGCGGTGTACTCCTTACACCTTTTATTTTAAGGAGATTACGGTATGTAGTACTATATATCTAAAGTTGCGTGTGTTGTTATATGTTACATATTAATAATGTAGTAGCTCCGGTCAGACCAGAATTTCTGTCTCTGTATTGATGGAAAGATCTGGTCCAGATTTTTTGAAAATCTGGCTAAAATGGACCTTTTGATTTGATCCAAATTTTCCGGTCAGATCGGTCCTAAGCCCAAACGTTTTGTGTTCCATTTAACAATTTGATCGGTCTGACCGTGTTTAATAATGGAAAGCTCCTTTGATATTCGATTTGATATTCATTAGATATGTATATTCTATATTGACTACCTCCACAATAAGGCTGTCAGAATTAAGGTATCAGTTTACCGTCAATTTCCGCATCAACTTCCGAAAGTTTAAGTGACGTAAACTGATGCCTTAATTCTGACGGCCTAAGCTCATGTAGTTCAGGCTTTTTTTTTTTTTTTTTTTTTTTTATTTATTTCCCCATGTACAATACAATATAATTATTAATACATTATTACAAAATAGAAAAAAAATACTTGGGCTAGAGACCTACTAGAAACCTTGTATCTAGGCCACTAGTCATGTTCCTATATAGATTAATTTAATATTTACAGTTATTAAATGGAAATAATCATTATGGTATACAGACCTAACAGTATATTTAATACAATTTTGAAGTAAGAAGGGTAAATACTGTAGTGTTTACAATATTAAGATAAAAAGATATATTAATAACTAGATTTTTATATGGTATTACTTTGTATACAATGACAATGTATGGACATTGCCTGCATAAAGACAGTGTGTTTTCTGGATCTACGTATTCGTAACTAGAATTAGTATAAAATGTTGCTTAATTTGTTTTTTGAAGGTATTATAGAAACTTATGTCTTTCAGATTTGTTTCTAATTCATTCCACACATCAACTCCTTTGTTTAAAAGAATGTGTTTTACATAATTTGTTCTCTTATAACATTAAAAAAAATCTTCTGTTTCTTAGTTTCTATAAGCTAGTAGGTAGACAATTTGAAATATATGGAAGCTGAGGTGGCCCATTTAGAAGGGCAGTCTAACAAGCAAGATCTCTCTGTGTTGTTATTTGTATAGATTGCACTTTACTCTGGGCAGCCAGGATGAAAATTTGCCAATATATTAAAATACTTGCTAATGTGTCTGACTGGAAAGTTTGGAAACTGCACTCTGAGATTTCAAAAATTTAATAGTATTAAATATCTAGAAAACATCAAAACTGTGTCCCTGAGAACTTGGTTGCACAATACAAACTTTCCACAGTGGCACTGACAGGGCTAGCCCAGTTGAGAATTAAAGTACCAAAAGATGCCTTCACAAACTATTGTTGAGTACTGTCAAAACAACCAAATCGGCCCAGCAAATATGACGAAATTTTCTCAAATAGATACAAGTCAAAATTCATTTTGCTTGCCAGGTAAACAGCCTCTTAGTTTCGGCCTAACTCAGTTGTAACTGACAAAGAATTACATATTTTAACTTTGTATGCCATCTATGCTTAACTAGACTTCTGATATTTCTATATTTTAATATATAGTGCCATCATGGCTGAAGGAGGCCAAGATTATGGAATAACGTATACAAAGTCAAGAAAAGAGGGCTCCGTGTATAAAAATCCCTGGGGAGATGGTGATATCCCATCATTCCTTGCAGCCAGACATTTTCTCACACACAAAAATTTGAGTAACGTCCCCGGAAAAGAAGTGAGTTTATTGGTCATAATTGCAGCCGAGATGTAGAATTATTTTGTTATTCTTTTTATTTTTGCAACTTTTACATATAGAAATAATAATAAAAATATAGGCTCTTAATATTATGCACGAGAAGTACTTGTGATTGGCCTTCGATTGAAACATGATAATTCTTTCCTATACGTTTCAGCCATAAGTTGCAATCTTAGTGTAACACAAGACATATTTAGAGTTCAAGGGACAGTGTCAAGCATTGATGAGTTAATGAGTCTCTTGTAAATATATGGAGCTGCAATGTACCCTGATGTGTTGTACTTTCTACTTCTAATACCTCACAATCTTACTTGTCATCAAAAGAAAGTCTTGGGTGTTAATAAATATTAATAAATATATAGTTTTGTACATTAAGTTTTCATTATCACCCCCCAAAAATATCATAATGATCATAATTATCCTCATTATTCTTGCAGGAGCTAAACAAGACACTTCCAGTTTATAGACTAAGCCCAGAAGTGTCCAGCCCGCCTGACGAAGGCATTCGGATTACTTGGATAGGCCATGCCTCGATCTTAGTCCAATTTGACGGCTACTCTATTCTAGCCGATCCTATTTTTAGCAACCGATGCTCATTCCTTAGCTTTGCTGGCCCTAAGCGATACCGCCCATCACCCTGCTCTGTGGAAGAATTACCTGAAATTGATGCTGTTTGCATCAGTCACAATCATTATGACCACCTCGATGTGCAAACGGTTAATGATCTAAATGCTCGTTTTCCCCAAATCAACTGGTTTGTCCCAGCCGGCTTGAAAGATTGGATGAACCAATCAGGCGTCACCGTGAATGTTAACGAGTATGAATGGTGGGACGGAAAGGAAATTAGTAAGACCTCTAACAACCGCACTGCAAAAATGAAGTTTGTGTTTACTCCAACGAAGCATTGGTGTAATCGTGGTGTGTTTGACCGCAATCAAGTGTTATGGGGAAGTTGGACTATAATAGGACCGAGGTATAAAGTGTATTTTGGTGGCGATACAGCATATTGTGAAGGATTCAAGCAAATTGGGCATAAGTATGGTCCCTTTGATCTGGCAGCAATACCTATAGGTGCTTATGAACCAAGGTAAGCTAATAACAGTTTAGAACTTCAATAACTATCCACTATAAATACCGAGTTAGTTTGGTTTAGGTTCCCTCCTTTAGTAAACTGTTTAGGGGTAAAAATAACTGACAATGACCGGCCAAAAATGTCTCTTGAGTGATCTTTTTGAGTATTTGCTGTATTTTACTCATTTTGAAAATGACCGGTCAGAAAGAGTTTGAATGAGCTAAAATCAAGTTGACCAATAATCATTTTGTCCAGCGACCTACCGGCCTCTTTAGGAAGAACAGTTTAGAACTGAAAGAGCTATTCAGTACAAATTTAGCCGTTTTATTAGTAATCTTGGATATTCCAACAAATAATGAAATGATGAAAAAAATCTGGGGGAATTGGTTAGTACAGAACTTTATCGTTGTTACAGAAAAATGATGGAAAAGCAACATGTGAATCCTGAAGAAGCTGTGAAAATTCATCAGGATGTCAAAGCCAAAAAATCTCTTGGAATTCACTGGGGAACTTTTGTCTTGACTTATGAGGTATTGCTTATAATTCAAAAATTATAGAAAACAAACCATTTTAACCAAATTAGAAACAAGAAGCTTGTTAATATGTGACAAGTTTGTTTAAAGAAATTGGACACGATTGATTTGTCGGATTTCACTGCTCTTCTTGACGTATGTGATTTACTGGATTTGCTGACAAGGGCACAGAATACTATACAGAAGATCATCTCTATATTGTTTTGCGTAAGCGCTATTCGTCATCGATTCGCCACTCAGCAAGTGCCCTTGCTGACTTGCGGCACTTGCTGAGTGGCGAATCGATGACGAATAGCGCTTTCGCAAAAACAATATAGAGATGATCTTCTGGGGGCGGTTGTATCAAGCCCGGATAGCACTATCCACCGGATAGCACTATCCACCGGATAGCGAATTTTTCGACTGTTGTAAAAATGCTCCAAAAGCTATAAAACTACGAATGTAGACCCCACAATTAATAAAAAGAAACTTTAACTTATAAATGCCAAGGTTTAATCTAGATTATACAAATCAACGGACAATTTTAGGAAGGTTGGAAGATTCGCTATCCGGTGGATAGTGCTATCCGGCGTTGATACAACCGACCCCTGGTCTTAGTTCTGGATAGGTTAGTATTCTGTGACAAGGGTAAGGCTATTGGCTCATACCTGGCGAAAAGTGTAGTTGTCGCCGTATTGTGTGAAATCACATACGTCAGGAGGGGAATCAGATCTGACAAATCGGATCGTATGAACAGGCTGTTATATATAATTATAACGCATTTATGCAGAGATTTAAGCAAAACAAAACCAAATTTAACTCCGAAAACGCCAGAGATGGTCGGGACTTTTAAAATTCAAACTTTTCCCGGGGGGGGGCAAACCCCCCTAGGCCTAGGCCTTGTATAACAATATCAAATACGGTATCAGGCCTTGTGCCTTGCCACTTCCTCACAGTCTTTCGCCTTGTTGACATGACGGCAATTCTAAATTTTGATTACCCCTGAACTGGCTGAAGCAAATCTAATCTATAATTTATCATTGTGTTTAAATTGTATATAGCATTATTTGGACCCTCCTAAGAAATTGAAAGAAGCTCTGTCGGCAGCAGGTGTTCCTGAGGAGGATTTCTTTACACTTGCTCATGGTGAATCGAGACTAATCATTCCTGACACAATAGCGACTGAAATGACACCTCGTCTTTAGCTACAATATAGATGACATGTATGTTAAAGCGGATGACAGCTAGAATACAACTTGAATACATTAAAGTGCATATGCATGAAACGAAAATCTTTATTTCGGCCCTTTATATACAAAATATTTCTTAAACTGTAAAGCAACTTCTTCTGAAGATTTTTGTTTCAATGTTTTGTTGTTGAGATATTTCGACTTATGTGCAGGTATTCAAATGAGATCACTTATCGCTTGCTTTTTCGCAATTACTGACATATTCGTAAATCATGTTTGTTCTCACGATTATTGAAGGGTGATTGAAGGAACTTCCTTGTATCTCGTCTCTATGTGATCTATCTTTAGTTTTATTTTGGCAATATACAAAGTTTCAAGTGTTTTCGTAAAATAATTGTCAAAATAAACATGATTACACAGGCATCTTTAAGCGACAACTGGCAATGCAAATTAGGTTATATATAGGAAAAAACTAGCCATAACTTATCGCATTTGAATACCACACAAATTTAGATATCGCAACAACGAAACATGCAGAAAAAATTGTATTGCCTATTTTTGTAAACATTTGGCACCCATTTGGAACAGAGACTTCGGTGGCGTACTCGTCAGAGCAAGTGCCTTTCACCTCGAAGATAGTGGGTTCGATTTTCGCTGCGGAATGCGGACTCATGACACTTATGTGAAAAGAGTCAGTCAACGCTCTACCGTGGGCTTTACTCCGATTTCCTCTCAAGGGGAATGCTGACATGGTGGATTGGGATCAATCCCAAACAAACCTTAGACTTGGTAAATTAACCTAACCTAACCTAAGATGCTAATATAGCACGAACAAGTATAAGTATTTACAGAGCTTACAGTCAGTACAGCAGACAACGAGGTTTTACGATGTATACCTATATATGTCGTATTAAATATGAGACCATATATATCCTGAATTCTATCTGCCCAATTATCATGGCCTTGATTGTGAAGTTGATGCTACACTTTCAACCACTGATTTGTGTTTTCAACAACGATTTGTAATGCAAATTATGATTTACACGAAATTTGATTGGTTTGGCAACGCGTTAATGTGAATCGTCGTTGAAATTATTCCGTCTAACATCAACCAAAGGTACTCATGAGCCATGATGACGAAATGAGTTTTCAAAACGTTGGAATTTCAAATGAAATTATTCGGAGTTTCCATTACTTTATATTTTATCACAATGCTTAGTGGTTTTACCGAAAAGTTTGACTGTAAAATTAATCAAACAATTTGCAGTCGTTTACGGTTAATGTTAACCTTGTTTCTGACAAGTTTAAGGAGGGCAAGTGCAGTTTTGACGTTCAACTTTACAATCTTTTGTCAACAAAGTCAAATAAACCAACAAAACCTTCAGAACCGAGCTGAAACACTGCTACCTATTTCCTGGGAAAATGAGCCTGCAAGCGTACTGAACGACTTCCTGCGGTTGATTTGTCTGACGTCACCCTTGTTCCCAGGCCTCTCAGCGTATTGCGCAGACCGAGGTTATAAAAGTGAGTGCCTGTTGGAATTGATCAGAAGCAGTTGAAGTCGTTGGAGGAAAAAGTACAACATTTTATCAAGCGAAGTTTTTTCAGGTAAATGCGAGTTTTTATGTGTAAATCTGCAGATAGATAGGCAGATAGCTAAACCAATTTAGGTGTTAGCTATAACTTATACTAATAGTAATAATATAGTATTAGTTGCGCTTTTGAACTGAGGATGATCTTACTTCTCGATTTCTGAAGCAAATTTGTAGGTTTTCTTTTAGAGGAGGGACCCCAATATAGGTTTTGCCGGACGTGGGATAGGCAGAAAGATGGCGGGAAATTGTAATTTTAGTATAGATTTTTAACATTAACTCGCAAGTTAAAACTTTCCCATCATTTTTTTAGAAGAAAAACACTGACACGTCATGAATTTTGCTTGGGCACTCACTTTGTTGTGCTGCAGCCTGACTTTTGTTGGAAGTGCCAAACGGGTATGTTGCAACTCAGTTCATAGAAACTTTAGCTTGTAAAGACTAAAGTGCATGAGATGTTGGGACCTCTAGGAATAACAATTTTGATGAAAATATATAGTTAGTTTTGGTCCTATTTCCTCCTGTAGTAATAGTGGATCAAGAAGGGATGACCCTTACTGGGCCTGTAAGGAGAACAGTTTAGAACAGATAGAGCTATCCAGTATAAATAAAGTTAGTTTATTGAAGGTTTCCTAGAGCTATTTTATATTGAATAACTAAACTATGGAACATCTTAGTATCTTACCGAATGATCTAACATTAGAGAATCAAACTCTTAGTTATTTTAAAGAGCCTGTATTCTTACTACAATAAAGCCTTAACGGACATCTATGACATTAATGACAACAGCAGTTGGAAATCTGTTTGCGGCATAAAATGTAAAAATGCGCGCGCCTCTTAAATGAAGTGCCTCATTGTTGTTTTTAATTTAGTTTACTCTTATCATCCTTAGTTTTCTAAGACCTCCACAACTTTTCTCTGTTTGTAATGTACTGTATTTCTAACTTCTTAACCTGTAATATAGCATATAGTCTAGCATAATGCATGAAATATGATATTGCATGCACACTTAATTTGTAAATATAGATATTTTGGGGGCACAGTAATTGGGGTTACCTGTTGTGCCCACCATTTTACCCTGTCGTAAATAAAGTGATTTAAAGATTAAAGATGACTATTGGCCTCTAAGAAGAACAGTTTAGAACTAATACAGTATAATAGCATTAATAGGGCTATCCAGTGTGAAATTATGGCCTGTAGTCAGCTATAGCCTTATATAGGCCTTTTCCTGTAGCGAATGTACTCTATTGGCACTTATTGTACCTCTAAGGGTATGTAGGGAGATCAGTTAAGACAGATAGAGCTCAACTGCTCAGGCTCAGTACTAATGAAGCCGGTAGTAATGATTGCATAAATTTTTTTATTGCCAGCCTGAACCTCTAAGACTAAAGTCAAGAGAACAGTTATTAACAGAACTGACAAATAAAGCTAGCTTTCAAGTATATTTAATGGAAAGCTATTTTAGTTTAGGTTTCTTCCTTGGAATGTATAAAAATGGAGCAACAGAGCGTTGTTTCTATACTATAAACAAGTCTATTTTACTTTAGCGTATTCCAGCACTGAATAGTTTTGATCCTGGATCATGTAACAAGAAAACTCATGGTAAAGAAGTTTTGGTCAAAGACAGAAGTGACGAAGAAATAATTCTGATTTGTGTCAAAGATAAAGGTGTTTACCAATGGAAACCCACAGATGGTTAGTTCATCTCGTGACTCATTGCGTTTTTCATTGGCTATTATACTGTAAAACTATCTTTAATAGGAATTCTATATACGTACATACTGATAAATTTTGCAATATCTTGATGATATTATTGTAGATTTCTATAAAATGTAGAGTTCTAAAGAAATTTAAAAGCATGATCTTCGTTTCTAATTTTCCCGCCTTACGGGTGAACGGTCGCGTGTAGACCGTCAGCCACGCTAAAGCCCTTCGGATTACCCGGTACCATGGCAATCTGGTAATCCTTCCAACAAAGAGGCTTTGTTGAACTATGTGCATAAATTATATGCTTCGTAAATAGCGCGGACAGAAACGGGTTTGCTTTTTAGTTTGATAATACCTTGACTGGTAGAAGTTCTGAATTCGATAGTTCGCGTTCACCGTCTTCGTGGACACAGACTACAAAAAAGCTCAAAGCACACGGATTCCTGTGCTGTAGAAAGCATAGTGATCCGTGGTAACCTTAATTGCGGTTCTACAACGATCCCTATAATATTTGGTCGCGAAAGCATGTCAATTTCAGACAATTATATACCGTCTAATTACAAGCCAATAGTGTTAAAGCATTTAGGTTTTTAAAATATTGTGATAGAAATTTCGAGTGTACGGAGTTTAAATACAGTTGCAAACGGTTTTACAGACAGTCAACACAAATAAGAATACGGGATATAAAAATGGCGCCAAATTACAAATTGTCGCGGTGTTTGGTCAGGTTTATACTTTAGCCGTCAAGTCTGGACAGGTTTTCGAGTATTCGTTTATTTCTTTTATACATTTGTTGGTTCTTAAAAGAACCGGTTTTTGTTGAAAGGTTTAAGAAACCTTTTTACTTGCTGCTTGTGTATTTGGTCACGGCTTTCGTTCCTTCGCTGACGGCGTGTTTGGCCAACTCTCCAGGCAAGAGCAGACGAACAGCAGTCTGGATTTCCCGAGAAGAGATAGTCGATTTCTTGTTGTAGTGAGCAAGTTTGGAAGATTCACCAGCAATTCGCTCGAAAATATCGTTTACGAAGGAGTTCATGATACCCATAGCCTTGCTGGAGATACCAGTGTCAGGGTGAACTTGCTTGAGGACTTTGTAAATGTAGATAGCATAGCTTTCTTTACGTTTTGACCGTCTCTTCTTGCCACCAGCAACTCCGGCTTTCTTGCCAGCCTTCTTTCCACCTTTTGAAGCAACACCAGGTTTGGGAGGCATTTTCGTTTTAAATTTTTCTTCTTGAGAGTAAAGATATGTCTTCGCTGTTGAGATCAAAACTGACAATGCTGAAATTTCGAAACGACTTCCTTTTATAATAAACGCGGTGGGAATACATATTAAGTAGGATCAAAAATACTAAATGTTGATTGGTTAGTGTTTGAGTCGGACGTGTACGAAGAAACCTGTTACATTACGCCCCCTCTCTGAGTGGGATCATTTTCTGAATAATTAGGAATGATCAGGCTTAATTTTGAAATATTAATTTAGGTAATTAGGTTGCTGAAGACGCCGTTGGAAGACATATTCCGTCGTATATTACAAATGAACTAGATTGTGTAAAATACCTAATAAAGTTTTCATGTATATTCTCATATGTTATAGCTTCTGGCCCTATTCGGTTTTAACTTTACACTTGATGATATTTCATATTTTCATAGTCTAAGACTACGGAATTGACCATGATCTTTAATTTAATATTCAGTCTTGACTCTCAGTTAGGGAGAATACTAGTCGTATGACTTCAAACTTGATCAAAACTTTATCCAATCGTAGCGTTATACCCTGATTCCCTGACTTGAAGAAGAGTTATCATGATAGTTATCAAGTGGCTAGCCCTAGGATACAGAATAGAGATTTTTAGCCTAGGATTGACAAACACTTCCAGTCCTAGCCCTAGACAGTTGATCATGATTTTATATTAAATGTCAAATGATTTCAGTCACTGTAGGACTTCATATCACTGAAACACTTCATTCTAGGACTTCATCAAACTTCGTCCTGTCCTAGGACTTGATCACTGCAACTTTATCCAGTCCGAGGACTATATCAAAATTTTATCTGGCCAGTTCTAGGAAATGATAAAACCTTTATCCAGTCCTACCGTATAGGACATCATCGAGACTTTTAATATCTAGAGCTAGCAGTTGATCATGATTTTATTCAGTCTTTGCCTTAGGCTTAGGATTTCATAAAAAAGTATGAAGCATTTCTATTCCGTGTATTCGTTTTCTCCAGGTATAAAGAATACAGTTGGTGAATTTTTCAACCCTGGTCTTAATTGTTCTGATATTTTGGACAAACTTGAAGACGCCAAAGATGGATTTTACTGGATCACTTTAAAACGCTCAAATCCCATAAAGGTTACAGTTTTCATTCGCTTTCATTTTTCGTTCCATGATTTTTTTGTTTTTCATATTCTATCCTTCTATATTTTTTTTGCTTCCTTTCATCTTTCAAAATCTCCTTCAAAAAACACTCTGGTTAAAATTTCCCCATGGTTAACTAAAACATTATAATTTGGTTAAATTTACTTGCTGTATCATTTACTTTGGACAGATTTAAGCAGGATTTGGGTTCAGTTAACCAGGAAATCCTTGTTGAATTAACCAGACTATGTTAGGTGGATATACACCTAGCATAATCCTGGTTAACTTAACCAGAACTTCTTCCTGCTTAAACCTGTTGAAAAATAACTTAATCTATTAAATAATGGTATTCTCTTGTTTAACTAGAAAATGTTTACCAGTTTTCCACATTCTCATATTCTTCTCCAGGTTTTCTGTGATATGACAACAGACGGCGGAGGTTTCATGTTGATTGGTCGCAAAAATAATTCTATCACGTGGACAGTTCCATCCAATAACATGATAGTTGAACCGCACGGTGATCCTCATTGGTCAAGCTCTCTGGGTGATGCACCAATCCTGGACTTCAGAGTGCAGATGGCGACTAGCGAAGATTTCAAAGCAACTAAAGCACATTGGTATATTTCATGATTTTAAAATCATATAATCAAGCTTTGCATATCAGTTTAATCTAATTAAATTTAAAAACTTGCCTCACACTGGGACCAAACAACACAGACTGTTGGTGACACATTGGTTAATACCTGTACCTTTCACTTCTGTGACAATGATTCCGTTCCTGCAATATGTAGTTGTTTGATCGTAATTTCACCTAAGTCACATGTGAGGTTAAGCGTGCTCACAGATTGACTCTACGAAACACCGCAGGTCTCTTCCAGGTAGTCTGGTTTCTTCCTAAGTCACATGTGAGATTAAGAGTGCTCACAGATTGACTCTACCAAACACCGCAGGTCTCTTCCAGGTAGTCTGGTTTCTTCCTAAGTCACATGTGAGATTAAGAGTACTCACAGATTGACTCTACGAAACACCGCAGGTCTCTTCCAGGTAGTCTGGTTTCTACCTAAGTCACATGTGAGATTAAGCGTGCTCACAGATTGACTCTACCAAACACCGCAGGTCTAGTTCCAGGTAGTCTGGTTTCTACCTAAGTCACATGTGAGATTAAGCGTGCTTACAGATTGACTCTACCAAACACCGCAGGTCTAGTTCCAGGTAGTCTGGTTCCTACCTAAGTCACATGTGAGATTAAGCGTGCTTACAGATTGACTCTACCAAACACCGCAGGTCTAGTTCCAGGTAGTCTGGTTTCTTCCTGTAGTAATACTGGATCAATAATTATAGGTGATGGTCCTTACCGAACCTCTAAGTCCTAAGAAGATTTGAATAGATTGAAACTGATCGAACTTAGAAAATTTACTGCAGTTTGCACTCTAGTGAATGGCTATCTATCAATTTAGGTCCTATAGATTACAGTCAAAACGTCCATTGAAGAAGTTAATGATGAATACTGCTGGATGTGATCAAAGATCAGCTGGAATTGGAAACATTGCTTACGTTAAGGACCTTCTGACTGAGAATATTGTGACAACAAAATTACGATGCTCCAAATTTGGTGTTGCTTGGAATAGTTTGACTAAATTTGGATGGGTATGTTGTTAATATATTAGGAAACATATTACAAAATATCAACAGATGCAGCACAAATTGTTTCCAAGCTATAGATACATTGTAATAATTATTAGAGTAGTAAGTACTAGTGAATACATAGTAAACATGAAGAAAATCATTGTTACAACTTGTAACAGTGTAAGTGCTTTTTTCACTTGGACACAAAGGGTGTTCCCCTTGAATATTTTTTTCTCACATAAAAATATCAGGTTAGAATTTACTCGGAACGGAATAGTGTGTTTACCATTATCATCTTTGTTGATTGTAAAATGAGAAACTGAGATAACAAGTGTTTAATACTTGTATATTTTCGTGTCTATTTTTCAGCACATGATGAATTCATGTTTGCAAAAGCCATGTCCTTGGGGCTTTGCCTACCATCACAAGGTACCCTTTCAAGTGGATTTCTACGGAGGATTTAGGTGAGAGTTTTCTACGTACTTACAAAGTGAATCTATAATATAAGTTTTGATAGATATTTCCTTTGGACTAACGATTGTCAATTTTTTTGCAATAATAATGTATGAGTAATATGCCTAATATACAATATTTTAACGCACCTATCTTTCCCATGCGGCACGACTTTCGTCAATTAGTGTTAACTGAGTCTTTCACTCTCTTTCACAGAAGTTGTGTCCGCCTATACTGTGACCTCTAGAGAGAACAGCTTTACAGCTTGGAGAGAAGTGATCTTTAGAGCTAATGATCCATACAGATCGACCGCCTAATGCTTTTGTCTATTACATAGGCAACATAATTAATATACACTTAATTTCTTACGTGAAGAAATTGTAAAGTATGCAATTGCATTATCCTGTTAATGCTATTCTTTCATTGCACAGTTTCAGCACAAAAAGAAGCATATCTGGCATGGAAAACAATGCAACTGCTTTTGTGGGATGCGACAATGGACATGTAAGAACTTAATGTACTAGCTCATTACTTTACTTATTTCACGTTATTAGTTGGACAATCCATTCAATCCAAAAAATATATCAAGTAGTATATACAGGATGAGCGGCCATGTTGTATAAGATATGCAAATACGAGCGGTGGGCGAGTAGTTGTAAATCCTATAGACCACTTTCATAATTCAGATGAGTTTAAAACTTTAAATATTGACCTCGTTCAGGTTAATAAATTCTATTCAATTTCAGTCACAGAAACGAGGCTGATAAGGCTTATTACGATGCACATAAGGTAATATTTAAACTCATCTGAATTATGAAAGTGGTCTATACAATACGGACGTCAATGCTGCTATTAGCGAGCTTAAGCAAGCGACGTTTTTGTGAACACGGACGTCTAATTGCTGAGGGGGGACTGGATTAAAAATTGTGTTTTTATCAGTTTGTGGTAATCTTCAACACATATGACAAAACATAAGATTTTTATAATGATAGTTGGTGAAAAAAATGAACTTAAAGTTTAATATGTTAATCAGCAAGATATTGTATCACGTATTCAAGCCCGTTGACCGTCGTGATTTCCTTTGTGTTTTCTCATGAACTATTAACGAGAATTGCAACCTTTTAAATTAGTGTTGTGGTTGCTATGGTCCTGTGGGTGGTACAAAAGATTACTGTGCTGAAAATTGTAAAGCCATTAATGGTGGTACTGTTACGAAGAATGTGTTCACGTGGTTTTGGGTGAGATCCAGTCTTCCTAAGAGACTCTGGAAGAAATGTATGGATTATCAAGTGAAGAGAGATGATGGAAAATTGATCTCGTATAAGTTGGTTGGACACAGTGTTGTTCCTGTTGAGGTAAAGATGATTTTACATAGTGACGGGTTCTGGCGCATGTTTGGGTTATCGAGGACCAAATGGTAAAAACTGGCTAGAAAAGGTTTTGGTAAATTTCATGCACACACTCTCCCCTGCACACCCTTCCTAGTTCCTCACACTCTCTCTCTATCCCTTGCATCCCTCCCCTCTCCAATCCCCTACCAAGTAGCTCTAAGGTAAAGAATAAAAAAACGAGATTATGTTTTTAGTCATTAAAATGTTTATGGATATATATTTATATTTAAGGGTCGCTGCACGAAAGACTACGCACTTCTCCATGATGGAGTAAGTTAACATTATATTGCTTTTCTTTAATTGTCAAATTATATCATTGTAATTTTTCTTCATACAGAAGCTTCGAGTTTATATAATTACAGATGTGTGACGCTTGGCTCAATGCTCATCAGTACCAATGGATCAGTTTCCATCTATACTCTCCTTAATTCCATCCTATTGTGATGTTATTGTAGATTATAGTCGTACCAGACTCCTCTGCCGCGTCCAAAGTACCAGCTATTGATGGTTTACTGGAATACCGCAAGGACAAACAAGAACTTTATGTAAGATCGAACAAAACATGGAATGTACTGGCCCAACAGGAGAAGGTAAACTTGTAAAGCTTATCAAATTTAGTCACACCCGATTCGGTAGAAGTATTTGGTTGTTTATCACAATTTATGTTAACAATATGCGATGATTAGCCTTTTCACTGTCGTTTTTTAGACGGACAAAAAGCACAATTTAAATGTGGATAAAATCAAGAAACTAATGGAGCAAACCTTGAATAATGAAAAGAAGATCGTTAGTTAACGTAACTTCATAGACATGGTCAAATAGAATTCCATTTTCCAAACGTTACAGTAAAAGCCACGGCTATAGCTTTTAGGCTGGACGCATCTACTGATTGGATACATAAAATTATCCAGCAAATATCTGACCGTCATTCCATCAGACTGTGTTCAATGCATATAGTATATATATTTTGAAATCTACAGTCTCAGCATGCAGAAATGGCATTTCATGCACTAAGTTACATCGTAAGTTATATCATGTAGAATGTGTTTTACAGGTTTTACAGTGAAAACGTGAATCAAGACTTGAAGGCACGAGAGCGGATCTTGGTTTAAAACTATCCGAACTAGAATGTTGCTTCAGTTAAGCTTGGAAGGAGTGCCAGTTGAGCATTTTTTAATTAAATTGATGAAATGCGCCAAAACGAGTTCTTTATTCATGAAGAGAACGGCTTGGACTTTTGGAGTGTAGTTCAAATCATAGTCAATCTTTAGCTCTCAATTGAAACTCGATAACTTCAGATATTCTCTTTAAATTCGGCCAACGTCCTTGTCCTACTTTTGTTCATGTTTATGCAAACTTGCATCTGCACGGTGAAGAGAATGCATCAATATATATATGCATTTAAAAGTAAGAATATGCATAGAGACCCGATGCAGGGATATTTTCAAGCATTTAGGTCTACTACCGTTTTTTCGGAAAACAGAAGATTGAGTTTTTAAATTTTCTGTATAGTTCATGCTCCCCCAGAAAATTTTGAATTTCAGAAGCCCCAGAACGCATTTCCCGGCAATTCCTGCATGGAATTTTCCGAAAATATGTATCTCAAAAGTAAGGGTAAAATGCTGAATATAGTTTTGTAAAGATAGTCACGGACAGCCGATTGAGTTTCAAAACTCAATTGAAGATTGAGTATCATTTTGCCGTATACCGGTAGTAGAAAAGTGCTTGAAAATACCCTGTTTGATGTTACGTATTCACTTCATACTGTTCACATATAATCCAACATGAACTTGCAAAAAACCTTTCCCTCCTAAAACCGAAAAGATTAATCTATCTGGTCATAGGACCTCGGCTAAGTCTAGGCTGGCGATATTTAATCGAGTTTATTTAATAATAGTTTAATAAGATTTTAATAATTGTTTCAGGTCAATCAAAAGATGAACCAGTTGGAAAATTTGATAAAGAAACACGACAGTTCAATCGCTGATCTGGAGCGTAAAGGTATAGTTTAAATCCGTCAAAGTTGCTTCAGATTATAGAGATTGGATATTCTATTTGAAAATATTGTTCATTCCACGAAGATCTTTACTTTGTTACTGTTTATTAATAAATGATCACGAAAAGTTTATTTTGCGTACTAATAGCGTCACATTTGCGTACTAATAGCGTTAATGTTTTAAAACTCATTATTCAGTTTCCAGTACAGTTATGTAGTGGCTATTTTCAGAGCAGTGTGCATGTTTTATTTAGTCCTATTACTTCATCCTGCTGTATGCACCGGATATAAATGGCTGAAAGAAAGCAACAGAAATCAGAAATATACATCCAGCACCAGTTATTGTGACAAGAGAAGTCTTTCCACAGGATGGTACAGATTTGGAGGAGGAGCTGGAACCAAAATGCCAACATCATGTGTATCTAAGAACAGATGTGGAACTCATGCCCCAGGTTGGATGAATGGTGCTCATCCTACAGTTGCTCAAGGCAAGGTGACCAGGAAAGTCTGTTACGGTTATTCAAGTGGTTGTTGTGAATGGTCAAATAACATCGAGGTTATTAACTGTGGACAGTATTATGTGTACAAACTCGGCCCTACTCCTCTTTGTAATACGAGATATTGTGGATCAGATTGAACCAGACTGTTTCACGTACACATTATAATGCATTTATACACTAGTCACTAGCGAACTTGCACTAGATTTGAACTGAGATTGGACTTAGTTATAGAGTGGCTTATCCTATGATTATTTGTTGATCTTTTTGTTATATAGATATATGAACGGTTAAAATCCAAAACAGTTCATAGGACATATAGACTTCATAATTATCATTGTTTCACGTATATTGTAGTATTTGCTAACTGAGCGAAATATATAATCTGGATGGTTTTCAGGCCGGAAAAACGTCTGATTTTACATTTGATATTATGTTTATTGTCTCATCTACGCCTTCGCCGGGCTACGACGACAATCCACGACTGAAAGTGAGAGGGCATTTTATGAAGGGGGGCGTCCTACCTAAATATTCAAACAAAAGGTTTATCTAGGGACTTATCTCTCTGGCTTCGAGTCTTGGAGGACTCAGAGGAATAAGTCTTTTAAGCATGCCACATAAGTTCTGTTACGACCAAAAGGAATATAAATACAGTCACAGATATCTATAACCTTCTACTCAATTCTTGGTGTGCAAGTGACATCACCGCCACCATGTTCGATGAATTTGACAAAGGATTTTGTCAAGCAAAAGCTACGGACTGAACAAAAGCAAATCCAATAAGAATTTTTTGGGGAAATAGACGATTTGTCGGAAATTCAGTAAACCCGAAATAGCTAAAAACAGCCAAATTTGAGTGTAAATAGGGGGTTGTCAGGAAACTCAGGAGGCTTTGCCCAACACCGGAAAAACTGAATTTCCGCCACTGATGTTTTTTTCCTATCTTTAAAAGATGCATACATATATGCATGTAGGATCTGATTATACAGGGTGTCCCAAAGAAAAGTCCCCCTTTAGAAATCACTCTTGTGCGTTATTATACCTTTGGGAATTTAATTGAATTGTACATGAACGGCGGAAGTATTTACAACTTCCCTTCGTCCAAATAATTTAACGCGACGTATATATACGTTGTTACGACAAATACTCGTTGCTCTGTAGTCAGTTGAACCATTCTTACTCGAACTGACGGTAAGACGAATTTGTAATTTGACATTTTTGTGTTGCTGTTCGTTTTAGAAGCTATTTTAAATTCCCAGAGGTATAACAACGCACGTTTAACAACAAAAGAGTGATTTCTATAGGGGACTTTTTGGGGGACACCCTGTATATGACGAGTTGTCCAATCGGGTTATTTCTTCCTTAATATATTAAGCAAATCAATGCAAATGATCTCCGCGGGGTCATGGGTTAATGATATTGAACATATGAAATATCCTTTGGCTATAGTTGTGTAAATATTCTGATGTTGTACAGAATCGGTAAAATACTGGTTCAAATCGGCAATGTGTACTGTTGGTAGACTCAGGATGTTAGTGTTTTACGACGTTTACTAGCAAGGGAAACTTTTGTCGGTTCGTTTCTTGTGTTAATGTGAGTATATTGTATTACTATATTATGACATATTTTAGATAACTATATTGAAACAACACAACAGGAACACTTTAATGAGTTCCTACAGTATACTGTAAGAAGAAAGCTGATTCACTGGAAGGCCATTCATTGCATGGCATTGCACATTGCTGGCCCGCATTAGTTACTATCGGCTTTACTACGAATGGACAATGGTCAAATCCGTGTAGTTATAGCATACATACGGATGATAGACTCATAACGCAAATTGCTTTGCTACGCTATATGCTATTTGGAGAATGCCGTGGCCGGACATGCAGACTGGCCTAATTGTAAGACAAGTTCCCCTGAAAATTCGTCTAGTCAGTTTATACAATCTATAGTGTCTCCTACACACGAAAAACGCACAAGTTGCTATTGATATATACACATATATACTAGGCGTCACCAGTGATGTTTTGCATATTATGGAAGTGGGGAAACGGTCGTGATTCATGACACTCCAATGGCTAACTCAATCTCGTCCCCCGAGCCTGCGATCCTTTGGGAAGAATCGTAAGCTCTGTGATAATCCATAACCGGAAGTGAATATGATTGGTTGTTGATACGGAATGGATGTCGCAATAATGCAACAATACATATAAGATGGCTGCTGTTTAGGAGTGTGCGAATATTGTTTTTGTATTTCAGAGTAATTTTAGCAGTGATAAGGTGAATAATCTTATGTAATATTACACGGAAAATATAAAGCTAACTCGTCCCCAGTCGCTCATCCCGCAATTTCCGGCCATCATTCACCACCTAACCCGCGAACGGGAATATAGCGAGGGACTGTGGAAGAGTCAGCTAAAATGATTGTGGCCACTAGTCGTGAAAGCAAAATTGGGCGTGACCTCTGGTCGTAAAATTAATATGCTTCTCCTAGACATAGCTAAATCAGTAAATGACTTCATTTTTATACAAATTAAAAAAAAACAAATTTATATATTACATTGTGTGTTATGAACAAATTTAAACAAAATAAATTCTAATTTAATCAAAATTAAAAGTGTCTAAAGTAATCCCCAGAGACCTTACTTCGCTGCTGCTTGACCTTCATCGTCAGATATGTTAGCCAGGTTAATTTGGGCTGTTAAACGACTACAATAGCGCGGTGATGAACAGCGTGTTTGCGTTCCTCGAAGTTTGATCTTGTCAGGGGGAACGGCGTTCCTCCTCGTTCCCCCGCGTCCCCCTGGAAATTATCACTGGGCGTTACTATCGCAAGGCAAGTGCTGCCTTAAACTCGACGCTCCCAACATAAAGATAGGGAAAGACTGGGCACACATTGGGCTATTTCGTGGAATGAGCGCTTAAACACTCGTGACCTTGAAAGAATACAATTTAGTCCAAAAAGATCAGATATAGTCAGATAACGCGACCGAATGAAAACATAACACGCGCCGTTCGTCTATTTTTCTCTTTATTATACGTTAATTTGCTAATTGGAGTGGACAATGGACATTCCTTAAATATACGTTTGTCAGTTGAATGGAATAAGTGCACGACATTCCCACCAACATGAAACTGCATTATCTACGTCATAATTTTGGTCAATAGAACGACAAAAGCACGACATGCACATTTTCTGATTCGTTCGCACTCACATAGCTCGGTCAAGGAAACTAGCACGAGTGAAAAACGAAAGCGTCACGAATAGTGTGCTCGGACAACAAACGTAGATATTTTGTATTTAGACACAGGTGAATCTAGAAGAAATTCAGCACGGCTATGGAGAGGTTTCAGGTATGTAAAGCAATGAAGAAAATCATTTATTGTGCCAACGCAATTTTTCTCCGACGAGAACACCCACCATTTAACGCCAGCCACAACCATTACATTAGACGCTTAGCACAGTGACTCATTTTTAGGTTAAACAAGAGTCTCTAAAAGTGTTGAATGTGACGATAGTTAAAGCCATTGGCGTTGATGGTTGCTTTAAGAAATGTAAGTAGATGTACGCACTTTTGTATCCGATAACTTTCCTACTGAGCAATACCACGACACGCAACAAAAACAGTGATAATTTTTACAACAACAAAAGCAACAATACCAACAACAAAAATAACAACAACAACCGTAATAACTTCTACAACAACAACGCCAACAGCATCATCATCATCATCATCATCATCATCAGCATCATCAACAACAACAACAACAACAACAACAACAACAACAACAACGACAGTATTAACTTCTAAAACAACAACAGCAATAACTTGTTCATCAACAAGAACAACAACAACAACAAATCTTAATTGACGCAGATACATGTACGCTTAACGGACCTATTTTTTAATTAATATTGTCATTCAAGTATAGACCTTTATTCATCATGACGTTTCTTTGCGGTGCGAGACTAAAACTACCAGAATGCTTTGCGAAGATCTTATTAGAAAAGAATGGCAAATACCTGCAAAGCATTCTGGTAGTAATCACACACCACAAGGAAACATCATTGTGCATAAGATCTATTAAAGGTATAATGATCTTACTAAATGAAGTAATTTTTATTTCTCTAGGTTTGCGTCATTGTCTCTGTCCACGTCGGTGTTGCTTCTCATCTACGTCACCGTTAGGTATATCTATTTTTCATAACATTTTTTACGCTCTTAAAACCAGAATGAAATATTTTTCAATTTTCATTACCGGCTGCTTTTCAATCTAAAAGAGTAAAACCAGTCCACCAGACGATTCAAAAATTCAAAATTTTATCTGTCTTGCTACTAGTACTGCTTACCGTATATGAAATAGATTGAAATTTAAATCCGATTAATTAGTGCATCTACAATTTATGCATGAATACTTGGCGTAATTTGGTGGTGGAGGTATGCAGTCTCTGATTCCCCTCTAGTAATTTAATGTATTTTTCCACGTGTAGACGTCTCTCCTGATCCTTACGTGATGCTGAGAGTCCGTACCAGTCCTAACGCGAAACAGCAAACAAGTGTCCAACGTGATAACAATAATCCTGAATGGAATGAAACTTTTACGTTTTATTTAAACCCAGACAAGAAAAATACTCTAGGTATGAAATTGTGTTTTATTGTTTCAAACATGCATAGCATAAACAAAAAAACAAACTTGACGGTATACCGCTGTACGATATATGTATATGACTAGGGCGCAAAGTAATGGGAAGTGGGGTCATCTCGTATAGATTTATCTGCGGTTTCGAAATTTTCCTCGGTGATCATGTGCTTCCATGATTCCATCATATTCTGTCACCTGCCAGTCCCACCAAATGGACTGTCCTCATTCTATATTCAACAGACTAGTTCATAGTGTCCACTGCGCATCCAAATGACGCGTTCTGCGTCGGGATAAAATTGCAGTTAAATCATAACATGTAGCTGAGACTGGAAGAATAAATATATGCGTATCGAAGTATTCAATTGTTTGATCATTCATTCATTCTTTGTGTTTTACATATAGCCACATTACAACTGCAATATGATTTGAATATTATGTTAGTACAAAATGGCAGTGAATGGAATGATTGATCAGTTTTTTGTTTGATCTGCATATTTTTAATATTCCGGACTTAGCTACATGTTATGATTCAACCGCAATTTTGTCCCGACGCAGAATGCATAATTTAGATGCGCAGTCGACATTACAAATTGCTCTATTTCTTCTAACAACGTGTCCAGATATTTAGTCCTCTGTTTTCTTCTATATATCTTGCCTTCAATTTTTCCCAGTAAACTGGCTTTCTCTAACCTATCTTGTTTTAAAATTTATCAGTGGAACTTTAACTGTCTCTTTACGAAAACTTTATGAATCTTTCTTTCTCATACCGCCCTTCTTAATGCCTCCACATTTGTCGCTAGCTTTTGCTGTCCAGGGAATCATTATCATTCTTCACATTAAACCACATCTCAGGGCCTTTACATATAAGCCCAGCTAACCGGGAAACTCACCTGAGTGAGATCCGCATGTCCTTATTAATGGATATAAAAATAATTTTGTGTTCATATATGAGAGACGAGCCGGCCCGGTTAGGTGAGATATCACTTTGCACTAGTTGGGATCTGAGTCAAGTGGGACAAAATTTTCCATGAAGCCTGGTTTTTATTTAATACTTGGTCGTAACTGTCGCGTGAGCAAGTCGTGTTCGACGATGTAAAATTGTCTGAATCTATATATATCGTCTTTTGACCTATTATTGAGCGGCGTAGTTGCAAAATATAAACAGGAAACATAAACATTAATAGACCTAAGCAAAGAAAATTATTAAAAGTCGTAATACAACGTACAGTTTGTTCAATCATAACAAATGAACAAAAGATATTTCGAAGGCGCCATGATTTCGTAATTTTCGTCCAACCGAGGCGGGATATTAGATGGGATAAAAACAGTCATAAAAATAGCTCTATAAATGTTTTCAAAATAGAGCTCACAATGATGGACGATGATTTTGGACTCGATAAAAAAATTGGAGAACAAGAACTTGAATTGGATGATTTACCTGTTGATGAAGAAGTCAGAAGACAAGTACAGTTTGGTGAGGTAGATATTAATTGACAGTATAAATACAGATTACTTTTGTATTAATAGTTTCTGGCTAAAAATTTTGGACGTACAGTTTATAAGTTCTGAAATAACAATATAATGTTTTTGTCTTTCTTTGCATATAGAAAACGTTGTTGGATATTATTTTGCTTGTAAAATACAAGTAAGTGGTTGATTGCTGTATGTCCAAGGGTGTATAGTTACCAGTTGGTTACTTTTTCCTCTCCCCAGTTTCTAAAAGGTCACGTCACTTTCTTGGGATTCAGGAGCGGTCTGAAGAAAAAGAATTGAAGATAATTGAAGACTGATCAGGAGTAGTGAATACTCAGGTTTTGAAGCGAAGTTGAGGCCAATTGTTTAGTTAGGGTCCAGGGACTTGCTCCCCCAGAACATTTTGGACTCCCAAGGGTGAAATACGTTCAAACAGAACACCAAAAAATTTTGGAAGAAAAATTTCAAACATTTTTGAAAATCCTATAGCCGTGAATTTTAAGCTTATTTTATTATCTTTCCTTACTCTCCCTTTTCCTTCCTTCCCCCTTTTCCTTATGTTCCTCTCAGGGTTTTCAGGTCATTTCCGCCCCCCAGAGGGGGAGCACACGAATGATACACCCCAATGTATTTCACACAGCCGTTTAGAGCGTTGTTTTACAACCAGCCGTTTATCAATTCACTTTAGTGAAAGAGAGAATCTCAGGATTAGCTACGATCTGTGCGAAGATGAGAAGGATTTTCTAGTGAAACGAAGAGAGGTTATTTTTGAGAAAATGTCGGCCATGTTTGATAGTGAAAAGAGACCGAGAACCGTTAATGAGGTGAGTTAGGGGTATCTTGGATATTTCTGGACATAATGGATCGCCGTAAACCTCTGTTATATAAATAACATGTAGAGGTCTAATAAAACGATACAATTTCGTAAATATGTCACCAACGATTTTTAGGTGCCAGTAATTGCTGTCATGGGATCAGGAGGAGGATATAGGGCAGCTTGTGGATTATCAGGGGTATTCTGTGCTCTTCAAGAAACTGGGATCTTAGACTGTGCTACATATGTAACTGGACTGTCTGGATCTTCATGGTATGTGGAATAATTAAAACGTCGCGTTTCGGTCTTTGTTGACTGCTTAAGCTCTCTAAAAAGTGTCTTTCTGTCCGGAAACTTTTCCACTGACATAATTTTAATGGATACAGTAGCTAGGCGGGTTTTATTTACAGGATTGAAGCACTATCGTGTAGCAGATGGTGGTCAACTAATAGTTAATATCAGAGTGAAAAAATAATATTAATTATTTTCATTATATGCAGTAGTCATGTATTTGATGGGAAATAAATCAAATTAACGTCTATTTTCTTGATCCTATATCATTGCCAACATTTCTGAAATTGACAACCGTAAGCATAAGAAGCAACTTCAAGTTGGAAGGGCACTTCGTGTTGAGGGCACCTCTTCTAAGGCCCTTTCCCCATTGTTTTCGCTAGAGAAAAGGACACTTTGAAACCTACTGGTGTGCTAATCATCCTTACTTGCAGCTGAGAGCTGAGCTGAATTACGAAGGACGTAGCTTGACTTAATTGATCGAGTCGAAGGCTTATCAGTTAAAGGCGCCTCTGGCTGCCACCGTATGACTCATGTTTGATCAGGGAGCACAGCTACGATGGAAGGGTTTGTTTAGGGCTTATCCCAATCCACCCTGTCAACATCCCCTGTGGAAAGAAACCGGAGTACCCGGTGAAAATCCACGACTTTCGACAAAAAACTTGGGAGAGGCGGGACTCGTGCCCCTATGCCCCCATCCCCCCGCCGGCTCCTGCGCCACTGTTGACAACCATGCATCTGCTGGCCCGTAGCCCTTACTGAAACCCACCAATAACAACCATAAAATTTTCAGGTATATATCTACATTATACGTGCATGAGAAATGGCCTAATTACTCGACATGCGATGAGTTAGCTGGTTATCTAAGGAAAAGATTTAATACAAATGTTCTTCGTCATTTTCGTCCTGATTTTGGAGATAAGATCAAACAAAAACAAAAGATAGGACAGCCTGTTGGATTTACTGATGTCTTTGGAATGGCAATCGGAAATGCTCTACTTCAGGTGAGTCAAGATGATAGTAAAATAGCACAATTCATTTTTTCACTGGCATAGAGAATAAGCCCAGATACTCATCGTTTAGGCTGTCGAAATTTGCCGTTAAACCTTGTTTCCATTTAATTTGGTCGTAGCTGCCGTGATTTTCGGGACACGCAATAGAGAACGGAACGTCGGATTTGGCTGAACAAATCTGTCCGGATTTCGGATCCCGTCCCTATACTATTTTCGGTTTGATCCCACACTGGATCGCGGATTTATCACACAGTTTTGGCCTGGATTATTATTTAATTATTATTTAAACTTATTTAATCACGGTAGCCTTTCAGAAGTACATCTGTTTTTCAAAGGGCCGTGAGTTCATTAAAATATTTACATAATTAGGAAAAAAAGAAAGTTTAAAAAGCGAGAAAAACAGGAATTTAAGTAAACTATTTACATGGATGTAGTTAATTACACTATAAATGGGATAGGACCAATGGTTAGGACATACGTTTTATGACATTCTTAAAGGAGTTGACAGATCTATTAAGGCTTGGTCAATAATATGATTAGGTAGGTTATTCCAAATCATAGCTCCTCGATAGGAAAAGCTATTTTTTAGAAAATTTGTCTTTGGCTTAGGTAGGTGAATATTTCTATTGTTGCTACGTAATTGATGGCTGTCGTTTTCGTTCAAGTTAATTGTCTGCGTTAGGTAGTCGGGAACTAAACCTTTAAGGGCCTTAAAAATCATTACAAGGTCGCGCTCGTCTAGATTGTGGATTGCTAGTTTGGATTTTACCAGGATCTTATTGCTTATCGTCGTGCATGTGCATTTCCAAACTGCTAACATGTGTCGTGTTGAGATTCGGAGTCGGATTTTGTAACGGACTGGTGGATCAGATTTTCTATCAAATTTCAGCGGATCGGCGGAGTTGGATACCCCTATTTTGTTTTGCGTGTATGTAAATCAGTCTTCACTGACTGTAGAGATATATTAACCGGTTCTATTACATCGGTCACCTTGTTATGTTCACGTCAGTTTGTCAGTTACGGCTAAATGAAAACCAGGCTTTACAAAGGGATTAGAGTTGCAAAAAAGCTGCGGGTATGCGGGTATCGCCCGTGAGGAAGGTTTACTAGCATTGACGAAGGCTGTGAGTGAAACACTGAATGAAACATTGCAAAGCCTGGCAAATGACAAAGTAGCAGCAACAGTCAGCACTCAGTCTGACTAGCAGTACTGCAATGGACAACCGGCAAACCTACCCAAGTAGAAGCCTGCATGTCGGAAAATTTCCAGCTATTTGAGGAAGGTTGGGAAAACGCAAAATCCTACCCGGAGGAAGGTTGAAAACGTTTTGAAACTGTGTAAGAGATGACCCTTACTGCAGTTCTAGGGAGAAAAATTGGAAACTGGTAGAGCTATCCAGTATAAATAAGATTAGCTTAGCTTAGCTTAGCTTAGCTTAGCTTAGCTTAGCTTAGCTTAGCTTAGCTTAGCTTAGCTTAGCTTAGCTTAGCTTAGCTTAGCTTAGCTTAGCTTAGCTTAGCTTAGCTTAGCTTAGCTTAGCTTAGCTTAGCTTAGCTTAGCTTAGCTTAGTCACCTCGTATCAGTTCAGTTCGTAATTACAAATTGGTTTCATTTACTATTATAGGATCAAGACACAAAGCTGAGTCATCAAAAACATAAAGTTATACATGGACAATCACCACTTCCTATCACTACAGGAATCCGCGTCCGCACTGACAAGTCAGCGGAGGTTTGCAGTGGTACGTACAGTGATCTCAATATATTATTGAAGTCATATTTGTTAAGTGAAGCCAAAAAGTTGATATTGGATATAAAGGCTGCTTTCCACTTCAACCGTAGCGTACCGAAACGTAGCGTATTTCTTTGTTTCCTGAGCACTCGGGTAGAACTAATGACTTCGACACAAAAGTAAATGCTACGGTACGTTACGTTACGATACGTTTGAAGTGGAAAACGGCCTTAAGTCACTGGGGAGTACACGGAGAAAAACATGGAGTGTTTGGTAAAGTGTGACTAGAATCACTCTTCGAAATTGTAATCAGAAAATTGCATATTTTAGGAATGAAACCAGATCGCAGAGTTGAAATGCACAATCATACACTAACTACATGCACTAACTACTCGCATATCTGTATACTTTCTTGAGAAAAATCTTTAATTATTCGAATTGTATCTCAGAATGGGTCGAGTTCACACCGTTTGAGTTTGGAATGGCTAAAATTGGAGTTTTTGGAAAAACAACAGAGTTTGGTGGGAAATATTATAAAGGAAGATTGGTGAAGAAATTTGAGGAGACGCCATTGCATTATTTACTAGGTAAGTTTTTTCATTGATAATTAATAAGATTTGCCCTAAGGCGGGTGTAACTATAAAAGGACACGAGGTCCCATGCTAGGCCCTTGAATAAGGCGCAATATCTTGAATAAGGCCCTTCGCTCGAGACTCGAAGCTCTTGTTGAATTTTTCAGGTGGTTTGATCATAAAAACCCGCACGTTTTTTCATTGATTTTGTTCTTTCAATTGCGCTTGCAATTAAATTTCGCCCAATCTTTTTATTGCATATTGCAAAATCAACTAACATGACCCTACCAGCTTACGCTGTTTTCAAACATTTTTATTATTATGCAAATACAAATATCGCTATGCGTTTTTCATAGGTATATGGGGAAGTGCTTTCAGTATTCTTTTGAACCGCGTGGTCGATATTGAAAAACATGTTGAGAAGTTAGGAGAGACTGCAAAACAAGAACTTGGTGAGTACACATTTGAATTGACCTTAGAACTCCTTCCGTCTCGTCCCGGTCAAACATTGAATATTTGACCTATTTGTATCCCACATTGCATTGCGTATGCCTAATTAATGTTTATATGGATTGAGGATTCTGTGACGTAAGCACTTGTAGGGTCAATTGTCTGGGTTAGATGTAAGAATGAATATATGAATTATGCAATCAGAACAGCCAAGTTGAAATAGTTTTAGTAAGGTTCACGAGACAACAATTGAAAAATAAGATAACAAATAGTTGAAATAGTTTTAGTAAGGTTCACGAGACAACAATTGAAAAATAAGATAACAAATAACTAATACTGAACCCCTTAGCGGCTAATCCGTTCCATCGTGTATTTTTATTTCTCTTTAAAAGAAAGAGTCATTTTGAAGGAAACTCGTCGTTTGAAGTCAGAGGAAGATGAAAGTGATGATGATGATCTTCCTGATGATGAAATCAAAAGTATGTTGATTGTTCGTGTAGCAGTATTACTATTTCAAAATACATGTTGCACAGTGTCAGTGGTTAGGGATTGTTCATATGAAATCGGTTTTCCGGGAAACTACGTCAGCATTGTGCTTTCGAAATACTTTCTTCTTGTGATTGAACAAACTGTACATTCTATTACGAATTTGATAGTGTCTACGTCGCTCCATACTTATATATACGTCAAAATTGGCAAAAAAACATTTCCATCCCGGTCAGGTGGGATGAAGCGTTCATATGGAAAATTTTATTCCACTTGACCGAGATCTCACTTAGCCGGCCTGGCCGAACCTGGCTCATACGAGTTATCTCTCATATGAATACACAATGATTTTTATCCGCATTAACAATGACATACGGTCTCACCGTGGCGTGTTTCCCGGATTAATAGCTGAGCTCATATGAACAGACCTCGTAACTGTCGTGACCAAATCATGTTCGACGATGTAAAATAGTCTGTATCTATCTTGTTTTTTGTGTGATGTGTATAAATCAGTCGTTAATGATTGTAGAGGTATATTGACACTCCTTTACATCGGCCACCTTGATATGTTCACGACCGTTACGACTAAATGGAAACCAGGCTTTAGTGACGGTTGTTTCATTCCTGCAATATGCAGTTTTATTATATGACTATGACGTAATTCTTCCATATAAGGGCACGAGAACAGAACAAATACCAGGCCGTATTGCATGGTAAAATCCGTATTTCTCCTCTTCTATACCAGCTAAACCGGTTTAAACAGAACAAAAATACGGATTTTTTGTCCGGGCTCGGAAAAATACTTGAGAAACTCGTAAAATACCCGGCCGTATTATATTGGCAACCATTCAATAAGATATATGTATTAATATAATTTCGTCTCGTTCGCGTGTGAGATCGAAGCTAAGAATGCTTCCAGTTTGACTCTAGCAAACACAGCAGGTTTTCTCTTATTTTTTGTCTCATTATTTAGCCAGTGGCAATTGGGTTGCTGAAATGTTGAAGCCTTCTAATTTATTCACAAGTCGCCGAGGAAAGGCTGCTGAAACCTTCAACGTTTGTAGAGGGTTGGAAATTAAGAAGGAAAAAGGTTTATCATAATTATGATTAGGATTAGAATTAGGTTAAGTCTGGTGTTAGGATTAGAATTACAGTAGGTTAAGTCTGGTGTTAGGATTAGAATTTGAATGTTCGGAGTTTCGACTGCGCATTCAAATGACGCGTTCTGCGTCGGGATAAAATTGTAGTTGAATCGTAATATGTAGCTGAGACTGGAAGAATTATAATATGCATATCGAAGTATTCAACTGTTCAATCATCATTTTTGTTTCACATATAGCGACAATAGAACTGACCATTAAATAATTTTTGTGCTAGCATATTTTGTCTTCTGTGTAAAGCAGAATAAAGAAAGGTGCACTTTAGGGAATAAATTTTCTAATGTAAAGCGAGTCAACCATAATTGTTCTTCGAGCACTTTTTCATATTCAAATGATGATTGAACAGTTGAATACTTCGATATGCATATTTTAATTCTTCCAGTTCATCTACATGTTATGCGCAGTCGAAACTCCGAATTGGAAAATTGACCCATTTCTTTTGTTTCCATTTAATTTTCATTTCTGATATTTCCTGTTTTATTCAGAAGAGGAATACAACAACCTTGCAGGCAAACAGAAGACGATGTGTATAGTGGACAGCGGCATCGCGTTCAACTCTCCATTTCCAACCGTTTTAAGACCTGAACGAAAAGTAGAATTGATTTTGTCTTTTGATTTCAGTCAGAGAGATAACGGCGACGATGAGCTACCTTTTGTTGTGAGTTGTATTTCGATTATATGGCAAAACTAATTTGATGAAGCAATAAGCCCCCCGCCCCCTTCCCAAATAATTTTCATAAATGCATTGAAAAAATGTTTGTAGATAACCAACTCCTAAATAACTTAATAACTAAACTGAACTTTCGCTATATATACTTTCCTTAACTCTACCAGTTCCTAACTTTTCTCCCTAATTTGAAAGCAACATTTGACTGAGGCGAATTAATTATAAGTAACTGTATAACTTAGGATATTTTATTTAGGATCGCAGAGGTAGGCACATGTACTAAACATTGTGCAAATACTTTTTCCAGGAACTTTTGAAAGCTGAGCAATGGGCAAAAGAAAACGGTCTTCCATTCCCACAAATCAAAGGGAACCCAATCACTGAAGATCCTAATCTTCGTGAATGTTATGTATTTGAAAACAAAGATGACGTCACGTGTCCAACTGTCTTACATTTTCCAATTGTTAACAAAACATTCAGGAGCTACCTTACACCAGGTAAGTTTCAGTACAAAATGGATGCCATGACGTCACTAAATATAGAAAAATGACTAAAATCTCTGATTCTGGTGTTTCAGGTGTACCTCGAGTGACACAAAAGGATAAAGATTTTGCAGATTTTGGTATCTTTGATGACCCTCATGAACGCTATTCATCCTTCAAATTCCAGTATGAGCACAAAACATTTGATCGGCTTCACGAGCTTATGAAGTTCAACACAAGGTTAAATATAGACGTGATTAAGGAAAAAATCACAAGTTATGTGAGTTATTGGAGAACTAACCCTGAATATGCACAAACTTAAAAAATTTGTACTAGGTTAAGAAATTAAACTGTTTATAATTTTGGGTCGGCCTCACATGATAGCAGGTTAAAGCTTAAGGAGGCAGTAGACAAATTACAGGGAGTCGTCCAATACAAGACGATGTTTGTAGGAAGATCCCTTTAATCCAAGCTTATATAATTCAATAATAAACAATTATTTTCCTTTGAAGCAAACTGGATGATTTGTAATTATTCATTTTAACAATCTTCATAACTGCCAGTCACTACCAAATACAAATACTCATATACCATATTTTAGTACCAGACAAGTACATTAAATAATTAATGTTTCATAAATGTGTATGAAATTACATCTAATATAAACTAAGTTTAATGTATGTGTTTATAAGCACCATTTTCCATAAAAATGACTTCGCAGAGTCTTCTTTTGTTATGTGACATGTGTCCAATTATAGCACGTGATTATAGTTAACCAAGATATGGTCTGAAAATTTGGGCTTAGGCCTCACCTGGTTCAAACGTCGCGCTACTGCCGTGCCGAACGCATTACAAACAATAGATAATGAGGCATTTCAGCTGATTATGTATTGTTTTTAATGCGTTCGGCACAGGAGAAGCGCGACGTTTGTAACAGGCCTTAAGGCTCTTTTCCACTCATCGCAAAACCAACTCACAAACTCGCTGCGAGTTCTTGCATGTAATTAAAATAAACTGTCGAGCATTGTGATTGGATGAAAGTACTCGCAGCGAGCTTGCGAGTTGGTTTTTGCGACGAGTGGAAAAGAGCCTTTAGTCTTTGACTTTAGGCCATGTTGCACGAGGCAATTTTTACTGCAACTTTCAACGCAATTTCTAGCTGTCACAGAGTCATGTTATGTAAAACGTATTCACAATAAAATTGATCAGTAACTTGCTCCGCGTTTTCCGTCGGCCTTTACCTCACGTAACATACCATGAAGGCATGAAAGAAATGAATGAGAATGAAAAATATCAGAAAAGTGATCGGTCCATGCTCAATGATTTACTAACAGTGAATATTCTTTAACATAACATCGCTCTATGTCCGAAATTACGTTGCAAGTTGCAGCAAAAATTGCCTCGTGTAACATGGCTTTTAGTCTTTGATTTTGTTATATATTTTTGTTCATGTAGACTTGTGCATTGGTCATACATGATAGGTAACTAAAGATAAATGCATTTTTGGTGTAAATTGATAGCTTAATACATCGTACACGAGAAGGAGAAATGTATTATAGCGATTTGAAACGCTTAAATAACAGTATTTACGCGAAAGTCGACCATGTTACAGTAAGGCAATGTTACAGTAAGGCCATGTTACAGGAGGCAATTTTTGCTGCAATTTCGGACACAGAGCGATGATAAGTAAAAAGTACATTTGTAGAGAAATTGAGAGCGTGAATCTCATTTTACTGTGCCGATATTTTTCTTGCTAAACATCCCCAGAAGGCAACAAAGAAATGAATGAGAATGATAATACCGATGGCGATGAAGTGAAACGCGGGCTTTGTTCAGCGTCTTTTCTGTGATTACATTTCTACATAACATGGCTCTGTGCAGAAATTGCGTTGCAAGTCTAAGCAAAAATTGCCCGTGTAACATGGCCCTTATGGACGTGTATTTCCGTGGTATAAAGACAATGATACAATGCTAATTTCTTTTGTTTTCGCTCATGAATTATTAATACCTCTTTATAGACGCTTTAAGTTTCAATTTTGCTGAATTTCCATACCATATCTAGATTGACTATTGTCCATTTAGGTGGCCTGCTTTTGTCAGAGTACTTGCTCTGCAAGAATTAGGATAGGTAGAGCATGTAGAGAACTCCAATGACAAAAACAAGCCTGCAAACGTGATAGAAAATGTGCTAAATCTATTGTTCATTTTGCTCTCTCTACTTTATTTAAGTTTTAAAAGAATGGTTAAATTTTTTCACGAGTCATGAAAAATTAAGTTTGCAGCAATGCATAATAAGAGTATGGTAAATGAATTGTAGAAAATTAATTGTCTAAATTTTGGTTCCAAATCCCCTTGTCGATACCAGTAAATCTGAAAAAAATAAAATTAAGAAATGGCTTAGTATGAAAAGGCTTATTTATAAAAGAGGGGCTGAGCTTATTTCAAGGGGGTGGGGAGGGGGGTGAGCAATTAAAAGGTGGGTGGAGGTTAAGTAAATTTTGTTTCATAAAGAGAGAGGGGGCTTATTTATGAGGGGGGAGGGTTAGTAGAGGATTTACAGTACTAGAGGTATAGTTCTACAGTATTCATTGATATGGAAAATATATCCGATTCATTACTTACTAGAAGTAGTTCCGATACACACACCATCACAATGACAATTGCTAAGAATATATGAAGTCCTTTAGGTGGCAATGGAAATACAAATGCACTGATGAGTGTTTCCTAAAAATAGAAGAAATAATATTGGATAATATATTTGGTATTTATTCCATAATGAACACTAAGCTGTTGAAAGCCAATTGCCCTTATGAATAACATTGTCTGGCATGAGTCAGAATATAGGTATGTCCTTGCTGCTTAATGGGTTAATCACAGTGCAAGAAAGATGTTAGATGATTTTACTGCTAGATGTTCAAATTTACCCATTGAGGAGTATGTGTTGGATATTAATAGTAATGATTATTATAGAAAAAAGACATCCAAGTTTCATTTTGACTTTCAAGGTAAAAAGAATAAGATGAAAACTAAGATTAACTTACCAGAACCATAAGGCTTGTTAAAGCACCGACAGCATAGTTAAGGTAACGATCCTTGTAAAAAAGTTATAAAAGTTAATATCAACAATTATTAACCAGCTTTGGTAAGCTTACATCTTGTGATGTCAAATAATATAACATGCTCTACCTTTTAAAGGGGTAGTCAACAAAACAATGTCTTGCAATTATGGACTTGTTCTCTGATGGAAGGAAGGGTCAAAGCAACCACCCAGTCTGCATTTTATGTAGATCACGCCAAAGACCTTTGGAGTGGGCACAGTTACAGTCAAACCGGATGTTTTCTTGCAAGGAACATTGCAATATTGTCATGCAATATTGCAATTTTGATTTGGAGATTGCTCTGAGCAATTTGCAACCGACACGAACAAATTGCAAATTGAAATTCACAACCAGGTGTGTAACAAAGCCTCTGATTGGTTTCTAGCAAAAGAAGAAACCAATCAAATGTTCTGAGCAATTGGATTGGAGCTTCCTTTTTGCTAGTAGCCAATCAGAGGCTTTGTTTACAAAACTGGTTGTGAATTTCAATTTGCAATTTGTTTGCATTGGTTGCAAATTGCTCAGAGCAATATCCAAATCAAAATTGCAATATTAATATTGTGTGACAATATTGCAATGTTCCTCGCAAGAGAACATCCGGTTTGACTGTAATATAGAATGCACACTGGGTAACTGCAGAACAATTAGTAAACTTTTCACTTATTCCCATTATTTTCATATTATATTAGATACCTGTGTCCTGGCCTCGCCAAATAAAGGCCTATCGGCATCATTCGAATACATCTCGCATTAAGTACTGCAAGAACTTTCCACGTACGTATTTTTACAGGAATTCAAATTCCTTTTAAACGATCGAATAGTGATATAGCCTGTTCAATAATATGTTTTATAACACTTGAACAATGACCAAATTCGTGAATGATATATTTTCAAAATAAACCGCCTTCTCGTTGAAGAAAATCTACAGTATTATACCAAAATTGTAGCCATAAACTTGTCCTCAACTCTACATTTCTTGAGGCACATTACAAAATATTTTGAAATTTATATGTTGATCAACATATTCTTTACATTCGAACAAAACAATTTAAATCTCGTGACTGAAAGAGGGTACGTAATGTACGTAAAGGAACGTAAAGGTACATAATCCTCAGTGATATGGACACTTATGTACAATGTGAGGACACTAATGTACAATGCAGTATGAAAAGGAATAACATGGAACATTTCAGGGACATTAATGGGACATCTATATACAATGCAGGGACACATATATACAATGCAGGTACAGTGATGTACAATGCAGTATGAATAGGTACAATAATGTACAGTGTAATATAAACAGGAATAACATGGTACATATTAGTACACTGAGATACAATAAAGTACAAAACGGTACATAACGGTACACAGCAATATATTTAGGGAAATTTAGGGTAATATATGAATTGAATGTGTTGTATACGGATAATAATCAGTGAGCTCTATATATATCTGGAGTAAGAACTTCTAATGTTCGGCCAATAGGCCAAGTGAAGCCAAAGATGGCGGCAATTGACGTCCAAACTCATGAAGGTCATAAACAGTTTTCATACCATTTTTCTAGCTAATTCCAGTTTATACTAACAGATCGCATCGCTAATCAAGTTATTAGTTCATAAAATCATGATGTTATTGTTTAAATCGGAGTAAAAACACGAAATTTCGGCACACTCCTTGCCGGCTTGTGCAAACCGCGCGGTCGAAAACAATAGAAAGGGATTGGCACTGGACGTCAATTTCCGCCATCTTTGGCTTCACTTTTTGGACATAAGTTCTCACTCCAGATATATATATATAGAGCTCACTGATAATAATAAACACAGAGGTACACCTGACAAATATTAGGAATGTTTGTGGATTGAAGGGGACATTTGGACAGGTCCATACATTTTTGTAAGATGAAGTATTCTGTCTTTTCGAAGGTCTTTAAATATGGCGGCGTTTTTAGGACGTGTTTCTGGTCGTAATTTGCAATTTTCTTGTCGAAAATTATTATCTAGATGTCTAGAAAGAGGCCAGGTTAGTAATTAATATCTCGTTTTTATACGTGTTGGTTTTGTTTGAAAAAAAATTTAATATTCTTTCATTTCCCTTTGTATCTTGTCTGCATTGGTGAGTTTGTCTGTTTGTCTCCTTTTAATTTGTTTGTCTCAAATCTTGAGTTCCAAAATTCGACATTTATTCGAAATCTGTTCCGTCCATTTTTTATATCATGCAGTAACCGAAATATGATAAATTTAGTTTCGAAATTCCGCGCGGGGAACGCGTTCCCGCGCAGACCAAACTTTACAGTCTGGGAGCCTTGGGGGCCCATTTGCCTTAACTTGGGTGATGTTGTGATTACCGAGGATGAGCCCATAACCCTCTAGTCAGTGTTATAACAGTCTATGATATAAACATTAATGCACAACCTAAGCCTACCCATTACCTGCCTCAATATTATCATAAATTGTATGAACAGTGACTAGAATTCAGACTGGAAAGTTTGTGAAATGCATAAAGGAGATTTCTGAGATTGTGCACATGAAGAAATTACTTAAGCATCAAAAGTGCACAAAGGAGAAACAAATCCTTTGTCTGGACCAGAATGATATCTGATATGGCCAGACTTGACATTCTTTCCAAAGTGTGTGCAGAAGAAAATATCGTTTCAAAAATCTACAAACCAAATGATGAAGTCATTTAGTTTTTCTGAAACCCATTTTATTACAATTACATTTAATGTATTAAATTGTTTCTGTTATTACTTTAGGTACGTCCACTCAGTGTGAGTAGCAAGTGTTGCCTAGATCTTCAAGAATATCAAAGTAAAGAACTGATGAAAAATCATGGAATTAATGTCCAGAAATTTCAAGTAGCTGATGGTGCTAATGATGTGTCTGAATTAGTGAAACAATTAGGTATTGATTCTGGTTCTGAGGTATACATACAGTATATTATATAAATAGTCAAAAACAAATATACAGCCACAAAAATATGGATCAAGTTAATATGTCAAATTATTGATAGTACATTAACCTAGTATGCTGCAATGCACCTTACATTGTTATTTTACTCTGTCTCAAAGTGAAATTGGGTCAACCAGACAATTTCCATGTCTCTGGTTGACTGTTAAACTGCAATATACACTGATGCACCCTACTTTCAATGTGCCTAACTTTGTTGTTTAGGACTGTCTAAGTCAGAATATTTTACTTGTCAAGGGAAAAGTAATTGGCATTGGATTGACAAAAATAATCAAGCATTCTGCCAAATTGAAGTGTGTGTTATACTCAATTATACGAATTAACTAATAATAATTTATTGTGTCGTAGATGTAAGTGAAGTTGTCATCAAAGCACAGGTGTTGGCAGGAGGGCGTGGTAAAGGCACATTCAGCAGTGGTTTACAGGGTGGAGTAAAGCTTAGTAAAAAGTATGGTATTCCATTTATTGTATAGTTTTTGTCTTGTTTTATTGTATGTCAGCTGAGGTTTGTTTCTAAGGAGAGAGAATATTTCCTTTTACTTTTTATGCAGTTTTGATGAAATTCCATCAATTGTTGATCAGATGATCGGCCATTCTCTTGTTACAAAACAAACTGGCAAGGATGGAGTTCTTGTTCGCAAGGTATCCAAAATTGTCGTGCTAACTGGTTGACCTGTAGAAATGTAAAAAAAAACCAGGAAACTTGGTGAACCCTCCTTGATAGCCCCCTCCCCCTTAGTTTTAGTGTTTAAAATCATGATCCCCTGACCCCTTCAAAATCACCATAGCCCCCCTCTAGATAAATTATAAATGCTTCCTTATTTCAATCTAAAGGTGATGTTAGGTGAAGCACTAGACATTAGTCGTGAAACATACTTGGCTATATTAATGGATCGTGCATTTGAAGGACCTGTGATTGTTGCCA
The DNA here is from genome assembly GCA_016169945.1 of Trachythela sp. YZ-2020. Lineage (NCBI taxonomy): Eukaryota > Metazoa > Cnidaria > Anthozoa > Malacalcyonacea > Clavulariidae > Trachythela > Trachythela sp. YZ-2020. The sequence continues at coordinate 1,235,405 of JADLSH010000098.1, read as the reverse complement.
GTCCTGAAGGTGGTGTTGATATAGAGGAAGTGGCCGAGAAGACGCCTGATAAAATTTATAAAGTATGGTTTGTTGTATATTTCCTATATGGCAGTCAAAGTGAATAGATTGCACGCGTTTTCGCCAAATAGAAACGTGGAACATTTTAAGTGGTGACATATTTTATGTGATAGATTTTCATCCTTTCTATTTAATTTAAGGTAGTTGCAATTGTTTCAAAAGATTTTCTTTATTTTTGTTCTCTATAATCTTTAGTTTCCAGTTGATATCAATCACGGAATTACGAGAGAACAAGCATTGGAATTAGCGGATAAATTGAATTTTATAGGACCACTAAGGGAAGAAGTATGTTCTCAGTTTGTTTCTATTATTTTGCATTTTTGTCCAGCAGATTATTATTTGTTTTACGATATAAATCTTACTTGTAGGCAGCAGTTCAAATCGAGAGGTTGTACGAATTGTTCATTGCTCGTGACGCAACGCAAGTTGAAGTTAACCCGCTTGGAGAAACTGATGATGGCAGAGGTATATAACGGCATGGATAGCTATATCAGCTCTAAAGTGCTTTCCATAGAGGCCCAGTATAGCAAAGCCCTGGTCAAATAAGGATGAGAATTGATGAGAGTTAGCAAGCGAAAGTTTGCATTTCATCAACTCTCATGCCCTGAACAAACAAGAACAAGAGTTGCATGAGAGTTGACTGGATATTACCGCGCGTAGCGGTCAAACGAGGGAAAAAACTCCGTCATCAAAATTTGAACCAGCACAAAGTTGATGATCTGAGTTTATGAGAGCGCATGAGAGTCGATGAGAGTTGGCAACAGGAGGAAACATATAGGCAAGCCAATTTTTTTTTTATACTGTTAAGTGACATGTCTATTCTCAACGTACAGTCTGTGTATTTCATTTCCTAATTCTTCTTCATTAGCCCTGTTTATGCGTGCTAGCGACTGGCTAGAGACGAATGATCCGTCTGGACAGACTTGTGCAAAGAAAAGATACTTCGTTTGATCATTCGTATATACGTCTGGCAAACAGACGGATCACCTTCCAAGATTAATTTTTTGCGTAGTTGATTTACACAGACGAACAGACAAATTTCCGTGCGTGTAGTTCGGCATGAAACGAACTAAAAGGCATGTTCACACGATCCCATTTGTCGGATCCAATTCTTCTCTTGACGTATGTGATTTACTGGATTTGCTGACAAGAGTAAGCCTATTGGCTCATACCTGGCGAAAAGCGTAGTTGTTGCTGTATTGTGTGAAATCACATACCTCAGGAGGAGAATCGCATCCGACAAATCGGATCGTGTGAACGAGCAAGTTTTCCTTGACGAGTTTATTTGTTCGTGTGGACGACAAACAAGTTTTCTCGATCAATTTTTCCTTGTCTGGGATGACTAGCTTTTAGTCAAGGCTCCTTGTCAAGTAAAACTTGTCACTTTCACACGAGGAAATAGGACTTGTCAAGGAAAACTTGCTCTTCTGTGCGGGGCTTTAGGAAAAACAGATACTCTAGTAACAAAACCAAGACGACATGGCTTCTTACAGCCAATACTCTTGCCAGTAGAGATATTCGCGCTATTCTAGCTACAATCCTGGTCAAAAATCCTTGGAACACTTAGTAAAAAGTGCAATTTCCTGTGTCACATTACTCATTTACAGACACAAATTTGCCCATTGAAATCAGACTTTAATGTTCTAACCCCCCCCCCCCCTTCCCCCATACAATGTTGGGTGAACCCTTGCAAGTCTACCACACTAAGCGCAACATTGTATCCCCATGGGGGTCGTAAGCTTTTCATTGCGGTGGGTGTCAAATTCAGTTCTATAAATGTCAAGAGTACCAACATTTTTGACCAGGATTGTAGTTGGTCGATTGTGACCCTTCTCTATTATAAATCAGGCTGTTGATTTCGTTTCTTTCTTTCTTCCTTCCAATGCTATAGTCATATGTTTTGACGCTAAAATCAATTTCGATGACAACGCCAAGTTTCGACAAGAAGATTTGTTTGCAAGTGAAGACATTGCTGAGAAAAACCCGAGAGAAGTTGAGGCGGAGAAACATAACTTAAATTACATCGGAATGGACGGCAACATCGCATGTATAGGTAAAATTATACGACGTATTCTAGACCATTTTATTGCATCTACTGTCTACATGCAGGGCCGTAGCTAGTGGGAGTAATGTACACCCTGCATGCAATATACAGTATTCAAACATCGCATTTATCCAATCTGGTTGTGTCTGAGCTACCAGAAAAGTATTAAAAACACTTCATTGTTTCTATCGAGTGGCCTTCGTCGGGTGGTTTGTATTAGGGAGCTTTAGATTTGACTACGAGTACGACTACGACTACGAGATTTTTCCGTTAAATATCTGCTACTACAAACTTGTTATCGTCCTCTTTTTGGCACAGCACATCTTTATAACAACAGTTGAGCCAAAGCGAGTACAGCTATGAGTTTGTAGTAGCAGACGTTAAGCAGAAAAATTTCGTGGTCGTACTCGTAGTCGTAGTCCAATTTAAAGCTCCCTATTGTGAGACAGGGACACCCATGTTTTCCAGTATGTGTGTTTTTAATCTTTATCAGATAGTTTAGACACAAACCACGGCAGTTTTATTATTACTACTTGCACTGGAATTCTCGTGTTTGACAAAAGGGTCTCGTTGTCTCCTTTGGACTGGAATAAGTACATTGTTCATGCACTATATTAATAGATAATCAGACTAACTAAACTTGTATTGTTTTACAGTAAATGGCGCGGGCCTTGCCATGGCAACCATGGACATGATCAAACTTCATGATGGTGAGCCTGCTAACTTTTTGGACCTCGGTGGTGGCATTCAAGAAGAGGGTGTTCATCAAGCGTTCAAAATAATTGCCTCGGATGAAAATGTGGGTTGAAAGCTGTGCATGTTTGTTTGTGTGTTGATGCAGTTTTCTTACGCGTGCAAATGAATTACTACTGAGAACATTTTGCTTTTTATTTGTCTGTCTTTATGTTTGTTTGTTTGAGTTTTTTGTGCCGTCTTTTATAAATCGCATTCGGTGTGCGTGCGTGAACCATCTGTAATTGGGACGATTAACAAGAGACTATGTGCTTTTCTAATATCTTTTTAACATTGTATAATCTTGTGTTGCAGGTAAAAGCGATCCTTGTGAATATTTTTGGTGGAATTGTTGATTGTGAAATGGTCGCGAGAGGCATTCAAGCTGCCTATGAGAAACTGAAAGTTGATGTTCCTTTAATTGTACGATTAGAAGGTAAACACGCTTTTTACAATTTGATTGTATTACAGAGGTTAAGATACCCAGGCTCCAGGCTTACGGGTACTGTACGGGTAACGTCATCTTGGCTAAGTTTCCATATTAGCAACCTGAATGATAAAACAAACTTAATCTTAATTCTAATCCTAACCTCAACCCTAATCCTAACCCTAATTATAGTATATGACACTTTGCGCATCCGCGTACCACATCCGCTTGGTGAGTGCAAGCTCATGTGTATAAATACAGTTGTCATACCAAGCTGCACTGACGAGGGGTTGGACGCCGAAACATGCATGTCTGCAGATAGTACTATTTACGCTCCTTCACTTTAGTGTTGTTGTGTTAATGCAAAGCTCACTTCCCTTGTGGTCGTTTGAGCACTCTGGCTCCATGACACTTTGCGCATGTCGGATGCGTTGATGTTACCGTGTTGTACCAGATGCGCTTGGTGAGAGCAAGCTCATATGTTATGTAAAACTAAATATATATAATCGGAACCATCGTATCTTAACCTCTCTATTATAACGTCTGGAACGTTTACATCCTCATTTACTGTATGCTAGCACGTTTAATGGTGCAAGTTGTTAGTTCTGCGACCAGAGTTCTAACCTTGAAATATGCAATTTTCTGATTGGAATCCAGTTTTCCAGTTTTACTATACCAAACACTGCAGGTGTTCTCTGGGGGACTCCGATTTTCTCCTATAGTAACACTGGACATTGGCATAACTGGACCTCTGGGGAGAACAGTTTAGAACTGATAGAGCTATCCAGTATAAGTAAAAGGTAGTCCATATGTCATGACAATTTTTTGCAGGAACGAATGTGATGAAAGCAAAAGAAGTGCTCAAAGCCAGCGGTATACCTGTAACAACCGCTGACAATCTTGATGAAGCTGCGATGAAAGCCGTTAACAGTCTATCTGCATAAGATCATGAAGGAATCAAAAATTGAATCCAAAATTGGTGATTCCTCAAATACCATCGTTTGCATCTAAGAATGAACAACTCGCAGATAAAGACATTAGGGACCTTTCATTATTTATGAGGGGGGGTGGGCCGGTGGATTTGGGGGGTGGGCCAAAGTTTTAAAAATGGTTTTTGGGGGTGGGCCAGGGTAATTATACCTAAGGAAAGGGGGTGGGCCTACCTGATTTTTAAATAATTTTTAAGGACCATAGTAAAATCGCACAAAGCCTGTGGGTGCGGGTGGGTGCAACCCCCAAATATTTGTTTTCACCCCCCCCCAAACGAAACGTTCACCCCTCTAAAAATATTTCAACCACCCCCAATTTTCGCCATAATACATAGTCCAACGTGCAACCCTATAGAACCCTATGGGGGTTTACAGGACCTGCCAAATTAATTGACTTGACAACTTCAAAAACCTTAGTTTTTTGCTTCGAATGCCTTCTGATCTGCTCTAGAAACCTTGATTTTTTTTCAAAATTTCCCGGGGTGCTTTGCTTTCTAGCCTCCCACCAGCGGCTCCACCCCTGGACCTCACTGGAGGCTGAGCCCTGCAGCACAACGTTTGGTGACGCCTTGTGTTACCTCACCAGCTCACCCCCTAAAATTTCTGGCGTCTTCCTAGTAATAAATATGAAAATCTGTCTATGTTTAATAATGCAGCCATCTGGGAAAATAAAAAGTACAAATGAAGTTTTTCATCTTAAAAAACGTTTTATTGAAATATCACTCAAAGATACTTGTTTCTATTTCTAAACAATTGGTCCAGTTTTATCATATTTTACAATAATATTTTTATTCAAATCTTGATAGGGGGAAATTAATCAAACTATGTTGGGGGTGGGCCATGAATTTGTGTTCAATGACATGGGGTGGGCCACAAAAATTTAACCGTTGTTCATGGGTGGGTCAAGAAAATATTGTAAATCAATGCTGCAAAATTACCGGCCCACCCCCCCTCTTAAATAATGAACGGTCCCTAAAATATCTATGTTCAATTGAAACTATGTTCAAGAGCTTTTGACAGGTTTTATCATGGGCAGCCCACTAAATGTTTGAATTAAATTCAAACATTTAGTGGCCTGCCTATGGTTTTATCTGATCAGTCAATCACATTGCAAACTCGCTTTCCGTGTATTAGCTGAGCTAGTTGAAACTTTCAAATGGTTTTGTCAAACATTGAAGTTTCACGAGTGAGAGCTGAATAGACAATGTTTTTTATCTGACTGCTTATCCTATACCTTAGATGCAAACAGTCTGTAGAGGTATATAGACAAATTTGGCTAACGCTTCACAACTTTGGATAACTCACATGCCTAGTTACTATTGTTTTAGACTTCTAGTTTCCAAAAACGTAGAATAGAACAAAGGTAACTAAGCATTAGAATGATCTACAGGGTGTCCCCCAAAAAGTCCCCCTATAGAAATCACTCTTTCGTTGTTAAACGTGCGTTATACCTCTGGGAATTTAAAATAGCTTCTAAAACGAACAGCAACACAAAAATTACAAATTACAAATTCGTCTTACCGTCAGTTCGAGTAAAAATGGTTCAACTGACTACAGAGCAACGAGTATTTGTCGTAACGACTTATACGTCGCGTAAATTACTTGGACGAAGGGAAGTTGTAAATACTTCCGTCGTTCATGTACAATTCAATTAAATTCCCAAAGGTATAATAACGCACAAGAGTGCTTTCTAAAGGGGGACTTTTTTGGGACACTCGGTACATGTGTGAATAGCTCTTATACATAATTCTAATGCAGTAATGCTTAGTTACCTTTGTTCTATTCTATGTTTACGCAAACTAGAACAATAGTAACTAGGCATGTAAGTTATCCAAAGTTGTGAATTGGGTAGCAAAGATGTAAATAACGTTGGCCAAATTTGTCTGTTGGGCCGCCTAGCATGCCTAAACGGATTTCGCAAAAATATATAAAAATATATAAAATTATATCACACAACGTTCAGTCAGCTCATAATTTTAGCAAGTCATCAACTATCAACTGTCCAGAATACTACAAATTACTAAACTAAATGTCTCCGCACAGACTATTCATATTATATATATCCAGTAATTCTAGTAAGCAAAAAACGGATGCTTATTGGTTCTGACTTGCATTTTGTTCCAATAGTGGTATTATAAATATCCTCCTATATAATCCTATAAATATCTCTTTTTTGAAGCCGTTAGTCTGAAACCACTCGGGCAACGCCCTCGTTACTGCTATTTATTAATATTTAATGCATTCCTCTTGTCTCACCCCCCCCCCGTTTAAATTCTACTCTGATTAAATATTAATATAATAAGAGAAAAAAGTTTAATATTTACGGGGGGTGTATACACTCACATATTTCGAAACAAATGGCGGCATTGTCACCACGTGAATCTGGCAATTTTATCGCTTCTTGTGCGAAACACGTCTCCATAAAACAAGAAGGTGTACAAAAAGTTGCTAAACTTATTTACCCTGAACTAGCAAATAGTTTATACTCGGTAAAAAGTTGGCGAAAGCACGAACTTCACCCGAAAGAGTTGAGTGAGGCGACCGTAGATTGGATATTTTTGTTGGACACGCTAAATTTTTCGTTCTGGGTGGAGCAAGGCACTCAACCGTTTGCTGTCAAGTATCGTGGGAAATGTTATACTGGATATTGGGCATTATGTGCTGCTATAAATCGTGCATTAGAGGTTAGGCAACTGCCCCTCTGCCACGCCCTATCTGCCACAGTAGCCACACCCTCTCTGCCACGCCCCTCTTGCCATTGCCCACCCCCTGCCATGCTCCCCTGCCATTGTCCCCACCGCCATGACATACCCCCCTGTGCCAGCCTTCTTGCCCCCTCTGATCAGTTCACATGTTCTATTGATTGGGTAAATTAGATCCACATACAACTTTTTCAGATTGGATTGAATTCAGTGGAGGTGCGAACTTAGGTTGCCAACATATAACCATCTTTTTGTTGCTTCAAATCTCAGTTCTTGAAACCCTTTTGGCTTAAATTTCATTTCATTTTCTACTTAAATTATAGCCTATCAAGCTTTTGAAGTTGTAAAATCATTAATTAACAGCTTTGTTACACAGTTAGTCAGCTATCATTCAAAGGCTTTGAGAAATTATTGGGGGGTGGATCGCCCCCCCTAATGGCCCTCCCTAGTGTCTGCCACTGTTCATATTGCTAATCAATCATTGGATTGAATTCAGATTGCTAATCAATTGTTGGATTATGACTGTCCAATTTGATATCATTCAAATAGTAGCATTTTCTGGATGAATTAAGGTCTGTTGATTGCAAGAGTGGGTGGACGTGTCCATTGAACCCAACTTAGATAGTCATACAATTTTATTTTAATTTACATTCTATGTTGGTTTTCCAGAATGGCATTCCTATAACCACCCCTTCCTATTACACCCAAATTACTGAAGAAAAGTTGAAAACTGTATTTCAATCTGAAACATCAACAGACATCCCACTCCTTACAGAGCGAGTAAAAAACCTGAACGAAACTGGCAAACTTCTGGTTGAGAAATACCAAAACAGTTTTGTAAACATGCTGAAATCTTGCAACAAAAGTGCGATAACACTGCTTGATTTGGTTGTCACCCGATTTTTGTGTTTTCGTGATGAGGCAATTTTTCAAGGTCAAAAGGTAGGCCTTTACAAACGAGCACAGATTTTAATTGCGGACGTCTGGGCATGTTTCGAAGGGCAAGGTTTGGGGGAGTTTTCAGATATTGATTCGTTGACAATGTTTGCAGATTATTTAGTCCCACGAGGGCTACAGTTTCGTGACGTTATTGAATATTCAAATGAGCTACAGAATGTAATCAAACGAGGCGAGCTTCTTCCAAATAGAAGCAAGCTCGAAGTTGAAATTCGAGGGTGTAGCATCTGGGCTGTGGAATTAATTTGTCAAGAGTTACAAAGAATGCAAAAGGAAAGTATGTGCAGTGATGGAAAGGGTGATAAGGTGGTTATCAATGCTATCCTTGTAGATTTTTTCTTGTGGGACTATACTAAAGCCCATGAGGATAAGATAAGTGGTTTTCCAATGCATAAAACAAGATCCGTCTTTTATTGAGTGATAAATTATGTGTACTGTATTGTGTTATCTAAATTGCATTTACTATTATTATTCATATAATAAATAACTTTAACCCATTTTGAGTAAAATCATCTATAATTGTTAGACAAATGGATGTATACTCAGTTGTAAAGTAAATTATATAAATACCTTAGTTTTTATCTAAGGATGAACAGTTAAAAACATTGTTTTTTCTCAAGTGAAACTTCACTGTTGGTCAAGAACATTTGGCAGGCTATAATCTGAGCTATAATCTGGTTACTTTTAGTTGTGACTGTCGTGAACATATCAAGATGACCAATGTAATACATTCTACAGTCAGCAAAGACTAATTTACATACAGTACATAAAAGATGAAAAAGATCCAGATTATTTCACATTATTTGTCAAACATGACTTGTTCATGACAATTATGACCAAATGGAAACCAGGCTTTAGCCTTGATGATTGAAACTTTAAATACACATCACAAGCAGTGACGTTTCTCCTGTCTATCTTCAACTGTTTTGACCTTTAGTTGCAAATGACAACATACACATGCAAGTATATTGTTTATGGTTCTCTCTTTATCCCTGATTAAACTAAGCTAAATAATACTTTACTAAATAATAATAGTAGCTAACTCCATAATTCTAGAATGCAGCAAAGTTTTGGTACATCACTATCTTTCCAAATGTTACTTTTCAATAGTTGTTCATTCAAAATCACATTTTATTTATGGTCCTAATTAGTTTGAACCCATGGCCAGTGTCCAGTGTTAATGGTGGCAACCATCTCATTTTCAAATTCCTAGCCGTAGCAACACACTCCTCACAAAAACAAAACAAATCAGCTTTTTGTGGAAACATGTTGCAGAATCGCATGATTGGCTGAACTATAGCGGGAAAGCTTTCTTCGATGTGTAACGAGACATCCTTTTGAGTGGGGACATGAAATTTAAACTCACACCAACGCCGTGAAACAGCAAATGTTGGTCTAACTTCAGTCTCTGTGGGTTGTGTACTAGAGTCTAAGACATCATTGTGGTCATGTGAGGAATTGAAATGAACCCAATGTTTTGTCAGTTCACCAACAGCCTGAGAATTAGCAGCCTCAACATCATCAGATGTGCTGGCCATTCCAACTTGTGCACCAACAAAAAACTTAGACTTTTTAACTTCGGGAAGCCATTTGTAAGAATTTTCAGTATCCAGTATTAGGATTAACCTTGCTCCGGTTTCACCGTTAAGCTTCTCCCATAGACTAAGAAGTTGGGTTAACGAAAAAGCATTTTTCTCTAGCAATGCCCAATCACCATTATCGTGTACCGGACCACTGTAGTATAACACAAATGTATCGTATGGCAAGCCGGGAAGCACACTTTGGTTGAAGAACGATTCTAAGTTTGATTCCAAAGATTGAATCGTTAACCCACTTGTGCATAGTTCTGTCCCAAAACTATGTACTATGTGTTCTGAGAAGAATCTGGACAACAAACCAATTAGTTCAACTGCAGTCCTATTTGTCCCCTGGTACTCTGCCTCAGGTAGAGCAACAACTAGACCATCTTTTCTGTAGTTGTAACATGGTATTACCATGGCGTAACCGATAGCTGTTCCCCCGAGACAATTTCCAAGGCTCGATAATACGCTATATACCATAGACTCAACCGGCATAACAATCAAAAACGAACTTATAAACCAAGCATTTGTCACTTGCCACGACGGTATAGCTAGCAACACTGTCGTTGCTATGGTGATAAGGATAATTGATTTCGATATGAGACAAAAATGTCGGACACCTTTGGAAGCAAGTACATCCAACATTGTGTTCTTATCGAACTCCTCTTTGAGACTTTGTGAGCATTCTTCAAGCTTGATTAAAAATCCCCAACAATCCACAAGAAACACTATATGTCCGGCTATCCAGAATAGTAGAAATGCAAAGAAAATTGGCACAATGACAACAGCCCGATGGTGTGTTAGTGTTACTTGGGCTGCACATGCAACATATATACACTCTCCAAAAAATATAAGAACCACCAGAGATTTTCGATGCCATTTTCCGCACGTAAGGAACCCCTTCCACCGGTCGACTGTCGAATACTTGGAAAAATACATGTCGATTATTGCTTCGAATGACAGCCAAATTGCAAATGTCGCTAAGCAAAATGGATTGTATTGAACTTTTATAGCCGGGAAAAACTCCATCGCAACTATAACACTTGTCATTACAGCATTAACCAATGATAACGCTGATTTCAAATGTACAGCAATCAAGTTGCAAGCAACTGCTAAGGTTAACAGCACCATAGGTGCACCATGTTCCGAGACAATACTACCAAATGCAAAGCCGACTAGCAAAAGCACTTCTCTTATAGTGAGCAAATGGAATTCTACATTGCCATAATTATGAATCCGGTCTAACAAAGTACCACAGGAATAAACACATGTACTTCCTATCAATAACATATCAACAACGTCCAAATCTTGTGCTGACACAAACATATGATCATAAGCAACAGATGTGAAAGTTAACACACTAAATATTATACCAATCCATAAATTCACGAAGGCGTTGGCTAGTTCTTGGCGGTTCAACAAATACAGTACAAAAGCAAGAATGAGAAATAGCCCTGCAACTACGCCAAATATTATAAAACTTTTATCAGACGAATGGTGTTGCCAGCGGCTATAGATGCCTAAAAATCCGCCTGCAAGAAACGAGACAATTGCTACAACAGAAATGTACTTTATAAGCCTTTCCATATCAAACGCCATTATGCTAAAACAGACAAAGGTCGACAAAGGACAGTCCGAAGTGTTCTGTCAAAAACGTGCTTTTGTCATTTTTGAGTCGAGTTCAAGTACTTCAAATTCCAAGCGATTTCCTTATAAAGACCGCCTTATCACTTCAAATGATACTGCAATATCATACAAAAGAGTTGAGGGTTCTTCTCACAGCCGATTTCCAGATTTTAATATGGAAATTTGAAGTAAAAAATTATTTGCAACTTTTGGTTATAAATTGATTGTTTATTGTGGTTTTTAATTTTCCGCAAGCCAGTAGAGTGCTGACTCGGTTGCTCTCGCTGCATTCAATATCCTTAAAAACAGGAAATTTGCATAGTTTATTAAATAATTTTTTCAAAATAAATTTTAAGAGAGCATTATTTATGCCTCGGGTGACGCCGAAGAGAATTAGAAAAATGCCCATTTTTTTCTTATTTAGCCAATCATTTTCGGGGTTCAAATTTTTTTTTTTTATTTTATTTTTAATTTAATAACTTTGCCATACATTCTACGGAACATACACGGGGACAAAAGAGACATGGCGGGGTTGACATCACAGCTCCATAGGACGTATCCACAGAAGCCAATTACGATGGACCCTTAACCCGAACCTTTCAACCCGAGGTTGACCATGAAAGCTATCTGTAGTCCTAAATCATAATTATTGATACTGCTATGTTTCTTTAGGTACTACCATCACTCAAGGCGGAGGCAGTGCCACTAATAGTTCCCCAGCCAGACCTGCAGATGCCTGCAGCAAGGCAAAGAGTATCTCCCCAAGAGATAATAGCCTGGGAACGAGGTTGCATCTTCCTTTCAACTGACTAAGCCGAGAAGGGGACATGGGGCATTCTCATCCCTGTAACCCATCCCTCCAAGAGAAATTGACACGAGTTCACCACTGAATTATGGCACACCTAGTTCAAGAATTGTGCCGTACACCCAGAGGGTTTTTCGGTTTTGCTTAGTATTACCGTAATTGAGAGAACCCAAAAATGTTTAACACTCACAAACCACAACAGCTTTTAAAATAGCAACAACAAAACTTTACAAAAATGAAAACTTCTCAAACAGGCAAGGAATTATAAATCGAATTGTCTGCGTACTTTTTCAATTGTTAAACATGTTTCGGTTATTTCAGCAGCTGGCAGTAAACTTGTTTGGCATATTAAATAATTGTTTCACTGATGAGATGAATGCAAAAATTACCCGCCATGGTGATACTACAAATGGTTGTATTTACCATCATCTTACCTTTCCAGAAAAGAACTTCAAAACATTTTACACCATTTTATAACAAAAACAGGATAGTCCAATTGCGGCTCTTCTGTGCAAGATTCACACCACAGAGCCTCTTTAATGGTGTCTTGGTTCAGTGATTTAACCGATTGCATCTGACATTTGTAGTTGTGAAAAACTAGTTATATATTTTGAAAAAGTAACCCAGCATGATAATAACTACAAGAGGTTTTACTTACTTGCCTTACCACCATTAGTACCATTTTTACAAGTACAGAGATCGAACCAGCGTTATCAGTCACCCGCAATAGTTTGGTCACACCAGTGGCACTGCCTTGTGAAATAAACTGTATTTTTCTTTCTTAAAGTTTTAAGAATCTTTTTATTGAAATTAGGCAGATTTCAAGAAATGGTTAGAAAGACCTAATATTTTTCATTTTATAGACTGATTTATGTGCGGGGAATGGCGTTCATGAGACCCAAAGCCATAATGAATCCCATATTTGGCACAATGACTCTTAATAGTATTTGAATACGATTTTTTTGTAAATTGCACAATTTCCGAATTTGTGTCTAGTTGATTTTTAAAGTCGAAAGCAGAAATTTTACGAAATTTTACCGAAATGGTCAAGTTGGGAAAATTGAGGAATTTCAGAGCTCTTGCTAAGGAATTCTCGAATTTCCAATATGGCGTCCTCGACAACAAAAACAGAAATTGATGAGAAACAAAATTTGGCAGATTTTATCAAAAGTGTCCACGGTAATTTGCGAAAACAAGTTCAAAAAGGTTTGGCAATCATGTTTTCAGTATTTTGCTAGGAAAGTACTAGTCTTGTCAAATGGTTTAATGATGGTAATGGACGGTTCATGTAGCGTTCATGAAAGGAGAGCGGGCAGGGCACAAGAGAGACTTTATAAACTCTGTATAGTATTTCTAAGATAACATTAGGTTGGCCTACATTCAAAAAACATTTTCTGGACTTCCCCCCCCCAAAAACTGACAACCCCCCTGATAAGATAAAATAATCAGATAAGGCTGGATTACCCCTCCCCCTGAAAAACATACATGTACTACATCTACAAAACATATTTGCAACTCCGCTTACTGTAGACAGGCAACCAACTTTAAGTACACTTACGACAATGTGTTGCCTGTTCTTCTCAGATAATTAACCATCACCAATTAACCATCACCAATTAACCATTAGGTTGCAATGCGTCCTACTTTGCTATTATATTATCCAATACCTGACGATTTTCTTGTATTTTTCTTTAGCTAATGGCGATTTCCATTCAGTATGGAAAGAACATTGCAGTAACTCTTCCCTACTGCAGCGATATTCACAATCTATGAAGGAACTAGCTGTCGAACACTGGGGCAGGAATAATCTAAGAAGAATTGAATGGTGCAAGGACATATGTCAGGAATATTTCTATCATGGAGGTTATGAGAAATGTTTGCAGAAAGATTGCAGACGAGTTTTGTTAAACTTGGACAAACATCAGAACTGTGAGTGTCAATGTGAGGCTGAACGATTGCAGTTAAGATTGAACAGGTGAATGTTACTCTCTTATTGATGGATGCAATGACTTGAGTCATACCATAAAACTCATGCAGCCAAAATTTTGCCCATAAAACATGTAGCCATACCAATATTACATACACCCATAAAGCATGTTGGCAAACATAAAGCATGATGTTATCATGCTCATAAAATACTGAGCCATGCCATAACATATGCAACCAGCCCCATAAAATATGCAGCCACACCCATAAAATATGCAGCCACACCCATAAAATATGCAGCCACTGAGCCACACCCATAAAGCATGCAACTTTGCGACTATAACATGCAACAACCCCCAGAGAAAATTGAGCTAGACTTCCACAAAACTTTACAAATATGCAATTAGGCATGCCTGTGTGGCACTTACAGCAGTGGAGACCTGTTAGTCTCAATATGAGATGGGTATATGGGGATGATGAGCTTTGAACGTTTTACTTTAAGAATATGTGAATTATAACTGAAACATCAACGTAATTGTATCTTGCAATATTTATAAATTCGTTTGTAGAGATGATTATCAAGTTAAAAGTGATAAACTTGTTCTCTTGGATGTTGGTAGTTGTTTTAATCCATTCCAAGCATTTCCAGATATATTTACATCCTTGGCAATTGACCTTTGTCCTGCAGATAAGGTGAGTCAATATAGCGAGGAGCACTGCACAACATCAAAGGTACAGGGTAAAAGGTACAGGGTAAAAGGTACTGTTTTTACTCTTATAAGCACAGCAACGCTCTTTAAAAATAAAAGATAATCACTGGGAAATGGAAGAGAGAAGTTACATTTGTTGAATAAAATTGTCTGTATTTGAATAATTTGAAATAAACGACATTTTGTGATATTTTCGGGATGTGTATTTTTGTTGCCACATTAACCACAATATTCCAACCGTTTTGTTGCTGGAATGTTTGGACAGTTCAGTCCTCAAACCTTTTTTTGGCTCAATTACTTTAATTCCAATTAACATTTACTAAAATATGTCAGGGTTTCATTCGGTTGAAAAACTCTTGTTACTATGTGGTTACTTAGTTAATTGACTGTATTAATTGACTTAGCTTAATGCAATGAAGCTCTACATAAGATTTTAAGTGAAGACATATAATTAATTAGGACGTTATATACTTCTTTAATGTTTAGTTTAAAGCCATAAAGAGAAAATTTTCATTTAAAATTTTGTACTGTAACATTTCTAAAATTACTAAAACTTTTGTTCTAGTCTGTGTTCTCTTGTGATTTCCTGTCCCTTGAAATTTTAAAAGACGATAAAATGCCAACAACCAAACACAATCCAACATCTTCGTACTCCACGATACCTGAGCATCCCTGCTTTCCAGAGCAAATACAGCACTATATTGATGGTAATAAAATCACCAAACTTCCACAGAACAGTTTCGACGTTGTGGTATTTTGCCTACTCCTGAGCTACCTTCCTGCTCGGGAACAGAGATGGACTTGCTGCCTTAAAGCACACCAGTTACTAAAAACTAACGGACTGCTTATAATTATCACACCGGATTCCAGCCACCAAAATAAAAACATGCCCATGATTAAGTCTTGGAAAACTGCAGTGGAACGTATTGGGTTTTTAAGATGGAAGTACCACAAAGATAATCATACACACTGTATGGCATTCCGTAAAAAGACTGCTTGTACTGGGAATTATAGCGAAAAGACTGAAGGGGTTTGTCCAGAAGAAATGTTGTATATTCATCAAGAGTTAGATGAGAATTTTGAATTGGATGATAATGATTCTAAAGTGGTATATGATGAAGATACATGTAGTGTAGCAGAGGGATTTGATGCATTACCGTTTGCTAGGTAACCCCAAAAGGACTATTTGGGAGTTTCCTCAAGCAAAGTTGTATATTCATCAAGAGCTAGATGAGAATTTTGCAGTATATGATGAAGATGCAAAAAGTTTAGCAGAAAGATTTGATGCATTGCCGTTTGCTTAGTATCCAGAAGAAAACTTTGGATTTGTCCTGAAGGTATGATCTATATTTATCAAGAGTTAGATAAGAATATTGCAACGGAAGATAATGGCTCTAAATAAGTGTGTAGTGTAGATTTGATGCATTACCATTTGCTTAATACACAGAAGAAAACTTTGGATTTGTCCTGAAGGTTAATGCTCTATATTTATCGAGAGTTAGATAAGAATATTGCAACGGAAGATAATGGCTCTAAATAAGTGTTGGGGTTAAGACTGATATCTAGAGCAAATGCGGGTGGAAGAAATGTTGGCTGAAGGATTGTACGGAATGGAACCCCTAAATGCTAGCTGCAGTACATGATATGAATGCTGCAGTTTACCCAGATATGAATGTCCATTGCTACTTCCAATGCTGTAAGTATATCTGCTGGCCAGAACCATAAGTTGCTAAGCAAAAGGAGTTGATGGACAACATTCCGGATACAAGTAATACAAACACTACCTCAGAACCGAAGAGAGTGTATAACAAGATCAGTTCACCCAGACAGCGTGCTTTACGAAATACCAAATTTATAAACGGTCTATATAGATACTATAAATCAATATCGAAGATCCACGAACATGGAAATCTATATGTTTGTCTTGTAACAAATTGTAGCTTGTCCTGATCAAAATCGTGTTGTTTTTAGTTAACTATCATCAGTATTTGTTGATGTTGTAATGTCAGTGTTGTGCAAAGGTACGTTGCGTATACCCTACTATGTCTACTATTTGTCTTATTTGTCTGTATTGTTTGCGTATGATTGTAATGTGAATATATGTAATTGGCAAAGCTTAAATAATTGATCAAGTTTAGTCGAGCTTAACGAGACGCCGGAAAGCTCAGCTCAATAAAAATTGTGTAGTATCCCAAAAGTTTGTTTAATCAACGATATCGCATTTAGAAACAGAGTAGCTAAACTACAACGAATGAAAATGACATAATGTGGTTCACCAAAAAACATGTGACTTTTGTCTTCGATTTTGTTACAGTTCATTTTCCACAGAGGGTTTGAGAAAAGAGTTTGTTTTTACTTTTTAAGTCTTATATAAGATTCTCTCAACGACTTTCTCCTTAATCAATGTAGCCGCTCCTAGTATCGCAAATATTCTTCCTTATTCCTTTCAAAGTTGATCTGATCCGAGATTTGCAAAGCAAGTTCTTTACAAGTTTCAAGATGGCGGCTTCTGTAAGACCGTATGACAACCAGTATGTCCATGGAGTAGGTTAAGTCTACCGAGATCTTGCAAAGGTGTGCGGTGATTTGATTTTCGGTGAGAAATGTGTAGATTTGTTGTAGTCGATAAGGACTGTTGTCGTATGTTGAGGTTTTATGGTTGACGCTGATGACTAGAGCGGCACCTAAAAGACAGAATAGATGTGAACTATCGATCGCTTACCGTCGTTGCTTTCAACTCAAGTTGGGTTAGAATTTAGGAGTGTATGACAAACTGATTATCACCCTCATATTACAACCAATGTCATTATATCATCAATATCTACCATCACCTCATCAGCACTACCATTATCACCTTTTCCATCACAACCATCAACACCACCATCATTGTCACACGACCTGTTCTCATCACAGATTGGACAACAAGCAACTGGTGGTAACACAGTGGTCTCACATTTTACTGGAGAACATCTTTCATTTTCATATACCATCATCATCACCACCATAACCATTACCACCATTATCATCACACAACCACCATCATCACCATTCTCAGCACTTACCACAGATTGGACAACAAGCCCCCGGTGGTAATACAGTGGTGTCGCATTTTACTGAAGAACATCTTCCATTTTCATATACCATCTCACATTTATCATCTTCATAAGAACTTCCTCCCTCGTTGTCTTTCATCAAGGCTGAATTGAAGTGATATTCACACCGACCGTTGTAATCCATGTGTGCATTAATCCCGTTGGCATGGCAACGACTTGCAAAAGTACGACTTTCGATTCCACACACCTGACATGAAGATATTTATATTTTAAAACTTGTGTTGTAAGTGGTGTTTTAAAGTTAAACTTTATTTCAAGTTTCCTCCTGAAGAAACAATGTATCAATAAGAGTCGCTCTTACTGGACCTCTACGGAAAGCCTAGGGGGAGCGTTCAGACAAAGCTGATAAACCTATCCAGTATCTGCTTGAGCTTGGATTCCACACATCCCTGTTAATCCAGGAAAACCAAAGACACAGCAAGAACAAACCTCAGATTGACAATTTTTCCTACACCTGCCCTTGTACGCTAATTTTACGCGTTTCATTTCACATTCGCTTTCATATGATTGACCATCTTCTCCGCAAACTATACCAGTATTTTCTTTGGAACACTCCATGTCCTTTGAAACTAAAATAATCAAAGTAGAATGTTGGTTGAGATGTTGAGTAAAATGTTGGTTGAAATGTTGGATGAAATGTTGGGTAAAATGTTGAGTAAAATGTTGAGTAAAATGTTGGGTGAAATGTTGAGTAAAAAGTTGGGTAAAATGTTGGGTAAAATGTTGAGTAAAATGTTGAGTAAAATGTTGGGTGAAATGTTGAGTAAAAAGTTGGGTAAAATGTTGGGTAAAATGTTGAGTAAAATGTTGGGTAAAATGTTGGGTAAAATGTTGAGTAAAATGTTGAGTAAAATGTTGGGTAAAATGTTGGGTAAAATGTTGAGTAAAATGTTGGGTGAAATGTTGGGTGAAATGTTGAGTAAAATGTTGGGTAAAATGTTGAGTAAAATGTTGAGTAAAATGTTGGGTAAAATGTTGAGTAAAATGTTGGGTAAAAAGTTGTGTAAAAAGTTGTGTAAAAAGTTGGGTAAAATGCTGGTCAAGGCTTGAGGTTTAGACTGTGTGCTACCTAACAAACATTGTTCTAAAATATCTGAAAATCTTGATGTTTCCTTAAAGGGAGAGAACATTGTTGCCGAAACACTTTTTTTTTGTTTTCTTAAAGGCCTGTTTGCCCACCCTCGGAAACATTGTTGCGAAAATGCATGAAGATAGTGATAATTCTCCTCGTGTAAAACTGCACATGAAAATGTATTGTATGTAAATTCATTATAGTGTTTACTCAACTGCATCTGAACTGCCGGCAAAGTGAGCTATTTTCATTGCCAATACATGCAGACTGGTGCAACGGGACACATTCTTCGATTTCACTACATGGAGATAGTACACACGGGTCCTACAAAAGAATAGGCTCGAACACATTAATATTACAATGACAGTGACATTGAAAGATGGGACACTTAGATCGAAAGGTTATTTTTTGTAAATAATTCACATGTCAACCCCCCGCACTCACTCCCTCCCTCGTTTCAATGTTACCAAATTGATTATTGCTTTGAAATTTAGTCTAAAACGAGGATAACATGGCTAAATGTAGCTTTACAGGTTCTTAAAATCGAGATTCTTATACGCAGTTTTTACTGTACCAGCATTTCACAAGAACCACGGTCGTCAATACTCTCCTCTTTATTTTTCCCACAAAACATTGCGTGACAATAAGTCGGGAATGTCTTCCACTGTTTAAGCCCACAGACACTTGAGCCAGTCAGATGATCGCACTCCAGGCAACTGTCGGGTATTCGGGTTGATGATCCACTCCCTGCGGGCTGATCAAGGTTGTTCTCAGGCTCGACATTGTCCAAACCCATCGACTTGTAGTTTGTGTAGTGGTGACCTGCTTCAGGGCAGCGCAGATGTGTGCAGATGAGCTCGCCTGAAAAGTCAAATTTAACTGAGATAGCTGGGCAAATATTTTCACTACAGTGTCTATAAAGGCCATGTCACACGGGGCGATTTTTGCTGCAACTTGCAATGCAATTTCTGCACAGAGCGATGTTATGTAGAAATATACGCACAGAAAAACAATGAACATGGTCCGTGTTTCACTTCACCGATATTATCATTCTCGTTCATTTCTTTGTTGCCTTCTGGGCATGTTTAGCAAGAAAAATATCGACAAAGTAAAACGAGATTCATGCTCATTCCGCGAATGAACATTTTACCTAACATCGCTCTATGTCCGAAATTGCGTTGCAAGTTGCAGCAAAAATTGCCTCGTGTAACATGGCCTTAAGATCCATCCACCAGGCGAATTACAGCTAAAATTTGGCAAGTCTTACCAAAGTGACACAAGCAATTGTTGCAACCATCGTTGTGTATTGCCAAATTTTGTACGATTTCTCTGTCTTGTAAATGACAAGCATTTGGGTAACATTTCTTGAGGTTTTTCTCGCATGTAAGTCTCCCCATGTAACAAGTGCATTGCGAGCACTCTGCTTGGTTGAAATATGTCGTGCCACTCGTAATTAAAGCCAGCGTTTTCGGATCACGACAAGGGAAGTTATCTGAAAGATAGAATACAGAGCATTCAGATTACTAGTGAAACCTTGGTAAGTCAAAACTGGTGTATATAGATGGGTTTCAGTAAAGGCCATGTTATACGAGTCAATTTTTGCTTCAACTTGCAACGCGATTTCGGACACAGAGCGATGTTAGGTAAAAAGTGTATTCACAAATAAATTGTCTAAATTGTCAGCGTGAGTCTCGTTTCACTTTAATTTTTTGCCGATATTTTTCTTGCTAAACATGCCCAGAAGGCAACAAAGAAATGAATGAGAATATTGGTGTAGTGAAACGCGGACCATGTTCACCGAGTTTTTCTGTGTCTACATTTCTGATAACATGGCTATAACTATGTATAGGAATTGCGTTGCAAGTTGCAGCAAAATTGCCCCGTGTAACATGCATCGCTTTAAGCACTATCGATCGTGCAGCGGCAAATAGTGGTCAAGCAGCAGTTATCAGAGGGAGATATAGTTTAACTTTCTTGGTCCTATTTAAAGGTTGGTCAACATCGTAACGCTTACTGCAGAAACCCGGCCCATGACCAATATAAACATTTGCAAATTGAAATATATAAAAACAATAATAACTGTTAACCTTCAATCATTCGCAATATCTCATCACTGAAACCATTCTCATTTTGAATTGCACTTCGCTTTCTTCTAGTACCCAGAAATCGCAAAACATCTAGTTTCTCATTTTTGAATCTGTCTTCCTCGAAAGCTTTGGAAAAATTTTTGACCAACTCCCGGTGTTCATTTTTCCATATTATCATTATTTCATCCAACTCGCGTTTAATCTCTTGAAGAATGCGCAGGAAACTTGTTGAATTTGATGGCATTTCAGTGGTGTTTATTGTTTGATTTTTGGCTAGTTTCAGATCGGTTTCTGTTGATTTGGAAATCCCATCTTGCAAAGTTTCAAACGGAATGGAATTCACAGCGATAACGGGAAAAATAAAGTAAAATACGCTATATTTCATTATTTTATGAATTTTACTTCACCAAAAACTAAGGTGTTCTCGCCATGTGCGTTTTTTGTGGGTTTTCGTTGGCTATTGATGACGTAATGACATGGATCTGATTTGCATGCGCAGCGGCCTGAAGTTCGTACTCCAGCTAAATCCAGCTACATATGAAGCTCTGTGGGCTTGCCGCGGAGATTTTCAGGAGACTAAGTCCGAAGATGTAAAGGAGGCGTGGTGCGGGCGTGTCAGTAAATTTCCCAATAAATATCCTATTCAATCCATTCATTATCCTTCACATAAATAAACTTCATAATTTATATAGAACCTAAAAAATTTTCTTCAAGAATTTGCATTTGGCCAGTGATTTGGCAGAGGCTTTCAAGCTTGAAATTTAACCTAATTTCTCTCTACATTATCTAGCCTTGCTCGTCTATAATCCTCAAAGATGTGGCGTGTTGGAAAAAGCCAAAAACTCAGGCATTTCTCAAAGGTCCGCTTACAAAAACGGTCAATTTCAACCAGCCCAAAAGCTTGCGAAAAAGTCATGGCAATTCGTCGAGAGGAGATAAATGTCTGGGAAAGAAGGGCTCCTATTTCACCGGCACATGTAAAAGACCTGGTAGATAACGGTATAAAAGTTCTCGTACAGCCTTCAACGCGAAGAGCATATACGATGGCCGAATACGAAGACGCTGGCGCACTTATAACAGAGGACCTATCGCCTGCTTCGTTGATTGTAGGTGTAAAAGCAGTGCCGATCAACCAGCTATTGCCTGACAGGACTTACGCATTCTTTTCACATACTATAAAAGCTCAGCCAGGGAATATGCCACTTTTAGATGCAATGCTAGAAAAGGTAGAGTAAACAAAATAGTCAGTTCTTTGAATGTCAATTTACATAGCGATACATACAATTGTTTCATTGTTTTGTGCAAGACACATCGTTTTAAAAGCTTTGACAAATATATAAACATCGCACACAAATAATATATAAATAGTATATAAACATTCACAAAAGAAAACAATTAAGAGATTTTATAATCAGTGTTTATAGTTTGTTTGTATTGCGACAATGTGTGTGCACATGTTTATTTTTAATTGAGACCATCATTCAAAAATGTGTGTAATTTATGCATGTATTAATAAAAACCCTTTGCATAGCTAGCATAGACCATATGCAGAATAACTGGAGTATACATTATACATGCATAGCCTCAACTTCATTCTTTTGAAAACGAACAGAAATTTCAAACATTACGTAAAGACTGAATAAAATGCAAAATAATTAAATCAAAGAATGAAGTCGAGGCTATGTGTGTATAGTCTAGCTATGCCAGTGTGACCAGATTTGGTAATTTTAATTACTTTTGGTAATTTTTGGCAATTTTTGGGACTTTTTTAGTAATTAAATATTTTTAGTAATTTTTTGGTAATTTTTTGGGAAATTTAGTAATCTGTTGGTAATTAGATAATTTAGGTGAATTTCTCAAATTTTACCAATTGTTTTATGAATTGTTTTATGAATTTGTCACATTTTGTTGCAACCGACGTTTTTGCAACAAGCATCACACATGCGAAACGTGAAATTTGGCAAACAGAAATTCTCAAATGTTTCCGCAACCTCCGCCGCCCCTGGTCCAAAGCCTGAAATCTTGCCAATCTTGGGTTAATAAATTATAGGAGCAACATGAATAATGATATTTATACTCATTATACTCGCTAAGCATTATGGTAGTAAATGCAAAACTGATTAATTTATGAGCTGTTTTGGGAAGTGTGCAACTTTTAGTAATTTTTTTCTGGATTTAGTAATTTTTCGCAGGCATTTTTAGTAATTGGTCCTGAAAAAATCTGGTCACACTGAGCTATGCTCCAGTAATTCTGCAAATGGTTGATGGAGTGGACAACTATTAAGCAACTGACTTCTAGAAGAAATACTGAAAAGGATCATTGGATTCATATTTTAAATTGCTTTTAAACCATTGAACCATTTCATGAAACCTTCATAGAAATAATAGATAAATATTTATTATTCCTATGATAACCTATCTATTCATTGACATGGACAATTATGTCCCTACAGATGTTTTTAGTACAAAATACAAACATGTAGTTTTGAATAACAACTGTTTCAGCATGTCCAAGGACATCTAAGATTCTGCAATTTCCACATGTAGCATTTTAGATGTCATGGGATGTAGAAAATGTGCAGTTGCCCCACTGCCCTTTTGCTTGCTGAGGGCCAATTGGGGAATCTGGTGCATTTCTTATAAAGATGCACTTTCTATTTAACCCATTGAGCTGCAATGCTGCCTTACTTTGTTATTTTACTCTGTCTAATGCCAGACTATTTTACTTGTCAAGGGAAGGGTCTTGCATATTAATGGTAAAGCAAATATATTTATTCAAAAATTATGTCAGTGGTAATCATATTATCCCTAACCAAACTTGTCTTGTAGTCCCCCCCCCGTTAGATAAGCCTGTACTATCCATCCTTTGTAATCCACATTGTATACCTGAGTAAACATAGTGGAAGCCTGAGTGCAAGAAACACATGTGCATGTCCCACAAAACCTGAATTTCCTTGTTTTTTTATGAGTTATATTCTTTAACATATATTATTTAGAATATAAGGTTAGTTGATTATGAAAGAATGCTTGATTCTAAAGGACAGAGAGTTGCGGCATTTGGGAAATTTGCTGGGGTAGCAGGTACAGTTAATGTGTATCTAAATATTATATCTTTTATTCTGGGGGAGTTGAATAATATAGTTACTAGCTGGGCTTTTATAGATTACCCTCTGGACGAAACGTTAAATTGTATGTCAACCATACAGTATCTATAAAAAAACTGATTCTTAGGGAAATACAGTGGAACCCCACCAGCGCTGTCCTGCTTATCTCAAGCTACCCGCTATGGCCAGTATCTCAAACTCTGCATGGTCACACAGGCACCTCTTGCCCTTGGTGACTATGATATGTAAAATGTGATATTTTAATTTCTTTTTAGGAATGATAAATATCCTTCATGGACTTGGTTTACGACTTCTTGCTCTTGGTCATCATACACCCTTCATGGTGTGTATAAGATTTTCTCGAGGGTGCACATTTTCCTGAAGCCCCCTGCAACAATCACCATTGAAAAGGTGTAATTGATTTCATGATTTAATATGGTGACTGCCTTGACATCCACCCCCAGAGCTATCAACTATCAACCAGTGCATGATGACATTTTTATGCTTTAATTTTGGCACTTTCAATATAGTTTGCAGATTGGGCCATCCCAGACTGGAAAGTTTGTAGTATGCAAAGGATTTATTCTTTGTGCACTTTTGAGGCTTAAGGAATCTCTTTTGTGTATTTTGCAAACTTTTCAATCTAGGAGCCATCAAGGAGGTGAAAGGTACCGGCCCCTTAAACAGCCTTTGTAATTCACCTCGGCACTAATGGCAATTGCTGAAATATTGAGAATGTTCTGACTTGCTTTGGCAAAAAAGATTGCCGATTTTGCCGAAGCAGAAATAGGCAAATTAAGAATTATGGCTGCTGAAATGTCTGCAACCCCCTCTATCAGATCTTCCTGGGCCCATCCCCCCCTGATTTTTTACTCTTTTAATACATACCAAATCAATTTACATATTTCTAGTACATGGGAGGTACACACAACTATAAGAATAGTCGTGCAGCAAAGTTGGCCATCTTTGAATTGGGTGAAGATATTACAATGGGAAAATTACCAGCACATTTTGGACCTCTCTCCTTTGTTTTTACTGGCTCAGGAAATGTTTCTCAGGTAAAGGACGGTTAATTGCACTGAGCCGTACCCATAACTCATAAGTCTATTCACTTTTTTCATCATACCACAGACTCGGGCTTGCAAATTATGCCTGCCTCAAGTCCCAGAGCAGACAATTGGCATTAATTGTCGTAAAATTGCACCACTTGTTAGGGCAGTTAGGCTCGTTTTCATGTTTGTGACCTTGGCTTCAGACCCTCAGACCTTAGTTCTTAAGAGCCATGAAAGCAAGGTTCTACAGTTGAGCTTATGTACTTTCCAGAACTAGGTGCACTACTGTATGCATGGCGTCAGCAGTTTTTGCTTGAAATCAAGAACGGCAAATCTGTACAATTTCACGATCGTGATTCCAAGCAAGAACTGCAGCTTTTGTCATCATTAGCGGCTTGATTTTGTACACAAGACATCCAATTCTCACAAATGGTGAGATAAGAATTCTTATTTTTGTAGCCAAGGCGATGTATTTTGAAAGCATATTGCTCAGTGGGAGACACTTCTGAGGGTGCGAACTTAGGCGTCGTTCAAACGTCGCGCTACTGCCGTGCCGAACGCATTACAAACAATAGATAATGAGGCATTTCAGCTGATTATGTATTGTTTTTAATGCGTTCGGCACAGGAGAAGCGCGACGTTTGGAACAAACCTTAGGTTGCCAACATATAGCCACCCTTTTGTTGCTGCAAATATCAGTTCTTAAAACCTTTTTGGCTTAAATTTCATGCACATTTACTTAAATAATAGCCTATTAAGGCTTTCGTGGTTGTAAAATCATTAATACAGGCGTTGTTACACAATCAATCAGCTATATCATTTAAAGGCTTTGAGAAATTATTTTGGGGCGGGGTTCCCTCCCTCCCCTCTAGTGTCAGCCGCTGATATTGCCAATAGCTCCGAATCTTTACATTTCAGGGAGCGCAAGAAATGTTTCAAGAGCTTCCTCATATGTATGTACCACCTCACGAGTTAAAACAGGCTATCGAGAAAGGAGGTATGAAATTACAGTATGGTATAAAAATCAATAAGCATACGTTACCTGATTACCTAGATTTCCGAGCACGGGTGGCAGATGCGGTTAGCGCGCTGCCCCTTACCTCTGAGTTAAGCTGGCTATAGAGCAGGTCGAGGGCAGGGATTTACTTAGGTTGGGTAACTTCCCTGTTTTCCTGTGCTTTGAGAGTTTTTCTCCTGGTAATCCGTTTTCCTCCCTCAATAAGAGCTAAACTTTACAGTATATAGGCATTAACCATAACTATACTCGGAGACCTTTGTCAATTGGGTCAGTGTAGAACTTGTTATATAAGGCTTTCCGTCCACCTTAGAGTGGTAAACACAATGAACTAAACTAAAGTAGATTTCAGTTGTGCAAGTCAATTCGGGTTTTCTTCATCTAGACCATCGTAAGTTGATCGGTACAGTGATAAGACGAGAGGATTATTTAGTACCCAAAGCTGGCGGCAAGTTTGATGCCGAAGAATATGATGCACATCCAGAGAAATATCGTTCTATCTTTGCTGAAAAGGTTTGCTTCAAATTGCTTTTTTTGTATAGAGAAATTTGTTGGACTTGTAAGGCAAATGTGTGGATGTACAATAATGCTGTCTTTGAAAACGCGTCCTTCCCGCGTTTCAAATGCGTTCTAATTGCGTTTCGAAAGCGTTTGACTCACGTCTAATATTCCTACTGCGTTTGAATTAGTTATCGGAACGCATTTCATTTCTATGCAATTGCGCCTTGAACGCGTCCAGATTGTTCCAAAATGCAGTCTTCCAAACCTACCCTTTCAGTTATACTAGATTGGAGGAAAAAAGTTTGTGATTTTTTACCTGACCCAAAGGGTCTGCTAACCAAGGCTCATTACCCCATTTTCCAACTGCACTCCAAATGTGCCTTTTTTTTGCCAATTGCACTTCTATTTGAACTGAAACGTTGTTTATAACCACATGCAAGGTTGGAAAAAATAATTTTCTTCCTGTGAGCAGTGAGCCTGAATGCAAAAATTCCTGCAAACTTAATTGCAGAGCATTTTTGCGCTAAATCTAGTCATAGTGCCCATTCTGTATGTACTTTTTCAGCATGGTTTTAAACTTAAGGAATAATTCCTGTCAACCATGGGTTTGTTGAGCCCATAGTGAGACATCTGTATTTTTGTTGTACCTCGTTCTTGTAAGGGGGTCCGGTGGCAATTGGGACGTTAGTCCTGTACCCAATCCCTGTCGCATATTGTCGTTTTGTATATAAATTTTGTAGTTATGTATGTAATTGTGCAGTGGCAAATCTAATAAATTCAAATGTGTGTTCTTCAAATTACAAATCTTCAACCTAATAAATGTCCTGCATCTGGTTAAAATCTCGCGTGCTCGACCATTTTTTCTACTTCTGCTTAAGCCCAACTTAGCCACGTCTTTTATCACTGAATATTCGTGTCTTTAGATTGCTCCATATATGTCAGTAATGGTGAATGGTGTATACTGGCAGCCTGGATTTCCTCGTCTTTTGACCAATGAAGACATCCAACGTTTAACTAAACAGAAGACTTCATACAGCATCAGTGATGGCTGCCCTCCTCTGCCACATCGCTTCTTAGCAGTCTGCGACATATCAGCTGACATAAATGTAAGATGTATTTTTATCACATATTGTTGGACGTTTTCGAGAGAATTTACTTAGCGACACATGACCTAGAAACGCCATACAACATAATTTAATCAACTTCAGAACATACTGTATTTGCAGACTCAGTTCGACGTTTGCAGACTGAGGTCAGTGAGTTGTTCGGTTGTTTGTTTAGTTAGCCAACGTCATCCTACGTTATCCCACGTTATCCCGTTCAGTTTGACATTGAGTAGTATTCAGCCCTTGCAAGTGACGTCACAACTCATAATTTGTGTGGCTTCCGCCATTTTGAGTGGAAGAATGAAATCCAAGATGGCTGACATAAATACGTACGCCAACTTTCCTTCATAACTCGAGTTCTAGACATGCTAAAACAACAAACTATACACCAAAATACTCCTCGTTGTTCAAGGATTCTAGCGAGATATGCTTGTTTTATAACTCAGTATTTAATCGCATAATATACACGAAAATGGCACTTAAATAGCGGTCTGTCTCAGTGGCGTAGGAATTGGGGGGGGGGGGGGGCGCGTCCCCAATATTATATGAGGGGGGGCCGGAATATCCATCGGCCCCCCCAAAAATAAAATAATTTTCATGAAAATGATGGAAACAGCTTAGTTCCCTGAACAAGCTAACTAAAAGAGGTAGATAAGACTCTGAAACTGCCGTTTCCGGCGATCGGGGAGCTTCAAATTTTAAAAAATGTTCGCTCGGCGCCAACCATGGTGGCGCCTCTTGAGCTTGGGCCCCCCAATATTGAATACGTTCCTACGCCCCTGGTCTGTTTGTTTGGACTAATACTTCTTCCTACATATAAACAGGGTTCATTACAGTTTATGACAGAATGCACAACCATTGAATATCCATTTGAACTGTTTGATCCACAGGAAAACAAGTCCGAGATTGGGTAGGTTATCATGCAGTATATCGAGTATTTTCGAAATACATAGTTTGTGTTCTAAATTTATTATTTTTCTGTCATTTGTAAAGCTTGATTATGATGCACAAAATTTCTCTATTCTTCCAGCATGGCTGGTGATGGTTTGTTGATCTGCTCCATTGACAATCTTCCTGCACAACTACCTCGTGAGGCGACAGATTATTTTGGAAAATTATTGTTGCCATGGATCCCAGAAATGGTATACGTACATACCAAGGCTCGTTAGTTTGCTTAAGGGGCAGGTTTTAATTGTCCACTGTTAAGTGACGGCCAAGCGAGGATGAGCGTCAATGAGAGTTACTGACTCTCGCTCCGCATCAACTTTTTTGCAAAGTCGCTTGCTAACTGTCATCCTCGTTTGACAAGGGCTTTCTTGTATGAGGAAACGCAGACTAACCTCATTTAGACTTCATGGATAGCTCTGTTAGTTGTAAACTGTTCTTCCTAGAGGTCCAGTATGGGGCATCCCTTTTCGCTTACCTGTATATTGATCCAGTGTTACTACAGAACCGGTCCCCCGACAGAGCGAGAACCACGTCTAAAGCGTCTACCTTACCAAGAGCTCTTGTGTGCGACAGGCTTGATGCAAAGGATAAGCACATGCACTAGCCACTGTGTAACCAATACCACACGTTGTTTAATTGTCTTACTTGAGTGCATGGTTGTGTTTTGCAAGTTAGCTCACTAATGTTTTATTTTGTTTTTCAGGTTGATTCTGACACGAACTCTTTTGAGAATCAAAGTCATTTTTCAGACACTGTGAGAAATGTAAGTTGACATCACTGGTCCCAAACGTATACTGGACAGTGGCGTAGCCAAAGGGGGGGTTCTCCAATGATTTCCAGAACCGTTCTTGTGAAAAGTTGAAATCCGGGCAGAAACTAGGGGGGTGCAATGTCTGGAATAACGATAAGAATGGTATTTTTCTTGATTATGGTGTCTCTTCAGAACTCTTCTCAAAATGCGTGTAATACTGTTCTACGGAGACCCTAGAGATTCAAAATTTTTACGGGGGAGCATGCCCCCGGACCTCCGTAGGCTTCCGCGCCATTGGCGCTCGTGTTCTGAATCTATGTATGTTCCTCCCAAAGTCAAGACCCTGGCTACGCCATTGATACTGGATAGTTTTACATGATCGTCCGCCTACGTATCGAACCAGGCTCTTTCAGGGTCTTTACTATGGTTTCATAGTGTAAGCATGCAGAGTATCAGACGTGTGATCCTTTTCCTGTAGGCTGTGATCACATCGAATGGAAAGTTGACTCCAAATTACGAATATATTGACGAGTTAAGAAAAGGGTAAGGTGTTCAATTTTATAAATTTCTAAACTTGTGGTTTTTATATAATAAAGTTTTCGAGTGTATAATATAACCTCACAAGCTAGCTGGTACTGTACATTTAACGAGACGATCGACACGAAATTTGAGCTAATTTATGGAGGTCTATTACCAACGGAATATCAAGATATGGTGCTGAGAAATGTATATTTAGACTGTCTTATGTTTTAGTCAAGAACCAGTACAACCAGTGATCCCGACAGTTAAAGAACCCACAACAGCTCCTATTGGTACGAAGGACATTGATATCAAACATAAAGTATTACTGCTCGGCTCTGGCTTGGTTACTGGTCCAGTTGTGGATTATCTCATGAGAGATCAGTCCATTCGCCTGACAATAGGTAAGTATGTGAAAGTTGTTTTTACCATATTAACCAAACTCCAGACGCAGGATTGCAAAATAGCTGCGGGTACCACCCGCGAGGAAGGTTTACTGGCATTCGAAGGAAGTTGAAAGTGAAACACTGAACAAAACATTGCAAAGCAGTAAGTACTAGACTAGTCAGACTAGCAGGCAAACCTACCCAGGCAAAAGCCTGCATGTTAAAATTTCCAAAATCTAGAGGAAAATTGAAAACGTTTTGCATCTCTGTGCAGACGGCCATACTTTATTATTTTACTCTGTCTAACGCCGGACAATTTTGCTTATCTTCAATTCGAGGAGAAATAATTGTATCGACTCGTAATAACGTTCTAGGAAACATGCGAGACAAGGAAACAAGCCAACATTGTAGCTTTTGTTGTTTAGATTTTAGAATTTGGTGAATTTAGGTCAGTGAAAACGAACTATAGTTCTCGCCGCGCGCGGCTCCTGGTAACGAAAATGTCTATTCACCTAAAGAATGCGGAAATATTAACCACTCGTACTAATCCTGGATCGGAAGTCTAATTGCTTGAATGTGCTCCAGTGGAGCTCGAATGCAAATTTTGTCATGTTTCGGTTTTTTGTTATTTTTAATGTCAATTTTGTATGGTCGAGCTTTTGGCTTCCTATTTCCTAATACTTATAACACGACAATTATATGGAAGCAGGACGTTTTTCGCCCCGTGCTGCCAAGGTGGGATTACAGGTCTAACCTGCAAGCGAGACGTTTTTGCAAACCATGTAAATGCTCATTTTTACCTGACAGGGACAATGCTTATCTTTACAGTTTACACTGACATTTGTTGCAGCTATTCGACCAGCGAGTTTTCTTGATTCGAGTTTTTTATTGTAAGGTGAAATACGTCCCGTCCCACCTGTCATAATATATATGGCAGGAGATTAGTCAAGAGATCAGAGCCGGATTAAGGCAGCGCGGGGCCCGTGGCATTTTTTTTTCGCGCGGGCCCCTTTGGCTTTTTCCGACTGCTCGTATCTGTAACGTATCTGATATTTTTAAGTTTGAGAATATTCTATTTTTCTTTCCAGCCTAAAGCGCGGGGCCCCTTGAAGGCGCGGGCCCATGGTATATGCCGCTTCTGCCATATGGTTAATCCGGCCCTGCGAGAGATTAATTGTTTTGAATCAGCGCTCGAAACAACAAATACTTCATCATACAATTCATGTTGTATGTCCAAACGTCATAGTATAGCATCATGTCCAAAATATCGATGAAATATTTTGTAATGCTTTCACGAACTATGGTCTGCATGCATTATATAACTGACAAAGATCAAAGTGGCACGTTCGTGTTTTTTAGATGTTTTGTTTTGACCATATAAAAGGAGCGTGATAAGTATTAGAGAAATAGATACTGTATGTACCCGTATCCTTCAGTTCACAGTTGTCATGCCAGGTGTTGGAGCACGAGACTGAGCAGAAACCTGAATCTCGTTTTACTTTGCCCATATTTTAATATTTTTCTTGCTAAACATGCATAACATCGCTCTGTGTCCGAACTTGCGTAGTGCAAATTGCAGTAAGTAATGCCTCGTGTAACATGGCCATGACTTTGGTATCCAGGATGTCTAACCACCTAAATAATGCGCAAGCACTAACCACTGTCACTGATCTCATATTTCTCATACTAAGTCTGTTTTTCACTTCAACCGTATCGTCACGTAGAATTTTCTTTTGTGTCCAAGTCTTAGTTCCACCCTGTAGAACCCTGTAGTGCTTGGGAAACAAAGAAATTCGATACGTTTCGGTACGGTTGAAGTCATGGAAAACGGGCTTCATGGCTGCAGAAGTTAGGGAGCAATGGAGCGACGCTACCTCCATAGTCTAAGGGGTTAACTCCAAATTCAAAATGTGCACTTCAAAGCGTAGTTCTAGAGTTACAGGCCAACTACAAAAATCATGTGGGGCCAGTGGAGCTGGCTATCTAAACCTGGAGTTACTAACCAACTCCAAAACTCATCAATCAATCACGAGCAGATTTGATAGACGTGTCAGCTTTTCCGAATTTATATTTTGTAATGCAGAATTTAAATTAGGTGCACAAGGTTACTACAGTCTACAGCCACAAGTCGCTCCATTCCAAGATTGGCTACCTCCATGCACATGGCATGAGTTACAGCTTCGTTAAAAAAAACGAAATTTACAAGACAATATTTGCATAACATCCACTGCAATTAGCATTGCAATGCCTGTGCAACTTATGATGCTCCTGGGATTTGAAAATACGCTCTAATTGTCCACGTTATACAGGGTGTCTCAAAAAAACCCAAAATCATTGAAATAACGTATTGTTCGAATTTCAATGCCGTAACACAAAGGATTTTGACAGGGTGATTAATTTGTTTTAAAAAATTAAAATATCTTTGTAAAGTGAACGTTTGTTTGCTCATGGGAATTTAAAAATGCTTCGTAAATTGTAAAAGAAATTACGGATGAACAAAAATGAGAACATTACAAATTATTCCTGTCATCACTTCGAGAGAAATGGTTCAACTAACCCCCGAACAAAGAGTTTTTGTCGTGTTAAATTATACGAGAACACAAAGTACGACACAAGTGCGAAACGCTTTTCGAGAAAGGTTCCCAAATCGCAATCCACCTGCGGCAAGCACAATTTTGGAAAACGTAAGGAAATACGACAACTCCGGAACCAGTCTAAACCTCAATAAAGGCAATTCCGGCAGAAGAAGAACTACTCGAACTGCAGAAAACATTGACGCTGTTAGGGATCTACTGCAGGAAAACCCTCACATGAGTGCTCGTCGCAACCCTATTCAAATTTCTCGTGCAAGCTTTAACCGCATAACAAGGCAGGACATAAAATGGCACCCATATCGAATGCATGTACGACACGAATTGTTGCCAGCCGACTTTGCCCGTCGATTACGCTTTTCCGTTTGGCTTAACGAACGCTGCCGCCGAGAAAATTTCTTGGATAGTTTCCTTATCGGAGACGAAGCATCATTTGTAATGAATGGCGAAGTCAACACCCAAAACGTACGACAGTATGCGCCTAAAGGACACCCGCCTGCGTTTAATTTTGAAAGGAGCCATTCTCGTGTGCATCTGACGGTCTGGGCAGCGCTTTGTGGTAACGGAATGATTTTTGGGCCTTACTTTTTCGAACAGAATGTAAACGGAATCGCCTATCTCCGAATGTTCAATGAATTTGTCTTCCCGCAACTAGCTGAACGTTTTAATAATCAGCATTGGGAGGGAATGTTTCGGGGTCTATGGTGGGCTCAAGACGGCGCGCCTGCACATCGCCTGATCGCAGTCAGAGATCGGCTGAATGCTGTGTTTGGGAACAACCGTGTCATTGCGCTGGGTCATAATGTTGAATGGCCACCTCGGTCACCGGACTTGACACCATGCGACTTCTTTTTGTGGGGGTATATTAAAGATAAGGTATTCTCAAGTCCACCGCGCGATATTGACGAGTTGCGCCAAAAAATCATCCGAGAATTTAACGCTTTGCGAGAGCAGCCTGCCTTCGTTACACGGGCAGTTCGAGATATGCACAGGCGAACAATGCTTTGTGTTGCAAGAGAAGGGGGACACGTCGAAGGTCACGGCGCTTGATGATTTTGTAAATAATTGTTAATGTGTAAATAATTGCGCTTGGAAAAACTGTAAATACTATCTTAACTGTAAATAATATAAATTTGTTTGCTTATAAGTACATATTGATTAACAGCCACTAAAAGGGCTAGCATAATTTCTTGCATAAGATTTGATTCCAGTTTTAATATGCATTCGTGGGTTTAGTACTTTATGCCTGACATAACAAGTTTGCGCTGAGTATTACCATTCATTATAGCAGTTATGTCAATCTTTTATGCACTCGTGGGATTAACTTAGTGCTAGGGCATTGAAATTCGAACAATACGTCAATTTCAATGGTTTTGGTTTTTTTTGAGACACCCTGTACAGGGTGTATCAAAAAAAACGCAACCTCGGAATTTCCCAAGAAATCCACTTTGTTCTTAAGAACAAAAGATTTTAGGCCCCTGGGAATTTAAAATAGCTTCTAATCGTATTCCAGGAGCATAACTGTCGAATTACTAATAGGTCGTATTACTATTTTAAATTCCCCAGGGCCTAAAATCTTTTGTGCTTAAGAACAAAGTGAATTTCTTGGGAAATTCTGAGGTTATGTTTTGATACACCCTGTACAGTACAGTGTATAAAAAAACATAACCTCAGAATTTCCCAGAAATCCACTTTGTTCTTAAGCACAAAAGATTTTAGGCCCCTGGGGAATTTAAATAGTAATACGACCTATTAGTAATTTGACAGTTATGCTCCTGGAATACGATTAGAAGCTATTTTAAATTCCCAGGGGCCTAAAATCTTTTGTTCTTAAGAACAAAGTGGATTTCTTGGGAAATTCCGAGGTTGCGTTTTTTTTTATACACCCTGTACAGTTCATCCCCAAGCATGAAATTCCTTTCTATAGCTATATATTGTGTTTACGCACCCTTGGGATCACTTAGTACTGAATTGTGCAATTTTCATAAATATCTGATTTCACAGGGTTTGCAGTTTTTTTGAGACACCCTGTATAATCACAGACATAACTCGTGTAAGGCTACATAAAGGACCAGCATATTGAGGCGGAAGGACTTGCGGAAAGTGGAAAACTACTGGACTCTTTAAAATTAAAATTTGCTGTATAACATCTCCGTAATCTTTGTCCCGTGATCGACTTGCTTCATCGTCATGAAGTGCGTTGAGTTAGCAAAGACCTCGGCTCCGACCAGTCTCAAGGAGGCCGTAGCTGAATTTCAAATAATGTCTGCCCAGCTCGCCTTTGAGAAATATGCCAAGCAAGTAGAAAATATTCGCACGTTTTTGCCCCAAACGCTGAGAAAAAATGTTGGCGATAGGGTCGCAACTCTTGGATCGGACGGGATGGTGTATTGTGACGGGGATGATGGCATTTTATCAGCGGTTCTGGCAGCTTATAATAACCATTGGAAGCTGAGAACCTCGCCAGACGATTGGTGGTTCTGTGTTGTAAAGAGAGTTTCTTTTGCAATTGATAAAAATGCTGAAAAGCGAGCAGTTCGCGATCTGTTTGTCCAACACGAACGAAAGAAGACATTGCGTGTAGAAGTACCCACAACATGCATCTACGATGTCGACTATAGGTAGGTATATATATTTTGAAATATATTTTTGGGCTGTTCAAACGCCAGTTGAATCAGTTGCTCACTTAGGCGCTGTTTATATGAGCTCGGG
The DNA here is from genome assembly GCA_016169945.1 of Trachythela sp. YZ-2020. Classification (NCBI taxonomy): domain Eukaryota; kingdom Metazoa; phylum Cnidaria; class Anthozoa; order Malacalcyonacea; family Clavulariidae; genus Trachythela; species Trachythela sp. YZ-2020. The sequence goes on along the minus strand of JADLSH010000098.1, from coordinate 1,199,890 downwards.
TACTAGGGACACCTACCCCCCAAGCTACTCTGAGAGAGGAATACAAAACAACTGTATTATCAGGAATCTGATGATGTCTAAAACATATTCGAAAGCTAGAAAATATTAAAATTGTTATATATTTGTAACACCCACAATTTTCTGGTAGAGCGTTGACTGACTCTTCACATGAGTCCGCAGCAAGAATCAAACCCACAATCTCAGAGGTGAAAGGTACTTGCTCTGACGACTGCGCCACCGAAGTCCTTAAATTTATTGTGTGATTTAGTGCATATAGCATCAGTAAATATATACATGTGTCAAATCTTTGCAGTGAACTTGCATAGACTGTGAAAAGTAAACTGACTTTGAGACTTTCATCTTATAGCTCATTCTTCGAGGAGATGTCCAAAGAAATTTCAAACAACGTGAAAGTACCAGAATACCTGGACGCGGTCACATCAGATTTTACAACGACATCTCCAACCATGAGAATCGTTTCCCAAATCAGCATCATGTCATCTTTACAGCAGTATTTTGATTACGCCATGGTGACCCTGTGTGGTATACCTGCCATTGAAATGCTGGGAAGTGAAAATGACTGGATACGATTGGGAGAGAAACTACAAGCATTGAGAAAGATCTTGGAACCGATAAAGTATGAAATTGGACTTTCTCATCATTGGTGGTCGCATGCGGAGAAAGTTTTTGTACAATTGTTGAAGACGTACCAAGGTTTTTTATTTCTTTAACTTCTTCAGTATTAAAAACATATTTCTATGCACTTGAGGCCCGTTCAAACCAGTCCAACATGTTGGTCCAACATCCTCCCACATTATTGGTTGCAACATTGTTGGGTCTGTTTGAACATTCTGTTTGGTAATTATGTTTGCTGATATTGGAAGATGTTGGGTCAGACTTGAATATATTCAAAAGTTTTCATCCAACATTATACATGCATTAATTACACATTCCGTTCTTTTTAGTCGGGGAAAGAAATACAAACGTTTGTAAATTTCTCATCCCATTTTCATCCAAATTGAACCAAAAGTTAATCGATTTGTCCTTGGTTTTTGCCATGGCCATTAGCTCCACCATTTAGTTTTCATATTAAATTGTCTTTGAGTTTTTGAGTTATCCTACTAACTAACAAACAAGCTCACACACAGACACACAAACATACCCAGGTGAAAACATAACCTGGCGGAGGAAATGAAATTAGTTTCAACATCTAATGGCAGCAGGATATTGGACATGCAAGACTACGTATATAGAGTTACATTTCAGACATATACCGGGTGGGGTTGAAGTTAGAAATGTTTCTTGAATAGATATGCTCTTTTATTCTAACATTTGGCCTTCTAACTTCAATTTCACTTCATTGAAACGAATACTTGCGTAAAATGCTAATGGTTATCAAATTATTTAATAGACCATTTTTACCTAATTCTCGACACTTCCAAAAATGTTTAGTCAAATTTAAACGCAGCTATCTCGGTCAATATTGCATGAAAATGCACATGGCACATATCAAAATTTAGGTTAGACATCGCTGAATGCAAAGCAACTTGATTAAGTGTAATAGCTCTTTTAGTTTTTAAGTTATACTAAATCAAACAGTCGTACTTGTTTTTGCCCCACCCGGTATAGTTTAAATGTTCGAGGATTTTCAAGGTTGTAATAATATTTCAGGTTCTCCAGATAAAGAATGGTGGGATAAGATCATTCAATACAAAGGCGCAGGGGATTCTGGTGAAATGCCTGGCTATTTTGGCTGGTTAACCGAGTTTCTCGAAGGCACCAGTAGACTTGTGCGGACGGACTTATTTACCAGTGGTTTGTTATCAGTGCCGCTTGAAATTCAAAGTCCTGATGGGGTTGTGGAAGATACAGCATGTCTGGTAGCGGGAATGCTTGGCTTTACATTGTATGAAGAGGAAGTTCCTGTTGTGCAACCCTTTCAAGGCTGGTCGCTAATGCTTCCTGAAGATTCTCCATTTCGTTCGATCGAAAACTGCTGCTTGAAATGCCTTATGAAGCTGGCCAGATATTAAGGTCATCTTACATTTGTATTCCTGGTACTCCCCCTCCTGACCAAGCCTGCTTTATTAGGGAACATTCATTTTTTAGAAGGAGGAGAGGGCCAGAGGTATCACTATAAGCAGCAATGTAAAATATACCGGCCCTCCCCCTATTACGCTTGCTTAGGAAGGTGACCCTCCCCTTGACCATAACTTTTTTGTAGCCCCCCTCATCCCATCAACTTTTCACTCGATCATGCACATTTCTTTCGACCGAAAATCGAAAACTAATTCAAGAAATGTCTTCCAGTATACTGCCTCCGTACTATATAATTATGCAAAAATATACCAATTGATTTAAAGCAAATACAAATGTCAAACAATTAATTAAGAGACAATATACAATAGTGCAATTTAATAGAAAGGTAATCTGTCTGTCCATTATAATTTGCCCAGCTAAATCAAATGCATAATAGTTCCTTTATCTAAAAGATCAAATAGATTTAATTACATAGGCATAGCCAAAATACTAACTGAAAGTAAACAATGGTCAACTCGAAACACGAAAGCTTCCATTGCCACTTTGACCATCGTACACTTGTTGTGACAGTCATGTTGAGTGTAGAAGTAATGCTACAGTAGCTTTCAAATGTCCATGGCCATTTCTTATTATAATTTATGCCCTGTATAGCAAGTATAGCGTATAGCACTGTTTCTGCTGTTTCAAAACAATGATGTCATAGGGTCCATTTGAAAATTTAGCGGGTAGATACTGCTAAAGCAAGGGAATAATCTTTCACTGACCCCCATTTGTAGTATTATAAAAACAGGATTACCCCCCTTTTTGAGCAAGTGAAAATTTAGTGACTACCCCTGGATTCCTCCGGCCCCCCAAAATGAATGTTCCTTTAATACAAACTTTATTATAACACTTACGCCTGTATTCTAAAAGCTCACTCACACTCAAAGAGTGAAGGTTCAATCTGAGCTTTCCTTGAGTGTCAATGCTGTTTTTGAATAGCTGGAGGGTTAGTGCCGTACCTTACTATGTGAGTACTCACCCTCCAGCTATTCAAAAACAGCACTATGACAGAAAATACATAATATAATATACTATATAATATACCATATTATATACAATATATAATATAACAAAAATATAAACAGGCAATATAACAAAAGAGTTACAACCACTAGTGTAACTATTTAGCATTTTCATTATTCAGTTGTGTGGGAATTACAAGGGTATATACATATGGAACCCGTGATTCAAGTTACTAATAAATTCTATATCACTATAGACGTGTCTTCTTTGTTGCCGGGGGGGGGTTCTTAAAATAAAGAGAAGGGGCTGAGGAAATTTCTTCCTCTGAAAAGGGATCGAGGCTTATTAAGTAGGCATCACTTTGGTATATATACATGAACTTGTGGTTAGCTCTTGGCAACTGGAGTCTGTATCTCAGTGGTCGGAGCACTACACCGGTAATCACAGGGCCGCAGGTTCAATATAGTTGCATTTTTCGCAACTACTCCTGGTTACTATAGGTCTAAATATGTATATATAGTTTTCGCTCGAACTTTCTAACTTCAAAAACCCTTCAATGTTCAGTTCTATCGAGCGATGCCCAATAATATTACATGAAGCATTTTGTACGTTGAAGCCGCGGATTTTCAGATTAGTACTTAGCAGGCTCAGTTGAACGAACTCGTGTCCACTGCTCGTGTCATCGTGTGGTACCAGAGTGTAATAATAATAATATTTAATATCTATATTGCGCCAATGCTAATATTTAAAATGCTATATATAGTATATGATCAAATGCGCAAATGTACCATCGTTAGGAGTTAAGGACGAACAGCTACAGATAAAAACACATTCTCGTTACGAGATTGACAAAAAACATTGTTTATTCTCTCGTGAAATTTCAATGTTTGTGGTTTAAATTCGCTCAGCCAAATAACGTGAGGCTAGTTGAACATGATTGGCTAACCAGATTATAAATACCTGTCGATCAAATGCTCTTGACAAACATTAGACCTGCGTATTAGACCGTTAGAGTTATAAAGTTGAACACCCAGGTGAATATTTTGCACACAATGGGCTATTTCGTTCTCTTTTGAGAAATATTCAACTTAATATCACCATGGATTATAAACACACTACAATCACTGTAAAGGCTCTTTTCCACTCATCGCAAAACCAACTCGCAGCGAGCTTGCGAGTGTTTGCATCTGATTAAAATAGGCTGTCGAGCAGTGTGATTGGATGAAAGTACATGCAGCTAGTTTACGAGTTGGCTCTTGCGATGAGTGGAAAAGAGCCTTAAGTCATAGTATGTTAATTTGTGCGATGCATCGCACAACCGCACATGACAACCACACTACAATCACTGTAAGTCATGGTATGTTAATTTTGCGATGCATCGTACAACCGCACATGATAACCACACTACAATCACTGTAAGTCATGGTATGCTAATTTGTGCGATGCATCGCACAACCGCACATGACAACCACACCACAATCACTGTAATTAGTCATAGTATGCTAATTTGTGCGATGCATCGCACAACCGCACATGACAACCACACTACAATCACTGCAAGTCATAGTATGCTAATTTGTGCGATGCATCGCACAACCGCACATGACAACCACACCACAATCACTGTAAGTCATAGTATGCTAATTTTGCGATGCATCGCACAACCGCACATGACAACCACACTACAATCACTGTAAGTCATGATATGCTAATTTGTGCGATGCATCGCACAACCGCACATGACAACCACACTACAATCACTGTAAGTCATGGTATGTTAATTTTGCGACGCATCGTACAACCGCACATGACAACCACACTACAATCACTGTAAGTCATGGTATGCTAATTTGTGCGATGCATCGCACAACCACACATGACAACCACACCACAATCACTGTAAGTCATAGTATGCTAATTTGTGCGATGCATCGCACAACCGCACATGACAACCACACTACAATCACTGTAAGTCATAGTATGCTAATTTGTGCGATGCATCGCACAACCGCACATGACAACCACACTACAATCACTGTAAGTCATAGTATGCTAATTTGTGCGATGCATCGCACAACCGCACATGACAACCACACTACAATCACTGTAAGTCATAGGCAACCACACTACAATCACTGTAAGTCATAGTATGCTAATTTGTGCGATGCATCACACAACCGCACATGACAACCACACCACAATCACTGTAAGTCATAGTATGCTAATTTTGCGATGCATCGCACAACCGCACATGACAACCCCACTACAATCACTGTAAGTCATGGTATGCTAATTTGTGCGATGCATCGAGTACAACCGCACATGACAACCACACTACAATCACTGTAAGTCATGGTATGCTAATTTGTGCGATGCATCGGTCAAAAGTGAGCATCGGTCCATGCTCAATGAGTTACTAACAGTTAATACATAACATAACATAACATCGCTCTATGTCTGAAATTGCGTTGCAAGTCTTTGACTTTGTGATTTCTTTTTGTTCATGTTTATGCAGACTTGTGCATGATCATGCATGATTTTGGTATAAATTAATAGCTTAATACATCATACTATGTAATGTATTATAGCGATTTGAAACGCTCAAGTGTATATAACTTCTCAAACGAGTAATCAGTATTTACGCGAAAGTCGATTTACGCCAAGGCCATGTTAGATTCATTTTTAGGATTATTGTAACGATTAGGTTACAGAAGGATGTTAGTATTATTTAACATTAACATCGTTCTATGTCCGAAACTCCTTGAAAAGTGCAAATTGAAAAATCAATTTCAAGGGCACTTGAGTGTCTGTATTATGGAGATTTGACTGTATCTTATATCTTATGTCTTATATCTTATGTCTAGCGTCAGTGGAATTATCTAATGAGGACAGCCGCATAATTTTGCGAGGTTTATGCAAGAAAGATGCTTGTCTTTCATTTCAATTGATGTTCAACACGAACAAGACAGACTGAATAAACTAGTTGGAGATCACGAGTTAGTTATAAGGTAACACAACCTAAGTTCACATATAGTTACATTTTAGGGTTAGGATTATTGTAAAATTATGTTTAGGATTAGGATTATTGTAAGGGTAAGGATAACGTTAGATTCATGATTAGGATTATTGTAAGGATTAGTGGTTAAGATTGGATTAAGGTAGGTGATAAGGATTAATTTTTGGATTAAGATTAGGGTAGGGAATATTGTTGAGATTACGGAAAAGTTGGGGATAAGAATACAGTGAAGATTAGAGATTACGGTAAGGTGGGGATTATTAATTTTTCTTTAAAACGAATTAACTCTCTTGTGTGTTTTACGTTATTTTGTAGTTTACTTCCATTCACATTCCATCCTGATGTTGCTCAGTTGTGTATTCAACATAAAGTTAATTTCGTGACTGCAAGCTACGCCTCTCCTGACATAAAGAAACTTCATCAAAGGTAGGATAGAAACAACAACATAAGTGTTACCTGATAAAATTCGATAAACCTTGTATCATTATTTTAGCGCTGTGGATGCTGGGATTACAATTCTGAATGAGGTAGGACTGGATCCTGGTATTGATCACATGACTGCTATGGAATGTTTTGATGAAGTGAAGGATCATGGAGGGAAGGTATGTATACTATTACGGAATATTATACACTTGGGTCGGTTATACGAAGGTCGTATAGCGTTATCCACCGGATACTGAAAAGCTGTGAAACAATGGACATAGACCATGCGATAAATTTAAACTTTAGTCTTGGTTATACCAATCAGAGTGTAATATTTTAGAAAGCAATATTCAGTCGTTAGCGCTATCCGCGGCCTTCGTACAACCGTCCATGGGACATTGTTCTCTTTTGTTATCGCATTTTTTGTTATAAAATCTGCTGCAAAAGCATAGTTAATATAAGCTAACATGGTTAAGAAGGCCAGTGAATTTCAAAGAGTTTTACAACCAACTCCAATTGATCACTCCAACATAAAGAAGTACAGCTCAGTTTATTAGTCTGCTTAAATTGTAGAATGCCGAGAATTGTGAGAAAGTGAGTCAGCTTGGTGGACAGCTAGCTAAGATATTGGTAGAAAGTTGGAGTAGAAATTCAAAGTTCAGTAAGTTAGCTTGTGTCAGTTTAGTCTTAGTTCGCAAACTTCGTGTAGAAATATAGGTGTAGAATAATGTTTTAGCTCTGTTACGAAGATTCTCAAAATCAATACAGAAACATTATACACGTTCATAAACTATTCGTCGGAATTAAAATTGTTGAAAAACATTTGCAATTAGTAAAATTTTGCTGTTTATTGAGAATACTTAGAGCCAGGCCACCGCGAGATTCCCCATGGACGCTTTTAGACACGCCCTGTATTTGAAAAGGTGCCTCCCTCCATTTTTAGGAGGTCGTACTTCAGAAGAGATCTACTCGAGGGCCAGCAATTTAAGAAGGGAGGAGGAGTCAAATTGAAAGGAGCCAATTTAATAGGGGTGCCCAACTTCAGAGAACGCTCGAAATAGGAGAGCCCCAGACTGAATGGCCTAAAAAAATAGGCCTAAAAAAATAGGCCTAAACAAGGGACTGGGATTTTATAGAATGCCCTGCTCAATTTTCTCCTGAGAAAGCTAATCTATGAGTACTGTAGTATATTTTAATATCATGTATTTGGTATTCTACAATGTGTAGTAATGCATTTAGTAATGTAGTTTAAGGTTATTGCAACTAAACCAAAATTCTTTAGGTTGTGTCGTTCATGTCGTATTGTGGAGGTTTACCAGCCCCTGAAGTTGCAGATAATCCGTTAAGAATGAAATTCAGGTAATATGACGGTTTTTTAGCTGTAGATGTTTTATATAATGTAGAAATGTAAAATTGTCCTCTATACTGTACATATCTCTTGCTAACAGGCCATTGCTAATTCTTTCAGCTGGAGTCCGCGAGGTGTTTTATTGACAACGCGAAATGGTGCTAAATATTTGGAAAATGGCGAGGTAACACTGACAGCACATTGATTTCATTCAGACCTTTTCACGGTGTTTCTAAATTATTATTTAGGTAAAGAAATGAAAATCCAACACTATAGCTGAAAAGAGGAAATAAAAATGAGTAAATTTGCTAAGTTTGGTGGTAAATTCTTATAAAATAAGGATAATATGGTCTTGCGAAGTTTGTATATTTTATATTGCGAAAGCCATTGTTTGCCAACTCGCGGTAGTCAAAAACCCGCGATATAGACGTATACAACATGCGCAAACTTCACAAGGCCATGTTATCCCTATTTTATGATATTTTATCACCACACTTTGCAGTTGTATCAGTTTTATATCGTTTCAGCCGTGGTGTTGGAATTGCCTAAATAAAAATTTGGAAAAACAGTGAAAATGTCTATAGGAAATAATAGCAAACGCCGTTTCTCACCAAAACGAGCATCCCTGGGTATTCGAGCACACACATCCTAATACATCTACATCTTCTTTTATCTAGATTAAAGAAATCCCAGCTGGACAAATTCTTCATCATGTTAAACCAACAGATCTCGTACCAGGCTATAACTTGGAATGTTATCCCAATCGTGATTCTACTATATATAAAGACATTTATGGCTTACCTGATCTCCATACCATGATCCGTGGCACGCTCAGATACCGTGTAAGTACGGCGAATTCGAATTACTTCATTACCGTATTTACTCGTTTAAATTTTCAGAGCTTCAGATGCGGCGCTCAATCGGGGGCGGCGCTCAATCGGGTAAATACGGTACTGGAAAATTCTATGAATTAGCGTACCAGCGCCCTAACTACTGAGCCATTGAGATTCCCGATCGATACACTCAAACATATGTTATGTACAGTATACACTGAACGCAGAATATATACCAGTTCGGAGTTTCGACTGTGCATCCAAATGACGCGTTCTGCGTCGGGATAAAATTTATTGCAGTTGAATCATAATTACATGTATAGCTGAGACTGGAAGAATTAAAATATGCGTGTCAACTGTTCAATCATCAATTTGTGTTTCACATACAGCCACAATAAAGCTGTCCATTAAATAATTTTTGTACTCGCATATTTTGTCTTTTGTCTGAAGAAAAATGAAAATTTTCTAATTTAAAGCGAGTGAAGTCGTTCTTACAGCAACTTTTTCATATTCAAGTGATGATTGAACAATTCAACATGTTCTGATTTAACTGTAATTTTATCTAGACGCAGAACGCGTCATTTGGATGTGCAGTCGAAACTCCCAACTGCTTTTCCGATCCACATATGCGACAAACTTTACGTGTATATTTCTGGAAAAATGTATTCTGACCCAGCCTGTGTTCTTTTAGGGTTACGCAAATATTTGTATTGGTTTACAAAATATTGGTCTGTTAAATGCAGAAGAAAAATCTCTGACGGGTCAACCAGTATCTTGGGTAAGTATGTATAGCAATGTCCACTTGCCATATACCTTTCTGTTAGTAGATAAGCTATAGTACTAAGTCCAAAATAATATTCTGTTTCTGGTCACCGCGCGCGTCAATATCCTTGCAAAATGAAGTACTCTTAAACTCTATTAAACCTGCAAATTTGGTGACAGTTTAGTATAAAAAATAGAAAAATACTCAACAAACAGAATATTTTTTTGGCCTAAGAGACATCTGCATGGATATGCATGGGTATGCTTCGTTACTTCGTTTATCTAAAACCTAATCCTAACGCTAACCCGAACACAAAGGCATTAGGCACATGCATTAACCCGCACTGTACCACCCACACAACCTAAGCAGTGGAAATGATAATAGTATTATTCATATTTGGACCAGATTTTGTGCCCGCTTAATTAGAGAGTGTCTACTTAAGAGATGGGTTCGTTAATATTAGGAATTCGACTGAAATATATTTTCTTCACCTTATATAGAGGAACTATATGAGTACAATGTTGGGCTGTTCGTCGTCGAAAGCAGAACTTTATGACAAAGTTTTTAAGCTCGTTGGTGAGGACGAAACACGATTTTCTGCTATTAAACGGTATGAGAACTGTCATTAACGTAATACTATGTATATGGAGAGTCACTCATTTGAATCATATTCTACAATAATGTCGATGGTGTTTGTAGATGGAATTTTCGAGCGTAAATTATATACATATTTTTCAGACCTAACCAGGAGCAGTATGCAATTTACGCTCGAAAATTCCATCTGCAAACACAATCAACATTAAGTTCTATCAAGCGAGACGCCCAAAATTTAGAATATTCTACAATAACTATGTTTCTAGCTTGTTTTTTCTAAACAAACAATCTTAGAGTTGATCGTTGACTAGAAATTGAAGATATTGTATATTTATAGTCTGCTGTTTCTGTAAATTCTAGACTTGGCTTACTTTCAAATGAGATTGCTGTGCCAAAATCGTCACCTCTGGATACATTGAGTCACTACTTGGGCGAGAAACTTGCTTTTGGTACGTCATTCCTCTATTGTGCATGTATACATTACTTGCGGGGTTCTGCCCAGGGCCAAATATGTGTCGGGTACCTGCTGGCCCGCAAACATTCTTCCCCTGACAACTTTTCAAATTTGAATGATCATAAGTTAATTCATATCTGGCTTTGGATGGATATTGCTTTTAACTAAATTACTGGTAGCCAATATTGCATGCACTCTGTTGTTAAATTGCAAGAAATAATTGTATTGTTTACATAAACAAAATCCACTATAGATGTTTCTTATTACATATTTGATACTTTTGAGTGTCGAGCGGAGCAGCCCGTTTTAGTGTGAGTGTTGGGCGGCACTGATGAATGCTGAATGCTGGGCACTGTCGCCCGATGCCGTCCACGGTGGACAGAATCATGCACTTGAAATAGCGGAGACATTATCGAAAGAAACTTTAGCTTACTACAGTACCACCTGCCACTCTCACCAAATTGACTAGTCCTCGTTCAGTCGTTCCATTTCCAACTTGTTCTAATAATGCATCTAGATATTTATTTCTCTGTTTTCCTCTAGTTATTTTGCTTTCTCTAACCTATTATGTCATAAAATACATGGCCAAGATCTTAAACTGTGTCTTTAAGATCATGAGACTTCTCTCACGTCCTGCTCTTCTTGCCTAGATACCTCATCACTTGTCACGTTGTCTTAACTTTATTTTTTAGAAAGTGGAGAACGGGATATTGTGCTATTACGACACGAAGTTGGAATAGAATGGCCAGATAATAAGAAGGTAAGTAAATTTTAGCCTCAACTTTTCATGTACGCCAGACCTCGAAATCAATTAGTCCATTTTCCATAGTTTTCATTTTCACTTATGATTCTTTCAGGCGTGAATATCGTATAAAAGTGTTATCATGGGATTAGGGGTTACTTATGACGTCATCCATACCCGAATGTTTTCGCCCTTGGTAACATGCTCGTCAAGAGAGCGCCCCTACTTATGAATTTAGTTCTACAGCACTGCCTAATCCTAACCCTTAATCCCACCCCTAATCCTACCCCTAATCTTTGTGACGTGTTCCGGGATAATAATATGGAAAGTCAGCCAAATCATCTGTACTGAAAAATAGTATCGACACTAATTCTGTACTAAATTTCCAGTATCGACAGTATCGATATTTTAGTCAAATACCCCCCACACTATCTGACATGATTCTTACTTCAGGAAACGCGACGTATCAGTTTGATCGCTTACGGTGATTCAAAGTACTCGGCCATGTCAAGAACAGTCGGATTCCCAACTGGAATTGGAGCAAAGATGGTACTTGACGGTACGTTTGTGTGTAATTGATTTTAATTTAAGCTCATTCGATTATGTGCTTCATTCTTTAAATAGGTTAGGGAGTGTACCCTTCTTTCTACCAACCACCGAAAATTATATAAAGAATACCAAGAATATGTTGGTGTGCACTGGTTAAAACTTGGGGCGGAAGGGGGGGGGGGGCGTTTGGCAATATTTGGCTCACAAAAATGTATCCTTGCAGACATATTTTGAAGTTATAATTTACCAATTTTGCTCGCAAGCACAAAGAAATTAATGAGCCCAGATCAACTCTGGTCACAGCAATACCGTAGACTTTTGCTACGGATAAAACGTCGCAGATAAAGACATCCATTCTCACTTGAAACTTCGGTGTTTGTAACGAGCATTTGAAAGCTTCAATTATCTCATCCTGTCAGCGTGAAGCTAGTTAGACGTGAATGGCTGATCAGATGAAAAACTGTCAAGTACTCTTGATAAACATTAAATTTCACAATGTTTTTATCTGCATCTGTTCATCGTTAGATGTAAACGACGGTAGTAACCACTGGAAAATTTTTGAAATCCATAATATGGAAATACTATTTCCATACTATAATAGCCATAGTATACCCATAGTGTTTCCATAGTGTTTCCATAGTATGAAAATGGCAATTAATAGGAAATTAGTATAATTTCCATACTAATTGCCAATGTCATACTATTTCCAACTGGGATCCATACTATTTCTATAGTAAGGATTTTGAAAAGAAATTCCAGTGAACCTCATTTGTCCTTCGCCCCAATTTATTTTTCTTTCAATATTTCCAGGTGAGGTTAAAAGCAAAGGTGTTTTACTACCAGCAAAGCGAGAGATCTATCAACCATTACTACAACGTCTACAGGAGGAAGGAATCACTCCTGAGGTGGTATCATTCTACGATTGATCAGGTTGGCCATATTTGTCTTTATTACCGCTGGTTATATTGTGCTGTGCGTATGGGCGTACGTTGCCCAAGAGGTATTCTATGTGTATTACCGCTGGATAAGATCCTACTGTGCTTGTGGGCTCACTTTGTGGAGGTCAAACAATTAAGTTGGCAAAGATTGGCTAAATATTTATTTTATTGCCGCTGGATAAAATATACTATTCGTGGGCTCACTTTTATTATTACCGCTGGAAAATTCCTACTGTGTTCGCGGTCTCACTGGTTAAAAGTTGGTGAAATTTACTTTTATTACCACTGGATAAAGTCTGCTATGCTAGGTAGTTAGTAAAACTGAAAGTACTAATTTTGAGGCAACCGTTGTTTAAATGTTAAAGTGTGTTAGTGTATGGACCATTAGACTCTTTGCAAAGCAATAATATGCACTAATATCAACTTAGATCACTTAGTAAGTTGTAGAATAGTAAATTTAACTATGGAAGGTGAATTTTATTTATCATGCACGATTCAAATTTAGGAGGATTGTGAGAAGAGCGAGTCGTTAGGTTTTATTGCATTGTGTAATCAGTAGATAGTTTAAGTTAGAGACTGAAGAATAGTTAAGACGAATTTACCTTATAATGATAAGCTATACTGTTGAAGTTAGAATATATATTGCATTTTATATTATTTTATAAATATTTCAATAGTTGGATCAATGCTCTATACTTTGACTCTATACGGCTGTATAAATAGATAATTATCGATAATATGCAATATTATACACGGAAAATATTTTGAAATCCAGAAACGATATTTCCATAGTATTTCTATAGTATTAAAATGGCAATTATGAGCTCTATATAACATAAACTGAGCTATTCTTCATTTGCATGTAAAACTAGTATGAATTAGTATAATTTCCCTACTAATTGTGAAATACTCGTGCCGGGCTTTAACTTTGGGGCAGTTTATTTAAAGAAGTCAATTCAGTTGTTGAATCCATTGGTGTCGATGAGGCAGAAAATTATTGATATATAAACTTCATTTGCATGTAAAACTAAATTTATGTTAAACAACATTTAATGCTCAACACGGCGAGCGGTCATTCCCACAAGTCTATATAACAACCTAGTGTGATTTCTAGAAAATCTCTAATTACTTTGCATTGTCTGTAAACGGAGGGTCAATATCGTAGGTCTATTATTAACCAGAATAAATTGTTAGGTTAGGTTGATATCTAGAACAATGGTGGGAAAGCCAGCTGATCCCTGCGTCGCGGTACAGGAGATCGTGTGACTTGAGGTGTGTTTGCGCAAACAGTCTCTCCCCTATCTGCATCCTGCTGAGTAAGAAATGTCTCTTTAGACTTTGACACGTTTTCACTGTAGTAAAGTTGGTTATCGCAGGCACCTTTCGAATTTGTGCAGGCATATTTTAAAGTTCGAAAAGTGACAAATTCAAAATCTAAATACAATGCATATATTTTCAGGCTTATTTTGAAGTGATGGATTTTCAAACTCTTGGGCACTAAACATATGAATGAGGCTTGGTTATAGCATATAAATTCATCTTGCTATTTATGCGGTTATGGTTAGTATAGGGTTAGTATAGTTATGGCTATAGGATTAGGGTAAGGATTAAGGTTAGGAACCCATAAACAGCGAGACATGAGGGCATAAAGTTAACGGGAACAAGAGACTCATATCCGATATATCCAGTTATATATTGAGCTCATTGGAAGGAACCGATAACCTTACTTTTTTATCACTAAGTTCACAAGTCACATAGAGCAGTGCGAGTATAAACACGCTTTTAACCTTATCCATAACTCATCCGTTGCATGATACACTGCTCTTAAAAGTAGGACTTTAGATGATGTTTACTAATGAATTTAAGTGGCAGTTTTCAACAGTTACATTTATAGCACTTATTTGTTCACACTTTGAACACATTAACTAATCACATTCATCAAGAGGCGAAGTGCCTCCAGAAATATCCGACCCACCATAACTACATAGTATAGTTTATGGTAAGTTATGCTTATACTTTAGTAAACATTCAACAAGCAATGTACCTTCCCATGGTATAGAACTTTGGATTGATCATTCAATTAAATATGTCAAAACAAAAAACAGCAAGTGGTCGGGAAAAATTCTTAACATGAGATCAGCAATTAATTGGTCTACTTTGGGATCAAAACTCGCCTTAGCTCGCAATAAAATATCATAAGTTAACCTTAAATTGTTGTTTACCTCGCCGTTTTAACTTGCATGGCTGCATTTGCCTGTGACATACAGATCTTCGAGTTAGGCCGTGTACATAGACTAGACTGCATAGTTTTGTAATTTGCATAGCATATGAATGTACATGCAGCCGTTAAAATATGTTCAATACTCTCTAGTATAGTAATAGTATGTATCTTAGACGTATGCATTATTGATTTGGCTACACTTCAATTGGTTTAACTACTTGTATATGGAGATCAGGCGTTCACTAACTAGTCTTGATTAAACGATTACAGAGATAGTTTAACTTAAAAGGATTTATGTTTAGCCTAGAAAACTACCAATTATGCGTCATGTTGTGCCCACAAATTATGCGACAACGTTTGCGTATCTTGCCAACTTTTCATGATTAATGTATACCCAAATATATAAAGTAAGATGTTTCTAAACAAGAAATTGGCGTAAACTATATCACCATAAAGTGTATGACTGTACAGGCCTTGAAGTACATTCAGTATTCTATATTATATTTTAGACGTATATTCTTGCATTATTGATTTGGCTACACTTTAATTGGTTTAACTGACTGTGTATATGGAGATCAGACGTTCTCTAACTATTCTTGATTAAACGATCAGGGGAAAGCTTAACTTAAAAGGATTTCGGTTAATCACTTAATCCCATCTTAACTGCGCCAGTCTACCTGCCTTCATACTAGGCAAAGACGCGATCATTCATTCGCAAAGGTTGGCATGCTGCGGTTATATGCATGACTATATATTCACCTCAGTTGCATGTGAGAAGAGTGCTTCCAAATACATCTCTGGAGATATTTGATAGATTTCAGTAGATTTAATCTGCTAATCTGAAAATGGTGAGTCTATTTGACAACTCGTTCCAGTCCTTTTCAGCGTCACCTGAAAGTTTATTCCCTATGAGTTTATACCATGACATTTAGCAGTAAAATGACTTCGTATGATTAGATTATATCATGTGTAGAAACCCCTTTATGATTATAGTTGAACATAGTCACTCATAGAACAGGCTCGAAATAGCGGCCTTTCACTAGCCAAAAGCAGGCTGTATTTGAGAAATGGTAGGCGAAAATAAATTTAAACTGCCAAGTCAATAATAAAATGGCAGGCGAAATTCTACAGATTGTTTACTTCATTTTCTTTTCTTTTTCTGGTAACACTAGAGTTAACAGTTAAATAGAACAATTTAGTAAGGCAAATGCATAAATGATTGAAATGCATGAAGAAAATTAACATTCATGTCTTTCATAGCCAAGTGCAGGGACCATTTTGGCAGTTCAAAAATGGAAATTTCAGGCCATAATTAATTTGACCTGCCAGATTAATTTGACCTGCCGACTATGATAAGTTTAAGTCATTGAAGCCAAATCTGCGACCTTTGTCAAGACGTAGAAATTGCTCTAAATTAGTAATAATTATACTCAAACATCGTCCAAGATTTATGTTCTACTTTTATAACTGACATTGGGTTCTGTTTTAATGTCCAAATCAAAGGTCAAGTAATCCTGGCAACAAAATTACTGCAACTTCCAACAAAATATATGATTTAAGCGCATGTTAATTAAAATGTTCGCACAATGTTGTCTCATGGTTATAAACGTTTAAAAACAGTGGGGTTAATATTCCCATGTTAATATACGAGTTGTTTATCAAGCTGCAGTGTATCATGCTGGGCTGAATCATTGTTTCGTGGCTGAGTATAGATGAGTTTTGCTGTAACATAATATGTCCAACTAGATTGATCGATCCTTTTGATCCACGCCACAGTCACAGTGCTGACTTGTTTTGTCAAACACAAATAGACTGGTCCATCTCGAGAGTTCTCAGTTCCACGTTGGGAAAACTTAAAACATAAAAGTTGACGCTGGTTTAAGGTACGTTCACACACAGCAATTTTGCTGAATGTTAATGACGAATATTTTCAGTTGATGATGTCGCCAGATGACGTTTGCCACGTATTTTTCAAACATCATTAACGTGCATCTGAAATCGGCCCGACAAATCGCTGTGTGTGAACGTACCTTTACAATACAAAGGCGCAACACTTACAAGAAGCAAGCAAATGAAACTACATCGCTTCATTCTATTTATTGCATGATCACAAGATACCGGGCAAGACTACTGTACATAAAATGAAACGATTTAACATTATTTTCTTCTAAAAACTGCTGATTGATCACCCGATCTATACTGCACGATAGTGCTTAGTGAAGAAACCACTGGAAATTCTTTTTTAAATCCATACTGTGGAAATAATATGGTAATGCTATTTCATATAGATTGAGCAAATATATAGCTTTCGCTTACCTCAAGGTATCCACTACAGCCTGGTTCATGCAATGAAGCAATCTTCAATCTTCTGAACGTTGCTTCAGGCTGTAGTGGATACCTTGAGGTAAGCAAAATGCTATTTCCATAGACATAGTATATCCATAGTGTATATTCATAGTGTATCCATAGTATTTCCATAATAAGGATTTTGAAAAACAATTCCATTGAATCCACCCATTGCCATTGGGCATTGGATCCCAATTGACCCTAGAAATCGCAGTGTCAGCAAGGAAATGTAAAGCCAATCGGCAATGCGTCACAATCTATATTAATAGCGCGGTAATTTACTAAGGTTATTCCTTTTTCTTGTGTTTAATGAGTTCGCCCTTTACCAGGTCATCAAGGCGAACGTTAACTCAGCAGTGCTTGCTGTGATCTCAAAGCTGCGCGGTTAATTAACGCCCCCAGTCTAACACCCATGGCAATTTTGTATATGTACAAACTAATATACGCCGAGTTCATGCTGTGCTCAAGTTTAACCCAAACATTGATACCGATTTTGTTTTTCAAGCAGCGCCGAAGTATACAGCCATTACAGGGTTAATTCGCTGAGGTGGTAAGCTAGGGGAACCATTTATAATCCGTTGGACCTAGAACGCTACCTTTATAGAAACTAACTTGTTAAGGCCATGTTACACGAGACCATTTTTGCTACGCAATTTCGGACACAGAGCCATGTTAGGTAAAAAATGTATTCGTAGAGAAAATGTGAGCATGAATCTCGTTTTACGTTGCAGATATTTTCCTTGCCAAACATGCCCAGAAGGCGACAACTGAAGAAATGAATGAGAATGAATGGATTAAAACTTGGGCCATGTTCGCTGCTTTTTTTTGTGCGTACATTTCCTCATAACAGGACTCTGCAGAAATTGCGTTGTAAGTTGAAGCAAATGGCCTTTCGTAAGATCTGGAACACAACCTTCAAAGAACTGTCCTATGATTAGTTGAAGTCACTGAACTCAAAAAGATCTGGAATATTCCCTTCATAGAAACTGTCCTATGAATATAGTTGATGTCATTGAACTAAAAAAGACCTGGAACGCTACCTTCATAGAGTTTCAATTATTTACTGAAAGTTGGAATAAGTTATATCGCGGCTATTTCTGTCTGCATGACTGCCTAGTTTTCATATTTCTCACAGTTTTCATAGTTGGTTTATTAGTGTATATATTGCCAATGTCGCATCACTTGGGGCTTAAACTAATATATTATCATTTCTTTTGTGCGTCGCGCCGGGTCTCCGTATCAACTGCTTTGAGGTAAACGCAAGCAAATTTGCAGCTGTCACGCAGCGAGAAAATCGATTTATTTATTGCTTAACGCAGCGTAATTTCAATTAGCATGTAAACCATTGGCAATCTGTCAAGCCTTTATTAAAGTTATCACTTGCATGTGACATGTTTTTGCAACGTAAATTAGCTTTGAACCCTGAGTTTGAATTCCAATCGGAATTGTGAAAAATTTGAGACTCTTGCTTTTGTGCATGTAAGCCCTACCCTTCATACTTTATGAAGTTTGGGTTCGTTCAAAATAATGGTGAGATTGACATTTGAACTGAATCTATATTCTATTTATACTAGATAATGGATATATCTCTATCAGTCAGGGTTGCCAGTTTGACTTATATTTTAGGCCAAATTGCATAAACAGAACAGTCTTGGTTTGTGCGCTATATAAATGTCTATTATTATTATTATTATAAAAAATCCTGAGTGTAAATTCTCGGTATTTGTATCATACAAATCGACTATACAAAGGACTATACAAAATATCGTATAGACAGCTCGGCCCCAGTCCCCACCATAATTTCTG
The DNA here is from genome assembly GCA_016169945.1 of Trachythela sp. YZ-2020. NCBI lineage: Eukaryota > Metazoa > Cnidaria > Anthozoa > Malacalcyonacea > Clavulariidae > Trachythela > Trachythela sp. YZ-2020. The sequence continues at coordinate 1,180,812 of JADLSH010000098.1, read as the reverse complement.
AGTTTAGCTGTTTTTGGCTTATTTTGACCTTAAGTGTGGCTTATTCAGACCCAATTAAGCCATCAGTTCTCCATATTGTCAGATATTGTCATATAGTTAGGCTATAGTTATACTGGATAACTCTATCAATTGTATTGAAACATTTCTCCCTAGAGGTCCAGTAAGAACCATATTTTATTGACCCAGTGCTAGTGCAGACTAGGAAACCTAAACGAAACTAACTTTATATATACGGAATAACTCTTATGACTATCATTTCTAAACTGTTCTCCCTACTGAGAGGTCCAGTATAACGACTATCTTCTATTGATCAATTGTTAGTGTAAGATGGAACCTAAGCTAAACTAACCCTATTTATACTATAGCTCTATCAGTTCTAAACTGTTCCCACTAGAGGTCCAGTAAGGACGGTAAATACCATAATTGACCAATGTTACTACAGATAGAAACCGGGGCACAAGGTTGAAAGCACACTTCCCATACACATCTGAAGCGAAAAGCATTTCAAGCAGAGCATAAAATGGCCATTTATGGACCATTTTGACGCCAGCTACACAAAGGCAAACACAAGATGTGGTTTGAGAAAACAAAAGTGGTTTAACCTTTAGGACAAAAACATAAAATCTCAGCAGTCCCGTCTGTGACGGAAGACCAACGCACTAGAGACAACTGCGCTTTAGATTAAAGAAATAGGAAAGCCTAACCACACGTCTTGTTTCTTTAATTAATACACGCACAGTTACTCTGTTACATTTGTACTATTTATCTACTACATGTAGGCGCTGCATGCTTAGCATCGTCATTGTTAAGAAAAGATCACATGAGGGAAAGAAGAATATGATTTATTTTTTTTTTTTAATAACTTTACAATCATATGATTGATGGTCAGAATAACAGAACATAAGTTCCTAATTAAGCCCCACCAAAGAATTACAATATTAGATATACCTAGCTATATTACAAACTTTGACTGTAAAGAACGACACTTACTACACAAAGTTTTCCATATATACATTGCGCTTATGAGGAGTGATGGATGTATTTAATGTGCTGTAAGTTAAAAGCTTAGCTTAAAGCCTTGTTCACACGAGGGAGATACCGTAAATCTTGTCCCAAGCCTCTCCTCCCACTTAGTTTGCCCCCCTCTTCAAAAATCCCCCCTATTAACCCCTCTCGCAAACGTGTTCGTGATCAGTAAACTCCCTGGATCAACACGATCCTGTTCTGGTGATTTCCTTCGTCCAAATCTGTGCAAAACGTCTTTGTTCAGAAACTCATACTTTAATAGAATTGTGTTTTTATGGAATAACTTACCTTCTGAGATAAAATCGTCCTCTTCACTTTCTATCATTAAGACTAAACTTTACCTCTATTATACTAATAAACTTAACAATGTATTTGATGTAGACCGTCCTAGAACGTGGAAACTCTCTGCACTAAGTGTCGTTCAGTAAGAACAAATTGTTGTTCGTAATGTACTGTATAAGCAATCCTTTTTATAGGAATTCCTTTTTTTGTGTGTTTCATGAATCTTTGTAAAAAAAATTTGTGGGACTTAATAAGGAAGTTAATAAAAAAATAGATGATTTACGGTAAGCAGAAGTACAACCGAAGACAGGGGTAGATTTACTGGTGGGGGGAGTGTAGCGGCTTGCACAGCTCCCCACTCCCCTTTAGCCTTGGCCAAGGGGGGTGCAAGAGGGGTGCCAATTTCCGTATCAAATCCAAATTGGGATTTGACAGGACAATTATCAAACAAAGATAAAATATTAGGCCTTTCGGGGTCTCTTTGACTATCTAGGCAATCTTATTTTTCTGACAAGCTCAGTCCCTTAACCCTGCCGGGGATCCTCAGTGATGATGCACCATGCCTCGGTCGACGGTCGCGCCCTACTTCGTGACCAACATCCGTTCAGGCCCCCTCCCCACCCCACCCTGTCAGATCAAGCTGGATCCATCTCTGACCGAAGATTTAATTGGTCTTTTGAACCGGGCAACCTTGGCTATTATTTAGATTGTACCCTGTTTGGTTAAGGTTGGGGTTGGAATAGGATTTGGGTTCTTCCTTTGCCAAGAAAGCGCGCGTTTGATTAGGGTTAGATAACTGCGTTTAGTTTAGTTTTCCTCCTAACCCTGGTGACAAAGTTCAACAGTATGTTAAAATCTGCAAAACATGTTCTATTTTTATGGCAAACTGTCAATTGCAGTTTGATTGCAGCGATAACCTTTCAGTCTACGTGCGTGCGGCCTGTTCAGACGTGTTTAAAAAACAAATTATGGTGATTCCCATACATTGAGTTGTTTATCATGTCTTGGATCTAAGCCGATAAAGAGATTTCCGGAAGTTGGACAAAAGTAAACATAATATCATTTAGTCAAAGCAGGAAGATATCAGAGAGCTGCTCAGGTTTTTGTTCCGAGACAGCTGATCGAATTGACGTAAGAGAAATGAGAGTTTTTTCAATAAATTAAAGTATAAACTACATAACTAGCCAAATGAGATCTAATCTGTTCCCCCTAACCTGGAGCTCCAGTAAGGCCTATCACTTAATGATCCAGTGTTACTCCAGGATGCAACGTAAACTTTGGCTAAACTAAACCAACTTTATTTAAACTGGATAGCTCTCAGTTCTAAACTGTTCTCCTTAAGGCCCAGAGTGACTGAACGCGATTCTACAACGCGGCGTGATTTTTCGATTTTCACTGACATATAGCTTTGATCCTGTTTTATGTTTTTCAAATATTCAGAAGCGCTATAACAGTTTGAGTTATTTGGTCTGCATACTTTTAAAATTTCCTTCCATGCATAGACGGTTTTATTTACTTTTAAAAACTGAAAAATCGCGTCAGGTGTGTCTGGGCCTTTGGAGCTCTAGTATAAGAGCCATATCTGCTTTGAAATCGATCCATATGCGATATATCATCCTTTTAAAGTTAACAAATTTATTGATGATTTCTCGTGAACTTTAATTATTTCATCAACACGGCGGTGTCTTTCACAGTTTATGATTTTCCGACAAAAGCCACTCGTAATTAAACGTTAAATTGTATATTCAATTCAGCATGATCACGAACATCACTTGTTGTTAATGTTTTAATCGAAGTTGGCAACAGTTGCTTAAAACGAGGTTAAAAGCTTCTCAATCCTCAGGCTACTATACAAAGCCTGTTTTTTAACTGCGCACAAGCCAACGTGAAATAACATCCCCGCATACTAGTGGAATTACGGAAGTTTTTATCTACGGATCATATAGTTTCCTCTGTAGTTTCCCCAAAGTGCATGGGTCTTTATGTTGGTGACACAGTTGTTAGTGCATGCGGCTTTCATACATGCATCATACATGCATCATTGCATGTACGTTCAATATACTTGCGAAATACAGTTGCAAAACGTTTTCAACCTTTCTCCGAGTAAGATTTTGGGTTTCCCAACCTTCCTCAAAATAACCGGAAATTTTCCGACATGCAAGCTTTTGCCTGGGTAGGTTTGCCAGTTGACCATTGCAGTACTGCTAGTCTGACTGAGTGCTGACTGTTGCTATGTTTTATTCATGAGTGTTTGACTTTCAACCTTCCTCAATGCCAGTAAACCTTCCTCTGAACTGACAGAGCTACCCATGAAGTAAGTTTGGTTTAGGTTTCCTCCTGCAGTAACATTAGATAAATAAGATATGGCCCTTCCTGTACTGTACCTCCAAGGAGAACAGTTTGAAACTCATAAAACTATCCAATATATAATAAATTTAAAAGCACATAGTTTTTATTAAACAACTTTTTCACTCTGATGTAATTCTATTTTACAACACTTGCTTTCAAATACTCTAAAATCTAAATTAAAATCAAAAGCCGCGGACATTAATTTACACTACATCTTTGCCTGTTAATTGTTTTGTCTTTCAATGGATACATATGTCAATTGATTTACCCCGCACAGGAAAAATCTGTGCCCGTATTTGTCTTACTGTTTGGCAGTGTTTGCACTTGTTACAAATCAATCGTACGAAATTAAATGCAAATTTTGCTTGCACACAGAAAATTGCAAATTTGACTGCGCTATTTAGGTGATGTTATTAAAAGGATTTGTTTTTGTATAAAAGAGAAGTTTTATGATTTTATCTCGCGTGATCTGACGCACGCTATGCATATATCCGATGTATAATCATTGCCGTTTTAAACATAAACATAAAAGATAAGGCGAATATCGCAGAGGCCTGATGTGTTCGGGCAAGTCGACTAATGGACGAGGGTCGAGGGTATTTTTTCGAGGGTAAAGAAAAAATAATGAAACTTACACAAAATTTCGCTCACACAGTCTATATCACATTCACAAAACCCAACCTGTTCACCTACGCCCGCACCTAGGAGGCCCGCGAACAGGCCAACCTAAAACAGTAACCCAAGCCAAATATCTAACTTTCAGCTCGCTCTATCCCTTCACTGCCCTTATGGAATTTCGACTGCATTTTCTGGACCCTCGACATTGTACCGTCGCCCTATAGCCCTCGACCCACGACACTAATTTGCCCTCGACCATTAGCCGGGCATACTTCAAACGTTAACTGTCAATTGTGATAATCAATTAAAGTCAATTTGTAAAGATAAGTGTCTAAAACAGCTGTGTATTGGGACATCAATAAAATTCATGATCTTATGGCGTTATGCAAACACTCGAAAACGGTCACGGGGCAGAGTATAGACTGGAATTATTGATACTGGACTCAGAGGCTATGTCATATACACAGGTTAAATCAGGTTGTGTTCGCACTACTTGTTCCTAACTTGTTAGCACGTTGTTACAGACTTGCTACAGCGTTTCTGACTCAACATACTTGTTACAAGTTGCCTCAACAACTTGTGATCTTCTTGTATTTCAACAACTTGTTAACAAGTTGAGTGAGTGTCAAACTTCTAGTAATTTGATAAAATAACAACATTGTTACAACTTGTTGACAAGCTTACAACAAGATTGTTCAGATGATGTGAAATTTTACGATTGAAAGTAGTTTTCTCAAGTGAAATTTCGAATCTTTCAAACAACAGATGGAGCTATTTCAGACAGTCTTAAACCCTGGTCAAACTGGGGGTGAGAGTTGATGAGAGTTGGCAAACGAGAGTTTGAATGGTCAGAGTTTCAGCAACTCTCATGCCCCAGTCAAGCGAGAGCAAGAGTTGCATGAGACTCTTGCGACGCGTAGCAACTCTCACCGGCCAATTTGAACCAACTCAAAGTTGATCAGTGAGAGTTGACGAGAGTGCATGGGAGTTGACGAGAAGTGCATGAGAGTTGACGAGAGTTAATGAGAGTGCATGAGAGTTAATGAGAGTGCATGAGAGTTGACGAGAGTGCATGAGAGTCGACGAGAGTGCATGAGAGTTGACGAGAGTGCATGGGAGTTGACGAGAAGTGCACGAGAGTTGACGAGAGTGCATGAGAGTTGACGAGAGTGCATGAGAGTTAAATGAGAGTGCATGAGAGTTGACGAGAGTGCATGAGAGTGCATGAGAGTTGACGAGAGTGCATGAGAGTTGACGAGAGTGCATGAGAGTTGACGAGAGTGCATGAGAGTTGACGAGAGTGCATGAGAGTTGACGAGAGTGCATGAAAGTCAAACGCGTGCGAAAGTTGCAACTCTTGTTGACTCTCATGACAGTCAGATTGAAAACTATATACATTACTCTCTCGAAAAGAAGAAAAAAGGGATAATTTAAATCCTTTGAGTGAAAAGAGACACACATTTTCCCCAATGGCACTGATCTGGCGTTAGATCGTCTAGATTCCGAACGCCAAAATCAACATTTATATGCATGTTGGCCTTCGGGGTTCCAGTGCAGAACTTTCTGACCATGCATACTTTCTGACCATGCATAAATCCAGCGTATATGAATCCCGTTTTACATCTCTTCTTTCCCCTCTAATATGTCACGGCCCTTACTATAATTCATTAATTGCCTGTCTGATTAAACACAAAAGCAAGAAAATATCAATTTTGTTCGTGTTTACTCAACTCATTTCGCCAAACTCTTTGCAAATAACAGACTGAAACTAATCCTTAATACCCTTCTATTGCGCTTTTTAATACTCGCTATCTCATATATACCGGTTTAATAATCCAATCAGGAACGTTTAAAAGTAGCAATTTAAAACGGAATAAATTTAGGGCTTGTGAGAGAAAAACTGTTAACGGTTTAATGTTATGCCAGTAAATTCAAAGGATACTATATTAAACAGTACTATAGTCTAATATCATATAAAGCTGTTTTTGTGCAAAAGATAAAAAGTGTATTATTTTTTAGCCGGTTTTTTTCATAATATTTTTATTCAAATTCAGGCAATATTTCTTGTTAACGTTAAATGTATAAATTGCATGCCTTACATAATCTGATGTTTTTATGGCATCCTTTTTCTGAAAAATTCATAAATGCTTGCATGTTCATCTCGCATCTGAGAATTTTTTTGTTATAGTGTAACAAGACTCTTGATTATAGTATGTAATTTATGAAATATTGCATGTGTTTGGATATATAGAAAAGGGCCCGAAAAGGCGTCGTTCAGTCATACTTAGCTTTTAATACGTCTCAACTTTCTCCCAAATTCATGAATCGTTGCATGAACATGTTCATCTAAGAACGTCTGAAAATGTTTTTGTGAAATTGTAAGATGACTTTGGTATCATTATGCATGTATCTATGCATATATCTATGGGATAGTCCTGTCATAGTTTGAGGAAATTGCTATATTTTGCTCACACTTGAGGAGGGATTACAGGGTCAAACTACCTGAAATATATAACAACAAGAACTTCGTCTTTTCGAGCGAACCCCTTTTGATCTTCGATCAATACTATATTTAGATTTGTCATTGACAAAGTTACAAATGAGTTTCAACACGACTCATTCTCACTTTACCATATAGCGTTCTTTTTAAGCATTTCGCAGACTAAAAAGCCAAGAAACAATTCAGCAAATATTAATGAGTGATTTCCGATAGCGCAATAAACACATTAAGCAAAAATTAAATCTCAGGACAAAATGTAATTGCAATGGCGCCGTTGTGAACGATACGAGTTAATCGCGTTATAAAATATCAGCTGTGCTTGAACTAACACAATCTATTATTAATATTGAACACGATTTGTTTTATGTAAACTGAGTAAGACTGTTCTTTTAAACTAAACGGCTTTTTATAATTATATTGTAGTATAATGCAATACAGTCGGTGAGTTGGACCTCTCTAAACTGAGGGACACTAAGGGACACTGAAACAGTGAAGGAACACAGCCGAAATTGTCTGTATTAGAGAGGTGTCTGTATTAGAAGATGTCCATAAGGATAGATTCGACTATATATGTTTGGGGTACGCAGATTTGTGTACATTTGGCTACACGAATCATACGGCTTGTACATAAGGCTAATTTATAGAACTGCTAATAGTGGTTTTAGATTTTCTTATCTATAAGAATTTGAACTTGATAATTCACAAAATACTGCCGGTTTGGATACCCCGGCATTTCCTGGACAAAACCATTATAGAGATAATTTTCAAATAACGGAAGCGAAGACCCTTCGGCCTTGTACAATTCTTCTGGCGATGAAATGTTGACCTTATAAGCATGAATGAACACCTTATAAGCATGGAATTTCACGCCGTTCTCTTGATAGCTTTCAAAACACACGACAACTCCGCGATGATTGTAAACAATTAACTTTAATGCGATCATATTTTGTTCCTTTTAAATAAATTAAAATACCATGGGTGAATTAAGTATAAACACAGTGACTCGGCGGAGGTAACCATGGAATGATATCATGCCGAGTTGTGCCTTTTCACATGACATGTGTATATAATTGTTGGATGGCATTTTTAGCTATTTTTATATTTACAAATTGCCTTTGTATTTACACGTGGCTGACTTCAAGTGCTACGCATTGACCTTTAGAAAACAAAAATACTATGCTAGTATGTAATCTTACAAGATTAGAATGGGTGATTACTGATTAGAACGGTGATTAGAACACCAATTATAAATGTAACAAAATCTTAATTACGATTTGCGAACGAATACATGATTTCGAATTCTTTAATAAAGACTTGATCGACTCAATGTGAGTTCATGGTATACCAAATTATTCATAAACACGCTGAAGTGGTTTTACTTTGTCTGGCTGAAAACCAGTTAAAACTCTTAACCTTTCAAGCAAAAGCATTTCGCCAAACTCAATAGAGCTAATAGGTACATATTTTGAAGTTGAATCAGCGCATTTGCTCGAAAGTTTACTACCCACACACACAATGACGGCACATAATATAGTTTATCGTCAATACATATCTCACTGCCCACACTGTATTTTTAACCTTTTTATGATATAAACACAGTTTCTAAGAACCTAAACATGCTATAGTTACGTAATTGATAAAAGATCAAGCACTACAACGCATTTTAAGCATTCGGATTTTTTGGTATAACTTTTGATTCATATTGCAAAGAATAAAAGGTGAACAATTGTATAGGTGCTAGATACAGTATTTACAGTCCAACTTTAGCGGTGCATGTCGTGACTTTGATTTGAATAAGAAATACTGATCACACTCCATGATCACACTCTTCGTGATCGCGCGAAATTTTATAGTCAATCTCAGACGTAAAGAATGAAATGACCGGGCTAGAAAAGTTTCAAAGATGAATTTGCAATGGCCAAAACTATTTAGACACTTTTGTCTCGTTTTGTTTGTTTCAAATCTTGAGACTGTTTCAAAATGGAACGTCTATTGCTAACTTTGATCTTCTAGTTCTATATTCGTTCTGTACATATAATAGCAATGTCAATGAAACTATCAAATTTAACCGAGACAAAATACGATATCATTATTTGTAGGAATATTAAAATCCCTTCATGCAGCATAGCACTGTAATAAAACAAGCATTCAAACTAGCCATTCAATTTGTTCATAAATTTATTAATATTAAGAATTATATTTAATACACGTATTAAATAGATCAATATTTTACTTGCCTAGTAGCTATTCATATATAATTACAACTTCAATATCAAATGGCGCGAACAGTCGGTTTTCGATACGGTTCGTGCTTTGCGATTTTGCGTTTGTGAAAGGGTCATTCAGCGAAAGAATCTAAAACGGCGGTATATTTTATAAATAAATCTTTAGTGTTCTAAATAAATTTTGGACAATTCATGCATGGTAGAGTAATTACGGTCATGCTGTGGCGTAAAATACTCTGAAATCAAGTAAGGCTAAACCTCACAAACTCACAATCTTAGTTGAGATACACTTGTTTGTCTTGTTTCTATAGCTAAATAGCATGCGTTTTAAACCTTTCATATAAATAACCCTTTTCTTGTTTTGAGAAATAATATGTAGGCGAAACTATATACATATTAGCTTGTAACAATTCAAATATAGACGCGAGAATAAATAATTGTGCTGTGAGAATTTCAATGATTTTTTACTCCCTCTACGATCTAGTATGGATGAATGGTAATGTTTCGCTGTGGATCTATATATTACACTAACTTAGCCTGTGGTTCAGTATTCAGTACGTCAGTATTCAGTAGGCAAAAGATTATAATTTAGAGTTCATATAGTAACTAGGTTTCATTTATGATAGAAGCATTGTTTTTCAACGAAATCCAGCGTATTGAAATTGGAATTCACTTAAATTTATCTCACAATATACGAGTTATACGCACGGTCGAGCAGTGTTTAAATGGAAAGGCCAATATTTCGCTCATTGGAGATTGTATCAAATTTGACCCGCATAATTGTACAAAACCTATCAGAATCAATATACAAAATGTCAATATAGTCACTTTAAGACTCTTCGTTTCACGACTCCAATAGTTCTTAACCTGCGTGGACCAGCCATTTTTATGATAAGTTCGATGGGATTCTTCGCGTCATATCTACATAGTTCATCATAGAACGTTCTATATACATAGTTCATGATATAATTCTATATATACACAGTTCATTGCTGATTAGAGACTGATCAACATTTGTGGTAGTAACATTGAAGCCCGGGCGAATGACACGCGCAGAATTGGTGAAAGTTCAACGCTGCCGCATTGGTTGCGAATTTTGGAAAAGTTCTCGCGGTGATTTCGCTTGGCCAAAGTAGTGACGGAGGTACGGTTAGTCCTGCTCTACTCATGTCTAGGTACTGCGGTCTATCGTAGTGTCCAACCAAAGGTAGCTTTCCGCTATCGAGCAAACTAAATGTCACGGGTGAGGTGTTTAACGTGCGATCTTGGTTAGCTTGAATTGAGAGGGGGATACTGGCTGCGGATAGGGCGTGATAGAAATACGCGTTCTCGCTACCTCCGTTAAACATGACTGCATGATGGCATCTCGGTCGTCGTGGTTTTCTACGCCGGCGGAAATTTCCTTTCGAGAACTCGGGCAGGTCTTTCGGGTGAATCATCCAGTAATGTCCTTTCCCGTTCTCTGCGCGTACAGCCTTCACGAAGCAATCGTTACTCGATAGATTATGTCTTACGCTGTTTCGCCATCCTGGGCCTTTCTCGCGATTGAAATGAGAATAGTTGCTCGCTATATAGTTGTAGATTGAGCTCAGAGTCATACGTTTCCCAGGCGCACTCAAAATGGCTTGAGCGATCACTGCGACAAAGGTCTCAACGTGTCTATCGTCTTTCGACGGCGACTTCTCGTCTTTCAAGGGTGATTCCCTGCCCGGTGAACTGGACCGATTCATAGCCAATAACTTATCTTTGGCCAAATCTTCATCATCGCTTTCAATTCTCTCGTGTCGTGGTTCAGACTTAATCACCCCTCCGCCGAAGAGCGGCACCCGATTTTCGATGGGTATTTCAGCTTTCTTCACCACGACCGGTTTACGCTCTTGTAGAGTCGAGCCCATTATTCTATCTACGGTGAATGACATTTTGGATTTGTCGTAGTGTTGCGTAGCTGGATTTCTATTGATAATCTTCGTCTTGTCCGTTCTTATAACCTTTAGCCAAATCTTCTAGGTTTATCCTAGTTTGAATACTATGTCGATATAGTTCTTGTATACCAGAATTTTACCAAATCTCTGTGATTTGTTTTGTACTATACACTCCAAAGGTCTTGCCTCGTTGCCCGTATGAAATACACTGGTCGACCGTTCTCACGAATGTCTATTTAAGCGTTTAATTAACACCACAGGGGGCCTGAGATATTGGGCTGCAAACAATTTGACAGTTAAATAAACATTGCCAATGCCCTATTGAAACCAAAGTGAAATGAGTTTCCGATCACAAGCAAACACAGAAGACTATATTTAGCATTCGCCCGAGAAACAACAAACGATTGATCCGAATGATTTCGTTCAGCATTCGTTTAATTTGGGGTTAAGCTATTTTAGTGCCCAAAGCCCAAAGGAAGTTGAAAACGCAATCATTTAAGAATCATATTATAGCGAAGCTGTGACATTTTAGAAAGATAAATACATGCTATAATTATTAAATTTGTTATTAATCTTAACTTTGATACATCAAATTGGCTAAGATTGATACCTAAACTGTGTGCATGGCTTTCGATTTGTAATTGTACAACTCCTCTTATAACTCAAACATCTTTGTCAAGCTTTGTTTCAAACATCTATTTCCGCCGAGTACATATAACTTAATAGTACTTAATGATATGATATTATATCGCATATGATACATAATCGATTTCATCGAGTGACTTCGAAAAGCTAAGGTGTTAATTGCCCGCGGTAGGAGTTGAATCTTTTGGGTCAATGTAGAGCGCGGAACGGATCTGATTTGACCTTCGAATTGGTAGCTTAAATTCATGCATTGTCACCCCTAGAAAGCGCTATTTAGATTTTAGCAAAGGTTATTGATCAAATTTTGCGTCCCCGCTAGAGTTTCAGAATTGCTAGACCGTAATAGTTTCAGGTTAATATGAAAAGGCATTATTCCTCCATTCCATTAATTAGGTAATCAGCTGTTTTCAAAAATTTTAAAAGTTTAACATAACACATAAGTTTTTTTATTGGGCCATCCAGAGAAATCATAGATATAAAAGGGCTGAAGATGTTAATTTTTAGGGGGCATAAAATTGTTCAATCAAATCAGAAAAACGGTTCTATTTCATATTTCAGTTGTACTTACATAGCAAATTATGGGCCTTTCCAGATTGTTCTTTTGGGGGAAATCTATTGTCTCAAATCTATTGTCTCAGTTTGGTCCAAAATTGTTGGCAAAAAATCACAAAAAGGCCTCCTCATAAGTAGTGTCTTTTCAAGGCAAATATTCGCTCTAAATCTGGCGCCTGCATTTCTGCCCCGAAAAATTATCCCGTTTATAATGTTTTTTTGTTTTGCCGTTTTCTCGGTTATTGGATAAATTTCGGCTTTAAACTTTGTATCAATTGGCCAAACATCAAATTAGAACAATGTCAACATTATTAGAACATTAATAATGCGTAAATGAAATAAAGACTTATAGCGATACTCTATTATTTGCATGTCTTTTTTCCAAAGTCGTCAGCCGGTTCAAACGCCTGCACAATTAATCACTGCTTGTCATTGACATTGATGGCAGTCACCGAGACTCAAATGTCTTAATTAAAATTTCTTTCAAATTTATTAAACAGCCGGGAAATTTAACAAAAAAACCTTGAAACAAATTTTTTGAAAATTGCATGCGACACTTTCGAACGAGGAATATTTCAGTTTGGAATACAATTTGAAGTTTTTAAATTTTGATCATACAACTTTAAATTTTGAAAAATTTGTCAAACTTTGAAGTTTTACTATATTCTATTGTACGGTTTTTAATTAATAAATGCTATTTTTAATTTATTTGGTTTTCCGTTTTGATAACAGGCCGCAATAAAGTTTGAAAAGTTGGTAGTTTATTCCTTGTCAGATTTCAACTCTATGCTTAATTGAGTTTTCAAAGTCTGCTCTTTGAAGTGGATATTTTTATTTCATGACCATTCAAGGCTCCTATATGAACTTATTTCTCTGTGTGTATCTATAAAATAAAATGGAAAAAAAAGGCTAATTAAAATATAGTGTCCCTTTTGTCGTCATGATCAAGATTGTTCCAGCTTGAATCTCTCATGCAGCCTTCAAATTACTTGCCTTTCTCTTTGTTTGTATAAGATCATGTGGCATTTTCGTTCGGTCTAAGGTACTCCGGTCCCTCCTGTAGTAAAGCTATGGTCAAAGAAGATGAGAGTTGATGAAAGTCAATCGCCAGTGTTTGACCGCCAAAGCTCATCGACTCCCATGCACTCTCATCAACTTTGAGCTGGTTGTGAGCTGGCAAATTTTGATGAGAGTTTTAGCATGTTTGACCGGTACGCGCATCCAGTCAACTCTCTTGCTAAGTGCCATGTGAGTTGATGAATCTCTCTTGCTAAGTCTCTTCAACTCTCATCCTCGTTTGACCAGGGCTCAAGTTATTCTCTCTAATTCTATCTCAAGGCACTCCGGTTTTCTAGTAAGGAGAATAGTTTGGACAGTGCAATCTAGTATACATATATAGGCTAGCTTAGTTTTGGCTCCTTCTGTAGGCGCTGGTCCTATAGGGATAGCCTTTACTGCAGGAGAACAGTTTGGACAGTGCAATCTAGTATACATATATAGGCTAGCTTAGTTTTGGTTCCTTCTGTAGGCGCTGGTCCTATAGGGATAGCCTTTACTGTAGGAGAAGAGTTCAGAACTAATGCAGCTCTCCAGCATAAATGAAGTTTGTTAGGTTTAGATTAGTTGGGATAGCATAATAGCATTACCCTGAATCCGTAACAAAACGCGTCTTGAACACGCAAAAGCGTGCGGAGGTCGAAACAAATACAAACCGCCATCAAACACGATGCCTGGAAGTTCCCCGTGTTGCAATCTTTAGAAATATCCCTGTAACCAGGAAGAAAGCTAAATAGGAAAACTCGCTGACACTTCCGAGTTGGGGAGGTCATCAAATCAATTGATTTGGTCATAATATATCGAGCGATCACAGCCGGGTTCCTCCGTAGACAGGAAAAACCTCGCGGTGTTTAGAATTAGTTTTGACCATGAGATTTTTTTACCTGGTCAAAAGTAAATTCACTTCTCCACAGACTCACAGAGGCAATGAGAAATTGCGCAAAGTCTCTGCACGCACTCATTATGGCAAAACCCCGATAATATAATATACACTCAATATCAGTTATTATATTACTGTACATTTGTGTACATTTGCGCGCGCAAACCTGTGATGAGTTTATAGTTTTTAAACGGAGATTCCCCTCTTTCTATCCGAGCAGGCCATGTTTATTAACTAAACATATTTAAACGTTGTTTTAGTCAAAGCTTATTACTCCCGGGACGAAAACGACGGAAAGTTCAAAAGTTCAAAGTAAATTATCGACCACTGCGCAAAACGCTAGTTTTGCTGCGACTCGGAAACACATTTGAGAAATGATAATAACTAAGGGGTTGATTACTGCATGGGGCTGCAGGTAATGTGGAAAGATCACAGAATGCTACTGTAAATACATGAATTTTTACGTAAAAAAATAGGAATTGCGTAGACAACAATGCGTATGACATTCTCAACATGTGTGCAATGCAGTTAGCTTCTCGAAATTATGCTCACTGAAAAAACTCACTGAAACTACCAACAAATTATAGTTCTCAGTGTATCAAAGGGCAAGGCCGATGAATATCATGAATATATATCATTATCAAACTCATTAATAATTCATGAAGAAAATTGAAAAGGTTATGTTAATCAGGACGAAATATGTATCAGATTTACAGACATTGATTAAACATTCATTTCTTTTGATTAGATTTTCTCAGCTAAACAGCTTATATCTTTAAAATAGTCGATAAACATGAACATTTATATGTATGCGTTGATAAGTACGATAAAACATTCGCATCCGATCTTTATCTGATATGCAAACAGTCGCCTCGAGTTTGTATATCAGATAAAGATCGACTGCTCATGTTGTATCTATTACTTAAAGCCATGTTACTCGAGGCGAATTTTACTGCAACTTGCAACGCAATTTCTGACACAGTCACAGACTCATGTTATGTAAGACCTTATTGAGATTTGAGAACTTGCTCCGCATTTTACTCCGTCGACCTTCTCCTCGCGTATTAACTGATACCATAAAAGCATGAATGAAATAAATGAGAATGAAAAATATCAGAAAAGTGAGAAGCAGTGCATGCTCATTGATTTACTGTTAATACTTTTTAACATAACATCGCTCTATGTCCGAAATTGCGTTGCAAGTTGAGGCGAAAATTGTCACGTTGTAACATGCATTTCTGACATAAAATATGGGAAACTACTTAGAAAAATGAAATGAGAGAACTGCAGCTTCTTTTGCGCTTTGGCGTATATACCAGGATTTAATTCCTATTCAGAAACGGAGACTGATATGGCCCACTGAATGATATATCGAGGACTTGAACTGGTGGAATTGCACGACGCACCCATAGCCTACTGTTCTACCTGTTGAGAAACTAAATTAATCCATGACTTATAAAAAGATTAACACGTCTTGGGAAAACGAATAATGATGTTATTATATTGTTTACATAATTGACTGTGTATATATAGATAAGAATTTATGGATTAACCTATATGAGCTTTTGCGCAAAGAATATTCATATACTTTTGGAAGGATCTGGCTATAATATATAAAGCGGTTGGGAACATGTATTCTTTGTCGCGACAATCTTACAGCAAGTTTTCAAATTGAAATGAGAAAACATTTAAATGCGTTTGGTTAAAATATATCGTACTTTTGGGTTAACGTTTACTTTTGACTAATGCCGATCGGTCAAACGAGGACAAGAGTTGCTTGCAGAGAGTCTGGATAATACATTAATACCACGCGTACCGGTCAAACGAGAAAAAACTTCCATCAACTCTCATGAAAATTTCAACCCTGCTTTGCATGAAGTGGCAACTCTCAATGACTCTCATCAACTCTCATCCTCGTTTGATCGGGGCTTGAGATCGTGTAATCTCTGCAGATAATCGAAAAAGAAAATTTAGAATCTTTGAAATACTTTGTAATACTTACAACGTATTATGGGATACAATTACGTTTTGCGCAAATATAACAAACAAATCATGAATGCGTCAATTAGTTTATATCTTTACCAATCGAGTAAACTGAACTAACTGTATTTATACTGGATAGTTCTATCAGTTATAAACTGTTCTCCCAAGACGTTCAGTAAGAGCCATCTCTTTTTGGCCCAGTGTTACTACAGGAGGAACCGCGAATACCTGGAGAAAACCTGCGGTGTTTGGTATTTGCTGACAAAGTTGATATTTGCCAAGTTGGTTTGAATAACAATTTGAAATTCCACCTTAACGCTTTTGTCCTTGGGAGCATGGAAAGTAACTTTGCATCAATATAGATATGTTCTTGTGGTCTGTCTGCAGTTCTATTTTTGCCATTTGCGTTTAACCGCAAACGTATGAAATCGTACCGCGTCTCAAACGTGCAGCTTGGGTGCGGCTTCAATCACGTTTTAACACTAACCAATATTTTAATTCACAATAAGCATGAGTGGTTAGAAAATGTGCCTTCAACCTCTGTGATTACAATTTCAGTTCAATCGTATCGTGTGAGAAGAGTAGTGCTTCCAGTTTGACTTTGTCAAACCACCGCATACTCCAATAAATTATCTACTCCCTGAAATAAGAATATCAAACACGCTTGATACAATATAGGGAAGTGTTTCAATCTTCACACAAGTCTGTTATTGTTATAGAAGCTACTCACTCTAAAAATTCGATTGGTATACGTGTGTTAATACCATATTATACTCCCTTTCCTGATAGTAAGAACGTAAACAGGATTAAGTTTATAGTTTGAGCGAAAGCCCTCAGTTTGGCTACTGACTTCCAGACAAAGGGCCTTCGTTCGAAACGTCGAAGTTCTTGTTGAATTTTTCAGGTTAATCCTAAAGACCCGAAGCTTATTGTATAGACGCTACCTGTACTGGTACCACACGTTCAAGTTTATACGATATCTTACGTGTGGGGTTCCAGTATAGGCAACGTTAAACAATATTCAAGAAGTTGGCTAAAAGATGCGATTATAGCTGTGAAATATATAGAAAATGCTTTGGCATTTCGAGCGGGGGCCCTTTCCATATAGGTTCCTTACTTCAACAAAATACTTGAACTAAGTTGAGATTAGCTGTTAGAGAACTACAGATAAACTTCAATTTCTAAGCATTTATGAACTTGTTTAGTCAAGGATGATCCAGGTATTTGTTTTCTGAGTCGAATTCTTGCTTGTGTTTGCATTCCCATGATGCAACGCACGCGCTACCCACGCATCGGATATCTCCAGGCCGTGTGGCGGGAAACGAGAACAATAGAAATATAGTAAAGAATGCAGCGTCCTCGCGAAGTATACTAGCATGCAGTCCCGAGTTTAATGAACACAAAATGCTTTTTATAACCTGTTTTTCTTAAAGTAAATATCCGTTTTCCACGATACCCTTGGGAAAAATGCTGTGTTGTTGTGTTGCACTTTTTGCTTAATGAAAACTGAAATATATTTAAAATATTAGTAAAGTAATCATGAGTAAGCAAAACAGACCAACAATACAACATTGAGATATCATATTTGAATTCCGCAACGACAACTGATAAAGTTTTCACTGGCCTGAAGAATTTTAGTTGTAATTTATTTTCATATATTACTTCACACACACACTCCTAAGAAGTGTTAGACACCTTAACATTAATATTTAGTATGACACATGCACCACTAACCGTGGTTCTATGTTTTAGTTTTTGTCGAAACTAATTTCTTCATAAACCTTTCCTTCTGTATTAAACCTTGACTTATAAGGATGACCCTCACCGGACCTCCAGAGGGAACATTCTAGTGCTGCCAGGATCATGGGCATGGCATATAAAACAGTCCATGTACGTTTGATTTAAACACTTTGTAATTTTGAATTTGTAATTTGTTACAATCTGCCTTATAATAACTCACTTTGACGATAATTTGACGATATACATATAGACGGACATTCGCTTCGCGGGACGAATTCTTCTGGTGAAAAATGGCTTTACAGTTCGTGGTATCTCAAACGTGGGGGTCCTGGCTTGTGTTGGAACTACCTATAGCAAAGACCTTAGCTTCCTTCCTAATATAAGTTGTCTTCGTTTTGGTCATGAACACCTCTTTTCAAAGTAACTAACCTCTAGCTAACGAAGAGCCTGCTTCACTCGAGACTTGAATTGCTTTTAATATCTTTCAGGTACATAGATCAGACCCCAACCACAACAGCTTTTACACTACATTCCAAAGAACAAAAAAGCTCCGTGGTTGGTGTCTAAACTATACCTATAAGAAAGATTCTTGAAGACACTTGGACGTTTCGCGGAATGAAGGCCCTTCGTAACCTCTTGATGAAAGGCCACTGCATGCTCGAAACTTTTCTTAGCCAGTTCAAACCCCAACTATAGGGCAGCTTATTAACACTACATTCCACCAAAAAACACTTCGACGTTTCAAGAGAAAGCACTTTATTCTTCTCCTCTTGATGATAGGCTTTTGGCATCGCTCGAAATATTTTTCAGACACCAACCAGGGCAACTTATTTACACTACATTCCAGAGAACAAAAGGCTCTCAAAACTTTTTTACAACATGCCCGCCCTCATTGAATAGCAAGTTTGACCTTCGTATTGATTGGGATATTGCTAATATCCGTTAGTTGATGTGAGAGTCAAAAACCGCGCCAGTATAATATAGATGTAGCTAATATCACGCTCAGCGAAGCTCGGTCGGAGGGCATTGTCTTTTTCAATGGGTACAATAGCTTAAACCAACCGTCATTCGCAGCTGTGCTATTGGGAATGACATGTGTATATTTTCGATGAATAAACTGCAGTGTGAGCTCAAACTGTGAAATAATAAACGCGAGACATGAAAGAAAACATCGTAAACATACTCACTGCTTGAGGGTTTGTAAGATCAAACTACCTGAAAAATATAATAAGAACTTCGACATTTCGAGCGAAGGCCCTTCGTCTGGAAGTTAGTAGCCAGACATAGCCAAAGACAAAGGATCTTCGCTCGAAACGTCGACGTTTTTGTTATATTTTTCAAGCAGATCCTGCAAACCCTAAAGCCGTTTATCGCTACCTTCACTGGAAACACGCATTCGGCAAAATTTAGATGCTCACTGGACAGTGCTTAAGCAAATGTTTTACTATAGTTTTTACATATAACCGTTTTGGGAGCAGATTTCTGATCAGAGTTACAAAACGTTTTCAACCTTTCTCCGGGTAGGATTTTGGGGTTTCCCAACCTTCTCAAAATAACTGGAAATTTTCCGACATGCAGACCATTGTGTGGCTGAGCGTATGTCTTTGCAACACGATCAGTTGTCAGACGAGGTTGTATTTCGCAACATATTGAGTAAAAGAAAGTGCACTACTTTGATTGCCGTGGGGAACTATAGTCTGTATAGACTATAGTATAGACTGAAGTATATTTATAGTCCTGTTCACACGATCCGATATTAGCATGTTGAATCCGATTCACCTCTTTTGACGCATGTGATTTACTGGATTTGTTGACAAGAGTAAGGCCATTGGCTCATACCTGGCGAGAAGTGTATTTGTTTCTGTATTGTGTGAAATCACATACGTCAGGAGGAGAATTGGATCCGACAAATCGGATCGTGTGAACAGTCCTTATAAGTTAGATATCAAATCATTGAAAGCCGTAGACGAAAATGTGTAAAATGACTTTAGGGAAATATAGTCATTTCATGTTTAACAACACATAAAAGCAATTGGAAAATCAATTCGGCGAGAACAAAGTGAGCTGTTATAATTCTCAAAACTTAACAACCTAAAAAGTAAAGTGATTTATCAAGTATCAAGTTCCTGTTCCCTAAATTGCTTGTTTATCGCTATCATGGATCAATATTTCTTCGCCAAATAAAAAAACGTTATACCGATAGGAATAAACTGATACATTAATAACGCTGGGAAAGAATTGAGGAAGACGTTTTTGGCGTGAGAGGAAGACGTTTTGTGTGATATAATTAACTTCTCAAACAAACAATTTTTTAAGAGATCCTAAACTTAACATCTTGTCAACCGACCAAAAACCTCTAATTATGTCGACCAGTTTTCTTCCGTCGGCCAATTAATTAACGTTGAGGTTTTCGCGACCATAACAAACCAATTAAATTTTTTTATGACTTTGGGGAACTTTTATGGTCATCAAATTTATATGTGAGGAACAACTTAAATTAAGTGATTTGCACCCAAACATGTATACATCAAGAATTTGTTTTATAAACTTTATAAGTTCGGTACTTTTAGAGTTTAATGTTTCCTGATATAGGCTCATCAAAACAAGCTAATGATATTCTCATTAAGATTAAATTGAATGTATAGCTTCCCAAGGGAGTTTACATGAGAGTTTTCCTAACTAATGAGTTGCATTATTAGAGCTTCCTCAATCCTCATGGCTCAGTAAACGAGAACAAGAGTTGCATTAGAGTTTAGAGACTTGACATGAAAGTTTCTCTAACTCTCATAGTTCGGTCATAAGAGAACATTAGTGACATGAGAGTTCGTAAGCGAGAGTGACGCGAGTATATACATGCGTAGTTGTAATACTAAATTTAGGGGCATGTGTTTATTTTTACATCTCACACAAATACGAGTGTGTAACTTTCTTAAACTTACGTTTCCCAACCTCACACAAGTATACTCGTATGACCGCTGTGCATTATGTCCAGAACAAAGGTGGCTCACCATGATGTGAGGTGTGACGGATGTCCTGTCCATATTCTCAGAGACTAGGACAAAGCATGACAAAGCATTGGTCAATATTGACCGTGACTGCATGTAATCGTTGCTTAGAGTTATTATAGCAAATATTTGGGGAAGATATTATAGCTTGGGTTTTATATAGACAGAAAATACTAGAACATTGTAAAGGGGGGTTATTATATAGTACTTTTACGTATATCAAACGTAGGGGTCCAGTGTTGGTAGTATTCTACAATATCATGCTGCCTTGGTTGGTGTTGTGTAGTGGTCTGATTATAATTTCGTCTCAGTCAAATGTCGGAGAAGAATGCTTTCAATTTGAATCTCTCAAACGCTGGTTTGTTTAGTTTAGGTTTCCTCGTGTAGTAACATTTAAAAATTGGACAATTAAGGAATGGTCCTTACTGGATCTCTAGGGAGAACAGTTTAGCTGAACTGAAAAAGCTACCATGCAGTATAAGTAAAGTTAGTATATTTTAGGTTTCCTCCTGTAAAGTAACACTGGACCTATGAGGGATAACTATATATGAGGATTATATAAGATATTTTATTACTTACAGTAAAACTAGATGAAATTCTTAATTATAATAATGTGTGCAGGCAATTCCACCGCGTACGCGACGCGCACCTCATTTATGTTCTCATGCTTAATGACGTATATTACGAGGCACAAAGGTTAATCGATCAGCGTTGTTTTACTTCTTAATGTTTATTTACAAAAATCTTTTTACACAAATCACAAGGCAATTAAACAAAGTCATAACCAACCCTCAAGCTGTACTATGTCATTTCGATGTTCATTTTTATAAACATAATTTGCCCTTTGGCTTCAGAAAGTATATAAACAAGAGATAAAATTCACATGGACCACTTGGAAATGATCACCTCTTTGCCCGGGCAGGTTTCCAGTTGTAGACTAAATGTTTGGGGGAGTTCTTTTGATCTACATAGCTAATCACGTCCTGTGTATATCTTTTAGCTCAAATTTAAGCAATTTTAATGTGGTTGTTTTGGAATTTAGCATCGTTAATATTCATTTTGGAATAGTTAATATTCCGCGGCAAACTGTGCATTAATAGATGGTGATTGCTGTTGTTTGCGGAAATTTTCACTCATGAGAATAGTTTACAGAGCTTATAGAATTCCGTGCTAATGTCCATTAGGATTGTTTGGCTTGAATTACATATATCAATCTCATCAACTTTGAATAGAGTTTTTGCTACGTGCGATAAGAGCCAGTCAACTCTTAATCTCTTATGCATGCAGCTCTTGTTCTCGTTTGATCGGGGCAGGAAAACTCTCATGCAAACTCTCGCTTGCCGACTCTCATCAACTCAAATCCTCGTTTGATGGTCAGGGCTTTAATAGGGACAAAGCTTTAAAAGGCGTGGTCTGCATGTATAGCTTTTGAACTCTTCCTTGGTTAAGTATATCAAAACTAAACTTAAAAACTAAACTATAAACTAAGTTTTGTATTCTGGTTTGCTCTATCAATATCACTGCTATAAAGTTTCACATTTTCAGTCCAGAGTTTAATAAGAGTTATCTTATTGGTGTATAAGTATCACCAGAGGAGAGAACCTGCATGACAGAGTCTAATTGGAAGTATTCTTTTCACATGCGACTGAGGCAAGACCACTATCGCTGAGTTGAAAGCCGCTGTCCCCTCGAGTATAGCGTCATTTTGCGTGATTGAACTTTGAAGAGAAAACCGTAACTTGTGCGCTGATCTAAGTCTTTAAAAGAGATTTACAATTCAGACACATTGATTAAACTGTTCTTTGTTCAAAGAAATTTCGATGGTATAAATCAACTTTATTTACGAATTTGCGCAAAAGTAGCTGAGTATAGCAATGACCCCATGTTGTCTAACATATAATAATATCCGTTTTACGGACACCCAGCAAAGTTTTTCTGACTGAATAACACCGCTGCAGAATTTAAAAGGAAACTTACTCATTAATAATAATAATGTCAACAACGCGAAGAAAATGTTTTAACGCATTATCAGAACGCTGGGAGGGTCCACGACAGCTCGCGGGCATTTGCACCTCCCAAACACCACATTATAAATACACTATTGCAAAACTGGAGCAATGACAGGGTGCCCTCGCTGAACCTGCATGGAGAACAATTAAGTCAGGAACTGATAGATGTATATCCAGTATAAATAGGGTTAGTTTACACTTGATGTAGGCGCCTCACTGTTTTCCTTCTCATGAATTGCATACTAAATTTCTCAACATCTTATAGCCCCGTACAGACGAGCAAGTTTTCCTTGGCTATAGTTCCTTGACGAGTTTATTTGTTCGTGTGTACGACAAACAAGTTTTTTCGATCAATTTCTCATTGTCTGGTATGACTAGCTTTTGAACAAGGCTCCTTGTCAAGGAGAAGTTGTCAATTTTTTGTCATACACACGAGCAAATAAAATTTGCCAAGGAAAAATTGTCAAGGGAAACTTGCTCGTCTGTGCGGGGCTTCAGCAATGCGTTGCTTGTTTCAACTTATTTTCCTAAAGTTGGAAGATATTTTCTGGAATTCTGGAAGGCAATGTTTTACAATTAAATTTCCGGGCAAGACTAGACGAAACACTCGTTATAACCAAAATGCGTTTGGACACGTTCAAAATTGATGACTTTTCCCGCGAAATTTGAGATATTTTTATTTCTTGGTAAAAAACCAATAGCCCTGCCGCCTGTTCAGGAAGAAATATAGATTATAGTTTACACCATAATTTTTGTATTTTGTACGTCAAGGAAGTAAAGGAGTTAGTCAACAAATTAATAAACAATCTTATTTTGGCTATACCGTACGAAAAACATCTATTTGATTGAACTGCACTGGCGTGGTAAAAATGGTATCATGCACCAAGCAATATCGACGTATAACAGATGATGTCCAATCGGCAGTTGTAAATTTAGAGTGAGAAAATGATGTATGTTAATTATTTTCAGTAGTCTTGTATTTAGAGGCAACTAAATAGAATTGAGAGAATTTAGTTTAACTTACTTCCTCCCATAAGTGTCATAATTTCTGGCCAGTAACGCTTACAAAATGTACCAATTATAATTTCATTAATAGTTTAGTGAAAACAATTATTTAAAGAAAAAATGTTTTATAAAGATATTAAATGTGGACTGTCCCAAAGATTAAATGAATTAAATCTCTCTTACTGCTCTTTCTCAGTTTACAGTTCAGTTTCAGCTGATGAATGAGAGAAATTAAAAGCGGACAGGGGAATAAGTCAATAAGATTCAACGGCCCCCCTGTTAAGGTTATCCTATACGTAACGAAATTTCTTTGAACATCAAACTGAGTATACTTCAACCTTGTACCCAGGGCCATATTTCACTCTGCATGGGTACGAGATTGAGTATACTTTGTCTTTGATCAAAGTTTGTGGCAGGGAACGCGTCTTTCAAAGGCAGGATTTGAAAGGACTACACCTGACCATGCAGTGTTCATTCTAATTATAGCCTTGTAGGAAGTCTTGATAAACGCAATGAGTTTCACCTGACTCGTATAGATAATCAGACAAGCTATGACGCAAAGGCCAGTAAATATCTCAAAGACCTTAGGCTATTGATAATCAATTATACAACAACTTTACCCATACTCAAGAAATGCGGAAACAGCACTCCTTGTGCAGGTCACACTCTTATTTTATGATAAGCGCAATGTTTCACCTGGTTCTAAAGTGTTAAGCAAGCTATGACGCAAAAACCAGCTAAAATGTATGTAAATATATCTCAATGACGTTTGGCTAGTGATAAGCAAAATATACAACAACTTGACCCATACTAAATCAACACCGTCCGTGTGGGTCTTGCACACTTGTCTTGTTTGATTTCTAAACATAAAACAAATTAACATTCTATAACTCTCCTGACGTCACAGCTCGAGTGCTGCACATGTTTGTTTATTCTAAATGTATTTATTTACTTCGTACTGTCCTGAAAAAGTCTTCACTTTCAATCTTTCTCAATGCCAGTAAATCTTCCTCTGCACGGGTGGTTCCCGCATATGCCCGCAGCTTTTTTGCACTCTGGCACTCGCTTCCATTTTTGAAAGAGGAAGAATTTTAGAGATCAGTTTACTAAGCTGAAAAAATATGGGAGTGCAGCTAGAGGAGTTAACACTGATCTAGAAATATAATTAGATTGACTATATATAGAGAGAGAGAGGATATTTAACGGTGGCGCAGAAATATGACTTTTATTTTCGAGTGGTGAAAACAATATTTTACGAGTAAAATATTGTTTTTAACACGAGAAAATAAAAGTCATTTCCAAAGCCACCGTTAAATGTTCTTTTTATTATACTGGATAAACATTGACAAACTGTCGAGAAGTTGCCATATTGTGATACAAAACAGAAAAGACAAAATGGCGGGAATTGGCGTGGGTCCCGCGAGAAAACACACGCGTTAAATATTTTTTTTAAATTTCACTAGAGAAATGTGGAAAATATATCAGTGGCGTGTTTTGCGTCAGAATGTATATATAATGAGTCAGTTCGTAGTGTCATGAGTTAGTTCGTAGTGATAAAATTGCAATTGAATCATTACATGGAGCTGAGACTGGAAGAATTAAAACTGACATATCAACTGTTCAATCATCCATTTGTGTTTTACATATAAAAATGGCGGCGATCTCATTGTTTTAAGTCACATTAAGTCTATAGTACAAGCCAATCTTATGATATAGTAATGGTTCTTTAGGGCACATTTCTTAACTGCCCACTGGTATTCAAGTGTGACGGCCCTGACTTGTATCATATCACACCAAACATGCAAACAAACTGTTTACAGACCACGTGGACGTTTAACAAAATCCACAAAAACAATAAAAAACCAATAAAACTACGCCATGTGCCTTGCCAGCATGTCTTCCTGTGCGAAACTATTACTATACTGTGTCTACAGATCACGAACAATTAAAGTCTTGACTATTTTCCAACTAATTATATTGACTAAAGCATTTTATTTAACGCGGTCGCAGCATGGCTATATAATTAAGGCTTATGCCGGCATTACGTTGTTTACATGGGCCATGCACTTTTAATAAGGACGATAATTTCATTATATGAAGTTCCAAGAAAGGCCGGGTTCAAGGCTTAAGTATGGTTAGATCATGCAAAGATATACTCATGTTCTTGGATGTGCGCTACACACGTAAAAATCTCGCATCTTGTCAACAAGATGTGTTCGCAACAGGCTGTCAAGCTTGTAGCAAGCTAGTTGTCAACAAGTTGTAACAATGCTGTATACGACCTTTTATCAAGTTGCTACAAGGTTGCATGTCACTCACAACTTGTTACAAGTTGCTGAATTGCAGGACGATAACAATTTGTTAGAACAACTTGTAACAAGTCTGTTGAGTCAACAAGCCGTTGACAACTTGTCAACAAGCTGGGAACAAGTAGTGCGAACAAATCATGACAACAAATTGTTGAACTGACAGCATTGGTACAAGTCTGCTGCAGGTTTTTCAAACTTGTGCGTTTTTACGTGTGTGCCCTAAAGTGATGTGAACTGATGTTGAAGATACAAGTTGTTACAAAAAGTTCTATATCGTCTGCGTATGACAAATTGCAACTTGCAACAAACTTATCGTTGTCAACCGTTTGGCAACGTTTTTGGATAATTGGAACAACTTATTGTAGCTATATGAAGGCTTGTGATTTGTCCCTACGTAGCCGGTATAGGAACAGTCTGGAAAAGATTGAAAATCTAAGACCGAACACATTGAAATTTATATTTATGGGATTAGGGTAGAAGAGAGTATAATTATATACATATAAAGAACTACTTCTGAATAAACAATAAGACACTTTTAATTTCCTTAATTCACAAAAGCACAGATAAAAATTGCATGCCAAAAATATAGTGCCAAAGGGCAAAGGCAAATGAAACTTGTTCGTGTGAGCAACACCAAAATATTTCACATGCATTCAACTGCATGATGTCCCTGTACAATAAAGTTTCAAAGTAAACCGATCAAAAAGTTTTGAAAGGTCTAGCTAACAGCCAAGACAAATCATGATAAATTGACAACATCCTCAGTTAATTACTTAAACAGGATTAACGGGAAAAGAAAATGCCGAAACAATGAAATTTCAAAAGGTCGGAAAACGGCAAACTTTGAGCCGTGCCGAATATTTCCTTCCTTCTTATTGTCGCTTATTGTAATATTAAATGAAAGAGTCGGAATTTGTTTATATTAGTTCTATTCATGGCTTTATTTTAGTAAACTTTGTTGAGTCTCACGAACTAAAATGTATATATTTATCCGGTTAAATCGAATTTCAATTCCTTCGCAAACAAAGTAAGAATATAACGGTACATAAACTGATTAAGTTGAATTGTATCACTAATCCTAATTGCTCAATTAAATGATAAGTAAAGTTTAAGAATGCGATTTAGGGAGTAATGTTGTAGCCAGAAAGAATGCTTATTGAATAAATGTTGTAAATGTGCCAACTTTTTGCCCACTAAATAGTTTGAAACCAAAATGACTCAACCGTACAGCACTTCTTCATCCTCCATATTGACATGAGTGCATTATAAGATATCTTAAAACATGTGAAGATTAGTTAGCGACAATGTATTGTGTTGTGAAATGTTTGCCCAAGATGTAGTATATTGAAGCATTTTCAAGCATCATTATTCATTAAGCGTTCCTCTCTTAGTTAAGGCCATGTTACACCAGGCAATGTTTACTGCAATTTTTATTGCAACTTGCAACGCAAGGGCCAGTTGTCTATAAAACTTAAAGTACTTAATTTTTCATACAACTTGCCTATAAGAGGGTCTTCTCTATCCTATCCTCTGGGTCTAGGGCCTATAAAGCTATAACAAGAATCAGTATATTTTTAACATGGAGACTTTTGAAGAAAGAGGAACTTGTAAAGTCTCGCCGCCTTACACCGTACTTAATTGGCAATGCGCATCCCCAAAATAGTATGAATGTTTTGCATATGGGAGAAATGTGTTGGGCAGTGCCCAGATGTTGTCTTTCTGGCCGGGCTTCGGTGGCGCAGTTGTCAGAGCAAGCGCCTTTCACCTCTGAGTCTTGAGTTCGATTCTCGCCGAGGACTTTACTCATCACACTCATGTGAAAAGAGTAAGTAAACGCTCTGCCGAAAGTCGTGGGTTTTCTTCGGGCACTCGGGTTTCCTCCCATAGGGAAAGTTGACTTGGTGGGTTAGGATATACAGATTAAGAAAGTAATATCACAATTGTTGTAAAAATAGATAATGTAGGCTAAGTACATAATATAGGTAAGCGAGATACTTGATGTAATCGATCACTGAAAAGCCCCAACGCGGAGTGAGCAGAATAATGTACCTGTGAATGTACGTATGTATGTATGTGGACATGTGATCGAGAAGAGTACTTCCAGAACTGTTTGACTCTACCAAACACCGTAACTTTTCTTCGAGTACTCCAGTTTCCAGTGTAAATAAAGTTAGATTAGGGGCGGACCATTAGAAAAGTGATAAACAGAAAGAAAAAAAGAAAGTTTGAAAAAAGTGCAGACTTTACAAATGGAATTTGCTTTGAAATAAAAAAATTCGTGCAAGCGATCATATTAAAAAATTATCGACACAAGCAAAAATTAAAAAATCACTTTTCTAATGGTCCGCCCCTTAGTTAAGTTTAGTTTCGTATTAGACTAATTAGAGAACAAAAGGATCAGCCTCATGCAAATCATATGTGCAAATGCAGCCGCCAGATTGTCTCAAGAAAGCGCATAGACCATTACATTTGTATTACACAAAGTATCAGGAAGATGACTATTTGAAGTTCAACTTTGATAACAAACGATTGTCATTTTGCCTTATTTTTGAAGGGCATAATTATGTCATTTTCCTTGATTATTTCGGCAAATAAACCTCGTAACCTTGCTTAACCTTTGCCAGGGATGATAAATGGCCGGGCTTAAGAAATTTATCAAGAAACACGGCGGGAAAAAGAGCTCTGCTTCGAAAGAGGATGTGCGATCCAATGCCGATAGCGAACTCGCTTTTGGCTATGTTATCGCAAAGGAGAAAGATTTACCGAAACTACATAAAGCCGTGTGGAATAGAGATGCAACTAAAGTAAAACAGCTTTGTAAAAAGGCCGACATTAATCAATTTGACAAGGAAAACAGGTTAGCAATACAGGAAAATAGTTTTATAAATAATTATTACATGTGAGCACTTTGTAGCTTAGGTTACCGCGTCGCGCGTCACTTTTCAAATATTTTTAGCTCTAATAGCTGGCGACTGTCAATATTTATAGTTAAAACATTTATACTTTGTCTTTAAGTTTGCATCCGTGGCTCAGTTTTGGTTGTGTTTATGATCATATTGTAATTTACAATACTATTTTAATAGTAGTTTAGGCTTGCTAACCGCATTATAAAGTCATTTGTTTATATATTTGACTCCTTTGAGTTAAACGGTTAATTAATATGATTTGCAGGTGTCAATATGAACAGAAAATTAAGACGTCATGTCTTTTACTGCTTGACCAGTAACATTTATGTTTTGCATATATAACATTTTTGACCTATTGTGCTGTAATATGTGCCCTAATGTACCCTCTTTTATTTTACTCTGTCTAGTGCCAGGCACTTTTACTGGTCAGTGAGATAGTCTTGAGCATTAATGGATTAAGAATAGATTAGGATGAATTTTGATACATTGCCTGTTAATGGTTGACTTATTAACGCCCAGCCCTTTTCCCCATGACATGTAAAATTGTCTGGCATTTAAGACAGAGAAAGCAATAACAAAGAAGAGTACAAGTTAGAGTATAATGGTAGGATAGTCTTGTTAATTAACCCATTCACCCAAACTCTTTCCCTGTGATATTGTCTGGCATATTTGGACAGAGTACAATAACAATTTAGCATATATTACTCATTAGGACTCACTGTGGCTATCACACTCCATTGCTAGATAATTTTACTTGTTAAGGCCTTTTCCGGCCGGTTGGCCGGGAAACTCACCTAAGTGGGATGAATTTTTCTGTGTTCATATGACTGTTTTTATCCCATCTAATATCCGGCCTCGGTGGGACGAAATTACAAAAACATGACACCTTTGAAATATGTTTTGTTGTGATCGAACAATCTTTACGTTGTATTATGACTTGGAAGTAATAAAAACTTGACTTGTGTACATTTCCACAGGACACCCCTACATTTGGCGGCAGCAACAGGCAATGATGAGATTACAAAGTTTCTTTTGGTAAATAAAGCAAAGACAAATCTTTGTGACAATGATGGAAGAACTGCTTTGATGAAGGTGAGAGCCTTGATAGCAGAATTTTAACATCTGCAGTCAGATAACTTACCCATGTGGATAGTTAGGCACAACAAGTGGAAGGCACACATGTTACCAGCCATTTGCAATTGGGTCAAGTAATGACCATTGATCTGGCTGTTCTTTTGCACCAATCACACCTGTAGAGTTACTTGGTGGGATGGTAGGATTTGCTAAAATTTTGTTAGAAATTAATTGGCAACCAATCTCTTCACTTGGCACAATTACCTGCTACATGTCCCAAGCCTTTGTAAAATGAATACCACCCCAGGGTTGTTTATCTTAGTTGGTTATTGCAAAACCATGTGGTGAAAGATACCTCCCTGATATGATTTACCCCCTGCAAAATCTGCACCCCACCTGATGCAAAACCATGGATTTGTCACTAATTATTGCTGGTATAAACATCTCAGTTTGATTTATATATTTGTATATATATAATTATAAATCATATGTAAATTAATATTTTGATATTTTTTATCTAGGCCATTGAATGTTCCCATAATGGTTGTATTGAGCTACTTCTTGATCACAATGCTGACGTCAAGGTTTCCGACATTAATGCAAGTTCTACATTGCATCTTGCTGCAGCAAACAATCTTATTGATATTGCTACATTGCTTCTCAGGAAAGGAATGAACATCAATGTCAGTGATAAGGTACGGTAATTAATTAAGCATTGTTCTGATCAGTTACAATTAACTTGTAGTGTCACTTAGTTGTTGAAATTGATATTAATTGTTCATTAATTTTCAATTCAGGAAGGCTTCACACCTCTACATGTTGCTGCGTCACTTGGAAATCAAGATTTTGTGCTTTATCTCCTCAATGAACATGCAAATGTTGACTGTGTTGATGCCCATGGCAGGTTAGTGGCTATCATGAAATATTCCAGCAAGCCATTTTAGGAATCTTTCTAGTACATGATGCCTGAGACTACTTGCAGACAGACAGACAGACAGACAGACAGACAGACAGACAGACAGACAGACAGACAAACAGACAGACAGACAGACAGACAGACAGACAGACAGACAGACAGACAGACAGACAGACAGACAGACAGACAGACAGACAGACAGACAGACAGACAGACAGACAGACAGACAAGATGTGCTAACATGATGATTAAAATACACTTTAGAACTCCACTAATGACAGCTGCAGCAGATGGACATATGGACATTGTTAAAATGTTATTACAACATAATGCAGATGTTGGTCTAAAAGATGCTCAAGGATGGAAGGCCACTGATCATGCTGTCATGAATGGAATACATAGGTAAAATCTTCTAACTAGTCTAAAAGCTGGCCATGACCAGTTTACTGTTTCATAAAACAAATTACAGTGAGTAGTCAGTTTGTTAGAAATGTGTGAAGTGTAAATATCAGAAATCGAACCTGTTGTCAGTTGCTCCCTGTGAAGCGCTTTGACCACTGAGCTGCAGAGTCCATATCTGCAGATACCTGTAGTTCAGTGGTCAAGCTATCAAATCACTGAACCACACATGTTCCTGTCAGAATGCCAGTAACCATCTTTTTTGCAAATTAATGCTCCCAGTATTGACAACCCTTGGCATTGTGTACTCCAGTAGCGGATCCAGGCTCATCTGACAGAGGGGGTGCAGATTTTACCGTGGGGGTGCACCCTTCCGCCACCAGTGCAAATTATGTCAAAAATGCCATAGATCGGAAAAATTTCAGTATGAACTCGTTGATGCTGACTTTTTGTGGGTGGTGCTGACGTTTTCTGGGGGAGTGCGCACCCCCCTGCACCCCCCCCCCAGTAGATCCGCCTATGGTGTACTCTCGAGCGAGATGCATAAAAATGTATAATATTCTATTTTGTAACTTTGAGCTGACGCCTTTGTGATCACAGAAAATCCAATTGTGTAAACTTAAGTCTCAGTTAAATCTAAACCAGTAAATTGAGTGTTGCAAGTAAGTTATAATGTCTGACAGGTGAAATACTTAAATATGATGTAAAATCTAAATATTCTTAAGCATTTTGATCAAAAATCCGTAGGTTGATTGTAAGAAGTATCATTATCCTTTAGCTGTGCTAAAATAATTGATGATCACGAACTGCGTCAAACACAAGAGAAAGAGAAAGTACAGGAGAAAGAAAGACCAAAAGGAGAGCCATCAAAAACAACGAAAAAGAAGCCGGATACTATCGAGGTTTTAAAATCAACATCTCCAGTAAATGAAGACTTGGATTTCACGTTTGGTGGGCCTGCAGGTGTGTACAGCTTGTTTTGCGGACGATTGTAAAATAACCAACAATCCAACATGCAAAAACCTCTCAGTCACAAACCAAAATATTGGGTAAAATTTTAACCGAGTACTGTTAAGGCCACGTTACACGAGGCAAGTTTTGCTGTAACTTGCAACGCAATTTCGGACACAGAGCGATGTTAAGTAAAAAGTATATTCGCAGCGAAATTGTGAGCATGAATCTCGTTATACTTTGCCGATATTTTTTTGCTAAACATCCCCAGAATGCAACAAAGAAATGAATGAGAATGATAATATCGGGGATCATGAAATATCAGGGATCATAAAACATCGGGGGTCATAAAACGAGGATCATGTTAACTGTTTTTCTGTGCGTACATTTCTATACATAACATCGCTCTGTGCAGAAATTGCGTTGCAAATTGCAGCAAAAATTGCCCCGCGTAACATGGCCTTTCTACGCGAAATAAGTACATGCTGACTTAAGGTGACTTTATTTTTCCAGCGAATAAAGTCAGCAACGATGCATTGCGAAGTGAAGGAAGTACAAGCAGGTTTGTCATTTTAACCGTTTATTTCCTGGCAGTTATTACCTGAGAAGAAGGCTGCCAAGTGGAGCTGAATTACAAATGAAGCGGCATATACTATGTCCAGTAGTGGTATATGTACGGGCGTCAACCAATGTTTTGACTTCTCATAACTCTTTTGCATGCGAGGACTTTCTCCTTGACTTTGTCAAATAGAATTTTCTCGTTTCAGACAGAGAGTTTAAATTAAAATAATAGTCAGCATTCTTCAAATACAGTTGATATGGACGGGAAAGATTTATATTAATCAGTTATCAGTCAGTTAAGCGTTAAGTGTTAAATATCCATGTTTCACCATGAGCGTTAGACGTTGACAGGGATGGATCCAGCTTGATATGATAGGAGGGGTGCTAAGCTGGCGCCGGTCATGAAGCAGGGTGTGACTGGCATCTGAGGCAGGGTGAACTGAGGACCCCCATCAGGGTCAAGGGGTCATCTTGTCAGAGGTCCATCAATGGCCCGATATTCTATTTTTGTTTGATAAATGCCTTGTAAAATCCCAAATGATATTACACTTGCGGTGGTCACATAGGTGTCTATTCTAAACTTTAAAGCCCTGAGTGATGTTTCCTACGCCATCTATGATCTTCAGCTGAGGTCTAGTTTCTCAAAAATTTCCCCCAAACCCTCGTTGTAGCACACCTACTTGCACACCAATAAATGCATGCGTTTAACAAAAATAACGTATTGTTTTATCGTCAGGCAATCAGAAGGAGAAGATTCTTGGGGCTCGGACACTGAGGATGATGTTTCTGAACCAAACAAGGTAAATTTTATATACATATACTAAAAGTGAAAAATATAATGAACACATTGGAAATTGGTAACTTTGAAGCGTTAAGTATTTGAATACGTTTCATTCACTCACAGAAATCCACCAAAGTCAGTCTAGCTGCAGCTCTGAACAAAGTGGAAAGAAGTGAATCGAATTTAAGTAACGCAAGTATGTGATTCTTTTGATTGCTCAGTTGGAACGAATGTATATGTATCTATATCTAATATTGAATTACTATAGTTAAAAAAATTCTTGTCCCAAAGCGTGTCCAATCACAAGTGTCCAATCAAGACTGATTTTTTGAAAGTAAAATTCATTTCTCAGAAGCGTTCTGAATATAATTTGTAGGTCAAAGTCGAATTCCAATTCGTAATCCAGTTAAAAGCCCAAGCACGAATTCAGGTAGAAACTTGAAAACTTATAACTTCATTACACTGGAAATCTTTGTTGGTTCTGTCTAAACTGTTCTCTCTAGAAGTGCAGTAGTATGACCATCTCTTATTGATCTATGTTACAACAGGAGAAAAGCGAAATACCCAGAGAAAACTATGCATTCAAGGCGACAAAGGCGTCATTTTAATCAGACAACTGAATACCGCTAGAGTGAAACGCGATCACAAAGATGACAAGGACATAAAATAGATATAATGAGGAAGTAAAAATGTGATGACTTCATTAATTTTGATTTACTTTACGTATTTTTTTCAAAAGCTCGTTCTCCTGAGAAAGTAACCTCTCCCCAAACCCCCAGTAAAATCCCTCGTCCTGTGTCCTCATCTCCTCCCACGTCTGGAGGCCTCCCCTCATCCGAGAAACCCTTCTCCCCTCGCGAGTTATCACCCACTGGTAAACAAACCCCCCTCTCTCCCACAACATCAGTGAAAAGTGCAAGTACTGGCAAAAATTCACCCTCGTCCCCAGGGCCTGGGAAGAGCTCTCCTGTCGTGACTAGTCCCCAGGCCAGATCCCGCGTCGTGTCACCTTCGGAATCTATTCGGTCTGGCTCGGAGATGCAAGGTAGACTAGATCGTCGAGTGTCAGGAGGGTCATTGCCGCTGGAATATCTTAAAGCAACTGAAGATAATACTGATTCTGAGCAGGTACAGTATATTGGATCCGTTGCACGGTTCTCAGGAACAGATGAAAAATCATGTTAAAATATAGTTCAACAAGATCCTGCCTGTTGCAGGATTAACTCGTACCAATATGCAAATAATATACCACGAATTCGAAACATTTCACTGGTATTATGTTATAGTACGTATGTATCAGGGCACTGATAAGGGTGGAAGGCGAAAATGTTCCTCATAACTAGGCGCATTATAACGTCTGTGAAAGAACTTAAGCTTCGCGAGTGGAAATATACTGTTTCGCCTGATTTCGCAAGTACTGTAGCCATGTCTAGTTTATAAATCTGACCTACTGACCTGTGTCTGAGTTCGATCACACAAAGAATATACTTTGTTGTAAAATGTTTCGAAGGCGAAAAATTTCCTCACAACTAGGCGCATTATAACGTCTGTAAGAGAGATAAAGCTTCGCGTCTTCGCGAGAGGAAAGATATTTTTTGCGCATGATCTCGTAGCAAAATAAACCATGTCTACCCATACTACCGTCCACGCAGTTTAATAAATCAGCAAGTTTATAAATGTGACCTACTGACCTGTGTCTGAGTTCGATCACGAAAAAAAATATACTACGAATACTCTAAGGGGCGGACCATTAGAAACGTGATTGGGAGGAGGGGACTTTTTTCCCATGCCCGGTATTTTTTTCGGCTGCTTTGGCTTTACTTTTCCATTAAGTTCTAATTGCAAAGGTGTCATTTGGAACATGATCAAATAATGCATGCGTGCATGGAATAACTGGGCCCTTTTTAAGAATTCGTCAGTGTGGGGGACATTAACGAAAAGGGACCTAACAAGGAGGCGGTAAAGTGGAGGTGTGTGAGGTTGGGGGGGGGGGAATTTTTAGTATTCTTGAGCCTCTGTGGCTTCATTTCCTGCATTTTCAGTTGATCTTGCATTAATTTTCCTTTTCCCTTGCGCGAATTATTTTTTGTTTTTCTCCCCCCCCCCCCCCCCTCCATCACTTTTTAATGGTCCGCCCCTAAGTATGCTATGTTGAAAAAACACAACGTAACATTTTCTAATACATATTGCCTGCTCCTAACGGCGGCCATCTTGAATTGTGACACAACGTTCTGTGCGGGTGTCCTGTGGATATTTCAGCTTGTGACACCCAAAACGTTCGATAGGAGACCATATCGTTTTGGTAAGCGCTATAAGTCCTATAACAACGATGTAATCCTGCAACTGGTTAGGGTTAGGTTTTGCATCGAATTTATCATGTTAAGGAAACGAAATTAAAGACGAAAATTATTAGAGAGTAGATTGACAAAATAGAAAGAAGATAACGAGACAACAGTGGACCCTTATTTAATTATTTTATTGTAGGGTGCCAAGAAGAAGGCTGACCAAACACTTGGTAAGTCGATTCGATTCTCGCAGCGGACTCATGACACTTATG
The DNA here is from genome assembly GCA_016169945.1 of Trachythela sp. YZ-2020. Lineage (NCBI taxonomy): Eukaryota > Metazoa > Cnidaria > Anthozoa > Malacalcyonacea > Clavulariidae > Trachythela > Trachythela sp. YZ-2020. Next base: position 1,144,561 of record JADLSH010000098.1, on the reverse strand, counting down.
TGAAAAGAGTCAGTCAACGGAAGTATCGAAAGTCGTGGGTTTTCCCCGGGTACTCGGTTTCCTCCCACAGTGAATGTTGATGGGCTGGGTTGGAATATATCCCAAACTTGTACCTTTCTATCGTAGATGTGCTCCCTGATCAGACATGAGTCATGCTTTTTTAAAAAGAACTTTATTGGGTTAACTAGTATATTTACAATATTTATATGACAACAAATAATAAGACGAACATACACAAGTATAAAACAAGATAACCCAAACGGGATAAGTGCGAACGGTTCACGAAGTCCCATGCAGGACACTCCCCATGGAATAAATAAATAAAGCAGTATCGTGGCAGCCTGAGGCGCCCTTAGTAAACCTTGGACTCGATCAGGTTGAGTGACGATGTTTGTTAGTCATTGTTTCTTTGTATGTAACATTCCCAGGTTATTCCCCAAGCTTCCTGTCACCTCGCAGTGATCAGTCAAACAGAAATCTTGCTGATGAACTGGGGTTAAGTCTGAGCGACAGTGAAGTGGAGGAAGATTCAGTGATGTCGGGTGAAATTAGTTTTGATGATGTCAAAGACAGTAATGATGAGCCTAAGATGTTCACATCTACAGTGAAACCGCAAGAGGAACAAAATCAAAGTAAGGGTAACCTCCATGCGTGTGCTTTGAACAAAAACACGGGGACAATTTCAGTAACCCTTTCCTAACCCTAATCTTTACCTTGATACTGATCCTAGTTTTAACTCCAAATATAACCCGATCCTAACACTAATCCTTACCTAACCCAACCCAACCCAACCCCAATATTTACCCTAATCTCTTACCCTGATCCTAACCTTAACCCCCATCTCAATTCTAATTAACCTATAACTAATGCAAGACTGTGCGAAGTTATAATTATGAGGTAATTTCGGGACATATGGAAAGTCACCCAAGACATAGGCTTGTTCATACAGCATTGGCCCTCTTTACACTAGAAACGTATCATGCGTCATATATATATACACAGGCCAATTATCAGACGAACTATCCAATTTCACTCGTTACTTCCATTTGCTCTTTACCAGGTAACAAGAACCCCGCAGCATACCTAGGATTGGATCTTGACAGTCCAGTTAGTTCAGTATCAGATCCTGAGATCAGTGGGATGTCAGACAACAAGCGAAAGAAGGAAGAAATATCCAACAAGAAAACTCCGGAATCTAAGGTCCCGGAATCTAACTTACGGCAGAGGAAAAACACAGAAGGTAAACCTCGCTGTTAGAAGTTGTTTTACTTTAAAATTCAGCTAAACTAACTTTAATTCCTCCGCCAAAAGTTTATGTTTTCACCTGGGTTGGTTTGACAAATCGATTTAATTTTGGTTCAGTTTGGGTGAAAATTGGATGAGAAATTTACAAACGTTTGTCTTGCTTTTCCCGGTCTGAAGAGAACTGAATGCGTAATTAATGCATGTATAATTTATGCATGTATATAATTTATGCATGAATACTTGACATAATTTGCCCTCTTGACACAGAGAGTGCCCTCTAGTTTATACTATACTGGCTCTGACTTAACTGTTCTCCCTACAAGTCCAGTGTAAAGGCCATCATGAGTAAAAATGATTGGTCCATTTTTACTGCTACTAACATTTTGTAAATATTTATCCGGAGAAACAAATATGAATATTTTGTTGATATTTATTTTTAGAAACGGATTCTAATTGGGACAGCTCTGAGGTAAATGTATATAAATATTCTATATGTGATTTTATCTTTTTCTCTTCTTTTAATTTGAAATATTCTTTAAGTATTTTTAACAAAATCAATGTCGTATTTTCCAACAATTGTAGGGTTTTCTACCATCGGATAATGAGAAAGAAACCGGTAAGTTAAACCAGAAACAGAGAAATGCGCTCACGAATTCGTTCAGACTTTTTTCTCCATAATTTTGGCAGGTGTTTTTGAAATAGATGTTTGTTAATGTTATCACATTAAGACAGGGGAAGCTACTTTTTTCGAACGAAGTAACTATTAAGCCCCTTACCATTGCCCCTTAAGGCCATGTTACACGGGACAATATTTACTGCAACTTGCAACGCAATTTCTGCACAGAGCCACGTTATGTACATATGTACGCACAGAAAAACAGTGAACATGGCCCGCGTTTCACTTCACCGATATTATCATTCTCATTCATTTCTTTGTTGCCTTCTGGGCATGTTTAGCAAGAAAAATATCGGCAAAGTAAAACGAGATTCATGCTCACAATAGACCTTTTTCATAATGACGTCAAACGCGGATAAACATTTAATGGTCTCACGGGAGAATTTTTAGCGACAATTCGCATCGAAAATGATGTTATATGAAATTTTATTGCTCGGCAACGATTTAAATTGTGACTTGTTGTTTAAAATTGTCCGCGTTTGACGTCATTATGAAAAAGGTCTATTTCTGTGCGAATATACTTTTTTACCTAACAACGCTCTATTGTTGTGTTGTTTTCCAGGAAAGTCATCGAAACTTTCTGTGAAATCAAAACACGACTCGGAGTTGAAAGCCGCTGTCGACAAACGCCTAACTACTTTAGAAAAATCAACAAATATCGAAAGTAGCGAACAAAACGATGGCAAAGATGGTGGACTGACTGACGATGATGAAAGTGAATTGACAGAAAGCGAAAGTGAATGGGCGAAAGAACGGGAAGAGACAAGAAGAAATGAGTTAGAAAAAATAAAAGAACAAGGAATGGCGCAAATGAAAGCTGAAGAGAACAAAAGGATGGAAATTGAAAAGAAATTACAAGAGGTTAGTTAGTGAGTTAGTTAGTCATGCAAAAATGTTGAAATATTTACTGCTATAATATACATAGTTATCCAAATTGAAAATCTGTTCTTTAAAATATTTGTGAAAGGAGCAGTAAAGAGCTGCATTTCGACGTTGAATCAACAACGTTGGGTCTGTTTGAGCAAGCCGTCTAGAGATAGTCTGTTCCAAAGCATTGTAGTTACACTAAAAGTCCTATCTCCTGTTTTCCCGAAAGGAAAGAGAAAAAGAAGAGCAGAGGCGAAAGGACTGGGAACGAGAACAGCACGAAAAAGAAGAGCAGAGACAAAAGGACTGGGAACGAGAACAGCAAGAAAAAGAACGCGAACTATCCACGTCAATTAAGAAAGAACTGGAGGACGAATTAGGGATTGAGAGTGACTTTAATGTATCTGATGAGGGTAGTATAAGCGAAGTACAGTCGGAGTCACAAATCGATGATGATGATGAAGGGTCATTGCTTGATAATGATGAACAAAGAGGTACTAAAAGGGTTACAACAGGGGACTTTGATGGACAAAATAAAGGAGCATTGAAGGGAAGTGGTGACCACAGACCGGTTTCTCGTGAACAACCAACAATAACAGGGGACTTGGATGGACATGATAAGAAGAATGCTGGGAAAAGTATTCCAGCACAAACAGAGGATTTAAAAGAACAACGAAGGGCATTAGGGGTTGTTGATGGACAAGGAGGAGTAATAGGGGATTTTGATGAGCAAGAAAGTTCTCAGTGGGATAGTAGTCACGACGATGATGGTGAAAATGTTCAGGTTAGAGGGGGAAGTGAAAGGATTTTTGAGGGTAATAATAGCCGTTATCGTAGAGACACTGAGGGAAGTGAGGTGTCCTTCACGGATAATGATAGTCGTGATCGTAGGGACACTGATGGTAGTGGAGGGACTTTTCAGGGTAATGATAGCCGTGATCGTAGGGGTAGTACAGGGATATCTGAAGAGGTATCAGAGGTTCCCGAGGACGATCTTGGTGAAAGCGAGGGTAGTTTTGGATCAGAAATGACATTTGATGAACAAGGTGAAGTAATATCTGCAAAACAAGATATTGTTGACCGAGAGAAAATTAAGAACAACAATAATGTTATGAATGAACCTGTTTTGGTGAAGGATGAGGTGTTAATTCAAGAAAATGCTTTACTAGAGAGTGTGCTGAGTCCAACAAGAGATGTAGGGGTAGCTGAAGGATTCCCTGATACATTAATGGATAAAAGTAAGATCACACAGGATAACCATAGTGGTTCACCTAGGGATAATACTACGATCACGGAGGGTAACCACGGTGGTTCACCTAGGGGTAATACTAGGATCACAGAGGATGCAAGGCGGTTGCAAAAAGAAGAGGATGACCTGCTCGAAGCTTACAAAGCTCGTCAGGAGGAAATGCTTGAGCAAGAGCGCAGAATGGAGGAAGAATTGGCACGCAAGGAACAAGAACGGTTGGATGAGATGCGTCTCCAGTTGGAACGAAGACAGGAAGAAGAGAGCCGGAAGATGGCCGAACTAGAAAGACAAAGGAAGGAACGAGAGAGAGCGATGCAAAGGGAAAGAGAAGAATATGAAAATGAAATGAAGAGAAAGCAAGTGGAAAGAAGGAAAGCAGAAGAAGAACGAAAGAGGAAAGAAATTGAAAGATTGGAGGAGATAAAAAGAAGAGAAGAAGAAAATAGAGCAAGGTAAAATTTCAAAATTTTCGTAACACTATAATAAACTCAATAAATAATAATGGGTATTAGACCGTTAGAGTTATAAAGTTGAACACCCAGGTGAATATTTTGCTCACAATAGGCTATTTCGTTCTCTTTTGAGAAATATTCAACTTAATTTCACCATGGATTATAAAAACACTACAATCACTATAAGTCCTGGTATGCTGATTTGTGCGATGCATCGCACAACCGCACATGACAACCACACCACAATCACTGTAAGTCCTGGTATGCTAATTTGTGCGATGCATCGCACAACCACACATGACAACCATACTACAATCACTGTAAGTCATGGTATGCTAATTTGTGCGATGCATCGCACAACCGCACATGACAACCACACCACAATCACTGTAAGTCATGGTATGCTAAATTGTGCGATGCATCGCACAACCGCACATGACAACCACACCACAATCACTGTAAGTCATGGTATGCTAAATTGTGCGATGCATCGCACAACCGTACATGACAACCACACCACAATCACTGTAAGTCCTGGTATGCTAATTTGTGCGATGCATCGCACAACCACACATGACAACCATACTACAATCACTGTAAGTCATGGTATGCTAATTTGTGCGATGCATCGCACAACCGCACATGACAACCACACCACAATCACTGTAAGTCATGGTATGCTAATTTGTGCGATGCATCGCACAACCGCACATGACAACCACACCACAATCACTGTAAGTCATGGTATGCTAAATTGTGCGATGCATCGCACAACCGCACATGACAACCACACTACAATCACTGTAAGTCATGGTATGCTAATTGTGCGATGCATCGCACAACCGCACATGACAACCACACTACAATCACTGTAAGTCATGGTATGCTAATTTGTGCGATACATCGCACAACCGCACATGACAACCACACCACAATCACTGTAAGTCATGGTATGCTAAATTGTGCGATGCATCGCACACCCGCACATGACAATCATACTACAATCACTGTAAGTCATGGTATGCTAATTTGTGCGATGCATCGCCCAACCGCACATGACAACCACACTACAATCACTGTAATTCATGGTATGTTAATTTGTGCGATGCATCGCACAACTGCACATGACAACCACACTACAATCACTGTAAGTCATGGTATGTTAATTTGTGCGATGCATCGTACAACCGCACATGACAACCATACTACAATCACTGTAAGTCATGGTATGCTAATTTGTGCGATGCATCGCACAATGTGTTTTTATAATCCATGATTTCACCAAATTTTTTGAAGGAAATTTCACTAGTTTTTGAAGGAAATTTCGATCAAATTTAGGACAAAAAAAGGAAATATTCATTTTGGAAAGTGGAAGCACTGAGGCAGAGCTATCTAATATAGATAAAGTTAAGGTAGATGGTTTTAGGTGGTGGATATTTCGAGTGAAATATTATATACAATATTTTAGACCTGAACGGGAACGGCTGCGAAAAATGCAACTCTAAGTCCTCCGACAGGAATCGAATCTGCGGCCCTGCGATTCCGGTGCAGCGCTCTGACCACTGAGCTACAGAGTCCAGTTGCCAAGCGTTAACCGCAAGTTCAAGAAAAAACAAACCCAAAAAACATCTTACAGATAAAGTTAGTTAAATTTAGCTTTAGTTCATATGTTGAATGTAAATCCTTTCCAGGTCAGAGAAAATACAGAATATATCAACAAGACCAAATGACACAGAAGACTTGATCAATCCTGCAAACGCTTCTCCTGTCGAAACACGTAAGCGGCTCGTTTCGTTTTATGGTATTTGTTTAGTTATTCAGGTCTGGAAGCTCAGATTTCTAGTGCTAATCCTTTCATTTAAATTTAAACATTAGGCCTAATCTCTGTTGTTTTGTAATTTCCATAGTGTGTCTGTCTGTTTACGATTGTTCTGCACGGGTGATTTGAAACCATATATAATTTATGTATATGATCCGAGACGTTTCTCCAAGTGAGATACTTTTGTTGTATTCATTTAAGTGCGCCGTTGTTAACTCGGCGAAATTGTGCTAACTTCATGATATGAAATACAGTTTGAAAAGCGATTATATCTAAGTTGCAATATAAGCATCGCATGAACAACATCTTAGTTGCTTCCAACATATCTTGACATTTCTATTGTACATGCTGACTTATTTCAATGCTTCAGAATTAAAACCCATATTAATTAATGCATGATTTAGCAGCGTAGCGATGGCAACGCGTCTTTAGGAGGTAGTGTATATATAATGTTGGTAGAATCACACGAGCAATATTGAGACATTGCAGTTAGATTTTGAAAATGGTTTTCTTTTTGCAACATTTAGCTGGTAAGGAAAAATATTTCATCAGTACACTGTATACTTTGAATATATTTATATTTTTGCATGTATCAGTTGGTTTAATTCGCTATTAAGTTGTTGTTGATTGTTCACCCTTTGTGTCAGTAATTGTCAAGGTCTTTTGTACTTTGACTTTAGTTAAGCGTACTTTATTGTGCCGTGTTATAACGGCAAGAGTTTGACAAGCTCATTTTGCATTGAATGTTGTATGTGGTATAGTTTTGTGAGATTAATTCGAATGACGTAAATGTTAGGCGGGTAGATAGGGCAGCACGACACAATGTGTGCAGGGCGCTATGTGATGTAAAGTACTATTTAGTTAAAGCATACTTGAGAAGATGCAGTAAAGGTTTAACTCGCAAGAGAATTTTTAAAAAGTAGGGTATGTCAGATTTGGTTTGAGCTTATAGTGATTGTATCGACGATGCATACGTCCATTAGGCATTTGTTGTTGTGGTAATGTTCATGGAAGTCAAAGTCACTGTACAGTTTTATCTGTATACTTAAGTCACTGCTACATATCTGAACATGCACTTAATGTATGTGTTTTTCTCCTGTGGGACCCGAGTTTGATTCCAGTTTTCTGAAAAGCATTTCGCCGCATGCAGTCGCATGTAAGTACAGAGTGCTTCCAGTTTAACTTTTACAAACACCGCAGGTTATCTCCAAGTACTCTAGTTTCCTCATAGGGAACTGGGTCGACTCTTGGGATAACAGTTTGGAATCTCCGGGTACTGTAAGCAATGAGGGATTGTTGTTATATAGTGGACCTCTCGGCTCCTTGGTCCGGTTTTATTACTGGCGTACCCAGAGAAAATCAAAGTCAAACTGAAACCTTACTGTACCAAACATCGTTGGTTGTGTACTGAAAGTTTGCCTAAATCCAGTCCTTATACTCTTATTTTTTTGTGTTATTTCCATTTTCACAGAAGCGGAACGTTTGTTAACGGAAAAACACCGAGATTTTGTTGAAGATGCCGCGAACACAGCCGCTGTTGAGATTCAGAAAGTACAAAGCAGAGATCGTTTGGCAGATCGCACTAAGGAGATCAAGAAACGACAGTTAGAAGCCAAAGCTGATTTGGTGGCAGTCCGTCTACAGACTAATAAATTGAACGATCCTGCTAGAGTGTCTACACTGTAAGTGAAATGAGATTTTCAGTTTTCGTTAAGGCATAAGTTAAGAAAACCTGCATGTTGACATGGTGGCACCGTAGTGCCTTTCAGTTCTGCAGACTTCTGCTATAGAATTTGTACTCGCATGTAGATTAAAAACTACGTGGTCGTTGTGGTGTTACAGTGGTTAATGCATGCTCCTTTCACCTCTGTGGCCAGCGTTCCATTCCTGTAATATACAATTATCTGATTATATTTTCTCTTCAGACACATGTAGTAGAGTGTTTCCAGTTTTGCTCTACCAAACACCGCTGGTTTTCTTCTGGTACTTTTGTCTTCTTCTGTAGTGATCTTTGTTATTATTATCGTTTTCTGTATACTTCATTTAGACCAAACAAATGGGAATCTCCTTCTCTTAGTCCAGACCTAATGCCTATTTCTACCCAAGCTGAAAAGGTTTGTTCTTTCGACTTGTTTGTTTATGTTTTATCTTGGTTTTATTTATCTCATATCTGAACTACCTGAGAAAGATTAGGGGCTGAAAGCCGTTTTTTGTTCTCATAAATGTACTGTAAATAAGCTGACGAGATTGTGTCTAGATTAATAACACTTAGACATATCAGGCGAAGGCACTCCACAGAAAGTTAGGAACGAAGGGCCTTCGAAATGTTGAAGTGTTCTTAATCTTTTTCATGTAGTTCAGACATTAACCACTGCAGCTTATTGTAGATACTAGAGAGCTTAAGAATACGTGCGTCACGCGTACAAAACCGAGCCGTTGAAGATGACAACAACAGTTCTTACTTGAAATCAAGAACGGCAATCTATGCACTACATGTATGCAGTTTACGTTCGTGATTTCAAGCAAGAACCACTGTTAGTAAAAACGTCGACTGTTTTTCTCTATTTTTAGCTTAATTCCAACCCCCCACAAGATATCCATTCTGATTGGTCGACGTCTTCGGAAGATGAACGTGATAGGCCACAATCTCGCGCCAAAACTCCCTTGTCGAGTGGTGAGACGGGACTGGGTTCCAGTTTGTCACCAGGCCTCAGTATCTCGCGACCATTCTTACTGCAAACTGCACCAGTCATGTCAGGTTCGCCTTCTGTAATGCAAAGTAAGTTAAGGGAATTATTATATAGCAATAGATATGAAGAACTACAAATTAAGGTTTCTGTGGAACATGCCAACGCTTTTATACTTAGCTAAAACTGAACTATTCAAACACAATTAACTTTATGTATACTAGATAGCTCCATCAGTTATAAACTGTTCTTCGTATTGATCCAGTGTTACTACAGAAGGAGACCTAAACTAAGCTAACTTCATTTATACTGAGTAGCTTTGTCAGCACTATTTAACTCTTCTCCCTAGATCTCCATTAACCCTTTAACGCACAGTGTCTGATATATTGATATCAAGAACAAAAGAACAAATGCAAGAACAAAGCGAAAACAAAAGGAGAACAATAAACATGGACCACCCTTATTGGTCCAGTCACTCCAGTGTAACTTCAGGAGGAAATCGTAGTACCTGGAGAAAACTTGTGGTGTTTGATAGAGTCAAACTGGAAGTACTCTTTTCACGTGCGACTAAGACGACTATGTTCGTCGCCAACTATGTGTTATAATAAATACGATTTTCTATTTAATACATAGTTGATATAACAAATGTATGTTTGACTGTAGATTCTCCTGCTGTTGTGCAATTAAAAAGTTCTTTACGCGAAAGCAAGCGACAACTAGAGAAATGTCAAGAAAAGTTGACGTTATCTGAAACTAAAGTTAGACAGTTAGGAAGTCATGCCGATGACCTGCAAAGGTACTGTTATAAAATGTACTAGATATACAGCCGTTTTCTGAATTTGGGCGAGCAGCCCTTGATAATAAATTATTTAAATGCTTGGTTACCCTTGATCCATTCTATGCTTATGTGAGTTATCCGAAAATAGGAATTGTGTCGCACAGCCATAAACATGCTTTGGCTGATTAGGCGTATAAGATTTCATCTTTTTGGCAACTTTTCATATAAATGTCCCGAGATGACATCACAATAACTTTAATGGTTTACAGTTTTACATTAGTATTAGGTGTTGAGTAACGTTAGAATTAATTTAGGGTTAGAATTAGGATTAGGGCTACGATTAATATTAAGACAAGTGTCAGGATTCGGGTTAGGATTAGGAATTGGAATCTAGATAAAAAGGATTAGGAATAGTTTTAAAGAAAGTAATCGCTGTATGTCACTGACTCGTGGTTGTTAATATTAACTCCATTCTTATGCTTTGTGATTTCTTACAGTAAACTAGAAGATGCGATCAATCAGAAATCTGCAGTAGAACGTGAACTGTTTGAGATCAATGAAGAAAATCGTTCACTGAAACACGACTGTTTACGGTCAACTGAAGATAAGAAGATTGCTGAAGCTTTGACTGAGACTGTGAAAGATCAACTACGAAGATCCGAAGAAAAGCTTACCAAGTAAGTGGAAGCATATTACTACAGGAAGAAAGTTGAAGTAATATCTCTATCAGTTCTAAACTGTTCTTCTTAGAGATCCAGCAACTGACATTCTTTATTTGTCCAGTGTTACTACAGAAGGAAACCTAAACTGAACTAACTTTATTTATACTGAATTCTCTATTAGTTCTAACTTCATCTTCTTAGAGGTTCAGTAAGGGCCTTGAAAGATCCAATGTTACTCTGGGAGGAAAACTACACAAACCACATACACAAACCAGTGACCACTGTGCCAGGGCCGCCCAGAGGCGAGGGGGGAGGCAAAGGGGGCAATTTGCCCGGGCCCCCAACTAAAGGGGCCCCCCAAATAAAAATGAAGTGAAATATGCATGTAAATAGCATGTAAGAATTTGACATTCCTGAGATTCTAGATTTCAAATGATGAAGATTGAGAATGTTATTTACACCGTTAAATACTCCAGGATGTAATCCCGAAGATCAAGTTTATGAAAATCAGTTTTCTAAACAAGCACATGACACCAAAAATCTTTAAGGATGGAAAATAGCTATGGCCCCCCAAGTTATTTTTTGCCCCGGGCCCCAAATTTCCATGTGCGGCCCTGCCACCCACACCCCTCAACTAGCATCCAATTCTGTCGAAAATAAATCTTACATCTTGTTAATTCTCCAGAGAGATTAAACAGCGCAGAGCTGTTGAAGAGACTGGTAAGCAGTTAGAAACAGAACGTGCCAATCTCGAGAACGCATTACGTCACATCGCTCAGGAGCAGGACGATTTGAAGAAGCTTTTGGAACGAGAACAGGAACAGTGCAGGCTGAAGGATGAATTGTACCGAGAACAGAAGAAACAAAATGAATTAATCATTATGGAATCACAGAAAGTGAGTTAACCCAGTGAATGTGCCTTATTGTGTCCTACTTATCTATTTTACTCCATCTAACGCCTGACTATGTTGCTTAGTCTAACCCCAGGTGATTTAACTCGTCAGAGAAAGTGTTGGCCATGAATTGTCTCATCAGATTATCTGCCCATGTTTATGTTCCAGGTTTCCCAACATCGATCTGAAGTGTTGACGAAACTTGAAAGTGCAGATGAAGATCGTAAGAATGTTGCAGCAAGTTCAGAGTCTCTGAGAGAACAATTGATTCACGCCAAGGTAACATATAACTATTAATACTCTAAACATCATCCAATTTTAACGATTTATAGTTGTGGTGGAAGGATGTACCCCACCCGGTGAGAATGGCACGACCTCTGCGTGATAAAGCCCATGGCTGACCTTTGTCAAATAGTTTACCTTTTTACTTAGATTATGAAGTATAGTAATGCCACTGAAAATAATTTAGGTATATAATGTTGACTGAAACACATGTATTTATACAATATATTTAGGGTGAAATTGGAAGGTTAAACTCTCAACTAGAGACTTTGACAAAAGTATCACAAAGTGAAGTAGATTTGTTCAAGAAACAGTTAGCTGAACAGACGGAGAAAAGTGTAAGTCTAGTTGAAAATCATTACATGTGAGAAACGTTCGCTTTGTAATTATGATAGTTTACAGCCACGGAATTCGACTATTCTGCTCCCCATTGTGTACAGATCTGCTGTTTGTGTACAGATCAATTTAAAACATCTGTTATTCTCATGTCTCAAAGAATGGGAGTTTATGTAATCATTCCCTTCCCTACCATGAACAATGTTGTCTCAATAGTAGTAAGTCGCCTTTACCGCACGTTATTTATTATCCCCCATCATTAAAAACGGGGGTTGTGCATGGCTGTTTTCACCGATATTTTTTTCATTTCTAGAGACGTCTTGAAGACAGTCTAGCTAAAGTTCGTTCAAATTATGACACGCAGATGTCTCAAGTACAAACAACGAGTATTGAACAACAGAGTAAACTGGAGTCAGAGATGGCAACGAGACATGGCTTACAATCTGAGGTCAGTCATTAAGTTATTTAAGGGTCAGGCCTTGTTTATAAAATTAATCTCCATAATTCGCCAGGTTAATACTATCGAACCTCTCATTAACAGACACACCATCCAGCGAACACCTTATTGAAGTATTTACATTACATTTCTTTACCTCATAGACATTTGTGCTCGATATTTAGAGGATCGACTGTATTATTTTGTATATGCATATATAAATCATCCCTTATGCGCCTCGTTTTAGAGTTGAAAATGATTCTAAATTTTGTGCATAAAACTGTTAATAAAGGCCAAATTATATGTATATAAAAAATGTTAATAATTTAGAGGACATTTAACGAATAAAGATTACTACATTTTTTCACACATTTGTTTTGTTAATCCTTTTTCAACCAGGCAATGGTGCTACGTAGTCGGTTGGAAAGTACTGAGAACGAACGAAATGAAGCGAATAAGACTAGAGCTGATGCGGAAAGGTGAGATTCTGTTTCTGTTTTGTATTTGTAAGCATTCATATTGGGTGCAAGAACTGCGCTCGAAATGTATATCTGAACTTACTCCCTCTTAAAATTTACTTCCCAAATTCCTAGCGCTATTTCGCATTAGTGCTTACTGCTTTTATGACACCATACCAATTTCTTTAAAGGCAACTTCATAACTTACGTGATGAATTATACAAGATCAAGACTTCATTAGAGAAAGAAGTTTCGTCTCTTAGAGAAACGAATCAGATGACCACTTTGAAGCTAAACACGGCGGAAAATAAAATATCTTCACTGGAAGCTGAGGTATGTAGTGCGATTTTATCTCCTTGTCTGAGCACCATAGGCGAATCTCTCACAATCTCTAGGGTTAATTAAAATTCTGCTTTACAAAATGCAAATTTGGAGATGCTGACTTACGTCTGACTGTCAGATCTCCACATGATTGATGATGAGTTTTCCAGAATTCTTAATTCAAATAAATTTTAAAGCACACATTTTGAATTTTTAGGCTATGGAGGTAGCGTCGCTCCATGGCTTCCTGACTTCTGCAGCGATGTTTGGATCCCTGCAATATCCACTTGTCTGAATATAAAGTCAGTCGTATGTGGAAAGAGTGTCCCCAGATTGATCCTACCTCTCTGGGTACTCTGGTTTCTTCCTGTAGTATCACTAGTCACTAGATCAATAAGGGATGGCATTTGCTGGACCTCTAGGGAGAACAGTTTAAAACTGATAGAGCTATCTAGTATAAAATAGAGTTACACTGGGTGGTTTCCTCTTGTAGTAACAATAGGCCAATAACGGTACCCTTACTGGAAAAGAGTTTAGAACTGCTACATGAAGTTGCTTTTACAGAAAGTGAACCTATATGTATGATTACCTAACACTCTGTTCCCATACACGTCTCTTATCTAGCTACAAACGGCGAACATCATGCTAGCGGAAAGATCCAGTCAGATGACGATGAACATGCACGATATTGACAACAAGAGAGCTTCAATGACAAAACTTGAATCAGATCTTAGAACTGAGAGGGTATTGATCTCTTTATACAACTGGAGTAACGTCTTCAATCAATTATTATTCCGTGTATTTCATGTCAATTGCAGTCCCTTGCGTGGTTTCACTGGAATATAAAAGTTGGTTATAGATTCATGTCTCGCTGTTTGTTGATCGCTAACCCTAATCCAAACCCTACCCTAATCCAAACCCTACCCTAACCCTAATCCAAACCCTATCCCTAACCCTAACCGCTGACACTAACGCATCAACAGCGAGAGGTGAATCTATATCCTAAAAGTTAACGGAAGCGACCGCACCCAGGGCTGAGAATGACGTTCAATATCCACTTTATAGTACATAAAATAATAGTCCAGTAATATATTGAGCTCATTGGAAGGTACTTGCTTATTCTATCTCTATTTTCTCTCACTCAGGACAAGAATGCTAGAATTACTGCTCGGTTGGAAACAGCGACGGATAGGTACAGAATTCATCCTGTGATGTACAGTATATTATATTAAACTATATTTAGTTTTACTTACTTTGCCACAGGATGAAAGATCTAGAGAACGAAGCAACCAGCCTACGTCGTCAGTTGGATCTTGCTGCTGAAAAAGTACGAAAACAAGAAGAAAATTCGCAGGAAACTCAGGTAATTCATTGAAATGGTAAACCATCCTGTATATTACTTTCTCAAACTCATTAATAATTCATGAGCAAAACACAAAGGAAATCACCACCATATCGTTGTCTTGATACCACGGTAATAAACACCCATAAATTAACTCAACTTTCGCGTTGAATTTCTCTTTAAATACTGGTTTGTTTGAGAAGCTATATCATACACTCGAAGTCGTTTATTATAGTGATTTAAAAACACCTCAAAGTATGTTAAAAAACTCGGCTAGCGCCTTGTTTTTCAACACACTTTTCGGTGTTTCAAATCGCTATAATGAACTCCTTCTCGTGTATGATATATTACTTTCATATATGGAGCCGGTTTTTCCTGAATGCCTGGTTCCAGTGTAGTTAGCGTTTATACACGAAATGCTGAGTGCCAGACGAAGCCTGAGACGAAGGGACTTCGCTCGAAACGTGGACGTTTTTGGCGCATTTTTCAGGTAGTCTGATCCTGCAGACCCACAGCTAATTGATTTTTGCTAATGATTCTTGAATATGCATTTATTCAGTTGTATTTATTCTAGAACAAACTTAATTCAACCTTGTCTGAAATAAAGACGGATTACGAAAAGGTAGCGTATTAAGGGTTTATTGATGAGCAATTATTGATACTCATTGACGCTGGAATAGTCCAGCGTTATGTGCTATGTGGGTAGCTGGTCAAAAAGCGGGCACGACCGTCGACTGAAGCAGGGTGTCACGTTTCTGGGAGAGCTACGACAGTGTTCTGGCAAAACAGCCCCCAGCAAGGTTCAGGGTCAAATTGTGATAGGGGTGGGTATTACATTCCAAGGTTGCCTAGATGGCCCATGAATATTTGGTAAGGGCACCCCTCGCACCCTCCCCCCCAAATATATTCATCCTTACATTCTTGGATAGTTCATTGGTTAATTGTAACAATATTATCGAATATTTACATTTGTATTTTTAGACTAAAGGCAAAGTAAGCGAGAAGGAGCAACACTTGGCAGATGCTGTTGAAAAATACAAAGAAGAAATGCAACAGAACTTCATCAAGTTACAAAAGCAGGATGACAACATGAGACGTTTACACCAGGTAAGTTTGTTATGTTGATAGTGCATTAATGTGCAAGATGTGCAATGGCTACCCAGTTCTCTTTTTCCATATCTGTCATTGTTGTTTTTAGGAACTTGCTGAAGCTACTCGAAAGCTTTCTTCTGCTGAGGCCTCACTAGAGATTCAACTGAAGGTAATACACTGTTGCGGTTATTATGTCGGGTTACCTTACATTTGCCGGATGCAGAACGTCTATATAACCCTGACCTAACTGTAAGCTCTAATCTTAACTACTTATCTGACTCTGACCAATATGCATGTGTTCAACATGTTTTAGGCACGTGGCGATTTAGAAAAAGAACGTGATCACTTGCGGCAGACACTCCGAACTTACGAAGAGGAGGTAGAATATCTTTCTCTTTCATTATTGTTTTGTTAATATTTCTGTATGTTGAACATTATACAATGATAATAAAAACTGGTGTGTGGAGCTCATGTAAGGTAATATAGGTTACACAGCATCCTTAAATTTTAAAGTATTTCTAAAATTGTTGAATAGATTGTCGTTAGCTTACCCAACGGTTCTAAAATATGATACTATCAATTTATTCTCTAGATGACGGTAAAAATCAGCGAGAACCAGTTGGTGAACGGTCATGCTTCGGCACTTAAGAACGAGCTCGAACACTCTCAGAAAGTGTCGGACGAGACGAGTCAACGACTGGCTACGACTGCTTACGATTTAGAAAATCTTGAGAAAATTAAGGTAAAATTACGTCCACACCATTTGGTTAGTCGATTTTAGGTTTTGGGGAATGGTTTTGACATAAATTGTCCGTTTACCACGTATAATTAGTTTACCATTTGTTTGGTCCTAATGTATGTTAAAAAGTGTATAGATGTATAGATACGCACAGGATGGATTTACTGGTGTGCAGGAGTTTTTTTTTCGTATTAAATCAAATTTTTTTTATTTAGCAGGGCAATTATCAAACAAAAATAATAATATTGGGTATTTGTGGACCTCTTTGACCATCTACACAACATTATTTTTCAAATATTTTCTGACAAGCTCAGCCCCTCGATCCTGCCGGTGGTCCTCAGTGATGATGCACTCGATCGATGGTCGCGCCCTGGTTCATGACCAGCACCCTGACCAGCACCCTGACCAGCACCCTGACCAGCACCCTGACCAGCACCCTGACCAGTATTATTATTAAATAATAATACTATATTGCAGTAATAGGAGTATTAACAATTATAATATTGCATAGTTTTACTACTACTAATACATATTACTAATACTAATACACATTACTAATACATATTACTACTACTAATAATAACAAGTAATAATGGTAAAAATGATAATGATAATAATGATAATATACTAATACTAACAATAATAACAATAATCATAATAATAATTATAACATAATAACAATATATAATGGATAAAAATAATAATATAGTAATTCTGATATAATCAACATAATAATGATATTATAGAAAAACTAACCATATAACAAAACATTCAATATTCAATGATTATTCATTCGTTGATTTTGCTAAATATAGGAAGAAAACGTTAACAACATAGTCTCGGTGAGCAACATTGATTGATCTCCTTTGATTTAATACAATAGCGTAGAATTAAACGCCTATAATTAAACCTAAATTATAAACTTAGGTTAGGTAAAGAGTTAAACTTAGGTTAGTTTCACTATATTTTCATCAATGTGTGTGAAAGTGTAAGCCTCTTTCAAAGACACAAAAATTTCTGCATCAATATAAATATTGGAGAAAAATATTAACATTTTAAGTATTTTTAAGACTGGTTTAGAAGAAAATACCACCAAACTAAAAGTAGATCGAGTAAAGTTAGAGGCGACGTTGCAAGAAGAGAAAGCAAAAACAAATATTTTGCTGAGAGAAATCAAAGAAAATAATGAGGTAAAAACATAAACTATAACTTTATTTATACTGGATAGATCTAAACCGTCCTCCCTAGACGTTCAGTAAGGGTCGTTCCTTATTGATCAAGTGTTACTATACAGGAGGAAACCTAAACTAAACCAACTTTATTTATATACTTTACAGCTCTAGTCTATTTGAAGTCTACTAAATGTCGTCCCTTGTGGTTCAGAATTACTACAGGAGGAGACCTGACTATACCTGACAAAAACCTGTGGTGTTTAGTAGAGTCAAAGTGGTTCATACTGCAGCACTAACCATTGTGCTACGAAAATACGTTATTAACAAAAATATCATTGTAATTGCAGGGTCGTACACAGTTAGAGGCGTTGCTCTCACAGATTAAATTTTCAAATATTGATTTGGAAGAACAGTTACGGGTAAGTACTTGACTTATAGTTTTGTTTTGGTTAACATTTAACAATTATTTGCCGAAGGCGAGGTGAATATCGGCGAATAATTGTTTTAGTAAAATTACATAGGTGATTATTTGGAAAAATATTTTAATTGAATATTTACGACAAAAGCGGTTTAAAACGCTTTAGGTGATTATCGCATATTAATCCGAGGTAGCGCAACCAATCAGCGTTGAGAATTTTCAATAATCAACCTATGTAATTTTACTAATTGATATTCCAATTTGGGTCGATTCACGACTGGAATATTTTGCTATATGAGGTTTGGTAAATTTCTCTTCCAGACGGAGTCTCTTGATAAAACACAGTTTGCTCGAGAAGCTGAGGAGGCTAAAGGTCTCTGGGAATCTGAAGTGCGTGCTAGATCTAAACTGGGAGCTAAGGTACAGTGCCTGACTACTGCTGTCCTTCACGTGGAGAACACGTGTTACAGCAGGCCATCTGGAGAGATTTTTATGGGGGATGACTCTTTCACGACCACTGCAAATTATGTTAATTAAATGCCAAAATTCCTTAAAATGTTAGTGTGCGCAGGTTGATCCTTACTTTCGTGGGGTGGTCATTTCTAGGGGGGGGGAGGTGTGCGAACCTCTTCTGGGGGTGCTCTCTCTGTTCAATGGCGATCTCTCGGCCCAAAAGATCCGTCTATGCTACATTCACCAAAATTAATGATCCCTGAATGATCTAACCATGCCTAATGGAGGTCCAATTCTGATATAAGAGTTTTATTTATAGATTCTCGAAATGGAAACGAAAGTCAGTGAAAGCAAGGCCGCCATTGATGAGGTACTTGTACAACTAGTGCCACTTCTACAGTAGTAGTCTTTCTAGAAGATAAAGACCAACACTTACTTAATTATATCTGAAAACTATTGTCAGCAAGTTCATGATAAGAAACATGGCTTATGTGTGCCTTTTTATACAACTCTGTCTTTACAGGAGAAAAGGAAAGTACGAAAAGCGCTGGAAAGTCGAAAAGTAGTGCAAGGCAAACTGGATACCTACGAAACGAGGTACGATTTTAGTGGATAGCTCTATCAGGAATGTAACACTGGTCACAGAGGTGAAAGATTCATGTACTAACTATTGTACTACCAACACCCCCTGCTTTTGTACTGCTCATGATAAACATCAATTGTGGTCTCTTTTACAGGGCAGATCAACATGAGAAGGAAGTACAAACATTAAAGACACAAATCAGAAGTTATAAACGACGTTTAAAGGTAAGCTCTCCCCAGTCAGCTATTCGACTCGTGCAAGTGACGTCACAATTCGTAAATGTTTACCTTCCGCCACTTCGTGTGGCAAATTCCACCATTTTCATTGGACAAATTCAAGCTAATTGAAATGAAATCCAACATGGCTGACATTAGTCGTAACGCCAACTTTTCTTAATAACTCGAGTTCTAGACATGCTAAAACAACGAACTATATACACCAAAATACGCCTCGTTGATCAAGGATTCTAGCGAGATATAGCTTGTTTTAGAACTCTCAGTATGTCGCAAGAACATAAGCGGAAACAACACTTTGATGAAATCCACAATCAGTTCCTTACGCTGTTTTATCATATAATAAAGTAAACTAAACGATCGCGCAGAGAACTGAGACTGAGTTCATTTTTACTCTTTTAGTACCTAAACTATTACTCCAAATATATATTGAGATCATTGGTTATCTCTTGTACTTTTTCGTCTGCCTTGTACAATTCTTTGACATTGATTGTACTTCTTTAGGATGTACTAAACGGTGAAAAACGTATCCCTACTTTGCAAGCGGAGTTCAACCGCGAAACTCAACAGTATGAAACAACAATAACATCACTACGTAACCAGGTATGTGTTTGATGCATAGGATACAACTGGTAGACTTTAATAGTTTTGTAATTGTAATTTTTTTGTATTGTATTGTTGGTAATTCCAATTTTCCATCAGCTCCGTGACATGAACGAAAAGTTACGAGAAGAAAGCGACTCGCGTGCTTTGGCTGAACGTAGAGGACAGTTTCATGAAAAAGGTAGGCTTATTGCTTATGACATTCTTAATAAAAAAAATAGGAATTACACATTGTATGAACATTTGTATGAAATTGTGTGCATATTCGGCTTGTGCGGTCACGCGAGAATATAACGTCATGCTACATAACCGGCAATTTTGGGGGGGAAATCGTAAGTGCCGTTTTCGTTTATATCTTGCGAAATACCGAGAGTTATAAGATAATCTATACCTCTCTAGAATCCTTGAACAACGGTGAGTATATTGGTATATAGTTTGTTGCTTTAGCATGTCTAGAACTCGAGTTATTCAGGAAAGTTGGCGTACGTATTGATGTCAAAAATTGTCAGCCATGTTGAATTTGATTTTAATTAGTTTGAATTTATCCAATGAAAATGGTGGAATTTGCCGCCCAAAAAACCGGAAGCCACACAATTTCGAGTTGTGACGTCACTTGCACAAGCCGAATATGTAATACAGTACAGTATTTGCTTACAAATATTCTCTCTTTCAGATTTGATATTGGCCAAGGCCCAGGCAAAGGTGATAAATTGAATGATTTTTGAAAATATGTCTGCTGTGTCCTATATGATTGTACGTCAGCATTCTTTTCTAAATATCGTACTTTTGCAGGACTTATCTCGACAAATCCAGAAATTAGAAAAAGTGAACCGGCAGATGACTGATGGTTTGGATAGTTTAAAGGTAAGTATATGGTTAAGTTGGTTACTGCATTCGGCTAAAAACGACCAGAAATGTTATGTCTTCATAGAAACTGTCCAGCACTTTCTTTACGCAGTTGAAGCAAAATTTTGCACTTTTAGGAGGGCATTTTCCACAATGCAAAACTTTGGTTAGGCAGCGTTTGGTTTTCAAAATTGACTAATTGTTAATGGAACAAATGTGATAATTATCCTACCCCAGAATGTGTTGCAAGGTTAATCGTCTTCTAAGGTGTTTAATGGTCTAAAAATGTATATCAATTTTCGTTCGAATATTCCATCCACAAACACCATCAACAGTTATAATATTATTAATGTAAAATATTTATAATTAAATCTACTCTGTATTCTAGGCTCATTATGCTGAAAATTTTGTAGACAAAGCTCAACTAGATCGTATGAAGCTTGACCTGGAAGCAAAGGTTAGTAGTGGATAAATAGTCTGTCTGTCTGTCTGTCTGTCTGTCTGTCTGTCTGTCTGTCTGTCTGTCTGTCTGTCTGTCTGTCTGCCTGCCTGCCTGCCTGCCTGTCTGTCTGCCTGTCTGTCTGTCTGCCTGCCTGCCTGCCTGCCTGCCTGCCTGCCTGTCTGCCTGCCTGTTTGCCTGTCTGCCTGCCCGCCCGTCAGTGCGTCTCTTTGTCAGTTGGGCTATCTGCATACATATGCTTGCCTTCTCTGAATATTTATTATAATTCTTAATCCTTTAGTCTCGGATTGAAGTAAATCGCAAATTGGCAGACGTTAATGCTCACTTGGAGGAACAGGTAAAATAGATCATGTACTTAGTGCGTTCACACATAATGAAATACAGTTAGAGTGTGTATTACTAATATTTGTATCAATACTATTTCAACATCGTATTTTGAAATAACATTGCACATCTCTGTTTTAACAGGCTCTTTCTCGAGAAGTCTTAGAACGATCTCGTAATGAACAAGAAGATATTAAAATCAAAGAAATGGAGGAAACCATTTCAAAACTCAAAGTAAGATTCCAGTGTGTTTTGTCTGTTCAAAGTTTCGACAACACGTCCTGAAAATCACGCATCTTGGTGTTTATTTGTTTTAGAGAGAAAATGAAAAATATAGATCAAACTTCCACCAACTTCAGGTTCAAAAAGAAACAATAGAAGTTGAAGCAGAAAGATTTAAGGTACGCAGCTCTGAAGTGTGGAGTAGGGTACATGCTAGGAGGAATGGAGGTGTATTCCTAGGTCGTATTGCATTTCAGTCACGGATTACACCAAATAATATGCATTTAATATGTATAAAGCCTGGACCATTTAACTTTAAGGAAATTGTGATGTTATAGTTTGCTAAATCCCGCCATCAAAATTCCCTATGGGAGGAAAACGAAGTACCCGAAGCAAATTTAAGACTTTTTCCCAGACTTTTTCTACCAGGTGAAGAATAAACTAAAGTGGTTCAGAGTTGCAAAACGTTTTCAACCTTCTTCCGGGTAGGATTTTGGGTTTTTGCAACCTTCCTCAAAATACTCAGTACTGCTAGTCTGACTGAGTGCTGAATGTTGCTACAAATACCATAGCCTGACTTGTCTAGTACTTACTGCTTTGCAATGTTTTATTCAGTGTTTCACTTTCAACCTTCCTCAATGTCAGCGAACCTTCCTCACGGGTGGTACCCGCAGAATTTTTTGCAACTCTGAAATGGCTATATTTCAACTTTTGAAAGCTGTATTTACGGCACTCGGCTGAACCAGAAGCTAATGAAATTTTATGATTGTAGGATATGTATGAAATTGAGACTAAACGAAAAGAAAAGCTGAACAACTTACTGTTTCAAGAAAGAGAGAAGTCTGCGCAATCCAAGACACTTCTGAAGTAAGCTATCGTGTAATATTATTTCCCATTCCCCATTTTACACACGCCTCCATGTCTTTTATTTCAACTGTAAATCTCTGAAATAAGCAAAGAGCACTAGCTATGATGTTTGTAAAATTGTTGTTTTTTCATTGTAGTTTAGAAAGATCTCGGTCAGACAAGATCTTTGGTAACACTGGTTTATCAAGAGTTGAACATTCACCCAGTACTTTGGATATTCCTCATAGAGAGGACATGGATCATAAAAGTCCTGGACTTGTTTATTCACAGGTATGTTGGGCGGTGTCAATTTTCATATAAATTAACAACCACAATTTAAATACGTCGATTTCTTAAACTATTTCTAATCCAATTTGTTTCAGCCAAAAGAGAAATTTATGGAATCTGTAGATAAGGAACTCAGTAAAAGCATTCAAAGACATTTAGACTCAAGTAAGTTGCCTGCTTAAATCGATGTATATTTTACTTGAGCGTAAAAGAAAGAACAGTTTAGGAGAACTGATAGAGCTATCCAGTTCAAGTTTAAGGTTTTAGATTCGTTAACATTCAATTTTTCTATTGATCTTTTCTTAGTTTCCACGAGTGATCCACCAGATATGTGGACCAATAAAGATATAAATATGACGTCATCACCATTATCAACGTCCAGTCGTCAGTATATGGAAACATTAAAAAGAAACTATTTCGTCTGACATCACAGGTCACAGTAATAATAGTCTTCCACTTAAGATATTCTATTTCAAGTGACTTTCAGTCTTCAGAAAATCTCTACCCCCCCCCTGTAAAGAACAAAAAGATCAAATCCTCAACATCATAATTATAATATGCTTTGTGTCTCCCATCACTGGGGATTACCAGTACCAATTCGAAACAATTTCAACCAGCTATTCGCTTGAAGCAGATAATTAAATTTAAAAATGAATTGAAAAGAACTGAAATATTTTATAATTGTACAGTATTTATAGAAAAAAATGTGTAAATATTTAGTCTGGATATCGAAATATCTCTAATAGGTCTGCAAAGGCTAGTTTGTATACTACGGTTTTAATTCTTAGAGAATATTTTTGTATATTTTCTTTATATTATTTTTTTTCTATTGTGTCTAATTAAACATTGTTCTTTTTGTTTCTATAGACTATATTGTCATACTTGTAGATAGATAGACACTAGGTGGGGCGAACGGAGGGAGGGCGCGACCACCCTCTCCCCTCCTATAATATTTTCTTAAAGATAACAACAAAATAGTGGGAATAGGTTGACAACCTAAATCATGTGTATCCCAATATAACAGGGATGCCACCCCATTGTCTTTCTCTCCAGAGTTAGGGAGCATGATACGTAACGTCATGTTCTATTTTTAACCCGTTGTTCACGTGGGTCGCCACTTGTTTCCATCTACCAAACTGACGTTACGTCATTTTTTCAACTTTGAAGTAAAGTTTAAAACTTTGTAACTGACCCTAACCCTAAAACCTACCCAAAACCTAACCCTAACCAAATTGATGACGAAAAATCAAGAAAAACGAATATGAAAATCGGGGAAATTACGTAACGTCAGTTTGATAGATGGCAACAAGTGAAAACCGTTCACGTGATACATTCAACATGGCCACCATAACATTGGAAACTGCAATGGAAGACTTAGCTTTAAGTGAAGAAATCTCACAAAATAAAGACGAAAAAGTCGAGGAAATTGCACAAGAAGGAGAGACAACTGCGCTCAAAAAGAAGAAAAAGAAAAAGAAGAAGAAAAAAGGTCAGTAACACAGTTTGGGTACTTTACAGTTTTAGAACTTTTATACCCGAGTATTTATTTTAATATGGCATGTTTTGTTTTGGATGTTGTCTATAAATTCACTATTTGATGGCATGTTTTTTGTGACTTATGTATTTAGTGATTACTGGTTACTCGGGTACGAGAAAATGTAAAGTTTCCCAAAGCTTAAACCTTATTTTATAACAGACACGTGTGTATTTAATAAATAGCTTTGTACTTTTTGTTTATACGAAGAATTATGTAATATGTTATTGATATGGATGTTAATATTGTTTTAGCTGCTGATACTGAGGTTAATGGTGAGGTGGTTAACGAGACAAATATACCAGAAGATACAAAAAAGGGTGGTCTAGTGAATGGTAAATGCAATCTTTATAGAGTTTATACACTTAATGTACTGTAATGTTTGCATTTAATGTACCGGCATGTACACTGCGTACATGGTTCATAGAACCTTTCTTTTGGAACTAAGATCCATGATGTCACAGTAGTTATTAAGGGGTTCTTCACGCCTTATGACCATTGCTCTGCAGGTTGGGTCACTTTGCCTATTTGCCTTGCCTAGTTGCAGCAAAGTTTTACGCTTGGTTACCCCTTCGCCCTTTCCCCACCCTTTTTTATTTTATTTTAATTTTATGCCAAGTACAATGTATAGACTACTATAGATTGTTTCTTTCCACTGACTCGTCAATGTGACTGGTGCCAGAGGGATGCCTTGGCAGAACTGTCATGGCGAACTCCTTTTGCTGCCTTTTTACTGTTGCTGCTATAATTTTGTTGCTATGGCAATACTTCTTGCCATCAAGGCGTTGCAGCCTTGGACCACAATGGCACCTACCTCCAAACATTAGTAATGCTCTGCCGTTAATGTCTTGTCACTGCTGGCTGTCCTTTATATTTCATATTATAACTGTATGATCTTGTTGATACGTCACCAATGACATCATAGTGATAAGATGCTCTTTATCATGAAAGCAAGACTCTACAGCCAAGCAACATACTTTCTGGAAAGGGATATTTCCCCCAATAAGGGGAACCAAAGACTCCAGTGTAATAAAAATGTGGTCTTGTGTTACCAGGACTTGAAAATGAGGAGGAAGTGAAAGAAACAACAAATGAAGTAAAGGAAACAACAAATGAAAGCAAAAAGAAGAAGAAAAAGAAATCTGGAAATGCTTGTAAGTGCTTGCACATTACCAGCTCTGTATTAAAGAGTTTAAGCATGCAATATATGTTGTTAAACAGGGCTGTCACAGAAAACAAAACAATCTATTAAATATGGTAACAGCTGTTCTTGTTTTACAGTTTACAAATGTGAAACTGCATTGACTGTCCTTGATTTGAAAAAACCCTGAGTATTACAAGTACCCCATTATTAACCCTTTACCTGGAATGAGCCCAGATGCACCCTATACTTTAGTATTTTACTCTGTCTAACGCCAGATGATTTTACTTGTCATTGGTAGGGTACTGCCAGTTAATGGGTTAAAATTACTATAAATCATGTGCATGTGATGTCTGTGTTGAAAACATCATTGCTTGTTTAGCTACATGCATACATACATAAACTTTATTTAACCTCAAATTTACAGAGTAGCATGTTATATGCTAATATCTTCAAGAAAAACATTACATACATGAATATAAAACTAAACTATAAGTATAACTATATGCTATCGATATACTATGTCTTTATGTTAGTGAACTAATCATAATGAGATTGAGAAACTGCTCTCTTAAAATCAGCTAAAGTACCGGTACTTAATGTTCTGATATTATCTGAAAGGGAATTCCAGTATTTAGCCGAATGGTATTTAAATTAGTTTAATCCATATGTGGTAGTTCTTGATTTTAGTAGAGTAAGCTGTCTATTCTTTAGTGTTAATATAATAATATATTAACCTAACCATATATTTTAAAATGAACCTAATAACTAATTAAAATATTGTACATTGTAATAACTGTATGTCTGGTCTATTTTTAAGCTCTAACTCAAACAGATCCACCTACTGTGGCAATCAGTGATTTGTTTCCAGATGGAAATTTTCCACTTGGTGAAGTTGTCAATTATACCGATAAGTATGTGCCAGAAATATGCTGCATTTTAATGCAGCTTAATGCTCCCTTCTCTGTTCTCAGTGTCTTATGCTACTGTAGACCAATATACTCACTCAAGAGGGGGATGTTATGCATTAATGATTAACCAGACTATATATACCATTATAAACAGCGCAGTACATATTTACCATTTAGTAACTTGTGGCGTGTGACAAATGAGGAAAAGAGAGCTTTAGATCGGATGAATCTGGATCTTTATAATGAAGTGAGACAAGCAGCTGAAGCTCACAGACAGGTCATTACATTTCAATGCTGCCTAATTTATGTATCTTAGAATCAATTTTTCCTTAACCTATTAACTTGCAGTACCCTACCACTGATGAGTAAAATTGTCTGGTGTTAGACAGAGTAAAATACTAAAGTAGGGCACATCTGGGCACATTGCCAGCTAATGGTTATATAATCTTACAAGTCTTCCACCACTTTTTCAGACAATTGTCAAAACATGATTATATGTTATGATTTTAGGTGAGAAAATATGTCCAGAGTTTCCTTACACCGGGACTGACTATGATTGATATTTGGTAATAATATTTTATAACTGATGAATATTGAATTGATTTTTGTATTCTTCTAATATGCAAAAGTACCATTTATGTACATATTTTACCTGATTAAAGCCCATTCTCCACTAGACGAATTTGTTCACGTGAATTTTTTAATTTCACTAACCAGTCAGGTTGCCAAAATGAATTTTCGTGTCGCGTCGTGCAAGTTGTTATCTGAAGTGCACAAATTATTTTCACAATCAAATGACTTTTAAGTCATTTAAAAATGCTATCCTTGTGAGGGATATGCAGTGTTTCAATTCTATTACAGAGCCATCTGGAGTCTTGAAGGTGCAAGACTAGTTTGAATTCTGCTCAAGTCAACTTTTTCAGTTGACTTCACTTCTGCAGTGTAAGAAGTCATGAAATTTTCTCGTAAACAGCAATGTTGGGTGTTAATGGGTTTTGTATTACATATCTAAGTGTAATTTATTATTTTTAGTGAAAGACTTGAGACAGCATCTCGGAAATTAATCAATGAGAAAGGATTTGAAGCTGGTAATTTTTATATAAATAATTAATAAGCAGAATTGCATGGATGCTATAAGCAGTCCATTAAAAACCAAAGGACCTGGAGAAAGTGTTTAGTACGTAGAGCCAAACTGAAAGCACTCTTGTCACATATCATTAGAGAAATTATACAGAGAATTGTAAACTGAGGGAATCAAACCCACTGCAGAACATGCAGATGTACAGAACAAATTGTGACTCCAACACTCCCAACTAATATTTTTGAATTAATTAAATTCTAGGTCTTGCTTTTCCAACGGGCTGTTCTCTGAATCATTGTGCAGCACATTATACTCCCAACGCTGGTGATAAAACAGTTTTGCAGTATGATGATGTCTGCAAAATTGATTTTGGAACCCATGTAAATGGTACGTCTCTGTCCAAATTTTTGTCCTTGAGTTGCCAAACCTTTAATGATCCAGTACTGTCAGTTCTGTGAATGCGTACATTGGTGTCTACAACTTGTGATACAACAGTTAACTATGAATCATTCTTGCAAAGTCGGTTTGTGCTACTTTAATCATTTATTTTACTATGGAAGCAGGAAAATATGATATATTATTAATATAATAAATATAGTTAATTGTAGTTGTCAGCACTTCGTTTATAAAGTTCATTATGTGGATAATTATAAATGTGAACACAGCTGATATGTGCAAATGGACTGTATCGCACATTTAAAGTAATCACTTTATGACATAAAATTTTAGAAAGTTAGTATTAATTGGGATTCAGCACACATAACCAAATGAATTTGGGACAAAATGGAACCATAAAATTGACATGTTTTCTGCCCATGTGTTCACACTGGACACATATTCGAGCACAGCTAACCCTACAAATTCACATGTGCATCAATCAAACTGGACAAATTTTTGTTTAATTTAATTGCTACCAAAAACACGACTTCCACCTATGGCTATGACAAAAACTGAAAAGAATTAACATTTTCTCACTCAGATAACTGCAGGTTGACCATGGCGCCATCTACTGTATGATGGTATTTGGTTAAACCAGTCCTGTGTCAGTAAATTTATTCACCATTGCTCACATTGATATTTTTATAGGAAGAATTATTGACTGTGCATTTACTGTGGCTTTCAATCCACAATTTGATCCACTGTTAAATGCTGTGAGAGAGGCAACCAATACAGGCATTAGAGTAAGTGTGAAAGTTGTGAAATTAAAGAACCTGTATTGTAATATATATATATAACAGGCATAGTAATCTAGAGGGCTCTTGGAGACTGCTTACCTCAGGGAATTAAACCCATCAATTATTTATCAAATAGGAAGCAGGAATTGATGTGAGACTGTGTGATATTGGAGAAGCAATTCAAGAAGTTATGGAATCTTATGAAGTGGAAATAAATGGCAAAACTTATCCAGGTGAGTTGTGCGGTATTGCTGGCCTGAGTGTCAGACAGAGTACCCGCAGCAGAACACCTGAAAGGTGGGAAAGGCAACTATTGCTGACACAGTGTTAGCATGTCTACCTTTCACCTCTGTGACTCATGGGGGTTGATTCCTGCAATTTACAGTTGTCTGATTATAATTTCTCCTCAGTCCAATATGAAAAAAGTATTCCAGCTTGACTCTAGATGCCACACACCACAGGTTTCCTATGATTGGGTAAACCGGGTTTTTTTTACTTGTAGTAATACTTGACAAATAAGGGATGAATCTTATAGAAAGAGCAGTTTAGAACTGATAGAGTTATCCAATATCAATAATATGTTGCCGTAATTAATATTTCCCTTGAGATATGTTTTTATATTATTAGACCCCATGGTATGTACAGTCCCCGAGGATAAGATAAACTTTAACATTTTTTTCTGACAATTCTATAGTCAAGGCAATAAGGAACCTGAATGGTCACTCAGTTGGACAGTATAGAGTACATGGTGGAAAGACTGTGCCTATTGTGAAAGGAGGAGAAGCGACGAAAATGGAGGTGAATGATATGTTTCATATGTACTTTATGTCTTCTGATACAATCCACTTGTTAGCTAGGATGAATAATTTATATATAATCTCTATAATATTTAGGAAAATGAATTCTATGCCATTGAGACATTTGGTAGTACTGGTAAGGGATATGTTCATGATGATATGGAATGTTCACATTATATGAAGAATTTTGATGCTGGGCATGTACCTCTAAGGTAATCATATTTTGTACTAGATTGAGTACTTTGTTCCTTGTAAAGTATGGCCCTTACGGGACATCTAAGGGAACAGTTTAGAACTGATAGAGTTATCCAGCATAAATAAATTTAGTTTAGGTTCCCTCCTATAATAACACTGGATAACTAATAGATGGTCTTTACTGAACCACTATACTTAGGCACAATTTTCTTTCGCTTTCAGGTTACCACGAGCAAAACAGCTGCTACATGTTATCAATGAAAACTTTAGTACCTTGGCATTTTGTCGAAGATGGTTGGATCGTTTGGGACAGGTATGGATCTGCATATTTTGGTATTTTCTTTTATATTGTACTTTGGGCAATAGGTAGGGTACTGCCAGTTAATGGGTTAAATTAAGTAAGTAAGGGGGTGTGTTTATTATCCTTACTTGCAGCTGAGAGCTAAGCTGAATTGCGAAGGACACAGCTCAATGTGACCAAGTCGAAGGCTTTCTAGGCGCGCATATGGCAGCCACCTTTTGCTCGCCATCACGGAGCACAGCTACGGTGGAAGGGCCAGTTAGGGGTTAAACCCAACCCACCCTGTCAACATTCCCTGTGGGAGGAAACCGGAATACCCGGAGAAAACCCGCCGACTTTCGGCAGAGCGTTGACTAATTCTTTTCACATAGCTATCATAAGTCGTCCCCAACGGGACTCAAACCCACAATTCTCATCATTTTATAGCTAAATATCTTCTATTTTTCTAGACTAAATATCTCATGGCTTTAAGAAATCTCTGTGATTCTGGATTAGTGGACCAATATCCACCACTTTGTGATATCAAGGGCAGTTATACAGCTCAATATGAACATACATTAGTCCTACGACCTACAGTAAAAGAAGTACTAAGTCGGGGGGATGATTATTAGATCATCAATGATGTACAGGTAAAACAATTGTTGTGGAAGTAGTATGTATGAAGTAGCGAAATTCCATGGCCCTGCATCTGAAATAGTAAGTATGTGTATCTGTTATATATGCCAAGACAAAATGGTAAAACTTTGAAAGTAGAAAGTTTAAAAAAGAAAGAGACAATGATCTAACCAGACAGATAAACTGTTCAGTAAAATGAAGTCAAGTTTTTGAGCAAGAAAAAATTGCCAAGAGAAAAGTGTACAGTAATAGTGGGAGGAATTTAGTATAATTCTTCAAGGGTTGTATGTTACAGCAATAGTGGGAGAAATTATTATAATTCTTCAAGTGTTGTGTGTTTAATGAATTGTATCTAATCTTTTGTGTATGAATAAAAATATAGAATTAAAGTTGGAAGCCGACTTTCAGCTACTGGCTTCAGCCTTTTAGTTGCAATTATTCAGCAAACTAATTATAAAATTGACCCTTATTCCCACCTGGCAAAGTAAGCCTAACTCTAATTCTAACCCTTAATCTAATCCGGTACTGGCAGTGGCAAAAACGTTTTCATGCCTATGTTTTTTGTGACCCATTTCCAAATATGTATATGAAAGTCACCTTCAGAATTCCAAACTTTTATGATTCCAATCTGCACATTGTACAAGGTATGTTACAAAGCTTCAATATCATATATTTGTATGCTTTAGTATAACAAACAACTTACTTTAGAGTACCGGTAGTTTAAAATTATGATACTTTAAATAGGTATATCAAGACTTTTTAAACAAGTATGCCTGAGCAACTTGATTGTTCACAGTAGCAGCAAAAAATATCGGACATACAGCACATACACCCCAGGCAATACTATATAGCCCAACATTCTTTACAAACCAATTTGTATAGAATGCAAGGAATATAACAAGACAACTTAAAACAAAAATAAGTGTCCCAGATAAGGCATGGAGTTTCTTCAAAACAGCTAATTTAAACTTGTTGATAATGGGTAGAGTTGGGTAGAGTAAGCTTGTTCCCATACAGGCTTGAAAACATGCCATAAATACAGTGATTCCACCAAGAAGGCCATGCCACGACACAAAATGCGATTTGTTGCGCTGGTATTTGTTGATGAATATTGCAAGGAAGCCTCCAACAGCACATGACGCAGCCAAAACCTGTAGGATCCAGTGGTATTTAACCTTTGTAGCTCTTGGAGCAGATGGAATGAGGGAACTACTTTTGGAGAACATCAAGATTGCTTCAAGCATGAAGAAACCAAACTAAAAATAGTTACGAGAACATTCTATTTGATATGTTGTAGTAAATATTAGTGTTGGAATCAGGGTTTGTGCTGGTCTTTTAAGAAGCAAAATAACAATTTCAAGGAGTTTTTACAGAGTTCTATTTCAAGAAAAACAAGACCACGACCGGTCAAAACATAGAAGAACTTGTTGTATTTTCCAGGTAGTTGTACCCCTAGCAATACTTACACCTAGTATCATCAATGTTGGATGCCATGAAAAAAGACCTAGAAACATACAAAAGAAATTGATACAAACAATACCCACAAAGTATTGTGGACCACAGCGAAAAAACTGTCGATCTTTTTTCGGGTAATAATCCAAGATACTGTATAAAATTTCAAAAGCGTCTTTTTTGCGTCTTCAAAAAATGTGTGGAATTTTTGCAGAACTGACTCATACAGTCATACGCCCTGGCGTGGGTGAGAGTCGGAAGAATGGGCCAGGGTGGGATGTTGGCGTAGTGTTGCGACTGCTTTGGCGTATCTTCGGCGTAGCATTTACACCGAATGCACCCTGGTTGTGGTAGAAGTCTGTGATCGCAGAACAAAACTTAGGGACCTAGCTACAATGAACCATGGGTAGATAGTTTCAATAACTTTTATTAAATGAAAGTCCAATTATCAATGTCCATTGATTAGTGTGAATCAATCTTTAAGGAAAAGTATTAAAATCAAAACTACTTCTCTATCTGAAGACTGAAATAATTTTCCAATTCAGTGATCATCAACAATGGCTCATAAGACTGATACAGCATCGATGCATTCACAACATGTCAACATATAAACACCTTGGCCTTATCTATTTGGTCTAACGTAGTGTTTTGCTACTAGAATATTAAAATGCACTCAATTAACACGTGTCGTCTTTACTATTATTATTATCAAATTTCAAAATTTGTACACTTTGCCTACTGGCTACCAACGGATTTCAATCATTACAATTATGTCTTAAAGTAAAAACTAATTAATCTTACTTGATCCTGGTACGGCATGCCAGATAATGAACAACACCAAAGCAATTGCAACAAAGTGGGCCATAATTTCAAGTAACCTGCTACAAATTGTTTTCTCTCTCGCAGGAATTATGCTTTGTTGTTGTTTCTCTTCACCCTCCATATCCCAAAATGCCACCTAGGCGAAACTGGGCTCGAATGTAACTGGAGTGATAGATATTAAGATAACTAAATTTGGACTTTTGAAGGTCGATTGATATAAACAGCAATTTTCTATACAACCACGCAACAGATTCTATAACAAATAAAGGGTTCGAACCTGCGGCCTTGCTATTACCGTGAAAGGTTCCGGTCACAGAGCTTCTGATTTCATTGGTTTATCCATGGCATTTGTGTAACCCCTTTACCTTTTTGCCATTTTCAGCCACTTTTTCAAAAACTCAAAAGTGACTAATATGGCCAAAAAGTAAAGGCTAAACCTTGACATTTTTTTCAACAAAATGTTAAGGCTAACCCTTATCTAACTGCGCTTGTGGTGTCGTGGTCACCACGCTTGCCTTTCAAGCTGGGAGACCCGGGTTCAATCCTTGGTCGGACCTCTACTCATGGTCTTAAAATAATTGAGGAGAAAGTGCTACCTTTACATTGACATCAGTAAATGGTTAGACTTTCGCGTCTTCTCGGATAAGGACGTTAAAATCGTAGGTACCTCGGATCCCCTATCAATTGGGCAATAGCCTGTTGGGAAATCCGCTCACCACGAATGAGTGAGAAACTCAATAAACTCAATACCTTTTTGTTACTTTTTGGCCACTTTTTCAAAAACTCAAAGAGTCGCTAAAAATGGCCAAAAAGTAAAGGCTAACTCCTTAACATTTTTTCAACAAAATGTTAAGGCTAACCCATATACCTTTTTGCCATTTTTGGCCACTTTTCAAAAACTCAAAATGCAATGAGGCTAAAAATGCTCAAAAAGTAAAGGCTAACCCTAAACAGAGGCCCTGTTAGGGGGTGTGTGAATAATACATAATCCAAGTTAAAATTTGAAAATAATCCGTATCCCATTTTCAGTAAACAAAACTATCCCTAAAATATATTCAACAAACATGAACAGTACAAGTATCAAAAGTAAAACATATTCGATGCGACCGATGTATATGTTGATGCGGTCGCCATTTTGATGCGTGCGTTCCGGCTCGAAACAGATTTTAAACAGATTTTAAACAGATTTTAATGTCTTTAAATTAATCTGTGACTCCGGCATGTTGGTGATGTTATTTATGTTGACTGGCATCTCAACCTTTAAGTTTTACCTTTTGTTTTCATTGTCAATAGCAAAAATTATTTATGATATTGATTTATCAACAATAATCCATAATCCTAAATTCCTACTCAAATAATCCATAATCTCGTTTTTCATGTCCCAATAATCCGTAATCCTACTCAAAAAAGCCAAATAATCCATAATCCTAAAACCCGACCGATTAAAATCCCGAAGGGCCTCTTTACATTTTTGGCCACTTTTTCAAAAACTCAAAAAGTGGCTAAAAATGGCCAAAAAGGTAAAGGCCAACCCTTTTCAACAAAATGTTAAAGCTAACCCCTTTACCTTTCTTGGCCACTTTTCAAAAACTCAAAATGTGGCTAAAAATGGTCAAAAAGTAAAGGCTAACCTCTTAACATTTTTCGACTAAGGCTAACGCCTTTACTTTTTGGCCACTTTTTCCAAAACTGAAAAAAGTGGATAAAAATGGCCAAAAAGTAAGGCTCTCCAACCTTAAAGAGGCAGTCATGTCCGTTCAGCGCATAGTTTCTGCACATTGTTTACGTTAGGCACTTTGTGTATGTTTTTAGATTCATATCGTATATGACGTACTTCGCATGTTTTGTTCTTCATTATGGGTACTAGTGGTTAGTGTTTTGCATTTATAAGCAATTGATCAAGCGAAATTGAAGAGCTGCATTGATTGAATTAATCCTGAATACAAACAATACAAAGGCTTTTTTTCCCCTTTTTTCCCCTTTTTCTTTTTAAAAAATTATTTATGATATTGATTTATCAACAATAATCCGTAATCCTAAATTCCTACTCAAATAATCCATAATCTCGTTTTTCATATCCCAATAATCCGTAATCCTACTAAAAAAAGCCAAATAATCCATAATCCTAAAACCCGACCGATTAAAATCCCGAAGGGCCTCTTTACATTTTTGGCCACTTTTTCAAAAACTTTTTTATCCATTTTCCCCCTTTTTTTCCCCTTTTTCTTTTTTTACCCTTTTTTTACCCTACCCCCCTTTTTTTTACCCTTTTTCTTTTTTCCCCTTTTACCCTTTCTTTTTTTTGGCTTTTTTTTTACCCTTTTTCTTTTTTACCCTTTCTTTTTTTTTGGGATTTTTTTTACCCTTTTTCTTTTTCCCCCTATTTTTTTACCCTTTTTTTTTGCTTTTTTTACCCTTTTTTCTACCCTTTATTTACCCTTATCCTTTTTCTTTTTTCCCTTGGGTTTTTTTACCCTTTTTCTTTTTTCCCCTTCTTTTTTACCCTTTTTTTACCCTTTTTCTTTTTTGATGTAAGTGCTCCATTTGATACATGTCTTGAACTGTATGTACACAGTATAGAGACGACCAGTAGGGCCACTCGGCGATGCAACATGTAGCCGGCTTTTTATGCAAAAATATGCAGTTTACTGGCCAGGAAAGTTAGTCCAGCTTGCTTATTGGCCAGAAAAAGCAATTGACTGGCTGCCAATGCGTAATGAGCGGCCACACAAAATTTCAAATGAGTGGCCCTACTGGTCGTCTCTATACTGTGGTATGTACATACTATCATAGAATAGGAAATGACTAGAAGGGCCACTTGAGACCTAGCCCGCGTGCAGGCCCACTATTCCTCTCCATCAGTGGGCCTGCACGCGGGCTACTTGAGACCAAACCTTTGAAGTTTTTGACGCTGCGCATGTCGCATTACGCATGTTCATTACCATTATTCTAGCCAGTCAATTGCATTTTCTGGCCAATAAACACGCTGAACTGGCTGGTCCGCCATTATTCTGGCCAAATAACTGCATAAAAATAGGGTGTCACGTTGCACTGCTGAGTGGCCTTTCTGGTCATTTCCTATTCTGTTGTAACGTGTATACAATATGTAATGTGAAACCGATGTGGTTTCCGGACAGTGGATGATCTAGACAATGACTTGAGCCGATGACGTGAGAATGAACGCGCACCTTAGAGCGAGAGGGTCGCACATGAAAGGCTGTAGCCTCTGTAATATAACTGGGAAATAAAGAGTTTAAAACCGAGTTCGTGAAGTCTATTGAGTATCGGCACGCTACAATTGGTGGCAGCGGTAAAACAAAAAACGAAATCATGTCAACGAGCATTCTGCCAACAAAATTCGACGGAGACGACGTTGTCGCCTGGCTAAGAGAGTTTGATGCATGTGCTGTAGCCAATGGTTGGAAAGACGACGACAAGATCAAGAAATTGCCTGCGTTTCTCCGTGGCCGCGCGTCTAGTCATTTCTACGCCATTCCTGCCGAGGAGAGAGCCACATACGACGCCGCGACGAAGCGCTTGAAACAAGCCCTGTGCCCACCAGTCGAGAGGGAAAATTATTATGCCAAGTTTGAGGCCCGAATGCTTCGGAGCGGTGAAGACCCATCAGTTTTCAAGTGGGAGCTGGAACAACTTCTGGAAAAAGCCGACCCAACGCTCGGTGACGAAGCCACATCTGCACTTTTGTCGCGCCAATTTATGCGTGGTCTACCCAAACCAATGAGAGGAAGCTTTTGGCTCATAACCCCACACCAAACGTGAACGAAATGCTAGGCTTTGTTCAGCGTTATCGTGCGATTGAAGAACACGACTCATCCTTTACAACCAACGCCAGCTCCGCAACACCCAAACCGAACGCCGACATGGACCAACTCGTGGGTCTCATGAACGAACTTGCCACTCGACAGAAGGCGCTCGAAGATCAGATGGCCACTTCAGAACAGTTCTATGCCGCCGCAGTTAACCAACCTATAAATCGACAGCGATCGAAAGCTACATGTTTTCAATGTGGAAAACCAGGTCACCTTGCTCGTGATTGCCGCAGTCCACGCCAACGTCAAAACCATTCCAATGTACGGTGCTATGAATGTCAAAGATATGGACATTTTGCTCGCGATTGTGGAAACTATGCACCTTTAAACTTCCAAGGGGCGTCTCGAGGAACTACAGGCCGGTAGACAGCCCCGAAACAAGTAAGCACTGTGACTCTCTTAATGCTAATAGTACTAATGTTTGTAATGAGAGCTTGCCTGCACACCCATTCGTAACATGTTTCATTGACGGTGTACCGGTCAATGCTCTTCTAGATACTGGATCAATGAAGTCTTTTATTAATGATAACATTCATAATATTCTCGATTTTGACTGTATTCTATTAGATAAATCGCAATCACAGCGTTGCACTTCAATTACAGGTGGGAATTAGATATTCAAGGCAACATTGTGACAAGTGTCACTTTTCCTCATTCTCAACGTAAATATAATAGTTGTTTTCTTGTAAGTAGTAATATACCCTACGATTGTGTTTTGGGATGGGACT
Organism: Trachythela sp. YZ-2020; assembly: GCA_016169945.1. Classification (NCBI taxonomy): domain Eukaryota; kingdom Metazoa; phylum Cnidaria; class Anthozoa; order Malacalcyonacea; family Clavulariidae; genus Trachythela; species Trachythela sp. YZ-2020. Next base: position 1,107,197 of record JADLSH010000098.1, on the reverse strand, counting down.
TTATTACGCAGCACAAATTAGGTATTCAAGGGGATTTTCGGGAGGTCGAAGTAGTTTTCAGTTAGTGGGGCCCTATGGGAAATTCCCATTACATGCGGAGCATCCAACAATGAAGGTACAGTCGAGCGGAGTTGTGATCACAGAGGCAAATCCGCCTGTTGCTTCCCCCGATGACTCGAGTAAAACCACTGAAACAAGCATGCTTCTTGTCCAATCTCAGTTGAAAGGTGTTAACAAAGTTATTCTTCCTAAGGGCATTGCAATTCCGGCTCGATCGGAAATAATAATTGACAGTAAGGTGCTGGTGAAAAACATTTCACAGGTTGGTATGATATCAGGTAGTCAATCAGATAGTGTTAGACATTTAAAAGGCTTGCATGTAGCTCATTTAGTTGTTACTCCTGTAGGTAAAATAGTGCCAATTCGAATAGCTAACACTACGGACAACGAAATTGAATTACCACAAGGTTGTAAATTGGCGGAATTTTGTCCTCTAGTCGAGAAAGAGACCGTTGCTAACAACAACGATCCGGTTAACTGTAATGCCGTCAAAGCAGATCACGTGGCGTCAAAAATTGATTCTAGTCTAGACCCGGGTTTAAGTAATTCTGAAAAACAACAAGTGAAACGAGTGTTAGAAGAGTTTGAGGAACTTTTAGCGGTGAAATTAGCAAAACAAACGTAGCGCAGCACAAAATTGACACCGGTGACAATTCTCCAATTAGGCAGCGAGCCAGACGAATGCCATACGCATTTCGCGAAGAGTCAAACAAACAAATTTCGGACATGTTAGATCAAGGAATTATAAGTCCTAGCACCAGCCCATGGGCTAGCCCAATTGTTTTAGTGCGAAAAAAATCAGGTGATATTCGCTTTTGCATTGATTACCGGCAACAATCAGATTACTCGTCATGACGCACATCCCTTGCCAAGGGTAGACGATTTACTCGACTCGGTGGGAAACGCGAAGTATTTTTCCACTTTGGACCTAAAAAGCGGCTATTGGCAAATTCCAGTTCATCCTGACGATCGTGAAAAAACCGCTTTTATCACGCATAGCGGCTTATACGAGTTCAACCGAATGCCTTTTGGCCTCGCAACTGCGCCCGCAACGTTCCAGCGAGCCATGGAACTAGTTTTAGCTGGTCTTACTTATAGTATATGTCTTTGCTATTTGGACGACATAATTATATTTAGTAACAGCGTTACCGAACACTGTGATAGGTTAAGAACGGTTTTAACTCGTTTCCAGCAGCAAAATCTGCGGTTAAATGTGTCAAAATGTACTTTTGCGGCAAAGAAGGTTCACTATTTAGGACATATGATATCCGAAGACGGTATAAGCCCGGTTCCGTCAAAGGTCGAAGCAATCAAGCAAATTCCGGTGCCAAAGACAGTCAAGGAAGTCCGAAGTTTCCTAGGTTTATCGGGGTATTATCGCCGTTTTATTAAGAATTACGCAGCCATTTCGGCACCTCTGACTAAATTGACCTCAACAACCAGTACAAAACAGTTTGAATGGAACCAAGATTGTGAAAATGCTTTTACAACGCTTCAGACATGTCTGTGCAATTCGCCGGTACTAGTCCATCCCAAATTTGACCGAGAATTTATCCTACAAACAGACGCATCGGATATAGGACTAGGTGCGGTATTGTCACAGATTGATGACAATGGCGAAGAACGACCCATAGCATATGCGTCTAAAATTTTGTCCGCCCGGGAGCGAAAATACTGCACAACAGAAAAGAAGCATTCGCGATTGTATTTGGTATCCGCACTTTTCGGACGTACTTATTAGGCCGCCCGTTCAAGGTTATAACAGACCATAGTGCCTTAAAATGGCTACATAGTATACGTCTTAAAGGACGGTTAGAAAGGTGGGTAATGGAGTTACAAGAATTTCAATTTTCAGTCATTCATAAGCCAGGTAAACTCCACAATAATGCCGATGCTCTGTCTCGTCTTGTAGCACCTATTCCTAGCGAATCTCACATGCATGAAAACACAGTCCAAGAATGCCAAACTGATACCACTGCGACATCGTATTTACAGGACTCTGTCGAAGATAAACCTAATTGTGCAATAAGCGTTAATCCAACAATTAACTTACGGACTGCGCAACAAGAAGACCCGATTATTTCTCAAATTATCCAACTTAAAATTAGCGGCACACCAAAACAGAAGCTTGCGACATGGCGACATGACCGTCACTTAGTAACATTTTGGCATCATTACCTAAAGTTGTTTGTTCGAGATGGGTTGCTTTATCGGTCACTTAAGACACGAAATACGCATCCCGATCCGGTTGTAGTTGTACCCAAAGCACTAGAAAACGAAATACTTAAGGGTACCCATGATAGCCCATTTACCGGACACCTAGGCGTCACACGAACACTAGACCGTATTAGGAAACGTTTCTTTTGGCCACATATGCGAAAATCTGTTGAAGATTATATTCGCCATTGCGACGTATGCATCAAAAGAAAAGCGCCAGCGCCGACGGCAAATAGTGGAACTGCCCCATTGCAAAGTTTAGAAGTGAGCACACCATTTACATTTTGGGCTTTAGACTATATGGGATCCTTGCCTGAAACTAGTCGTGGCAATCGCCACATATTGGTTTTAATGGACCACTTTACAAAATGGTGTGAAGCGTTTCCCACTGCAGATCAAAAGCGTCCACAGTAGCTAAAATACTTGTCGATAAAGTTTTCAGTCGATTTGGGCCCCAGTTGTCTTACACTCTGATCAAGGGGCGAACTTCGAAAGTAATTTAATGCACGAAGTGTGCGATTTAATGGGAATCACCAAGACGCGAACAACGGCGTATCATCCTCAATGCGACGGCCAAGTAGAGCGGCAAAATAGGACACTGCAAGATATGTTAGCGGCATTTTGTACAAAACACGATAACGATTGGGATTTATGGCTAGACGCAGTAGTTTTCGCCTACAACACGAGTCGACAAGAGTCATTGCAAACATCTCCATATGAGATAGTTTTTGGTCGTACGCCGAGATTGCCCTTAGAATTAGAGCTAGGCCTCCCACTGAAAGACCCTAGCACACAATCCGAATACACACAGTCTCTTAGGAAGATATTTAAGGAGGTGAGAGAGGTAGCAAAGGTAAACTTAGAGAGCAAGGGAGAAACAAATGAAAGGTAATGAAGAGAGAATGCAAAAGTGGCGCCCATTCGGGTCAGGTGAAACAGTTTACTTGCGTAGACCAAAAGGATGGAAATTTGGGGCCAAGTGGATCGGGCCGTTTGAAGTTGTTTGTCGGTTAGGCGTTGATTATAAAATCAAATCGATCGAAGGTAAGATTACGGTGGTACATCATGATCGATTGAAGCGTGGTTATGCACCATTAAACTGTGGAGACATTGTCTGCCCTGCACGAGAAATTGGGGGCGATCAGGTGGTTTACAATGTTCCCGCAAACAACGTTCAACCTAATTGCGAAAATGCTCCACATGTCCCTCGGGTTAGGCCTAGGAATCTCAGGCAAGATGTCCATGCGCCTGATCGGTATGGGTTTGCTGCGTAATAATACTCCCAGAACAAACTCTGTTGTAGTAATTTATATAATTCATAATTCTGTAAATGTACAATTCTTGTGGGCAAGAATTTTATGTAGGGAGATGGTGTAACGTGTATACAATATGTAATGTGAAACCGATGTGGTTTCCGGACAGTGGATGATCTAGACAATGACTTGAGCCGATGACGTGAGAATGAACGCGCACCTTAGAGCGAGAGGGTCGCACATGAAAGGCTGTAGCCTCTGTAATATAACTGGGAAATAAAGAGTTTAAAACCGAGTTCGTGAAGTCTATTGAGTATCGGCACGCTACACTGTGATACTATGCCAAGAGGCAGAGGAGGAATGAAGGTCTTCCCGAAATGCAACGCGCCTCAATGCGGCTCATTATTATTCAAAATCTTTATTCTCAACGTGCCGTTCGATTAAAAACTGTTGAAATGTTTGCGATTTTTGCTGTGAAGATCTCGTTTTCTCCAAGGTATGTTTTGATAACTTTTTTGTTCAGTAATTTAATAAAATAATTTTGGAATAATTTTGTATATATATCGCATTTTAGTTATGTTAAATTCCCATTGTATTTATGCATGTTTCGGGTCAGTGAACATGACCTTAAAGTGGCATTGAAATATTCATGAGTAAATTATACTTTTTTACAAGGAAACTAAAATAAAATCATATCAGTGAATTCAGGAATGTTTACTCTTTATAGTGATACTTTAAAACATGAATTTACTCCATAAAACCGAAGAGTTATCGCGGTTTGAAAATGAGCTATTTTGCTGTATTCTAACCTGATGGCATTGAAATATTCATGAGTAAATTATACTTTTTACAAGGAAACTAAAATAAAATCATATCAGTGAATTCAGGAGTGTTTATTCTTTATTGTGATACTTTAAAACATGAATTTACTCCATAAAACCGAAGAGTTATCGCGGTTTGAAAATGAGCTATTTTTGCTATATTCTAACCCTTGGCATTGAAATATTCATGAGTAAATTATACTTTTTTACAAGGAAACTAAAATAAAATCATATCAGTGAATTCAGGAATGTTTACTCTTTATAGTGATACTTTAAAACATGAATTTACTCCATAAAACCGAAGAGTTATCGCGGTTTGAAAATGAGCTATTTTTGCTATATTCTAACCTGATGGCGGGAATATGCCCCGTGGAGGTGGTTTTGGCGCGACGAAATTACTACTGCAATGGATCGCTATTTTCTATGATAACTTTGACATGTGTTGCTACCTATTTTATTTCATTGTTACCTTTATGGTTAGGTTTCGTTATATTTGAGTACATTTTATTGTATTTTTCATTTATAGAGTAAACTTTGCAGTATTATAATAATGGCAACTAATAATAGCGATGCTGTCATTAGTGAGGAAGAAAATGAAAGTGCTAAGCGTGTATATACTTCTATTGGTGATACACCAGGGAAACCAGATCGAAAAACAAGAAGACTTCAACAACCAGTCGATCTTTGTAACTTTGTTTAAGAGTTACACAACATCACCAAAGACAAAGGTATAAATTGTAATTTGTATATTCAATTATATGCAAGTATCATAACAGATCTCTCTGAGCATGTAATAATCAAGAAAATTACATCAATAGTTGCACAGTACTTGCAGTCATGGTTCATATTCTGACGTTTTCTGTCTTGCCAAATACAATTATGCACTGGTCAGTCAATGTAAACCCCCAATATCCCAAAACCAGGACTAATATGGGATTGGCAGAGAATTACAAGAATTTTTACTTGTACCCCAGTGCCACTCTGTCAGCAGCAATGTCTTACCTGTACATAATAATCGTTTGAAAGCAATTGCTCAGAGCAATCTTCTCCCAGTCAAAATTGCAATATTGTGCGACAATGTTGCTGTAAGCTAGAGAACATCTGGTTTGACTGTAATAATTATGCCGAGTGGTTCTAAGAACTATTTAAGCATTTAATATTTTTTTGTTTTATAAAGTTTCCTGGCAGAAAGATTAGGCTGACTCCTACAAAGAAGTCCCCAGTAAAACATCATAAGTGGACCTTTGAAGAAAACAAAGCATTTATTGAATTCATATCAATTGCGAAAACAGATCGAAAATATGGACAACGTTCTGCAGTCCAAGAGTGGCCATCATTTAGTTATAACAACAATTTCTGGGAAGATGCTGCCCGACATATTCAATGCAGCATTTCTTCTAACATCCTCCTGTCAATTAAGTTACTAAACTTCTACTTAAAACTATATGTAACTCCCTGAGAAGTTGCCTACTTAAGTATTATACTGTCCTTAACACCAGACAATTGAACTTGTCAGTGGAGCAGTACTCAGTAAATGGGTTATTAGTAATCTATAGAAAGATTTATGACGTTCGAATGTTGAATGAATGTCCATCTGACCATCTTTAAGCACCATTTATTTCTTTACAAATATGATTGTTTTTTTATTGTTCTGTGACAATATTAATTATGATATGGAGCAAAATTTTATTCCAGTTTGCAGATCAATCCTAGCTGGTTTAAAATTATACTTCTACCTTATAGAGAATAGTTGTTGTGACTTGTGAATCAGTTTTCTTTATGTTTCAACTTCACATCTTTGTAATACTGGAAAAATTAATGCTTTATTCCATTATTTCATAGTTAAACCGTCCACTAAGAATACCACCCCCACCACCACCAAGAATACCACCCAATATAATATAATAGCCAATTATATGCCAGTTGTCATTCTGAAACACTAAAAATTTCAATGCATTTGTGTCTCGAACATTGTCTGGTTCATGTTCCACTTTGAATGTCAACTCTAGGTTTGATGACCTTCTCCACATGCACCTTGTGAGCACGCTTGGTATCTGTTTTCTTGCCAAGATCCAACAACAACAAACTTTTCAAAATACATAGATATAACATCCAAACTATTGTCCTCATCATCAGACATTTCATCATCCACATTGTCACCAAAGGCAGTATTTTCCACATCCAAAATTTCTGTCAATTGTTGAATTTTCTCAACTTCATCTACATTCACTGCCTCAGTTTCACCAACACTAGCACCACTAGACAGGTCTTCGTTCTCTACCACTCCGTGTGTATCAATATTTGCCAAACAAATAGGATTTAGTAGTTGTTTAAAACAATTACATTCAGTTGGATTGTCTAAAGGTATTGTGGAAGTACATTATCCAGCTCGTCATTTTGAATATCCAGGTCACCTGGAGGGACTGCTTGGGATGTTGGTGATGGTAAAATATCAAACTCCCACAACATGACAATATTACATAGGCCACATCCATCCCTGATTTCAATGCGGTCGTGGAACTACACATGGAAGTAAGAAACACATTGAGTAGGAACAAAGTCAAGGTAAAGGACTTAAATATCAGTCTAACAATGGCGTGTTTAATATTAATATAAAAAAACAAATAAAAAATATATTTTATGTCCTGAATTATATCAAATATATTTATATATTATAATCAATTTTCACTACATTTTTACTGAAAGCATGCGTTTAAATCATCTCACCTTGAAAACGCAACTGGTATGCACTTCTATCAATGCAGGGCTACTACAATCGGCGAACATTTCTTCGATTTTTATGCCTTTAACAACCGATGGAATAAGGGCTGTTCGTCGAATGTCCAAACTATCCGTAAAACTTATATGAACCTCGCAGCATTCTAGTTGAACGCACGTCGCACGGTAACCCTGTGATCATATTCACAGGGTTTTTCGACACACAATAAACATAAAGAAGTCCATGCCCATCTAATTCAGAAGCTTTCATCCCACTAATACTGCTATTACTGCGAAAACTCGCCATTTTAAAATATTTTACTATAATCTCTGAGTTGTGATATGTAAACGCAGCGAGCAACAATCGAACAATAACGGAGCAGGCCGAGAAATTGATTATATATGATAAACCGCCCCGGCGCGCGTTGCATTTCGGGAAGACCCTCATTCCTCCTCTGGCCAAGAGGATGTAGAAGCAAAGAATTAGGAGACTGTGATTCAGTGTTCGATCATGCCACTATTTATACGACATTTCCTTCTCCCGTGAATGTGGGACTTGTCAGATCGGGTGCGCATCCTCAGTATGTTAACATAAGGTCCCATAAGTCGTTCGTCAATTTTCTTTTTATAAAAAGTCAAGCCTTCATTTATACCTACATCATTAACCTTCTTCTGTGCTTTCGACGATTTTGAGGCTTCTTTGCTCTCGCTGTGCTCTTGGACGATGTCGAGCCTTCCTCCTTGCTCTCGCTGTCCTCTTGGACGATGTCGAGCCTTCTTCTTTGCTCTCGCTGTTTTTTTTACCCTTTTTCTTTTTCCCCTTTTTTCCCCTCTCGCTGTCCTCTTGGACGATTTCAACTTTCCAGCCACTTTTTGAGATTTTTAAAATATATTGGTCATAAATGGTTTGGTGGAAACGCGGACTGCGGACTCTTTATTTATAGAAAATATTTTTTTTTTATTTGGAGGTTGGGATGCGGGAGCAATATTGTCGCACTACTACGCATGCCCATCTCGACGTTTATGAAAAATACGATATTATATTATACACACAGTAAACAACGCTTATAAAAGCACAGCACTCTTATACAAGTTTATAAAAGCACAGAAAAAATAATTCACGAGTCATGACAAGAAACTGCTAGAATTATTAAATGTTGATTAGTTAAAGTACGGAAGCCCAGCCCAGCAATCTCCAGACAAGTAATCTGGGATGCAAACGCTTCCTATTTCAAACGATCTGAAACATGAAGCGGCTGCACCGCAGGCTTCGTGATAGACTTGCTCCAAGTCTGTACGTCAAGTCTAAGGGTTTTTTATTGGGAAGTTATAAAGGATTGGGGAGTTAAAGGATTGGGGAGTTAAAGGATTGGGGAGTTATACGAGTCACGCTCCTGTGACTGAGTAGGGAGTTTGGCAAATTATAACGACAACGTCAATATAGACGTGCTCATTAAAGGTAACCTGCGATCAGGCCTATATTCTCGCGGCGAGATATTTTAAAAATAAAGCCTGATCGCAGGTTATGACAAAGGCGACTATAAATTGTATCCCCTTGAGCATTCCATACGCGTTATTTACATCATTTTCACGCTTCACAACGACGCTAACACTTATGACGTTCGAAGTCGTTTGGGGTGTTTTACGAAGTCGTTTGGGGTGTTTATCTTTAAAATAAAGATAAATACTATTGAGATGCAAACAGTCTCTCAGTAATGCATGCTTTTGCTCCAATACAAAAATTTAAGTAATTTTGTTGCATGCCGTAGCCGTTCTAACTTGCCGAACTCCCTAGTTGTTGCCAAACTCCCTAGTTGTTGCCAAACTCCCTAGTTGTTGCCAAACTCCCTAGTTGTTGCCGAACTCCCTAGTTGTTGCCAAACTCACTAGTTGTTGCCAAACTCCCTAGTTGTTGCCAAACTCCCTAGTTGTTGCCGAACTCCCTAGACGGGGACGTGACGAAAAAACAGTCGCTATTATACTTGTCAATGCTCCAAGGCCATACTTTCGTTTTTGCTGACCGTTCTGGAATGCATTTGAATCGTCCATTTCTTCGTCTGATTGAAAAAACCCAACTTCTTTGAGAAGTCTCTCTAGAACACGTGAACTTCCGATGGCGTTCCGCGTAGCTTCGGTCACCGGATCTCATAGAACGTTGGATATAGTTTTGAAATACATTTGAGATGTTAACAAAACTTGTCCTTCATTCATTTCTATTTCAACACACACAGCACTGGTTTTTCTTTTAATTCTGAATCTGTATTTCGGTTAGTCGGTTATCTCAAAATAAGGAAACCGGAGTAACCGATCTTTCAAAATAACCGATTAACCGCCTCAGCCTTAACATTTTGTTGAAAAAAAGTCAAGGGGTTAGCCTTTGATCATTTTCAGCTACTTTTGGAGTTCAAGCCAAAATATAAATGTAGGGCTGGGCAGGTTTTCGACGAAAAGTAAAGGGGTTAGCGTTACTTTTTTTAGGAGTTTATCTTTGTCATTAATTCGACGAAAAATAAAGGAGTACGCATTGCTATTTTTCCGACGAAAAGTAAAGGCTAATCCCTCAACTCTTTTTGGACATTGTCAAAAGGCAAACCCCTTGACAATTTTTCGACAAAAAGTAATGGGTAACGCACAAACATTGCTTGGACCAAAGGACTTTTTGTCGATTTTCGGCGTAGCCTATACTTTTTGGACAGTTTTTGAAGTTTGAAAAATTGGCCAAATATCAACAAAAGTGAAGGGGTTAATAAATAGCCTTTGCTTCTTGTCAACGAAAACTGAAGGTCATGTTGGACGAGGCCATTTTTCCTGCAACTTGCGATGCAATTTCGGACACAGAGCGATGTTAGGTAAGGGAAATCAGTGCGAGTATGAATATCGTTTTACCTTGCCGATATTTTTCTTGCTAACATAACATGCCCAGAACTCAGAAGGCAACAAAGAAATGAATGAATGATAATATCGGTGAAGTGAAACGCAGGCCAATGTTCATTGTCTTTCTGTGCGTACATTTCTACACAACATGGCTCTGTGCCTACCTCCTCCACAGGCGCTCTATTAAATGGAGCGGGCTTGGAAAATTAGGGAAGGGACGCACGGGCAGCATAACCCGCCCGCGGGAAAAAGGGCCTGCGGAGGAGGTAGGCTCTGTGCAGCAGAGAGCTGCATCACGATACAGCAAAAAAAGTTAGCCCATACTTTTTGTTTTTTGAGAAAGTGGCCAAAAATAAAAAAGGAAAGGGGATAGCATTTATTTATTGTCAAACGAAAAGTGAAGGGTTAGCCTTTACTTTTTGGCCAGTTCTCAGCACTTTTGAAAACCTCAAAAGTGGCCAAAAAATTGCATAATTGACTTTTTACCATTTGAATGATTGTATAAAATACAATATAAAGATATTGTAAATTTGAATGATGATGAATTATGACACACCCAAGGACAAGTTCGCCAAAGGCCAAGATTAGCCAAAAGTAAATTAAATTGTTATTATATCTAACTTGTTATTAACAAAGGACATAGACACTATCAAATTTAACGCAAATGCACATTCAAACATCCCAATGTTCAGTCTATAAATTACTATTAATGTAGGTGAACACAAAAGTAGGTGTTATAGTACCATTAAAGACAAACAGCCAAAAAATGCTGCATGTAGTGAACTTGCATGATATAGCACTTCGCATTTGTGTCAAAAGATATGGTAAAAAGTTGACTAAAAGTCTGCAGTTAATTATTAACTGTAGTAGTGAAAGGAAATCAGGTTGGCTAACTTTAAAGTTAACCCATAATTTTATTTATTCAACAAAGCACCCTTCCAAGAACACAGCAAATTATGTTAAAATGCCGTAAATCAATTAAGTGTGCACTATTTTTCCTGGGAGTTTTCTTAGGGAGCAAACACCCTTTCCAAAAAATCGGATAGCATTACTCAAATCAACTTAAATGTAATGACAATATAATCCGGCAACAATTTGGTTCAAAGATTGTTGTTTAAACTTCAAAAGCCAACTTGTTTGCCCACTTAAACCTTACTAAATTTGTTTTGTAATACTGGAAAGATGTTTTGCATTCAAAATAACTCATTCAAATTCAACTTAATACAACTATTAACTTTACCAAAATTTCTACATTGCTTTTCAATAAGAGACAAACACCTAACAAACCCTAAATAATTATGCCAAGTGCATTATCATACAAGTTTTACATACAAAATCAGTGTACACTCACAAAAGCAGGTTTTGCAAATGGTTGTTGTCTGGAAACATAGTGATGTTGACTATTAACAATACTTGTGAATTTTAATCATTAAATTTTATACAAAAAACCTACGTCTCATTAGTAGTGTTGTATCACATTCGTCTCTTGGCCACAGAATTCTGTGGTGATGGAAAAAACAGTTTAACGAAGTACAGTTTGTGTTCGATTGTTCGAAAAGGAAAGAGTCCAGCTCAAAGGATCATACAGCCTTTCCTCTTCTTCTTTTTTACCTGAAGCGCGGCTCGTGTTGCTGTCTCAAAGACCTCTCGTACACCCTCCTTGGTTTTCGCAGAGCATTCTAGGTAAGCGAAGGCGTTTATACGCTCAGCCATATTACGACCATCCTCACTCTTTACAGGCTCTTGTTTCATCTTGGCAAGCTCTCGTTTCGTGTTTTCGTCGTTTCGAAGATCTTTTTTGTTTCCAACTAAGATTATGGGCACATTAGGACAGAAGTGCTTGACTTCTGGAGTCCACTTTTCTGGTATATTTTCTAAACTATCTGGACTATCAATAGAAAAGCACATTAGGATAACATCGGTATCCGGGTACGACAGTGGACGCAAGCGATCATAATCTTCTTGGCCGGCAGTATCCCACAACGCCAATTCTACGGTCTTGCCGTCGACTTCGATGTCGGCAACATAATTTTCAAAGACGGTTGGGACATACACCTCTGGGAATTGATCTTTAGAGAAAACGATGAGTAAGCATGTTTTACCACATGCACCATCCCCAACAATAACTAACTTCTTTCTAATGGCTGCCATCTTTTTGTTCCCTATAAGAAACACAAACCTTTAGATGCTATGATAGTTTGAGAGTAATACGGCACAAAGTAGGGTTTGACATTGTGGACAAAAAGTTTTGGTCCCACAATTGCAGAGTTCTTCTGTGATGTGTGGAAAAGTTAGCCAGGAGTTTGTGGTAACTAGATAACTGGTGTAAAACATTGACTGGTTTGTGACGAGGCACTGTAGAGAAATAGAGGTCATCAAGCAATTGTGAAACAAGACAGTGACCCCCACAATAAATCAAGCCAGTGTGTATTTGGGGAAAATGTTATCCCAGTTGTAATGATCTCACTGTTTCAAGGCAATATTACACAAAAAGTTTTTCAATGACGTTTCGTAACATGTTACCAAACCAATCAAATTTCATGCAACAGATTTGCATTGCAAAAAATCATTGAAAATTTAGCTGTGTAACATTACCTTCTTATAAATGCAAAGCATTTCTGGTTGAAAAATAGTACAATCTTTGACATAATCAAGCAGGCACAGATACAATAGAGTGAAACCCGCATAAAAGAACCAGTAAATTGCAACTTCAGGCTGAAGTCGTTCTTATATAACGGGTACCTTAGAAAGAAATCAGCCTGAAGTGGTTCTTAACTGGTTCTTATTTCCAGTCAAAAACAATTGTTCCTGGTTAGAGTTTTAAACCTCTTGTTGTGAACAAAGGGCCATCATGATGCAAGTTTTTTCATACAGTTATGCAAGTTGAATTATGTTGTGAATTGATTGCTGTTTTGATAAAATAAATGCATCAATGTGGTTGAAAGACATAATTCCTGCTAGCAAGATTACAGTATTTTGTTTTCTTCCTAGTACCTGCCTACTAATTCAGCTAAAAGTTTAATAAGGTTTTTTAAGAACCAATTCATTTGTAAGCCTGAAGTGGTTCTTGTATTTTGAGTGCTTTAATTGCCCAAATTTCAGGCTGGTGGTTCTTAACCCACCGGTTCTTTTATGCAGGGCTTTAATGTATACACAACCTCTATAAATTTTGATTTTGGGCTTGTTCCCCAATCGCTGTGATTACCTCATTTCCCTGTCTCAGACCAGTCAATGCCTTTCTCGAAGAGAAATGACAGTTTTCATTCCAGTTATTCTGTTATTGTGGAAAGTTTCCCATCGTCCAGTGTGGAAAGTTTCTACCACACAACAGAGACCTTGGACATGCAATTTTGGAACAATTCAGCATTTGTGGGACAAAAAACTGCTTGTCAATGGTCCATAACGTATTCTTCATAGAAGTTTGCTAAAAGCCTGCAACTGCCTGCTCTAAGCCCGCAAGTAGGACGAATCACCGAATTTTCAGCTATAAAATCTCCTGAGAACAGAACTTTTAAAGTTGCATTTGTTTGTTAACCTTCAATAAACGTCAGAATTTTAATAAGGACCATCCTTTAGGCAGGTTCAAGACCTTAGCCCAAATAGAAAATCAATTTTGACCGTATTTTGGATCTTTGGACATTGGCCAGAAACTCAAGAATTGTCGACCGGTCTGCCTGACTCGTACAAGTCACATTTTTAGCGCCAGCAAATTAGCTTTGTTTTGGTTCCTACGGACTTAAAACGTTACAAAAAGCTCTAGTTTTATAGCCCAATTATAAGCCTTTGTCCCATGGACAAAAACTGCAAGAATAATGCAAAAAATTCGGCGAAATTTCGAGCAATTTACTAGGAATTTTATTGTAGTCACAAAATATCAAGTAAATCGGCAGTCAAAAACAAGTACATTTCTATATAATTGTGGAAGTTCGACAGGGATTTAGGTTTTTTGAGTTGTCAACAAAACTTGCTTATTTTTGGATAAGAGAAGTTAGACAAGCAAGTCCTGTCGGTAAAAATTTCGTTCCAAGTCAGCACACCCCTTCCGAGTTCGTGCGATGTGCCTTGGTTTTTATTCGAGAACATTTGTCAAGTTATTGACATGATTTTCTTGCTTTTTAACGCCCAAATATTGTCCAAATTCGCTTCAAATACATCCTTAAGTCTTCTGCTGGACTTGTAGTTTAGAAAATCCCGGCTGCAGTAGTTAAATTACTTGTATCCAACGACAAAAGTGCGGTAATACAAAAATCACGAAGACGACAAATGACCGCGAAGTAGATGAAAAACATCGAGCTAAAAATCGAACAAGAAATGCCCACAAACCGCTAAAATTGCATACATATGAAGCTAAAGTCTTACCTCTACGAATGAAGGTCGATCCGAGAAGAGAAACCCAGTATTTGCCAAATATTTAAAGATTCTTTTCACTTCGCCTGTTCAGACGAATAAACCACACCTTCGAATAGAGCCGTAGAGAGGCTTATTAAAATGCGGCGGAAGTGAAGGCCGCATCACATGACCACCGTCGCCCTTTGGGCGCAATCTGATTGGCTCGGGTGAGACAAATCTTTCTTAAGCTATAAGCCAGGAATTTACATGATTTCGACCGGTTTTGTGCTGTAAAATGTGGCATTCGTCACACTGTTTCCGACTTAGAAATTTCTAGCCTAAAACAAACTTTAAAAGGCTTTCAAAGAGAATTTTTACCAGTATTTGTGTGGTCGTATATGTTTTGTGTGGTCGTAAAATGTTTTCAAACAACGTCGCCCACGTTGACAACAAAATATTGGTCAGCGTTCTTGTATTGTTTCTAAAAATAGACGCAGACAGCGACGAGGTATAAAAGAAACTCCACCTAAATAAATTTTCTCATTTGTGCTGGGCTGTCGCGTGAGGAAGGTGTGTTGGCATGCAAAACTAAGGGGCTGACTTACATTATTCAGTGTTTTTGCTTCAATCTTTTTCATTTCAAACTATCATGAATTCCCGACAAAGATTTGCCCTCAAAAATATCTATAGCTATAAATGGAGATATTCTTGCTCTAACTGTGCCAATATTTTCGCTAATAACCCACGATTATTGACACCATCAATCTTTTCAATCCCGTTGGCCGTTTTCCAGTACTGAAAACGTTCGAGCAAAACGAAATATAGCATTGTCAAAAGATCGTTCAACTAAAACTGATATTTTTCTACCGAGTTTCATCAAAAAGGTATTCATTTCGACCAAAATGTTTGGTACAATTAATGGAAAACACCTTCAAAAGTAAAATATTGAAGTAATTATTGTTCGAAAACGAAAAGAGAGTTATATTCCAGCAACATTGACGGGTGTACTAGTATTTACTGTTGGTAAAATGGTATTGCAATATTGCATTTAGGGTAGACAGATTTTAACGGTGAACGCACAAATGTTTCTATTTTTAAGAAGATAACCTTGATACGAAATCATTAAAACTTTCTTGCTCTGGTCAGCAATTTTGAACATCAAATTAATTAACATACTAGCCACCTCTAATCAGTACAAATTAACACAAATTTCTGTTTAGTTCATGAATTTTAAAAATAGCGCAGCCGCTATACTGTATAAAGCTTCCCCCATAACTTTGCATGATGAGCCATTCTGACACTACATCACTATCAACGAGGCATTGGGTGTAGCAGGAGTGAATTTTTTGCTATGAACGAGACCGATTTATGCTGCAACGAGAGAGCGATGTCAGGTAAAAAGTATATTCGCAGAGAAATTGTGAGAATGGATCGCGTTCTAAACTTTGGCCATTATTTTTCTGGCTAAACATACATTTCTACATAACCTGGCTCTGAGTGCTCTGTGCAGCAATAGCGTTGCAAGTCTAGTGTTGTTTTGGTCAACTAGAACTAAAACTAAAACTAAAACCCTATTTTAGTCATGCCTAAATGAATTAGTCAACTAAAACTAAACTAGAACTAAAGCAATTTTAGAGATAAATATTAAAACAAAACTTGAACAAAGCAAAATCAACATCAACACCTAAAATTAATGACAAGACTAAAATTATTCAGCTGAGAACTAAAACTAAACAGAAACTAAATATTTATAACTGGGACTAAAACTCGAATTTAGTCAACATTTTATTTCTTGTATGAATTATTTTTGACATTTTCGAGATGACATTCGGAAATATTCGTGCACGATCGTAAACTGTCGTCGTCGCTTCCCGCCATTAATTGCAAGTTCCACTTAGGAATTTTAAATCTGAAATATCAAATTTCTGATGCCTTTCCCTCACACGAGCATTTGTGTACAATACATACTGAATTCCAACCATAGAAAACTAAAACTACAGTGGTTGTTGGCTTAACGCACCGCACCGCAGATCACCATATAGACTTGCTAGTTATAAAGGATTGGGGAGTTAAAGGACTGGGGAGTTATAAAAGGCGCACGAAGATATAAAGGCACACGAAAATGCAGGCGGGAGAAAATTAAGGCGGGCGGGAGGAGATTAAGGCTGCCCGCCTTAATTTCCTCCCGCCCGCATTTTTGTGCGCCTTTTATAACTCCCCAATCCTTTAACTCCCCAATCCTTTATTACTCCCAATAAAAACCCCTTTAAGAGACAGACTTGGAGCAAGTCTAATCACCATACTAAAACAACACTATGCAAGTCGCGGCAAAAATTGCCCATGTAACATGGCCAGGCTTGTTTCTGTTATCACACCAACAGACGAACTTGCGTGCGACGTTTGATCTTGACGAATGATCTGCCCAAAAAATACGGCATAGACAATCGAGAGGAAGGGACTGGGAATGGGAACGCAAATCCTGTTGTGATTTGCGACATCCGTAACATGGCTTGCGACATCCGTAACGTGGCTTGCAACCTCAGTATCAAAACTACGCAAAATATTGGGGGGGGATCGGATTTATGTTGCCAACATATTACCACCCTTTCGTTGCTGCAAATCTCAGTTATTTGCTTTAATTTTCATGCAAGTTTGCTGAATTTATAGCCTATTAATGTTTTCAATGTTACAGCTTTGCTACACAATTATTCAGCTACCATTCAAAGGCTTTCAGAAATTATTGGGGAGGGGGATGTTGCCCCATTGTGTCTGCCACTGATACTGGGTACTAAAGTAAAGTATCCCTCTTTGTGGTAACAAATCAGTGGAAGAGGCTTAAGCTACATTACATCAATTACTTGACAAAGATGAATAAAAATTTGGAGTAAAATGAAAACAACTTAGCAAAATATTTCAACATCACTATTCATCTTTCTTATCATATCTTACAAAGAAATTCTCTTAGAGATTTTGCCGAGAATCAACGGCATAACAAGGGAACAAACTCACAGATTGTATTTATCTCAATGTTTCTATTTTCTTATAATCTTGTCCAGTACATGCCAGATCGTAAACGATTGTAGTCAGGCAGTTGTTCTACAGGACCTGAAAGTATATTACGTTGTATTTGAATAGTGTGTTTGAATAGTGTATTCGCATCGAATATCCATGCATTTTCCAGTAAGACGGGTGTAGGAATCTAGGTTCTCCTAGTTAGCGATCAGTTTGATACTTCATACACCATCACTATCATCGTCATCACTACCATATAACCATCCTCATTACCATCAGCATAATCGTCGCCATTACCACCATCAGCATCACCACCATTACCACCACCATCATCCTCACCACCACCAGACAGTTGGGGCCCCGGGGAAAAAATTAATTTTGGGGCCTCAGCTATTTTCCATCCTTAAATATCTTTGGCGTCACGTGCTTGTTTAGAAAACTGATTTCCATCAACCTTCCGTCTTTAACGTTTTAAATAACATTCTCAATCTGCATTTAGTACTAAAATTTGGAAATCTAGGGTATATATATATATATATATATTAATCGCCTGATGATTGCCTTGCAAGAGGCATGAAACTTTAAGTAGCGATAGATATATTTTAAGATAAACAAATATATATACCGGGTGGGGCAAAAAAAAGTACGACTGTTTGATTTAGTATAACTTAACAACTAAAAGAGCTACTACACTTAAACAAGATGCTTTGCATTCAGCGATGTCTAACTTAAATTTTGATATATGCCATGTGCATTTTTATGCAATATTGACTGAGATAGCTGCGTTTAACCGTGACTAAACACTTTTGAAACTGTCGAGAATTAGCTAAAAACGGCCTATTAAACAAATTTGATAACCGTTACCATTTTATCGTAAGTATTATTTAAATGAAGTGAAGTTGAAGTTAGAAATTTTTCTTGAATAGATATGCTCTTTTATTCCAACATTTGGCCTTCTAACTTCAACTTCACTTCATTGAGACGAATACTTGCGTAAAATGCTAATGGTTATCAAATTATTTAATAGGCCATTTTTAGCTAATTCTCGACACTTCCAAAAATGTTTACTCAGTTTAAACGCAGCTATCTCGATCAGTATTGCATGAAAATGCACATGGTACATATCAAAATTTAAGTTAGACATCGCTGAATGCAAAGCATCTTGTTTAAGTGTAGTAGCTCTTTTAGTTGTTAAGTTATACTAAATCAAACAGTCGTACTTTTTTTTGCCCCACCCGGTATATATATATATGCATATTTCACTTCATTTCTATTTGGGGGCCCCCTTTATAGTTGTGGGCGGCCCTGACCACTACCATCATCATACCATCACCATCACTGCTAACATTACCATCCTCATTACCATCACCACCGTTACCATCACCACCGTTACCACCAATACCATTACCATCATCCTTACCCACCACCACTACCATCATCATATCATCACCACCACTAATAACATTACCACCACTATTACCATCCCCATCATTCCACCCCCATCATCACCACCATTACCATCATCATCACTACCACCACCATCATAAATCAACTGACGAATATAATGGATCAAACAGCAAACCACCTACAGTAACCCTAATTTATGAACACGCATGTTCTAAATATAATAACAAAAAGTTAAGCAACTGACCAATTGCAGCTACGGCAACACATCGATCATAAAGATACTTCGCGGCCACCTCTCTCACAGTCTTGGCGTCAACCATCTAGAGACAAAACAAACATAAATATTGCACAAAACAATCAAATATATACAACAACAAATTAAAATCAAAACAGAACTTACATCGATTCGTTTATCTAGTTCAGGAAGTGGGATTCGACGACCATAAGTCAACATTTGTCTATTAAAGAAAATGATGCAGATGATATATTGATAGCGAAATATATCGAACAATTCTGTTAATTCCCAATGGTTTTGCGTTTTCTATCCTAAACTTACCTGCCTATATCTTCACAAATTGGCGTTGAACCTGACCAAAGAAAAATAAGGTTTGATTCAGGAGAATCTTGCGGACCTTCCCACCCACATGCACAAAAACATTGTTTAGTTTCAGGGCGCGAAATAACGGCCGGTCAACGGACAATGTCCGGCCAAAATGAGTAGTTGTCCGGTCAAACTCTCGCATGACCGGTCATTTTGACCGGCTACTTTTTAAAGTTTACATGTAATTCAGTTGCTAAATAAAGCGAACGAGCAAACTATTTTCATGCAATTTTCTCATGGATTAAGTTTCGACTGAAGTTGCTGACAAGTGAAAATAGCCGGCACGCAGTGGCTGCAACTGTCAAAACTTATGTTCTTTGTTAATTTCGTCTGATGTTGTGTTTACTTTGAATAATATTTACTGTACGGACTTTACAATAAAACTCAGAAGTGATTCTTGACTTCTACAGATATTTTTCTAGTTACATTAAGTATTTTACATTTAAGTGGACTTTGTCAGGCTTTAGTTTAGCTGAATAATTTGACCGGCCAGAAATGCGGGATGTCCGAGCTAAAGTTGGTTTCGCCGGTCACCTTGACCGGCAACCCTCCAGCCGTTATTTCGCGCCCTGAGTTTAGTTCTAATGTGTTTACTACTCTGAGGTGGACGCAAAGCCTTAACAGATTTTAAAACCCAATTGACAAAGCTTCCGAGGGTTAATTAGTTAGTTATGGTTACACAGGAGAGAACCAACAAAACTCTACTTACATGAATCTTAGGAAATTACCCAACCTAAGTAAATCCCTGCCCTCGACGGCTCGACCAGCCGTGCTTCCACTTATTAGCCTATAACTACGGTAAGTTTTAAGAGGTGACGTGGGGAATCTCTAGTGAATAAGTGTATAAACACGATTGGGAATTGGATCTGGTTTTTTTATACCATGTGAAACATATACATCAAATATAAAACAGATCAAGTACAAACCATCAAGCTGGAACAACATATTTGTTTTTAAAATATTACGAGCTCTTTCAACTTCGGCATCTGTTATGCTTGTACAAATTCTCATCCTGTAAGGTAGAAAGATATTAATAAGTACATTTTATTCAAATGATTAAATTGTACTATAAACTAAAATTCATATCAACTAAACAACCCAACATACCAATCCTTTTGGATAACGTAGATCAGATTATCTATAGTCATTTTATCACACACCATGTAGATACCCCTGAATGAAAAATAAACCTCTTAACACTATGTTCAGTTATCGATGTATTTCGAAAACTATCATTGTAACATACCAAAGTCCAGTGTCAGTGTAACAAGTATTAAATGACATAAAACTATGTGCCAAATTGTGTTGAGCAACATCCTAAAATATAAACATTTGTCTTGTAAACTTAGATTTGAACTAAGGGCGTAGGAAATTGCCCTTTTTCTTCAGATGAAAATGCAAATGAAAAAGATGTTTCCCGCACCTTTGATTTGAAACAATATTCATTTGCAATGTTATATAAAGATGTCATCTGTTATATATTGATGTACTTCTTACCTGGGCAAGTTTACTTGACACATTATGTGCTCCACTGAATGATCGATCCCAGTTGCCAACCAACTAAAAACAACAATACAATGATACACTGTTTACTATCAATACTTCACCACAATGTAACTTATGTTCCACCAGTGGTTCCACAGTATAACTTACCACATTAGCGACCATCAATGGAAAATAGTCAGGATGAGTCCATCCACAGCCTTCAACTGCCATGGCAATGTGAGCAAATGGCATATCATCATTACGTATACGGATCTAGACAAATAGACATTGAATTACATTACTCTTGTACTATTGTCGTTACCACAATTACATAATTTTATACAAAATTCTTTAGAAGTTTGACAGGAGAAATTTGTGTAAGAAATTCAACCAAAGTATAATTACAAAACATATATAAACCGAAGACAGTCATCTTGTAAAAAACTGAACGGATACGAGTAAAATGTATTATAAAATAACATGTTTACTACGCGCGCTGTGATTGGTCAATACCCGTGCAGGATGAGACAATCATGCACGGAAAATTTTAGGCGTTTCGCGGGGTTTTTAAAATGTCCGTTGTTTCTTTGTCGTTATTTTATGGTTTTCCGTGCAGGATTGTGTGATCCTAACACTTGGGATGTGAACAGGTGTGTTAGGATCACGCAATCCTGCACGGAAAACCATTCGGTAATCCTTTTATAAGAGAGAATTTTAGAATGGTTATATTTCGAATTTATTACAAAATCATCGTCAGACCAAAGGGGAATTAAACTATAAATTAAAGAGAAAGCCTCAATGTCTCAAAGGAACATCAACATCGTCAGTTGTA
This sequence comes from Trachythela sp. YZ-2020, assembly GCA_016169945.1. NCBI lineage: Eukaryota > Metazoa > Cnidaria > Anthozoa > Malacalcyonacea > Clavulariidae > Trachythela > Trachythela sp. YZ-2020. The sequence continues at coordinate 1,085,588 of JADLSH010000098.1, read as the reverse complement.
TTGCACAGAATTCTATTTAATTTGGATCAGAATTTTTATAGAATTTGAAATAATTTTGAAAGGGTGTCATTTTACTCTGAGCGCCAACATTCTATCTATCTCCCCACCTCACTGCCAGTAAATCTGCAAGGTTCTGGAACATCTGTTTCTTCATACGTTGATCTCAATCCACTGAACTGCTTCTCAGCTAACTTCACTAATGCATCATGATCAACTCCTACAAAAGTCAATATGTAAAACAATGTTGGTCCTGTAAATACAAGCTTGTGTTTGTATGGAGAGTAAAACAATGTTGGTACTGTAAATACAAGCTTGTGTTTGTGTGCAGAGTAAAACAATGTTCACAAAGGACAGGACGAATTTGGACAAATTTCTCCCTTTTTTTGTGGGGGGGCTGCCCCGCGCTTTCTTTCCCTTCGCGCCCCTGACCATACGTAAATACGTCTGGTTCCGTGCAACTTGTGTGAACTCAAAAAGCGAAATCCGCCAAATTTGAGAACTGTTCTGAATTCGTCCAGTCCTGTATGAACGTCATCTTCGACTGTTCAAATCATTATATCAGTAATAAAAAAAACCTAACAGGTATAAGTGGGACCGTTCATTTTTTATGGAGGTTGGTGGAATTCGAGGGAGGTCACCAAAAAATAACGACATTGCAAGGGGGGGGCTACCCAAAAAATTAAAGCACCAAAGGGGGGGGGGGAAACCTTAAGAAATTTAGCATTGTTATACCCTGTTCCCATACTGATCATAAGGGGGGTGTGTTACGAAAAATAAAAGACTACCCAAAGGGTGGGTCATACAAAAAAAATTACATAATGGTTAGGGGTCACAGGATTTCGGGTGACCGACTGCAAAATACCACCAGCCCCCCCATGCCCATAGAAAATGAACGGTCCGTAAGTCATTATATTCATTAGTCAATAAAATTATGTGTGACCTCCAGCAGCAGCTAGAACCATCCTGGGAGCACTGTAATGTTTATTGATATATGCCAACAAATCATCACGACTTATACTCCTGCAAGGGATTACACAAGAAACATTATTTGGGGATTTTGGTGACAGTGGTAGTATAGCTGTGCCTGTCTTGCAATATGGAGTTGTCTTATCATATTTCACTCCATGCACAAACACATTTGGTTTTCTCCAGCAATACTTGCTGAGGACCCGACTATACTCATCACACTCATGTGAAAAGAGTAAGTCAACGCTCTGCCGAAAGTCGTGGGTTTTCTCCGGGTACTCCGGTTTCCTCCCACAGGGAAAGTTGACTGGGTGGGTTAGGATATACAGATTAGAAAAGTAATATCACAATATCGTTGTAAAAATAGATAATGTAGGCTACGTACATAATATAGGTAAGCGAGATACTTGATGTAATCTGTCACTGAAAAGCCCCAATGGGGAGTGAGCTGAATAATGTAATGTAATGTAATGTAATGTAATGTAATGTAATGTAATGTAATGTAATGTAATGTAATGTAATGTAATGTAATGTAATGTAATGTAATGTAATGTAATGTAATGTAATGTAATGTAATGTAATGTAATGTAGAGACTTTGACCATTAGGTCTGTTTCATATACGTCGAACTATCATTGAACGAAATAATCTAATTTTAAACTTGCATCATATGAAATGAATTAAATTCATCCAAGACGTTTTGGTGGATTTTACTGTCATGGTCAGACAGATACGACATCAGTAGCACCTCTTCGTTTTACATGATGTTGTACCTCAAGTCCACTCAAATGAATATGTCAGAATTACGTTAATGTGTTTCTGATTCTGTGGTTCGTATTAATATGGAGAGCAGTTCAGAACTGATAGTAAAAGGTATTCAACATTAAGTGAAATGAAGTGAAAAATACTGGTAGTTATCATACTTGATATTTTCTGTTGGTCCCAAAATTGTTCTTCCTAATGCTGTTCCTTGATATGCTGTTGCATGAAGATGATCAAATATAACTTCTTCTAGTTGAGTATCTACTTCCTAAAAATTTTAAAGACTTGTTTGAGGCAGACTGAATTGTAAGTGCCTCAGGCATCTAAAACACTTGAGTTTCCACACAAAGTGTTTATTCCATGAAAACTAACCTGCATTTCACGTAAGATAACACCTCGCTCTCTCTCAATTTCCTGTTCACCAAGTTTAGAATTCTGAATGATGTCAGCAAGAATGTCAACAGCTAGAACAAAATGTTTCATTTAGTGCTCTAAAATATCACTTTTTATTTACTTTACTCTGTCATCCAACAAAACATTGGGCTTAATTGATATGACTGTACTTCAGTTAGTGCTGATGGGATCATGAATCTACTTCTATTAATCCCAACCCATTCTGCCAACATTTTCCATTAGAGAAACCAAAGTACTGATAGAAAACCCTGGCTTGTGAGATATCAGGTCATCAGGATGTTGACTGACTCTCCTCATATCAATGTTTTAGTCTAGAACAAGAATTTAACCCACAATATCTCGGGGGTTAAAGGTGCTTACTCTGACAACTGCAACACCCAACTGCCCACGTCTCTTCTTATCCGACTAACACACAATGCACCCTAATAGATCCATTTTCTTAATTTATGTCTAACAGCAGTCAATTTTACTTGTCAATGAGAGATTCACATGCATTAGCGAGTTGAGATCAATTAATAATGCAGCTTTAAAAATAGTACACTAGCTCTCTCTGTGCCAGGCTGGTACCAATAACCAACCTTGGTCCATATCATTACTAAAACATTTGGCATAGTAAACAGTTTGTTCTCGGGACGTGTAGGCATTCAAGTGAGCTCCTGCATTCTCAACCTCAAGCTCTAGCTGTAACTGCGTCCGTCGTTTTGTTCCTTTGAATGCCATGTGTTCAAGAAAATGAGCAACACCATTGTTTTCCTCTGTTTCAAATCTACTGCCTGCATCTATCCACAATCCAACCTGAAAATAGAACAATTTTGCACATGCTGAAGGGCTGTATTAGAGTGGACAGGGATTATTTTAAGGTGCAGTGATATATTAACCAATTTGTGCAGTGATAAATGAGATTTGTGGAGTTATTAACACAATTTTCTACAGCAGTAAATTTTGGTAATATTAAAAAAAATAATGGTAATTCGTGAAAGCATTGCATCCGAAGTAATGTTCATAATACCTAAGTTATGTCTTTTTCTCTTTCGCTATTTAAGACACGTCTATATAGGCAAAATAATCCTTCAAAATCTAATTCATGTTGACATGTTTGTCTGCAAGCTGGTGTGCATCAGGGTGTGCACTCTGGATAAATGCATGATATTAAAGACTTACTGTTGATGTTGGAATGCCAGAATTCTCAGTGGCCACTTTTAAACCATTTGGTAGAGTCGTGACTTTGGTTTCAGGGACATTATATAGTGACTAGATAAAGTATCCAAACACAAATAATAACAAATAGAATACATTTTCATATCAACAGCATGCTTGCGGATTTGTAGGATCAAATTAACAGAGAAATACAACAACAACTCCAATATTTGGAGCGAAGGCCCTTCATCTGGAACTAACTTCCAGACAAAGGGCCTTCACTTGAGACATCAAAGTGTTTATTATATTTATAAGTACATGTATATCATGTATCACTACCTGGAACCACACATTCAAGATTTTATCATATGTACAGCATGGCATTGTCAGAGGTGGCATAATCTCTTCAGGGAGGGGGAAATTGGCATGTTTCTAGCGCATAGTTTACCATTGTTGCATCCAAGGACGAACAGTCACAGATAAAAACAATCTCATGTTTGTCACGATCATTTGACAGATTTCAATCTGATTAGCCAATTGTGTATAACTAGCCTTATGCTGATTGGCTGACAGGCTGAGCTGAAACCTTGAAACAAACACGAGAATAGACCATGTTTTTATATGTGACTGTTCATCCTTAGGATGTATCAAACTATCAAAGTTTCAACTGTTTCGTCACAATATTGGTTGCTTGACAACCCGGCATGCGCAATAGATGAAAATTGATGATCCGAAAGCCAATTGATCAATCGAAACCAATCAATAGCAATTAACTATCAATTGGTATTTGCCAATCGATGACCAAAAGATAGTCACAAAATTCAGTCTGTTTGTCAATCAATATTGATCGATATATTGATCGATTGCCATCGATTTTTTAAAATTCTTGGTCCAGCTGATTTGCGCCTATCAACATCATTGGGCGAATTTTTTTGACTTTTGAATTTTTGGACATTTTGACTTAATTTATACTTAAAACGCTTTCATATTAAACCGAGCGTGCATATACATTCATTGGTCTACAGCTCAACTTTTGGGAAATATAATGAAATATTACTGGAAATATTTCCTTCTGGATATTGATCTGGTCTAACAATTGTATACATGGTGTATTAATGCGTGATGTGAAATACAAATACACAGATAAGTTTAATAACCTCTTGGTCGTACATGTAGCAGGTCGTCTGACTGCCAAAATGACGATGTTTCAGTATTCAGATGTGCTCTAACAGCATTTGTGCAAAGGTGTTAAACAGACAAACCGTTGCCCTGGCTTTGCTCACAATGTTAGATCTCTTCTAACTTATCACCCATAACTATATACACCCATAACATTTATTCCGGTGTCCCAGGAAATTTGCCCCCCCCAAGATTTGTCTGTTTACCACCTGTGCACAAACGCTGTTAGACCACATCTGAATACTGAAACACCGTGACTCATGGGGCTATTACATTTAATACCCACGCCCCCCCTGTCGAGGACCTCTGTTTCCAGAGGGGTTTTACATCTGTGTTTTTCCAGAAGGGTCCTCATCATTACCTTTCCAGAGGGGCTATAGAGTTAGAAAAAAATTCCAGTGGGGTGAAAAATTATTTCCAGACAGGTAAAAGAGTAATAAAGGGTATTTCCAGAGGGGTAAAAGTTTTTCACAGTGGTAAAAAGTGCATTTCCAGAGGGGGTGTGAGGTATTTCCAGAGGGGTTGTAAGGCATTTCCAGGGTGGTTGTTGGATAATATTTCCAAAGGGGTTATTTATTGTTTCCAAAGGAGATGTCTGCACCAATGGTCTGCACTGCCCTTGATCGGACAGGGTAGAGGACATTTTTTTTCCAAGGGGGGGGGTAAAGTCAAGAAAATTTATTTCCATAGGGGGCTAAACACTATTCCAGAGGGGGCAAAACATCTTTCCTAGGGGGTTTTGAGACAAAATTTCCAAGGGGGAAAAACCCTTTTTTCCAGTTTCCAGAGGGGTAAAAATAGTGAAATACGGAGGTCCTCGACAGGGGGGGTGCAGATATTAAATGTAAAAGCCCATGTGGCAATAGTAATACATGTGTATTTTGACTCCTTCGATCTTGAATTTAATGAGTGTGTTTTGGCGCAAAGTCTTATCACATTATTAATATAATACACTCAGTATCAATCTTAATACATTTTACCAAAAGACTATTGTACTGTATGTACTAAATATACATATATTAATATGTACCTCTTGATAGGCTGCTGAAGTACCAAAACAGCGCGCAAGTGTAGCCTGAAAAAAGTAAACAAAATCATAGTTTTGGACCGTTTTGAAAAACTTTAAACACAGCACAGACATCTCAGAATATCACAAATTTGTTTTCACGTACCTTTGAGCTTTTACGAAGCAAAGAAGCGGCAGAAATGCTTCGCAAAATAGGAATTTTCGACGCCATTTTTTTGGAAAAGCAACAAGGAAGACTGGGCACTAGTCGTCCCCAGGACCCGCCTCGGAGGCACCCGCTGACCAACGATTTTCAACAATTTGCTGACTCATAACTAATTTCTTCACATGTCCACATTTTCTTGTTAAAAAAACTCTCCAAATTTCCAAACGTTTTGCTCAACTTTTTGCAAAATATACAACCGATCATGTTTTTAACACGTTCAGAATATGACAGGTTAGTAAGGTGTACGTACTTGTGTGAAGTTTTACTGTCTAAACTTATTTTTTGCTGAGTTTTTGGCGTCTTTTTTTCACAGAGGAGTGAACACTTTCTCTCCTGAAGGCAGGCTGTTCCAAGTGGAGTACGCCATAGAGGCTATAAAGGTGAGATTTCAAAAAATCACGAAGGAAAGCATGTTAGGACTACAAATATAGCAAAAATATGTCCTGTTTTAGCGCATAATATAATTCAATTGCATTCAATTATTCAAATCAATTTGCAGTGTCACCAAATGGGCTTTTGTAGTAAGTACGTCAATGTATGGCATGTGGGAGGCTAAAAACCTGTTTATAGATATGTAGTACCTAACTTACAGTTCAAGATGAGCCGATTAATCAGCCTATAATCAGCTACTCATTAATAATCGGCAGACAGTGATTATGGGTTAATAATCAGCCGATCGCTAAGAGCAGCCGATTGTAGGCCAATTAATTGGCTCATCACTTTTTACACCAGTAATGAATCATCAGTTTCTTTAGCCTCCCACAAGCCTCACATCAATATACTTATTACAAAAGCTAATTTGTCAGACTTTGTACCTGCAAACAAGTCTGTCTGCAAATCAGGGAACAAACTCTTAGAACTGGCATTCAGTTCCTACAATTTGTATGTTGGTGCTTCAAATCCTGTCCAAGGACTCCAAGCCCTTGTTCTTTTCTTGAAAGTTAAAACTAATAAAAAACATTAATTTATTGTTTAGATATTTTTGGTCTGGGATTGATTTATTTTATGACAATCTATTAACTTTGATCCATAGTAAAAGTCTTTTGTCGATCATAGAGTTGGTACTAAGCAGCTGAGCAAGTTGAATTATAATTACTAACTTTACTTGATATAACCAATAGAATCACCACTGTTCTAGGTCACAATTAAATCATAGCATCAATTTATAATCTATAGCTTGGATCGACTGCCATTGGTATCCAAACATCAGAAGGTGTTGTTTTGGCTGTGGAAAAGAGAATTACATCACCATTAATGGAAGCATCAAGTATAGAGAAAATTATTGAAATAGATAGTCATATAGGTTAGTCTGATTTATATAATTTTTATTTCTTGTATCGTAGATAGATAGATGGATAGAAAAACTTTATTTAAACACACTGACCCTGTCAACCGAAGCTGATTGCCACGAGAAGCGTGTACAAAAAGAAATATACAGATATAGAATTTAAAAGCTATTTACAAAAATATATAAGATATATAGTATTAAATAAACTAACTTAATTAACTAGTATAGTAATCTATTTACAGGCACATCTATAATTGCATTAGTTAATGTGAGTAGCGATTTTCTTTTGAAAGGAAGATCTTTTGGAACAGAATTCCAAAAGTATGCTCCATCATACATAAACCTTTTTTCATGTTATTAGTACGGTTGCAGTAAGCAAAGACTACTTGAGATATTCCGAAGTCTGTAGTTAGTCATCTCTCCTATATGTGTGAAAAGATTAGTGAGTGACTTGTAAATGATATTTAATAATTGTAAATTATTTTTGCTTTAGCTTTCTTCCTTTCTGTTTTAAGTGGCTTCCAGCCCAATGCTTCCAAAGCAACAGAGTGATCTGTGTCATTGCTCATATTCATGATAATTCGAGCAGCTCTATTTTGGAGTCTTTTTTATTGAAGTTACTATAGTAACTTCCAGACAAAGGGCATTCACTCGAAACATCGAAGTTCTTATTGTATTTTTCAGGTAGTTTTACACAACAGTCAACCGCCGTATATTTGCTACACTCTACCCACACTGGCACCGCACGTTCGAGATAGTAACTATATGATCTATGAGGCTGGAGGTTGTCATATTTACTAGAGTAGCTTCATCAATCAATGGTGATAATTGATACTGACAACTCATACAACAACTTTATTTTCTTTGTGGGAACATTGGAATCTATCTGTTTTAATTAAGCATATCACAGTTTAGATCACCCAGAATATAAATTTATTTATTTTCATCATCAATAACTTTGATTAATTTTTCAAGATGATCAAAGAATTCATATAGTGACCATCATCACTCCACAAACCACCACCATCTTTGTCTTCTTTTGCCTACCAACCACCAATTTAAAATGGGACAAAAATTCCTATCTTTCAATTTACCAGGTTGTGCTGTCAGTGGTCTTATAGCAGATTCCAGAACTATGGTTGATAAAGCAAGAGTAGAAGCACAGGTATTATAAATGTTAGCACTGATCCTCATTATACCACTCCAGAGCTACTTAAAATCCCAGAGGGTACTAGAGTCCCCTCGCTTACAGTGGAAATAGTACTCAGTCATCTTCAAAAACAAAAATGTACATCATCAGGCCCAGATGACCTTCCACACTGGTTCTGGAGGGAGTTTGCATTTGAATTGGCTCCAACCATTACGCAAATATTCAATACATCACTGAGAGTTGCTGAAGTCCCTGCGATGTGGAAACAAGCCAATCTTGTGCCCATACCCAAAGAATCCACATTCAGTTCTTGTGATCAGTTAAGACCTATATCGTTGACTGACATTATCATGAGACTATTCGAAAAGTGTATATACAAAACTGAAATTGCGCACATTGTTCAAGACTCTATTGACTCAGATCAATTTGCTTATAGGGGGGGTCATAATTCGATAATGGCCTTGATTAAATGCCAACATTCGTGGCTAAAATGGTTGGAAAAAGACGCTAAATACGTGAGAGTTTTCTCATTTGATTTCAGTAAAGCTTTTGACAGCGTTCCGCACGATATTTTATGTAAAAAATTGAAAAATATTCCTCTTAACCAATATGTCATCAACTGGATTATCAGTTTTCTGAAGGATCGTCATCAGAGGGTAAAGGTAGACGGATCTATTACGGACTATGTGAAAATCAATAGGGGGGTTCCCCAAGGGACTGTTTTAGGTCCAGTATTATTTTCCATTATGGTAAATGACATCAAAACAATCCATACTCAAAATGAGCTGGTGAAATTTACTGATGACCTGACATTGGAGGTTCCTGGGAAGGATTACGAAGATACGTCTACAACCGAAGTTGCCAACATCAGAGAATGGTCTGAGAGAAATAGGATGCAATTAAATATGTCTAAAACATATGAAATGGTCATACGTGGAAAAATTTCAACGCCTTTACCAGCTGTCGTTCCAGATATTAAACGCAAAACATGGTTGAAAATTCTAGGAATAACTCTAGAGGACCTGCCTAATAAATGGGATTTACAATTTGACGAAATGATTAGAAAAGCCAGTGGAAGAATGTATATAATGCGAGTTTGTAAGCATTATGGTTTGCCCATTAAACAGCGGGACCTCTTATTCAACAGCCTGATAATGCCTTTACTTACCTACGGATCAGAGCTTTGGGGAGGTGCCCATTATGGCAAGTATATAAACCAGATCGATAAATTTATCAGACGTGCCTATCGAAACGGATACATATCAGAAAAGCTGAATTTTATGGAAATTATTTCTAAAAGGGACATAAAGTTATGGAACAAAATAACAAAAAATAAGGACAATGCTTTACAAGAGTTGTTGCCAAATAAGTTAAATAGACCGTTGAGACAGAGAGGACACGAGTTCGAGTTGCCTATAGTAAGAACTGAGCATTTTAAATGCTCTTTCTTAAATAGATGTCTTTTCAAGTTTATTTGACATTCTTTCGTAATCTTTAATATCTAATTACATTTTATAATAGTCTTCCATATTTTAGCTAATGAGTAGCTTTCAATTTGTAAATAGCGGATAATTTTCTTACATAGCATATATATAATTCAAACCTGTAAACTCAGACGTGTGCTTTGAGTAGTGACAATAAAGACTTCTACCTATCTATATATCTATCTATTATTGGCCAAAGAAGTTTTTCTAAGAATCGATATAGGTTACTCCTACCTTAGATAACAAAAAGATAATAGACTCCTTTTATTCTGCAAACTATAGTAACTTGTAAAATCCTTCAATATGAGATTATTTGTATTTCATTCAGAATCACTGGTTTACATACAACGAGCCAATGTCTGTGGAAAGTGTCACTCAAGCTGTGTCAAATTTAGCCTTAGAATTTGGTGATGATAATGCCAGATCTGGAGCAATGGTTTGTACTATACAACCTTGTTTCTTACAAACAAACGGACATACAGATAACTTCAATGCATGATAGTCCCCAGCCTTGTTGTGTTTTGATTCAAATACTACCCTAGACGAATTTTTTTTGTGTAGAGTCGACCATTTGGTGTAGCATTACTGTTTGGTGGTTTTGATGACAATGGACCTCAATTGTAAGTCCGGATTTGTAGAAATTCATGTGCTGTATACAGAAAAAAGTTATTGGGTCTTGGTTGGTTAATATGATTATTTCGTTATCTTACAGAAAGCTCTTTTCAACCATATTTAATCTGTTTTATCTAGATATCATCTTGACCCATCAGGAACATTTATTCAATATGAAGCCAAGGCAATTGGTAAAATACTGTATATATAAGTTTTGTTCTGTTCATTGAATTTATATTTCTGGGTTAATCATCTTTCACCTTGTTTCGCTTTAGGTTCAGCTTCGGAGGGAGCTCAACAGTCTTTACAAGAAGCTTATCATAAAGTATGGGTTTTGTTAATATTCCTCAGTATCAGGATAGGTTTAAAGAAAAATGCATAGATTGTATTAATAGAAGGTGTTTTGTAGATGGAATACTGGAACGAAAATTTATATACATTTATTATATATATATATTTATTTTAACAATAATAGTAACTTTAAAGTGCATTTATTTTATATATATATAAATTGTATTAACCTTTCGAAAAGATTGAAAGTTCAATATTCTGAATCAGGATAGTAAAGGTTATGTCATTAGTAATGGGTTTTCCAATAAATTATATAGTCGATGACTTTACAAGAAGCGTGTAAACAAGCACTAACAATTCTCAAGCAAGTTATGGAGGAAAAACTGAGTGCGACAAACGTTGAGGTATGCGCACGAGTCCTTCCCGAAAGCTACAAAGCCTCTAGAAATTGTGGTTTAGGTAAAACTGGTAGAGAGATTCTGTCACATATCGACACATTCTTTTGGTGGTAACGTATCCCAAAAGCCTTTCAGCACCTCCCTACCCAACTGAGGAAAGGTTAAGATTAACCAGGGCATACTCAAATAGTATGGGCATACTCACACAGCTCGTACAGTATATCACATTATGCCTGAAGCTTTATAGCTGCTTTAAATCAATAAGTATTACTTTTGAACAATAAGCCAATTAGAAATGGGGTTGGACAGTCAAATTTTTTCGTGTGATCTGCTCGAAGGGCAGTTACGTTTTTCGGACCTGAACTGAATTTTAAACTTAACCCGTTACCATAAAGAATTTAGCATTCAACATTTTTTGTCGACATATTAATGGTAAAAACAAAGCCTTTTCACTAAAATATATTTTAATATCTTTGTTGTAGTTGTGTGCAATCACCCGTGAAAATAAATTCAAGATGTTCGACAAGAAGGATATAGAAGATATAGTTAAAGATATCAAATAGACTTGATTAATATTTCCATAAACTTTTCAAGAACTAGAGTGATATAGTTCTGATACCAGTTTACATACTTTGAAAGATACATGGGTTTCACTGAAGCCCCGGTCAAATGAGGATGAAAGTTGATGAGAGTTAATGAGAGTTGCAACTCTCGCTCGCGTTTGACCACCAACTCTCGTCGACTCTCATGCACTCTTATCAACTTTGAGCTGGTTCAAATTTTAGTGAGAGTTTTTGCTCGTTTGACCGGTACGCGCGCGGTAATATCCACTTAGCTCTCGTGCAACTGTTGTTCTCGTTTGACCGGGGCATGGTTAAGCGCTATCGTGCAGCAGATTATGGTTAACTAGAAGTTACCAGAGTGACAAAATGTTCATTCTTTTCATATAGTAATGTATTTCGTGCAATGCTGACACTCTAAAAAAGGTGTGTTAAAGTTACACATCTTTTTTTGTCCACAATTTAACACACCTTTAGGTGTGTTTTGTAACATACCTATAGGTGTGTTAAACACACCTTAGAGAATGAACATTCTGAAGTTGATCAGCATCAGCTCCACCGTAACTGAAACCACTTATACCCAAATACCTCACAAATTGTTATTGGACGTCACGACTTCGAGTCCACTGCGTGATTCATCATTTTACCACAGATTCAACCATACTAAGATTAATAATGGAACGACCGACGTCCAATAACCCCTTCCATTACTGCCGTTTTTGGCTCGACTTGCAGCACCTGAGATATTACATGAGATTTCTAGACTGTGAAGAAACTGGATTCGAATTCAATAAAACTTAAATGTACAATAAAAGTTGTGTTATTTTTAGTATTTTGAGAAAATGATAAACGTTTCGTGTGACAGTGCCACACGAATTCATATTCTAGGGTTTCCTGCAATCTGATTGGCTACGCGAGCGGTCCGTATGAGGCCGTACGGACCGCGCGAGATTTAAATCCAATGTTTTTGTTTTTAAAATTATATTTCAAAAAATAAAAATATTTACCGGCTTGGTCGGACCGACCTATACGGACCGTATAGGGAAATAGGATCCTACCATGAGGGCCCTGGGGAAGAATTATATAGTAGCACATTCGTATTTATGCACGTAACACTTGGGTGGTGCTAGGCTTGTGCGACACTTTGACTGCTAATCCAGGCGCATGTGCACAGGCACAGCGTGTGGCATCGTCTAAAAATCTCTTTACCTGAGTTCTGACACCACAATCATTCCAACTTCTCCAAACAAATGCAATATATTTATGAAATCAGTTCACTAGTTTGGTGGACAATGTTTATCGTTTAATTAAAAGGTAAATCTTATAAGTCCAAATATCCAATACTCTTAACATGCCTTAACTGTTCATATAGCGCGGAGATAGTTCATATTTTGTTCATATAGCGAGAAAGCGCTAAAAATATGTCGTTTGTTTACTCTTCGTTTGTTTCACTTTGTGGTCTGTTAATTTGTTTGCTTGTTTGTCTGTCTGTCAGACTATTACTGCGTCTAAATTCTGTTACGTCTGTGTAAGTTTATGTCATGTCGTCTGCATGTTGTGGAACCCCGTTATTAAAGACACGACGGAAGTATCGGAAAAGGATGGAAAAACTACTGGAGAATGGCAAATTATCTTGAAGGTAATCTCAGTAAGTACCAAGTCATGCTAATGACCAAAGGCAACCAAATGATCACAGAGATAGATATCGAGAACCACAAGATAAGCCAAACGGAACAGATCAAGCTACTTGGAGTAACAATGGACAATGGGCTTAACTTTTCAGAACATGTATCAACAATCTCTAAGACTACCAACAGAAGGATTGGAGTCCTGATGAGATTAAGAAAGCTTATACCGATCACAGCAAAACTGCAAATTTATAAATCAGCAGTACTGCCCTATTTTAACTATTGCAGCCTCATCTGGCACTTCACAGTGACAGGAAAAAATTAGAACGTATAAATGAAAGAGGACTAAGAGCAGTTTACTGTGACTGGAATTCATCATATGCAGAGCTTCTAACGAGAGCTAAACTCACAACATTGAACAACATGCGGCTACAAAATATGGCCATCTTTATGTACAAGATAAAACACAAACTTCGACCAAAAAATATCATTAACCTATTTGATACATCACCGTCTACCTACAATCCCCGAAATTCTGACTTTCGTTGCCCTAGTTTCATCGGAATCAAATACGGCAGACATTCCCTAAGATATTTTGGCCCATATTTATGGGCAAAACTTACGCCGGATAAACTTTAACAACTCTTCAGAGTTTTGAGAACAACATTAGGAAACTAGATCTGGTCAAACTTGTTGATAGCAATTCATGTAAGAATTGTGTAATATGTAATAGTGAAATGTAGGTATTAGCCTTAATTTTTTTAGATTTAAAGTATTTTAACATTTTGTAAGATAGTGTAATTTTGTGTCCCCGATTAATGGAGCACATGTACTCTGCTATAAGTTTTGACACAGAAATAAAGTTATCATATCATCATCATCATCATCATCATCATCATCATCATCATTGGAGATTTTACACTCTGTGTGGTCATTCCAGCCATTGTGTGTAATTCATGTTTAGTTTATATTTACTCTAAATAATGGCAAACTTATAAAATAAAAATAAAATTGTATTTTTCTCTGATTCTTACAACTTCTGATACATGCATGTCGGTAATTACGCAGCATGGCAAGAACCTCTTGAGCTGTCTAAGAACATTTAAAATTTTGACAGGACGCGATCTTACTGTCAGTGCTGACGTCTGCAGTGCAGCGTCCGTCCGTTTTTGACGAACTTACGTCATTTTCATCGAATGACTCTTTGCGGTACGCGTTGCTTAAAGTATAAAGGACTATTTGACAGTTTCTATAGATAGCAGTGATGTGACATAGGCATTCGATGGTATAATATATTCATTGATCGCCCTGATAATATAATATTCAAAAAAAATTCGCGATACATAAATATAGTCATTTGCAACTGCCCCTGGTTTAGATCTAAAATATGTATCTATTTTCGCTCGAAATTTCCATCTACAAACACCCTTCAACGTTCAGTTCTATCGAGTGAATATCCAAAGCAATACCAACGTGTACAAAAATTATTTTTCCGAGAACAGTCATCATATGGAATCATATCCCATTTAATCCCTCCTCTAAATCAAGTATCCCAAGTTTCAAGACAATCGCTATGTCTTCAATCAAGTCTTTCACAGTTTAACTTACCGATGTTTTGTGTTTGTATTTTGTTATTCTTGCTGTTGTTGTTGTGGCATATTGTTGTTGTTGTGTTGTGTTTTGTTTTGTTTTGTTTTGTGTTTTTTCTGGGGTTTTTTGTTTTTCTTTCTTTGTTCAATTAGATAATATTTACGTTATTTTTATATAGCAGTAAATCTATTCTACATTTTAATATATACATAATTATATATGTTAATTAGTTAAATCCTCCTAGTATAGTTTAATAATACTGTTTTAGGAGTAATTCATTAAAGCATTAAAGCAGTGAGATGCCCAAAATGATACGACAGTAACTACACGCATGTTACGCTACACAATTTGCACCAAGAAAGGCATTGCAAGAAAGGCAGTCCCAATTCCTCTTCACTGAATTTGGCAGACTCATACCCAGTCATTAAAGACATATACTGGCAGGAGAACCGGAAACAAGTAACGTAGTCGTTTCCAATGTAAATTAGCTTGTAAACAACAAAAAGATAACACAATGAAAAGTGCTTTTCTGATTAACTTTTGATTATTATAGCGCAATGATTGCTATGGCTGCGAAGACGCAGCTACATTTGCTTACGCGAACGATGTAAGACGATGTAAGGATTTCTTTCGATCGGCGACACTGGAGAATAAGCCCGGAAGAAAGAAAGCCCGACTGGAGTATGAAAAAATTGAAGAAATTGAAGGAGAAATGACGACAAACGTAGCACTGCGGAGTTCAGGCTCTTCATTAAGGATGTAGCCTTTGCTCGCTGATGTTGCTAGCTCCGGAGAAGGTTGTCTTGGTTGTCCGTATCGTTGCTACGGCACGGAGGCTTTATGCATTACGTTTTAGCGTTTTTCGCTACCTTTGGCCGTCGCGATTACGAGCAATGATATACTGACTCTATTGTTTGAATAGCTTTGCCTCATCACGTAGAAGTTACCGACTATATTTTTACAAACCATGGACACCTTTTAATAGATCTTCGATTCACCCTCATTCACAGCGATGATCGGGAAGAGAAAAAACGCCGGGGCCAGTGATGGTACAGTGCACTTCAAAACTGTTCCAGGCCACCGATGGTACAGTGAGGCCGATTTGCCGTCCAGGGGTGCATGCAATAAAATTTTAGGCGGGCCGCCAACGGTGCATGCACAAAAAGTTGAGCTGTGAACGGATAAATGATTTAGTTATGCTAATCCCATTGGAATATAAGGTTTATTTATTATTATCATCTTATAATTTATATATTAGTTTTAAAAAAAGTTTATCATATATAAATTTAATATTAAATTTTAAAAATAAAAGCAATTTAACTACTTTTTTTGAGAAGGAGTGGAAAGAGGCATGATGCAGGGAGATCTGAGGAGATGCCTTAGGATAAGATGCAGATAGCAACATTGCAAATGCCCACAAATAGTGATCTATACTTTCCATACACAAAGCAAACATCTATTAAGGAGGCATCTACAGGCACCATACCAAAATCAACAAGAACGAGTGAATGGAGTGGGTGAGTGTCAGTGAGTGCTGTTCTTCAAGCTGTTGGGGGCTTTGCAATCATCATTACTCCTCACAAATTTCGACCAGGAGAACACCGGTCAGTTTATTGTTGGCAAAGTTGGCAAAATCTTTACCATGCAAAATCCATTTAATTTGGAATATTATGGTTATTTTCAATGAATATTAGTTATTTGCAGATAACACCCTAGATTATTAGATGATAAGTTTTTACCTTTAACAACAAAGTAAAAATGCTTTCATATAAGATGGGGGGTTAGACAGACACAAATAATTATTTATAGGTATGTGGGGGCACATTTCACATTAAACAAAATGAGAGCCACAAGGAAGCATGCCTTTAATAAGTAATGCTGATAGCACATGCCATTAAAAGCCTTAAATCATGCCCAGTACAGTGAAATTCCCATAAAGTAAAGGGTTATTAAGGGTTTAATGAAATACTATGATGTATGTATTGATGAAACCATAGAACAAGTAAGTACCAACCGAGCCAAATGTGCTGTTCATACTTAATGAGAAAACCAAGTTTAGTGCGTGAAGAGACAGACATGAAGGAGTAAAACCTCTGAAAGTAATATCAATGAAGCCAGAGTGACTTCTCCTCCTATGGTGCAAATTCCCTTGCCCATCCTGATGACTTTCCCGCTCATAAATTTTGCCATGTTCACAGACTTTAAAAATTATCATTTCTAAATTTTATGAAAAATGAAATTGATTTGCATTACTGCCTATGTGTTATAACAGGGCTGGCTACATTACATGGTAAGATGCATTACACAGACTCTAACTAAATCATACTCACTATGAAATTAAGAAATTAAATTTTAATTGTCATACTAATTGCAATTTTAATAAATTTTAAAATAATGTAAAATTAAATTAATAATAAACAAAGTAATGTGCCATAATAAAATATGCAAATTAAATAATCTAATAATAATAAAAAAAAATGTATATAATAAATTATAAATATCATTTATTTATGAAATATAAATAATAATTATCCATTTTAAATGAAGAGAATATTGAATATTTTAACATTGAAAATAATAAAAACATGATAATTTTATAATAAGATTGTAATAAAAAAATTTTTATATTTGCACAAATTATTTTTTCAAATTTGAAAAATTGAAAAATCTAATGTTTAATGTTGAACATATAATCTTGACACATTGACCATGTAAAAATGTAACAGTTTGTTGTTGTTGCTGATGCTGTGCAAGTTCAGAACACTGACTTTGCAACCTGCTGGTTCAACACTTCGATTCTTCCATCGGATTCAATTTCTCGCTTCCCGCAATCGAGCTGATTCCTCGTGGCTCTTGACCTTCATGAGATTGCCATTGCTCCTTCACGTCATGACGTCCTCCCTTCTTCGTTTCTTCTGTCGCTGTGACCAAATCCAAACACCTTTCATCCAAATCTGCTGTCCATCCAAGACTGCCATCAGCATGTGCACTCGTCCTCATTTCCATTTCGCCTGTTGCCTTCCCCATTCTTTCTGCTCTCTACCGATATTTCTTCTTTCTCCTTTCTCACCTTCATAGCTCTCCTCAAATTGATTCATCCTCTCATTGATATCTTCTGACATTGTCATATTCAAACTATCTGACATCCAAATTTTCTACCTCGTTTGCTTCTTTCTTTTCTTTCCTTATCAAATTCTTTGTATTTTTCAAAAATCGTTCCTCTCGTGCGATCGCTGATTGCTGGCTCAATATCAATTGTGTTGGCAACGGTTTCAATGCATGAAGGCAGCACTTCTCTCTTTTCTTTGAACCACAACAATTCAACAGGGTTCAACTCTCGAAATTCGAAAGAAGGAAACAAAGATTTCAAACAAAATTTTTTCTATTTCTCGCTTGTCTTTTCCTTATATACTTGCCATCTACAATAAAGCGAATATACAAAACCAAAGCATACTCAGGCACATAACCATTTCCAGTTCGTAATAAGCACATAAAAATTTAAAAATAAAATTTAAAAATAAAAATAAAATAATTTTATATATAAAAAAATTATTAATTTGTCTCAAAGGGCAGGTGTTTTTCTGTCAAAATGTTTGTATTTGATAAAAATAACGCACAGTAATACGAGTATACTGTAACAGTAAATATAAAAAATTATAAAGTGTGTATTTTTTGTTTTATATTTTATTTTTTTAATTTTATTTAATTATTTTTTTTTTTTAATTATATTATAATATATTTTATGGTGCGGTTTTGCGACATGCGTGTAAATTTAATATTTTTAATTTAAAAAAAAAAAAAAAAAAAAAAAATAATAACTCGTTGTGAGGTGTGAGATGATTTACTAAAACTTCGTACTAAACTGGGCGACGGCGACGACTTTTTGTTGCGACTGCGAGATGGCGTATGCAATATGACGCGTTTTGGCGCGAAAATGACTAAACTCGTACTCGTAGTCGTACTCGTAGTCATTGCTAAAGCTCCCTATTATCGCCACTACACGGTAGATTAAATGTAGGTGTGCGCAAGGAACGATGGAACGGATGGGGAAAATCTTTAGTGCGCCTCATAAGCCTACAGTATAGTTTACAATGTCGAATACAATTTCTGCAGTGATACAGTGGCGTCATAAATCAAACGTTGGTCAGAAACCTTTTGAAGTAAACTTATTGTGCCTTGATTAAATTATTTGGAAGGGTTAGGCTTACATTACAAACTTTGATCAAGGTCTACTTTCTTCCGACACCGAATTCTTTATTAAGGTTTATAGTAACTGTATCCTAACTGTAATTCTAATCCAAAACTCAGCCTAATGCTAAACCCTGGTCAAACATTGCTGAGAGTTTCATCAACTCTCATGCCCCGGTCAAACGAGAACAACTTTATTGAACAAGAGTTGCATGAGAATTGACTGGAGTAATCCACGCGTGCCGGTCAAATGAGTAAAAAC
This sequence comes from Trachythela sp. YZ-2020, assembly GCA_016169945.1. Taxonomy (NCBI): domain Eukaryota; kingdom Metazoa; phylum Cnidaria; class Anthozoa; order Malacalcyonacea; family Clavulariidae; genus Trachythela; species Trachythela sp. YZ-2020. The sequence goes on along the minus strand of JADLSH010000098.1, from coordinate 1,066,448 downwards.
TTTCATCAACTCTCCTCAAAATTTGAACCAGCTCAAAGTTGACGAGAGTCGATGAGGGTTGAGCGAGAGTTGCAACTCTCATCGACTCTCATCTTTGTTTGACCCGGGCTTTAGAATGAAAAAAGTTCTAAATGTTGTACCATATTTATAGTGACGTCTTGACTTTGGGACAACGTATCTATTAAATACCAGAGGTCCCAATATAGACCCCTGATGGATGCCCAATTTTACTTTTAGAGTTTAATCTACCAACGGACGACTCTCGCTCAATTACTTTTACTCGTCTAGAGAATTGCCAAAAGGCTGCGGGTATTGGGTACCATCTGTGACTCCGTGACTGGAAGGTTTACTAACACAGTAACACTGAAGAAGGTTGAAAGTGAAACACTGAAAAATTAAAACATTGCCAGGCAAAAGCCTGCCAGGGTGTTGACTTTGTGGGGGGTGAGGCAAACCAAACATAGTTCCCGAAAACGACCGGCAATGGCGTGAGAATTTTACGGGGTCCGGGGGCGTACTGCCCCGGAAAAAATTTGAATTTCTAGAGTCTCTAGAATAGCATTTCTCGCAATTCTGAGACGAGTTCTGAAGAAAAACCAAAACCTGCATGTCGGAAAATTTCCAGTTTTATTTTGAGGAAGGTTGAGAAACCCAAAATCCTACCCGTTTGAAACGTTTTGAATCTCTGTTCACCTAAGTCGATGAGAGGATAATCGCCTACAAAAGCATTATGATAGCTATTATGGACGGAAGTAATCTTTAATTAACAGTGAAACTATTTCAAAACCTCATTTCAGCTCCCGATGGTGCAATTAGGGAACAGTAAAACCCACGCAACAGTCCCAAACAATAACTCACACGCTGTGAAAATACTGTGCAATGACGCTACTTTTATCTTCCCTGCAAATATGCTCCAACTTCCTAAAACATACCAGAAATTAGATTTGCGCAATTAGCCAAGAGGAACTTCGCGCAAAATAGAAAGTATATACACGCTGGGAAGAGGGGGAGCGGTTTCCCCCAACTACGATTTTCACATGAGAAATAAAATTGCTGTTCAAAAGCTTGGGAGAATTGAATTTTATAATATGCTTATATTACAGTAAACTTGCTATTTGGTTTAATTTGATAATATGCTTATATCATAGTAAACTTCAGATGTCTGCTTGCTTGATAGATCAGTCATTTCTCAAATCATGCAAGTTTCAACAGTCTAAATCAAGGAAATCACCCTTATAGAATCTGGCTTATTCACTCACACAAATTACCATATATATTTATCAATGATAGGATTGATAGCTACTATTGTATGGAAAGTAGCGAACGTGATCTCAAACTGATTAACCCTAGGTGCATGGCGTTAGCTGGGGACAAATAAGAACCGCAAAAATAAACATTTTCAAACATTTAAACGAGTTTCGAACTTTTTATATGGTTTAGGAAAACAAAGCCAAAATAATTTTCTGTTGACTTGCTTTCGGTTCGGCCCAAATTATGCTTGGGGTTTTTTCTTCAAACATATTGAATACCTGCACGCTTAATTGGGCGCAATACAGCATATGACTGAACCCTAATACCAATACGGTTGCACTCCCGAAATATCGCGAGTATCGGCTGTTATGGCGCTGCTGATCCTTACCGAAAACTGACGTGGGCATATTTGGCAAGATCACGTTTGAAATTTACGGTGGCGAGTCTCTACCACAATTAAAGGACGCGTATGTCAAACGTTGGTGTATCTCATGCATGCAAGACATCTCTATACCTACGCTCGTTGCATGGGATAAAACCAGTCGTAAGAAATATACTAGATTATTTGATATTAAATCATTATTGTTATTTAGTCTTGCATATGTGCTTTCTTCATGAACTGTTTGTCAAGTTCTTTCACTTACTCTATGGACAATGGGTGCTATGTAATTTAAATATAAATAAAAATAAAATACCCTATTCTATATTGTAGTTTTATTCAAATTTCCACCAAATAGGCGAGGTAACCGGATAAAACGTTTCCGTTAGATGAATATATATATATATATTTACCGAAAACTGACGAAATATATATATATATATATATATATTAAACAGCAATGAAAAACACTGAAAATGTTTATTTTTAAGCAAAAAATGTTAAGAAATCCCTCACATATTGAACTTTTTGGGACTGTACCCACGAATTAGTTAAGTAACTGTTGTTTAGCGGATGGAAAATCATGGAATAACGCTAAACTATGTCGTCATACCGGAAACCACAGTGTCGGATGCTTGTTTAAAAGAAGCTACGAACCATTCTGTTGTCAGTTATTGTTTAAAATACAGCTGCGGAGTTACTGCTCGTGGTTTAGCTCTTTTGGTGAAAATTAATGACAATGTCGATAAAGACTTTAGCAAGAGCGCTCAGTTTCAAGCGCGAGAGAAGAAATACTAGTAAGTATATTGAACCTAATTATGAGACTATACTTAATACCGGCAAAGCTGGTTTAATTCACCAAGCCAATATAGCGTTTGGCCGTTTGCGCTAACATAAAGCAAAGCCTTTTGTCAGCCGGTATCTACTATCGGTAGTATGTTTGGCATAATTTTAGATGGGTTTCACTAAGTGGGGTAGTGCAGGACATGGTGATATTGACCTTATATTTGGTGGCAAATATACATGTATAATGTCAATTCTTTTGAAGTTGACAAAATGTCAATTCATTTTAAGTTGACCACCATGAATATAGCAACGCTGGCTGAAAATCACCTATAAAGGCTAAACAATAATAGGTTATATCTATATCGTAAGCGACTAGGTCGCATTTCTTTCGGTTAGTGAATAAAATTCACCATAATTATATACATGTGTCCCTGGAATTAAACAACGTTCATATATGGTCATAATAATAGCTAATATAATTGTACACATTCATGTAGGCTACTATATACTAAACAAGAAAGTACCAACAATTAATAATAGGAATACATGTTATGTAGGCAGACGGAATGTTTTTTCAAGCGCGTGGTTATTTGTTTGCTCAAGTGTGCGGTCGAGACATCACGTTCTTCCGAGAACAACGATTTTCGTTGACTAAATATTATCTTTCTGGGAGTCTAATTAACCTTTATTCATGTGACGTGCATGCCAGTAAATCTTGAAATGATACGTATCAACGTATGTAGATTATAACTATAGGATCAAAACTTTTATTTCTGTTCCAATTCAGTTGCTCTGTCATCGTTTTTTGCTCCAAAAGAATTGTTTTGTCACCGCTTTGGAGTTGAATTTACTTCAAATTTACAGTGTACTTTTGGGATACCATCCAAAAGCTCCTCATTTTAACACTATTTACCAGCTTAGCCTGATAGAATACTCACTTCATTTAACCCATAAATCCGCCATGCACCCTAATACTGCCTATATTGCCACATTACTTTATATAACGCCAAAAAATGTTTACTCGTCAAGGGGAAAAGTTGAGGTCTATAATGGTCAAACATGTTTGATAGTTTAAAAGCATTTTTGTTGATTAAAAACCCATGCATGGAAGGCCAAATTCATCAGTAAAAGTTTTGAATGCGTGCGGTAATAAATTTGAATGCGTGCGTCCTCTTGACAAACTATAAGTATAAGTACCGTTGTCATTGACTGACTTGTCCTGTTTACGTAATGGTTTTAAAATATAAAGTATAGTTTACTCGGGTGAAAAAGATCATGTGGCAAAAAAAGAGATGCAGTAAACGATATGCGAGATAAGCGAGATGAGAGAGAAAAATTTCTTTCTGCTATATGTCTTGGCAAAGCCCAGACAAAGTAAAACTTATAACAGTATTCAATTAAAAGATGACACATTACATTTCACTGCCAATTACATAGATAGTTCTAGTTCTAGTTCTAGTTCTAGTTCTAGTTCTAGTTCTAGTTCTAGTTCTAGTTCTAGTTCTAGTTCTAGTTCTAGTTCTAGTTCTATAGTTCTAGTTCTAGTTCTAGTTCTAGTTCTAGTTCTAGTTCTAGTTCTAGTTCTAGTTCTAGTTCTAGTTCTAGTTCTAGTTCTAGTTCTAGTTCTAGTTCTAGTTCTAGTTCTAGTTCTAGTCTCAATATATTTTGTTGATCATTGCTGCTTATCGTAAGAAAATATCCTGGGTTCAAACTTTAGCTAAAAGCTTAAACAACTGACTTTAAAGTTAGTTATCAAAAAGTTCGGTTAAAAATGGTGATAGCTATATAATATAGATATAGGAAATGTTCACTTCATTCAACAAAATTGTCGACAAGTATATCATAATTTTAATTTTAACATTGTTCTATAAACTTCCTCAGTCATAGCAGGAGATAAAGGGATGTTATTTTTGCGTCACTAGAGTTTGAGGTGTCGGAAATAACGGAAGTATGCATCATTGTGTTTCAGAGACGGCGTCTTGCTGTCGTTTTCCTGTTTAAACTATACGTTCTTGTTGAACTTGCTGAAACGGCTACCATAAAAATATTTTAGCCCATAAAAATAGACTATTGTCGTTCCTATCTAAATAATGATTTCAAGTGCTAATAGTTATTTTGACGATTCCAGTAATATTTTCTCGAAATATGATAAAACAGATGGATCTCGAAAAACAGATTTCACTTGACGAGTAAAATCGTCTGGTATTTGAAAAAATTAAGATAACGAAGTCGGGTGCATTAGGGCGCGTTGTGGCTTCATGGGTTAACAAGAGACATGGGTAGATAGTCAGGGAATAACGAATATAATTTGGCGTTAAACTCAGTAGAATAACAAAGTAGGCCGCATTAGAGAGCATATCAGTGACGTCACAACTCGACATTTGTTTGTCGGTTCTAAGTCCATGTTACGCACACAATAGGGTTAGGGATTGGGTCGGGATTAGGGTCAAGATCAAAGAGAAATATTCGTGACTCGTAACATGGCGTTATAACCTGTTTGTCTTCCGCCATTTTGGGTGGCAAATTCCACTGGGCATGCGCAGATTCAAACTAATCAAAATCAAATTAATCAAACATGAGTGACATTAATACGTACGCCTATAGTAACTAAAACTCGAGTTGTAAACATGCTAAAACAACAAACTATACACCAAAATATTCCTCGTTGTTCAAGGATTCCACAAGATGTAAGCGAAATGGCACTTCGGTGAAATCCACGATAATGCCATTCAAAATTGCGGATAATTTAGCATGACGTAATATTCTCGCGCGGACTGCAAGAGCCAAATACTGTATTGATGATAAATATTGGGTGATTAAAAACGGAAGTCAGCCATAACACAAAGATTGCGTAGTCGTATTTTCTATTATAATGTTGGCATTGCTATTGACAAGTGCGTTGATATGACCACTGTGCGAACTGATTACATCTAAGTTATATATTTTGGCATAATTATGAATGTCTGGTTTCAAGTATTGTTCAAATACACGTGGGTTTTCACTCTTTTCATCACGGTAAAATGTTCTACATAGTTGAGGAAATACCAGATTAGACATTTTCCTTGTGGGGATACTGATTGTATATAGTAGCCGAACAACGATTTCGATAAAAAGCATTTCAAAGTTTAAAATAAGCACGTGGGAAGATTTTACAGAATTCTGATGGTCAGAAAACGACATTTTAACATAACAAAATTTACAATTTGTTTGGCCCCCGGACAACTCAGTTCAGGGTGCCCCCCCTTGAAACCCGATCGCCTGGGTGCCCCCGGCTCTTACCGGGTAGAGTTCGTAGAAGTTACGCCACTGATTACCATCTTGCAAACTCAAGATATGAGTTCTTGAAAAACAAGTCACACAATTCAAGGTAATATTTCGACTCTATTTCAAAGTCATTGACATTGTAAATATACTCTCCTGTTAGCGCTATCTCATTTCTCAGTTGATTACGTCATCTTCCTGTTTGTAAATGTAGTTGAGGTTTGACAATGACTTATAACTCCCAAATAAAAATCCCTAATTGAGAGACAGACTTGGAACAAGTCTAACAATGACTTTGAAACAGAGTCACGAAGTATCACCTCACTTTAAATATTATTTTATGTGCATCTTAATAAGCCTTATCAGCCTCGTTTCTGTGACTGAAATTGAATAGCATTCATTAACCTCAACGAGGTCAATGAGGATTATTAAGATGCACATAAAAGAATATTTAAACTCATCTGAATTATGAAAGTGGTCTATATCTTGGCAAAATAGGAACCAACCTTAACTCTATTAATGCGAGTTTTGAAACACATTAAGTCGTTTCACGGTAGCCCCTTATAATATGTTTAACAAAAATAAATTGACTTTTCGAAAGGTATTATTAATATCCACTCTTGAGACTCGAGTTGAAACAGCTCTTTGAAATTAACAGTGTATGATGCCAAGTGGTGAACAATCCTTTTACACCCACACTTCGAAAGTGTTCCGGCCAAAACAAGCTAACGTACTTCTAATATTAGCTCTTAGATTAATACTACACCTCTTTTGTTATAAATGAAGCTTTGCTTTTGTTGTGTAACTCTTATAAAAGTTATATTGACACTGTATATTGGATATATCACAAAGAGTACTCGCCCTTCCGAAACCACAAGGCACGCGATACCACGCTTGCATGCCTATATGGTATATTATTAAGTATATAATATATCATTACTGACAATATCGAAACTTTGTGGGATTGTATTTGTTGGAATGAAATTTCATGTACAAATGTCATTTGCATTGCGAATTATCGTTAAAATTGTCGCGTGTAACATCGCTTTCAAGGGACATTTTCCATTAATTTCTATTGGTAAACAATAAATCATAAGTAAAACAGATATCTATCGTAATCCTGCAAATAGACGTGCCACTAAGTTGCCAACAACGGGGAACTTGTCTAAGTGGTTTAAAATATTTGGCAAGCACAATTTTTTGCATTTTGTTGCAGATCGACTGATATCACTGACGGTATTGGTGTTCCACAGGGTTCCATTCTTGAGCCATTATAGTTTTCTTCTATGATTAAATATATATTGTTGCGAGGCGATACAATTTCATTCGAGTTTTTCATTCTGGTAAAACCAAACCACAAACAACTGGGGGGAAATAGTAATCAGACAACTGCATATTATACAGAAATCGAACCTCATTCACAGAAGTGAATTAAAGGCACACACACGAACTACAGTGTCATCCCAACACCCTTGAACCATAAAATATATCATTTTTTCGCATGTGGCATTATCATATCTAACATATATATTTCATTTTCTCAGTTAGAGCAGGCCCGAAGAAGACACTGAACATTGTGACGGTTGGAGATGGAGATACAGGCAAAACATGCCTATTGATGTCATTCAAGGGGAGACGATTCCCCCAGGACTATGTTCCCACCGTGTTTGAGACCTACACAAGTGACATACGTCTTGATGGAGAGACTATTGAACTTGGACTGTGGGATACCGCTGGCCAGGAGGGGTATGATCGCTTGCGCCCGATGGCGTATCCACATTGCGATTGCTTTATCATTTGTTACTCCGTAGATTCACCGGACTCGCTTTATAATGTCAAGGAGAAATGGCTGCCAGAATTAGAACACTTCTGCCCTGATGTGCCGAAAATTTTAGTCGCGACCAAAAAGGATATACGCAGACGGACATTAGCTATAATGGATATTTTGAACGGGAATAAAGCGCCCAGCATAGTCAGTTATGAAGAGGGAATGTGTACTGCTGCTATGATAGGGGCCACGAGGTTTTTGGAAACTTCAGCGCTATGTAATGATGGTGTGAGAGAGATGTTTGAGCAGACTGCTAGGGTTGCATTGGAAGCGAAGGAAAAAAGGAAGAAAAGGAAGGAGAAGAAGAATGAAAGATGCTGTATCATGTGACATGTGTGTGTTAAAACCTGATATAAAACAATTTCGAAATTGTTCCGTTGGAGATTGCGGTGGCAGCGGTGCAAGCAATTTGCGTTTTACGTTAGATTCACGCATTATGCTGCAACCATTGAACTCTATATGTCCTGGAGTAATAAATTTGATGCCGCAAGTAAACGAAAAAATTGCGGAATAAAATGACTGAGATCTCTCCGCTTGTATATAACTGATGCAAACATCTTAATAAAATAGTCTTTCTGGGGACGATATGATGTTGATACTCCTTAAGTAAAGAGTATTTAATAGATATTTGTATTTGTAGTAATTCTTAATATTTTTTATGCATGCATGTGAATATTTAATATCTATATTTGTTTTAATAGTTGTAATATATATTATATTTAATATTGAATATTTGTATCTCGTATTTTATCTGACAGTGTATAGTTTCCAAAACTGCAGATTTGTTGAATTGTATATAAGTAGAATACATTATATTTATTATATAAATGCTGTAATTTATATTAAATACAAAAAATAATATATACCAATGCCTGTACAGTGTGGAACCCTCAAGGTCATTAGCATAGCCGTATGCATGAGATCAATACTTGCTGTTACACCCCCCCCGGGACAATGCAGCAAATCATGTTCCGGGGGCCGGAATTGGTTTGATGATTTTGTCCCGGGGGGTGAGGCCGGGAATGCGCGATATCTGGGGTTTGGTGACTGGCAACGTACAGACTAGTCCCTAGTTCCCTGTGCGCGCGTTATTTTTCCGTGACAGGCAAAAGCCCTTCAAATGTTGGATATACATCATCTCAAAAAGATTGTTGACAATAGAAGAAGGGCTGCTGAGAAAACAAAACAAAAAAGCGCTTTGATTTTCTGTTGAAAGTATCTGTTTTTTATGTTAAAGTCCTTGTATTAGCTTTTCACCCTTGCCCGGGGGTTGGGTTGTTCATTTTCAAATTCCCGGGGGCTGGGATGTGCAGTGAGCTTTAAAAAATTTTACACGCCCCCGGGGTGTCGCCCGGGTACAAGTAGCGCACACTAAGGAGAGGTAATCAAGTTGTAAAAGCCCAGGCGACGACTTCATCGCGACCTCCCCAAGCACCACCGCGTTTCGCGACCTCCCCAAGCACCCCCGTGCCACAGAGTAGACACTATACAGAGGCTTCACTTCAGGCAAAATGCGTAACCGGCAGCTATTCTGTCTGATGATGACTTTAAAATAGAGTGGAAAATTTACAGTCTCTCAAACTCGTCTTGTTTTATTCATATTTTGAATTTCAAAATGACATTACTCTCCGGAATTTGTTTTTTTTCTTTATTTTCTTAAATTATCGGCCGGCCGCCATGTTCCTAGCCAGTGCGGTAACGAGAGGCATTCACCCCCCCGAACAAGATGGCGGCCGATATTTTCGGAAAATAACCGGCATAAGAGACCCTTGTTATTTTCTTTATAACGGTTTACCTTGACTGAAGTTGTGATTAACAACATTAAATAGTTAACTCGAATTTTTGCGGTATTTTTACGTCTAAAAATGCCCGCCATTTTGAATGTTTTCGGGGGGGGCGAGCCTCTCCTTTGCGCACTGGCTAAGCATCGGTTACGCTCAAAACATTAGGATTTGATACACAGTGAGGCCTCTTTATAGTGTCTACTCTGTGCCCGTGCGCTCGCTCAGCTTAGCCACTGATCTCTATAAATTAGCTGAATGCGTAAATTTTCTTTTCCTTAAAAGCGCCTGGGTACGAGGCTGGCAAAGCCTGCATTAAAAGTCTTGCGCATGCTTTGAATAATAGCAGCTGATTACAGGGCCGTATAGCCATGCAACGGTGCGCAATGCGACATTTTTCACAACTTATAATTTTAAATTTTTTTTCATTATTTAATAGTAACTGATAATCTGATCTCGATGATGGAAGCCATACTGTTTTCGAAGGCCAGTTTATTATTAAACAGCGTTTTTGCAACAGTTAAAGGCATCTCTTACCAAGGTTTATGTTAAGTTTACTCTTCTGGTGCAGTTCTACTTGCCGTTTCATTTAGTCCATGTGATAGTGAAGGTGATCCTAACCTAATGTATTCTAATCGCTCCTTGTCTCTACTATATTAGCGGTAACCATGTATGCAGGATCTTTGTGACCACGAGTGTACGCGATTTTGAATGTTATCTGGGGGTCCGAGTGGTCTCAGAATGCACGAAATCCGATTTCAGAACCCTCAACTTTCCAAACTCTTCCCAATATAGATATTTTTATTAAATAATTACAGTACTGAAAAATTATGGACCATTCCCCTATTAAACTAACTTTTGAACTAGGAAATTGTATCAGTACAGCTGGAAAGAGCATCCTAAGTTTAGTAAAATTGCAAAGTTTGGTTGCAAAATGTTGTAAAATGTGGAAAATATAGCCCTGCGAAGTTGGTAAATTTTGTATATTTTTGTATTACGCACGCAAAACGGTTACCACTTTTTTAAAAGTAACCGTTTTCCGCGCGTAATACAAAAATATACAAAATTTACCAACTTCACAGCGCTATATTTTCCACATTTTACGACATTTCGCAACCAAACCTTGCAATTTTGCTAAACTTACGATGCTCTTTCCAGCTGTACTGATACAATTTCCTAGTTCAAAAGTTAGTCTAATAGGGGAATGGTCCAATGACTGAAACGAGACTGTTTTTACTAAATCGGTAAAAATCTTCTATCATAGATGGATAACCGCTTCCCTTTTCTGTTTTTCGGATTATATACATCCGTTCGTTTATATCTATATATTTACATCTTTTCTATTGCATCAGACAACACGTTTATGGTATTTCTATCATCTCTTTATACGGATACGGTCTCTAGTCTTGGCCTACTCATCCAATCCTTCTTTACTCCCTAATTATAAAAGTTAATTCGCCAACAATATGATCATTTATTTGCCTGGCAGTATACTACGAATTCCACCGCTTCCCCTGCGTCTTTCTTTATCCTTAGCCTTCTCTTCCTTAACATTTTTCAAAACAGCTCGACTTGCTTGTTCAAAAACATCCTTAACTCCATTCTCAGACATAGCTGAACATTCCAAGAAAGCATGAGCTCCTGCCTGATTGGCTAACTGCAAGCCTTCGTCAAATTTTACAAATCTCTCCTGTGGGATTGGCTGATCTGAATTCATCCCGAGAGAATCGTTTCGGTTCAGGCTAGAACGTGGTCGCGAATCTTGTTTCGTGGCCACGATAATAACGGGCGCCGTTGGTGGGCCATACCTCTGGAGTTCGGGTAACCAAACCTGCGTTACATTCTCAAAGCTCTTTCGACTGTTGACCTGTAACATGTACGTGTTGGGTAAATTAGTAAAATAATTCTTCGTATGTGCGAGACTTTCATGTAAAATAACTACTGTATAATCTTGGGCGACTTTCCGAAGAATGACGTCACAACGACAACAACGGTGGGGGGGGTTAAGGAATAGGTTAAAGATTCAAGTAAGGATTAGGGGGATTATAATTAGGTAAGTTTAGGTTTAGGTTCGTGATGTATTAGTAGATGTAGTTAATTTACTAGGTTATCAATAGTAGCATAGTTTGTGTGTCAAACCAGGCCGCTTGGTCAATACTGTCAAGCATGTAGTTTCCCAATATTATCAATGTTGCTAATTATATGGTGATATATACAGCATGAGCGACCCTGTGACCGTGTTGTATGACATGAATGATATTTGGTGAGAAAAATGAAGAGTAAATCAGTAGGACTTTGCATACAAGCTCCTCCACGGTCATGATTTCCTTGGCAGTGTTTCCATAAATGAGTTACAATGTACAAAACTGTAAAAGGTTCACGATGAAGACGATACTATATATATAACCCTGAATTGTGAATGCTTGGGTAGATAAATTTTCCATATTATTATCCCGAAATGACGTTACAAACTTTAAGGTCAGGATTAGAGTTTAGATTAAATTCGGACTAGGGTTAGGATTAAAATTAGGATGAGGATTAAGATTTTATATGAAAATTGACCAGAAAAGATCAAAGACTAAAGTGGTGTGCACGTTACATACCGAGTAACACACGAGGAATACGTCACAGGTCGGATACGCCAACCGTCGGAGACCTTCGTACTTGGCTTCACCAGAGGTGTCCCAAAGGCCTAATTCCAGTTTGTGACCGTCAACTTTTATCTTGTGTGTGAAGGTTTGAAAAAATTCCGGTATTTCTTGGTCCTTCAGTTTTCCGTCTTTTAAGGCGCACAGCAAAGACGTTTTCCCAGTTTGGCTGTCGCCAACTGTGACAATGTTAAAAAAATCTTTAAAAAAGAAAGACACTTTAACCTAAGTAAACCAAAAAATTGCATGCATTTCCGGTCCACTCTTATAATTATCAGTAAAGAGAAAAAACATCAGATAAACAGGGATTTAAATCTATGTACTTTAAGCTAATAGTTAGCAACAAGAATTTCAAGCATTAGTATTGGTAGCAACACATTTTATAATTATACATATATTTTCTAAATATAAATCAGCTAACTCATGCCTTTTTTTTAATTCGATTCAGCCCCCAACAATGACGCATTTTAGTACACTATAGCGTATATAGGACAATGGGCGACAGCTACAATATTATCTACAAAGAATAGAACAGTAGAACTACAATCTTGAAAAACGCGGTTCAGACCATTAAAAGATGAAGTTCCGACATCAATATCAGACCAGTTTCAAATTTCAGTAAACGATCAATATAATTTAGTACGTAGCAATTGCACTATGATGAAGCTGGCAAAACCATGAACAAATGCTATGAAACGAAGTTTCAGCTACCATGCGGCTAAAACTAGCTTGGAAGTCCTTGGAATACGACACTGATAGAATGTTCAAAAACAAATTACAAGACTTTATTAATGAAAATAATTCACTTCTTAAGAATTGCCAGTGATGATACAAATCTATTACCTATTAAGGCGAATTTAAGTGTGAATTTTATATCGATTAATAGTAACTTAATAATGTATGCATGCTATATAGAACTTACTTGTTTTTTGTTTTTTAATACTTTGTTTAGTACATTAATTTAACACGGCCTTATGAAAAGCAACCTTTTTAATTACTTAGATCCTAGAAAATATTCTATTATTAGCCATTAGGTTGATATTAATAAGCTATACCGTGTATAAATAATTTTAAATAAATAGATAGATAGATAGAACGTTTAATTGAATCAATATTTACAGTCTTGAGAACTGAATTACTATTGAATTTACAAAAGTTAAAATATATGAATATATATATACGTGTAGGTTTAGGTCTACTGAATATATATATATATATATATAAATAAATAACATTGGCAAGACCCCCCTAGCTCTCCCCTTCTTCCAAACACTTTTGGTTATTTTGCCATGTCATTTGTCATGACACAAACTTATCATTGAGTTGGGGAGGGGGGTGGGAGGGGGCGAGCGGGGGTTGAGTAGTGCTGAACAACGGCAACGTGGACAAATTGTCGAGACCATAGAGTCAAACCTTTTCAGCGACCCCTCTCAATGTCTCAGGACTCACTTCAATGTTGGGAACCTACACATAACTCTAGGTAATTTACCATGACACTGGGTCCCAGAGCAGGGTCTGAATACGTCAGAATACGGTACAACAGGTTGTAATGAAAAACTTTTTAACAAAGCCAAAAAGCCAAATGGTGTACGAATTTTGGAAAAAGGAAAAGTGGTCTCAATCAGTCATGTCCAAGATCAGGTATAGTTGGACGTGACTGCTTGGGCTAATCAGTTATAATAAAACTTGTCGAATACACCAGACAATCATTAAAGTTTTGCGGGGAAATTCGAGTAAAATTAAACATGTTATCATATGTTAACATCGAGGTAACATGCAATGGCCGATATAGTTATATGCTGTATGAATACGTTGTACACTTGATTGCTTTACTTAATTTGTTTTGCCTTTGTCTCAATTGCACTTAATTCCACAGCGCTAACTGTTCTGACATTCAAAGACACAACGCAACTATATACAATGTACAAAGACGATACATTCCCATTCCCAAGGCAACGCATTCCAGTTTACCTAAATTGCAACCATTCCAACGAGTCATTATATCGTGCGTGAACCATGTTGGTGCTCAAAATAGCAATATTTCTACAATATGCCTCAAATATGCAGATTTGAAACCTAAACGTGGTATTTAAACGTTTCCGCTCATAGTAAAAGCCAAGAATTTCTGTGCATAATTTTTAACAAAGAAAACAAAATTCTTATCATTTCGGCTTTATATTTATATAAATAGTCTTTTCAAATTAATCTGCTTCTTCATTATTACAAATGCAGTTAATTATTCTAACTGCAATTGAGCTTGGAGTCAACAAAGATTTGCTATATTTATCAATACATACTATTAGTTAAAATTGTTATTTTAATGTATTTTGAAAGAAAAAACAATTGCTATCAATTGATGTCGCAAAAACGATGTTTCGTTTTGTAACATTTTAGTACAAGGCTCTAGCCATGATATTGCCATAACTGGATTTTTATAGAAGTACATTACAATTCAACCGACTTTTTAAACTTCCTGTACAGCTTAAATGGCTGAACATTTATCCGATAAACAGTTGATAAACGATCAGAGCCAAGGTTACAGCAATACAGGAACTCATAATCATTTCTTGGTATTGGACTACAAATGCTATACAATATATATGTTTGGCACGACTCCCTGACGACGAATCTGTTGCATGAATGATACTTACATTGAAACCGGTAATACTGCTGTAATATAGCCGTATAAGTGATCTATTAAGCGACCTCTCGTAAGTTGAAGAGTGCATTAAATGCAACGGTTTAACACGTGCCAAGAAAATAATGTAACATAAAACTAAAATGTCTATTCTAATTACGCTGTTTTCTCCAACTTTCGCTATATGTAATATGGTGCATGTGAAAGTATCTTTATGAAGTTATTATGACTTTGCACTTGAGAATCCCAAAGCATGACCGGTCTGCTCTCTGTACATGACACATGCAAGCATGCTATATATTTACTATCATGCAATTGGTGGGCTTCGATAACCGTTACGAGAACCTTATAGGGCGAAGCAATTTATACTCATCTTTCAATTCTATTTTTTGCCACCAAATTCAAGACTTTTACATATATTGAAAAGAATTAATTAACATTATTTTCCCTCTCTGATAGCTGTCTACTGACTACCATGAACTGCAGCACGACACCAGTGCTTAATGAAACCTATACCAATTGACACTATCATAAACATGGAAACAGACGAGAATTAGATTAATAAGAGAATTTCAGGTACACAAACACTACCTTAATATGTTGTACTGGAATTCATTATATAAATACAAACCTAATTAAGATACCGTTATATTTTGCCTCGCGTGAACCAAAGCTAATAACTTACTTTTTAAACTGCATTAACAATACAATACATTATATACTTACATAATATACAAAATATATTTTTACCTTTGGCTTTGGCTTTCGACATAATTGTACTTCAATGTTTAATCTTGTCACTGTTCTTGAGAGCGTGTACCACAGTATGATGCCTGATGTTTTCTGACGCGTATTTAAATCAGTAAACGATCTAAACTAACCGGAAAGTAGAGCCCAGTTTCCTTATGGCTAGTTTCACTTTGACGTCATATATGAAAGATAATGACGTAATGAAATTCTCAGCGTAGGCAGAATTACACATGGCGGAATTTCAGATTTCCTAAACTTTAGGAAATCTGAAATTCCGCCATGTGTAATCCTAAAGCTTAAATTAATGAGAACATTTATCCGGTACGAATTGAAAGGCACGGAATTGAATCATTTTCTTTCACATTGTCTATATAATGTACAGGTTTTAACGCAGACATTCAACGATAATTTCAAATCAGGCTTACTCAGCTGATATTGAAACTGGTAATATTGTTTTTAAATACACATGTAAAGTGATTTTAAGTAATTCAATAAAGAACCCTTAGATCTCTTGTGGTTACAAAAGACGTAATCAAACGAGGAATTCATACTACAAATATAGAAATATCTACGTAAGACAGAGGTTGGGGGTATTAAGGTCGGTGGGGTGTGGCTTTAGCTTAGGTAGCTTCCGTCGAGGGGCAAATCACTCCCAAAAAGTGCACGAGATTGAAAAATCAAGTGATTTTTTTGTGATTTTTCCGTAATTTTGTGATTTGTATATTTTTTTGTGATTTTTCTGAAGGTGTACGAGATTTAAACCAGTGATTTGCCCCTCGGCTTCCGTAATACACACCGGAGCATCGAATATACGCGGATTTCCTACAGATTAAATGGTTGAGCATTGATCTGATTTGTAAACATGAAGCCGAGCAAACCCATAGTTAATATAGAGATAACATGGTTAGGAAACTCGTCTTTCGCTTTTGTTGTATGTTTTTGTTTGCATTTGTGCACGGTCACGGTTAGTGAATATATTGTACTTTTATGAATCGACCAATAGAAAAGTTTGGGCTTAATCTCCAAACCGTGTTTCTGAAATATTAATGAATGTAAAACAAAAGATTTGTGCACGGTCAGGTACCGTTCAACATAAATCCCATTCAATCGTTAGCTGCTTTGTAATTTGACGAGTTTCCTAACCATGTTATCTCTATATTAACTATGGCAAACCCAAACGTAACAGGAATTCATAAGACATTGAATCAACAGCTGACGATCAATATATGTCACGAATGAGTATTGAAACGTAAGTGATTCAATAAGGAAGTCCTGGTTTCTACCCTTCACTGGAGATATAATTCAAGGACTTTCCAATTCAAAGACTTTTCCCAGTAAATTTCAAGGAACTATGACTGGACTAATCTTGATAAAACGGCACGAATTTTACACTACAATTTAGACATGTTTAAGACACGACTCGAAAAAGCCGGCTTGCCAATGGCCAAAAGCAGGCTATATTTGAAAAAAGGCAGGTGAAAATAATTTTGAACTGCCATGCCGAAAATAGAATGGCGGGCGGAATTATACAGATTATTTTATGTTACTCCACCATACTAATTTAGCACCATTATTGATACTAGTATCATCAATTTCTTCTAAATGTTAATACCAGAGTTAATAGTCAAATAGAACAGTTTGCAAAAGCAAATGCATAAATGATTGAAATGCAAGAAGAAAATTAACATTAATTTCTTTCATAGCCGAGTGGGCCCATTTTGACAGTTCAAATATGGAAATTCCAGGCCGTTGTTCGTATTTTGAATAAGGAACCCCATGTAACTAGGCGAAGAGCAACGCTTACATGCAACGTAGCCTCCTCCGCAGGCATCTCTATTGTTCTATTATATTGAAATAGAAGTAGCGTACTTGGGTCTTTCGCTCTACAGAAAATATTGATATAGATTAAAAATGTATTCAAGGTATCTGATGCTTTGACGTCATTTAATAAGGCTACAAATGACGTAATATATATAAGGTGAAGAATGTAGTGATGTGGGCGTATTATGTCGTTTTGTATGTAATGTGCTACCGTCAGTTTTCAGATTTCTATTTCTGACAAGGCAGAAAATTTATCTGATAAACGGAATTGGTAACGTCAAAACCGTATAGGAACTCGTAAGATAGAATCAGTTTCTTAGTATTTGAAACAAAACCTATACATTTTTACGTTTTTACCCAAGTTCCCGACTATGAGTTCATTAGGATATTTTCAACTTCTAACATATGTAGAAACTGGTAATATTGGTTTTAACACATGAGTGTGAAAATTGTAAGGTGAGGGGTATACATGAAACGATGCCAAGCTCGGCCGAACTTAATTCCGCTAAGACCCAAGTGTTACGGAATTGTTTAAAACCACCAATTACCCCCACCTCTTTCCTACGCAGAGGTTTTGATCGACCACAATGACTCACTGCATTCTTGATCTTATTACGTCTTTTGATAGATTGTCAAGGTGCAATTATCTCAAACTAAACAGGCTGTCTTTGTTACTAAATATAAAATTCACTATTAAAAGATAGGTACCTTATAATTCTTTATAAATATTATATTTCATGACTAGACTTTTTTGAGAGAAATTAGTTATCAAATACTTTGACAGGTGGGTAGTGGTACTCTATATTAGGGAGTTTACGATCTACGACACGGTCACCTCGACGACGCCACGTCAATTTATGCTTGACATAATCCACAGGAATTAACTATACTGCTTTAATTGTCTAAAGCATGTTTTAACAACCTTACAAACGTTTAAATTAGGCTAAAACACTCCGATGTTTAGCTGATATTTGCCGTTCGGTCAACGTTATAAAACTGCTCTCATGTCACAACCAGCTTTCATATCACTCAGAAGACGCGAAAATTCCTCATTTGACGATGTCATAAGAATGGCAACGCTGTTGAGGAAACCCCTGGGACCACAAATTATTCATCCTTTTTGTCTTGCATGACGTATATCTTCGTTTTGCAGGCGCGTCGTCGAGTCGTAGATCGTAAACTCCCTATTGGCTCATTGGTCAGTACCTAACTGCCACGTTATGTTGGGTTTGTTGGTGTGTTCGTCTCGCAGAAGAACTCATTGTCTGATAGAATATATTTCACCTATAGTCGCATGCAGTGGTCACATGACAGTGCTTTCAGTTTGATTTTACCAATGGCAAATGGTAACAAGCCTCTTATAGTGGGAGCTTATCCAAATAATCCAACAAAAGAAACGAACGATAACCCAATCTAATAACACACCACCATTGAACAGATAAATAAACAACTTTACTATTTAGGACATCACCATTTGAATGAAAGTGCATAAAGAACGAGTAGAAAAAGTACTTTATATATGTCCTATTTACAAACATTTACAGTTTTGTAGGCACGTTTCATGTGTTTAATATATCCTTTTTCTGTATGCAAAGGCTGATGAAATCAGAATTCCTACATTTTAACTAACCGTTTCGTTAGCGGCCCCAGCTGTTAACGAAGTTTGAAACGCGACATTTCTACGCTTGATCACATACGCCAGAATCGACTAGCCGTACCCACCGATCTCAAAAACAAAATGGATAGTGCAACCCAGTGTGAACTGGTGCATTAAATGAAGCAAGTTAAACACATTGTTCGACAATAGAAATCCAACGTTACTAAGAGACTAAACTTAATGAGAAAATGTCTTTCTTCTTAGAACGTTTTCAAACTTTCACAAGCAATAAATTTCTTCCATAATACCTTAGAAGGATTATCAGTTGGTCTTTTAGTAATGGCTGTCTTCAGGTATAATTTTCCATAAATAAGATTCCATTCTCAATCCAGTTTCATTTCGAAATCAGTGGTCGTAGAGTGTGAATGGGCCTTTAACACTCTGATAAGGTATGGTATGGTAGGGTAATGTTGCAAGGTAATGTATGGTATGGCACGGTATGGTATGGTAGGATAAGGTATGGTATGGTATGGTAGAGTATGATAGAGTAGAGTAGAGTAGGGTATGGTAGGGTAAGGTATGGTAGGATAAGGTAGGGTAAGGTATGATAGGTAGGA
Source organism: Trachythela sp. YZ-2020 (assembly GCA_016169945.1). Taxonomy (NCBI): domain Eukaryota; kingdom Metazoa; phylum Cnidaria; class Anthozoa; order Malacalcyonacea; family Clavulariidae; genus Trachythela; species Trachythela sp. YZ-2020. Next base: position 1,047,091 of record JADLSH010000098.1, on the reverse strand, counting down.
CAAGGTATGATATGGTAAGGTATTGTGTGGTAAGGTAAGGCTTAGTGTGGTATGGTGTGGTATGGTATGGTGTGGTGTGGTGTGGTATGGTATGGTAGGGCACTGTATACTAACTCTGTTGGACTAACTTATTCAACACACCAAACAAACTTTACATATGAGTGATATGACCAAAATAAATAACACATTACCACGACTTCAATACGACTGTTCACAAAGTATACCGTTTTCTAAGTTAAACGATATCAAGATGAAAACATCTTCAAGTCATTAACATTAAAATATCACAACACACTGCAAATACACGAAGATAAAAGCCAAATATATGCAGTGTGTCTGTCAATATAGAATTATTCTTAATTTCACGCAACACTAATTCATTTAAAGATCATTTGAGGCGGAACAATTCTTTTATCTGCCAACTGCTAGCACGGGATTTGTGTTCGTTGCTTGTTCAGTTAGAGTGGGGGACTTGCTGAGTACTTCAGGTTGAGGTCCAGAATGTTGTTTAGCGGTGGGTGATCTAGGGGAGAGGGGCGTAGTGGCGTGGGGTGTAGTGCTGACTACATCTATATTCGAATCAGGGGAGGTGGCATTAGACATGGGGTCTGGTACGCTATTACAATACGGACAGACATAAGACTCCAATTCCGCTGCAGTTTGTGCAGTAATTCCTACACATAGATTATGGTACCATTGTTCGCACGTATCACATTGCACCCAATCCACTTCATCGCTCGATGGATGTTTACAAGGTCTTGCCAAGCATGCTTCATCTTCATCATCGTCATCATCACCCTCGACGTCCACAATATCTGCTTTCTTTTGCTTACGGACGTATTTTCTCTTGGGTCTGTCCGGATCATCGTCCACAAGTTTCTTGCTTTTCTTTTGTTTAAATTTCTTGTTCATCTTCGTTGTATTTTCTTTATCGTGTAGTTTCTCTTCGTTCTTCTTTCGCTTGCGTCGTTTCTTCTCCTCTGTTATATTCGGTAGGAGAAGCTGGAAGAAAGAAAGAATAAAGAATGTTTAGTTGTTCCTGCTTGCTTGGTAGCCGTTGTAGCTGTTTGTTTCTAAACTTTAAATATCTGAGCCCGGGTAAAAGTACCGTATCCACTCGATCAATCGCTGTGCGTTTATTAACCCTCCATGTGGCAATTTATTCAAGGCTTTCCTTGATGTGTAAAATCGCTTGTCGTTCAATGAAAAAATGAGTTGCCATGATTGTGGCGACAGCGTCAAATGAAGGGTTAGAGCATAGACATTTAATATATACTTAACATGCTGAAGGCATACTTAACATAAACTATACATCTAATTATACCAGTTCTTGTTGAATTTTTCAGGTAGTTTGATTCTAAAGACCCGACGCTTATTGTATAGACGCTACCTACACTGGCACCACGCGTTCAACATCCACTGTAACTTCAGACTACTACTTAAGGATATTTTGGGACACATCCACAATATGAAGGACTCACCTGTATCTTCTGTTCAGTATGGTTCCGTTGACTGACCAAAATCTTCCATAACGTCTCAGTCTCATCCAGAGTGACTTCAAGTAGATCACCCTCCATCATGTAGTCTTCAATTTCATCTAACTCACGTTGAGATAACCTCGTTTCAAGACAACCACTATTACCCTCATTATCATTCACAATCCCCTGGGCACCCTCAGTACCATCAGCTACCCATTTGTGTCCCTCCTGAGTATTCCCAACTACATCAATCTCTATACCAGTGTTTTCGGAGGAAGTGGCCGAGGCGTTCACCGGGGCCTGGGGCGCACTTCCTTGAAGTGTTTTCTGAGTCTGCGCAGTGATTGCCATCGCCATGTTTTGTTGAAGTAGCGTTGTCGTGGTAACGGGTGGTGGCGTAGGCGAACCTTCAGTACTTGGCTCTTGTTTTAAAGTCTCCTCGAGTACGATTCTTTGCCAAACGTTAGCGACATTTCCGACCAATAAGAACTGTCTGACACGATCTTGCCAGTTCATTGCACGTTCAGTTAAGAACTGCAATGCTTCTCCTTCGCCTAAACGCACTGGAAGTTTCTGTAGCGAGACCAAAAGTGACAAGATAGTTTCCAATCGAGGTCTACGCGAGCGGTGACATAAAGGACATAGGTATTTCAAAGTCCGACACGTTTCACTGGTTAGCGCGTTTTTCGTGCTGCCTTTACTACTCGGCGTGCGTGGCAAGGGCACACACGTGCTGTGAAACCATTCTTTACACAGTTCGCACTGAAGCATGTAGCCGTCCGCAGCTTTACGACACACGCAAAATTGCCGATTCTCTGGCTGCAATGCGTTCAGTTCGTCAAAACGTGCCAGATTGCGGTTTCTCAGCTCGCGCATTTCGTGCAATTCTTTTTGTTTCGCGACACGAAATGTGGCACTCTGCTCCGCGGGCTTACGATCGATGTAGTCCTCGAGGTCGGCTAAATCAATTATGTCCCTCTCTTTTTCGCGATCTTTGTCTTTCTTGCGGCGTTGTTTACTCAGCAGTTTGTAAACACCGACGTCCTTACGACAGGACAAGATCTGAAATGACACATGATATGGTATAGAGCTGCTCTTCACTAAAGCACAGGAATTTTTCCAGGTCTTGCATAACTTCTGGTACATTACTACAGTACGGGTTTCTCTTTAAGCATACATGTTTTCGCTCGTTACTCTGGTATTAAGTAAATTAATGATAAATAAACAACTAACGTCCGGTCAAATTGTATTCACGACCTAACGTTTCGACACTCGTCTAGTGTCTTTATCAGGGGTAATGATGAACGAACAATCCCCCCCACCCCCCCCTATTTTCATCAGGGGTTGATGATGAACGACACTCCGTTCTATTATCTTCGTCAGGGGTGGTGATGAACAAACCCCTGATAAAGACACCAGTCCGGAGTGTCGAAACGTTGGGTCGTGAACACAATTCGACCGGACTTTCCAGCGAAAACATGTCTGATATTACACCTGGTTGGCGCGAACAAGCAAACTTCAAGCTGATATAATTATATTAACATTGTTCCTTTTTTCGGATTTAGATTGGTCTATAGGCTGTATACTTTCTGGTATTGTTTAATTATGACATCTTTTGATATAAGCTTTGGATTGCATTGAATAGTTTCAGTGAATTGTTTAAGTTATAATAAACTTAAAGTGAAGATTATAAAGCTTGAAAATAGCGAGAACGTAAATTTAAGATAAAAATAAAAGAATGCGTTCGAAGAGTGTCGCAATTTTCTAATTGGATTTCTACAGGCAATTTCCACCGGAAGTTTTACTCAAGCACAATCTTGGAATGTCTTGTACTACAAGGCACTAAAGACAACAAATTTATTGATTAATGCTCTTTTAAGTCAAAATTTGTTTTTGATTTAAGAAAGCATTTATGTAAGGCGGACCCCAGTTAGTCAATTAGATTTTTATGATTTTATCGTCATTCGAAACAAATGATTCACATGTTAGTTCTTGTAGTCAATGAAATCCGCCCAAGCTTGGTACGAAATTGAAGAATTATTAAGTGAACACTGAAGACCTAAACCCAAAGTTTAATCGCCAATTTAAAATCGCCAATTTTTTGCTAATTTAAAAGACAGTACAGCAAATTTTTTAGGGAATTTGGCTGTACATTAATGAAATACTTGACGAATTGTTTTGACGAATAACAGAAAACCCTTCAATTACTATTGAGCTGACTGTTTTCCTTAAAGTCGACTTTTTTGAAAAAGTGCATTGAAAACCCCACACAGATATAAAATTACTTGTGATGTTACCTCAAGTAGCGTAGAGCTGGAGTTTTTCTTGAGAAATGTTCTACCAGTACGATCTCTCCAAGCAATAGCTGCAGCAACTTGTGACTCCATCTGAGGCAACTGTTCCAGACGTACAGGTATAGGCCTACCACGCATCACCAGAGCATCAAGTACTTGTAAATATGGGTAATGTTCATCGTTCTGGACAAAAAGCACGTAAATTTTCGTCAGAGATGGACATGAAGCTCCTATACGCGCATGCACCTTATAGGCCCGCACCTCATAGGCCCGCAAGTGGAGAGACTGGTCTGACGTCTGAAGTGTGCACTTTCGATATACGCAATAGAATGTGTAATGCTTTTCGTACCGTCTCATGTAAACCTACTGACAATTTCAATATTCATCCCATTCTGACTTCGCCCCGGTCCCATGTAAACGGGGCCTTAAGGCGGATTTCCAGTCCTCGCACGAAGCTCCTCGCAGCTCGCTGTGAGTACTCGTACGAATGTCATTCCGTTGCCACCACACGCCGTTTCATGATTGGTTTATTATTGCGAGCTCTCGCAGCGAGTAAAAAATAGTTCAAAATTTTGAACTATTTCCCGCGAGCGGCAAACCACTCGCAGAACGTCTGCGAGTACTCGCAGCGAGCTGCGAGGAGCTTCGTGCGAGGACTGGAAATCCGCCTTTAGATTTGACTACAAGTACGACTACGAGTACGAGATTCGTCATTTATGAGCCCGTCACACAATATTTTGCTGTCGGACGTTCCTGCCTGTTTGCTAGTGGAAAAATAAAATATGGTTGGACTGATGCGTAAATGAAACATTTTGTTCTTATATACTTCATACTCATTTATTTAGTGCTTTAGCAGCTTGTACAAGAAAACAAACAAATTTCTAACTACCAATCGGCAAAAACAACAAATAAAGATAGTAGTGTCATAAATACCTGCACGTGATCAACTTTGTTCGACCAATCACGTGCTTTGCCTAGAGCTTCTTTCAATGCATTGATGTTAGGTAAGTGGACTGGGACCAAGGAAGCTTCGCGTATTATCGCTTGTATGGAGGACATCAAGTGACGTGGCCTGCAAGATATAGAAGTACTTGGCGTAAGCTGATGTGATTAAAGTCGCTTTTGTCAAGTAGGAACACAAATTTGTGAACAGGTGGCAGCCCAATAAACCTGGTTCCCATCGGTTCGTGGCTGTCGCGACCAAGATATGATCGCAGATGATACCTTCACTGATATATATCTTCACTGATTCCAGAGATATATATCTAGACACTACGGCTCTCTTCACATATGTACAACGTTCATGACCAAATGGAGCACGACAAGTTTAGTTTGTAAAACGATTTTGGGTGTCGACTACAAAGTCGGTTACAATAACCAATAATTGAGTGACCTGGGGTAGTACTTCCTTTACTAGAAGGAAAATGCACTATCTGAGCACAAACACTGGATACCCCAGCATACGTCTATCTATCATTTTGCCTTCTTTCGAAACTGATGGCCCCAAGTTCATTACTATCCAACTACAATCACTTACCTAGCCTGCAAACATAGCTTGGCCTTCAATTCCCATTCTTCACATGTGTTTACAAGGCTTCTCAATTTTTTAGTACTTTTTTCTACAACTAGAAGAAGATGCTCGAATTTAAAAGCCGTGTTCATAGTCTATACGGTTTCACGTCAATGACATTAATTAATGTTAGTGTACCTTGTTTTCTGGTCAACATGGCGGCTTCATCAAGCAATGCCCTCAAAACGTCCAATGATACTTGTCGTGTATCTTTCAATGTTTCCTCTACTTTCTCGAGCCATCGACACTGATGTAGTTCCTGTTTCAATTTTGGTATCTTCGGAAGGTCTACATCCAGTGCTATTGCTGTATCTAGAAGCTGTTTCAGTTTGATAGCGTTAGGTTCAGCTTCACATAACATTTCTTGTGCTTCGCTCTGGAAACTTTCCACTCTGTTCATCAAATCCTAGAAAGTAAATGGTTAAAGTAATGGGTTTAAAGGCTTCCCTGCGGTAGATTGTTTATGCATCTAGAGATTATCGGGTCTCATTTACTTGATGGTGCTGATATGATGGTACGGTGATGATAATTATGGTGACGATGATCATAGTGATGATGATTATGGTGATGATGTCATCTTAGCATAGCAATCTTAATGAATAAGTGTACACATATCATATGAAGACGGTATACCTGAACAAGTTCTGCTTGATCTATAATACAAGGGAGCCGCTGCAGCTGACGACAAAATTCTTGTAGTTCTTCCAAGTTTAAACTTGGCGAGATTGTGCTGTTACTGAGAACATCCGCCGTCCTGAAATTAAAACAAAAACCTAGTAAATAAATTGTTGAAAAGCAGCATTTACATCTGTATTTTCCCACTCCTTACGAAGGACCTTCGCTCGAAAGCCCGAGACATTTTTTTATCCTTTTAGGCTGACGAGTATCTACATACAGAGTTGCTTATGTAGGCAACCTCGGTTCGCACTCCTAATACTTCACAAAGTGACCGCTACTGGAAAGGAACATGATGACATATAAAATGGCATATAAAATGGCATATAAAATGGCATATAAAATGGCGAGACTGAACGATACATATATCACCCTCACCTTGTACGATGTTTTTTGGTGACAAGTTGTGTGGCGACATTGCCACAACGTTCTGCTTCTGCTACGGCTGCTTTCAGTTCTTCCAATAGATCACATTCAGGGAATTGAGTTTGTTCAGCAGTTGTAACCAATTCGCGTAGTGTATTTAGAGCTGAAGAAGGAAGATAAAGATTATATAAAACTTTGTATTGTGTAATCTTTCTAATTCGAGAATCAGGGGCTTGGCAGTGAAGTCAAAATATTACAGGCGGACCCGAATATTACGGCCGGATATCGGATAATGTGCGGCGTAAATTCGTTTTATGACGGACAATATGTTGCCGTACAATATGTCCACCCAAGTAGACCAGGGATGGATCCAGCTTGATTTGATAGGGGGGTGCTAAGCGGGCTTTGGTCATGAAGCAGGGCGTGGTCGACGACAGAGGAAGGGTGAATCACCACAGAGGACCCCCTACAGTGTCAAGGGGGTTATCTTGTCAGAAATGTTTTGAAAAATAAGATGGCCTAGATGGTCAAAAAGGCCCATCAATGGCCCAATATTATATTTTTGTTTGATAAATGCCCTGTCAAATCCAAAATTTGGATTTGATATGGGAATTGGCACCCCTCCTGCACTCCCCTTAGCCAAGGCTAGGGGGGGTGCGCACCCCCCCAGTAAATCCATCCCTGAAGTAGACTCGTATATTTTATCTTAGTTTCTTTCGACCAAACGTTGCCTCACAGTCATTGCACAAGTGTTCATGTATTGTTACAGTACATTTCCTTATCGTCAGTATATCAAAGGTAGACTCGCTTAGTGTTATTCAACAATATATCTGAAGTGACATCACATGCTGTTATATAGCGCAAGAGCGTGCAAACGTAAATTTTGTTGACAGATATTTTCATTGCCGGATATGTGCCGGGTGAGCTTCAATAATCAGCCCAGACTGGAGTAATATCCAAGGTAGTGAATGTAATATGCCAACGATAGTGATTTCGGTCTAAAATGTGGAGGATATAGAGCTACGTAAAAAATACAATACCAATCTTCTACATAATGAGTAATCTTAGTAGGGTATAAAAGTAGGTTAAATCTACATTGTATATTCAGTTGAAGAAGAAATTTCGATGGTGTAAACTAGACTTAATGCACGAGGCAATACTTACAAACTTTGGCTTCAGCGGATGCATCCAACGATTGTCTTACTTCACTTGCCCAGTTATCAAAAGAATCAGCTCTCCTCTTCAACTGCGTCAGCATGCCGCGAAGTTCTTCCAGGTTATAACGATGTCTGAGATTTAGGAGATAAAGTAGCGGTGAGTAAGCAAATTGAAACGGTCCAACTACATGACACAATCAGGCATGTATACTGTATACTGTATACTGTATACTGTATACTGTATACTGTATACTGTATACTGTATACTGTATATGAACTTGTTTACTCCGTCAATATCAGAATATATATTTAGTATAACATAACAGATCAAAAGCAGACACTATTCACCTTAAAACGCAGTTCTTCATGCCGCACTCACTGCAGTGTTCTGATGCACACCGGACACAACTTAGCCTTTCTGAAAAACAGAAATGACATAATAAAAGCTCGGATATTAGCTCACACACACAACGCAGGACCTCATAAGAAAAACTTGCACACTTACTCTCAGGACAGCGACAGGTAACCGCTGATAAGAAGCATGTTGTATTGCAGGCAATACATTGTCGTTCGTCATCAGGCAACAACTCAAAGGCTTCTCGTTGTGTCTCGACAATACCCTACACGTAAGATATAAGTACAGACAGTACTTAGAAATTTCACCAGTTAACAAATACATGCTCACAATACAAACACATACACGTATGTATTCATGTACCAAATAAATAGTATATATTGATTACGTACTCGAATCATGCGCCCACTTTGGCAGTGGAAATAAATTATAGTTTGATCAGGAGAATTATTGCTCTTCTAAAATTTTTACGATGCTGTCCAAAATTCGATTGTGCTAACGCTAGAAATAATGTATTATTCTATGACTGTAGTCTCATCAAGTAGACAAGTCACTGCCGATAATTTACATTTATATGAGCTGGGGTCACAAGAGTCACACTCCGCGTTATCCCACGCAATATCAAGTTACATTCTGAACAACACCTCTCTTTTCTAGGAAGAAGCCACAATGGCGGCTTCAAGCAAGCAAGACGACGAGTTTGATAGCTCGTTTGTTGACAATTTCTGTTGTATTATTTGCAATGAGATTCTAAAAGACCCAGTACAATGCCAGGCCAATGAACACTACTTTTGCATCGAGTGTATAACGAAGCATTTACAAAACTCAAAGACCTGCCCGACATGTATGGACGATCTTATGCTCGAGACGCTGCGACCAGCGCCGAGAATTATTGCAAACATCGTATCGCAAATCAAGAAACCCCGATGTAGTTATGTTTCTCGAGGATGTAAGGAGAATGTCAAAGTTGAAGAGCTGTTGTTGCATCAACAAACTTGTGGTTTCGCTCCGGTTGTTTGCTCGCACGAAGGTTGTGAAGCGACGGTGAACAGACGAGATAAAGAAAGCCACGAAAGTGAAGAGTGTATGTTTAGGATGACTAAATGCGAGTCGTGTGCGGAAGAAATGATGTATCAGGACTTTGAGAAACACCAGTGTACTCTGAGAAAAGAAATCAACGGAATAAAAGTATGCTTGGATGAGATGAACGCAGCCTTGAAGCAAATCAATGCAACGCAAAGGGAAGTGCAAGCGAAGCTCGTAGAACACGACAAAGCTATCAAAAATCTTCAAGATCCACTGCATTGTACAAGTTCTGCCAACATTCAACGAGAAGTAGAGTTATCAAACGACAGATTTTTGTTTTTGGTAGCCACGATTCAGCAACTAATAAATCTATTGAAGTTTTTAACTGGGCAACAAAGACATGGACTCTAGTCGGAAACTGCTTACACTACGGGCGACACCGGTCCTTTTCCTTTGTTTATGGCAAGAAAATAATGATTGGTGGTCAACTTGAATATATCAACCCTAGCGAGAATGGCTACACTTCGACTGTTTTTCCAACTTCTTGTTCACAGAATGGTTTTTTCTATGGAAATCGAGTAATAACTTTTAATTACGGTATATATGAATATACACTTGAACCACCATACACTTCTAAAGAACTTCTTAGTAGAAAATCCAGCAACAACCCTTGTAGTATACAGCGTGTAGGGGATCGTATCTATGTGCTTGGAAATTCCCATAGTTCGGTCGAGCTTTACGATGTGGTTCACAATGAGATTAAAACACTTCCCAGTTTACCGTATTTAGTGGATTGTATGGCGACTGTTGCTTATAAAGACAGTCTGATTATTATTGGTGGTTGTGGCCAGTATGGGTGTGCATTGAATAAAGTCTACATGTACAACATGCACAGTTTAGAGAGCAAGCCCTTGCCTTCCATGCGTCAAGCAAGATCGGGATGTGCTGCAGTTATCATGGGCGATGTTGTTGTAGTAATGGGAGGTCAATCTAAAGTAAATGAAACCCCAAACAGACTGAAGATGGTCGAGTACTACGTGATTGGTGACAGTGCATGGCAAGAGCTTCCATCAATGCACTATGAAAGAGAAGGCGCCACTGCTTGTGTCTACGTTTGAACAGAGAAACAGCATTTTCTCTATGAACTCAAATGAATTGATCTTTCTTGTTAACACACTTTCTGCGGTATAGATACATTATAATGTATACATTAAATGATAAATATGAATAAAAATATATACATAAACAAAAGTATATCACGTTATTATTGCATGCCTGTAGATTTGTAGATTCTATTTTTGTGGAGGTAGCCAATCTTCAAATGTAGCAAGGCTACTATACCGGCACAGCCAGTAATTCCAAACACAGATAACTAACTCCACATGATTTTGGGCTAGTAACTCCAGGTTTAGAAAGCTACATAGCTCCACAACCTCCACATGATTTTGGGCTAGTAACTCCAGGTTTAGAAAGCTACATAGCTCCACTACCTCCACATGATTATTGCAGTGGAGGTAGCGTCGCTATACATGGTTTCCTAACTTCTGCAGCCATGTATTATTGTATTTATTTAATGGTAAGCGAATAATCAGATCAATAGTGTACATATCTTGTCTTCCGTTCAAGGTCATGTGAGCAATACTGAAGGTCAATGTTTCAAAATACAGCATAAATGAACCTTCGTTTAATGGTCTCCGGTAAATGAGAAAGTGAATAGGTAAATGGGAAGATTTCCTTTCACGCCTTCCCACAATTTCTCGCGCCCCTTCTTTCGTGTTCCCAGCCGAAGCTGTTGGGCTACAGCTCAAAACACAAACTGAGTGATAATAATTCGACAAATAACTGCACGGTTTACTTAAATATTAATTTCCGAGATGTTGCTATTAAAGTTGAAATTTTACTTCGTCATATATATAATAAAGTATACTAGGTCCTTTTTGAAAATTATTGTAAAATGAAAACGTTTTCCTGATTAGATATTTACAGCTAAAACGCTCACCTTGTCCTTTAGCTCCTGATGTAGTCTACTTTCTTGTTCCACCATAGAGACCATGTCATCATAGATAGCTTTAGCCAAGTTAAGATCAAGATTATCAGGATTGGCTGCCATCTTACACACAAGTTCTTCATGCGAGAAAACAGTCGTACGGTTCAATCGACGGTAGTGAGAGACACAGCGATGTCCCATTGAGAGCTGCAAATATATTATTGTAATTATAAGAGGCCCTTTTTCATCATTTGAGATGAGATAGGACATATTTACTGGCTTAAATGCGTGGGGTTGCCACGCAAAAAACGAACGCAAGAAAAATATTAATTGGTTCTGAACATGAGCATGAACAGATGTTTACTACCACTGTCTATACCAAACAGAAGTTCTATATCTTTAGTTGATTGAATTGGAAGTGTCTCCTTCTTTAAGAAGTGAAGTGAACGTTATTTACCCACGGTGGTACTAAAGATGTTAAAAAAAAATGCAAACCATTCACTATCCCATGGTATATGTGCATAAAACATCTCCTGCTTTTTGGTCAAGAACATGTAAACGACACTGAAAGTCAATGTTGTTAGAAACAGCAAAACATTTTTTGGCAGACAAATTACAGCACGAGGCAAGAGCGATCTTATAATCTCACTTTAGGTTTATCGTTCAATTTCTGTCCAAAGTTTATGTTGTTAAAGAATGGTAAAATCGATGGAGATATCATCTTAAAGTAAGCAATCCCGATCGTAAATCGATCAAAAACGAACAGAATTCCAAATTTTACCGTTCCCATAGGAACAGATGCGAAAGAAGCGGCTCCTTTTACTGTAAGTCGTTGCACAGCCCTTAGAGGAAGAACAAGCAAAGCAGTTCTCAAAACTAAACTTACCCAATCAGCTGTGGCGAAGTTGACAGCCTCAGCGAGATTATAACCCTGATTAAACCCAGCATGATAACTTCGTGGGAACGTCACAATGAACTCCCCAGCTTCTTGGTTAGTCCGTACGACTGGAACGCCTTTCGACATGAGAACGTTAGGGTTAACAATGGTCACCAGGTGATGTAGAAGATCAGGATGTGCCTCGAATAGCTCGGGCGCAATCTCCTGTACAACGCCCTCGAACTGTTCAGCACAGTCACCAGGAATGCCATACCATGTCTTCGGTTCACCCCAGTGAAGATAGTTGATGGAGTAACTCCAGTGATCTTCTGTATGCCAACAAAAACTGGAGAAACACATTCCGACGTAGATCCACGGAACCTGATCAAACGAAACAATCATGTCATGCACACGTAAAAACGCACAAGTTAGTAACAAAACCTGCAGCAGACTTGTACCAATGCTGTTTCAACAACTGGTTATCAGGATGTGTTCGCACTGCTTGTTCCCAGCTTGCTGACAAGTTGTCATCGGCTTGTTGACAACTTGCTACAAGGTTGTTGACGCAACAGACTTGTCACAAGTCATTCCAACAAGTTGTTAACGTCCTGCAATTCAACTACTTGTTATAAACAAGTTGTAAGTGACAACCTTGTAGTAACTGGATAAAATGACAACATTGTTACAACTTCATGTTGACAAACTTGCTACAAGCCTGTTGCGAACACATCTTGTTGACAATATTTGAGATGTTCACGTGTGTACCTGCATGGGAACGTAATTCCCAAACATATTTTAGAACTTTTTTCTTGCGCAGGAAACCGAGTGTGCTTACCTTCATTCCAGATATATTACCGCCTACGTGGCTTAACACGGAGTTCGGAAGTGCTGGTAAATTATTCAGATTCCACTTGGAGTTTGCATAGAACTAGAGCAAAAAATTAAGATCTAAGGGTTAACGAAAAAGATATATTACATATTGTATACATAATATAGTCAGGAATGCGAGAGTGTCCAATACCATACAGGTAAAGCAAATGATGCCCTTGAGGTAAGCCCACACCTACTATATGCTATGTTTAAACTAAAGGGCACTCAGACACTGCATACATCCGCCAGCGAACAAACTTTTTGGAAATTTTTCATCCAAATTGAAGCAATATTTAATCGATTTGTCCTTGACCAATGGCCATTGGCATTACCTCAACAAATTTTCGTATCAAAATGTTTGATATTTTTTTAGTTATCATATTTACAGACAAACACATGCACGCCACATGCACGCACGCACGCACGCAAACCAAGTAATTAACGTATGCTGTTTAATTACCTCTTCAAGATTATTAGTGACATTTTCTTTGACTGGAAAACCACTGCCATGTACAGCTGTATGGAGGTCAGCTCCGTACTCAACCGACAACTACAATAGGATGATGCAAACTTACAAACTACAGACATTACTAGTGTACTACCATGCGTACCTAGATTACGTACTTTTTAGATTACGACAATTGTGATATTCTGTCAATTTTCCTGTGGTATGAAATTAGAGAACATGGAAAAACCGACCACTTTTGGAAGAGGTCAAATTTCGCTCAGGGGCGGCGCTAGAGGGGGGGTGTGTGGGTGGGTGGAACACCCCCCCACTCGTCAGTGACTCGGCAAATTGTTTTCCAAGTCGGCAAAATGTGAATTGGATAGGAAGAAACGAACGAAACATCTGTGCGCTTTTGGCATGTAGAAGAATGTCAGAATGTGCAGTAAATCCCGATATTGAACAGATCATAGGCAAATGTTTTAATGAAGAATGAATAAGATAATGAAAATTTATCGTAAAAGACATATTTACATCCGCCATTTTGTTTGCATTTAAAAATGCCATCCGCCTCATTCTGAAATTAGGATTAAAAAGGCTACGAACACGATACGATTAGGAATTTGACGGATGGAATTTAATAAAAACGATACCGTGGCAATAGTTCTTTTAATTTCAACGTCACGTGATCATAATCAACCAATTAAATGGCGAGAATCTACTAAGATGTTACATAATAAATACTAAATAGTACTGATTGATATTTGATAGAACGTTTCAACTACGAAAACTCATTAGCATTACAAGGATATAAATAATTCATTGAACTGCATACACAGTTGTTGTGTTTAATGGAACAATAGGGAGCTTTAGCAATGACTACGACAATTAACGACTACGAGTACGATATTCGTCATTTTCGCGCCAAACGCCGTGTTGTTTGTATACGCCATCTCGCAAAAGTCGTAGTCGTTGGGCTTTTGACTACGAGAATTTTGATACTGAATCTCGTACTCAAAAGCCCGACGACTACGACTTTTGTGAGATGGCGTATACAAACAACACGCGAAAATGACGAATCTCGTACTCGTAGTCATTGCTAAAGCTCCCTAATCACAAAGCGAGCCAAATAAGTCTCGCAAACGCAAGATAGTTAAATTAGAATGCCTAATATGTCAGAGTCGGCAAAACTACAAAATGACTCGGCAAAATTTCATTTACACCCTCCCAATAAAACAGGGCTAGCGCCGCCCCTGAATTATCTTCGCTTTCCACGTCTGGACAACCTGTCTTTCAAGTTCCTCTAAATGGACAATACGTCGCCGTCGGCCGTTTCTATACAGACTAGCGAGTTTGGGAAGTTAGAACGGCAATGGCATGAAAGTGATAAAACGAAATTACTTATATTTTTGTATTCGAGCAAAAGCGTACATTACTAAGTAGCACTAGTCGGTGAATTCAAACAAAACACCCCAAACGACTTCTGACGTTGTACTTATAACGGCCAGTAGAAAGCAGAAATGATGTAAATAGCGTAGTAGTTTAATCAAGAACGGCGTACTGGAATGTTCAAGGGAATACAATTTATAGTCGCCTTTGTCTTAGAGTAAAATATGCCATTGTTAATGAACACGTTTTCATTCACGTTGCCGTTGTGTTTCCGACTTTCCCAAACTCACTACTGTACAGACGAATTATGCAAACGGTGTAAAATTGTTTGTCCAAATTCATCTAGAATGAAAATTTTCTTAAGTACAAAAACGACCAGTACCATTAACACTAACTTAAACGGAGCTTAACTGAACTTAAAATATATATGCTGTACCTCTTCATCGGCAGAACCGACCAATCTCCAAAATTCTTTTTCCGCAACATCGTATGGTACCGACTAAATTGTAAAATATCACAACATTAAAGATTACGCTCACTAATATCTTCTTAAAAAAATATCATTCTCAACAAAATCCACGTCCTCACAAAGAAAATGGACTGCATGTTCTTAGCGAGTAAAAATAGGTATTCCTAAAGTCCGCCATTATGGAGCTTTAGCAATGACTACGAGTACGAGATTCGTCATTTTCGCGCCAAACGCAGTGTTGTTTGTACACGCCATCTCGCAAAAGTCGTAGACGTCGGGCTTTTGACTACGAGATTTTTGATAAATCTCGTACTCAAAAGCCCGTCGACTGCGACTTTTTCGAGATGGCGTGTACGCAAAAACACGCGAAAATGACGAATCTCGTACTCGTAGTCACTGCTGAAGCTCCCTATTGCTAAAGCTCCCTAATATATTAATGTGTACATCCAGGAATTTTCAAATTATACTGTAGTTAACGAACTATGGGTTTTGTTACCATCGTTAGATCATCAACACACACACACACACAAATTTTACGTCTTTAATACTTTCTTGGCTTATTTTGACGATGCACAACTTTTTCTACTTGTTTTTAATGGAACTAGTCGTAGTAGAGCTACCACATCGTGTTTTATGCCAGACTGGCGCCTAAAAAATAGGAGCCTAAGATATGTTTAATACCTCTGGTGGCAAGCCGAAATAATCAGTCTTAAACTTGTCAGCCATTTCACCAAATGACTGTAAATTATATTCTTTCTTTGACTGTTCAAATCCATAGATCTCCAACGGTTTGTCATATTCCTGTATATAAAAGAAACAACTTAATCTGCTGTAGCTCAAAGATCCAAATACAGCAAGGATATAAAAGGGCCATATGCCCCCCCCAGTAATGAAGTCTGGGCACTTTTCTTCCTTTGCTAAACCTTGTTTTAATAACTGATTTCAAGCATTATTCGGTATCACATAATCTTACTCTAGGTTAGGTCCTAATATTAGTTTTGGCCTCCACTAGTAGGAACATTAAAGGAATTCATATATATTATTACTGTATTTAGATTTCACATGTAAAATATCAAATACGCCTACCTGTGCAATACACTTTGGACACCTCCACTCTCCTTTGGGTATAGTTGTAATGGGTGGTATGAGACAGTATGTATGAAAACTAGCATCACAACCATCACACAACAGTAGGTACTGACCATCATCACCAGAACTGCACATGTGGCATAAATAGTCATCCTGAAACTGTCACAGAAATATGATGATTTTCTACACAACATTTATTCATTTCACTTAAATACTATCCTTTACATCTATTTTATATCCAGAATTTGTAGTAAAGAACAGAGTACAGCACCACTCTTAACTATTCTCAAGTGAGAAACAAGTGAGTTTTTAGTGAATGCTTGTCTAACACAACACAGCATCTCGATTCTCAAAAGTGTGATTCTTAATGAAGCATGGATTTGAAATGAAGGGACTGAAACAAGTATTTGTTGACCGACTTTTGGTCGTGTAAGACACTCATTTTCCAATATAATTGCCAATGACAAAAGATGTCAGAATATCATCTTCTCCACACTGCCCAAATGCCCCAAAAGGCCATTTGGGATCCAAATTTGCCTGAATATACCAAGTTAAATATATGTAACACACTGGCAAAACCTACAATCCAGCTGAATAATGGAAAGGCAGGATTATTGCTACATATTACCACTTGGTCACATAAGTCATAGGTATTTTAGATAATTTTTGCATTGCCAAGTGCCAACCAGAATCTTTGGCATAGACAAATGTCCTTACAACTTGAGGTAGTTAGAGTGGGTCTTGAGATGCTCCTATACGTATACATGACTTACCAGTTCAGGATTGTGGTCTTGCAGCATCTTTTTACTAGCCTTGCGTACAGGTCTTCTTCTTTGATACTTGGAGTCATCATCAGAATGAACATCTTTAGTTTCAACATTATCTGGTTCTAATTTGACACTTTTTGATGGTTGATAATCATCTATGTAACACACAATCAATTTCTCAAGGGGGATCTAGGATAACCTGAATGACCTGACAGTGGGGTGCACGGGGAAGCACCCAACACCACCACTGCAGCTATCTCCAAAAGTGCCACAATCCTTCTTTTGTGCTGTTGGAAGGCTTCAGAGGGGGTTGGGCACCACTCTGAAACTTCCACAAAAACATTATATACCATATGAAGTAGTCTGTTTCACTGATTTCATTTACCCAAAAGTACTGTAATTTTTACAACTAGTTGCTATCACATTAATTACAGAAAATATTGTTAAAAAGTATGAGAAAAAGATACGAATACAAGAAATATATGAAACTATGTATAAGATGAAGTGAGATGTAGAAATACTGTCAAGGTCCTCATCTAGCTCATACATAGTTTCATATATTTCTTGTATTCATGTCTTTTTTACCTATTCTTCTACATTAATATATTCTGTAATGTGATTTCCATATTTTGCTTATACTCTGGTTTTACTAAATCCACCTGATTAGTTTATTTTTTATCACATGATTGCTTGTGTATTAACTATAACAGCACATGTTTGCAGCCCTCGAAAACTAGGTCGGCATTCGGTTCAGTTCTTCTCAGCAGATTAGTTTCCGTTGTTGTTCGTTCATGTTTCCATGCTGGGTCTTTGCGCAACACCACTCCAGATCTGCTGCATGACTTTGTCAGCGTATATATATACGGTCGTAGGAAGCATTATATTTGGAATGCGTGCTTATAGTGCTTGCAGCTGATCCGGAATTGCTATTCTGTCGGTAGAAACTGAGAGGTGCCGACCTGGGTCAGATTTAGGGCAGCATCGAGGGCTGTGTTTTCCCCCAATCTTTCGCTCAAAACATTGCAGTTTTTGTTTGTATTTTGCAGGTAGTACCTGTAATATCATTGTTGAGCTGCACATTCAAGATGCTATTACAAATTAATACATTAAATTAATGCATTAATTTTGCTTGATAAAACTATGTGTGTTGTGTTTACTGCAATTCAGTTCAATTTACCACTGGTGAGGCAAAACCCATTATTGATGGATTACAGGGGATACAGCATTGATGTGTACCTCCACATACACATATATGTTATACACTACATACATGTACTTGTCAAATGACTCTCGTTCATCACATTTAATGACTGATAGCTACCTGAAGTATCCATTTCTTCTTTTACATTGTCTGATTCACAAACAGTTGTCATTTTAGGACCTGGTGCTAAGAATTGTAATTTCTTCAACTCTGGGTTTCTTGAATAGTCAATTGATTGCTGCACCTTAAATGTACATCAAATACTTCATGT
Source organism: Trachythela sp. YZ-2020 (assembly GCA_016169945.1). Classification (NCBI taxonomy): domain Eukaryota; kingdom Metazoa; phylum Cnidaria; class Anthozoa; order Malacalcyonacea; family Clavulariidae; genus Trachythela; species Trachythela sp. YZ-2020. The sequence continues at coordinate 1,028,805 of JADLSH010000098.1, read as the reverse complement.
TAATCAAGCAATTTCTCCTTAAAATCAAATTTTATGTGTGCAATAAATCAAGCGTCCAATAATCACCTGTTCTTGTCTAATTTGACGTGCAGATTTTCTCATTCTACTTTCGGGTTCTGCTTTTGGAGTTCGAGCTCGTTTAGTCTAAAATTACATACCGGTATCAATGAATGAATGTTTAAAAAATACTTAATAAGGTCATGCTAGCAATCATTGATGTGAAAAATCATTGATGTAAAAGGAGGTTGGCAAAAGGTCAGGAAAATTAAGATTTCAGTAAAATGTGCCTGTAGTAATATTGCTGACATTGACATTTATAAACCAGTGAGAACGTAACTGAAATTTATTAATTATTTTGCATTAAAGTCAGCAATTTTTTGCTGTCCTAGTGTCCTGACATGCCTATATGTCAGCAATCAGGTCGGCAACTCGGCATTGGCCGATTGCCGACCTGAAGTCAGAGGCCTGAGTCTGAGGAATGATCAGAAAGTCAGACATTTGGTAGAATCATATGTGACTGATGTGAAATTCTATTAGACAACAGCATATTAGTGTAGGAATAGAATCACAGACTGAGGGACGTGAAAGGAACATACAGTAGGCACTGTGCCACAAACACTGGCCAAATTATGCTTGAATCAACCATGATTGTGCAATTTAAATTAACAATTGATTTCATCAATGAGCAAGTGTTCTATAATTCTGCTAAATATATTGATTTCACATCATAATTATTACCTCCGTAGCCGTATCACCACCAGTCATAAGACCAGATTGGAAAACATCGTAAGGAAACAGCAATTTTTCATAATGGTTTCTAAGACATGCTGGTACTGATTTTGTTTCCAAATAACCCATCTAAACAATATAAGAAATTCCAATGCTATAGCAAGTCAAAAGGCCTTAGAAAGAATTGGTATTGCAAATACCGAATACCGGTATAACGCCATCACAATACCAGTAAATACTGGTATATTGGTATTTTTACCATTAAAAAAAATCAAACTGAACTGCTGAACATTGAGAAAAATTTAGATGACATCTACTGTCATGTGTCAAAATATCTGCCTTTCAAGACATACTGCTTTGTAATTATCTAATAGGCTGTTTAATAACACTACAACATAATGTAAAATAAATGTAGTTCCATATAAATTGCAAAATGCAAATCATTTCGGTATGACAGCTAGGAGTGAAAGGTACGTTCAAGTAACATGATCAAATCATCTGTGCAGTGCATGTTAACTGTGGTTTCTGAACATGATAGGCAAATATTAACTTGAAATAGCATTTCCAATCCAGTACAACAAAATACTGAAATGTTGGTATACCTGTATTTTGGAATTAGTAATGTCACCATACCGGTATTTCAAAAATTTATGGTATACCGGTATATCAAATCTCTCTAAAAGGCCTAGAAAATCAATGCTACAGGAAAGCTAAATTATCATTATTTTACAAATGCTACAGGTACGAAGTTAATTTGTGTTGCCCAAGGAGAGAGGGATAAATCTATTATTACCAAAACCACAGATGTTTTCTCTCATGCAAGAAAAAAATATGTCATGTTTTCACATCAAAACATTCAGGATGCAAATTGAACGACCCCTTCAATCTAATATGTACATGAAGTCTGATTAAGGCAGGTTATACAAACTTACTCTAAAATATTTACTTACCTTGCGGGCAACAACTGGCCATTTTCTCTTTGTTGTAACATACTCATACCCACCTTCTTCATGAACAGTCTAGAAATTATTATTATTGGCAATTAATTTATTACATTATAATTTTCACAAAACTGAGAATCTATGTTATCTTCAAGGTTATGATATTGGCCCTCAAATAATCAGCCTAATTTATTATCACTCTTGGATGTTGATGTATTAACCAGAGTAGCTACCCATTTCTCTTTTCATAGTCAATTTCAACTAACTTTTCACCTCTGTTCTGAACTTCATAAATTTGTTTTGAAGTTCAAAAGTTCATAATGAAATTCACATGTTAATTGGCTACTATTGAAAAATAACCAATCAAATGCTCATTTTACAAACATGATTGTGAATTTGTTATGAACTTTTCAACAAATTTGTGAAGGTCAGAACAGAAGGTTAGTGACAAGTTAGTTGAATTCAACTGTAACCCATTAAGCTACAATACACCCTACTTTTGCTCTTTTACTTTTATCTAATGCAAGACAACTTTATTCATTAAGGGAAAAGCATTACACAGGCTAGTAATAAATAGATGACATTACAGTATCATCAACTGATAATCAATTTGGCATGACAAATTTCAGTGCGTAAACATAGCGCCACAATGCACCCACACATTGCTCTTCCAATCTGTTTAACGCCAGATTATTTTACTTTTCAAAGGGAAGGGCTTGGCATTAATGGATTAACCAGGCAATCTGCCCATGTCTGTTGTTAACTCATTAAGCTGCTATATGCTATAATGTACCATATTTTGTTATTTTACTCGAAATGATGCTAGATAATTTCACTTGTGAAAGATATTTGATGGTAATGGGTTAAACAGACCAAACATGTTGGCTGAACATAATTTATATTGTTCGATAAGATATGTTAGATCTATGGAACACAAGGTTGGGTAATGTTGGTCAATATCAGATCACGTTTCATTTGGTTCAAACATGAAAATTCAATTTAAACAAATCCAACAGCATTCAACAAACGTTGATCGAACATGCTGGAATTGCTTAAATGAGCTTTTAAAGCTAAATGCAAGCCTGCACTTTAACATGAAACCTAAATCATTATCATTATTTTATTCACTTCATTGTTACAGTATAAACACAAAGCTAAGATGTCTCAATGACTATACAAGGCAATATTATGTTAGAAATTTCATTATAACCAGTTAGTAAGCATCACATATCATTCCAGAATCAACCAAAATGGTGATATGTCATTGGTAGTCATATGTACGTGAATACTAACGTGTCGTAATTGCAATTTCCAAGTGCCATGTTTGGGTAAGGGGAGCCACAGTTCAACTATTGTTTAAAATTTCGCTATACTTTGTATTATTACTTAGCCAAAATGGCTTCCAAACCTAAATATTCGCTAAACGTTGCCAAAACAATGCCATTTTCGATGATTTTTGGCAAAATTTTAGCACGAAATCGCCGTCCCACCGAACAATGAAGCGAAAAAACGGCAAAGAAATTATGCAGGCAGGCGACATGCGTTTCGTACACTCACTTTGTAAAGTTTGAAAATGTCCAAATTCTTCTTGTCGACCATTGGGAGTTTTAAACTTGTGCCCTAATTTTGATAAAATGCTTTACGTTAGTGGGATTTGACCAAGAATTATTAGCAGAGAAGCTTTTAAACAACGATTTAGTCCGTTTCACGAAGCGCATTGTCGAGGGCGAGTCTTCCTGCCTGAGCTAAGGCCTATACCTGCAATTCCCAAAACTTGGCAATGGCGTCCAAAAAATTGAATTTTACTCTTGTTGTTGCCTACAATGAAAGCGAAATATGACGTTAATTAAGAAAGAAGACATAAATGTTTCCAAAAGAAGCCAATTTGGGGTGATTTGTGTTGAATACGCGAAGATATAAACAGAACAAATTATGTACAGTCGGGAAAGATCAAACATGGCTACTGGGCTCCCAAGTTCACGTTACTTGCCATTCGTGAAGAAAAAGAAACATCTACATTTTCGTTTCGGCCTTAGAATCCAGCCATTTTAGTTCCTTTTGTATTGTAGGACTTCTTTGAGTTAACAATGAAGGGATCCAAAAGTTCGATCCTTCGTTATAGCCCTGAATATGGGCAAAAAAAGAAGTGCGTTCGGGCAAGAAGCCTGAAACGCGAGTTCACAAAAGTTGTATAGCTTGAAATTTACCTCGAGTTCGTTGAGTTTTTGCACTCGAGGAGTAAATCTAAATTTCTCTACGTCCACGGAGAATGGTGGCTGCCATTCCTAGATAAAAACCAAAGCAGTACAACTTGTCAAAACGCTGTTACGATCCGCGAAAGATCGCAAAAAAATCTTGCAAAGTAGCCAAGCTTACAGGCGGAGGGCGAATCTTGCAAATTCCAGCTTTTTCCACATACGGTCGTATCTTGGTTATAAACGCTAAAGGATCTTGAAATTCTTCTTCAGTCGGCTCAAATACAGGAGCCTCGGGTGGAGGGACGAACGTATGCTTTTCCATGAGGGAAAAATCTACATTACCACACACAAAAACAATTTAAAGCACACACTACGCGAGTATCGCCATATTTCTGCCAGCTTCCCAACTGGTAAGCCCGATAATATAAACCACCTGTATCACGTGATGTAATCAACACATGTGATTGGTCAAATTAAACGGTAAACGTGTGCTGATTGGTTAATAGCGTCTTAATAAGTTTCCGAAAGGGAGAAACAACTACGCAATCTCCGTGACACATTGATATGCAACCATTTGCAAGCAATGAAATTTTTCACACAAAATATCGCGTTTTTCTCGTTTTCTGATTGGTTGCACGACTCAATATTAAATTTCTATGAATGGGCGACGAGGTGAAGTAAGACGGGCAATGCAACTTGCAACAAAAAATGAATGTTATCTTGACAGTATTGTATAAAATATGACTTGAATATTATATATATATTGCACATTAATATTTTGCATTTTCAGTTACGATATTTTTATTGTTTTATGTTTCTCACTCGCCAGATGCATTTAAAAAGGCAGCTAACTGTTTAACCTAGACAACAAAGCGAAAATAAGTGATTTTGAGTGGTGCACCAAAAATATTTTAGGTTTTGAACACTTCTCATCGAAAATGCGCGACAAAGACAAGGTTGCCTCCAGCTTTGATAAATTTTTCGCTGATGACGTCGCCTTTCAATTTCATTTGTTATGCGAGTTATTTCTATATTATTGGTATATTTCAAAGGACAGGGTTCAAATTCTATAGAGAGTATGCGAAAGAGAAAAACAACGCAATTAAAAGTGAAAACGAAAATAATCCCCAGAGCTTTGCCGCGCTTGATGAAAATACTAAGAGACTGGAATCAACCAAGAATTCAATAACCATTTCATTGTGTACTACATGACGTTCTTTAGCGTCACAAACAAACGGTTGTTTTCAAAGATGGCGGATTACTCGGACGTCGAAGACGTAGCGTTTTCATCTCCTTTACCGACCATCAACCAGCGTTTAGGGCACCTCAAACCATCGCGAGAACTGCTAGAGTATTATAGGAAGAAGATAGCAGAATATGACGGTGAACATGAAGATGTGACGAGAAAATTGGAGCAATATAAGTGCACTTATGAAGAGCAGGTTGGGGCATATGAGTGGAAGTTTTTAGTTTGCTTTTGTTTTGCTAAGTAAATCTTAGCTTGTTGGTGTAATTTTGTTTAGATTAGTTTAGTTTAGCTAAGTTTAGTTTAGTTTTATAGTTATTTACAAAATAATATGCATTATTACACTCGCAACATTATATTAAACCATTATATTAAACTTTGACTTTTAATATTGTTTAGTCCGAATGTCCGAGTCGAATTAGAAATATCAACAATTCTTTATAGTTTACCCCAATCCGAAATTTGTTTGAATGAGTTTGAGTGAAATTATAATTATTGGCTTTTCATAAATTCTCAGTGAAGCATTGAGCATTCTATTAAGGTGATTTGCAATGAAAAAAGCTAAAGACAAAAGTTGTGGATTATGGGACTACCTTGTTCTTTCGCGAGTAAGGGGCCAGACTTCATTCCATGCACTCCACGCCAGAGATCTCCAACATGAGGTTACAAAATTGTTGGCGTATAGGCGTGAGATCACTAAAAAAGAAGTGATAAGTGTAACCATGGTTATAAAAAAACGTGTTTTATAATCCATGCATGATGTAACTAAGTTTGTGCCTGAGGCTGAGTTCATTGTCATATGTATATTCACAGTATAACTTCAAGACTATGTTAACAGTATATTGAACACACTTAGCGATTAGCTATTTTCACATGGATTTTAGTCCCCAAAATTGAAAATCTCCAATGTATTGGCATGAAGGATCGTAAATGTTGGCATATCTCTGGCATAGAGTTTACATGGAATGCACCCTGGGTAAGTGGCCATTGACAAATAGATTTTGTCCTGCAATTGTTCCTGGCGAATTGGGAAGGGCTATAGCAAAGAATGACAAATTTTCTATACAGTGTCAGTGGGAAACCCGTCAAAGACTCAAAGCAATCGCGGAACAAGTCAGATTTTTACTAAAAGATGGAGGATTCATCTGAATCTTGTAAAGCCAAGATATGCGTTCTTGAAAACAAGACACAAAGTCAAGGTTGTTAATTTTGTGTCCTGTTTTCAATAACTCATATCTTGGGTTTACAAGATGGTAATATTCGGAGTATGTTTTTTCTTATATATTTCGGTACGGTAAACTGAAAAGTACCCAAATGGCAAACGTTAATTTTCCACTCCCGACTCCCTGCAGCACAAGATGCAATGGGAAATGAGGCAACGTGAAGAAGAGATCAAGGAACTTCAGAAAGCTTTGAGTGACATGCAGGTGTATCTATTTCAAGAAAGAGAACACGTTCTACGCCTGTACGCTGAGAATGATCGCTTGAAAATACGGGAGGTCGAAGACAGGAAGAGAATACAGCATCTCCTCACTCTAACACATCCCTCAGGAGGAGAGATTACGTACTTTCGTAAGAAGACGTCGGAGAAACCCGTAGTTGTGAAACACAAGAATTTGAAAGGGCTGAATGCGTTAGATGGCCGAGGGCCAGGAGGACACAAGAAAGGTGAGAGGTTGATCTAGTTTACAACAGTTATTCAAAGAAACGAGTTGGTAACTTCAGTTTATTTAGACTATATGAAAGAAAGATGTGCTTAAAACTTTAGACGTGTGTTGATGGTATTGTGGCTTGTGCTCTTCACCTCTGTGACTGGGATTCGATTCCTGTGCAGTTTTCTGATTATAATTCCGCTCCGTCGCATGTGACAGGTGCTTCCAGTTTGACTCTACAAAACACAGCAGGTTTTCTTCTGTAATATAATATTGGAGCGAAGAAGGACTGGCCTGTTATATAGATTATTTTTACTGGACTTTAAGGAGAACAGTTTAGAACTGATAGAGCGAACTATTATAAAATAAAGTTAGTAATTTTTTTAGTTTGAGCTGTGAATTAAGAAGATTGAAATCGATGAAACCGTACACGAAAAATATATTAACTATATACTCATTCCTTTACCATGAGAAAGATTTAGACTTATGATGACAACGGATAGACGGAGCAAGGCCAAGGGCGTGAACATGGATATACGTGGATATAGTATATTAGTGTTTTCCTCTTTACGGGTCCTATTTAGGACGACCGAGGTCGCAATTATTTTTTGACCGTGAATCTCTTGTTTAGATCTAACACAAAAGAAATCTCACAAAGCTCACACAGCGGGGAATGTTAGTCATAGCGTTGAACAAGACAATCAGACATTATTACTACAAATCGAATCTCTACAAGCCCAGCTGGAAGAACAAACAAAACTCTCTAGAGAAGAAATCGAAGGTCTTCTCGAAGACCGAAGAGTCCGTAGCGAGGAACACAACGCCTCAACGGAACGAGATCAAGACAAGATCAAAAGTCTGACAGAAAAACTTCACAAAACTCAAGACTTGTTATATCAAAGTACAAAAGATTTTCTCGAGTTGAAGTACGATTTGAGAGCACGAGAGAGACAGTGGATGATAGATAGAGATAGATTGGTACAAGAGATTGAGCATTTCAGGCAACAGGTGGATGTATCAGGCAGTAGTGTGCTGGAGGCAACCGGAGTATCTGTGGAACCTCAGGTTATTATTTTTCCTTTCATATTCATGGTCTCCACGTAACTTATCTCTTGCATCATCCTCCGTATGTCCAATCTCTTTCATTCCATAATCTTCTTAATTCCATCACTCCATCTTATGTCTTCGTCTGGATCTTTTTCCTCTTGCAGGTTCCTTCCAGACTCCCTAAGGCAATTTTCTATCATCCCTTCTTTTATCAAATATCCAAACCATCTCATTCTTCCTTGTACTTTCATGACTATGCTTTCTACTCTAGCTCTTCTTAACTTTCTTGAAGTTGTATTCCTTGTATCCAAAGTTATAGCCATTTCCTCAGCGTCCACTTTTCAGCTCCACGTAACATCACTGACCTAATGACAGGTACCTTTTCAATCTGCTCTGCTTTTCAATCTGTATTTTGTCTAGTGTTACTACAGGAGGAAGTACTCTTCTCACATGTGACTGAGGCGAAATTATGATCAGACAACTGCATATTGCAAGAATCGAATCCCCGTCGCCGGTGTGAAAACAAACTCGTTCCCAGGGCCATTTCTGAAAATTCGAGGGAACGAGGTTCCCGCTAAAGACCTATTCACACGATTCGATATGTCGGATTCGATTCTCCTCTTGACGTATGTGATTTACTGGATTTGCTGACAAGAGTAAGGCCAACTATGCTAAGACTATTGGCTGGCGAGAAGTGTAGTTGTTGCTGTATTGTGTGACATCACTTACGTCTGGAGGAGAATCGGATCCAACAAATTGGATCCTGTGAACAGTCCTTAACACTGAACATCAATCGCAGAGATGAAAGGCCGAATCCCCTGTTCACTCTGTCATCATACATTAAAATTTCTTTCGACAGGTCGCACAACTTCAGACAATCCAATCACTAAAAGACCAAGTTGAGCAAGCACAAAAACTCGCAGATATGTATCGTGAACAGTGTATAGGACTCGAAGACGAGTTAGGACGAATCAAGGAAGAGACTGATGTTGGACGTGAGTTATTTAAAGAAAGGAATGATAAAGTTAGCAAGAGATTGGCATTGATGAATCAAAGATATAATGCCTTGGAGAAGAGACGAGCATTAGAAGTTGAAGGATTTAAGAATGATATTAAGATGTTGAGAAATAAACTAAAGAATGTCGAGAAACATTTGTTTAAGGTGAGTGAGGTATTGCTACTGCATATTACGGAAGGCAGGGTAGAGGCGAGGCGGTAGAGGCAAGGAAAAGAAGCACGCGTGAAACACGAGTCTAGCACGTTTCCTTTTAGAGCTGAGATTTTCTAAGCATGGTCATGTGGGACCGTGGTGACACAGTGGGCAGTGCATGAGCTGTTCATCTCTGTCAACGGTGAACGATTCCTGCAGTATGCTGATGTCAATAGAGAGGTGTTGCACCATCACGTGACCAAATTCTAAAATCTTTAACGTGCAACCTTCATTATAACAAGTATTCACAACAAATTTCAAGTCGATACAATTATTCCCTCGCAAGGTTTGAATAATTCGTATTGCTGACGTCAGCATTATTTTCAAATGCCGTTAAAAGCTAGCTAGTATTTATATTCTGTTTACTATAATACTATATATTGCTTTTAAAAGCTAAATTGAGTTTTTCGCGTTAGGTTTAGAAAAACGTAGCTTTTAACGGCATTTGAAAATAATGCTGACGTCAGCAATACGAATTATTCAAACCTTTTAAACTCGCGAGGGAATAATTGTATCGACTTGAAATTTGTTATGAATACTTGTTATAATGACATACAAAACATGTTTAACAGCCAGCTTTATAGGTTGCACGTTAAAGATTTTAGAATTTGGTCACGTGATGGTGCAACACCTCCATGTGAGAAGAGCGCATCCAGTTTGACTAAACCAAACATCGCAGGTTTCTCCAGGATCAACAAGGTTGTCCTTACTGAACTTTCAGAGAGATAAGATTAAAACTGAAAGAGCTATCCAATAAAAATAAAGTTTAGCATTGGTCCGGTAAGGTATTGGTCCAGTGTTACTACAAGAGGAGACCGGAGTACCCGTAGAAAACCTGCGGTGTTTGGTAGCTAGAGTCGAACTGGAAACACCTTTCTCAAATGTGACTGAAGTGAAATTATAATCAGTCAACTACATCAGCAGGAATCGAAACCGAATCACAGAGGTGAAAGACACGAACACCAATCTCTCGCATTTTTCTCTCATTTCTTAAGGTGACTGTTGATGTTCCAATAGACGGTGACATTGATCAAGAAGTATTACGCAATGTTCATGCTACTGCGGCAAGATCGAAATATTTAGTCGGAGAACTTCATCATCTTAAAGCCAAAATTTACTCATTGGAAAACGACTTACGACATTGTGGATAAATAAATAAATAGGTGTTGTTTTTGTAAATGTATTTTTGTAAAATAAAGACAGACATTACTACGGTCAATCCCATTTGGGCTTTTCAGTCAAATGGTAATGAGAATCCAGGCTTGAGTCCGGAGTGAGAATCGAACGACTTAAATAATTTTGGTGTTTTGGCACTCCTCTTTAAAAGTGCCTAGTGAAAAAAACAAGGCAAATGTCAAGCTACTCAGTTACTTATAAACTGATCGTTTGTTTGTCCCGGGAAGGCGAGTATATATCGGCTAGATGGGTAACTCGCCTCCATATAAAGTATAAACAGATCCTAAATCAACATTGTTTCGTCGTTCGTAGCAATTTTCATTTTGAAATGATTTCCTATTTGACATCAAACCAAAACGCAACATTACCAATAACTTCTAATAAATTATTTCCTACATAAATTACGATTAAGTAAGATACGAAATAAATCAAATTATTTGAATTTCTTATTTACATTTCAATATTACGCCAATTATTTTAACCAGTTTGGTCATTAAAGGCTCTTTTCCACTCGTCGCAAAAACCAACTCGCAAGCTCGCTGCGAGTACTTTCATCCAATCACAATGCTCGACAGTTTATTTTAATTACATGCAAGAACTCGCAGCGAGTTTGCGAGTTGGTTTTGCGATGAGTGGAAAAGAGCCTTTAGAATTCCAAGTCCGAAAGTGACGGCTAGAGCCTTCAAGTCCAAGTACTGAGTTCAAGTCTGAAGCGAGGCTGAAGACGTGAACCTACTGCGAAAACTTGAAATTTTATTATTTGAATAAGCCAGTCTGCGCATCGAAATGATGCGTTCTGCATCCGGGTAAAATTGCAGTTGAAAAATAACATGTAGCTGACACTGGAAAGATTGAATCATTCACTGTTGAAACATTAATTTGTTTTCACACATAGCCACAAAAGAACGGACCATTAAATTATTTTTGTACTAGCATATTTTGTTATGTGTAAAGAAAAACAGAGAAAGGTGCACTTAAAGGAATACATTTTCTAACTTAAAGCGAGTCAGCCGTGCGGAAACCAATTGCTCTTCGAGCAACTTTTGCATATTCAAATGATGATTGAACAGTTGAATACTTCGATATGCATATTTCAATTCTTCCCTTCTCAGGTACAAAATCATGTTATGGTACATGTACTGCAAGTTTATCCCGACGCAGAACGCGTCATTTGGATGCGCAGTCGAAACTCCGAACCGGCTTATCAAATGTCGTGTTATCCAGTCCTGGGACTTCATCTGACTTTATCCAATGATTCACAATAGTATTATAGAATCATCCTCAGAGTCAGAGATGAAAACCTTTTCATATGAAAAGAATTGCAATAGCTTTGCAGTCTTAGAAGTCAATGCCGACCAAAAATATCTCATTCTGGTCAATATTTTCATACAAAACATATGTAGCGGCCACTACTAACGACTTCTGCTGGTGGCACCACCGATATCAGAATTTTGAGCACCCGTTCTTAATTTCATCATTAAAATAAAAGATTTTCAGAAGGTGTGCACGAGTTGCTCAAACTACTAACAATCCTTCCTTAAGCGACTGGACTAATATTTTAAACCTATTATAAATTGCCCCAAATGTCTGATATGTTACTGTAAATAAACGTATACAATTTTCGTTAAGTCTGTCCCCAGGACCTTCTTGTGAGCGCGCAGATGACGACTCTCCAACCGCGCGCCAACCAGACAGGGCTGGGGACTAGGTTGGATTTTTGTTCAAGCAACTTGGATCACACAAGGATAGCACACAGCAACGTGTACTCACGGTCAAGCCACGAGCTCTTCACTTCCCGCCAAGTCACATGTTGGTCACGTGGCAATCGGTGACGTCACAAAAAATTCCGATTTCCGCTGGTCAGAAGCTGAGCTGGTCTTACGGCGCATGATTTTTATATCCTCCAGACTTCCCGCGGATTTAGTCAACTTTCTCTGAGATGGATTCTTTACTCGTTTTGAACTGAACAGTCCGAACCTTCTTGTTAAATTTAGCATCGAACCGTTTGAGGATGAGAAGTCGGAACTAATGCCGGATGTCGATCCCTGCAAATAATAAATGAATAGTTATAAGAAACTTAATGTTTTATGGAAAACATTACGATTATTAAGTGAATTTATAGTTCAAGGCGTGTATAAACATCTTTATATCTCTATATGAAATCTTCACAACTACCTAAGTATAGTTCTATACTAAAGAACGTTCTACTAAAGGCGAAAAAATTTCTTTTGTTGTCATGAAATGTGTTTAAATGATCGAGTCTGGGGCTTGAACCTGCAACTTTTGAACAACCGAGCAGTAACAAGCTAAGTTATTATTAACCGTCAAATAATGTTTAGTGCTGTTTATATTATACATAATTGAAGTGGTGTGCCAATGTGCAATTATTGTACAAAACTGTAGGTAATGCAAGACTTACATCTAAATATAAATCCTCAAAAGTACCCAGATGCCCTGAAGCCAGAGTTGCTCAATGATGTGTACAACCAGGTCACAGGTTCGAGTCCCAGAACAGCAATTACATGTAGCTTCTAAACATATTCTAGCTCAAGCAGACCTTTAAATACATCAACTATATTATATGGGTTAGTATGTTAGATGTTGAAGGGTTCTTGTAGATGGATACATATTTTTAGACCTAAGCAGGGGCAGTTGTGAAAAAATGCAACGATATGCCCTATGGCAGGAATGGAACCTGCGGCCCTACGCTCTGTCAACTGAGATACAGACTCCAGTTGTCAAGAGCTAACCACATGCTCATGTATATATACTAGGGTAATGCAGCAAAATTTAGTATATTAGTATCTACACTCCAGTTATGTATATGTGTCAGTTAGTAACAGTACTATAGTTATTGGAAGTTGATCTGCAGAAATTCGCGACTACTACACTGATAGTGGAACTTCTCAAATTCGCGAACATTTGTCACTCTTAAAATCGAACACACCTCTGGCTATAGCCAAATCTCTGGCCATTTGCTTGCAAAAAAGACAAATGAAACAAAAATGTATAAAATATGGTACATACTATTGTATTCTATTTTAAAAGAGAATATTCAAAATTTACAAGGTTATCGATAAACAATATTTTCAAAATAGTAAAATATATATCCTTAAAAATTTTTCTTAATTAAATTTATATGCACTTACAATTTCAGACGCACCGAAGCTATGTATAAAATTACGCATATTCTATTTTCAGAACTTTTACATTGCATTATTAGTAACTGCTGTGAAAATTTCTCTATCATTTGCACAAGAACGGACACCTACGCCTTAAATTCTCAATCACCATGGACAGAACTAATCGGTGAATGCTTGTTTATGCAAGTTGCCGCCCAACTCATCATCAACCATGAGGAGACTTGACAGTCAGGCGCGAGTTAGCATCTTCAAATTTGTATTTTGCAATGCAGACTTGTAATTAGGTCCATTCGAAGATTAGCTATATATGACATGATGTGAACAGGGTGGCAGCGGGCACGCATAATCATGCATTAACTGATTGGCTCTCTATCCCAAAATACAATGCGACTTCATAATAGCGCAGATATCAAGGAAAAGGTCTATTCATGACTAAAAGCGATTTAAATCTCCTGATAAAAGGCGGCAACCTTTTGAGTACTTACACTCCCAGTAAATTCAAAGGATGCCATGCTGGTACTCTTCTGAAGATTGTCTTCATAAAAACCACCGTCTAAAGTAAAGGCAACAGAATAAGAACTGCACTATTTATAATATTATACATAATAACAATATTCCTCTATTCAGATTAGACTAACTATTATGTAGATTCGGTGGTGGTGTATTCACTATAAAAGCACACGTTTTCCCCCGACTCACGCTACTAACTTCCAGACGAAGGGCCTTCGCTCGAAACGTCGAAGTTCTTATTGTATTTTTCAGGTAGTTTTATCCTACTCCACCGCCGAATCTTCGTTAGACTCTACCTACACTGGCACCACGCGTTCGAGTAACTATTATATATTTGTACTGGGTGGATCTATCACAGTTCCAAATTATTCTTCTCTGAGATCCAGTAACGGATATGCATCCATTATTGGCGCTGGGTTCAGGAGGAAACCGGAGTGCCTTCTCACGTTACGAGAAATAATTAGACAACTGCATATAAACTAGTTCGGAGTTTCGACTGCGCATCCAAATGACGCGTTCTGCGTCGGGATAAAATTGCAGTTGAATCATAACGTGTAGCTGAGACTGGAAGAAATATGATATGGATATCAAAGTATTCAACTGTTCAATCATTCACTTGTGTTTCACACATAGCCACAACAGAACTGTCCATTAAATAACTTTTATACCAGCATATTTGTCTGCTATGTAAAGCAAAATAAAGAAACGTACACAGAGACTGAGAAATAATATTTTTTTGTAATTTGAAGTGAATCAACCGTGCCAAACTCATTGTCCTTCGAGCAACTTTCCGCATATTCAAATCACATTGTAGTTTAACTTCACTGATTGAACACTTGAATTGGCTTTGATAGGCACATTTTAATTCTTCCAATCTCAGCTACTGTACATGTTATGATTCAACCGCACCATTCCACTACCACAGTAAATCATGTCAAAGTACGAGTTAATCTAGAGGACAGCTAGCCACCATTGTACTCTTTCTATTTCCCCCAGAAAATCTACTAATAGTCAATATTACCTGTCTGATTAAGATCTTGTAAAGAACTTGACAGTGGGTTATTTCTTTTTAGAGCGCCCTGCGATAGGATGCTAGGCTCATTGACCAAACTCAGTGAATCTGGAGCGATTTTCTTCTTGCCTTGACCAGAACGAGGCAACGTCAACGACATCGTATCCTCCAAATCTCGTCTGTGACCCATTAGTTGACGCGTCTTTTCACAATCAGCTACAAGAATAAGTCACGAGTCAGAGTTGCAAAAAAGCTGCGGGTATGCGCGGGCACAACCCGTGAGGAAGGTTTACTGACATTAAGGAAGGTTGAAAGTGAAATACTGAATGAAGCATCGCAAAACCTGGCAAATGACAAAGGCGTAATTGCTATAACAGGGTACAGGAAGCACTTTAAACTTTGGCTTCCACATAATCATATATATACTTACTGATTCGCTCATTTTCCATGACATTAGTCTAAACATAACATAGAGAAAATAGAAAATCAGTCAACTTATTCCCGCCCATCTAGTGCACGAACGCTGCAAATCTCACTTTTTGAAATCTCATATCTCATCAAGAAGTTTTGCTGAAAATTTGCTGAAATATCAACCTATCACGCTATATGGTTGTAAAAACCATTGTTAAGAATCATCTGATATCGACAAACAATTCAGGAAAGTAAAAAAACAACAACACAAAAACACAGCGCTTCTTGAAATAGTATAGGTAAGGTCTGTGTAGGCTAGAAATAGTACCTCTTCAATGCAGTCTCGAAGTTCTGTGTAAAATGCTTTTCTTATATCTTCTTTCTTCGCGTGAAATACTATGAGAACCTGAGAAAAAATTAAAAGGTGACATGGTCAAGAATAAGTCGCTGTGTACGTTTTTTACTAGCCTGTTCGCCCTTGCCCATCAAAGGTGAAGATTTAAGCATTGTACCTAATTCAATTAAACTTATATAGGTGGCGTGCGACCAATCTCAAAGGATTTAAAGGACAAAGAGATTTTCGCCATGTTGGATAAAATTTGAATTGCAAACAAGCAAAATCCTTTGTCAAATTCATAGGCGGATTTTCTGGGTGGGTGCAGGGGGGGTGCGCACCCCTCCAAGAATATTTTGCACCCCCCCCCAAAAACGTTTTCCCACCCCACCTAGAGAAATTTGCACCCCCCAAAAAATTTAAATGCTCATTGGGATAAATGACAGTAGTGTGATTGAAATAAAGATTTTGAACTAAGTAAGACTAAAAACAAGGATTTTGAACTAAATAAGACCAAAAACACCCATTGCCAACTGTGCCCCCAGACCCCTGCTGCAGCTTGCTCGACGGCACTACGCACCCTGTCGCTCACCTCCGCCCCCCAAATTTTTGGCACCCCCCCTAAATTTTTGGCACCCCCCCCCCTAAATTTTTGGCACCCCCCCAGAGCAAAATCTGAAAATCCGCCTATGGTCAAATTCATCCAATATGACATCCGTGACGAGACGTGCACACCAAGAATAGGAGTCACTCACCTCACCACTGATTTTATTCAGAATTCGAAGGCCATATTTATAATCTAGAAACAACACAATAAGTTTATTTTTGTCAAATAAGAATAATTCAATATTCATAAACATAAACATAAAGTAGCATGTATAAATAATGTCTGCAAAATATAGAAATAGCGGTGATACTGCAACTTACAATTATTATTAAAAAGTTGGAATTTGATATCACAAAGCGGATATGAATGTTTATAACTGTAATAATGGATTCCTTTCTGACCAGCCTGACCTCGTTCTTTTGTAACCTAGGAAAAAGGAAGCTTAAAAACTAAAATCCAACACATCTTTTGCTACTCGAGTTAAAGTAAATGAATGTAATCTCCGACAAAATTGCATTCACATCTAGCGTTTTCATCAGGGGTAATCTAAAGTCGCAAAGTGGCTCGGGGGATGACATCATCGTCACACAAGGTGAAGATGTGGTGGATAGCTGCCGTCATCTCTATTCAAAACATGGTGATTCATTGATGAGCAAACACCTTCGACCATAACGATTGTTTGTGGTGGAGAATTAGCGAAAACATATCTGATATTATTACCTCTGCCACGAGGTTATGTTTTAACCTGGGTTTGTTTGAGTGTGTGTTTGTGTGTGTGTATTTGGCTGTGAGCATGATACAAAAAATATCAAACATTTTAACGCGAAAATTTGTGGAGCTAATGGCCATAGGCCAAGGACAAATCGACTAAAGTTTGGTTCAATTTGGATGAAAATTGAATGACAAATTTACAAAAGTTTGTCTTGCTGTCTCCGACTGAACAGAACTGAATGCGTAGTTAGTGCATGTATAATTTATGCATGACGACTTAATTAGCTGGCGGAGGTATGTACAGAAGTATTTGAGTGCTCTAGCTATAGCGTAACTCATAAATTATAACTTAAATAAAACTCAACTCACCACCATCATGTCATTAAAAAGGAACAGAACTCTGTGATGTGGTCTTTCTTTTTTCTTACCGCCATGTTGAATTTCATAAAGTGTTGTAACTTGACGTAATTGACGATGTGGTAAGGCGAGAGTCTAGAGAGAAATGTAAAACCCTAGTCAAACGAGAGTGAGAATTGATGAGAATTTGACGGCTTATCTTTCATCACCTCGTTCTAGTTCAGGCCTCGTTTTAGCGGCGGTATCGGCAGCCATTGGCCGTCGACGCTCTGCTTGTTGGTCGCTAAAGCCCTCGTAATATACTGAAATTCACGGCCAGTAGTGGCATGCATGCCCTCAACCTCAGTACTTAGGCCAAAAAAAAATATCATGTTTCTGGTCAGCGCGCGCGTCATTTTTAACTGTACGCGTCAACGTTTTATTTTGGCAAATACGGTCCATCAATATCCTTGCAAAATGAAGTACTCTTAAATAAAAATTTTATTCTATATTACACCTGCAAATTTGGTGCCAGTTTAGCATTCAAAGCATAAAAAATCACCATACACTTTATTAACTCCTTATCAACTCTTAGGGAAAAAAAGGGCGAAAAAAAGCCGCGTCGCCGCGTTAATTCTGCATAAACCCACTGACCAGAAACATAATTTTATTTTGGCCTTAGTGAAATTGACGATCAAATTAATAGCAAGAGATTATGAACAACTGTATCTCAGAAAATAAAAGTGAAACTACTGAGTCGTTGAATATTTTTTGCTCTTTTTGAAAAACGTAACAAATTTTTAGTATATGAACACTTCATTTACAGGCTTTACTGACTATGAAACTAAAACGGTATATTATACTTGTATACGCACTCTTATAAATCTTGCTACTTTTCCCAAATCCGAGGCCTGTACTTATTAAAAACTATTCATTCCTCATAAAACACATCTTACCGTCCATGGAACCTTGCCAAGTATTTGTTTTTCATATTTATAAATAGCATCAAGATTGTCTGGGCCAGTCTTAAACTGTTTCTATAAACAAAAAAAATTTTCATCCAATTATTTATATACATGAACCTAAAGGTCAGGACGTCAAGTACCTTTTTCTTAGTAAATGATTTGTAGTTTCAATATATTAACTAACCTTTCTCACTCGATCATAAATAGCCGACAACAATTCAGACGGAAGATCCTCACCGTCATTTGTCCCTAGACATAACGTAACATTTGTCATGTTATCATTTTTGGTGGTACACACGTAAAAACTCACAAGTTGTAACAAACCTGCAGCAGACTTGTACTAATGCTGTTTCAACAACTTGTTATCATGCAGGACGAGTTCGCACTGCTTGTTCCCAAATTGATGACGAGTTGTAAACGGCTTGTTGACAACTTGCTATACAAGGTTGTGGACTCAACAGACTCGTTACAAGTTGTTCCAACAACTTGTTATTGTCCTGCAATTCAACAACTTGTTAACAAGTTGTGAGTGACAACCTTGTAGCAATTTGATAAAATGACAACATTGTTACAACTTGTTGACAAGCTCGTAGCTTGCACCAAGTCTGTTGCGAACACAACTTGTTGACAAGATGTGAGATTTTTACGTGTGCACACTAGATCAATAAGGGACGAACCTTGCTGAGCTTCTATGAAGAACAGTTTAGACAGATCTTATAGAGCTATCCGGTATGGCGATGGTTTAGTTTAGTTCGGTATTATTTTCAACGTTAGGATTTTTATACCCACCTCTCAAATTCCGAGTGAACTGCTCCTTGGACATTTTTCGTTTAACATTAGGGCTGTGAAGATCAGTGTTCAACATAATAATGGCAAAGGCCAACACGAGGATCGTGTCGGGATTGTCTGAGATTTCTCCCGGATTTGCATCAACGTATGCAGTTGAAAATTCCTGAAAATTTAGATGTATAAATAGAATGTTACATTTTTATAATTCTATCGTGCCAATGACCAACACGAAAAAGCTAGCATAAGCCCAAGAGATTTTTTTATAATTTTTTATCATTTTCTAATTTATATCCTAAAAGATGAAAATCAGTTTCCAGTACTAACCCAGGAATTTGGCCATTTATGTAGGGTTATGGAGATATTGCCCTTCAGATATTGGGTGTCATAAAAACAAAACGTCATGCACTGCTACAACATTTACACAAATCAAAAATTCTCACTGAGTATTCTACTTATAAAACTGTTTCTGAGAGATTGCCAATTTTGTGACTGCCCTTGAATTCAATGAATTCGCCATTTTGCTTGCGTCTTAGCGGGCGAAAAAGTTGCAACAGTCTGCCGCCTAAGGAGTTAACAATATTGCTGTGTTTACCTCAACTAATCTTTCAATCTTTTGAGCTTCTCCCTAAATACGGTAAAGCATAATGATTAGGTCGTGTGGTATAAAAACCAATTAAATCATTTCATTTAATCACGAAATGCACTTAATATATTCAACTGCAGCCAATGTTGACGGGAAAACCCACAACATTCGGCAGAGCGTTGACAGAGCCTTTTTACAAGAGTGTCTTGAGTCAGGAGCGAGAATCGAACTCACGATCTCACAGTTGAAAGTCAAACTCTCTGACGAATGCGCCACTGAAAGCTCCTTCCTATATGCTGACAAACATCTTAACTATGGAAGAAATGACAAGTCAGAAAAGCTGCAGACTTAAAGTGGAAGAGTATACCTACCGGCATACGAAAGAAAGTTTGAAAAAGCCTCAGTGCTTCATCAACTTCTTTTGCTTCCATGGGAATAGTTCTAACAAATAATCTAAAAGAGAACATTTTTAGTACTTACTGGTTGCAATTAAACAATCAGGTGACATCTCTTATAGACGTTTCCCACAACCTCGTCTCAGGCCACTTTTCGTGCGGTTTTGTACGATTTTATTGTTGTTTGACTAATTTCTACAGTTACAATTTCAACAAATTTAGCACCAACATTGTTTATTTAGTTTACAGTGTTTACCACTCTGAGGTGGACGGAAAGCCTTAACAGGTTTTGCAACCCAATTGACGAAGGTTTCGAGGGTTAGTTAGTCAAGGTTAGTGCCTAAGAGTTAATTTTTAGCGAGGGAGGAAAACCGGAGTACCCGGAGAACCAACCAATCTCAACTTACATGAGTTATCAAGCACACGGACGTTACCCAACCTGAGTAAATCCGTGCCCTCGACCTGGGGGCGGCTGTATCAAGGCCGGATAGCACTATCCACCGGATAGCAATTTTTCGACTTTTGTAAAAATGCTCCAAAAGCTATAAAACTACGAATGTGGACCCCACAATTAATAAAAAGAAACTTTAACTTATAAATGCTAAGGTTTAATCTAGATTATACAAATCAACGTACAATTTTAGGAAGGTTGGAAGATTCGCTATCCGGTGGATAGTGCTATCCGGCGTTGATACAACCGACCCCTGCTGTATAGCCAGCTTATCTCAGAGGTAAGGGACAGCGCGGGGAGCACGGTAATCGCATCTGCGACCCGTGCTTCCCTTCCATTGTTATTTGTTAACCTCTCTATAAGCTTTCTTTGAATGTATTTTCAAAAAATTTTCTATAAAAATATCTCAATTTTTGTCAATGTTTAAGCATAACTAAACCGAGCCATGCACATATTTCGGATATTAAAACAATATACAAAATACATAACATCATAACACAATACATAACATAGCAAAATGAAGTCTGTAATAAGGCTAACAACATCGTATAAGAATTTTCAACAATGTGTTGCTCTTGTTATTTCTACGGCTTTTTCAACCACATTTCAACACAATTTAGAATATGTACTTAGCAAAACCGCGCGAAAAACGGCATGAATCGAGGTTGTGAAGTTATCCTGGCCGACATTGTACTTACTGTAAAACATCCATACTGAGTGGATTACGTAGATCTCCTAGATATTCCCCAATCTTCTGTTTATTTATGCCAGGTTCTTCTCTCAAGAACTTACATATACACTCAGCATCATCTTCATCAAGTACTCCAGTATCAATCAGGTAGTTGATGCCTTTCTTTGGTTTCCTGCATGAGGATTGAAAATGATGGGAAAACCCGGAAAAGCATTTATAACATAGGATGTACTATAAAAATACCAAAATTTGCTCTAATCAGCTCAGATATGCTGGGTTTAGCCAGAGGCTTGTCCACCCGTCTTTTGGATGGATATTTTTGAATGTGGACGGGTAAAAAGATACTAAAATACTTAAAAACAAAACTCCAGTGTTTCATCTTTAGTACTTAGGGACTTGTCAGAAATTACCAGGGGGGACGGGGGGTGGAGACTTGAACCCCAGTCTCTGTGACCCCCAGCAAGGACGAGCATGAAATATCGTGACCCTCCCCTTCGCAGTGGCCAAAAAAATTCATGACCCCTCCCCTTTCCTGCTGCGCAAAATCCTCCCCTATGAAAATTATGGCTTAAATTTTTATGACCCTCCCTTTTCAATGGTTCAGTTTTTGATGACCCACCCTCCTCCTTTCTCCACCCCCCCCCCCCCCTGGTAATTTCTGACAAGTCCCTTAGTACAACCGTACAAGCTTAAATTTTGTTCTAACATATCAACATTCAACAACCAAGGAAAACTACCAAGGAAACGGGTAGATTGCTAATCCTGGCTAAGAGCCTGCAGTGATATGTATACACAGTATTGTTACTTCACTTCAGTTGGTAAGGAATGTCGATTGTTTGTTGTATTTATATCCAAGTATTTGAATGTTTGGAATAGACGTTCTGAGATTCTGAAAACGATTTGAGTTATGCTAAAGATAAAGCATGCTTCCTAGTGTAAACATGAGATAGAAGGTTTAGGTGGATGGATATTTCGAGTGAAATAATATATATCGAGTGAGATGCAGAAAAAAACATCTTGTATTTTGTAATTTACCTAAACATAAGATAGCCTATTGTGACAAACTACGTAGAATAGCATGATCTATACTGGAAATCATTCCTTATTTGTTATCGTTGTTTTTATGCCATATTTAAACATAATAGGCGGATCATCCATTAAGACGAACTAAGCATTGAAGTTTGTGTGAATAGAAGAATTATAGTTTGTCTTGATGGACTATTGTTTCCTCAAATTCCCCCAGCGGTTCATTTATCTCAGACCAATTGTTGGTAAAATTAACAAACTTTTTCTGTTTGGCAATGCACCCCTGACTGTTTGAGAGGTTCTATAACAAAATTCTCAAAGTCGTAAACTGTGTATGATATTCTACATAGCCAACCTGTTAAAATGGTTGATTCCAATGCGGACATCCTTCTCCTTATCTTCATAGAATGTTTGCATAATACTGGACGAAGGTGAGAGACTGTTCCCACTGAGACTGGTCGTGTCATCTCCTTGTAATAACTGATCCAATGTGGGCCAACTGTATGAATGATTGTCATCAATATCAAAACTTTCACAACTATCTCCTAGTTTATCTAGAAATGAAGATTATGAAAATGTGACACAATATTGAACGGAAGAATCTGTAATGGAATTGAAACACTGTATGTCCCTCCATTAGCCAACCATATTCTGTGGATTAAAACTGTTGTCAATTCCTGTTGATTATCGGTCTACAAACCTAATGGGGGTGGTTTTTTCAATTCCAAACATTCTCAATTTTTTTATGTAATATGCCTCAGTCTGCATCTGCTTCAGCAATTGCAGAGGGTCGAGGCAAATTACAAAGGCTGGGATCTTCCCCTGCAGAAATTAACAAAATCTTTTTCACTTACAGCTGTTGACAGACATCATTATTTTTTCTAACAGAACAGTTGTTTTTGTCCCTGACATACCTCGTTCCTCTTTCACAGAAAGATTATCATTAGACAGCATCACTCCATCCTGCGGTGGTCTTTCATCCATTACCATTACAACTTGTTCAGTTTCTATCTTAATTTGTACTTGTGTGTTATCAACCTTTGCTTCTTGTGTTTTATCAACCTTTGCTTCTTGTGTTTTATCAACATTTGCTTCTTGTGTGTTATCAACATTTGCTTCTTGTGTTTTATCAACCTTTGCTTCTTGTGTTTTATCAACCTTTGCTTCTTGTGTTTTATCAACCTTTGCTTCTTGTGTTTTATCAACATTTGCTTCTTGTGTTTTATCAACCTTTGCTACTTGTGTGTTATCAACCTTTACTTCTTGTGTTTTATCAACATTTGCTTCTTCTGTTCCATCTGTGTGTTCTGCTGCATGTACTGTATCAACACCATTTGTCCCCTCTACCCTGCTTTGCCCATCAACTTCGTCAATCACTGTGTCTTCCGGTGCCCCCTCAAGGTGAGCAACAGTTTCCGAAACCTCAACTGTTTCCTCAACTATGTTCAGTTTCTCAGCTCTTTTTGACCTAAAACTATCACTCCGTGCAGAAAGAGATATGCTATCTTTCCTAGGAGATAGAATTTGTTGAAAAACCTCATCAATAATCATTTGTTGTCCAATACTATCATTCAAAAGATTTTTACTAATTTCAATACTAGATATATCCTCGCTCACACGTCGAACAGAAAGATCTGCTTGCCCTGTATGGACTGTTTCAACTTGTCCAAAGTTTGAATCGATGTTTATATCTGCTTGAATGTGCTTGAATTCATCTTTTGCAGAATTTCGTCTTGGTCGATTTTCTGCCTCTGGTGATTTTAACATTAGTTCATTACTGTTCTCACATTCGCTTAGGTGTAAGTCTAAGTTAAGAGGTATGGGTTGTCCAGTAGGACTCATACTGCCTGAACTAGATGGGCTCTGTATAGAACTTCTTTTGCTTAGCCGTCCTTTCATCGATGTTCGTCTCGCTTCGCTTTGTGTTCGTAATCTACAATAAGTCCTTTTCATAGACCAGCTCCTATAACGTTGTTGGATAATCCTTGCGGCATGGTTAGCCTTCTCTTTGCCACCGTAATTCTTCTCAAGCATTTGAACATGTTTGTCCGAGATATCCGGTGAAAGTTCATAGAACGACTTTCGTTTTTTCTTCCTGCTTTCGCTTCTGCCAAGTGTGGCCTTCTTCGGAGACAGGGATGTAGGATTTGGTGTGCTTGAAAGTGTAATAGTTACTTGACTTTTAGCATCAAGCGTTTTGCCCTGAGATTCTGGGCTCGATAGCGCTGTGATGTAGAGTTCTGAGTTGGTTATATTCGGTGAGCAAACTGTTAATGTACTGGAAATATAAATAAATAGAAATATAATGCATACAATATATAGATATATAAAAATATAAACACATAGCCACATCATGTCTTCAGTTAGACTTAGCATTCTAGAGACAAGACAGTAAAGACATTCAAGCTGATCTTCAGACAACATGTTTACATCCAGAATATTTTGTTTGGAATAGAATATTTAGAATATTTTTTTGGTTGAACGACTTAATTTGGTCTAGCATAATCCAAAAGTCACTAATATTGAATAAAATTGGGAGAGTTTATGCAGATGTCAACCAATATGCAAACATGAGTTTATTATGACATCAAACCAAAAAGTCAAGTACCTATGACCAAAAATCCACACAAATATCCTACAAATTTAAATTACTGTGTAAAACAAAATCCATTGATAATTATATCTAGATTTATAAATAAGTATATAATTATAGAATGTATAATAAAGGAATACATACATTTAACTGTGTTATTTGTTAGAGAAAATAAATTGCTGAAATTCAAGATGGGAATCTGAATATCTGATATTATGTTGTATAAACTGGCCTTTTATGTCAATTTATAACAAATTCACATTCACATTGAGTCTACAAGGGTTAAAAACTTTGTAAATACTATATGATTGTATGTTTAGCTTACAGTTATTAAATTCATGTCAAACGAAACAAACATGTGTAGTGAAGGCCTTTATTAGAAGCTATACAGTGCTAACAAACTCTCTGTAGAAGGCTTAAAATTGCTTAAGATGGCACATGAATATCTTATATGCTTATAGGCTAAGAAGGAATAATACCACAAAGGGCATGTATTTCCAGAATGATAACTATGCACCATACTGTGAACCAAGTTATTTTTAAAAATAATTTGTTATAATTTGTTAATGACTTAATGGTCTTAGATATAATATCAGTTTTACATGCACAAATCCACCAATCCACTAAAATTTGGTTTTGGATATTAAACTGTGAATGACTTGTATCCTGACTGGATAAGTGCAAAATTAGGCCCAATATTTTATAAATAAATATTTAAATATAGGCTCAATATTTTATTTTTGTCTAATAATTGCCCAGACAAATCCAAAATTTGGATTTGATAAAAAATTGGCACCTCCCTGCACTCCCTTGGGCAAGGTTAGGGGGTGTGCACCCTTCACATCTGCCCATATATCTTGTTAACTCATTAATCCATTAATGCCCAACACTTTCCCCATTACGAGTAAAATCGCCTGGCATAAGACAGAGTGAAATGACATTGCGACTGGGGAGACATGGGCAGATAGTTTGGTTAACCCATTAATGCCTGACATTTTCCCGTTGACAAGTAAAATGGTCTGGCATAAGACAGAGTGAAATGACAAAGTGGGCGCTTTAGGGCACATTTAGGCCGTAGGATGAGCATCCAAAAGATGCTTAGAAAACGGATTCCGTTGCACCCCTCGTGGAACTACATAATTTTCACATGAATCAATAGATAAAAACTTACTTTATCAGAATCCGTTGCTCCCCAAGCAAAACAGGTGCACAATTGGGAAAAAAATCCCTCCAAAGTTTGCTATTTTCGCGCTTCGAAATATTCGAACCGCCATTGTTTTGGTAGCAAATACGCATGCGCAGTCAGCAAAACTCGCACTGCGCACGCGCACAAACACGCACATGCTTCGAAGTGGAAACACGCTTAGTTATGCAAAACAATCATGGCTGAAGATATTTATAAAACTCGAATATCCTCATGTTTTATGCATTTTTATGGCGTTACGGAGCAACTTTGCAAAGTTACACGCCAAAGGCTTAAGAGATTTCTTGAGTGTAGGTCTAAATAGGCCAAACTTAAATGCCAACAAGCTGAAATAGCTAAGAAATCGTACGAGAACATCGATGACGGATCTGTCAATTCATAGAATGGTACAATCATGAAATGCTCGAAGAGATTTTGTGATGAAGAGAAGATCCGTAGACAACAGAGAAAAGAAGAAAAAGGAGAAGGAACTAGCTCTAAAACTGTAACTTCTACCGAAGAACCACATGTGGAAGTGGAGCCAAATAGCCAATAGAACCAAGGCGAAAAAGTACACGTCAATCGACTCAATCAGTCGTAGAACCTAATAAGACCCTGCCTAAAAGAAACGAGCATGTACTCCCAGAGATATGTATTATTTGTGGAAGAGACGCCTCTTGGTTCTCACTAGACAAGGTATGGTCATTTTGATAGGTGTAATACTAGCGCAATGTGCACAACATTCTCGGGTTTGGTTTTAAAATATCTTGAATTGTGATCAATTAAGTTTATTTAGGGTAAAGTAGTTTCTAATGCTACAAACATCCAACCTTGTTATTAGCAGATATTTAGTTTAATAATTTTGTTTTACACCAGGTAACTAAGAAGAGAAGAAGAACCCCACTCATGTTGGCAGAAACAATTGATGCTGGTCTTCTACGTACAGCTGCCGAGAGAAAGAATGATGAACGGATACTTGTGCAAATCCAGGGGAAAGACTGTGTGCGCTATCACAAAGTTTGCTACTGCAATTATACAAAATTTCTCACCAGAGAGACGAAGAAGCAATCGGAGACTGAAAGATCTACATTAATTAGTGTACGAGAAGTCTTATGATGTCTTCTGTAATGCATCAGTCAAATCCAAGCGTGCCCATCCCCCGGGCCACCGTGGGGGCATTTGACACTTTGGCTCCTCCCTGGGGTGGGAGATTTGAAAGCTAATGTTAGCCCGGGGTAGGGCATTAGAAAATTTTCTATTTTGAACCTAATAAAACCATTTGGCCAAATAGAAAGACTTCGGCTTTGCGGTGCCAGTGTAGGTAAGTTTCGAACCGGGGCCCTTTGTCTGGAAGCGTAGGCCCTTTGTCTGGAGCGGACGAAGGGTCTCCCGCTCGAAACGTTGTAGTTCTCGTTGCTCAAAGCTTAGACTTGATTTGGCTGCAATGTTCCACATTATTTTGCTCCTAACAAAGCATGGTTTGTTCATACGGACACAATGCCAATTTGATATAGTTTTTTAACATACAGTACATGTGTAAAAAATTATTAATATTTGCTATGTAGTTGTTTTGCCTTGTACCAACATAAACGTGCTTATATTTTGTAATATCTGCTTTCAAAAGTGGAATAAGGTTCCCCGGGGTGGGGAATTTGCCACTGACTTGTGGCCCCACCATGGGGCATTTTCACTTGTTTGTGACCCCACCGGGGGGCATTAGCACCATTTTTACAAAATTTGTCAAATTCCGGGGGGGGGGGGGATGGGCACGCTTGGATTTGACTGATGCATAAGAAAGTAATCGAGACGGAGGTCATCGGAAATAAGCAAATAAAGTATATGAAAGATTTGCTGGAGAAATTTGTTATCATTGCTAAGGACCACTGAGAATGTGGATGCATCTAAATATAGAGCTTTTAAACTCAAGCAACGACTGATGAAAAGTTATCCCCAACTTGTGTTCTGTGTACCGAAAATGAGAAATGTAAGTGAGATTGTATAATTATGTGGAAAATTTGGATTCTTCTGAATTGGTTGAGGAACATATGTCAAATAAGTCTGAAAACAACAATGAAGAGAGCTGTACCATTGATGATGATGATCTGAATTCCAACACAGAAACTGAGGGAAATTCTAAATCGTTCCTTGATATTCTAGATAGTGGCTAAATACCAACTTATGTCACAATATAATATATGTAATAGTTCAAATACGAGAAGTAGAACTTTACCAGACAAAAGCCAGGACAGCTTATTGTAGAATACATGCAATCTCGTTTTGAGTGTAGGCCCTTGGCCAGGATCCAATAAGTGGGATTTTATTGCACTGATGAAAATCTGGGCTCAAGGATGAAAACATTTCTTTCAATTATAGATAGTTATGATGAAATTATGGATTTTATATTTCCTCCCAATTGATCTTTTTTTTATGATGAATTTGAGTTGGTGCGGGACATGTTTCTTTCAATTAGAGGTTTTCCTAGGAGTTTATATAAATATCCCTTAAAGCCCGGGACCAACTGGGAAACATTGTTGCGCAAAGATATTTGTCATATTATTTGTCTTACCAATGTTTCGGTTTGTCATATTGTCCTACCAGCGTCGGCAAACGGAGAAAGGGTGTTTCATCAAATGTTTCTGAATTTGGTAGGAAATATTTTTGCTTTCTGGGAAGCAAATTTTGTTTCTGCAATAAAAGCCAAATGTTTCCAGATGTGGGAGACAGGGAAACATTTGAGCAAATGTTGAAAATCACGAATATTTCCGCGACAATGTTTCTTACGTTTGGCCAAGACTTTAGTTTAGTGAAATATTTAATTTGTTCCTTGATCGTGTGAATTGTATGTATATTTATATATTCTCTGTCCTGTTTGATACAGGTGGGTTTTTTACCTCGCACAAATTTGTATTGAATTAGGATGTTGATAAGTAGAATTACACGTTAAAACGGTATTTTGAAACAACAGCCAATGAATTGAAGTGATTTAGCATATGAGCAAGCAAAATGTACAATGTGTTTTAAACAATATTTAATGTGTGTGTATTTATTCGTTAATATTACAAGGTTTTATCTCTATTCCGTGATTTTATTTTGTTGTTTTTACGGGGGAAATCGGGGAAAACCCACAGGGAAAATCCATTTTTCTGTCTGCAGTGCGAGTTTGGCTGACAAGCGCGTATTTGCTACCAAAACAATGGCGGTTCGAATACTTCGAAAATAGCAAACTTTGGAGGGATTTTTTTCCCAATTGTGCACCTGTTTCGCTTGGGGAGCAACGGATTCTGATAAAGTAAGTTTTTATCTATTGATTCATGTGAAAATTACGCAGTTCCACGAGGGGTGCAACGGAATTGCATCTTTTGGATGCTCATCCTACGGCCTAATTGCGGCTTAATCTGCAATGCACCATTATGAGCTCTACTGTTAATCCATTCAACTTCAACGTGTCCTAATGGATCCTACTTCGGACGTGTCCTAATGGATCCTAGTTATCACTGAGCAGACTAACATCCTTTGTTTCTTGTTAACACATTAAACCACAATTCACCCTACCTTACACTATCTAACACCGGAATTGATTTTACTTGTTAAAGAAGTATTGGGCATTTAAATTAGTTAATTAAAACAAGAGAAATAAAAAAAAACATTTTTCCGCTTGACGTATCGATATAATGATAAAAATCATTTTCGATTTTTTCACCGTTTTCATCCACATGATGTAAAGGACCAACATGTGTTAAATCAATTTTTATTGATTTACTTTTAATTTTACATTTTTCTTCCTCCTCAGATTCATCAGAATCAAAAATAGCTTTTTTACCATGATACCAGTACAGTACTTTATACAGGGTACCACACACAATGAAATTGTACTATTAATCTTAAAGTCAATGGCAGACACAGATCATGATACAATATCATTCAGGGCAGGGAGGAAGTGACATAAGGACTGTTTTTACAATTGAAGTGTACTGTTTATAATAATCACGATACACATACTTCCATAACACATTGCTTCAAGAAATATCAGTGTCGTTACTTTCAAACTAAACTACCAATTACTACTTCCAAATAATGTTTACAGATATCACATACATTAAATAGCCATATAAATTTATTTGAAATCATATATCAAACAACCATCATAAAATTTTACGGTCTGTTAGTCTCTTTGTGTTGAACAAAAGTACACTGTCTCACTGTCACATTACATACAAACAAATATGATGTATATCATGTTTATGTGAGTATCATCAAACAAATTTTGAGAGGGGTTTACTTTTTAAAGTACATCTGACCTCTTTAATTTGATCATGACACTAATATCTAACAGGTTGGGTCATTATTAATTAATGGTGTCCATGCTACATTCACAGAAAAATACAGTAAAATATCCCTTATTATATATTGAAAATGTTTCCCAACTACAACCTATACTTTCAGTGGGGTAATATAATAACTATAAGGGGGCTAAACCAATACTGACCTTTTACCGTGGTGTAAATATTCTTAATACATAACTTGAAGTAATATGGGATTGCCATTAACCGTCTAAATGTGGTCTTAACTAGTAAACCATGACTTCTATATCCGTTTGAGGCAGTCTACTTAAGATTATCCACTTTTCAACAATCCTGACTGTCGACAAATTACCTCGGGAATTGAGGAATTATTTCGCTATGGCCCACGGATATTGTGCTGTATCGCTGGATACAACCTCAATATACGCCGGGTAATATTAAATTTTGTTTAGTTTGCGTTTTAAATGGCAGCAAACTTTTCATTTATGATCGATGTTCAAAAAGCTTAAAAGCCACAAAATGTTTGTCTTTAAGCTTTTCGTGACTCATTAAAAGCAATAAAACGGCCAGCAACTCTTGCTATGCTGTATATAAATTATATTAAAAGAACAGTACACATTGAAGTGCCATCAAATATAATACCTAGGTCGTGGAGTCCCATTGCCAGTTTGACCATTTTCGGCGGCCCCATAAACGCTGTCCGTCTGATATTTCTCCAACAAACCCTTCAAGCCTTCGTTTTCAATTTCCAATTCTTGTACAAGCCCAGTAAGCCGTGAATTCTCCGCACGAAGCGTCTTAAGTTCGTTATGCTTCTGTCGAAGTGATTCATTTTGAGCCTTCAGAACTTCTTTCAATTGTTCGACAAGAGAAACTTGATTCATTTTTGTTTTTTCGCGAAATCACACTGTATTTGATCGTAGACTAGCATTATTCAAACGAAGTTGCACTCAGGGCAAAAAGTGATTGCCTCATTCGTGTTTATTTTGTTAAAAACCGAGCGGAAACCATAGCACTTCCTCCAAAAGTAGGCCGAATTTCAAAACAGCCATTTTCCTACTCGATATTTGAGACCAAACTTGGCGGAACACGTGGTACAATTGCACCAATCATGTGCCGAGAATGCGTTAAGCACTTCCGCCTTTGTTGCAAATTTCTGCAAAATCTTCAAAATTGTCAAAATATATATATAATTCTTGGTAGAAATACTGTATGTTTTGTTAATTTGTTTCTGAACAATATTGCGTGCAATATAGAATGTCAGAATCATATGAAATTGAAAATATTTTTGTGTTTTGTTTTTTCCTTTTTTTCATGAACGCAACACATTTGACATTGTTCCTGTTTGCGAAGAATTGAACTACGCCTTCCCAATGTCAAAAAGGGAAATGCTCTGGGAATGAGGTTGGTCTTGGCCTGAAAAAGATAAAACACTTTTCGATGTTCAGAGCGATTTAATGGATTATAGAGAATGAAATTTGAACTTCATATAAAATTTTATTTATATATACAATGTGCGCTTAACAGGTGCGTTGGCGGTAGCTAAATTTAAAGATGAAATATGTGGAGTGTCAGCGCTCTGTAAGATCAATTAATTAACTTTGAGAAAATGAAATGAAATCATGCGCCGAAAAATATGTGCATGACCAAGAGTTTAAGCACAGTGCTGCGCAAATTTGTTAAAC
Source organism: Trachythela sp. YZ-2020 (assembly GCA_016169945.1). Taxonomy (NCBI): domain Eukaryota; kingdom Metazoa; phylum Cnidaria; class Anthozoa; order Malacalcyonacea; family Clavulariidae; genus Trachythela; species Trachythela sp. YZ-2020. The sequence continues at coordinate 996,880 of JADLSH010000098.1, read as the reverse complement.
TATTTTACCAATTTACATTACCAATTTACCTACTACTTCAGTATGCCCAAATTGTGTATTTTAACTACAGATAAGTATTTTTCGAAGAAAAGAAACAGACTATTTAAAACGTTAATATTTGCATAGAGCAAAGATTTAAAGGTAGCCGTTGTTTCAATCTGAATTTTGAAAGCTGTGACATTTATACTAGAGACGGTCGACCATCAAACAAGGTAGAATAGTGCGATCTATACTAGTAATTAATGGTTCTGGAAACATGCAAGCCATGCTTGACCGTTGACATTCTCCCGAAAATTTATCTCGCACCGCATTTCGCAAACTACATTATTTTGTCTTGCGTCTACGCGTACCCTAGTCCTGGTCTTTCCCTTCCGCAATGCTTGGCCGTGCGCTGGAGTGAGAAGCCTGGGGAGTGGCTGGAAGCTAGAATGCATCGTATAGCCTGGAATAAGGTTAAGGATTTTGGAAATGTGCTATGCGCCCGTAAATTTTACGCTCGTGTCTGGGAGGCCAGAAACTGGGGTAGACTACGCGCGTCATAATGCATCCATCCATTTTCCGCATTCATACACAGACGAATATCGAAAGACTCAAATACAATACTTTAAATTCCACAAGAATGGAAATGATTTGACGTCTTTGCAACTTGAGTTTGATCCAAGATCATGAGGCGGGGCGAGAGATCTTCCGCCCCACCAAAATCAGGGTGCATTCCATGTAAACTCTACGCAGGAAATACGCCGACAGCACATAGGTTACCAGTTGAAACTGGTCGATATAATATTTCTTACTGCGATAGAATATGTAAACATTGTGATCTGAATGAAGTGGGGAATGAACAACATTACCTAATGTCATGCAGAAATGCAATGTTTGTAACCCCAAGGAATAATTTCATTGAGAACTTATATAAAATTAATAAATCATTTATGTTATTCAATTTACAAGACCTGTTTCATTATGTTATTGCTATGCGAGATAGAAATATTTTTAAAATTTCTTCAAAATACTGTTATGACATATATATTAACAACTTTTGATCTACTACAATCATACAACTAGGCTAGTATTAGGTGATATCTTTTACCTTGTAATTTGTTTGTACCTTTGTACCTCTTTTGGTACTTTCTTTGGAATAAAATTATTATTGTGCGATACTTCACGCCAATATATTGGAGATTTTCAATTTTGGGGGACCAAAATCCATGTTATAATGGCTAACCTGGCATGTCTTATATATTGAATGAATTCAGGCACAAACTTGGTTACACTTATTACTTCTTTTTGAGTGATCTCACGCCAATACGCCAACAAATTTTAAAAGCCACGTATCCGGATATATCCGGCGTGGAATGCACCCTGGCCAAAATGGATTCGCCCATTTCTCCAACCGATTACACCCTTCTTTGTGTATTTACCAACACAGTAATGAAAAATGTCCATTAGGCATTGCCACATCATAGTACACAACGAACAATAAAGGTTAAAAGCTTTTACCTGCACTATGGACATATCATATAAATAATTTGTTATTCTATGAGAAATACCCATCTTTCATCAGATAGGGTCAGAGTTGGGGGTGGCCAACGTCACATCAGAGGGCGGCAATGGACAACATCCGAAATCGTTTAGCATAAATATGCGATTGTGAGCAAAGGGCAAAAGTATTTTATTGTCTTGTGAAGTGATGTTTACATTTATAGATGGCATTTGGCAGACAAACAATCAGTTGTGATGTAATTGTAAACAAATTTTCATTGTCTGAAAATATTCTATCTGATGTCGTGATGATGAAAAAACTCGTCTTGTCTAAATTCACACATTGTCATTGAATTTCAAGATGACATTATATTCTTCGGAATTTGTATTTGTTGTCGGGTGGCTATGCTCGTGGTTTTTGGATATATGCCATATTAAAAGGCACTTAGTAATTTACAGTGGTGTAATACTCTTTTCCGCATATGGGGCAATGTCCTTATTAATTTAGTTAATATCCCGTCTAGACAAGACGAGGTTCTGTGATTGGACACAATACAAGACAACAGAACTGTACCAAAAACCAAGTCCCAAACACTGATTATTTTTTATCATGAAAGTCAATAATTTTGATCATTTTAGGTAGGTATTTACATGGTTATCAGGGTTATCCAAATATATCAACAATTTCACAAGAGTACAGAGAGTATTCATTTTTTCGACCCCCTCCCTCCCCGCTCTCAGAGCGTACTCTTAAATGTTGAACATTAGGGATGAGGAGGATTGGGATCTGCAGTTCAACATTTTAAAAGCGTACATTAGTCATTAACCACCCCCAGCGTGCGGCTCTGTACGCTTGCAAAAATGTCGATAGTGAAGTTCCCCATCTTATAAACCTGGACAAAAACATCGATGATGACTTTTAAGCCTGGATCAAACGAGAATAAGAGTTTCATGAGAGTTGATTGGATATTACCACGCGTATCGATCAAACGAGCAAAAATTCTCCTCAACTCTAATCAAAATTTGAACCAGCTGAAAATTGATGAGAGTTGATAAGAGTTGGCGATCAACCACGAGCGAGAGTTGCAATTCTCATCGACTCTCGTCAACTGTCATCCTCGTACATCCATCGAGTTTTCAAACATTGTTTTCTATTTCTTAATGGAGTAATGGGATTAACTGTCAATGCCCTAGCTTCCTCCGCACGAAGGCTGACACGGATGGTTGTGCCAGACAATAAGGAGGTACCAGTATACAATAGCCGGACGCACTCCAGCTAGTCACAAGTGGTCAGTGGGTGTGCAGTGGTTTACCAGAAGATCGTGGTTCACTTCAATCACTGTCATCGCTATCTTCTTCATTTGATCTCAAGTTCGTCGCCATGTCTGGAGTGTTTTCTGATAAAATTCCATTTCTAGAAATGAAGAAAAGTTTAAAGTTTGTTCGTTTACGCGAACCAGTTTTAATATCATTCATATTTACGCTCGCTACTCTGATTTAAGTAAATGAATGCAATGCCCGATCGAATTGCATTCACAACCCAACGTTTCGACACTCCTGGTTAGGACTAAACATTATAGTACAGCCGTTTTTGCTCGAAATCTTGATCTACAAAACTCTTCAACATTTTGAAAAAGTAGAACTTTATTTTCTAATGGATTATCCAGGATATGCTAGATATATTTACACAAATAGTTTAATGAACTTGGAACGGTCACAAAATTCAGTAAAAACTAATTTAATAAATTATTGGTCAGTCTCCTCAGATACATAAGTCCTGTAGCCAATCAGGAGATTTCTGGTGACGAGCATCTCGAACTGACCTAGAGGTACAAAAAAAAGAATGACGTCATTTCTATTGGTGCTCACCAAGTTAACTCAAGTGAACTATATTTTGCTGTGATGGACTGGTGTCTAACCAGAGGAGGAGTGGATGTCGACTATCCGATTGACGCTATAGCAACTTGGGTGTTGGGGTCGCAGTGTGTTTTTTTTTGCATATGCCTTTCACATGCCTGCGACAGAATACGATTTCTGTAGAATGTACAGTTGTCTGGTAATAATTTCGCAGGATTTCTCCTCAGCTGCATCATTGCAGGTAAGTTAGGATGAGGGTTAGTATTCAAGTTGGCAGTAGGTTAGGACTAGGCTAGAGCCTGGTTTCCATTTTTGTCGTAAATGTCGTGACCAAGTACTGTTCGACGATGTGAAATAGTCTACATCTATATCTTGTCGTTTGCGTGCTCTATGCAAATCAGTCTTTAATGATTGCAGAGGTATATCGACATTCTTTTACATCGGCCACCTTCATGTGTTCACGACCGCTACGACTGAACGGAAACCAGACTAAAGATTTAGGTAAAGTAAGGTTATAGTTATGGATAGTTTAACCTGAGATATTGATTTTATATTTGCATAAATATAGCCTAGCTAAGGTCAACCCGGTGAGTCAACCACACACACTGACCGGCGTTCGTTACCTTGCACTTTGAGATCGCTGGGCATGACAAATAGTTCTGTTCGTTCACCACCGGCAGATCATACCCCATCAAAGCTCGCCTTTTGGCTGATGGTATGTTAAGGATCTCCTTTTTTGGCAGAGTAATAAGCACCGTATTACATACATCAGGGGACCACGCGCTACAACTAGATACACTTGTCGCCTTACTGCCAGGGGCAGGGAAGGTACATTTAGGGGTACGAGTAGGTGTTCTCCAAAATTGTCTTGGACTTTGTTCATTTCTTTTTGAAGGGGTGAAAGTAGGGCTATTATTTTTATTGGGACTATTGTCCATCTTTTTATCAGGTGTTTTTCCTAACTGTGTTTGTTCATTGTCTTTCTGGCACGGTGCTACTTTAGAATGAAAGTTGTTTACCGACGTAACTTCGTCAATAACGTATTTTATTTTTTCTTGAGATGGTTCCAAATTTGCTCTTCTATCGCCTAGATTCCTGAGCTTCAGAGACCTGAATGAAAAGTTAAGAAAGACGCTTACGACCCTGGAAATATCGTCATAATGACAGGATCCCCTCTCCTTTGGGATCTATAATATCTTCAAAGGTATCCGAGTGTTAGTTAAGGTTAGTGTCTAAGGGTTAGTTTTTAGTGGGGGAGGAAAACCGGAGTACCCGGAGAAAAACCCTCGAAGCACAGGAGAGAACAAAACCAATCTCAACTTACATGAGTCATCAAGCACGTAAGCAAGTAAATCCCTGCCCTCGACCTGCTGTATAGTCAGCCGAACGCAGAAGTAAGGTAACCACACCTGCCACCCGTGCCTCCCCTCAAATAATTTTATTTATACTGGATAACTGTATCAGTCCGGACTAAACTGTTTTACTAATGGACTAAACTGTTTTACTAATGGACTAAACTGTTTTACTAATGGACTAAACTGTTTTACTAATGGCAGAAACCAGAGTACCCAAAGAAAACCTGCGGTTTGAAATATTATCAGACAAATGCAGGAATCGAACTATTGCCACAGAGGTGAAAGGCATTAACCACCGTGCTAATATATACAGGGTACTTTTCTGGTTCTCTTTCACTACCTATAACATACTGTATGACTGCATGTATCAGCAATTTGCAGAATGCTTGTACAAGATGCTTTAGGTGCAAATTTAGAGTTACATCAAAAAATTAATTCATAAAAAGGCCTATACACTTACGTGATATAAACAGGACAACGAACCAGTCTGACCATATTGACATTCTTCTCATCTCCAATATTAACCTCCGAGCATTTTTTCGTATCATCCTTGACTACAAAATCATTCTCTGTTCCTCCCTTTAAAAACCACTGCCGTTTCTTTCCACTTGAATGAACGCGTCTTCCCAGCGCACCGTAATGACCTGTCACTTCTTTCATTAATTTCTTAATATCTGAGTTTCGTTGCGATGTCTTTGCCGTATTTTCGTCAATTTGACCAAATCCCTCAGCCGTTTTTTGCTTCCACGATGTCTGAAGTCTTTCAGGACTGCATTCATTGCTAAACCTTTTCCCGCCAATACAGTTGTTGTAATATTTTACCAAATGTTTTTTCCTCATTGCAGAAATCTTGGCAAAAGGCAGCGTGGCCGTAACAGTTGGATAACTAGGTAGCTTGTAATAGATTATCATGTTGACTTGGTGTCTTTTTGTGGTGGGAAAATTTGTACCGAAGATAATTAACGCACATATATTATGACATCATAGTATAATGAGGAATATTTTGCGTGCGCGCGTTCTTTTCTTGCGCGCGCTCGCTTTTTGCTTGCATGCGTGCGTTCTCTAGTTCAAATAAAGCGCGCTCTTTTATACGCTAAATTTTCAATAATAGACACAGAATTTGCTTGAGTGCACGCGAAACAATAGCTTGAATTCAAGGCTGAAAATGTGACCCAAATTAAGTTATAGTTACTGTAAGTCGTTGCCAGCTATGACCTGATACATTCAAGCAAATTCGGAAAGTATCTGTTGGGATTTGACTAAATAAAGACAAATTTGGTTAACGCTTGTTGATAGCCAATCACAACGTGGGATAACTCGCATGCCTAGTTACTATTGTTTGTGAATTTAATATAAAAGGTAAATAAGCATTATTTAGAATTAAACATAATGCGACTTGCCGAAATATCTTTGTTCTATTCTATACGCTTTCGTGAACTACAACAAAATATAGTAACCAAGAATGTGACTTATCGAACGATATGATTGAATAAAAGGTAGTATACGGTCAAAAAACGGTCTCATATTACACCTATATTACAAAACTTACTCTATAAGAAAGCTCTCAACGTCCGTAGCATAAAAATCATCACCGAAGATGCTGGTCATTTTCACGTAGTTCCCAATCAATTGTTTGTTTTGATACACAAGAAGAGCTGGTAGTCCGTTCTGCACCTAGAGAGAAATATAGGAGGATGACTATGATCTTGAACGTGTGGTGTCAGTGTAGCTAGCGTCTATACGATAAAATACAAAACAATGGACACTCCGAAAACGGTTAATATTTTAATTCGATGTTTCGACTAACTTGCAGTCATCATCAGGAATGATGACTGCAAGTTTGTCGAAAAAACGTCGAATTAAAATGTTAACCGTTTTCGGAGTGTTCATTGTTTTGCATTTTGTAAAATTACTCAGTGGTAACCGTAACTATACGATAAGCTTCGGGTCTTTAGGATCAACCTACCTGAAAAACTCAATAAAGAACTTCGTCTTCGACGTTCGAGCAGTTAGTAGACGAAGCCGAAGGACCTTCGCTCGAAACGTCGAAGTTCTTGTTGAATTTTTCAAGTAGTTTGATCCTAAAGACGCAATGCTTATCGGACGAGGCAACTATTATATATTTTGAAAGTAAAAAATGTAGAAAAAATATTATCTGGGCAATCCATTGCGTGAATACCTCGCAATATATTGAAGGAGCAAATTTAGGTCGCTATTATATTTCAACCTGTACAGTTTTTTTTATCACTTGCAGTAACGTAAATGATCATAGGTGGGCCTGTTTTGGGTAGTCAATATTTGAAGATTGTGTGAGTTTCTGTGGAGTCTGCTGATCTCGATATAAAATGAACACCTCTCTAATACTGACACTATTCGGTGTCCATATTAGAGATTTTCAACTTAGGTGTATATACTTACAAAATATTTACTAATCCCAGTTTCAGACGCAAGCACTTGGCAAAATTTCACCTAAAGAACGTAATAGTACAGTACAAATACTAATCTTTGCTATTATCATAAAATAATAGATAAAGGAAAAATTGTTAATATAGCTTACCCTTGGATATTGTTGTGCGAGAACTTTTAAACAACCTGTCATTGCTGGACAGCCTTCAACACCCTGTTAACAACAACTGAAGGTGTTAGTATCCATGCATATTTTTTGTCCTAGGATAACACACACTCAAACTATATATTAAGAATCTTTCACACGAAATTTGCTAGCAATAGTGGAGCCTGAACAATGCACAGCGTTCATGTCCCTGGCGAGCACTCAGTGAAGATGGAGCAAACCAGAGCACATGGGGGATGCGAGATCAAGAGATGCGAGGACTGGAGGATGATAGACTGGAACATGGATGTGAGACTGGGGGGATGCAAGACTGGGGGATGCGAGACTGGGGGGATTGCCAATGGTGATGGACACATCATAATAATCCTTATGAAAACGTCTACTTACTGGTTGGTAGAGATGAATCACAATAACAATATTAGGATTTTCTTTATCAATAGTATCCAGATACTCCTTGCCTGGAATATCTTGTAGTGAACCAAATTGTGGCCTGAAGAGTGAACCAAGTGACTTAGTCTTTTTTAGCTTGCTATACACGTAAAAATCTCACATCTTGTCATCAAGATGTGTTTGCAACAGTCTTAGCAATGTTGTCATTTTATCACATGGCATACAAGGTTGTCACTCGCAACCTTTTCACAAGCTTGAATTGCCGGATGATAAAACGTCTGTTGAGTCAACAACCTTGTAGCAAGTTGTCAACAAGCCGTTAAAACTTGTTAACAAGCTGGGAACAAGTAGTGCAAACGCATCCTGGTAATAAGTTGTTGAACCAGCATTGGTACAAGTCTGCTGCAGGTTTGTTACACCTTGTGCATTTCTACTTGTGTACTATAGGTGCTTGGTTTATCCAATGTCATAATATTCTCAGCAAACAATGCTGAAATGGAGAGGGTAGAAGCTTACCTAATCGATGAGACATATTTCTCAGCTTGTCTTCTCATTTCCTGTAATCTTTTCATGTGGTACATCTTTACAAACTCGTCTTCTTCGTCAAATTCTTTCTCTGCATTCTTTTCTTTTTCTTCGTCTAGCTTTGGAAAGAAGAATAAGGCTGAACTAAGTGTACTTGCGCTTTGCCAGGCAGGTGAGGCAGCTTGAGACAATGTTATTGGTAGTACTGTACTTATTAAACTTACACTACTCTGACAAGTAATCGAAAATTTTTTTGCCAAAGCTTCTAACTCCGCCTTCTTCTCCTCACGTTGTTCTGCGGCAAGCTGTCGATATCTTCTGTAATCTTCAATCACACCTTTGGGTCCTGTCTAAAATATTTTAAACAATCATTGCTATCCAAAGTGGTTTTCACAGATTTTCAACCCTTGCAATTTTTGTTTGGAGATGTGATATGCTGTTTTCCTTGGCATAACAACACATGTTTATTTTGGTGTGCCCAAAGAAATCTAATTTGATTTTTTAATTTAATGTGTTTACCAGTTTAAGGTGGATGCAAAGCCTTTATACTTTGGAAGGTTTTACAACCCAATTGAGAATGGTCTTTGAGGGTTAGTTAGTTAGGGGCCGTTGACAAATAGATTTCATCTCGCAAGGGGAGTAGCAAAGAATCTGCGATTACAAAATAACTAGGACGAAAACACATTGACTAGTCCATGATGGGGTAGGGGGTTAAAGCAATCAGGGAACATATCCGCGAACGTGGGACAAAACCTATTTGTTGTCAGTCCCTTGGGTATTTTACACGAGGGAGGAAAATCGGAATACCTAGAGAAAAACCCTCAAAGCACAGGAGGGAACGAACCAAACTCTACTTACATGAGTTGTTTTTTTCAAGCACAAGGAAGTTACAAAACCCTTTTAATAGCTGAATCTGAGATTTCACAAATTTTTATAGCTATACATCTTCATTTATTTGTAGCAATTATTTATAGAACATATTTATATTAAAGAATTAGAACACAACTATAATATTAGACCTTAAAATAACATATCAACAACTAATAAACACTTCATATGAACTAATGAACACTCCACAAGACAATGAAAACGCCTATTTATTTCATAAATAAATCATTTGTATACCATTGGCCCATCAACACGAAGGTCAAGTTGCGGGGCTTCTTCGGGATTTTGGTTCTTTACTTCATCCCCACTCTCTCGCCCGCTATCTTCGTCATCTTCTCCTTCACTTTCTGAGCTAGAGACATAATTTTGAGCTTTATAACCCAGCAATTTATCTTCTAAATCCATTGAATTCACCTTTGGCTTTGAGTATATTTATTTTCCTTTTTGTCTTTTTGACAAGAAGGGAGCCCACTGTTATCACATTGTCACATACTTCATGTACTATCAATATTCATACTTTGCAACTGAGGGTCCTATGCGTATGCGATATATTGACCGAGCGCCGTAGCTCGAGGATGATACCGTCGTCTGCATCTAAGGATGAACAGGCGCAGATAAAAGACATTGTCTATTTTTTTGTGATACTGTGGTGTTTGTAACGAGCATTTAAGGTTTTCATTAGTTCGGCCAACCAACGCGAGACTAGTTAACGTGATTGAGATTGTTTTGTGGACTGAGTCCTTAAATGGACTCCGGTCAGACAGGTGCTAAGCCCAAACGTTTTGTGTTCCATTTAAAGTGCCACTGACCCCAAAAACTATCTCGATATACAGTTGCCCGTGATGATTGCACAATTGCATGAAACTTGAAGTTGCAACAAGAATATTTTAAGATTTAATTTGTTATTTCGCTCTGCAAATATTGTTTTTGTATTGAGCACTCTTGAATATACTACAACCACTACAAAATTATTATAATATATATATATATATAACAAATTAAACTGAATCTTAAAATGTTCTTGTTGCAACTTCAAGTTTCGTGCAATTGTACAATCATCAGGCAACTGTATCTTGTCCTTGACTAGTTCAGTTTAAATATATATATATATGACTAGTCAAATCTGCAGACATGCATGTTTCGCCGTTCAACGGCTCGTCAGTGCAGCTTGTAACGCAGTCTAGATGCGAGTGACTTCGTATTTATACACCATACTCTTGCCCTCACCAAGCGCATGTGGTACAATACTCAGACACATGCGCATCCAAGACTGTTGCCAAGATTGTATATATATTTAAGGAAATTTCGAAACATTGTGTCAACAAATAAAAGTATCCTGCAGGTGTTGGCGTGGCGTCCTTTGTATCTCGCTCTTTACACACAGACGCGCTAGGAGGATAGACCATTGTTGCTTCCTTACGAGTAACAATATTCACATAGTCCTCGAGATGAGTGCTCAGCCAGGTTTTATGGTTATCGCTAGCTTCAGAACCATGAATATTTGGTTTATAAAGACAGCGAACATGCATGTGAAGGAAGTGTTGCAAGATGGCAATCTTGGAACGTTAGGCGAGTTCTGTGGCGCATTCTATCACGTACCCAGGAGAGGATCCAACTCTAACATGATTTGTCTGGATGAAAAGACTTGTATGATTGGTAAACGTAAAAAGCAGGTAGCTGAACCTAAAACGGCGGTTGCTTTCGTAAAATACGAAATCGAAGGAAAACCCGTATTTCTGAAAAGGTACACTAACTGCTATGGATATAAAACACATGCAGAAGAATATTTCACAGACGATATTAGAGAGCAATTGCAAATAGAAGAGGGTTTAATAACTATGTACATTACGATGCAACCCTGCCATAAATCTACCTCTGGTACTGGGGGAACACCCAAAGATTACAGTTGCTGTGAGATTTTGGAGAATTTAGTGAATGGCCTACCAAATGTCAAAATATGCATCAAGCCCACTCATCTATGTAAAGCTGGTTGGAACCGTTCAAACGAAACCACCGAACGACAAATTACAGCAATTAAAAACGCTGAAGAAGGATTAAAGATTCTTATGCGTAACGAACGTATCAAGTTTTCAGCGATGGATGCGGACGACTGGGATTACTTGTGGCAACATGTTAACGTACCCGAAGATTGTCAGCTTAATATATATACGGAGAGGAGCGAGAAGCTCTTGATGATGAAATTGGTGGAAAATTAACAAGTTGGAAGAAAGAGGTCGTCGCCGAAAAACAAGCTGCCGATGCTTTGAAGAAGGAAGAGGTCGAAGAACAAATTACAGATGTAAACCAAATTAAAGAATATATAGGCGACTTGACCATGAAGGACAAAAAAGAAAAGTAAAAAAAAGAAAAAGTAGAGAACGTCAAGAAAGGAAAGTAGAGAACGTAACTCTGGTCTGTTGTCCTTACATTATTGGATTATTATCATAGATTATACTACAACGACTATCGGGCTGTTGTAGCAAGCGCAATGGTAAGACCAATGATTTCAACCAATCTGACAAAATTGCAGTAAGCCTTTCAAAAATATTCATAGAGAATTGGAATGCTAGTCTTAAAAGTAATTTATGTTTGAATTTTAGAAAGTGAGTCAGTAATGTAGGACGCTTCGAATTTTTAAATAATATACCTCAATTAAACTTAGTCCACAATAATATGTCTGTGTTTTTGTCTATTTTATCGTCTAATTGACAGCTAAAGGTAATTGAGTAAACGATACAAAAATGGCTGCAATAGCTGCATTTGTATTTATCATGATAGCAATATTTATCATGGCAATATTCTGCATTAATGTGATAGGTCATATTGGTGTATATTTTTCATATTTTTCATATTTAACCAAGTTTACACTATTACTGGTCAACCCAATGTTATTCTGTTGTTCGACAGTGTTGTTGCTTAAACCGAAAGGGCACCGGCTATATAATTCTCAGAAAACTAGCACATTCACTCGGAAAGGAAACATTCCAGGAAATAGGCACTTGTTCCGATTTTATGGAGGTATTACATTGTTATCACCCTATATATAGCTATAGTATTCATACATGAGCTTTTGGTTAACTCTAGATCTTGGTGTAGCTTCATTCCGCGGTGTAGCTTCATTCCTCATTGACATTGAAGTTTTTACTGAAGACTTTTTACAAAATCAATTTTGGAATGCAAGCATTAGTTAGCCCTCCCTTCCATTACATTATCTTTAATTTCTACCAAAAATTGGTATTTTAATGTTATGTTTAAATGCAACGTTTGATATACTAATACTATATGAAATATATATTTTCGGAATAAGAAATTCAAACTATTCAAACTAAAAATCTCTTGGTAACAAATAAAAATTCAAAATTAAAAAGATCGCGTGGATGTGGTCGAATGATGATGCATTGCCATGGGAATTAGGATCAATCTTTAATTCTAGAAAAAGCTGTCGTACTTTAATTGTGGACCAACCTGAAGAAAGATTAAATCGACTAATTAAATCGATTAAATTTCTTAATCTAGAAAACGCTTCCTAAGATAAAATACGCCAACACGTAGTCGTAGTTATTAATACTCACAATTTTTGGCAACGATGTGAACGAACTCTTTTTTGTTTAGCGTGCTATAGAATGCATGGAGATTAAATGTGAAGCACGTTCTGGCTCTTTGACGTTCAGGATTAATAATTCCTTCAAAATAATCCCGATAACCACAATTGGCACAAACTATAACCATTCAGAATACAATACTAGGCGTTGATAATTGCTAGGTATGTCCGTGGTATATCCTTTCATTGTGTTTCGGGCACTATAGTCTTTGTCCAGCGTCTTATCTTGTTCCCGTAGAAAAAACCGTGGGCATGAGAGTGAAAAATTAACTCCTCTTGTTAACTCAAGTGACTCTTCTATTACCTGGCGCCTTGACAAGGGTCTATACTCCGATATTTTTACTCCTTTGCTAGAGTAAATTTTATCCCTTCGGTGGAGTAAAATTGACTCTCAGTGGAGTAGAACTGTTTAAAATGAACCAAAGTGGAGTAGCTCTAACTCTAGTTTTGGAGTTAAATTTACTCCAATATTTTTACTCCCCCAAACGGGGAGTTATATTAACTCCTATACTGGAGTTAAAATTACTCCCTGAAATTAATTAACAGTGCATGTGCAGAATTACTGAACCATACCAGCGATAACCAGTTGTAATTTGTGCAGTGATAAAACGATTCAGTTCTTATTACCTATACCAAATAGCAAATATACAGTCGCCAAATAGGCCAAATACTGGCATATATTTGATATTAACGTTAAGTGTACGGTCAATTAACAGCTTACTATAACCATATTTAGTTCAATGACTATAACTCATGAGCAAATTGAAACTAAAAATTTCATCAACTCTCATACCCCGATCAAACCGGAGAACAAGAGTTGCATGAGAGTTGACTGGACCGGTCAAAACGGCTAAATGAATGGGATGAAAATTTACTTGCATCATAACATGCATGTAGCTGAGACTAAAAGATTTATGCCGATAATTTGTGTTTTACATATAGCCACAAAACGTCCTCTGTGACAGTGTGGAGCAATTTAAACCAAGTGCACTTAAATTAAAGGAATATTACAGTAATTTAAAGCGAACCAACCGTGCTAAAACTGCTTGGCTCTTTGAACAACCTTTTGCATATAAGCATATTTAAACCATTTATCATTGGCCATGTATTTTTAACACATAGCCGACCGTTATCCCTAACCCAGTCTCAGTTGAATGCACTGTTGCAAGTTACAACTCAAAATTTATGGTAACTAAAATCTCATCTCAAGATATCAGGGTTAATGAAAGGCATTTCGGCACACCAAAGGCGTTGCCGTACTTCTGCATGCTCTTTAACTGAATAGGGGTTTTGGTGACGCAGTGGTTAGTGCATGTGCCTTTCGGCTTTCGCCTTTGTCACCGAAGATGGATTCCTGAAACTACTGTGCTGAAACATGCAGTTGTTTGATTAGAATTTCGCCTCAGCTCATATTGCTTCCAGTCCGACTCTACGACTACGGCAAACACAGCAAGTATTTCCAGGTACTCCAGATTCCTCACTGGATCAATATAGGGAGAACAGTCTAGAACTAATAGAGCAATCCAGTATAAATAAAATTAGTTTAGTTTGGTTTAGTGGTTTTAGTGATAATTAACGGCCGACTGCATTTCAAGAGATGGGCATGTGTCACATGCGCGGCAAGCCACATGCTAGATAATTGTTTAGTCGAGACAGACCTCTTAAAATGACATACAGCAGGTGGCGATGGCGGAGACGCCATCAAATAAGACGGCTGCACTTGCATCATTGCTATATATAGATTACACGTAATGTGAGAAGATCCGCATAATTGTCATATTTTTGTGGAAATATAACGAAAATTATTTATTTGGCAGAGCTTTCGAATGAAATGAAAATCCGGATTACGGATCGAAATAGTGAAGCGAAAGCATTGAGAAACACGTTTTTCAAAGCCAGAAACGAATCAATCAATTTTCTCTGTTCAAATCTACAAAGAACTCTTGCAAAGTATCCGTCTTCTGTCAAAACACATTCTTAATAAAAAGGATTTACGTATTAAAAGCTCAATATACAACATGTAAAGAACAGTTTTTGAGTTAGGAGTCTTCCATAATTGTCAACATTTTCGCAAGCGTACAAACCGTATACGCTGGAGGAGGGGGTTCACGACAGTAGACCCAGAGTACGCTCTGTGAGGGGGAGAGGGGGAGGGAGTGCTCTCAGTATGCTTATTGATTACTACTTAACGAATCAACCATGCAATCAGCTGATACAACAAGCAGTATTGATTTTTTAAACATACGCTTTTGAAAGCCTATTAGCTAAGCAATTTTGCATGCATTGTGTTTCCAAAACTGTTTTAGTTTTATGGTAATGATTGAAAATAGCCGCAACAAAGGGTCAAGTACATCCGTAACTCGGAAGTGATGGTAACGTAAATCCGTTACCCTACTATAAGGGTAAGCGCATATCCGCTGTCACAGTGATTTGTGTTTCCTCATGAAATCTGTACGTATCCCCTCGGAACAAAATTCCCTATTATGACCAGAACTTAATACCTATTGCACTACCGGCATAATGTTCCATGTTATTAAAAATTAGCGGGCTTTTGTGCCAAATTCCAAAGGGGTCCATTTTGTTTTGACACGCGTTGTTAAACTTGCGTTAATAACCAAATTTTCGATCATGAATGAAGAAAAATACGACGAGCTTAAAACGTTTCTTGTAGAAGGGAAATATCGCGTTGGGGCAAACAAGCAAGACAAGTATGTCTTGAGATGCATGGCAAAAAATCTCCAGTACGACCCGGTAACAACTGTTATCTATCACGTTGACCAAAAAGATAAGAAAAGGATTGTCATTAGAGGGGACGATGAGAAGAATGGGAAGAAGGGACGATGAGGATAAACAAGATTCATATTATTCTGTACATACCATATCCGCCTTTCACTCCTCTATATATCGGCATGTTGGAAATGAATGGAACATTATGCCGGTACTGCAATAGGCAATTCTAAAAGCTCTCCAGTGCTAAAGTTCCAGTCATCATATAGGGAATTTTGTTTCGAGGGGAAACAGATTACACGGGGAAACACAACTAGTCTACACCCCTCACTTGTCTAGTGTTCAATTACTACAAGAGGAAATCGGAGTTCTCAGAGGGAGTACCCTAAAATAACCTAGCCCCCAAAAATGTAATACCAAAATCGTCCATACATAAGCTATAGAAATAGGCCCATTGCCCTCATCTTTGGAACAAATCCTCTGTAATAACATGTTTTTTTGACAACAGATGTGTATGATTATTTATCGATGTTTCCTGCGGTGCTATTTTTATGATTACATGTATGTCATCGATTCCCATTCAGATGAAGTCATTGTTTTCAAGCAAAATTACTATAATTAGAATAACCTATATTTGAAACATGCATGATAAAATTATAAAAGTTTGGACATTAATTAACTTCGATTTTCTCTCAAGTAACACTTTAGCTCGTGCTCTGATTGGTCGCTCTTCAGATGTAAAATTGATTTCAATTTTTTAGTGATTTCTGCCAAAAGGCATTTAAAGTTTGGTTAACAGGTACCTTTAATACTTCCTTTCACCTTTTCGCTTTTTCGTTTGTTGTTAGTATTTTACTCTGTCTAACGGTTGGCGATTTTATTTGTCAGTGGGGAAACCATTGGTGGATTCCACGAATCTTTATAGGGCAGCAGATGGTGATAAATTCCTGAAGTGTTGCAATTGACACTTATAGCAGCAAATAAATAAAACTAAATCTCTCTCTCTTTTAGTTATTTGCACTAAATGCATGACATATAATGTATTTTCTCACAACTGTCGATTGACCGCCATATGTTTAAGCAGCGACGTAGCGAAACATCTGGAGTGTGTGTGTGTGTGTGTGTGTGTGTGTGTGTGTGTGTGTGTGTGTGTGTGTGTGTGTGTGTGGGGGTTTACCTGAAATTTGAACTTCACAGTTAAAATTTATCTGAAGTGTTACAATTGTAATAGACCTTTTGCTGATTGATTATCATTGTAATACTTAGTTGTTTATAGAATAGGGGGGTCTTTGGGTCCTCTCCCAGAAGATTTCTATACTTTTGAAGTTTGATCATCCTATTTTAGTTATCACTTTACCGCAAAATCTAGCGACTTTGTCACCCAAATTTTACCTGAAAGTGCCAAATTTTACCTGAGGGAAACTCACTTATGTATTGGATGCAAACTGGTTAAAATTTAGACGAATGGATAACAATATTGTCATCCAGCCATGATCCAGTGGTCGGAATGTTCCAGTGTAACGCCTCAACACGCCATTAAATACGGGATTGATTAAGCATGTTTTTTAGACATTGGATTTTTGCCACGTACATTCAACTGTAATGACAGATATGCGACCTTTAGAACCCCCTAGAAACTGAAACCTCTGAGCTAGGCGTGTTCGAGTGGGGGCGGAGGTATAGAGCCTGGCTTGAACCTAATTTGTTGACGTACTTTGGTATTTCTTTTGACAAATTTTCTCTTGTTCATGATCTGCATGTAGAGCATGCAATATCCCACGGCTTACATGCATACATAGACGGCCAATTTTCTGATCAAGGTGAATTTCAATGTTACAAGATACTGTGTGTTAAAACCTTCGTGAAGTCGTAAATAAATATAGGTCAGTGGTTCAAACGCCATAATTAGATAACAAAATAAATACAGTGGAGTAAGTACAGCTTTCCCCCAAGTTTTCTCCAAAATGCCCTTTTCTCCAGCTAAAACCATGGGTAAAGTGCCTTTTTCTTATAAAAGAAGTACCATTAAGACGAAGTGGCCTCCAACTTTAAATGCTTCCTACGCCTATGAATAAACAATACCTAGCATGTCGCAAGGTAAATTGTAACACACAAGCACGATTATAACCTCCCACACTACTTTCAACTCAAGTGAAAAGGTCAATCGAGTTATTGATACCTGTTTTGGTAATATATCCTTATGTTTCATGCACGACATATAGGGTTGTGATTAGACATATAGGGTTGTGGTTGGGGTCAAACAGGAATATATTCGCGCACGAAATATGAGGTGTAACCAGTTTTCGAGGAACAAGGAAATTCTGTTAAATAGGGTCGACAAGGAAAATTTGACAAGTGTTGGGAGTGTTCCAAATACTTCAATTGTGTAGCAAACAAATGGTCTTCGCGTGATATTATTTCGATTGATCAAGAAACTGATCGTCTTAATTATGTCATATTTAATGCACATCTTAAAATAGACATGATTTATAATGAATAATTAATTCATGACATGGAAAAAACATACAATATTGAAATAAAAGCGGCCGACATAGTCATTGCAATAAAATAGATATGACACAAGCTCTATTTAGCATATTTTTATGCCTTGCATATATGCCAAAAACAGTAATATATATATTTGCTGTCTACGCCTTAACTTTACAGCAAAAGCGGATTAATTTATTATTGGATTTTAGTTTTTGTCCGGGTTTAACCAGATTAACCGAATTCTCGTGGTTCCGTGTCCATTCAGAGTTTTAAAACTACAAAAATTTGAAACACACCTGTTTTATTTTAAAACGAAATAACTTCCGCCGAAAAAGAAACACGCAATATCAATATGGAGTCATACTATAGCTAATTAAGAATGCTAATTAATGGAATAATTAAGCTAGATTGCTTGTGCCAGCCTCCCCCCGGTAATTAGCGTTTCTAGTGCTTGGCGCGATGCCTGTATGCTGCAAGTCATAGGTCAATGAGTGATGCTTTTTGAATGACGACAAACAACTCATTTTGGTTTTTGCATGCAGTACCAATAGGGCATGTGACTGCCTCCTACGGACTGCGTGCGTGTCTATGCCACTGGTCTCGATAATGTACCTGGACATAATTTCTGATATTAAACTCAATAGATTTGTTTTTGTTGAAAGTACACCACGCTTTCGATTCACAGACCCGGATTTTTATACTTATATTATTTGCACTGATGACTAGACCGGTCTGACTAAAGTTTCGAATACCATTGAAGGGCCGGTATAGTCAAACACGTATTCTGGTTAGTTACCAAGTTGTGCATATAAAAAATCTTAGGTGGGGGGGGCATACCCCCTGGTTCCTATTTCAACTCACCAACGGTAATCTAAATGATTACTCACTCCGTCTCGCTATTAAGAGGGTCCTGAAGGGGGGTTCTAATCCTCGTTTCCCAGCCCAAATTTTGACCAAATCCCATAGTCCCATCCTATGTTTTGCTCAAATCCCAATCCCATTGACCCATTCCCATGTTCTATTGTTTTTTTGTTGGTGAATCCCAGTCCCAGTGCATTAAATCCCATTTTCCCAGCCCAAAAGCAGGCGAATCCCACGATCAAAGCAATGTTTGCAGTATCCAAAACCCCGAAAAATGCAATTAGAAATCTATAAGAAACTGTTATCAACCGAAAAATTTGAAAAAATAATTGGTGATCTTTCTAAAACTTTCTAGGATCGTCGATTCAAATGGCGTCGCTGTATTTGGGCAATGCCCACATTTAGTTTCCTCCAAAACAAACAAAAATATTAACCTTCAAAATTCGTGCACATCCGCCATTCTATCTAGCATCTTCAGTGTCTGAAAAGGCAAAAAGATTGGACAATATAATGTCAATGTCTTATGATTGGTTAAAAATAATGTAAACGAGTATTTCTACAATCTGTTTTGCAATTAAGGCTAAATTTCATCAAAGTAACTTTCTCTCTGTGGGCTTTCTAAAATAAACGACACAGAGAGAAGTCTATCACTGTCTTCACTGCCATTGGGTAACAGTTAGGTCATCCCTATATAGTACGCCAGTGGGTAGTACGTACTTATAGCCGGTATGCCAAACTGGCACCCAGACAACCGATACCTTGAATTTTTTACGAAGATCCTGAAAACTAGAGGTCAGAGTGGTAAGAGATGTTCAGTGTCTCTCAATGACGCCTCTCAAAATTAAATTCAAGGTCTGAGACAAAAGTAGCTGAATATGCGTAATGGGACCTGCGATGACGTACTGGTAGAGGCAGAGACGGATCGATAATCCGTCTCGACGAACTTGGACAACGAAAAGATAGTTCATGCCTGATTATGCCCAGATATACAGATGAAGCACAGCATAATACAAATGATCAGGGCATAACCAGGCATGATTTGTTCCCAGAACCACTGCCAGTGTATAAATCGCGCTATTCTAGCAGGAACGTTTGGCTACGATCCGTTAGGCGGTGCCGATGATGCGTCTTGACGAGTGGTCTTCACGCATTGCAATGTGCAATGACGCAATGGCAAATGATCCGGACTGACCAATGCCTGTTTTGTAAGCTGTGCTTTAGTTGTAGTGAAAACTAGAACTACATTTAAAACTCTCCTTACGGACACCCCTCTAATACGGACAGTTTCGAATGTCCGACATACATAATTTCCATATATTTTTTTAAAAACTCTATAATGTGTACACTTCTTTATATCATTACATAATACGGACAGTTTGCTGTACTGAAAGTGCACGATTAGAGTCAATATTAGAGAAGTCCGTTTGTTTCGCCAATGTCTTATGGCCATAAAGAATGTACCACAAAGGATGTGATTTTCAACACTACTACCCCCACCTATGTACCCACGCAGATCCAACTATGTACAGATTAAAAACACACTCTTTTATTCGTTCTTTCTAGTATAAAATCACGTCTTCGTCAGGAAATGTTTAGTAATTAGTGGCCAAACGAAGGGGTTTTCTCGAACAGTCGCACTATTTTTATCTCTCTCTAAGGACTAATGCAGTTTTATGGACATATGTAGCTAGCTAGTACGTACTAACGTACGTAGGGGTTAGAGAAATAGAGAATGGCACTCAATTCTATGGCTAGATGATACAGGTCATGAATTTCATAAAAATAGTAACCTTTTGAACATTTGTATTTTACATGCACGTGCGAAGCTCTAGTTTGTTGATTTGGCCATAGTTCGGCGAACATCAAACACGAACTTTTGAAATCAGAACAATCAAACAAGCAAAATTATGATAATTTTATCAATTATTATAATCCTGTCAAAAAACATTATGCTCGTATATTGTGCATTATGTGCTTCCAAATTTTCCTATTTTTATACTAAAACGTAGCACACAAAATATAAAAAATATATTTATAAGCTGAAGTGATATGTTGATAGTTAAAACACGTGCAAAGCCTGTCAAATAGAATGCTATAAAGTGATTAGTAATTCGCGAATATTATTGAGATTATTAAATGTCATGTTTTGTCCGAAGTTTAAACGTCTGTGAATTCGTTTCAAACTTTCCGTATAAAATACAATGCGACGTGATCTTGTGACGATCTTTACTAACAGTACATACGATAATGCCATGTTTTGAGGCTTTTCTGTTTACCTTCGTGTAGTATTATGCGTCAAGAAGTACTTGTTTCGCGAATATTTTGTTTGGAATTTTAATAGCATTGTTAGTTTGACGTTATGGATTAAGAGAAGGTGCGGCAGAAAGGTCAAACCATGTAGTTGTGTAAAATTCGTTCTTGTTTTCCTCAAAAGTGAAAATTTCGAGCAAAATCGTCAAATTCAATAGGAAGAAATTGTCAGCTGACTTACAAAGCTTCCCGGCACTCGTAATGGCCAAGTGTGCTTGCATTTTCGAGATGAAAGTCAACATATTTCTGACATTTCAATGACCCCTTATTGTTGTTGTTCACCTTATATGGTCAACGAACGCTTAGCTTTTGCATCAAATATTGCTTCCATTTGACTGAAAATTGTTTCTTGACAAAAGGAAATTTTGTGGGACATTTGTGACATTTGAAGTATTATGTTTATATAGTACCTTTTGTGAGAAATTCAATAATTTCCAAAACAATTTGATAAAAAATTTAATAAATGCTGTCAGGCTAGAAGATTAAAAATAGTTCGACGTTTCTGCCAAAGTCCCTTAGTCTGTTAGTCATGAGAGTTAGTAACTCTACTAACTCCAACGCTGTACTATGTAAATTATTATTTAGTTATTTGTTTTATCTCTTAATATCAAGATATTCACCATTAACATTCAAGTAAGAAAAAGTACTAAAATATTAAATAGAAAAATTGATTGAAACCTTTTGAAACCGAAATTTTATGATGGCACATGGCGAAAATTTGAACGGAAATATTAAATGGAAATGAGGAAGTGGAAGCACTTCTGTGAATTTTTAACTATTCTTTCTCGCTTCAAAGGCATTGTAGATATATAAAAGGCAAATAAGGGGGTGCCTTACAAAATACCTGTCAATAGAAAGTTTTTAATCGCTTGGCGTCTGCTTGGGACCGATCAAGGAGACTATTTGTATTACTATTCTGTTTACCATTAACCTAAAGTGACCGCTTTTGTGTGTACGTACGAATCGAAGAAAACGTCTCTGGTCTTGAGTATCTGACTTTGTCTGCTGTGAATTTCCGTCACAAGCAAAGTTTTTCCCTGAGACTTGGGTAAATATACGAAGTCTGTGTTTGCGAATTGCGACTTGAAAGGATTTCATTTGTGCGGTTGGGGGTGAGTTTCGAAACCGGCTACGAAACTGCCAGACTTTATTGTATTTTCAGGGGATTTTGATCAAATTATTGAAGTGGCGAGTTTCGACGAGAGATTGGTTTATTTTGGAGTCTACGACGCGTTTGAAGTTTAGTAATTAACCACGACAAGATTTGAGTTCGATTAAACAGCATTATTATTAAATGTTGCCGCCATTTGGTAGGCTTACATAGCTTGGGTTAATTGTTCTAAAAGAAATGAGGAATAATTCGAACACGTTTTGAGTATAGTTGATATTTGTGGTTATTGAAAACACAGCGTGCATTGTAGTACGAACAGAAGGCAAAAGGATTTAATACCTTGCTATGGACGTTGCCGAATCACCGGGTAAATCGCGACGGCCGACAGGGTCTACATTATTACGAATGATTAAAAAACAAGCACAGAAAAGCCCACATGCGCCAAACCTAAGCCGGCATGCGAGTTTGAACGAACACGGCAACAGTAACAAACGACGTTCGACTATAGTACGGGCAGACTCGTTCAAGAAAGCCGTTCATGTTGCTGATGACAATAATGTTGGGACTTTGAAACCGGCAAAAACACAAAACCGTGATGTTGAGGAATTCGAAAGATATCATAAGGATGTTAAAAGCGCCGTTAAATATTTCCGAATCGTAGTCGAAAAGAAAATTGTGACGAAAGTTCCCGACAATATAACAATTCTGCTCGAGTCTGTTATAAATATCGATGGCATGCTGGATTCGTGCCTCAAATTACAAGCATCTGCGGGGCTCGGGGAATTGCGAAAAACCATGCAAAGCTGTATATCGAAGCTGGTTAAATGGGGCGATGATGTCTTGATAAAATCCGCGACCTCGTTGGATATTGAGAAAGGACTAAACCACTTGAACGCTCTGGAAGAGTCCATACAGGAATTGCATGACTCGGCTATCCCTCGTCTTCAAAAAGCATCTTTGAATCGTCAAATTCGCGATTCTGTGTTGCTTAAACAACCCGGAGACGTATTGTCTACAAAAGGCGAAGTTGTCAAAACGAAATTATCCAAGTCACACTCGGATGGCAGTCTCAAAAGCGTTCTTGAAAATGGGAAAAATGGCGGGCTGAGTACGGAAGAGAATCGTCGCGATTCCGGTATAAGCGAACGAAGCGCATATAGCGATAACTCCACCACGAGCGAGTCACCCCCCGTATCGACCCACTTCACAGACTCTGGGACATGTCTGTCGGAGGCACCGAGTATTACGAGTGTCGAAGATAGCCCCCTAGCTGTACAAGCATGGTCCCCCGCAGGAAGATCCTTCCTAGACGATGTACCTTCTAGTCCTATGAGCCCATATTCCCCCCTAAGTGTAGGGTCCCCTCGTGAAATGACCTTCTCGTCGAGTAGTACCACGTCTAGCAGTTGTCGTACCGTCAGTAGAACCACCACCTACCAACAGACGACACACTCGCAAACAACAGAATGGAGCAAAAAAACTGATAAAGTCACCCAATATGTGCAAGAAAGTCAACAAGTACAGCACAATTATCACCACAGTTCCGAGGCTCGTACTGAGTCCCTTTCCAGTTTCGGCTCAAGCTTAAACGACCGTGGCAGCATGGACTTGTCTGATTCACAATCGATAGAGGAACTTGACGAGGTTCCTGAGTTGATCGGAGCAAGATCGATGGGAGCAAGAGCTCAGTTTCTAAGTTCAACAGAAAACACAACCAGTTCGAAAAAGAAAGCATTTCAAGTTTATATCCAGGTGCTCGGTGATTATAAGAAACCTTCGGAAGAATACCTAGAACGGACAATGTCTGTCAATTCTGTTTATGATAATTACCAAGAGATGCGAAACTATACAGTCGAGAAAATGGCGAGTGCCCTCGGTGAGACAAGTGCTACAACAACTTTGATCACTGCCAAAATCCCGTTGTCGCAAAAGCATGACCGGAAACAACCGTTGTCCCCAACCAACGATTTCCGAAAGACCAAGTCCTTAGATTACAGGAGTTTACCTAAGATGAAGATAAAGTCACCTCTTATGTTCCAAGATGAGAAACTAGCCCCTCCTGAGGTGGCGATGACCCACGCCACAAGTGAGTCCAGTCTAAGTAGCGGTGATGAGGAATGTACCCCACCCTTGGATTCTCTAGACGTAAGTAAATTTTTGGTATTCCGCGAAGAAGCTAGCGGCAAGATACTTTATGGAGGTGTTGCAGATGCATTAATTGTGCATGCGACAAACTCGAGCAAGAAAGACTTCATATTTTCCGAAGCATTTATTACCACTTATCGTGCTTTCATAACTTCGGATGAACTGATTAGCAGACTGATATATCGAGGACATCGTATGACAGAGAAACAACATAAACGTGCGAGTCATAATGCTTTTCTACTGTTGTTGAGAGTCATTGATGACTTAGTTGCTCCAATTCCAAAGAATATTTTGGATATGCTCATTAAGGAAACGCACCATTTGTTTTCAAATGGTGAACTGATGTTTGGTAAGTGGGTCCGAGATCGTATTATCCCAAAGAGTGAGATGCATTATCACATGGATAGCATCACATTTACAACGGCAGAATCGATGGACAAGCATTGCTCGATATTTTCGTTTCACAGCGAAGATATTGCAAAGCAATTAACAATCCAGGATGCGCAGTATTACAGCAGGATTGAGATCCCAGAAATTTTGTCATGGGGTAAAGCACAGAACGAAGATTTAGCTCCGAACCTGGCGGCGTTTACGGAGCATTTTAATCAAGTGTCCTACTGGTGTCGTACATACATCTTATCATTCGAGAAAGTTCACGATCGAGAGAAAGTCTACGCTAAGTTCCTTAAGATCATGAAGTTCTTGAGGAAGTTTAACAACTTCAACTCCCTTTTGGCAATCTACTCGGCGCTCGATTGTTCAGCGATTCGGCGGCTGGAATTCCCGAAGGTTAGTACCGACAGTTTGGCTCAGTTCTCATCACTTATCGAAAGCGAAGGCTCATTCCGGATTTACAGAGCAGCACTTGCTCAAGTGAAGCCACCGTGTATACCTTATCTGGGCTTGATCTTACAAGATGTGACATTCACATATATGGGAAATAAGGACGAGCTTCCGGACGGCAAAGTGAACTTTTACAAGTGTTGGCAGCTCTTTCAAATGTTGGAAGAGTTTAAGAAGTTCAGAATCAGCAAGTACGAGTTTGAAAGGGACCCAAAAATAATGGCGTTCTTTGGAGGCTTTCAGACTTATTTATCTGAAGATGAACTTTATAATCGTTCGCTGGAGTTAAAACCAAGAGCATCATGAAATTGATTGGTTATCTAGCACCAGAATGGTATTTGAGGTACCAAATTAATAATATATGCAGTTTTACAAACTGTTAATAACTTTGAACTAGAGCGAGGCAATTTTAGAGAAAGAAAAACTATAATCAAGTTCCAAATGGGAAGCAAAATTTTAAAAGAACACAAAAACACAAAGGTTTTTCTTATTAAACAATTGCCTCACCCTACTTTGAATCACACATTCTGACAAAAATTTTAAAGAATTGACACAATTTACATATTGTTTTGTATTATTTAATTTGCAAATTTTTAAAGCTTTCAAGGCTTGAATTTATGTACATAGAGACAGAAGTTTGCACTTATTAAGGTGGAAATAGAAATATGCCTTATTTATAAATATAGATTTACGTGGTATTTTTACAGCAAACCAATAAGCTATTGACAGAGACATTATGCAGAACAATTTGAATTTTTTTATGTAGGCTTGTTGATGAAATTATATGCTTTATGATGTAAAAATTCCTTATTTTTATACTAGTCGTAAAATAATAAATTAACTTTAGGGACAGAGCCTGAGAGAGTGATCTTTCAATACAAATTGCACCATCTGTGGAATTTGGTATGTCACAAGTGCTTTCATGGTTTTTCATAATTGATCATATTGCCTTGTCTTGAACAGCCAAGTCTTGAATTGCCTTGTCTTGAATGCCAGAATGGGTGAGGGTGCCTTCGAATTTGCAAAATAAGTGAAATGTAACTGCTATACATTGTGTAGTGTTTTTTTTCCTAATTCAATAAGCAGTATCAATTAATGTCTTTCAAAGCAAAATCAATATCAAAAATTCCAAGTTGTCAAAGCCATTAAATAGCTATTTGCATTTGCAGTCATACTGCAATGCCAATGGTTAATTTGCTTGGTCAAAAATGTGGTTTGGCTAATGGTTAAAATTCTCCTGAAATTTTTCACAGAGTATCAATATATAATTATTTAAGCAGTTATTTCCTGTTATTTAACCAGAGTTGCAAAGTTCAGTATAAACTATTAACACATCGAACTGTGGCCATTGAAATTGATACTGCAGTGTATTTTTACCTCACATTCACTCCATATAAATTTTGCTAGGGTACAAATATTCCCAGGGTGGGGGGACACTCCAAATCATTTTACAATTGGCAATACCCTCCTCATAATATGTCAACTGCATTTTAGTGCTTATCCAAATATTTTGGCACTTTACAACTGCATTCTAAAATTTTGTCTGTGACCCCCTTAACTAGAGGTCACAGCCAAACCTATATGATGGAAATACTTGACATTTTTACAAACAACTTTATATCCAAAATCAAGCCATTCTCCACACGTTCAGGAAATGGCTTAAATAGTTGTTACTATAAACAGCCTTTCATCCAACTGTGCATGCATCTATACTTTTTCATCCTTTAGGCTTTACTAAACAAAGTTTGAATTGTTTAAAGTATAAACCTATTCAAAGAACTTTAATATTTTATATACAACACAGAAGGGGCAATTTGTCGAAGAATATAGTAATAATATATCTTGTATGTATTTCAACATATACATAGTTATTATATATTAAATGTATAGTTCATGTTGAATATAGTTTTAATAATGTGATAAACATTGTGTTTTATTAAATGTAATAAAAGTCACATTTTATTCTGAACATTTTGCGAGCACATTGTCATTATTGTATATAATTATGTTAATTGCTGTGCGTCTCGATATTCTGATATTGCAT
Source organism: Trachythela sp. YZ-2020 (assembly GCA_016169945.1). NCBI lineage: Eukaryota > Metazoa > Cnidaria > Anthozoa > Malacalcyonacea > Clavulariidae > Trachythela > Trachythela sp. YZ-2020. The sequence goes on along the minus strand of JADLSH010000098.1, from coordinate 969,682 downwards.
TTCGCTAGTTGGAATTTTGTTGCGACATCCGTTTTATATAGGAGGTCGACGGAGCAGTAGGCCACTGCATAATTCAACTACAGTCTACATACTGTATTAAAGACTTTAGCATAACAATAGTCACATCTAATCACGATTCAGTGATTGCAATATATATACCATTGTTTTTTCCTTTTTTTGAAAATGCCACTGTTCTCCATGCATGACGTGGCATGCAAATATGCCTATTTAACCACTTCTTATTTTATTCTGTTAACGCCAGACATTTTTATGCGTCAAATGAAATGATGACAATTGCGAAAGCCTGGATTCCACTTGCGATGAAAACATAAGCTATAGACTATACTATAGAAAACAAAGCACGGCATTACTTCTATTCTGTCTCAGCTTTTGCTTGCAGTCTTACGCTTATCTTGCACTGACTTATATGTCCATGTTGGATGCTGCACTGCATTTCTGTTTTACCTTTTATATTCTCTTTATATATTAATGCTTATAATTATACAGTCTTAACTCTCATGCTTGCAATTATGTCCAAGCTTATGTTGCATGCTGCACTGAATTTATGTTTTACCAGAGTATGCGATGCTTATACCTTGCATCACGGTTGCATGCTGCCTTTACTATATATTTATTTGATTTTGTGCTTGCGTGATTTGTGGAGAGCGTCAACCAAACTATCTTCACATATCTCTTCATAGCTCGTTCATCCGAGCTTAAAAATGACAGAAAGATAACAAAGAAATGCACTGAAGAATAGGACTAAGCCTGATTCTCATGCACGTGTGAAAACATCACATGCACGTGTGAAAACATCACATGCACGTGTGAAAACATCACATTCAGCATAAAGAAAGACAAGGGCAAACACAGAGATGCACTTTTTTCAAAAATACCTTTTCTGCTTTGTCTTTTCCCAGAGGGCAGAGGTGAAGTTCTTTTTATTCCTGCTTATGCCCACGCGTATGAACCACTCGTTAATAAAGTTGTTACCTAATTAACAATTTTGTCTTTGTATAACTCGCATGCCTAGTTACTATTGAGTATAGCTATTGTTCTCGTTTACGAAAGCATACAAGTAGTACTTACAATAGTAAACCCTTTGAAATTGAAATTAGCATTGCTGTCAAACAACCTATTGTATTCAATTCACACATGGGTATAAAAATTTGAACTGTGTGTTAAGAAAGGATTCAGAAGCTTTTTGTCTTCGTTTGAGGCCTGTTTTAGATGACGAATTGCCGTCCACAAATATATTTAATATTACACTTGACGAGTTAAATTCAACGGAAATTCGACATGTAAAACAGGCCTCCAACGAAGACAAAAAGCTTCTGAATCCTTTCTTAACACCCAGTTCAAGTTTTTCTTAATTATACCCATGTGTGAATTGAATACAATAGAATACAACGTTATTCAACTGATGCAACAGGAACAATACAGAATATTAACTATAATTTGAAGTTTCTTTTCCTATTTTTATTTATAAATATTTTGGTCATACCGTAACACATTAGTCATTACACATCTGGAAGTTTCTTGAAAATATAAAGAACGTTCTGTAGACTGTATACCTTCATTCTTCAAATGATTTACTTTGCGTGGGATTTGGTTCCTCGAGTATTTCCTAAGACAACGTTGGTGTTAACCATATTTGTTCTGTGAGAAACATATTTGTTTTGTACAAAACATGAAACATTAATACTAATAATAGGCCTGTCGTGGTTTGTATCTGAACTACTTTAAGAATGTATCTTTTTCAGGTAGCTCATATCATGAAGTTTACCAGAAGACAATTTCATGAAAAATAAGAGAAGATCTACTCCGAATATTACCATCTTGTAAACCTAAGATACGAGTTATTGAAAACAAAACAAACAAAATTCAAGGTGTTATTTCATATTTAGGTGTGACATGAATTTTGTGTCTTGTTTTCAACAACTCATATCTTGGGTTTACAAGATGTCACTATTTCGATCATCATATGATAAGTAGGGATCGTTCTTTAATTATACTGAAGAAAAATTTGTTGGGTTTAAATGAGCTAAACGATTCTTTTCGAAACTATATTTATGCTGGATAGATCTATCAGTTCTAATTATCTGTTCTCCCTAGAATCAAGAGGTTCACTAAGGGCCATCTTTTCAAGTGTGTATTTCTGGGAAGTTGGCCGAAGAGCACTGCACTCAAGCGCTAGAGTTGAACGCTTTTCCGTGCTCTCCCAACTTCCCGCGTGCTCAATAACTTGATTGAGCGCGCTAAGCCATGAAAAGTAATTCTCACATGCAACTGAGGTGAAGTTCTAAACACCCACAGTTCTAAACATCACAGCAATTAAACCTCGGTCGCGCAGAGGTGAAATGCACAATCTCTAATCACTTAATTGCCACCTCCACACCCTAAATTATCTGGGAATCTTCGTGCGTGCCAAATGCAGTGAAGTCTATATTTGTTTCTCGTGTTTAAGGCCATGTTACGCGGGGCAATTTTCGCTAAACTTGCAACGCAATTTCTGCACAAAACCACGTTATGTACGCACAGAAAAACAGTGAACATGGCCCGCATTTCACTCCATCGATATTATCATTCTCATTCATTTCTTTGTCGCCTTCTGGGCATGTTTAGTAAGAAAAATAACGGCAAAGTAAAACGAGATTAATTGCTCACAATTTCTCTGCGAATATATTCTTTACCTAACATCGTTCTGTGTTGCGTTGCAATAATAATAGCCTCGTGTAACATGGCCTTAAAAAATAATCTGGGAACCTTCGTGCATGCCAAATGTCGCGAGGTTATATTTGTTTCTCGTGATATTAAGCATGGGAATTTGTCGTAGGTGGTCGTAGCGACACGTGCCACGTATCATAATTACTTATCTCGCATACAGGTATACACGGACCAATATACGCGCGTATTTCCTGCAGGTAAATTATTCTCATGAGGACACTGTCATGGCTATATATAACTCGAGTATATAAAGAATTGCTATTCGTGTATTGTAAACGTACTTCCGTTTAACTTCCGTGCTCAGGTTTGCTTCGATGCACGAAAGACAATGACAATGTGATACTCAGCTAAACTTTATTTATACCGGAAGCTCTATCAGTTTTATAACTGTTCTCCCTAGAGGTCCAGTAAGGGTTATCCTTTATTAATCCAATTTTACTACAGGAGGAAACTTAAAATAAACTACCTTTTTCTATACTAAATAGCTATATATATATATATACTATATCAGTTCTAAATTGTTCTCCTAGAGGTCCAGTAAGGATCATCCTTTATGGTTCCAGTGCAGGAGGAACCTGGATATATAGGTATATCAGGATATATGGATATATAGGTATATCATATATAACTTCCAGACGAAGGGCCTTCGCTCGAAACGTCGAAGTTCTTATTGTATTTTTCAGGTAGTTTTACACAACTCAACCACCGAATCTTCGTTATACTCTACCCACACTGGCACCGCACGTTCGAGATATATATCAGTTATTAACTGTTCTCCCTAGAGGTCCAGTAAGGGCCATTCTTTATGACCAGTGCGGCGGGGAAACCTAAATCAAACTAACTTTATACTAGTAGCTATATCAGTTCTAAACTGTTCTCCATAAAGGTCTAGTAAGGGCAAACTCAAGGTCCAGTGTTACTACACCAGGAAGCGCTCTTCTTACATGTGACTGAAGTGAAATTATGATCAGACAATGCAACCACATATCAGTATAGGAATCAAACCCCGGAGAGAAACCCCCTGAGATGAAAGGCACATGTACTAACCGCTGGGCGACAAAACATCCTAATTCTAGTTCGGCGGTCAAGTAATATACGGCAGTGCCGGTGGTTTTACGGTTTTGTGGCAAACCTATAAATGGCTATTACCTAATCAAAACAGGATTATATGGATAATCCCTCTCATGACCAAGTATCGCGTGCACAGGCAGTGTGATTTTGGCGCATATTCTGGCAGAGGATGCTTGCTTCACTCCGGTTAAGCGGATATTAAATTTCAGTTCAGGCTTGACGTGAAAAGGCTGGGAAAACAATGCAAAATTCGTTTTCTCAAACTGGAATCGATCTCACATCTACGGGATTCCGGTCCTAGCTTCGCCTTTCCCATCTAACTATTCAGTGTCATGTTTTAAAAGTTATTTCATGTCAAAAAGGGATAACAGTTCGTCCCCATCTGCCCTGTCTCTTTGTCTTTGAACCGAGTTCCTGTTAGGGGCAAATTTGGCTGAGGTGAAAATTCAGGCTCATCTAATAGAAAAGATGCAGGCTGTTACGTCAGATACAGAGGAATATTTTAGCATGTACTCGTTATCAATACAGATTTTTGTGGGGAGGAGGGGGGTGACCTTTCTACGGGCTGCGCACCCTCTCCCCCTAATTGGTTGGAGTTAGGATGCTGTGTTACATCCGCAAGGGAGTCCTTTAAAGTCATATGATGTTATATAATACTCATGTGAGTATAGCTAGATCTCTGTTGTATTGATGTACTCAGATGACGAATAGAATGAGTAAATCTGTACCAGCTTCCATTTAAGGCTATAACTGGTTGAGACTACCTTTCCCAAATTATTCAAATTCGCATCCCATTATGATTAATTCTCTGTCACAATATGTTGCGCTTTCTAACCCCCCACACTCCCCACACCCCACTAAATATTGAGTTTGTGTCATCAGTAAATTGCCAAAAGTTGTTTGGGAGTTGTTCACAACATTGAACTGGGGAGAGGGGACCATAAATTTTACTTGTCCATGTACATTAACTTTGCAATATTTCAAGAAATAGTCTCAACCGTTATGTAGATTGTATGTATCTCCTGATTCACTCAGATGATAAACGAGTGAATCCTCGAGTGAATCTACCAGCTTCCATTGAAGGCTATCCAGCCTATTCTGTGAAAGATCAAAGCTATGAAGCTTGACGAACTATTGGCTAAATAAAGGAATGATCACCATGCAGCTCATAAGTTTCTCCTCGAATTTGCCTATTGATTGTGATAAGTTAATCGATGTAATCCGTTTATTGTGTTTGTCAGAGGACTTAAATTAGTACTGATCCTACTTCACGGGACTTCAAAGTCAAAGTCGTACAAAAACAAGGATCAGGTTAAAGAGATTAATACCTCCTAAACTCTCATAAATAGAAACGTAATCCTTACTTTTACTGTTTTACTAACGAGCTGAATAAACAAAAGGCATTTTGAGGTCAAGTATTCAGAGGTTTGAGCCGACCGAAACTGCCTAGTACCTCTGTCTCTGCCCCTGCATCTGCCCCTGCATCTGCCCCTGCATCTGCCTCTGCCTCTGTCTCTGTATCTGCCTCTGTCTCTGTATCTGCCTCTGTCTCTGCATCTGCCTCTGTCCCTGTATCTGCCCCTGCATCTGCCCCTGCCCCTGCCTCTGTCTCTGTATCTGCCTCTGTCCCTGTATCTGCCCCTGCCTCTGTCTCTGCATCTGTCCCTGCATCTGCCCCTGCCTCTGTATCTGCCTCTGTCTCTGCCCCTGCATCTGCCTCTGTCTCTGCCCCTGCATCTGCCTCTGCCCCTGCATCTGCCTCTGCCTCTGCCTCTGTCTCTGCCTCTGTCCCTGCCTCTGTCTCTGCCTCTGTCCCTGTATCTGCCCCTGTCCCTGCATCTGCCTCTGCCCCTGCCTCTGTCTCTGCCTCTGTCCCTGTATCTGCCCCTGTCCCTGCATCTGTCTCTGCATCTGCCTCTGTATCTGCCCCTGCCTCTGTCTCTGTCCCTGCCTCTGCCCCTGCCTCTGTATCTGCCTCTGTCTCTGTCCCTGCATCTGCCTCTGCCCCTGCCTCTGCCTCTGTCTCTGCCTCTGCCCCTGTATCTGCCTCTGTCTCTGTATCTGCCTCTGTCCCTGCATCTGCCTCTGCCCCTGCCTCTGTATCTGCCTCTGCCCCTGCATCTGCCCCTGTATCTGCCTCTGTCTCTGCCTCTGCCCCTGTATCTGCCTCTGTCTCTGTATCTGCCTCTGTCTCTGTCCCTGCATCTGCCTCTGCCCCTGCCCCTGTATCTGCCTCTGCCCCTGCATCTGCCCCTGCCCCTGTATCTGCCTCTGCCCCTGCATCTGCCTCTGCCCCTGCCCCTGCATCTGCCTCTGCCCCTGCATCTGCCTCTGCCCCTGCCTCTGTATCTGCCTCTGCCCCTGCATCTGCCTCTGCCTCTGTCTCTGCCTCTGTATCTGCCTCTGTCTCTGTATCTGTATCTGCCTCTGTCTCTGCCCCTGCATCTGCCTCTGCCTCTGCATCTGCCTCTGCATCTGCCCCTGTATCTGCCTCTGCCCCTGCATCTGCCCCTGCCCCTGTATCTGCCTCTGCCCCTGCATCTGCCTCTGCCCCTGCCCCTGCATCTGCCTCTGCCCCTGCATCTGCCTCTGCCTCTGCATCTGCCCCTGCCTCTGCCTCTGTCTCTGCCTCTGTCTCTGTATCTGCCTCTGTCCCTGCATCTGCCTCTGCCCCTGCCCCTGCATCTGCCTCTGCCCCTGCATCTGCCTCTGCCCCTGCCTCTGTATCTGCCTCTGCCCCTGCATCTGCCTCTGCCTCTGTCTCTGCCTCTGTATCTGCCTCTGTCTCTGTCTCTGTATCTGCCTCTGTCTCTGCCCCTGCATCTGCCTCTGCCTCTGTCCCTGCATCTGCCCCTGCCTCTGCCCCTGCATCTGCCCCTGCCCCTGCATCTGCCTCTGCCCCTGCATCTGCCTCTGTATCTGCCTCTGTATCTGCCCCTGTCTCTGCCCCTGCATCTGCCTCTGCCCCTGCCCCTGCATCTGCCTCTGCCCCTGCATCTGCCTCTGCCCCTGCCTCTGTATCTGCCTCTGCCCCTGCCTCTGCCTCTGCCCCTGCCTCTGCCTCTGTATCTGCCTCTGCCCCTGTCTCTGCCTCTGTCTCTGTATCTGCCTCTGTCTCTGCCCCTGCATCTGCCTCTGCCTCTGTCTCTGTCTCTGCCCCTGCATCTGCCTCTGCCCCTGCCCCTGTATCTGCCTCTGTCTCTGTCCCTTCATCTGCCTCTGCCCCTGCCTCTTCCTCTGTCTCTGCCCCTGCCTCTGCCCCTGTCTCTACCTCTGCCTCTGCCCCTGCCTCTGCCCCTTCCTCTGCCTCTGCCTCTGCCTCTGCCCCTGCCCCTGCCTCTGCCTCTGCCTCTGCCTCTGCCTCTGCCTCTTCCTCTGCCTCTGCCTCTGCCTCTGCCTCTGCCTCTGCCTCTGCCTCTGCCTCTGCCTCTGCCTCTGCCTCTGCCTCTGCCTCTGCCTCTGCCTCTGCCTCTGCCCCTGCCTCTGGGAAGAAGGGCAGCCACAGGAGAGACTTTTCTCTCTAGTACAATTCATTGCACGAGACATTTGTGATACACCAAAGTTTATTTTGAATTTGGCAATCGACTGCAGTTTAAAGTCGCCTGCTTTGCAGACTAGTCTTAATATAAAGATTTGAAAGTGATTGTGAAGATTGAAAAACATATGAGAGAACAAGAATACAAGAATGGGGGTTTAGTAAAATAGAATTATTTAGAATATGTAAAACAGCAACGATATTCCAAGTGCAGTCGATTGCCAGATTCAAAATACACTTTTAATAAGTCTCTAGTCCTGTGCTTCTTCCCAGAGGTAAAGTACCAATTTCTGTTGGCTCAGAGTACTGACTTGATTGCCTTGATCCCAAAATGTTTTTTGTTTATTCAGCTCGTTAATACAACAGTAAAAGTAGGGATTACGTCTCTATTTATGCTGTCTGTAGATAATTTAGGAGGTACGTATTAATCTCTTCAACCAGATCCTTGTTGGCTTGTTTCAGTACAACTTTGACTTTGAAGTCCCGCGTTGAAGTCGCATTACTAGCTATTAATTTAAGTCTTATGACAAACACAATAAACGGATTTAGGTAGTATTCTTCAATAAGCTGTTGAGATTTTGATCGCACTACATGAAAAATAAATAAGAAAACTTCGCCGGTTTCGAGCAAAGCCAGAGTTTTCATCTGGAAGTTAGAAATTCCCGGAAGATAGGCTACTAACCGTACTTCAAGACGAAGAGCCTTCAAAGCCGAAGTTTTCTTGAGGCCATGTCACACGAGGCAATTTTTGCTGCAACTTGCAACGCAATTTCGGACACAGAGCGATGTTAGGTAAAAAGTATATTCGCAGAGAAATTGTGAGCATGAATCTCGTTTTATCTTGTTGGTATTTTTCTAATTGCTAAACATGCTCAGAAGGCAACAAAAAATGAATGAGAATGGTACAATCGGTGAATTGAAACGCGGACTATGTTCACAGTTGTTTTGTGTGTACATTTCTACATAACATGGCTTTGTGCAGAAATTACGTTGCAAGTTACAGCAAAAATTGTCCCGTATAACATGGCATTTATGTTTTTTAAGTAGTTCGCCGACCAAAAACCTCAACAGCTTATAAAACCTTTATAGAGTCAATATTTGTACATAACTGTTCATTGACATCAGTTGAGTTTAAATTTAAATGTCCCGATTCATTTTAACATTGATCAATCATTGCCAATTCAAATATCGAGAGGCATAAAGAAAGAGGCACACATGCCATTCAAGCCATTGTGCTTTTCGCGCTCGGAGATTGAGGTTTAATTTGTACTTGCAAATTTTGACCTTCAAAGACAACATTAATTGAATTAGCTGAATGAATGTCTGTCCTTTCAAACAGACTACAAAAGTGTACACATTCTTCTCATTCCACAGTTACGGGGTATAAACATAACCAACAGTGTTCTGATTGGGAATATAAATAACAACAGTTATAAATTGCACTGCTGAGTATGTTACACACGTTGCTATGGTTACATATCATTGTGTTTTAATGTTGCCTATTACAGACGAAGTGCTTGCTGATGAATTGTAATGTGGGAGATTGCTTTATTGTGCCTGTAGTTATTGCAAATTTAGAGTCATTTAGTAGTCATTAAAACATTCCAAAGATGGTAATAAAAACGTTGGACCCCTGGGAATTTTAAACAAAGCACTGGACAGTGTATACAATGGTATTATGTTGTATAGTGAATAACACCACTGAATTCTTTAAACAAAATTTTAATATATATGGGATAACCATATAGGGTTGAAGTGTTAGTGGCGCAATGGTTCAGTCCTGCGCCTTTCATAGGCATCTGTGTGAATAGATTCGATTATTGCTCTATATGTAGCCAGTGGCCCACATAGAGCATATGTGAAAGAGGCCTGTTATGCAGTTGTTTCATTTTTGAGAAGAGACCTTTATAATTGCCAAACATTACACATTGTTTCTGGGAACTCTGGTTTTCTCCTATACAATAATGATTCTAACGAAATTGTTTCCTAGTTTTCCCATGTTTTGGCAACAATGTTTACTAGTTTCCAAGGGAACACTTCATTGGAGAGCAGTATAGAAAAAACTGATGGAGCTATCCGGTGTAAATAAAGTTAGTTTAGTTAAAGTTTCCTCCTACAGTGGTGGGCTAATGGTGGCCCTTCCTAGATGTCTAGTGAGAACGATTTAGAAGTGATAGACCTACTGACCTAGCCAGTATAAATACAATTAGTTTAGTTTAATATCAACTTTCTGATAAATACTCGTTAATTACACAAACGAAAGGTTATATGAATATTATTCCAGTGTGACCGTGCCAGAAAGAACTGTACAAAATGACACAACCAAGTAATAAAAGTTGCTTTATATATTTGAATTCCTGAAGGGAAGGCGAATCTATACTGATATCCACACGTTATTTTAAACACATTACTGTACTTACATTTCATACAGCAAACTTACTTCAGTTCTATAGTTACATCAGGTTTATAAACAGCATCAAATCGCATTCTTTTCAAACTTTTCAGCAGAAATGTAACAAATTTTGAGTTCGAACCAGGTTCGAACAAAATTTAAATGCCCCGCCATGTTTAAAGTACACGTGACGTCATTGTGTAAACCGCTGGTTACGATGGAATGCAGATTCAAGAATCAGTAGCACAGAAAAATTCAAATTTATGAGGTGAAGTATTATTGTTTTGAGATAATAGTCGCTTGGTTAGTGGGTTTAGATTAACTTAATTTAAATATGTGTTGTGCAAAATGAGTTATGGGTTGTTTTTTCTTGATTGAATGCATGAAACTGAATTCCTTGCCGGGTTTGCAGGGACCCGCCTATAACACATTGTTCTAGTCAGTGTTATTACAATTTATAATGACGTTGATGCAAGACCGGCTGGGGTTAAGATTAGGGTTAGGATTTCAGTTAGCAGGTTGTGTGGGTTAGGGTTCTCATTAAACCCCGGGCATTTTGCCACCCCCCCTCTCACTGGCCTTGTTCTGAATAGACAGTACACATTGGCACTATGGCTAGATTTAATACGAAAATAAGGTGCAAGTCTGCAGGAATGTTTATATTCAGAGGAACAAATAATTGTTTCCGTCCCTGCTGTTGGGCATTACCTAATGGGTTAATTTAAAGTTCTGCATTTGAATATTCCATCTTCAATCCATTGTGGATGAGAATTTGTATTATTGGATGCATTACCTTGCATGCATACCTTAAGACTCATTCCTTTTATTACCGAAGTAAATTTTACCTACTATATCTTTTTCAGAACTTGACATTGAGCAGTGAGGATGGAAGTAAAGCAAGTCCTTGAGTTGTATCCAGAATATTCTATCTCAGTGACATTATTTGATAATGTTTCCAATATGTCTGAACTCAAAGAAATGCTCATTAAAGGAAAACTAGAAGCAGCATTAGTCAACGCTACCATGGTATATGAAAATACAATCAATCAATCTTGGCAACCCCATTGGTTATTCACTCACCTGGGGCCAGTTGTATCTACAGTACCTTAACTACCAGTTTTCTAGTCAACTATTTGGTAACTTTAAAAATAAGTGTTTCTGATTGGTCAACTTCACACTAACTATAGCTAACAAAACAACTGCCCCCTAATTGTTACATGGCTGAGTGAGTAACCAAATGTAGCTACTTTGCAGTTTTGGTAACCAAAACTTGCTTGCATCAAATAATTACAGTATCGACTTTGGCAGGCAACATTAACCATTTTGTATGCCTCAAGTTGACTATAGTCCAATAATATTAGGGTTCAGAAAATATTCATTAGAAACATTATGATTATAGAGACCAGAATAAGCTACTGTAACAAGTAAGCTTGAGCATAGGCGGATTTTCTGCAGGGGGGGGGAGATGCACACCCCCCAAAAATATTTTGCACCCCCCCATGCTCATTGGGATAAATGACAGTAGTGTGATTGAAATAAAGATTTTGAACTAAGTAAGACTAAAAACAAGGATTTTGAACTAAATAAGACCAAAAATCTCAAAATTTTCTGGGGCTTTGCCCCCTTACCCCCATTAGCAACTGTGCCCCCAGACCCCTGCTACAGCTTGCTCGGCGGCACTACGCACCCTGTCGCTCACCTCTCCCCCTAAATTTTCGGCACCCCCCAGAGCAAAATCTGAAAATCCGCCTATGAGTCTGAGACGGACTGAGACTGGAGTACATTAGAGTGGAGCCATTGACTTAACTTGATCAGACACTGAAAATACTAAGAGCCTGGACTGGACTTATTCATAATTTACTTTCAGTTGACTTGTTACAGCAGCCCCCGTAATTTTCCTTATTTTTGACTCGACAAAATCGCCGTCTTTTTGCCGAGATAAGTCAGAATGTTCTCTACATATCTTGGCATTTGCTTCGCAATTGCCGAGGCGAATTACGAAGGCTGTACAATACTTGTATTCTTGGACTCACCTTTAATATGTACTATATCTACCACACATCAAAACTTAGTTTCAAAACATTTACTTATTAAGGTTCCAGACATATTTGCTGTGCTTCTGGCAGCCAACAAAGCTGTACATCTCCGTGAAAGTGGGAAAACGAAAACAAGAAGTGTTTACTCAGAAGTTGTCTTCAATTTGTCTCCTTCAAACAATGTAAGTGAAATAACGAAACTCAAAAACGGAGTTTCCGGAGGGAGAGGTGAAGCCCCCCCCCTCCCCTCCCGACTCCAGAAAAATTTAGTATCACCAGGGATATACAGCAATTCTTGCACATCGTTTGTATGTATTCCTACCAATGGTCTTAATCCAACATTTAGATTTCAGAATCTTTGAAAACATTTGGTCTGAATGAAAAAGATCCTGCTGTTCTTGTTGTCGTTATAAATAAAGGCGAAACGAACAAGGTAAGTTATTTAGTATCACGAACATTCGATCTGTACGCATTAACAATAACGAAATTATTATTGTGACTGTTGTCATTGTTAGCAAATGCATTTTTGTTTTCGGTTTAGACGAGTTCCGTAATTTCACTCATCAAAGGTGAACAAATGCCGTTAACCAAATTGCAATCAATTGCTGATGAAAATAGAATAAAGAAGGTATATAAGCTGATTTATAAGTCTATAATTCATTTCAGTTGGCTAACTCACTAAAAGTAATATTTAATTTACTTTTGCTAGGTTTACAAGATTCCAGAAAGTGAACTGACATGTGGATCACTGACTGATGCTGTAGTCACAAGGATAGCAACGAAGGACGCCAATTAGAGAACAGAGCTATCAAACAAAAATGAACAGTCGCTTTACTATTCTCATTCATTCTTGCTATCATCACAGTCATTGATTGAGCTAATTCAAATCTTTAAATGCTTGTTACTTACAAACATTTGAAGTTTTACTACGTTAAAACATACATGTTTTATCTGCGATACCGACTGAAAGTTCTCTGACTACTATTACTTGCGCGTTATCGCATTGAACTCAAAACTCCGATCCTCTTTAAGCTGCAGCTATGATTGTAAAACTTTCTAAAATGTCCAATAAAAACAATATCAAGATAATCTGTTGGTATCTCTTATTATGACTGAAAAATCCTCATCAACATTTAAACTTTGATTCATGTAAAACGCCAAACAAAAGCTGATAATCGAATCGTTGAATTTAGCATTCGACAAAAATCTTGCACCGTTATAAATCAAAGCATACATATATATTCCAATTTGCAACCATATGTTTGCAACATGCAATTATTTTCCCCAACGTCATGTCTTTCTCTACAAGATTTTAAGACTAAAAATGTACAGGTTTTCTACAAACGCACATCACACAAAAAGTTAACTCTTTTCTTTCTTAACAATGCATTGATGGTTGAGTTGAACGCCGATCACTTTTCCTTTGTTTTCGTCGAGTTTCAACCGGCAGTTTGCCACCCCGGATAAAGGATCCCTCGCACCTTTGCACCCACTGAGGATCACTCTTCGTACTTTGTCTGTAGAGTCCTGCACGCAATAAAAAAACTCTCCAGAATTGGCATTTGCTAATGGAGCCCGGCTGAGTTTTCTTCGGAAAAGGTTGAAGTCTTCGAAACCTACACAAATGTCGGAGAAAATGAAATTGGCGGTCTAGTCCGATTTGCACATGCGCCAACATCGTCCATGTGCAAGTTTGTTTGCATGGCATGAACAAAACGGAGTTCACGACAATACATACTTTTGCTTGGGTTCTAGGATTTCAAAGTAGACTGCCTGTAGTCTGGTGTGCTATACGTGAAATGATACAATGAATGGGCGATAGGCGAAGGGGGCTTTTGGGTACGAGCTTGATCAAAATATCTGATTATGGCTTCAGTGAGCTGGTAATATTAAATATATGTTTTATTGCATTAAAATGCTTATCCAAATGCAAGAGAAATACAGTATCTGTATATAGATAACACGTGCAGACATATTTTTGTAAATAGAAATTTCGAGCATTATCTATGTACATATTTAAGACCAGGGGCCAGGGCCCTTATGTACTATATACTATGTACTATGTATACTATGTACCATGTACCATGTACCATGTACCATGTACTATGTACTATGTACTATATACTGGAGCAGTGGAGCGGGTGCAAAAAATGTAACCATGTATTATATAGCGCTACCTTCCACTTCACTTTCATTGGCTATCTCCCATTCCTGTGGATTGAACTCGTCTATCACGTCCATCTAAATAAAAAAAAAACGGATCTCAAAATAGTGAGATTGCTGCAGAGTGCTTATAAAACGCATTTTGTCAATTATAACCACGCAGTGGCACTACATTGCAGCTAATATTTTGGGTTCTTTATTATATTTCGCCCAAAAATATTAAGTACATTGTCTTTTTTTGTGATTTTAACTATACTATAGGGTTAGGAGCCTACGAGAAACCTCTACAGTACAAGCTAATTACTACACTAGTTGCCAAAATCGATATCCAGGAATTAATGCAGCATGTATAACGCGTTAGCCCCACTGATAGTTAGCCCTGGCTACATGCGAGGATAATAGTTGATGGAAGTTGATAGTCGTTTGATTTAGGCTTTAAATGAATGTTTTGGCACAGTAGTCGGTAAATAATACATCTTATTCCTGCATGAATAATTATGCGACGTCACTATCAAACTGTCACCCCTGAAATTCGTTCCTTATCGTGCTTACCTTGTCCCTTTATCTATTTATTTTCTTTCCTTATATACAAACACTTCCACACAACTAAATTTCAATCCCTTTATACACAACAACTTAAAAACATCACCTTATTTACAAATTTGCGGGCCTTTGCAAGTCGCAAATCGCATCAATCAGTAACGAGCGAAAGCGAAGCGCAAAATTGTTTTCGCATTAACTAAAATTGGATTAAAACGGAACTGGGGATTATTTTTAGAAAAAGACTATGCGAGACACTCGAAGTATGTTGAATATTGTCGCATCTGTTTTTAGACTGTCATCTCAACGTACGTAAATAAGCAAAGGGCATATGGTGGAGTCACTTGTAGTCTCGGCTGTCTCGCAGTAAGACGGGTACTATCAAGGACGAAATACATTCACTTACCCGAACTAACGATCTTAACGTAAATGGTATTTTGTCTGTTTAAATAAGTTCATCGAACCACTTGATATAATACTGCCTACTGGCAAGCGCATGATTACCCTTTTAGGAGAAGGGTAATGAATAGAAAACAGGTTTTAACTTGTTTCGAACTAGTTGTATATTGGTGGAAAACAAATCAGATCTGAGATCGAGGCTATCTTCATATCGACTATTCTTTCAAACCTTTTTTGGTTACGGTATACGAATTTGATGTATCGGACTATTCTTTCAAACCTTTTTTGGTCACGGTATACGAATTTGATGCATCGACCAAAACGGTATAATGTCCACTGCATTCTTTATGTTAAGACATTTCAACACACTGTATCTTGACTATCTTTCGCCTAAAGGCCATTTTTTACTGAAACTTGTGACGCAATTTCGCACACAGAGCGATGTTAGATAAAAAGTATGATAAGAAGTGAAAGGCGAGCCATGTTCACCGTTTTTCTGCATGTGCGTACATTTCTACATAACATGGCTCTGGGCAGAAATTGCGATGCAAGTTGGTTGCAGCGAACATTAACACGTGTAACATGGCCCTATTAAAAAACAATTATAATTGACTTATATATAGTTCTACAAAGAAAAATGGAAATACACGTGTAGATACAAATACAATGAAGCAACTTGTTTTTGATTTGCATTAATATCTCGATCCATCGTGATCGTAACAGCAACTAGCACTAATTGCATAAAATGAGCTTAAGTTTTGAATTCAATTTCGGCTGATGTTAATGCCGCTGTTATCTGATTAAAAACACGCTGTTTATTAAGTTAAGACGGATCAAAGCATTCTTTTACAGGAGAATAGCAAACACTGCTATTTCAATCAGATTTTAACCTTTCTATTTGGCAAAACGCGGAATGCGGATGGTGGACACGGAGTTGCGGATTACGAGCTGCGGATTTCATGCTGCGGACTGCTTTCTGTTTGTTTTTTTCTGCTGCAATTTGAGAAAATACGAGCTCTGCCATCTGGGAAGAATCGCAATGGTTTTTGTGGTATTATGAAAACATTGTCTAGCCAGGACAGAAAGGCAAAACAAAAAGCTATGCTTACGGATCGATTCATTCTTATAGAAACAGCGATAACGATCGAACAAGGTCAGAGTTTAAAGCATCTGGAGGAACGATTAGTTGAAAATTTTCCTTTTGTTGCATATTTTGATATTTATTACTATAAAACGTGCCATATTTAGAGCAATGACGAATACCAGCTCAATCTTACTCGTTTAAATACATTTCCCCACCACCAAAATATCATTTTGATAATTCAATTTGAGCCTCTTTACGTACGTAGATTATGCAGTTGAAATATGTTTTAAGTGCAACTTTTTTATCACAAAACATATCGAAAGGTTAAATAATTTCGTTGCTGTAAGTTAATCAATCAACGATTAAATTTTGAGAGCGCATTGGCATGCGACATAAGAAAAATTTGCAGCGCAATTTGCGGCGCAACTTCCAGTGTTTCAACTTGCCAACCACAGCTGACGTTTCTAAACGTTAAATCAAAACTTTCACGAAGTTCCTGAGATATATAAATTTGTTCTTTGATCAAAATTTTGAAAAAGGTTTATACTTTCACGTCGGTTTTCTCGCAAAATACACGTTCGTTTGAGAAGTAAGTTCAAACACTCGTAAGGAGGACTTCCTCCGATTTCTAAACACCTCGAAACTCGTTAAAATATTCAACTCTTCTCGGTGTTTTGAAATCGGAGGAAGTCCTCCTACTCGTGTTTGAACTATTACTTACACACTGAAGCGACACGGGAAAGTGTCCATACTAGAGAGATGTTCGAGTTTTATAGAGATTTTGTAAATTATGTAGGATGGGATATAGTATTATAGGAAACTAATAGAGAAATGTTCCTATCAGATGTGTCCGCAAGGAAAGGTTCGACTTTGATATAAATAAGCAGAAATTTTGATGATGTGAACCAACTTTTAGATTCCCATTGACATTGATTTGCATACTTCAGCAAACTATTTAGCTCTATGCATTAAAGCTTGTATATATAACTATACGCTTAGCATTTTGGTACAGTATTGAATTTTTCTCGGCATCTCGTTCGATAGGATCAATAGTAGAAGGTGTTAGTAGATGGAATACTCGAACGGAAATTTATATACATTTTTTAGACCTAGTTGCAAAAAATGCAACTTAGGCTCTCTGGCAGGAATTGAACCTGCGGAATTGAACCTAAGTTCGCAACTACTCCTGGCTAGGTCTAAAAATGTATATAAATTAAATTTTCCGTTCGAGTATTCCATCTACTAACACCTTCTACTATTAATCCCATCGAACGAGATGCCGAGAAAAATCTTGATATTTACCCATACACCATATACTGGCATCACTCCCATCTTATTTCCCGAACTCGAGTATTCCATCTACTAACACCTTCCACTTGTTTGGTTAAGGTTAAGTTTGTTTTCTTAAGCATGATAATACATAAGTAGTGCAGCACTGCCGCTTTATATAAATATTGAAAGTTAATTGCTCTCAAATATGCTGCGATAAGAACAATCTTTAATAGGCAACATTACTGCAGTGAGCTCGGTATATCAACTGCATGGAATACAATCACGGCAAAAAGTAAACATTGGTAAAAAATACAATACAATGGAAACTCCGAAAAATTTCGACCAATCTTTACAGGTAATCATCATAATTTCTATAATAATTGACAACAATTTAATAATAGTATTCATAATTTCTGATGATGAAACGTTGACTAAAAATATAAAATTTTTCGGAGTTTCCAATGTATTGTGTTTTAGTCAAATTATTTGAATTTCTCGTTTGTTTCAAACAAAACTTTTCTGACGGGTGAAGTTATTTGTTTACCAACTGGAGTTAATATAAAATATGCGTTTTATCACTCATGACATTTCACTTTGACAGTATCTTGAACCTTGATGATGAGTGAGTGACGAACGCGACATTTTATGGCCCTCGCCTGTCCCGTTTCGTATAAACCGTAATAGCGAAGATTGCAAAATAGTGTCGCCAATATTTACGATGCTATAGTAAAATGGCTGGCAAAAAGGGTAAAATCTGTGAAATTCGACAGAATTTTCAGCATTTTTCGCCGCTTGACGCTTAAATTTTATAGAAATGAAAACGAATAGGCCAGATATTAAAAGACAGGAAAATATTACACCTGATGAACTTGATCTGTGACGATCTCTATCATAACCTCACTAGTGTTCCGTCTCTTTTCTCGTCCTTGGACAAACAGAGCGGCAACTGCGGTGTCCGTATATCCGCACTACCGCACGCCCGCACTACAACTTATTGCCCTAGCGGTTTGGAAAAAGCCATGCAAATTCGTACATCCCATTAGTTCGATAATGCGTTTCGTTGCAGTTGCGCTATGATTTTAATGAACTTATTCGAAACCAATTAAACAATGGCGCCTCGATCATTCACACCTCGGAACCATGCGAGATTGTTTTAGCTAACACGTTCGGAATTTAGTCACGAAAACCTGTTGTCACGCGAATTGACGCATCACGAAAGCTTTTTGTAGTAATTTCTACTTCAATTATGCTTAATGGGGTAGCTTTATACATTTTACGGCTGCCTTTGGGCGGACAGAAGTGCAACATGTATCTAAATCGAGTGTTGATGCGACGCAAGCAGATTAATTTACTTTCAAAATAATTCTGGCCATCTGTGCGATGGTTATCGCGGTAAATTAAACCATTCTTCGTTTTATATGAAGGTTTTTAATAACCCGAGTGTGTTATCGTTGCTTTTAATATAAATCACTAAAAATAATCTCTTTCTTTTGTCAAAAAGTTATATTTTCGCTAACCCTTAGGGCAAAAAGGAAACTGTTCGGAAAATCACAAATAATCAGTTTATAATATACGAAGTCCGAGAATCAGGATAATTTCTAAGCCTTAACTTAACTATATAATTCCAGGCAGAGCATTAGCGTTTTGCATGTAACAAAATATGATTAGTAATATTATCCATCAGCGTTTTACTACAGGGGTTTTAAAATAGACTACCGGCTGATAAAATTCCTGTACATGCCTCTTACAAATATTTTTGGACACGTACAGTTAGTGCTCGTGTCTTTCAACTGATTGTTGTCTGTCTGCTCCCGTTTTACGTGAGAGGAGAAATACAAGGGATTTATTACAGAGCTAGACAGTTCAATAAGGTTTTTAAAGAACGAGACATTTCAATGCAGCGTAATTCATTGGAGGTCGTATACTTCAATTGAGTTAATGTTAAAATGAAAACGTTCTTTAAAGGCTTGGTCAAACGAGGATGATAGTTGACAAGCGAAAGTTTGCAATTGCATGAGATTTTCATCAACTCACTTGCCCCGGTCAAACGAGAAAAAGAGTTGCATGAGAGTTGACTGGATAACAAAGGAAACGAAGAATAACTCTCAAGAACTCTCATCAAAATTTGAACCAGCTCAAAATTGATGAGAGTTGATGAGAGGTGGCGGTAAAACACGAACGAGAGCAACAACTCTCATCGACTCTTGTTAACTCTCATCTCGTTTGACCAAGTCTTAACAATGTTTTGCTTCTCGAGACACGTTCATAATGAGACCGGAACAATTCGGAACTGTAGGCAATTTGGTCCCATTTTTTCACGCGTAAATTCGTACGGCTAGGCGCTCGAATATTTACGCAGCATTGAACTCAGCAGGGATTAAAATGCGCAAGCCAGCGTCGCCTAGGATCGTATCCGCATATTCAGCGAAGGGTAGTGACGCTCAAAGAATTTTTGCGTTTTTACAATGTAATGCACATCTCGTGTTTCCCCTAAGATGTCTCAAGCGGATTACTGGAACGTGCCATTTTACACGCATAACATCGACCTAATTCTTTGTTTGAAAACAGACAGAAACTTTAAACCTTACGTAGAGCAGAATAAAATTCAAAAGAAATAGAAGAATAAAGTCGAGGCTATGTATAATGTTACGCTACATAATTCTGCAACTAGTGTATACGCCAACAATCTATACCTTCCGACTATGGGTCATGGGTTTCACTATAAAGCACCATCCTGCAGCAGATGGTGGTCAACCAGCACCTATCAGAGTGAGAAAATGTTAATTCGTTTCATCAGATGTAGTATTCTTGAATATGGTGGCAATAGAATAAAGGAGAGGGATTGAGTTCTATAAGTGTCAACATTTCTGAAGTTGATCACGATCTGCTGCCCCGTAACGTTTACCAAACCAACCCAACGGTGGATTATTTATTTATTTTCATGCTATTCAATTACCTCCGGCGAAAACGCTTCTTCCTTTCCAACGGTTTAATCACAGTTTAATATACGAAAATCCAGCCGCCCTCGTCCTTTTCCGTGCGTGACGCAGCCTCGAAAGTGCTTCTGGAGAGATCACTCAATACAAATAACGCGAATGCGTAAATTCCATTTGAGCTGACGCATCGTGATCGAGAGTCTCCCAATCACGTCATCGTCTCGTTAATTAAACTGACAGATGTAGAATACCATACGGGTTTTGGGAGACAGTTGTTGGTTAACGTTTCGGCAGTCACATATGCAAGGGCAGGCAATGTCAAGTTGTCAGCCACAATCATGCTGAACAAGTTAAAGGAGCCATTTACACGATGCGCGCAGATTTTGAGGCGCGTCAATTATAGGTGTATGCATGCATGCGACGTTTACCTCTGCAGCTGTTTAAATAATAGAAACATATAAACGCGCGTACGGCGATTTAGCAAGCGTAATTATTAGCAATTATTGATACAGTAAATAGTATAAAGAATACTACAATAAATGTTAAACATGTCTGTATGGTAATAGTATTACGAGGGTACCTCCATGATTTCAAGGGATTTGTTCATGGTAGTCTTTTTCAGTCTTTTCCATCCATTCATTTCACTAAAATGTATAGACTGAACAAATATTTCTAATTTCCTGTTGTACCTTTAAGCCGAAGGGATAGTTAGTAGAAGTTATCGGCCATTTCATTTTTGCATTTTCGAGCTAAGGATGAATGATCTAATAAGCCGATCACGTTTAACCAACAATTAATACTGAGCTAATTGACACGTTCAAATGCTCATTACAAACACCAAAATTTCACATGAGAACAGAAAATGCTCTAATTATGTGCACCAGCTCATCCTTAGATGCAAACGACAGTTGCATAATTTTGGGCACAAAGCGTGCAGCGACACCTTAACGCACGATGTAGCCTGTACGTTTCGCGTAAAATTCACGGGTCAAGAATGGCAAAGTGCATTCCGCCCACTTTACATTTTGTAATAATTAACAATGAGATTGACACATTTAACACCTAAAAATAGAAGTTTAGAATAGTTTTTTGTAAACAATATCGAATATGTCGGCCGAGTGTGCCTTTTGTTTTGGCAATTTTAAAATTAATAAACACACAAGTGTTCCGCTATTCACTGGCACTAATAATAAAGAAATTGTCGCTCTAATAAAAGGGTTAAATGTAGATACAGTTACATTGAGTGTTCTTTGTCACATATCGGCATAAAACTTCAAAAGATAAGTTCAACCGCAGATCCGTGTGCAAGAAATGTGCGCGGAAAGTTACAAGTATGTATAATACATTTATGGAAATATGTGAAGCAGTAAAAGAATGACTCACTTTCCTCTCAAGTCGGAGTACTTCGTCTATTACTAGTGCTTTGACATTTCCAAGACCACCGTCCTTCAGTTTCTGTATCCAGGCATCAGATAACCATTGTTCAGCGCTGCCATATATGCGGATACCTTCTGTTGTACTAAACGAAGCATCCAGCGACACAGCCCGAAGTCCGAGACGTTTTAAATTTTCTACTTGTTGCGAATGTACTCCAGAGGACTTACAACAATAACAGTGTGAGTATCGTTACACTGGCCGTATTCAAGCACATCCATTTCGGTGAACACTAATGGTAATATCTGATAAATTAGACTCTTTCCGTAGCCAGTTGGCAACACAGCAAATACATCCTCACGATCCACCACAAGCTTTTTAATACACGTTTCTTGTTCGGTTTTTAACGAACGGTAGTTAAATTGTGCTACAGTTAAATCCAATGCCTTCTTAAACAACTCGTCCTTCGACATGTCCACACGCAACAGCTATTGTTATGTAGATTTATATTCAAATTTTGATTCATAAACTCGTAGCATAATATTTGTCAACTTGACCTTCTTGCTGAAAATTGCTGACCTTTCCAAACTAATTCTAAACCTTTCATGTTAGCGACCAACCAATCAGAACCCATTTCCCTGTGAATTATCCAATCAGCTATTCCGACCGCCAGGCGGTCGGATTCCACAGCGTTTTGACATGATTTTCATCAGACCTACGTTTCGCCATTCCTTGACCCGTGAATTTTAGGGCGGGCGAAACGTAGGTCTGTTTTCAGGCTACGCACGATGTGGCAATTACGTTGTTGCGTAGCAACCATGGCGTCAAAGTTCAACATGGCGTTCACAACAACACAAAGTTGTAGAACGCCGAACTTTGAAACTCCACGGCCGCCCTCATGCTAACCGAGAATGTTGAAATATTGCGAAGCCTACAGAAACATGCGTGAATCGTTATGCCGAGAACACAGGAGAGCTGACTATGGAAGCACCGAGGCAGTTTTGCCCCATAGTAAACGGGCTTTACAGATTACTAGCTTAACTTGCGATGGATTTCCAGCAGAAAGAGACACGAAAACTTGTAGTTTAGCGAAAGATGGGGTCCTTAAAAGCAAGAGCGAAGAAGGAGAGATTGAAGACAAACAGTACCGTCGTCAGTCGGTTAATTTTGAGCATGAATTCACTTTTACTCCACGGCTGAACGTAGCTAGCGTTCGCATGGCCAAAGAGCGCACGGGTAGAGCTCGCGAATCTATCGAAAGGCGAGCAAATGCTTTAGTCGCTGAAGTGCAAATGAATTTCACCTTTAAACCGAAAGTGAGCAGCCGAAGTGAGAAAATCGCACAAGGTTTAAAAACATCTTTCCTCGAACGGCAGCTAATCCACGTTGAGAAACAGAAAAAGATGGTAAGTAAGCGGTTTAAGTGTCAAACATTCGAAAAATTTCCGAAATTTTGGCTACATGAGTTTGATAAAAGCATTATTATAGTTCAAGGTTAATAACGTTGAAAGCGTTAAATTAATTTTGCAGGTTATTTTTATTGTGGTACAACCACCGGTTTTCAAATTGAACGTTAAACATAGCACTGTATTAAATTGTAAACATTTATATTATTATAATTGGATTTCTGAATTCTAATGGGATCTATATCATTAGAAGTTTGTTTTAATATTATTATTGTGAAACTTTCAGAGATTCATAGTACATGTATAGCTTGTTCAATCTTCTGCACGGAATTTAGCTTTTTAGTTTTTAATGTACAAAAGGCTATAATTGGATTTCCGAATGCTAATGCGATATAGAACCTGATAATATTATCACAGCATTTTTGGAGATTTATAGATTGTTGAATGTTGTTGAAAAATGTAGCCTTTTAACCTTCTATACGGAGTTTAGTTTTCTTTTACAATACGATTTTCCGTCTATATTTACAATGCGCTATTCTGTATACACTTAGCAACGCCTGTCAAAACGAACGCGACGACTAGCACTTCGTCTTCACGCTCAATCTGAATCGACTGTAATAGACGGACGTTTTAATATCGTGGGAGTAGGCCACTGGTCACGTGCCTAGGTCTAGGGTTTATTAAACCTTCATTTTTACTTTCATAAATCCTTTCGTGATGGACGTTATTTATATGAAATCAGTTTCTCGAAAATCCAATCAATTTTAAAACGGCCTCAGTCAAACTAGTCTCGAAAAAATCGCGGACAAAATAGAGAACAAGTCTGAACATGATTCATTGAACAACCAAATAAAAGTTTAAACCTTAATAAAACATAGAAGATTGCCTCCAGTTTGACTCTATAGACTATATAAAGTAAGACACCATTAAAATTTGTATAAAAAACTTTCGAATAAATATGTGTCTTTGAAATTGACCAACACTTTATCAAATAAATTTCGATAGACAAACTAGCCTCAAAATTTGATTGTGTAAACCTCCTTAATTTCTTAAGTCTTGAAAAATGCAAATCAGGTACATTTCATACAATAAAATATTACTAATCAGAACAAAACCCACAATATTCTAATTTTAAGACTTTTAAATTAGTGCAACAATCTTGCAAAAATCAATATACATAACATTGTCATTGAATGTAAAAATTCTTAAATTTGTAGTTGGACAATCAGGAATTAATGCCGATATCTCAAGGAGATCAGGGACGATTAATTCCCGTGATTAGAACTCACAAACAAAAAAAGGCGATAAATCTGGTATGTATGTATACTAGAAGATTATTTGGTTAGTAGTTCATGGCTATTTGTCAAAATAACCGGTGTTGATTAAACGTATTTAGATATTTTGAGTAAATATATCGTTTGGTTTTAAAATTGGATTTTAACGTTAAGAAGTTACAGTGAGTCTCTAATACAGACAACGAAATGACATATTGAAGTGTCCGTGTATTAGAGAGGTGTTTGTCAGGAGGGTTCGACTGTAATGAAAATTTCTAACACCGATTAGCCTGCGTAGCTGGCGGTTTTAAGCGGTTGGGGGTTGAGGCGCGGGCAAACACGGGCCGAGTTTCGGGGCAAAGTGCCCCCAATGTGCCCCCTTCTGGGCGCCACTGACAGCATTATACCGAAATTTAGCGTATTTCTTTGTTTCCTGAACATTCGGGTGGAACTAATTACATTGACACGAAAGAAAATGCTTCATATCTATAGGAGCGAAGCAAGTCAGAGAGGCTGACTGAATGCAAAGCAGATGAAATAGAAAAGACAGAATTAACAAGATCAGCTCCAGACTGCCTAACAACTGGTGACTCTCAAAGACATAAAATGAGACCATCTCACAATAGTTTAACCATCACCACACAACAAACAGTCAATAACTTTACTCAAAATTCACCATACCAATCGGAGAACCACAACAAACTACCATTACGAAGACACAAAAGACTAAAAACTCACCCAGGAGCGAAGAATGATAAAGACGGCCTACTCCCAGAGGATATCATAAAGCCAAGTAAAGTGGTCTTGAAATCTAAAGAAGGGCATCGAAAAGCTTCGACTGTTTCAGGTCAAGTAACAAGAGGATCGCAATATCATAATATGCCAATGTTTAAAAAGTTACGAGAGACTAAACAAATGGCTGAAACTGCAATGAAGGTTAGTCTAGTCATTTGATTAATTTTCAAACGGTTGGTTTTTAGCGTAGGTATCGGTCTCCAAATATGGATCCTGTCTGGTAGATTCTAGGTTGCCTTGATGCCTTCTACTCCCAACGGTCGCTTCTGACAGTAGGTGGCACTCTGCACTCTTGAAACACAGGTAAATAATATAGTTGTCGATTTTTGCTAGCCTTAACCTTAACCTTAACCTTCAAACTGTTGGCTCTCAGCGTATATTGTGCACTTTCTTGAAATGCATGTCCTTTGTGCCAGGAAGGTTATGGATTTTTGGCCGGCAAACCTTCAAACGGTTGGTTCTCAGCGTAGGTTGCCCATGTTCAACCCTTTGAAATTTCAAGACCACAGCCTGAGCTGAGAACCAACCATTTGTACCGAGTTAGTTGGCTAGCGAGAATCTACCACAAAGGACGTGACGAAGGTCCTTCGCTCGAATCATAGCTAAGTGTTAAAATTATTTTCCTCTTTTATTAAGTAGCTGTCCTAATCATTTACCAAATTTGAAGTATTTCAATTTAGTTCAATACCGCCACATTGCTTTATAAGACAAGGTTACAAGGTAAAACTACTTTTGATTTCTTTTCTAGAATCACAAGGTGTTTGTCTGCCACGGACCTTATCCAGTAGTTCGAGCTAGTCTTCGGAAGAGAGGGTGGGTTGAGAAACACTTCAAAGGCTGTCCGGCTGTGGTAACCAATAGCAACAAGAAAACGCAAGACAAAGCAAACTCCAGTGATAATGAAGATAGTGCTGACGCCATAGAGAAGAGTGGTAACAGTGGTAAAGGGGATAGTGGTGGTCATGTGAGTACAGATAGTACTGTATGGAGTGCAGGATATGAAGGCGAAGACTGTGAATATAGTTTGTTGGTAAGTATCCATAAGTCGTATACCAGTCATATCTTGAGCATAACTACAGTATTTGGCTCTTGCATTCACGCGGGAATATTGCGTCATGCTAAATAATCCGTCATTTTGGGTGGCAAAAACCATCGCGAGAACTCCAGACAGCAGTGGTAATGCTAAATTCTCACAAAAATGCAAGTTTGACGCAATGTTTGTTCTTAATTAGTTTTGAAAATATTTTCCACCCAAAATGGCGGAAGCAAAACAAAACATCACATTATCTGTTGTGACGTCACCGGCAAGGGCTGAGTAGGCGAGTATCCATCAGTATCCATCAGTCACACCAAGCACAGATTATAGCATAAGCTGAGGTGGTTTGAGTCAGAACTATCTGAAAAAGATAAAAAAATAGCTCGACGTTTCGAGCGAATCCCTTCGTCCGGAGGTTGGTAGCTGACTACGGGTTGGTCTCGACGAAGGGGCTTTCACTCGTAACGGCGATGTTGTAGTCCATTTTCAATTCGTTCGGACACCAATCACAACAGTATATTGTAGAATAGTACCTAGTCCTAGAATGGATCCGTACGCGGCCACTTTTGAGATAACCAGCTCAAAGTTGATGAGAGTTTGTGGTCAAACGCGAACGAGAGTTGCAACTCAGTCTCATTTGAGCTCTCATCAATTCACATCCTCGTTTGACTGGGGCTTTAGGGTCAGTATTCTGGCAGTAAAAAATGATAGGCGCTCCAGGTTCATTGATACCGTAGGTTCTTACATAGACATAGACCTATGGGCATACATTGGAAGATTAAACTCACTTTAAATCTTGATTCAATAATATATTCTTTCGTTCCTTAGTCGAGATTCTGTCGCAATGCAACAGCGACGTTCTTCTGGACATGTAAGAGAGACGACATCGACTTCAAGTATCTAAGAAAGGTAGAGAAAGAATTATATGAAAGAATTATATTCAGTCATAAATACCACCGAAAGTTTTTACTACAAGATTGAAATTATTTAGAAGTTAAGCAGTTTCGACTGGTGAAGGCCGGCGAATGCTAAAGTTGTATGCATGTGATTAGCAAAATTTCATTTGTTATTCCATATCCTTTAAGCCCTGATGTGCTACATACCTTCTTAAGGCCCCGTTTACATGAGACCGGGACGAAGTCAAACCGGGACGATTTCGTTTCGGTCATAGTATTATTTATAATAGATGTTTACATGAGACCGGGACGAAAAACACTCAGACCGGTCTGAAGTCATCCCGCTCGCTGGACCGAACCGACTATCTTCAGACCGGGACGAATTCAGAGCGGGATGAATGTAAACATAAATTATTTTCAGACCGGTCTGAATTTTGATACTAAACAACGGTGGACAAGATTAACAGCATCAATTGTGGAATGCACATTTGATATACGCAATAAAGTGTGTAATGCTTTTCGTACCGGTCTCATGTAAACCTACTGACAATTTCAATTTTCATCATGCTCTGACTTCATCCCGGTCTCATGTAAACGAGGCCTTACTAAAGACAAAACGATTCATATATCACCAAAATATGTCGTACTTCCAATGCTAAAGGAGGGTTCCACTATAGATATCGTCTGATTCTGTCCTATAATTGACAATCTGCGATATATTGTAGGCGTCGTGATAACCACATAGCTCATTTTTTTTGTAGGACCAAATAGCCAACCACTTTTCAAAAGCATATTCCTTCACAACCAAGGTTAGTTAGCCTATACGGTGTATACCCTCACTTTCTCATCGTGTTTCTGCTGGGGTCTACGACGTACAGTAGGCTAAGGTTAGTTTCAGTTTAAAAAACAGATATTACTGGTGGCTGTAAGGTGAACAGACAATAATTCGATGACAAAAAATGAGCTCGACAGTCAAATAGACAAATTTAGTTAACGCTTATAATTGTTTATCCACCATTCTCAAACTCATTAATAATTCACGAGCAAAACACAAAGGAAATCACCACCGTATCGTTGTCATGATACCACGGTAATAAACACCCGTGTTCGCGTTGAATTTCTCTTTAAATACTGGTTTGTTTGAGAAGCTATATCATGCACTCAAAGTCGTTTATTATAGTGATTTAAAAACACCTCAAAATATGTTAAAAAACTCGGCTAGCGCCTTGTTTTTCAACACACTTTTCGGTGTTTCAAATCACTATAATAAACTCCTTCTCGTGTATGATATATTACTTCACAACTTTGGATGACTCACATGCCTAAATACTATTGTTCTAGTTTGCGAAAACATAGAATAGAACAAAGCAAAGGTAACTAAGATTAGAAATTTAGAATGATCTGCATTAGTGAATAGCTCTTATACATAGTTCTAATGCTTAATTAGTTACCTTTGTACTATTCTATGATTTCGCAAACTAGAACAATAGTAACTAGGCATGTGATGTATCTAAAGTTGTTAATTGGGTACCAATGATGAAACAGCGTTAGCCAAATTTGTCTATTTACAAAATTAGATGCAAATTTGCAGGGTTAGTGCCAATTTAAGTCCGAACGGCGTAAAATTAATACTGCACAATACATTCGTCATGGCGTCAGCAGAAAAAAATGAAATTTTTCTGCTTTGTCTAATTTTGCGTCACTGGTAAAACTAAATATACTTAATTTTAATAGAAGTAAATTTGAAAATTGCGACTCAAAATTTGCCTTCTACATTCACCACTGCCCTTAATATTACGCTGAGTAATAACTTACCCTGTTTAGGTTGGCTTGTGCACACATCTCCGAAATTTAGCTTGGTTTGAAGATGCGAGTTCGGATGATTTTTTCCCGCGTTGTCATCGCCTTGGGTCTGATGATGAAAAGGATGCTTTTCTTGGTAAGCGAGAATATTGGATCTCCAAACTCTGCAGGAGGAGGTCGTTTTCCACTGCACTCGTATCGTACCCGAAACGTAGCTTTCTTTGTTCCCTGAGCACTCGGCTAGAACTAATGACTTCGACACAAAAGAAAATGCTACGGTACGTTACGATACGTTTGAAGTGGAAACGGTCTTTATAGTTACTAGGCATGTGAGTTACCCAACGTTGTAAATTGGGTGTAAAAAATCATACCAATTTTTTCTAATAATAATGTAGTTAATAAGTTAATACTTTATCAATAGTATTTTGTCCTCCAGAGGATTACCGAATCACATCAGCTTGCAACATTTTAAAATTGCTAATCAAGCATTCCAACAGCCAATCAACAACGAGCATTCAGTCAACGGTAAAAACGAAATCTTCGATAACGCTCAGAGCGACCATTCGTTCGAGAACTCAGCGGTCCCCATCTTGTTCTGCAAAGTCTCAGCGGTCTCGTTCAAGTTTGGCCTCATGCGAACGGCGGTCCATGATTGGCCAGGTCCCGTCACGTGCCATCTTACTTGCGCTGCGGGCATGCAGGCAATTCATCATGTGTAGGAACAATGAGGACATCGATGGACAATATGAGGTAATGTAGTGAGAATGTGCTATAAATTACTCTTATATCGGTGGCGTTGAGGTTCGATTCCCGCACCGATCTATCTACTCATATGGAAAGGTCTTCTGAGAGTCTTGGATTTACTCCGGTTTAATTTCCACCCACTGCGCGGATAGGATAGGAAATATTAATATTTCATAAGGAAAGCTTTCGATTTTGACACATGCAACCGACAAAAAACTTATTTTTAATCAGTGAACGACGTTTCGATGCCATCTTACATCAGTTCATGGACTCGTTATATAAACGCTCACATAGTAACGAACTTTAATGAACTTGAAAATGATGTAAGATGACATCAAGTTATTATCGCTTTCATTTGTGTCAAAATTAATATTTCATGACCAAAACGCAAAGGAAATCACCATCGTATATCGTTGTGTTGACTAGGATAGTGCCTCGTTTTCAACACAATTTTCGGTATTTCAAATCTTGCCTAGGCTGAGTATATAACATTCTAACTTTCAACTATATAGAATGCTATGTTGACAGATGAAGATTGGGACAGTCTGATAGGCTACTACTACCAGATTATTCAGTAAGTCTTTCTATATTCATGACCCCATCCGAAAAGTCGACATAGACTAAAATTCATGATTATGGAAATCTTATGTACATGTTCGAATTAAATCCAATCTTTCTATTTTAGTAAGGGCAGCACAATAGAGGGAGGCGAGCAATACGTGGAACGAAGTGAAGAAATGTTAAAGGAG
Organism: Trachythela sp. YZ-2020; assembly: GCA_016169945.1. Lineage (NCBI taxonomy): Eukaryota > Metazoa > Cnidaria > Anthozoa > Malacalcyonacea > Clavulariidae > Trachythela > Trachythela sp. YZ-2020. The sequence continues at coordinate 939,450 of JADLSH010000098.1, read as the reverse complement.
GTAGATATACTGATCTTGACTGGATTGATTAACTGATTATTGTTAAATTAATCGATTGGAGAAAAACATTGCGGAAAAACATTTGACAAGAATATTTTAAAGCAGTATCTTATGTTTGGCCTTTTTTCGCATAAATACGAGATGGCCACTAAGATGATATAAACTCTATTTCTTAGATTCGAGAATTGCTACCACAGTTGGACCTTGACGGCGTGCGCAACGTTTGGATTGTGAAGCCTGGTGCCAAGTCACGTGGTCGCGGTATAATGTGCATGGACAGGCTAGAAGATATCCTCAAACTTGTCAGTAGTACAGTGAAGAAAGAAAACAGATGGATCGTTCAGAAATATATAGGTCTGTACTTCTTCTTTACTATAGAGTACAGTCGAACCTCTCCTTACAGACACCTGCTAAAGGTCGTTCTACACGATACGATTGTCGTATGCGATTGTCATTTTGGCGTATGAAAATGAGTGCTGACGCCACAATTCTTATTCATCAGCAGTGCTCATCAGTCGATAGCAAAATTTAAAATGAGATTTTCACCCGTGTTTTTTCGATCACATACGCCAGGATAAGAATCGTATACAACTTGTCGCATCGTGTATACGAGCCTTAATATGGACAACTTCCTATGTCACGACGAAACTCATATATTTTGTTTAAAAATATCCTCTATAAAACGGACTCTCTAATTCGGATAACGGACACTAATTCTCGGCCCCGTAGAGCGAATACATAAATATTTAACCTCTTTATTACGTGCACTCCGGTGATCAGGTTTGAGTATGCAATACAGTTTCCCAGTTACACAAATAATATCACTTTATTCACTTATTTAAGTGCAGCATTGCATTGTAGTTCGTTTCGTTCCAAATGTAGTAGTGCTTTGATAGTGACCGAACGTTTCAGTGGATTGTTAAATGACGTCATCGTTTTGACTGTATACGTTGATCACAGATACCTCGGATACCGTAAACTAGCTTTAACCCTGGGTGCAGGCCTCTTTTAAGAATTCTCCCCTTGCAACAAGGAAACGGACCTAACTTGGAGACGGTGAAGTCAGTATTCCCTTTTTTGCTTATATTTTATATTACTGGATGGGGGGTATAGTTTACTGGGTGGGGGATATAGTTTACTGGATGGGTGAACCCTGAAGATACAAAATATGAATGCGTCTTTTTACGACATTGTACTATTTCTATTTTCACTAGAAAGTCCACTGTTAATTTATAACACAAAGTTTGATATTAGACAATGGTTTCTTGTCACTGACTGGAATCCGCTTACGTTGTGGTTTTACAAGGTAAAATTTAGCGATTTTCTCTGCCAATTGAACTTGCGTCATGCGAAGCTTAAATATACAAATACTTTAGATTGTTACAATGATCGTTATTTAATTTTGTTTGTTTTTCTTTAGGATTGCTATTTTAGATTTTGTAGTCAAGAATTTACCTTAGATAATTTTGAACCGTAAGTACGATATTTAGGCTCACTTCAAGCCAGAATTTACTCTGTTTGAAGAGAGCGATTTTCCTCGCATCATTTTCTTAGCATTGTGATATAGAAAGTTTATTTTCTTGTAGATGTATTCATTTAGCAAACAATTCTATACAAAAACATTATGAAAATGGCGTCCGTGACGAACGACTGCCCGAGAATAATATGTGGAGTAGTGACGACTTTAGAGATTATCTCAGGTAAAAATTATTACTGGAAAAACTTTGCAGGTGTCAGGTGAGGTAACTCGGTTATATTATTCTTTGTTGGAGATTTCTAAGCCGATCAAATTTAGAGCGAGTCATATTTTTCTATTTCAAGGCAAAGAGGTGAAGGAAAATTGTGGGAGGAAGTAATATATCCCGGCATGCGTCAGGCGATCGTATACACTTTGGAATGTTGTCAACTTAGCTTAGACGCAAGAAAGGTAAGCTGGTTTTGAAGCCCCCCCCCCCTCCTGGTGGGTGAGTACGTCCTCTTTTAGGCATCTATAGGTTGGTTTCGCTATAAAGCACTATCGTTCAGCAGATGGTGGCCAACTTGCAGTTATCAGAGTGAGAAAATAGTGTTAATTCCTTTCATTCTATGTAATAGTCTTCTTTTTGGTGGCAAAGACAACCTAACTTATATATATATTGTTATTATCAAGACTTTTTGGGCATCTCGTTCAATAGAACTAATAGTAGGTGTTTTGTAGATGGAATTTTCGAACGAAAGTTTATATACATTTTTAGATCTAACCAGCAGTTGCGAAAAATGCAACTTTAGGCTCTCTGCCAGGAAGTGAACCTGCGACCCCGGAATCGGAGAGCCGCAGTTCGATTCCTGCCAGAGGGTCTAAAGTTGCATTTTTCGCAACTGCTCCTGGTTAGGTCTAAAAATGTATATTGTTATTCTTTATTTAGAATTCATTTGAGTTATACGGAGCTGATTTTATGTTAACAGACGATTATAAGCCTTGGCTGGTAAGTTGAAAAACACCAAACATGTTTATAGGATAGGTAAAGGTAATAGATAAGTAAACTAGTAATATACATCACATTTCAAAAATGTATTCCCATGTATTCCCATGTATCTCATTTCAGATTGAGATCAACTCAAGTCCTGCGATGGGAGCTAGTACTGCAATAACTAGAAAACTTTGTGCTCATGTGATTGAAGACACCATGAAAGGTGCGACCACTATTATGTGTGCTACATTAATACATAACTAGTTAGTACTGACGAATCTTAAAACACTCGCTCATTTCTGTTTTAGTGGTTTTGGACAGAAGAGAAGACAAGAACTGTGACACTGGAAGATTTGAAATGGCCTTTAAACAGGTGATTGAAAAGATAGGATTTCATGTCGTATAGGTAGAAAGAATTGTCATGAAGCCCTTTTGCGATAATCACCATGACCAAAATTGATTTTAATTTATGATTTTTCTTTCTCAAAGTCTGGTGATAACATATTTATGTTAACGTTTGATGGCTAAGTTGAATACTGTTACGATTTTTCACCTCCAAAATTCTACCCTACCAAAGATGTCATAGACTCATCATTTGCATATGAAACAAACGGAAATGCCTCCAAATTAAAACGAAGGCAGATATAAAAAATTAATGTGTAAAATAACTTGCATTCCAGTTTAAAGAGTTAAATTTCTAACTTAAAATTTATTTAATTTTATTAATCGCCAAATTGTCTACATTACAATACTTTACATTAAGTATGACAGGGTGTCCGCAACAGCGACTACCAATTACTGCGGGCCCCAATTATTGTCGATGTCTCTAGCTTCAATACAATTTTCAAGTGCAAAACTTTCGTGGGATCAGTTATCATTATTCGCTTCCGTTTGAATTTGCTACATAAACATTCATGTTTTTGAATAGGGCTGTCATTAGTTATACGTTTAGGTTATAATAAAGAAGCACATTTTATTGACAATTTCATTGTATGTTTCAGCCTTATGTAGATGCACCACCGTACATCGGGATAAATTTAGCCATCAATGGCAAAGCACTTTTCTCACCAAGTTCCTCGTTCCGTCGACAACCGAGCGCAAACCGCATTGAAAAACTATCACGCCCTAGAGAAAAATATCCACCGGAGTCCAACGAAGACACGAGGTCGACCGAACACGACACGATGAAATCCGAGATCGACACGACGAAAGCTGAGCACGACACGACAAAAGCCGAGAACTACACGACGAATACCGAGAACGATACGAACGAAAACCGAAGCCATAATAATGACATAAAAGATGAAAACAAAGTTAAAGACACAGCCATATTGAAATTGAAGGAAAACAATCTTACACTAAATTACGATGAAAAGACAGGAATATCCGACTCCGTAAGGCAATCACGCAACCTTGTTTTAAACACTTACTCAAACGAACCACCAAGACGTTGGAAGTCGGTACAAGTTCTGGATTCCGAAAGGAAATTTGAGCCGGCGCAGCTACGAACCCTCAGCATGGATCCAAACATAAAACCAGTGGGCAAAAAACCGTTTGAGAATAAGTTCCTTAAAACGAAGAACAAGGGTAATTTTGCCAAAAAATTGAAAAAGTCAAGCGAAGAACATGCGGACAATAGTGCTGGTCACGTGGACAAAAATGGTGTTCACGTGAACAAGAGTGGTGGTAACGTGAACGGAAATGGTGACCATGTGGACAATGTTCGAATCCCTCCAACAAGGGTGATATCAATACCGGAGGTAGGTACGCCCAGGACAATACTCCGCTATACAGATAAGCGGTATGGACGGACTACGACCGTGGCTATAGACATGGGGTCTGAGAACAAGTTACGGAAAAATACGGAGGTGGTAATTAATTAAAGGGTATTATAGGATCGAAGGGATAAGGATTGATTAAATGGGATATAGAGAGCTATGCAGAGATAGAGGTGTAATATTTTGCAGTGAACAGCTTTTAGAGCTCGGTTTATAGGTGAAATGTTTGATAAGAGATGTATAGGGAATTTATGAATAACAAAATCTACATACGAAACCAATTGTAGACTTACTGTGTTAAATATAGATTAACAGGTGTATACACTATGTCTTTAAATGTGTCTGACAAACTGTGGAAAGAGCGTATTAATAAATACGAATGATTTCAAAAATACTGTGTGGATTTTAGGATTTTCCTTATTACTGTTAATTGCTGGGTGACTTCATATTGATTTTCCCAAAATGACCCTTATGAACAATGATACGCAATTTTACAAGCTGCCGTGGTTTGTGTCTGAACTACCTGAAAACGATTAGTAACACTTCAAGGCCTTTCGTCAGGTTAGTAGCCATAACCATACTTTTTCACCTTTTCAGGTGAAACTACCAGTGCTGTTTCAACAACTTGTTAACAGGATGTGTCCGCACTGCTTGTTCCCAGCTTGTTGACAACTTTCTACAAGGTTGTTGACTCAGACAGACTTATTACAAGTTGTTCCAACAACTTGTTATCGTCCTGCAATCCAACAATTTGTTAACAAGTTGTGAGTGACAACCTTGTAGCAACTTGATAAAATTACAACATTGTTACAACTTGTTGACAAGCTTGCTACAAGTCTGTTGCGCACACATTTTGTTTACAAGATGTGAGATTTTAACACTTCATTGTTAGCAACAGGTTATGATTATGGTTTGGATTAGAGTTAGGATTAATTCAATGTATTAGGTATTTAGGTGTTTTAACTTTAGGTAAGGAATAGAGTTACGTTAGGATTAGTTTGGAGAATGAATAAATTTAGGGGCTAAATCACAGGACTAATTTAGTATTTACCGATTAAAATTCATACATAAATACAAATTTATTGACTCGTCCCTAATTACGTGCAATACGTTGCTAATGTTTATAAAATACATAGAGGATATTACACGGCGGCGCGAAGATATGGATTTTATCTTCGAGTGGTGAAAACAATACTAGTATTTTACGAATGAGCGCAGCGAATGAGTAAAATATTGTTTTCAACACGAGAAGATAAAATTCATATCTTCAAGCCACCGTGTAATGTTCTTTTTATATATAGTCATCGTGAAATTGACAACTTCAAAACACAAAGCCATTGGCGGGAAATGATAACGTGATCGATATCCTCACTAGTGAAGATATGGAAAATATGTCACGGCATATTTTCCATATCTTACTGTCTACTATATAATAAACTAGGTTATTTAGCTCGACCTTAGCCCGACAGCTATTAGTTATATCACAATAAGGTATGTTAATTAATTACATATCTATATTAGTTCGATTGTCCTATATTATATTTTCTAGCCTGAACGACCTAATATTTGGCCGCCTTATAATGTTTGGGTGGGATTATCACGTAGGGCCAAAGAAGGTCCATGTTCAGGTGCACAAATGGTGTTTGTTCGTCCACTAACGTATCAGCTCCGGTCTATCTTCGTAAAGGTCCGTAAACTATCGACACGACGGTGATTATCCTAGTACTTGGTGTATATATCAAGTTTTGTGAAATGCTCGTACTGAGAATTTTCTATCTGCTAACCCTCTCCTAGTACCACACTGATCTATATATTTCCAGTTAAACACAGCTATCCACTAGTGTCCTCCATGACATGACTATCGTACAAAGGATTTATTACGGAACTCACCGAACTGTGGAATTGCATTAAAAAATCGTATCGCTACCACTCCCACAAACGTCTACGACCACACCTACATATTTTTGCATGTTTACAATTCTATTTTCAAACAGCCAATCCGGTGCTTAGTAACAATTGCTATAAATGTTTATTATTTATAGAATTGTAAACTGTAAAAATATGTAGGTGTGGTCGTAGACGTTTGTGGGTGTGGTAGCGATACGAATTTTTGATGCAATTCCACAGCTCGGTGAGTTCCGTAATACATGATGGCTTCGATACTCTTCTCTCCCGCGAATATTGTCATTTCAAAATCTCGGTTCTCGTGGTTTAATATTTCGTTTCTTCATGTACTCTAAGAACTGATCGGGCAGTTCCTCTAACACGTCCTTCGCCAGTCTCGCACCACTCATGACGTCACCACGATTGTTATGGCCGCCCAAATAATCGCGGAATGGGACGAACTACATGACGCAGTATATGCAAATCAATTACGTAGTAATGGAAATTGTTAACGCGCAGTATATGCAAATATATCAATCGCTGTATACGCAAATTATGCCGCAAAAATAATAAATATTAAAAAATTGTGACGCAATTAATGCAAATTAATTGCTAACTGAATTTAGAAAAATCACTTGATGACTTACTTGTACTATATCACGTTCAGCCTCGCGACCTCTCGAAGAAAGACGAACCACATCACCATCGAGAACTTCCATCGCTAAAAATGATGATATTTTGTTGCTTGAAATATTCTTATCCCTATTAAGTTAACCGAGCCAAAGAGTTTGAGAGAGGAAAACAGGAACTCTCTTAAGAATACAGTAGGTATTATTTGAATTATATTATAGTTAAAGGTGTTGAAGGAGAAACAGTTAAGTTACCTTCAAAATCAGCTAGTCCAATACCAACTATAATAATAGACATCGGCAAAGATGCCGCCTGAAAGAGAATACATTACATTATTCAATATTCAGCTCACTCCGCTTCAGTGACCGATTACATCAAGTATCTCGCTTACTTATATTATGTACGTAGCCTACATTATCTATTTTTACAACAATTGTGATATTACTTTTCTAATCTGTATATCCTAACCCACCCAGTCAACTTTCCCTGTGGGAGGAAACCGGAGTGCCCGGAGAAAACCCACGACTTTCGACAGAGCGTTGACTTACTCTTTTCACATGAGTGTGATGAGCATAGTCTTCAGCGAGAATTGAACTCAAGACTCAGAGGTGAAAGGCGCTTGTCCTGACGACTGCGCCACCGTCAGGTCTTTAACATACACATGTAAAAATTCAGGTCTTTAACATACACATGTAAAAATTCAGGTCTTTAACATACACATGTAAAAATTCAGGTTTTTAACATACACATGTAAAAATGCACAACTTGTAACCAACTTGCAGCAGACTTGTACCAATGCTGTTTCAAAGACATGTTATCAGGATGTGTTCGCACTTCTTGTTCCCAAATTGTTGACAAGTTGTCAACGGCGGTTTGTTGACAAGCTTGATACAAGTCTGTTGTGAACACATGTTAACAAATTTTTACGTGCCTGTGTAGGTGTATAGACTTTTTAATGATGTCGAAAACACTCCACAAAAAGAATATAGTGAATATGTGAAATACCTACATTTACAGTGGCTTCTTTAGTTTGTGCCATGTCAGAAATTATTCCATCAGTCAGGATTAGCAGAACGAAATACCTTGATGAGAAAAAAATACGATACAGTGCATGGAACCAGTAAGATATTTAAACAGCAGGTTCCAAGGTCCCGCGGGGCGGTCGTTGTGCGCAGTTCGACTGTAGCCAAATAAACATTAAGAACAACTTACTCATCCCCATGGTTACGTCTGACACTTTCACCTGCGATCCTGGAAAAATAAACAATTTTTATTGGTTAACGGGTAAGACAAAGTCTGGACGATGGTGTCCTATATAATACTTTATTGTTCCTATCTATTATTATACAGTCAGATAATACGCAGCTTTTGAGAACAGGGATTTTTATTGGATCCATTTAGAAACTATTTTTGAGAACAATGAAATGGTTTCTTTCTTTAGAAAACCTCCGTCCACTTGGAGGAGTCAGTACTGACTATATTATACAGTGGTCGTTAAATTGTCTAGTCATAACCCTCATGCTGTTTTAGATAAGCTGGTTAACCACGTACGCTATGTGAGATGAAAATCTATTCTTCAAATCCATTTTCCTCCCGACCTGAACATACAAGTATTATGTAACAGCTAATCCTAAGTCATACCTCGCACAGCTGTTGATAACAGGAGCGAAATTTGTTGGCCCTAAAGAAATGAGGTATAGGAACATTGACATGGTGAAAAATTGTTGAACTGAGAATAACATCAACACCCATGTGGAGTTGGACAAGCGTTAAATACGTAATTTCTAGTCGAAACCTAATCCATATAGGATATAAATTTAAATTATACAATGCACTGCCACTGGGTTACATTTCAATCTCTACTAGACCAGGGATGGATTTACTGGGGGGGGGGGGTGCAGGGGTGTGTACCATCTAGGCCATCTTATTTTTGAAAATGTTTCTGACAAGATAACCCCATTGACCCTGTGTGGGTCCTCAGTGGTGATTCACCCTTCCTCAGTCGCAGGTCACGCCCTGCTTCATGACCAAAGCCCACTTAGCAGCCCCCCTATCAAACCAAGCTAGATCCATCCCTGTACTAGACTGCTTTTATGGACGAACCATAAACGATTGAAACCCATTTAATTTTTATCCGAAATGAATGATATTATAAACTTTTCAATCGATTACTTTGTCTGCAGTCTTCAAGAATGAAAAATATTTCACTCTTTGGAAAAGACTGAAAGAATGGACAATTTTCAGACTTTTGATATATGCATGAGAGCTAAGGATTTGACTGACTGCTCATTATACATACCATACAACTGTACTCTCTGTATACACTCATGATAACTGTGGATAACTCCAGCCACTCCGTTACAGTTAGGATTACTTGGATTCCAATTCTTAACATAAACACAATTACATTATTCAATGTAATAAAAGGTGAGAATGCGTAAATGTTTCCAACACCTTAAATGAATACAAGTTTGTCAAGTTAAAAACAAAATCATACCAGCGCAAACTCATGTGACACTTGCCACTGAGGTGGAAGTCTGGCACCAAAGCCGAACGCGGGAAACTGTTTATCTCTAAAAAGAAGAGCAAAAATACGGTAAATAGTGTAAAATAACATGATACAATTATATGAATATATACAATGAGCTTCAAATGAACTGACTTAAATCACGAGAAATAAAACAAAAGAAATAACTAACTTACGTATCATAATCTTCACATATTCTACCTACGGCTGACAGCGCTTTTACGTAAAGGTTTTGTTCATACGGGTTTATATAGTGTAATGAATTAGGGTTGTTTTGGGCACCTACAAATGTAACATTCACGAAGGTTAATTTTTAATGGTTTTAAATTTACAAGCGATGCAACCTTCTAATGATCAAGCCAGGCCTCCTCCGCAGGAATCGCCTTTAGATATAGACGGGCAGAACTTGGTTGCCGTCTCACTGACTACTTTCTAAACCCAACCAACCTTATGAGCTGCCTGCGAAGGAGGTTAGACCAAGCCTAAATATATAGATATATTTACCATTTGATGCGGTAAAATCGACAGCCACAACAAAATTTATTTGCGTTCTATCAATAGAAAAGAGACTTGATATTTAGGTGTGGCTAATTTTATATTCATCATGAGTACAGTCACTTAAAGCCTGCTTTCCATTTGGTCTGAACTCTCGTGATCAAGTCATGTTCGACGATGTGAAACAGAAAAGAACAATATATAGCAGCCGATAATTTCAAAAAATACAATAACATACAATAACGAAGATTACCATCTTGAAACCCAAGATATGAGTTAAAACAAGACAAGAATGAGTTCGTGCATATATTTCGATTTTATTTCAAAATCATCATCAGACTAACTAGAGTTAGAATATATACACAAGGTAATATATATATAAGCCAGTTCGGAGTTTCGGGATAAAATGCAATTTTATCGAAACTCCGAATTGGCTTATTTAATGAAATAGTCTACATCTTTTTTGTGTTTTATGTGCTGTATGCTAATCAGTCTTTATTGACTGCAGAGATATGTTGACATTCCATCACATCGGTCACCTTGATATGTTACGACCGTTATATGACTAAACCAAGTTGCATTGAACACAAAGTCATATTAGAGTATTAGAAGACCTAATTAACACAGATAAGTATACAATGACAATATAGTACTAACCCGCCTCGGATAAAATCCAAAAACGTTGGCTGTTGTTCGATCGTGCATTGCATAAGAGTGACCTAAACAAATGTATAATATATCAATTGGGGGATGTTTTCATGGAACATATATATCTAAAATAGCCAATCAAAATACTACTTGATTATACCCACGGTATACCTGCATGGGGTTGTTCCAAAGCAGAAAACTACTTGACTGCATACAGTGGGTGTTGTACCCATGATGGCGGAATCGATATGGTGATGTTCTTCAACTATACTCTATACACACGTAAAACCCACATGTCTTGTCATGCATGCAACAGTCAATTAAATGTGTTCGCAACTATTTGTAGCAAGCTTGTCAACAAGATGTAACAATGATGTCATTTCATCAAGTTGCTACAAGGTTGTCACTCACAACTTGTCACTCACTTGTTGAAATTCAGGAGGGTAACAAGTTGTCTGTTGCGTGAGTCAACAACCTTGCAGCAAGTTGTCAACAAGCTGGAAACAAGCAGTGCGAACACATCCAGAAACCAATATAGGTGAAACAGCGTTGGTACAAATCTGCTGCAGGTTTGTTACAACTTGCGCGTTATTACATGTGTAATACATGTTCATGTTTTGGTTATAGTGGGACTTGTATTTATACCGGAGAGCTCTATCAGTTATAAACTGTTCTCTGTAGACTTCCAGTAACGGTCATCTTTATTAGTCCAGTGTTAAAACGGGTATGTAAAACCAGAGTATACCCAGAGAAAATGTGCGGTGTTTGGCGGAACACTCTTCTCACATGCGACTGAGGCAAAATTCTAATAAGAAGAGCGCGTACTTCAAGAATCTAACGTTGCATTATCGCAGAGATGAACGGCACAACCATCCGCACATCAAGTTGCCATTAGCCAACACCCTCGAAATAAGGTAAAGTTTACATATAATGTACTTACAGTTCCAGAGTTTGTGTACTTTTTCTTTTTCTTCGCTTGTTTCTTCGGATTGACAACCTACAACAGGATATCGATTCAGAAATTTATATGAATTTTCGACCACCATGAAAAGATGGTGCTCTGTGGTGTTATCGAGTTTAAATACAACATTAACATTCACACAACATTAACTTTTGATATACATCTGACCAAAACACCGTCAACACACTGAACCGGTGATAGTTCCACAGCATGAAATCTGGTTTTAACGAAATCTGTTTTGTTGAATAAGAGATCTTTGGTTCTCGGTTGGGAACATGGCGCTTTATATATGGCTTTATATAGGGCGGTGCAACGCCAGTATAAATTTCGTTGATCGACGTGTGATTGCCTGGGCTAGCATGTTTTCGCGGGAAAATCCAAGCAAAAACAACTTTTCATTTTGAACAGTTTTGGCGATTTTCAGTTGTACCTTATTTGTGAGAAGAAAGTTATCCAGGTTTACAAGCAAAATATTGTTTACCTACGAAATGTACGAATATGTACTGTTTTTGCTTTAGAAACCGTTGTGAAAGAAATTTAATGTGGAATATTGTCCTTGTTCTCTGACTTTGCCGAAATGGGCATAGCGAAAAAAATATAATTTTAAAACGACGTCGACTGTATCGGGATTCAGCACATCAGAACGTGGGTATGTTGACGTTTTTAAACTGAATATCTGTAACTATAAGCGCCCTGGGACATTCAAAACTATACCACCGCTGATAACAATTAATACAAAAGAACATTATATGAATGGAAAGTTCAATGTTCTTGCCATCTACGAACTAAACGGGTTTTAAGTGAACTTATATGGTTTTAATTATTGTTGTCTTCACTTTACTATACTCTTTAGTTTAATTCAGTTACATAATATATTGTAATGATTATATTTTAATAAGGTTGTGGCAAATCAAATATTAAATATTTAAATATCGAGTAAATTTATTGAAAAACTAACTTCAAAAAAACATTCGTCAGACAATTTTTTAAACCATTGCCACGCACAACACGATTCGTCGCGATCGTTGATCACCTGTTAAATGCATGTTTAAGTTTTTAAAGTTAAATATTTAATATTTTACTCTCTATGTTTAACAGTTTAAAAAATATTTAGAATTTATTAAAGATTTTAGTATATGATAATAAGTTAATGCACTGTGGTCTGTGTTCTATACGAGTTAAAAACCTTGTAGCAAGTTATCAACAAGCTGGGAACAAGGAGTGTCAACGCAACCTGGCATCAGCTTTGGGACAATTTCTGTAGTCTTCTGTAGACTATACTCTGCACATACGTATAAACGCACAAGTTGTTGCACACCTATACAGCAGGCATATTTACCAGAAGACTTATCTGATAAATTATTTCCAAATTGTTACAAGCCTGCAGTAGTATGCCACAAAACTGTCAGCAAGACTGTCAAAAGTTCAGCAGACTTGCAAACAGTTGGCAAAATCACCAGACTTGCTACAAGTTTTCCATGCAACAACTTGTTATCTGAAGTTGTTAGATACAACATTGTAGCAACTTGACAAAATAACAACATTGCTACAACTTGTTGTATTTTTACGACTGAAATCACTTGTACTTTCTCACGTGTGTTTTAAGCAATTTACCAACCTCCCACGTCATCCCTTGTTGTCTATTGTCGTTCATCTCTCGTAACGTGGTTGAAAATTGGCCAATAAAATCATGTCTAGAAACCACAATAGAATATGTATGCTACATTAGCCATTATGCTTTTAACTTCCATTTTGCAAGTAGATCAGAGCAAAGGAATCCTGCTTCCTGGAACTGTACACGGTGCAGTGTGGAAAATGAGAGTCAAGAAAGTGGCAAAAGGAAAGGGGTGGGATAGAGCAATTACAACTGATCTCAAAATTAGGATTGGATAGTGGATCTGCTATGTACAAACGCATAGCATTGCTTCAATATGCATTAAGTCCGCGTGAAGTTATCACTGACTTAGAACATTATAAAACTAATCAAAAAGGCGTGAGAAGTTATACGTTTCAACTCGCATAGAAAAACTAATTCACAAATTACACGGTAAAACTAATTTAAACACCTAACAATTCCATTTGTAAAGAATGCGAGGACTTTAATAATCTCTTCTAATATATATTCAGGCTTCATGAAATGGTTCATTAGGCTCTATCCAGTTCTAGTTTTGAGACCAGCGGCTCGACCAAAACAACGTTTGAAATTAATATAAACGAATGTGGAAATTGGGAGTCAAGATAATAGAAAGAAACGGATGGGGCTGGGCAGGGCAATTACTTGACAGGACAAGAAAGAAGAAACGAATGAACGACGAAGGCAAAAAATGGATACAGAAAAGCAAGAAGGGAGAGGTTCAATGTCCTTATTAACATCCCTCAATCTAAATACAGCGAATTCTCACTCAAAAAGTATGTGTTACCCTAATCCTAATCTTAACCCAAATCCTATACTATTAACTCTAAACGTGATGTCATTTCGCAAGACATTTATATTGAATGTCTTCTAAAGAATGGGATGAAAAGGAGGAACTTGGGTTGGATGAAAAAAAAAGATTTAACAAACAGGATAGATTAATGGTAGAAGGAAGGGGTTACTATCCAAAGGGGTTAGTATCCAATAATGTAGGATTGCAAACTGTACTTCTTATTTTCACCATTGTCAACATCATCTGGAAACTCAGCAAACATCAAAGCATGTAAAATGACCTATGAGTCAAGTAACTTTAGCCTGTGCAAATATTGTTTATTACTATTTCAACAGCACAGTTGAACGATTCTACGAGATGATGTCATTGGACTTTTCATTATGCCAAAAACTAATTGTCTCCACCGTGCACAAGTTTGCACAAAGATGAACAAAAAGATAGAACAATGATATTGGCCTAGTTTCCAAACTGTAGTTTCATCGACTCTGCATTCACCTCATTTAAACATAGCAAAAAGACATTCGCTAAAAATTTTCACACCAACATCCTCTAGTGGTAACTGTCTAGCATCTCAAGTTGAAATATCACACTAAAACTTCTATTTTTCATAAATCGTTTATTATTAACAATAAGAATACTAAAATATACATTCATTGATTGTGATAATTTTGCTTGTACAATATTAACTTGGGTGGAAACTAATTACAATCAAAATTAATACTACTCCATTACTAATGATTTATTTAAATTATATATTCATATCAAGAATGAATTCCATCTACAAAACTTTTCAATTATTATATTTATAACCTATCACAAGCCATCTTATGTAAAAGGTCAATGTGAAATGCGGAAGGTTTTGCCAGGGCAGTTGTAAATTTTCTTTGGAGGAGTCCAAACACCTTGTTTTGGTGGGGAAGTAAGAGTTGCGTAAATTTGTTGCAGTTACGATTCATCCTGGTCTAAGGGGATGTTTATATAAGCTCTACAGGTAGGACTAGCCCGAATCATTCTAGTCCTAAATTAAAAACTGGCCCTGACCAGTCGTGAAAACCGGCACAGCCGGACCCCACGGAGGTGAGCGGGGGCTATAGATCGTCCTAAAATAAATCAAAACGTCGGCTATAGAAACGAATATCGGTAATTTCAAGTGCTTCATTTAAGATGTTAAGGTATTCATAAGTATCGTATTCCTTCAGAAGTTTTTTGTGTAGAAAATAAAATGGCCAACGATTATCGATATTGCTCACTTTGGAAACATCGCTCCAGCCCATTCTCTCTAAAATAAACTGACTGAGTTGACGGTTTCTTCTTCGTTTCCATGTAAACCACCTTTGCAGTTGCTTCTTTATATTGGGACAATTGTATGTTCGGACGTGGTATTCTTTAATTTCGCGCATGCATAGTGACCAATAGTAATCATGACGAACCCGTATTTTTGAACATTCGGACTCATCAGGAGGCTCATTTTCTAAGGTTACTGCTTCTTCAATTTTCGGTAGGTTGTCATAATAACCAGGACAATCGCTTATACGTATATCCTCACTTTCGAAAAGTAGTTTTTCTTCTGTGGTTTCAAGATGTGGTGGATGATACAAGAAATTGAATACCATCATATAGTCGACTTCACGATCCGGATATTGAGCAGCGGGTACACTGTCATGACCAAATTCTTTATCGATATGTCTTGATCTGTTTTCTGTGCATTTCCTATTTCGTCTTCTGAAATATACCAGTCACCAATCTCTTTAAATAGGTTTATTTTGTCACTTGAGTGAACATTACGATTTTCCTTGGGATATTTATCAATTAATCCTTCGTTTCTGACACTGTCATAAAAGTGGACCAGATACACCGGGTCTAACCGGTGCTTATTTACGCAGTTCATTGGCAAATTCGGAAATATCTCCGAAGCTTTTTTGTGAACGTATCTTAACACGGAATTCCCTTTTACTGCTGCTATATGAAGCGGAGAGAGTCCTTCTAAAGTCGAGCCACATGGAAACTCCGACATGTATTCTGGCGTTGTGCTGAAAAACGTTTGCAGTAATTCTTCAAAAACCTGACTTCGATATTTTGACGCTGTCACAGGAACGTGCCTATAAAATTCATGCAAGTCTAAATAAATTTTCAACGGTGCACTAAGTTCTCCATAATTGAGATCTCCTAAGCACAGCATAGAAATATCAAGAGCAGTGAGACCACTCCGTGTTTTCAGCTCTGTGTTAACTCCAATACTTTTAAACCATTTTATAGCGGCAAGATTTCCACCTTGGGCAGCTCTGTGTATTGGTAAATATCCTTCGGCATCATAACATTCGTCCAATATGCGAACACCTCTAGGATGACGGTCAATCAATCTTTGCAAGGGGAAACGTTTTCTATTTAGAGAAGGTTCAAAGAAATTACCAAAACCATCAGGTGATGATACGTATGAGATGAGATGCAACTCCGAAAACCTAAAAGATACCCCACATTTGACAGATACATCCACTTCAAATATTTTCAACACTTCGCTCACTTCTTGGCCTCCTCTTACGATATGTTGTAAAAAGGGGGAACGCCTGATCGATTCATTCTCTTGGCAATTTATATCGACACCAATTTTCAACAAAGCGTACAAACTTAAGGGCATTCGTTTTAAAATGACCTCATGCAATAAATATGCACTTAGAAGATCGCATTTCGAGACACTTGATTTCTGTAACCATAGTAAGTATCTTATTATTTCATCATTGGGTGTCGTTTTACACGACGTAAATATACCGTCATTTGTAGTGTAGCAGCGTTGATCCAGGAAATAGGAAGAATGACCCAATAATGCGGTAAACAATGGGGTTTGGCCGTATTTGTTCTTAACATTAACATCAGCACCTAATCGTACAAGATACTTGACCACATCTTCAAGACTTCTATAGGCTGCAGCATGCAGAGGTGTATTTCCATTCTCATCTTGTTCATCAAGGAGCAAAAATGTATTCTTTTTTAAACTTGGTATGACTTCCAAAGCCTTATTGTACACATCTTGGCACACGTTCAAGCTGGTTTTACATGCTAAATGTAAAATAGGGTATTTAGAAAACTGAACAGAAGAAAAATCTGAAGTGTAATTTTTATACGACGTTTCAAAAAATGTTCGCAACAATTCTTCAAAACATTCATTTCGATATCTCAAATTGATCACCTTAAAAGTTCCTAAATTGCCAAAATGCATAATATTCCACCCATTCCACAATTGCAATATAGAAATATCAAGAGCACTGAGACCTCCTCGTGTTTTCACCTGTGTGCTAACTCCAATACTTTTAAACCACTTTATAGCGGCACGATTTCCACCTTCGGCAGCTCTATGTATTGGTAAATATCCTTCGGCATCATAGCATTCGTTCAATATGCGAATGCCTCTAGAATGACGGTCAACCAATCTTTGCCAGAAGAAACGTTTTTTATTTAACGAAGTTTGAAATAAATTTCCGAATTTATCAGGTGTTGAAAACGAGGACATTTGATGCAGTTCCGACATAGAAAAGGCAACTTCACATTTTAAAGAAATATCAACTTCAAACATATTCAAAACTTCGCTGACTTCCCTACCACCTGCATGTAAGTGAAGTAACATCACGGAACCAAAATCATTGAATCGGCAGTTCAAATTAACACCAATTTTCAACAAGGCATATAAACTCAAGGGCATCCGCTTTACAATGATTTGTTTCAACATTAATGAACTTTCATGATCGCATTTTGAAATACTTCTTCTTTGTGACTGGATCAAATATCTTACAGTTTCATCGTAGCACGTAGTGTTGCACGAACTAAATTGACCGTCGTTTGTCGTGTAGCAACGATACGAAGCACTGGGATGCAGGTCATTAACTGGTGATTTATATAATGCATACATTAATGGAGTGTAACCAATACTTTTATCCTTTAAAAGCTTGTCCGCGCCAAGTTCAACCAGGTACTTTACAGCGCCTTCAAAACCATGAAAGGCAGCATAATGCAAAAGCGTAACGCCGTCATCGTTTTTGTATGAAACTAAAGATTCCCGCCCTGTTTCAATTAATAACTTAATAACACTCAAGCGCCTTTCCGACTCTTTCTTTGTCTTTTCTGCCTCAGAAAGATTGCTATCTTGGAAAGCTTTTAAACAAAAGGAAGAAACTTGCTCAGCTTTTAATTTGTCACATGGTGACCATTTAAAACTTTCCAATAAAAGATCCCATACGTTCTCGTCTTTGTAATTAACTGGATAATTTAAAAACAGTTTTGCTACATTAGCCGAACAACGTGTTACGGCTAGTTGAACCATGTTAGATGCAACTAAATATTGTCCTACTTTGTTCAAAGTATTATTAATATTTTGAACAAAACGTGCGTCGTCGTGTGTTATAGCAATGTGGAGAGCACTGTTTTTACCACAATTTAGTAAATTCGCCATGTCGAGGATTCGTTCACTAGTTATTTTTTCTGCCATTTTCCATAATCCATATTTAGCACTTACATGAATAGCTCTGTTACCGCATTCACAACTATCGTTTACGCAATATAATGTATATAAAAAATCTTTCTTGTACATAGAATATATAGAGCACATTTGCCTGTTATTATACTTCGAAATGTTTCTTCCACACTCTGTAGTCACATTGGCACCGTGCCTTAACAGTAAATCTACCATTTCAGTATCATTTCTTTCCACAGCATCCATCAAAACCGTCTTTCCAGAATGATGCTTACACTCTAGAGATTCCTTTCCATACGATAACAAAATCTGTACGATATCATGCAGTCCTTTGGATACTGCGGCATGAAGAGCAGTTTCACAAAAATATGCGTGGGCCTCCTGCCTCGTAGTTTTTAGACTCAGTTCTGAGAAGTGTTCAGGTTGGCATGGTATACAAGTATCACGCAATCCGACTGTGTGCAATAGAAACGCCACAACAGCGAAATGATTTCTTGCAGCCGCGTGATGAAGCATTATTGGATCAAACGTTGCATTATGATAATAAAACAACTTCACGACTTCTAAATGGCCATTTCCTGCTGCTAAGTGAAGTGCTGTTGGAAAACTCTTGCTGGACTCGGGGAAGCTTAAATGACTTTTTATTAGAAGTTCAACGACATCCGTGTGACCTTTAGCAGCCGCTATGTGCATCAAGCTAAACTCCTCAATACCTGTATTTCGAACAAGAACAGAGACTGGGTCTATTTCTGTGTAGCCTTTCAACAAGGAACTAATATCTGCTCCATTGTTAATACAGCTTTGCAAACTTCTAACAAAACCTTCAGATGCGGCGTAAAACGCCGGCGTTTTGTTACTGGCATCCAGTACGTCGACAATTTGAAACTTATGTAAGAAGAAATCAAGTACAGGCAAATAAATGTTTGGCTTTGTCACGAGATAATGTAGTATGGATTGATTAGTTAGCGGCTCACGCATCTCTGTAATATTAAAAAGATCCATAGCTGTTTCTTGCAATTCCAAAGCCCGTGCTGACAGAATGTGCATGAAAAGTTCAGTCAGTTCCCCGAATGTGACATCCATGTGTCTTTCAGAAATACGACGCAGAAGAAACTTGGCAATACTTTGATGACCTCTAGTTTTGTTAATAGAGAGCACAGCAGTCTGGTTTATCAACCATTCTGCAAAAGACTGGTGGTATATTGTAACTGTTCCATCACGGCCAAATCGCAAGAAACAAGACACATGGTCAATAAGTGTGGAAATATCCCCAACTTCATTCTTGCTTTTAAGAATTTCCTGAACATCTTGGGACTGAAGAGGTGAATAAACCGCTAACAACACTTCAAAAATGGACCGATATGGCCCAAATCCATCCTCGCCAAATTGCCTGTTAAAGAAACTATTGTACAAATCAAACAGATTTGTTGGTAAGGAGTAAAAGTCAACTTCCCCGCCAGTATCGTTCATGTATTGTAATGTCATCTTTACAAACAGAAAGTTCCCTTCTGCACGCGTAATCACTTTGTCCAGGAATATTTTCATACTATCTGTTTTCGATCCGATATTCATTGCCATTAACAATCTCTCTAAAAAATCCGTATTTTGAGATATAAAACGCGATACATAGTAACGTATGTCATTAACATTCCGTTTGTCCGCAGCATAGAATGGCGTCCTATTGATCCGCATTTGAGGAAGTCTAGATGCAACCGAGGTCAAGCTTCGAGAGGTTAATATGACCTTTAACCACTTTGGAAAATGTGGTATTTTACTGTTCAAAATTTCCATAATTTCTGATGTTTGTAAATCACTTTCGAAACACTCGTCTAAAGCATCTATTATAATAAACCGGGGGCCA
Source organism: Trachythela sp. YZ-2020 (assembly GCA_016169945.1). Lineage (NCBI taxonomy): Eukaryota > Metazoa > Cnidaria > Anthozoa > Malacalcyonacea > Clavulariidae > Trachythela > Trachythela sp. YZ-2020. The sequence goes on along the minus strand of JADLSH010000098.1, from coordinate 919,328 downwards.
TCCGGCTTTTTTAACGTTCGTAAAGGTCCCACAATCGTGCTAAAGAAACAGCTCGTAGGATCTTTATGACAATCAGTATCTAGTTCCGTTCGAATCTCTTCATTGTTCATCACATATTTGGAATATTCAGGCAACCGAGCTGCAATTTGATCAACTAAATTTCGCACAAATCGTGCGCCGTCACGTTTTCCTTTCTCGGAATATTCACACAGATGATAACCAATGGTATTATCGTGTATTAACAAGCTGGAATATGGTGAACATATCAATTGCGACATCAATGCTGATTTGCCTGAACCTGGCGCTCCAGTAATCAGGACACCAGCAGTTTCTTCGCTTTCTTCGAAGATACTTTCTAACTCCAAGAAGAACCACTTTCGTCCAACGAATCCCTCTCTCTTGTATGCCAGGTAAGAAGAAAAGTAAAATTCCTGAAATTGGTACTGGCTTATTGGCGATTTCATCACTGCGGTGGGACAACCTAGAATGTTAAAAATACTTTTTTTAAATTTTACATAATAAATTTTACATGCAGCTACTCTTGAAAACTTTAGATAAAAACATGTTAAATCTTTACTGAGAGCTTTCATGGTCGTGAGAAACATTTGACAAGCTTTAATTAGCTTAACTTGCAACAATGCAAGACAGATGTCTCCTCTTTGCTATTTTACTCTGTGCAATGCCAGTTGATTGCACAAGCTTTAAGGGTGATTGCACAAGTCAAGGGAGGCTTTTAAAAAGCAAGTTAATTAATTAATAGATGTGAACTTCAAAATCTATCTTACCATAATCTGATATCACACTTCTGTCACCGACTTGAGAAAACATGAAAATTGCCATCAAAGACCACAGCATCCCAGGAACGTTACGCAGAAGGGGAGACACTGTAAACAATAATATTGTGAGAAAAATATAACCCATTTTATCCATAACAGTCACCAATTTGTCTTGCTTTCTCAGAACCCTGATTTCTTCTATTGCCTCCTCTATTTTTTCTTTTACCTCCTCTATTTCTTCTTTTGTCTCTTCTATTTTTTCTTTTGCCTCCTCGATTTCTTCTTTCGTCTCTTCTATTTTTTCTGTTGACTCCACTATTTTTTCATTTAGTTCTTGATCCTGCAGGTATTCCCAAATGAGTCGATATTCCTGAAGAATCTTTAACTCGTCACTCTGTAAGATTAAGATATCTGCCGTTTCTATTTTTTCAATAGCTTGGCGGCAGTCTTGAACTTCTTTGATGCCAACTAGTTCAGGGTCAGTCATTAAGCAATCAATGTCTGTAAATGCCTCATTTTTCTCCTTGTCACTAAGCGTGTGATCTGGGGCATGAGCCCACTTATTCCGCCAATCTTTAATGGCAGCTAATGCAGCTTTTTGAATTTTGAAATGATTACAAAACATTAACAAGTTAAGAAGGGGTCCACCATCAGTAGTGCTGGGATCCTTAGTTGTGGCCAGATTTTTTCCTAAATCGGACATGAACAACTTTGCAATTTCCCAATATCCATGAACTGGATCATCCCATTGGCTACTGATGCTTTGATGCCAAGGAATGTCACCTTTTCGTGAGAAAACATGAAAACCTTTTAACTCTCGAGCCCAGATGCAGGTTGTTGTTGGTCGTCCATGAGGGTTTGGTTTCTTTCCGAGGGTATACCTGCAATGGCATTTGACTCCAGGACCCCCGACATTTGTTGTTATCAAAGCATGAAATTCCTTCATTTTTTTCTCAGCATATTTCCGAAGGCTATTGCTGAGAAGCAGAAGGGCTTCACCAACAGCCATCCAGTTAAGATAATCAGGATTATTTCTCATTCGCAACAAATCTTGAACACCAGGATAACTCATTTTAATCACTTCTGTCTACACAACATAAAATATTTTAGTCTTCAATTATAAGTATGATATATATTGCTCCATCATTAATAATTATAATATATTAATAAAATGAACCAGGTGAAAATGGTTTTCAACTTTATTGGTTAAGGTGGTGCCCACAGCTCTAATGGTTAATTTTGTGTCCACAGCTCTTGTTAAAGGCAATGTTACAAGGGATAACTCGCAATGCAAATGAGGATACACGACATTTGATTGGTTCTGTAACGATTTGCGTTGCAAGTTGTCACTAAAAGTTGTCCTGTGTAACGTCGCTTAACCCATTAAAGGGCAATGGGCCATACTTAGTAAATTTATTATCTCACTCTAATGCCAGACAATTTTGGTTGGGTTAAGGTGAGAGTATTGGGCATTAATGTGTACGTATTTCACTTTATTAGTATCCATTGTCCATAGAAATTCACTCATTCAGTTCGTGACACACAAGTATAGAGCAATTCAATGTCAAATAACTGCAAAAAGTGTTTCGTTTTAATCAGGCACAAATAAACAGAGTAAAAAAGCAAAAATTGTAAACTATACACAAAATTATTAGTCTATTAAGACCATTATACAAATTACGAAAGTCGTATAAAAGCAGAACAAAAGCTAATTGAATTTAAATAGAATATACTGTGTATAGTATGGAGTGGAATGTTTATACCTTAATTTTGTGACGGATTCCTTCGACGCTTTGTTGTGTAAAAGGTATGTCCGTAGGTGACTGGAATTTACTTCACATTTGCGATGCAAACAGCACCTCACATACAAAACAGCTTTGCTTTCGTCAAGGAATCTTAATATTCTGCAGCTACAGCCTACTTTACATAGGAAACGTCTGCATAATGTTCAGAAAAAAAACCAAAAAGGCGATGCAATCATCGAAGACAAGTGCATTTACTGCATTTCCTGTTTTTCGCGTCTTCTGTATACAGTTCCAACCACTGGGCTATATATAGCTCAGTGGTTCCAACCAGTGGCCAGTGAGCTCCATATATATATCTGGAGTAAGAACTTCTAATGTTCGGCCAATACAGTGAAGCCAAAGATGGCGGCAATTGACGTCCAAACTCATGAAGGTCATAAACAGTTTTCATACCATTTTTCTAGCTAATTCCAGTTTATACTAACAGGTCGCATCGCTAATCAAGTTATTAGTTCATAAAATCATGATGTTATTGTTTACATCGGAGTAAAAACACGAAATTTCGGCACACTCCTTGCCGGCTTGTGCAAACCGCGCGGTCGAAAACAATAGAAAGGGATTGGCACTGGACGTCAATTTCCGCCATCTTTGGCTTCACTTTTTGGACATAAGTTCTCACTCCAGATATATATATAGAGCTCACTGCCAGTGGCATGCAGTGAGCTCCATATATATCTGGAGTAAGAACTTCTAATGTTCGGCCAATAGGCCAAGTGAAGCCAAAGATGGCGGCAATTGACGTCCAAACTCATGAAGGTCATAAACAGTTTTCATACCATTTTTCTAGCTAATTCCAGTTTATACTAACAGGTCGCATCGCTAATCAAGTTATTAGTTCATAAAATCATGATGTTATTGTTTAAATCGGAGTAAAAACACGAAATTACGGCACACTCCTTGCCGGCTTGTGTAAACCGCGCGGTCGAGAACAATAGAAAGGGATTGGCACTGGACGTCAATTTCCGCCATCTTTGGCTTCACTTTTTGGACATAAGTTCTCACTCCAGATATATATATATAGAGCTCACTGGTGGCATGCCAGTGGTTCCAACAGCCCTGGGTACGAGGTTGTATCCAGTTCTGGGAACACTAGCCGGATATAAACACACAAGATAATAAACCGAAGTAAAAAATAACGAAATTTGCATGGCTTGCAAATCAAACTTGCAACAACTGGAGGCTACGTACCACTATTTTAATAAATCACAAAACGGGCGGATAGTAAAGAAGATTAGCAACGTGGCGCAATTAATGTTAAGTTGAGTTCATAAACGGTTCTATTTTACTGTAATACCCTCACAATTTCTGTTACCAAATACCAACATTATCCGCACACCAGAAATCTTTTTGTGACTTTGTGTGATTTTGTGTTAAATGGGCCAGCTTTCTTGATGGCGTTTTAAGTTGTTAGTAATTGTACTTGTTATTGTAATTGCGGTGCCCCTGCCAAGTTTGGCACCGCTTTATATTGCGGTGCCCCTGCCAAGTTTGGCACCGCTTTATATTCTGCCTGTGAGTTTGTCCGTTTGTTTCCATGCATCAATACGTTTCCTTAATCGCCTAGTAAAAATTCCTTGCACTTGCTCGGAATTTATTCATTATTAATTATTAATCTTGTACTCTCAGGACCGACTGTTTGCTAGGCTTTATCTCTGGTTTTATGCGTCAAACAAGGACAAAAATACCACTGTTCGAATCAGCGTGAAAAGTTGTATTTACGGATGGAAAATTTATTTCAAAGTTGATTTCTATTCTAGCGATTTATGGCCTTTGAAAGACAAGCCACTCAAAATAATCCATTCACGTTTTCCGAATTCCTTTTTTCGAGGAAAGTTTTCTTTCCAATTAATCTCGGACTCCCACTATTGACTGTTTGCTGCGCCTTATCTCTGGTTTTATCCGCCCAATAAGGACAAAAATACCACCGTTCGATTCAGTGTAAGAAATTGTACTTAGGGATGGCAAATGTATGACTAAACAACAGTATTCTAGTGATTTATGGCCTTTCAAACTCAGGCGAAATTGTATTGTTGACAAATCGCTCAAAATTATTAAACTAATTAAAAATGCAGTACGTTTCATCCTTGATAACTTTGGTGTCGTTGGTTTTGTCTTTATCGGCCGTATACCAGTGGATTCGTCTCACTTTTCTCTTCATTTTGATAGTAGTTTGAACCCAAAATGTTTTATTTTGAGGGTTTTAAAGTGCAGTTTTAATAAGCAAAATTGTATTGTTGACAAATCGCTCAAAAATATTACACTAATTAAAAATGCAGTCCGTTTGATCATTGATAACTTCGGAATCGTTGGTTTTCACTTTATCGGCCGTATACCAGCGGATTCGTCTCACTTTTCTCTTCATTTTGATAGTATTTTGAGCTCGAAATATTTTATTTTGAAGGTTTTAAAGCGCAGTTTTAATCCTAACGCACGCACCAACTTGCGGCCGACAGGAGAAATGTTAGCGTACTATTTTATATGAGTTTACTTGTAGGCGGAAACGCCAGAAGTTTTATTTTGCTGGGCACCGCATTTTAGTACTGTGTCTGGTTGTACATGTTTGTCCTCGAATTAGGTGCGCTACTTTGATCAGCACATTGCTGAATCGCATCAGGCATCCCATGTTTTAAGGCCGGTTTAGTCACTGGTGTAGTTTCGTGTGAGACTGTGAGCTGAAAAATGAAATGCCCACCAAAAAAGTAAAAAGTAAGACTTTATAGTTTACTCAACCAACCAATAAAACTCCACACACTAACTATTTTTAGAATTTGTCATGTTTCGTTCAAATAGGTTATATACAAAAATACAGTGATAAACTTACATAAACTGCTGGTAAGATACTGGTAGAACTCGTAGATCACCGTGGGTGTGGGAACAAGTGGCAGAGAACCGACTCTGTTGCTATTCACCTCATTCTCTTGTTGACTAATAGTAATGTAGCAGTGATCAAAATATAAATACCTTTGTTGTCACGAGATCTAAATTGCAGTCTACTATAGAAATAAATGGCTGCAGAGGATCGACTCTCAGGCCACTTCTATAGTCATTTCAATCTTTCACTTGTCTCAGTCTTCATAAAAGTGGAAGTTCCGGATCTCATACCACTATTTAAACCGGAGGCTAATAGAACGACCCTTGCTTAGATCAACGCTAGTGATTGAACTCTTCTCTGCCAATGCATGCGCACATCTCGTTGTTTTAGTTAGCTTTGCTGACTCAAATATCAAGACAATGGAAAGACCCAAATCAAACGGTTCTTCTGCATTATTGTACTCTTTGCACTCCCTGAGTGAAGACATGCAGGCATGCAGTAATTAAAATAGAACTAGCTTTGGTGTAGAACATAACTTTAGAAACACGTGGCTGTAGATTAACTGTCTTCACTGTTAATCGTTGCACTTCCTCCTGAGTGAAGACTAGCCGTAATCAAAATGCTCTATTTAGCGTTAAATCGCTGGAGATATATATTGGGGATATTTGTCTTAGTGTACTTTTAGATCAGTGGCTTTTCCATTTTGTGTCTGCGCTGCGCCCCAGCGACTAACAAATCTACCTTTGACTTTCCTGTCTCAGAAACCAAAAAAGTGAGAGGTCCAGACTAGTGGCTGTGGACTAGCGTTCTTTACTGCTAGACATTGCATTCTCTTTCTGCAGGCTACTAGCATTAGGTCATCAAACTGAAACTACCTTTGCTGTCTATTATCACAGGTTAGCACGAGCGAGAGAACCAAATTTAAGCTAACTGCGAGCAGGCTATAGTGGCTGACTCTCAGATCACTGTTACTAGTGTTAGCTATTACACTCTTTCCTTCAAAACACACTTCTCTTTTAGATCAAAATAGGAGTCAAAGGGAAAAGAGAGGAAACAGGAATAAGAGAAGTACATAAAGTTACAAATAGTTTGGAAAAACGATCTTATTGGGAGAATAGATGTCATTACAAAATCGCTTTGGAGACAAGGGAAAAAAGAAAATAATGAAAAGAATAGAATGGGTACGCAAAAGTAATGTTTAATAGCGTGATTATGCCCGTTGCCACCCGTATGTATAATTTCAAATTGCTTGGTTACCTTAGTTCCATTCTATGCTTACCGTGTCAGAACAGTGGTAACTATGCACGTGAGTCATCCGAAAATGTGAATTGAGTGGCAACAGACATAAACATGCGTTACCCATTATACTTCTACAAGTTAAAAAGTTGGCATGGGAAAAAGTATAAGTGCTGTATTAAAATAGATAATGAAAACGTACGAATGAGCTGCCCTCAAATGACTTACCCTCCATTTCTATCCCAATCATAACATTCGACAAGAATTGACCTGCAAAGTGAACAAATCATAATTTACGTGTTCAGAGAGAGGAAAGCCTATCTCCTCCGCAAAGCCGAAGATAGTTTTCATACCTCCGAGGATGATTATGTACGTGAAAAATGCATTTGGCTTTACGCAAATATGATTGTAAATTAAAACATACCTATCATAATCGCCATTACACAGCGCTCTTGATAACACAGAAAATGACTTCCATGTTGGATTTAGAGTATTCTTTATAACCTCAGTTCTATGTACTGCTGTAAAACTGAAAAACATATAATATCACAAATATAAGTAAACATACAAGATATAAAAGTAATAATCTTGAATCTCAGTAGAAAATAGTCGTCAATGGGTTGGCTTGTTTTATTCCAATAAATGCAGTAATATAGTTGAATGATCACCTCGAGTCTTCATTACATCGATAAAACACCAGGAATGGATCTGATTTTCCGAAGAAATCTTTTTTATCAAGTTTGTTTGCTTTGAAATGTAGGGTAACGACATCCTATAAGATATTAGATTAATATATAGTCTATAGATGCATGCATTAAAAAAAGGTTTCGTGAAAATGTCGAGTGCTCATGCAAGTAACTTAAAGGTGATATAATTACCCTGCAATCGCTAACTTCTTCGACCGTAACTGCAAACATAAAGTATAAGTAATTTGAGTTGGGAAGATATGATTGACATATGATATACACTGAATAGCTCTTACACTTCCATGTTACGCCTAGTTTCCATTTGGTCGTAACTGTCGTGACCAAGTCATGCTCGAAGATGTGAAAAAGTCTGGAACCTTCTGATCTTTTGTTTGCTGTATACAAATCAGACTCTTCTGATTGTAGAGATATATCACCACCATATCACATCGGCTACCTTGATATGTTCGCGAACATAACAACTAAATGGAAACCTGCATACAGGGCTTTTACTGTTCTCCTCTTTGAGGTGGAGTAAGAGTCATCCCTAATGTAACTTATATATATACTTACGTATTATTGATCCACATTTTGGCACTTCTTTATTTCTAAGGAAAATATATTTAAAAATACTTTAAAGAATATATAAATCTAAAAAATATCTCGAACGTGTGGTGCCAGTGTGGGTAGAGTGTAGCAAATATACGGCGGTTGACTGTGGTGTAAAACTACCTGAAAAATACAATAAGAACTTCGACGTTTCGAGCGAGGGGCTCGAAACGTCGAAGTTCTTATTGTATTTTTCAGGTAGTTTTACACAACAGTCAACCGCCGTATATAAATCTAAAACCTTGGCATTGGGGGGGTCCTATATACCAACTATCCGAACGAAGGGCCTTAGGTGTAGGAAAGTATTTTTACACTTTAGATCGAGTGGCTGTCGTGTACTTCAAAAATTGCTTTATATACATTAATCAAATTAATCATGATATGTTTATCATGTTTATCGTCTTTATCGAAGCCCCAGAAACGTACTAGATTCTTCATACATCAACAACGAAGGGCATTTTATACTCACTCAAGTTTTGAATCAAAATGTCCGCTATGTTCACCAATAATAGATCCTAACGTTGTGTCCAATCTTCCAATGAAGTCCTTGAAATAGAAAAACAATTATAATAAATGAAAATTATATATTAATCATATTCTCTCCACAACGCCAAGAACGAAGGTTTTCTATTATAGTTATTTTCAGTTTGACCGCGATACTTTTTAATAAAAATCCGTTTCAGAATTATTGGAGCGTAGCATTATACAAGCATAGCCTCGACTTTGATTTCTTATAAATTTTATTCAGTCTTAAAATCGAGGCTATGCGTGGATAATGGAACGCCGCAGTAATTCTGCAAACTGTCTATAGATCCTAAGGTTTGTGTTTAAACTAATCATCATAATAATCAGGTATCAATTATTTGTATAAATGTTCTAAATTTTCAACTTACGTGATCTGACAAACTTGCTGAACTTGAATCCACGTCATATCTGATACAAAATACAGAACATAGTCACAATTACTTTGAACATTACAATGTACTATAGTAGTTTGTTGCAATCAGATATACAACCATTGATGCTGTGACTATCGACCAGGAAATAAATTTGAGGGGAACCTCTTACAACAGTCCAACATGAAAGCGGGATCAACTTAACTGAAGGTCTGAATAAAGGGCATATACCGCCTTTGCCATATGGTTAATCCGGCACCGATTGGAGCTGACATCTTACACAAATTTTACTAACAATTAGCCTCAAAGATCTTCAGTAATACCTCGTCTTGACAGAGGATCCCCGACAGGGAGACTTCAGCCGCTCAAGTTGGGGGGGGTCATAATTTTGGCGGTCTCTCTGTATCCTACGCGGCTCTGCACTGAAGCACTGAAGCACTTACACTTGAAATCTGAGTTGCTGTACTTCTTCAAAAAAATAGTTCATGATAAACTTCTTGACGAAAATCGGGTTTAAAGTGTTCATTATCGTCTCTGTTCGACCAAACTGTACGAAGTAGGAAAAAGATCTGTTAGCTATTTTAATTTGTTACATTAAACTACGGTAGTACATATAGGATTTACGATATTTTCAGGTAGGGGGTGCTAATCAATAATCACCCTTCCTTGTAGCTGGTTGCTGAATTGCGCAGCTCAAAACTGACCAAAAGCTTTTTTTGAATTGAATTGAATTGAATTTTATTACAAAATCTGAATGGCAGCTAAGAGCTGAATTGTACAGAGTTGACATTTAAATTACATGATAAAAACTAATACATATAGTAATATATACGGTATATTAAAACTAAAATTTATATTACAATTAAAATGAATCATTATATGATACGATACTAGAAGGAATAAAACTTTTACTAAATCTTGTAGTCTTACAATTAATTAAGTTAATATGCTGATCGTTACGTAGATTGTAAGTACGTAAGTACTCGCGTTTATTAGGGATGAGTTCATTCAACTTATTTTCCGGGTTGAGAAGTTTCTTAAAATAGGATTTACATAAATTATTTCGTCTTTGAGAGAGCAAGGATATTTCATAAACTTCCAAGGCTTTGCGGTATGACAGGTCAGGACATATTATTCGTAGGGCTCGCTTCTGAATTCTTTCGATTTCTTCCTTTAAGTAGTCAGGGGAGTTTAAGTTCCAAACCTGGCATGCATATTCAAGCACAGGTCGTATACATGTGGTATAGACTTGAATTAGAGAACTCCCTCCAAGACCGCTGCGTTTAAGCACTCGGAGAAAAAAAAGTCTCTTTGATGCCTTGTATACTATGTGTTCAACATGTAAGTTCCAACTAAGATCAGAAGAAAAGTACAGACCAAGAACCTTTGCTGATAAAACTGGGGACATACAGTGATCTTTAATAAACAATGGTCGAAGATTAGGACGTCCTTAGCGAACGAGATAATTAGCTCTTTGCATTTAGAACGATTAAGCATCATATCATTTTCCGTGCACCATTGATCGATATTATTAATAACGGATTGCAGGTTACTTTGACAACCTTTACCGATTGTTTCTGAGAGACTAGTGTCGTCAACATATTTCCATCTATCTTTGTGGTTAATAGCCAAATCGTTGACCATGATGAGAAAAAGTAATGGGCCAAGGATTGTACCTTGCGGGACGCCTCCATTTACCAAGGACCAATCAGAGAACGAAGAACCCAATTTCACCCTCTGTCTTCTTTGCATCAGGAAATCAATAACCCAGTTTATTAAGGATTTATCAATATTTAGTAATTGCATCTTTTTTATCAGGATTTTGTGGTTGATTCTGTCGAATGCTTTACTAAAGTCAAGCAGAAAAACACGAACAGTCTCGCCATTGCCGTCTGTGTTAGAATACCAACAGTGGAACATGCTAATTAATGCGTCTATCGTAGAAGAGCCTTTTAACGATCCAAATTGCTTTGGGTCCAACTGAGACTTAATGGTATCCATAATCCATTGAAATGGAAATGATTCAAGAACTTTTGAGAGCGTGGCGGTCAGAGATATAGGTCGCAGGTCTGAAGATATATCCGTGACCGGGGATGTCTTAGGAACGGGAACGACATTTGCATCTTTCCACTGCGTTGGAACTTGTGCTTGTTTAATGGAGGCATTAAAAATCATTGTCACAGGTTCTGAAATCTCCATTGAAAAGTTATTGAGAATCCAATTTGGCAGAGAGTCTGGACCAGGAGCTTTATTCGATTTAACTGCTTTTAAACGCGATTCGACATCAACAACGGAGATAGGGTACAAAACGGTAGGTTCTTCCACAGATAATTTATCAGTAATTGAAAGCGGCGGTAACGATTTAGTGGCGGCTAAAAACCCGTTATTAACAGCGAGTGCTAAGTCTCGTCCCTGCAAGATAGTTCCATTCACCTCTGCAGAATGGAAGGCAGGCTTTAAAGAAAAGCCAGCTAGGTTTTTAATAGCACTCCACCATTTCCTTGGCTTTGAATTTTTTAAATGATTCACTTGAGACTCGAAGTATTTAGACTTTGCCTGTTTCACGACGTGAATTACTTTATTTCGCAATTTGTTGTATTCAATTGTATTTCCCAAGGCAAAGGCCTTTTGTCTTTGGGAGATGAGGAGTTTGATTTCAGGAGTAATCCACGCTTTGTCTCTACAGTGAAGTTTAACAGCTTTTTGGGGAAAAATTGTGTCCAAACCCATGAGAATAATGTCATAAAACAGGTCACACATTTTTTGACAATCGGGTAGCTGCGAAAGTACATTCCAGTTAAGATCCAAAAGAAATCGACCAAATGCCTGCATATTTGATTGCTTCCGCTTTCTGACCCAGACTTTGGTAATGGTATTTGGGCGCTGATCGTTACTAACCGGGTGTAACAGGACTGACATGTGATCCGATTGTCCAATAGCAGGGAGTATTTCCGGGTCATTGTAACAACGTTTCATATTAGTAAATATTAAATCTAAAGTTGCATTCCCACGGGTAGGTTTCTTTACAATTTGTTTAAGTGACGTGTTTCTACAAAGGCGTTTGGAGTCGAACTGGTTAAAGTCACCCATAACAATTACACCTGCTGTTGGGTAAGATGCTAAAATTTTGTCCAATGAGGTTATGAGGTGGTCATACAGTTCGTTATTATCGGCCTGTGGTGGATGGTATACAAGACCAACAACTATGCAGGAATATTCCCGTGGAAGTCGATAGGGTCGAAGTTTTAGCCACAGACTCTCGTGATCCGGACAACATAGGTCTGGAAGAGGCATGAATGGGATATTTGATTTTACAAATGCACAAACTCCACCCCCACGTTGACCAGAGCGATCTTTTCTAACCAGGTTAAAATCATGGATATTTATACTGCTATCCGGGATGCTAGGATTCAGCCATGTCTCTGTAATTCCCGCAAAATCTATGCCATTTCTTTGGACGACTACATCAAGATCGTCTACTTTATTGGATATGGATCGTACATTGGAAAGAAAAAATTTGGGAAGGGTAGACACCAGGCCTTGAGATGGTGAGATTTCTATATCTGAGCTAGACATTGTCATGGAATTGCTAACTTGAGTATGTATTAAATTAGGTAGTGGCGCGGCTTGTAATGGGTTTTCTAATGTAACGTTGATCAGGTTATGCGGATTACTTCTCAGTTTAGCACCACTGGCTGCCACCATACTGTACGATCAAAGTCTGATCACAGACAGACTTGCAAATGCAAAACGTTTTCAATTTACCTTTCTCCGGGTAGGATTTTGGGCTTTTCCAACCTTTCTCAAAATAACTAGAAATTTTCCGACATGCAGGCTTTTTCCTGGGTAGGTTTGCCAGTTGGCCATTGCAGTACTGCTAGTCTGACTGAGTGCTGACTGTTGCCTGACTAGACAAGCACTTACTGCTTTGCAATGTTTTATTCAGTGTTTCACTTTCAACCTTCCTCAATGTCAATAAACCATTCTCGAGGGATCCCCGTATACCCGCAGCTTTTTTGTAACTCCGATCACGGAACACAAGAGAAATTGGAGAAAGGGCTAGTTTTTGAACTTTTTGCGAGGGAGGAAGTACCCGGAGAAACTCCCTTGAAACACAGGAGCAAAACAATCAAAATTCTACCTACATGAGGTCACAACTTTCAAGCATATCAAGTCTGTGCGGGGTAGTCACCGGTCTAAGTAATAATACCCTACCATCGACACCCGCATATTCATTCAATTCTTTTAGTACCTCTCTCCATTCACTGCCATCAGTTGCTTTTATAAAAAGGACCACAACTAAAAAATAGAGTTAATATATCGTCTCAGAAACGTCTTCACACGTATATTAGAGAGTGTAGACCAGGGCGCTTGGTGTAAACCTACAACGACGCGCCTTCGAAACAAAAACAATGAATGGTTTGTGTTCCCAGGAGTATCCTCAACAGCATTGTCATTCTTAACACAAACGCTCATTCCTAAACTTAAATTGACACAGTGTCGTCGAGTTTTCTGCGTCGTAGATCTATTAACTATCATACCATAATCTTAGTTCAATATGCCTTTTCATTGGTCGAGAGCCATGATCTATTGGACGACGGACGCATGGCTGACACCATCGCAGCTCTTTCAAAAGCACCACAAACCAATGGCGTGCGTTGTCATTAGCCGAATTCATATTAGGGACGGGAAACTCGTCTTAGACGGGAAACTCGTCTAATATGAATCCGGGGGCAGACGAGTTTCCCGTCTAACTTTCCCGTCCAACTTTCCCGTCCAAACGGACGGGAAAGTTAGACGGGAATCCCATCTAGACGGGAAACTCGTCTTAAATCCGTCCCTAAATTCATAGTCAGACGGGTTTTCACAGACGAGTTTCCCGTCCCTAATATGAATTCGGCTATTGGCAGCTTAGACCTCGGTCTTCTATTTATATTTCAGTATTTTCAGCGCTTTTCATCATTAGCTATTAGCCTGCAATTGTAGCATGCTCGCTAGTGGAAAACGGGCTTAAACAGTCATGTATATATGTTCTTAATGTAGCGCCACACGTTTCGGTACGAGCTTAGTTTAGCTAATTTTTGAACTTTTTTATTATATAGAACAAATAGATCACATGGTCTGTACGTGGTCTGTACAGTTATAGATACACAGAAGACGTCATAACGACTAACGTGGTAAGGTTTTGGTCAGGTCACTGGGGCAACAAAGTTCTGGGCAGTCCTGCAAAGAGCCGAAATTGTCTCTGGCTTTAGCTTACCGTGTTTACTCGTTTGAGCGCCGCAGCGCTCTTTAAATTTTTAGTGTTTTTGATGTGGCTGTATCTGCCTTCACAACGAAATTGCGCATTTCCAAAGTTCTGGAGAGAGTGTTAAACGACAGAGCATTAAAATATACTCACTTTGAACTTTAAAACTATGTAGCACAGGATAAAAAGCGTCCGAGACTGATTAAAGATTGAGATGTATTGTATAGATGTTTTCAGCTCGAACAATTTCGTCTAACGATGCTTAACTCGCCGGGTTGTTGTGAATATGTGCGACCCTTATTCGAAGGCTCTTTAATATTTTCGCTCTCACATCTGCGGCTCAGCATTATTCAGGGGCGGCGCTTAATCGGGGCGCCGCGTATACACGAATCGCGAAATTCGGCTGCGCATCCAAATGACGAATTCTGAGTCGGGCAAAAATCGCAGTTAAAGAAAAACATGTAGCTGTGACTGGATGATTTAAAATATGCGTATTAAAGTATTCAAATGTTCAGTCATGCATTCGTGTTTTTATTGTTGATATGTAATCACGATTGCATGACTGAACATTTGAATACTTTAATACGCATATTTTAAATCATCCAGTCACAGCTACATGTTTTTCTTTAACTGTGATTTTTGCCCGAATTTCGCGATTCGTGTATACGAGTAAATACGGCATACATTATTGATGATCATTGCCTTTGTATAAGCCAATGCAATTTCTCTAATTTTAATAAACCGTCTAATTTCATTAGCCTGACGGTTAACCACAACATAAAACGTTAACAAGATGTAATTAATTTAAGATTTCAGAGATATACTTGTGAGATATGGAACACAATCAAAGATAAAACTAATTTTTACATTTTTAAACAGTTCTATTATCTGTATTTCAATTTAAAGTGCAGATAATGAAATAAAAACAAATCATTGGATGTTATTGTCTATTGAATATTTAATCCAGTTTAACAAATTCAACATTTTTAAGCAATAACAGCTAGTACTTGTCAACTCTAATTTATATATATCGGACTTTAACAATACTCAACGCCAATATTCCAATAGATTATATGATAATTATTTTAATTATATTTAGTATTTAAATCATGAGTAATTCTTACTTGGATCTGACTTGGAAAACACATCCATGTCGGCTAAACCTCTGCAAAAAAACATGCACATTAAAGACAAGTGCACAGTAGAGGCAACATTGTTCTTGGAACTTGTAACAATTTTACTTAACCACTTAAAAATATTGAGGATGGCCTAATGGTATCTGGGCTAAACCACCAGGAGCAACTGATTGAACAGTAAGAGATTATGCTGGGAAACTTGGCTAGAAAGAGCATACTGATTTATTAATGGGTAAATCTCCAGTTAGGTAGTGTCTAAACAGGTCTACATTCCAAGGGTGGATTTTCATTTTTTTAACAGGAGAGGTGGAATAATTTTTAGTGGGGTGCAAGCGGCGCCACAAGCGGTGCCACTGTCTTTGTTAAAGAATTTTAAACAAAATAGGGGGGGGGGTGAAGCGAAATTCTAGTGGGGTTAAATACTTTCTATGGGGGGTTAAGGAAAATTCCAGGGGGGTTAAATGGAAAATTCCATGCTACATTCTAATTTTTATGTCTTAGTAGAGATCATTATGCACATATTGTTGCCTTTGTTGAGGTGTTGCAGAGTTGCCAAGTTCAGATGATTAAGAACCTGGAGGTTATTGGCAGCAAGGCCAGCATATACTGATTGGGGTGGGAGCATGATCATTGTGTTCATTAGAATGCCCCCATGCAGAAGATTTGCAGTTTCTAGTGATCCCCCACCCACAAACATTTTATCCTTTGATTTTGACGAACTACAAAAGATTAGAAAAGATGAAATCATAAATTGTATTTTGTTTAGGTTTCCTCCTGTAGTAACATTAGACCAATAAGGGCAGATCATTTACAGGATCTCCAAAGCCTTATTTCATTTGGTCGTAAAGCCATGTTCGAGGATGTGAAATAGTCTGGTCTATCTCGTCTTTTGTCTGCTGTATGCAAACCAGTCTTTGCTGACTGTAGAGATATGTAGACACTCTATTACATCAGTCACCTTGATATGTTCACCACAGTTACTACTAAATAGAAACCAGGCTTATGGAGAACAGTTTTATAGAAAAGGTAAAGTTAAAGTAATGGCAGAGAATGTGCAATAGGGTGTTTCAACCTTTAAATGAATTGTTAATTTAAAAACATTATTGTTTTGAGGTAAACTCCTACGAATTACGTTTGTTGGAGAGAGAAATGCACTGTTATAAATAGCAGTTGCTGACAAAAACTAAATTTTAGTAAATTGTTTCTTTTAAACCAAAATTCTGCCCAAAATTCGTTCTTGCCCAATTTCGATTCGCAAAGAAATTGTGTTGGAAATTCTCTCAGAATTAAAATATTTATCTTTGCATATTACACAGTAGGAATTCATAATTTTGGCTAGATCATGCTTAGACACAAAATTGGAATGCTAATTTTAAAGTAGAATACAAAGCGAACGAGCCATTGTACCAATGTAGTAACATATTAATTTTACAACTAATCGCAAAATAATACAGTTTTTAGTGCAAGGGAATTTATTTTAACAAAAAATACACCAAGAAACGCTAAGTCGTCGATAAGTAGTCTTGGGAAGTCAAAATAACTAAGTAAGGTTATGTTTAACGATAGAGTGTATTTACAAGATTGTATATTAAAAAACAGACATGGAAATACGAGTACATGCAATGTCGTACATGAAACACATGTCGTAAAAACTTCAAAGGTTTCGACCCGTTTTAGTACAGTTTGCAAACAAATATTTGACTAATGCTTCTCGAAAGATAATAATTTAAGGCCTTGAATCTTTCGTTAGATAAAATGCTTTTAAAACGCTAAATAAGCCCAAATATTTTAGGCATTCCAGCAGTCAATATATTTATATGAACTCCACGCCAAACAAAAATTTGCACCCTGTAGAGCCGTCTTTGTATTAGTTGATATAAGTAATAAACTATAGACATCACAATATTACTATAAACTAGCTATATTTTAGATTTTATGCTATTTATTGCTATACTTACTTGCATTTTACACTTATTTCAACTTGAGTAGCAGGGATAGCATTTTGAATTCGACTGCTAGCTGACGGGTCTTCGACAAGTTCGCTGTATGCTGCTAATACTGGTGGTGCAGAGGGATAATTGCCTGCCATTTTATGGACGAAACTACACAGCCGTTCAGTTAAATATTACTTTTCATTACCATCAAATACACAACTGGACCACGACTCCCTATTCTGTGTAACTCGTCTCTAAATTTAAAGAGTTGTGAATTGTTGTTGTTATATATCTTTCGAATTCGACACTCGACAGGAAGTGTTATTTTTATTATTATTCTTAATACTTATTAGCACCTATTAGTCTCCAGTCTTTCGTGAGAGGAGATTTCTGACGACCACTGCTGAGATGTCCGTCTGAAATTCAGGCTAATTGTAATTGTGATTTGCGGTTTTGCAAAACAAAATACAATAAAAAGTTGTGGAAAGATAAAAACATTTTTCAAGATAAAAACATATGGTAATAAGTTGAACGAAAAAAACGCTCACATTTTCTTCTTGGCCTTTCTTGTTATCAAACACAGTCATAACATTAACGTATTAATATGTTGCCTTTTTTAAGCAATTTATGTAACCCTCAGTCATGATCGGTGAAAGCACGGTTAATAGAACTAGAGGTGAAAGGAGCAAAATTCTCAAAGATGATAAAGGCCGTTTTCCATTACGGTCGTTTTGCCCGGGCGGGCGAGGTACTCGAAGTGACGTATTCGAATCACGTGAGTAGTGAGCTTAAGCAAGCGACGTTTTTGACGCCACGGACGTCGGATGGCCGAGAGGGGACTGGATTAAAAACTGTGCTTGTGTCAGTTTGTGGTGATCTTCAACAAATATGACAAAACTTGAGGTTTTTAAAGTCTATGGCGTCCCTACACGAACGTCCTGATGAAAAACGCCGCCAAAATTAGGTACGCTAACTTTCGAGTGCCGTCCGTGTTGACAAAAACGTCGCTTGCTTAAGCTCCCTAATATTAATCATGCAGTAGCGCGGGGACGCCAAGAAAGTTGTTCAATATATGTTGTTTTGTTGTTCAATGAATGTTGTTCGATAAATGTTGTTCAACTTTCATGCGTGTCCGCGAGCAGTAAAGCGGACAGAAGACTCGCTAGACATCAAGAGCAAAAGTTGAAACATGTTCGCTCCGCCCGCGTGCGCATAGCGACCGTAAAATGGCCGAAAACGACCTTTAAGAGTTGACGAGAGCGCATGAGAGTCGATGAGAGTTGGTCAAACGCGACTATCGTTCGAACTATTATTTATGTAAATAATGTAATGTATTTAATAATGCCGGATGTTTTCACAAAAATAAAAAAAATAAAAACGTATATCTATCGTCATGCAAACATACAAGGGGCTTATTTAGCCTCCTCCGCAGGCAACTCTGTGTGTTCCCAAATGGGTATTCTATTTTATGATAACAAAAAATCTCATACAAAAAAACCCGATAAAATACAATGATAAATACGTGTTATATACGTTACGTGTGCAGTTGGAGTGATTTCCTTTTCCACCTTTTTATTTTCTTTGCGGCAATAACATAAGAGGTATTCAATTTATCATTGTATTTTATCGTGTTTTTTTGTATGAAATCTTTCGCTATTATAAAATATTAGTTTAAGAATACCCATTTGGAAAACACACAGAGTTGCCTGCGTTGGAGGCTAGGGCTTATCGTATCAAGTTTTTCCAGCCCAGCGCCTGATTACGAGTCAGACTGAGACTCGTAATCTGGTACAGTCAGGAAGAACTTGAGCTTGTCTCACTGCGAGAACCATTGATTTCTTCAATGATTGCAGTATTGCTTTTCTGGCTTTCTTTCCAGATCTTCACTGGGTCAGAGGGATAACCACGTGTTGCATCTCTTTTCGCCTGACCGATTTGCCAATAACATGATCACATGTGTTAATATCCGTTTCAGCGCAGAATAAATTATATAAATGAATTTTCCTTGAGGTAATTTTCCAGTATTCTAAGCGAGTCTTGCCAAACAGGTCAATTAAGATTTCCGTTTCAGAGGGAGATAAAGAGGCCTTTTAGAACTCTATTTCCAGAATGTGTTTCGGTAACCTTAATCGGTAAGCTTAGCAAAACAAGTAAGTGGGGGTGTGCTAATCATAGTTACTTGCAGCTGAGAGCTGAGCTGAATTGCACAGGACGTAGCTTGACTTGATCGAGTCAAATGTTAATTATATACGCCTCTGACTACCACCGTATAACTCATGTCTGATCAGGGAACACAGCTCCGATGGATGGGTTAGTTTGGGGCTTATTCAAACCCACCCTGTTAACATTTCCTTGTGAAATGAGGAAACGGAGTACCTGGAGAAAACGGACACGACTTTCGGTAGAACGTTGACTGACTCTTTTCACATAAGTGTTATATCACGATATCAAAGGTGAAATGCACTTGTTCTGACTACTGCGCCACCAAAGTTCAGTTGTTCAACTATTATGATAATATATTTTATAATATATGTTGGGAACCTATCAAATTCAAGAGAGAGAAAATGAGTAAGCCACTATATAAGCCCACGACTTTAGGGGATAATTTCATTAAAAAATTTCAGAATTGTGATTAATGTAGAACTAAAAATTATGATTTTTTAATTACTTACAACCGAATTTGAAAATATATTAAACGGTTCAATTATTAGCTTAACATCCTAAGTAATTTTGCTACATAATTATGTGATCCGATATTGGTACAACTGATCCGATATTGGTACAACTTCGTACCCAGGGCCATTTTTAAAGTATTGCTAACGATGTTTATATGTGATGATAATATTAAGGATGGTGGCGTTGATGATGGTGACGATCATGAAGATATTATTGATGGCAATAGCGTTGTTCGTGATAATAGTGGTCATGATGATCATGGTGGCAATGGTGATGATGATAATAATGAGGCTGATGGTAACGATGATGGTGGTGATGGTAGGGATGGTGGCACTGGTTGAAATTGATTTAATGATAGTACTTCTATGCGGATGCTTTTCGCGCCAACCTAAACGCAGTTTTCCATATCTTGGCCAAAAATCCCTCAACATCTTCCTGGTTTTCAAGATTTGTAGGCAATGATTGCTTCACAACAAGTTCTTGTCGCTCAAACACCTTTCTAAACTGTCCAGTTGCAGTTTTCAATCTCGAAAACTCTTTTACTTTACTGAGGCAAACCTGTGCCCGATGACCAGGCTTACTGTAAACGCTTGTGTCCTTATATCGAACTAGCTGTAATTTCTTTTGCAATTCGTTGTTGATAATAAACGGGTAAGGACTGAATGTCGGATTTGGCGCCAAAATATTCAGAAAGTTCTTGTTATCTCCTTCGTCGATTTCAGTGGCTGGGAACTCACGTGACGTTCCCAAAATAAATCTGACATCACATTCAAGTCCATCAAGGTTGGATGTCCCAGGAGAGCTTTCGCGTTCCATCCACGCTCGTTTAATGTCGGCAAGAAACCATCTTAACCGTGAGAGTTTCAGCATGGTCGAGTTAAGCCTCTCATCGTAGCAAACATGGAAATCTTTAGTTCCAACCCGAACCGTGGCAGTGTAGGTCTTCTTACGAAGTTCGAGTTGTTCTACATACCCCTTACGTCTAAGATATGCCTCCACGTTTCTCGTTCCCTTATCACTTACGGCGGTAAACAGCGAATGATTCGGTGACTTGTCCACGTCGCGTTTTGTGTCTTTCGTTTTATGTTTTCGCTCATGTTTGGGTTTCGCTCGTCCCGAAGCCCCACCGGGTCTACGAAACCGCGGCGGACGTCGTAGACGTTCACCTCTCGTGTCCAGTCCTTTCGCGGCGGAGTACTGGAAATCCTTAATCGTGATTGGCTCGCTGTCTTCGTACGAAGCTTGCGGGATGTCGAACGCGTATATTCGGCCAAAATGAACAACGAATTCTAGCTCACCATGAATTGATTGGTCGTAGTCTCGAAGAAAGACCTAAACACATTCAAATCAATATACCCGTTAGTAACAGCCGCTATTTACTTAAATTACACTGAACTAACTTTACAGTGGATAGCTTTATTAGTTTTAAACTGCTCTTCTTAGTGGTCCAGAAAGGGCCATCCGTTATTGGTACAAACCTACTAGTGGGCTATTACAAATCCAGCGTTCTGATTGGCTACTCTACTTGAGGGCCACCAGGCATTAGCCTTCTAGTAGCGAAGAGCGAGAGAAAAACCTGTGAATCAGTTGCTTTTTTAAGAAAAAAACCTTCAGAAAATGTCCTACTTTTTATTCCGGAATAAAAAGTAACAAACAATTTTGGAAATTGCGTAGCCTTTCAGCCTCGCTGGCCCGAGTTATTTTAAAGACGGATGAGCTGTTGAGGTTTGGTCGAACTATCTGAAAAAGATAAACAAAACCTCCGTGTTTCGAGCGAAGACCATTCGTTCAATAGAGCTTTCTACTGGCGTCCCACGTTTGAGATATCATCAGGAGACCGATGATCCGACTCTAGACGAATTTTAGCAAAGAAAATATAGTTAATCTAATAAATTGACTGTGTAATGCAGATGATCTGTCAGACGGATGATACGTCCTGACGCATGATCCATCTCTAGTATATATTGGACCATTATTATATTGGACAAAATGGAGTGACGATCATACCTTGATTTGGTCGAGAAATTTCGTGCGAAAACTCTTGAAAGCGTGACACTCTTGAACGTCTTCGGGCGGTTGTGTTGCGTTTTCGAGCAATGGTACGTGACGAATCCGCTGGTCATGAGTTTGATGGTGATTGCCGTTGTACGGCACAAGCGTGACGTGATCAGTGTTGTCATGACAACCTTCAAACGTGATCATTGACGCTCCTCGTACGAAGCATTTCGACATGGCAGAAACTTTGTTTCTAACACATTCGTTCTCATCTGAACCGAGCACCCGTTCCAGAACACGTATGGTTCCGATAGTCCCACGAGCTTCCACGATCAGATTCCGGCCAGATCCAGGCAGCTGTGGGCGAACTGTGACGAAAGCACCACTTTTCCTTTAAAATGAAAAAGAAAATTTAGCAAAAGATGAATGTTATGCAATTTTTCCTGAACTTGCAATGTAATGTCAGACACATACAGTATATAAGATAAAACATTAGTCAAATTCAAATTCCATATTAACATCCTCGATTTAAGTATAATCCTAACCCCGATGCTAAACCTAATCCAAATCCTAACCCGTAGCATAACCATTATCCTAACTCTAATCCTAACCTTACAGTAATCCCGTTGTGACATCATTTCGGGATGATTATATGGAAATCATCCAGAGTTCTTAAACACCTTTTAAAATCTAAAGTTTTGTAATCCTTCAAGCCGCAAAGTACTTACGAAAAAGTAATGGCAGTTTCATTAAGCGCTATGGTCAACAGGTAACTATCAGAGGGGGAAAACCATGTTAATTGTTTTCGTTATATGTAGTAGTTTACAAATATAATTGTTACAAAAGAAAAGAAAAACTGCAGAGCTAGTATACTGGCAAACACGTTGTACCGTTCACATTCGCGTCGTATACGAAGTATTCGAGCGATCGACTAGATAACGTGCAATTGTCAAACTTATGTTTTGTGGCCAATAATAGAATATCAATAAGTGTGAACACTTTTGAAGTTGACCACCATAGACAGCTTATGTCGCCCAGTAACGCTTACTAAAATTCAACAATTTTGCACAAATCAAAGATTTTTCTTTGGAGAGTTTTCTACCTGGAGAGTTCTCGAGCATGCGTCCGTTCCGAACCTTCGGCTTGGATCACTAGAGACTGGACACTAGACAGCGTGAAAGTTCTTTGGACCTGGGCCGAGCTGATGTCTAAAAGGACGTCGCCATTTCCATGGATAGCAAGCACGTGATACGCTTTCTGCATTTGTTCACTCAAAGTTTGTACGTCTTCGGGAGTCAGAAGCTCGGAAAATGTCGTCGCAACGAGTAGAGCGCGAAAGCTTTCAGAAATCGACCCACCAAGAATCTCCTGACGATTTTTAAAGAACTCCAGTAAAATTTCACCAATACATATACTGGAACCCAGTCCCCTAGATACACCCGCGCGGTTATTTGTGCCCAGTCTTCCTGATTCTCCCTCGCGGTAATTAGCACCCAGTCTTCCTGACTGACCAACGCGATCATTATTCGACATTTCGATAACACAACGGAAAGATTCAGAACTTTCATTTTGGCAATTTCGAATATTTTGATAATGTTGAACGAAATCTTGAACAGAGCAGGGTAAAATATAATCTCTCTGAACGCAAAACGATAACATCATAAAGACCAGCACATTCGTATTAATACGAACGCTATCCAGTCTCTCTGTAAGACCAGTGGCATGAGCCCACAGTATGACAAAGCGGATCAGCGGTGGTAACCATGGGTACGTCTTGTAGTAGGACACGAGAACCGCGGTCTTTATAAAACCATTTCGATCGGCTGAAATATCACAAGAGAGTCCTAACCGATTCCTGCTGCCTCGAGGGCTTCTAAGTTTCCCAAGCCGAATTACAGGGACTTTTGCATCTTTAATGAGCCTTACTTTGCCAAAAGACCTCCTAAGGATAGGCTCCAGTCTCTCCAAGGTTTGAATTTGCGAAGCTTGGGTCCGATTCGCGCCAGTCCTTGACGACACAACACATAAGTCCAGATCAGATTTCAGACGAAATAGGAAATTAGCGGAAGAGCCAAACATCACGACGCCTTCGTGAGGACACTGCGTGGACACCACGCGTGCGACTACGTTCAAGAGCTCCAGTCGGGTTTGGTAACCGTGCAATAACTCGTGCGCGACCCTCGAGAATATTTCGTGGATATTGCGAGAAATATCACGCGTGACGGAGCGGGAAACTGGTGTGTTGGAGATGTTGGACGTTACACGACTTGATAGTACGGTGATAAGCACATCGTCGACTACCCATGGAAAGCTGATAAAACGAACCTGTGAATAAAATATGTAATTATTAGATCTATTTATAAACGACCATTGGGAAGAATACTGTTACCACTTACCAGTAACAATGTACAAATTTGCTCTCATAAATATCCTAAATCAGCTCGATAGAACTGATTTATCCTGATACCAATTGACCTTGTGGTTAGCTCGGAATCGCAGGGCCGCAGGTTCAATTCCTGCCAGAGGACCTATGGTTGCATTTTTCGAAACTGCTCCTGGTTAAGTCTAAAAATATGTATATAATTTTCGCTCGAAATTTCATCTACAAAAACCTTCAACAATATTTTCCACTCCTGTTTAGCAGGTACAGATATAGATAAAATAACAATCATGTCTATTACTTGTGGTCTTTCCTTGCTACCCGATCCAGAATGTGCCTCCATGACAGGTTTGTAAGCATAATGATACCACGCTGACGCCTTCTGTCTCATGGCATCTGTCACCTACGTGAATCAAAATTAAAACAATAATTAGCAAGTGAAATACGCCAGTTCACAGTTACAACTGCGCATCTTGCCGGGCGCACACGCTACAATTTTAGTCGGCCAGATTATGGTTTAGATGCATGGTAACGAATTAGTCAATACAGAGGAGCAAAACAAAATGGGCACATAAGGCTGAGAGTTTTTCGTTTTAACATTCACCTAAAACATAAGTCAGCCGACTAAAATCACAGATGGTGTAGCCCCAGCGTTTTTTTCAGCATTCCCATCTAAGGCTATAGTTTCACTATAAAAAATTATGTGATCGCAATGGCGAATCAAAAGCCCAATTTACACTGAGAAAACTACCTTGGGATTGCCTTATAAACTCAATATATTTAACTGGAACAATAACAGGAAAGGAAAAAGTGAAGTTTCACATCTCCAAATTTCAGAAGAACGCCAAAGGCAACTTTCCTTCTGTAGTTTCTATAAGGCAGTCAGAAAGGACAAAAATACTCGAGGCAAAACCGCACGTACTTGACGTACTTGACCGCGCAGTAAAAGACTTGTGGGGGATCCTGAACTGTGACGTACGAACCGCGTCACAGCGTGGAGAACTGAGGCTCATGCTACACCTTTTTCCCCGCTAAATGACTGAAGTTATCGTTCCAGATACAATACATTGAGTTCAGTGGGTTCGCCTCGTTCTTACCTGTCTGGGAAGAAGTCTATCTCCGTTCAGTCGAAACTCTCTGAAAAACGATACCCGAAACTCTGCTCTTAACTGCTGAATCAATTTCCGAACCACGACGGCAATCTGCGACCGTTCCCGGCCGAAATCGCCTTTCAGCTTATGGAAACAACCACTCAGCATTTCACCCTCGGTCTTAATCTCGTACAATGTTAGAAGCGTCTGTAGTTGCGACGCATACTCAGCATAGATAGCTGCCGCTGACCGAAGGTACTGCTCGTATCCAGGGAATATGAGCCTGCAGTCCAGCTGAACAGCGGAAGTGGGCAACTCGTGGTTCATAATTTCTTCGAAATCTCGAACTTCGCGGAAGAGACGGCCCAGAACTTTGTGGGAAATATAGGATGGTTTGGAAGGGACCATCATGAAATCAGGGTATGATTTAGCACTACATCCGCTGGTAGATGGCCATAGTCCTGTCTTGGGCGCGTCGACAGCCAATGAATGCAATTCGGCTAGCTCGAGACATTCTGCTGATTCAACTCCGCCCTCTTTTAAATCAGCACGAGCCTTGTGGGCATTATCAATGATACCTAAAAAGCATTCAAGAAAGATCAGAGGAGTTATGTAAAATAGGATCGTCCAAAACAAGTGACTAGGAAATAGAAGGGTGGGGGTGAAAAGAACGATCAAAAGCTAAGGATGCCCGTACCTCTAGTACCAGTCTAGGAAGAGCACTGTATGGGTTCAGTGTTTAATGATAATTTAGTAAAAAAACATGTCTCTCCTACCCAGCGCATCACATTCTATATACTCGGCATAAAACTCGACCATATCCTCAACCGTGATTGGCCCATCTTTCAATTTCTTACGCAAAGCTGGATAGTTCATTGGTTTGTGAATATCTCGTCTTGGTTTGAAATCATCACTCCAGGTGACAAAATAGAGATCACCGTCAAGATCACCTCCTGTAAAAATAATGTCAATTAAACCATAGTTAGATTAAACACTGCGCTATTGCGGTACAGGGTCATGTTATGGAAGAAGTATTCTCTGCGTCATAGTAAAAGTAACAGTCGTTGTTGTTGGAGCTAATGGTCGTAGGCCAAGGACAAATCGACTGTACAAAATTTTGGTTTCATTTCACTTGAATACTTGACCTAATTTGCCGGGCATGAACACGTTTAGCTGATAAGGTCTTCATGGAAATAGACTTTACCTGCCATTTCGTTTGGATGAGGTCTAGGACCATTCTTTGGGAACACAATACAATCAACCAAATGACGCAATTGAGGCACATCCACAGCTTCGAGTTGGCGCACATCTCCCGGATGTAAGCACGGATTGCGAGTCACGACAACCGAGTGCGTGACAACAAACCGCTGATTACTGATCACAGGCTCGTCTTCGTTTCCTTCTGACGTCATGTGTGAACACTGCACAAAAACCTGTCCATCCTGAAGTAAACCGGTTTCATCCATGACACCCATCATGAGCCTCGCTTCTGTAACCGGAAGTAAAATCCTACTTTTCTTGAGCAGTCGGTGTATGCGTTCCTTGTACAGTGCACACATTAGAGACTTGAAGTAAGGCTCGGTTGTCAAGGCCACGCCATTGTCGCTAAGGGTTCTGTAATCAATTCCGGTTCGAATGATATTAGACATGCGCTGTAAGGCCTCTTGTTCATCCAACATCATTGCTGGAAAATAGAAAAAGGGAGCAGGGAGGGCGGCTTATTTAACATGGAAAAGTTACATTACGAGCTGTAGGACTTTAAGGCAAAGTAATATAATACGGGAACAAAATTGTTGCATGCAACTTGCAACAAAATCTGATTTCAGCGCATGTTAATTGAAATTGTTCATACATAAATAACAAAACATGAGACAACTTTTCGTAAACATTTGCAAGTTGCAGCAATTTTCATAGCAATTTGTTCATTAAAATTTATTACCTCCGCCAGAGGTAGAGGCAGAGGTTATGTTTTCACCCAGATTTTTTTGTGTTTGTCTGTGAGTACAATAACTCCAACAACTTAACACGAAAATTTGTGAAGCTAACGGCCATGGGCCAAGGTAAAATCGATAAACTTTGGGATGAGAAAACAAATGTTTGTCTTGTTTTTCCGGGCTGAAAAGAATTGAATGCGTAATCATAATGCGTAATTGCTGGCGGAGGTATGCAGTCTCTGAGTGCCCTCTAGCTCATATATAGCGACACTATTACATCGGCCACCTCGATATGTTCACGACCGTTAGGACTAAATTGAAACCAGCCTTAAAGCTCAAGAAAAAGTCCCGAGGCAAACGGGATTTTGTTGCATGGACATTTTAAAGCTCACATAGGTCTGCATGATTAAATTTAAGACGACAATGGGAGGTGAAGACGCAGAAGTATCCTCCCCGTAAATCACACCAAGAGTCTAACGACAAGAACACACCTGCCAAAGAATCCAACATTCGCTGTTGTAGATGCAAGAAAATTTCATCAGGTACCCCAAGATTCGACAACAACATTATTGTCTGTTGGTTGAGAAACACAGCCTGGGGACGAGATGTCTGCAGTAGTTCCAGTCTCCTGTGAGGTGACTCGAATTTCTTCATGCTCGGGCGGATGCACATCTGATTGGCGCGCAAACTCGAATCTACACACAGGACACCCTTGCAACCAGCAAAACGAATTTGCAGCGCTGACGTAGAAGCTGGCTTTCCAACCTTTACGCAAACCTGTATAAATTAAAAGAAACACTGAGCTTTTGTTTTTCCTTGGATAATACAGATATTCTGTGTTATCCAAATTGACCTCGATAACTCGAGACTCTTCTCTGGCGCCGTGGGAAAGTTGGGTCTATTTGATATTGGTCAGATTCACACCAGAGACGGATGATCCGTGACATCCGTCTGGAGGAACTTGGGCAAACCATAGAATATCCAGAAGACAGGATAGTCTATGATAGTCTTCTGGATAGTCTATGGGCAAACGAAAGATAGCTCGTCTGATAACTTTTCTGTGTATAAACCAATTGAATAAACACGGAAAAATCTAACATCTGCGTAGTTCGCCGACACACACGCGAACTTACGTGCGTAGTTCGTCTAAATGCAGCATTAGACGAAAAATCAGGAAAAAGTGACAATTCGTTACTCGTTAACCCCAACCCCCACCCTAACCACAATCCTAATCCTAAACCCAATCCTAACCCTATATATAATCACAGACATAATTCGTGTAGGGCTACATAAAGACTCAACCACAAAACCAAGATGTTATTTGATGCTATGATTAATCAGTGGCGAAGCTAGATATAACAACTTGTCATGCTATGTAAGTTTTCTTTTTTCTCAGTTGTTCAAACCCTTAGAAATGTATATGCAGTTTGCCCTGCAAGAACATTCATTCATTGCCCTGTCAATCAAGGCTTTCGTACTTTGGGGGGTGTCACCCTCCCACACTCCCCCCGGTAGTTTCGCCCCTGGCCATGGCTAGCTTCACCACTGCCATGGTTGGTTAATTACTCTTATTATATACACAAGCTCTGGATATGGGGTATTCTGCAATCTGATTGGTTCTCTACTAGCAGGATATTAGCTCATAAGAAGCTAGTAGAGAAAAGTAGAAAAATAGCTGGCAGATTTGGACAATTAAATGAGGGGGAAATTCAAGTTTTACTTGAAAAAAAGTACGCCAAAATGTTCTGTTCATATCCAGAGCTTGTGTATATAATCTATAAGCTCGTCGTATAATACGTATATGACTGATAGCCGACTCGGCGTTATCGCGCCTCGTCGGCTATCAGCTCATATACGACTCGAGTTCGTAGAATAACTGTTAATTAGCTTGCCGGTATGGATAGCGCTATTCAAGCTAATTCGTCAATATGCTTCGCCTTGTGTTTACACTACGAATGATGATTCCTCAGTTAGATAATCCGTCTATAGTCACCTCTCTTGCCAGTTCAGGAGATATCGTGCCAATGCCATCAGAAAAGCAGTATCTATTTCGTTCAACATCTTCAATCTCTCTATATCTGACACCCTCCTGTAGTGTGATGCCAATAGTATCGAGCGAGGTGGAGAAACACTGACCAAGACGGGACATATACGATGCAACACACCTGAAATAAACCACAAATGATTTTTCAAATATAAAACTAGTTGAAGCTCAGAGACTGCATACCTCCGCCAGCAAAAAAAGTGGGCCATCTTTGAATGATCCAGTGTTATTGCAAGAAGAAACCTAAACTAAACTAACTTTATTGATAGCTGGGTAGTATTCAAACTATCCTTCCTAGAGATAAAGAAAGGGCCATCCAACAGCAGTCCGGTGTTACTACAGGAGGAAACCGAAACTGAAGTATCAGAAGAAAACCTGTGGTGATGGGTAGAGTATACTGGATGCATTCTTCTCAAATGTGACTGAAGCAAAGTTATGATCATATCAGACAACTACATATTGCAGGAATCGAACTTTTATCACACAGATGAAAGACACATTCATTAACTACTAGTTAATGAAGTTTAATATGTTGAAATATATCGTAAAGTACTTTGGGCAACTGGCAAATTCAGCAGACAACACACACAACAGACGCATTTTGTGGCATATATTTTGGGCAAGGAAGTGCTCGAACAGTCTAGAGGCTCTAGCGAACCTACGTTTTTACCTAGAGGAGACGGAGGTCCTCTAGATGGCAGAGGGTTGAGCCAGCTCTGGCATGTTGTTCAGCGAGTTGAGGCCTGATGGTCTAGAGACCACCCTTAGTTATACTGAGACAGTAAGGGCACTCAAGACCTGACAGAGCATGCAAAAACTGTAGGTTATTCTAGAGGAGACGGTGGGCCTCTAGATAACGGGGGGGACGGCGGCCCCCCGTTCAGGTCAGTCAGCTCGTTGAAATTGAGTCCTAGTTGGACTTGGTGACCAACCATTGGTGCAGGGTACTCAACTATGTATGACTGACCCATCGAGTCTCTAGGTCAGGTAATTAGGTCGCATTTACGACCTGAATGACCTGTAAAATGCACTTCACGTGGCGAAGTGTTGTCCCAAAGGACAGCACTTCCCTGCCATTATTTATTTAATTCAATTCTTTGAACAATTTATAGTTACAAATTTACAAGTTACATATACATAATCTTGGAATATATTTGAGCATGTAAATTTAATTGATAGATCAGTACTCGGCTCTGCCTATGGGGAGGTGGGTGGGTATTTTTGTGGTACAAGGTTTGATACCTTGAAACAAACTTTGAAAAATTTCACCAGCACTGTTTACACACTGAAGGAAATCTTGCGAATGAGCAGCGGACGCATAAACTGTACACAAATGCCTTTAGTACAAAGAGCGCCATTGTATGCATGATGGTGACAGCTATCTTTGGGAGAACTCTTTGATTGGTTAGACCCAAGTTTGCATCAGTTGTTCACATGCTAAGTTTCCAAAGTTCAAGTTCGTATCATATTTTATATTTATTAACAGGACACGAGAATAAACGCCTTGTTCTATCAAGGTACTTGAGCTTTCCCTGAGCTATAATTGTTAGCGCATGCACTAATTGTGCTGACAGACTGGCAAGGCCTTAGGGCAAATGTAATCTTCTTGAACATATTACTTCATTAACCGCAATTTTTAGCTTTGCATAAATTGAATATTTAATGAAGTTTAATATGTTGAAATATATCGTAAAGTACTTTGGGCAACTGGCAAATTCAGCAGACAACACACACAACAGACGCATTTTGTGGCATATATTTTGGGCAAGGAAGTGCTCGAACAGTCTAGAGGCTCTAGCGAACCTACGTTTTTACCTAGAGGAGACGGAGGTCCTACTACTAGCTGTGCCACAAACATCCCATAGATAACGACCTACCTTATCATACTGAGATCCCCCATCCACTGTCGAATATCCTCAGCATCCCCTCTCCATGACGGCTGGACGAACCAACACCCATGACTTCGCATTTGACTATTGGAACAACCGACATATTGATAGTTACGCCCACCCACGATTAACCCCTGGAGCATATATCCCTTGATACCCTGTAATACCACCTCCAGTGATGCCTTGTGTCCCCTGAGCTTCGAATAGTCCTCTTCGCGAATACTGACTGAGATAAAATTGTCCTCGTCGTAATTTCGTAGAACCCGATTTAGCTCCATCACTTCCACCGGGAATGGAATAACCCGCGTCGGAGTAAGTACCAGTCTCCTTACAAGCGCACAGTGCGCGGGAACGGAGGCTCTGGAGAGGCAAGTACGTCTCACGTTTTGTCCATGTGCAAGTAACGCGCCAAGCTCGTGTTCCGGGTCTGTGAAATAGTCGTGCGAAGTACAAGACAAAATTTGGTAAAGAGCATTGACACAACTTTCTTCATTCAGACGATAACCCATCTGCCATAATTGATCGTAAAACGATGACGTCATACGACACCTTAAATTCGGGTGGAGTGCGATCAGGCATTCGTGGGCGTACCAGACTTCGGGTGGGAAGCGGGCTATGCGATGTGTTTCATTGTCTTGATTCTCAATCCTTATTGGTGCATAGTAAAACCTTTTACCAAAGCTTTTTAATGCCTCCAGTGCATCGTACAGGTCTGCTGTATATGGGAGTCTCACTCTTAAAGCCAGAAATTCACCAAAAGGTTTGTTATCTTCGATTTCAGTACGACGCGACCAAGATTTTACCCAAACCAAATCATCTATTGCGCTGGTCTCCTCAGCAACGAAAGACGGGGAGTTGTCGTCAGGTTCTGAGTCGCTAGAACTATTACTATCATCTGACGTGTTCAGTATTTCAGCTGATTGATCGTTTGTAGAGATGGGCAGCCGCTCCATATAGATTGCGTCATTGTTCCTATCATCTGGTGTTAAAGAAAATATATAATACTGTTTAGAATATTTTGTATGGCATAGTATGGTGTGGTGTAGAATGGTGTGATATTTAACAATTATTGAATGAGCATGATATGAAGAATTACCAAGGCCGACGTTTGTGCTATACTATATACGATACGTTTAAGTTGTTACCACCGTATAACTCGCTATCCGCCAGATATTGTTTAAACGCTTGAGAAATCAGGTCCTACGAAGCCCTTTTAACTCTAATGCAGTTAAAAAAAACTGTGTTTTGAGACAATGCTTCACTCCTTCGGCCTGGCTTCATCTTTTGTCAATGGCATGACGTCATAGCGTGCGATATGATGTTACAGCAATTTCACCGTTGGTTTTTTTTTTCACTCGTCGCGAAAACCAACTCGCAAGCTCGCTGCGAGTACTTTCATCCAATCACAATGCTCGACAGTTTATTTTAATTACATGCAAGAACTCGCAGCGAGTTTGCGAGTTGGTTTTGCGATGAGTGGAAAAGAGCCTTTACTCCCTGTTAGCCAATCGGAAATCATGAATTCTTTTAAATATATAATATTGTATGGTATTGTGTTAAATGATTTGGTACAGTATGGTATCGTATGTAGAAAATAACAAGAGTTACCAGATAACAACACGTCTTCGTTATTCTCCTCGCCAGAACTTCCATCCGAGCTCTCCCCAGGCCGCGCTGCGTCTTCGCTTCCAGTCTCTGCGCGATTTCCATCAACCGCTTCGTTCTCGTCGTCCGAATACCCACGAAGATAGTACTCGCTAAACGAGCAGTCGCCGGCCTCTTCCGCTAGCACAAAAACACGATCCTTTGCGGCACTTAACGACGGTACATGACGTAAGCAAAAGAAGATATCAGCAGATTCGTCTTGGGCTTGCGGGAAACTAAGTATAACAAACTCATGAAGTTGATCGTAGCGAAATTCGATTTTGTGAAGGACTCGATGAGAGTTATAGAAAACAATGGTGACCAACTTCAAGTCGTGAAGAAACAGAATTTCGGCCCCGCCATCGCACTGGTGTTGCCACAGGTCAGAAAATGTACCCTTATCTTTAAAATCCCCACCGGCAATTAACTGGATTGGTAAAATATGAAAGACCATGTTTCGGTCATGGGGTTTTTCGTCTCGTTCTAGCCACAAACTCGGACCAGCTTCGCACCAAGTTCGGACGACGTCGTCAAATAGTTGGTCTGGATTCCGATGCGTGTGATCTCCAGGAAGAGATCTCAGGTGAACGTGGATGCTTTTATCGCTTGTGTGTGTTTCGCTTGTGTCCATTGGGTAGTGGGATTGTTGCGAAGTTTGACGGTTGATAGATAAAACTTCAAAATGACTCCGCAGTATTTCTAAATAGTTTTGATCTATAAGAGATAGTAGTAATAATGAAAATATATTAAATATTCTCGTACTATTTATAAAACGGATGAGGACAATGATGTTATGGTTACTGTGATGATGATGATGATGATGATGATGATGATGATGATGATAATGATGATGATGATGATGATGATGGTGATGACTGATGATTGCAATGATGATGATTGTACTGATAGTGGTAAAGATATGGTAGTAATGTTGGTGATGATATGGTAATGATGATGATAGTGGTATCGGTGATGATAAAAGCAGCACCATCACTACAATCATCACCACCATCACTACCAACATCACATCACATCAGATGATAGTGATAATAATGGTGATGTATTATACATACCGTCACCATTACCTGACGAATGCCTAGAAGTTCTCGACACATTTTCATTGGTCCGTGACGACTGGACTCCCGACACGGAAACTCTTAAGTTACTAAGTGATCCTGCAATAACTTCTCCTCCCGTTGAGCTTGCCTCAGCCAAAGTACCATCACTGCTCGCATTTCTATTGGCATAAACAACAACCGATACAGAAGGGATTGCTTTCTTATTTCGTCTTTTCTTACGATTTCTATTCTTTCTCTTCTGCTGTGTGCGTTTCTTACGCGACGCCCGGCAATGCTTGGCGTCCAGTTTCCGTACTTCACAACCACGGGTCGAAGCGAAACCAAAGCGGGCTTTCTGATTGATTACGTCATCCAAATTCTTCTCCTTCATTTCCAATTCTCTGAATGACGTCCTCTACATTACAACACAATAGGGCCATTTATACGGGAGAAAATAAGTCGCGACTTACTGTACTTAAGACGCGTCTTATATAAGATGCGAACACACTCGTATAAATGGTAACATTCTAGTAAGTCGCGACTTAAATAAGAACAGGGGTTCAGGCTGTTCCACAATAAGTCGCGATTAATTAGAATTTGACCATTTATACGAGTGTGTTCGCGTCTTACATAAGACGCGTCTTATGTAAGTCGCGATTTATTTTCTCCCGTATAAATGGCCCTAATGTCATCTTTATTAATATTTCATGAAAAACACAAAGGGAATCGTTACCGTGATGGAGCTTCTACATGTGATACAAAATCCTACACAGTGTCCAATTTTCTCAACAAATATTATTCTGCAATAATCTTAAACGCATGAATAATACGTTTTCATCAAGACGAATATGAATTTCACGTTTTCATCAAGACGAATATGCATAACAAAGCATTTAACTGTTCAATAATCCTGAAAATAATGCATTCGTGTTTTACACAAAGCTATAATAGCCACAATAGAAAGCCCAATAAATAAAGCAAAGGGAATTAATAAGGGTTTTTTTTGTAATTTGAATTGGAGTCACATTGCAGATCTTTTTGTATAGTTTGATATGCATATTTCAACTTCAATTTTAATTCGATGCAGAATGCGTCATTTGAATGCGCAGTCGACACTACGAGTTGGCTTATTACCATTATAACATTTATCGATTATACCAATAGTTATGCTTACCTCAGTCACATCATTACACATGATCACAAAGCGGCTGTCAGGACGTCTGGCTGCGCGACCACGGCTTTGGATCAGAGCACGCATGTTCATAACACTATCAAAACGGATGACCAAATTGCACGCGGGCACATCAAGACCTTCTTCAAGCACGCTGGTAGAGACGAGTAGTTTGCATTCGCCAGAATGAAACTCCTTTAAAACGGGCTCCTGTTCTGCCTTCCATTCCATACCGTGGGTGCCCTTACCGTGACCCACAAACCTCTTGGGGTTTAAAAATTCACAAATGAGAGAGTCTTCGTTTATCGCTTCGCACAATTTCGCGCACGTTTTCCGCATCTTCACGAAAACAATACCTCGGCAACTGTCGTCTCCTCGTCGTACCTTCTCGGCGAACGTTCGTAATTCCACGAGAAGTTCACGAAATCGATCGGATGGGCCTCGGGCGTTCTCGGTGACACTTCTAAGACGTTCAATTGCTTTGACCAAAATATGGTATGAGGGAATACTAGTTAGGATATTTCTCCGTTCTCTGTCCATTGGATTCCCAGCTTGTTCGACAGACACAAACATATTACGTAAACTCTGACAGGCTTGCGCACATCCTAATACGGTGTTTAACTCGAGAACGCTCAATATGCTAATTGCATGTTCGGCTAGGGCCAGTCCCTTTACTTTCTCTCGGTTATTTTGAACTTCCATTATCGCTTTTCTTAAAATTCCCTTGTAGTTACACGATTGTATAGCGTGGTTTTCCAACTCAACGACTGCCAATAGTCTTCTTAAATAAGGATTCAATGACTTTAAGTACTCTTCTAATTGGTTTTCAAGACACCTATAAATATAGTAAGATATTGATGGAGGGGATCAATATTTATCAGGGGCCGGTTGTACGAAGGCCGTTTAGCTTAAACGGTGGATAAGCCAAAATTAAAAAACACTTTCACACATTTCGTGAATGACCGAACATAAATCTTATGCCCTTAATATGTAGTTGCCAATATAATTGTTCTATTCAAGTTGAAATATTTTAGCTTGGTTGTTCGATGAATGTATAGACTTGATCTATATTTTCGAGTTATCCACCGTTTAAGCTAAACGGGCTTCGTACAACCGGCCCCAGAAAAATTAATATATTTAATATATAAATATATATATATATATTAGCCTATTGAGCCGTTGAACGGCGAAACATGCATGTCTGCAGATTTGACTATATATGCTCCTTCACTTGTGTTGTTGAGCACTCTGTGAGGTTAATTGGTGGCTAATAAGCTATAATGCAAAAAGCTCACTTCCCTTGTGGTCGTTTGAGCACTCTGGCCCCAAGACACTTCACGCATGTCTGGATGCGCATGTGTCTGAGTATTGTACCACATGCGCTTGGTGAGGGCAAGAGTATGGTGTATAAATACGAAGTCACTCGCATCTAGACTGCGTTACAAGCTGCACTGACGAGCCGTTGAACGGCGAAACATGCATGTCTGCAGATTTTGACTATATATATATATATATATACAGCTAAATCAAAAAAGGTTGTCCTTCAAAAAATCATAAACCTTAAACATTGAGCGCGCAAGGGATGATGGGTAACTTCCTATTTAGAGCCTAAAACTCCAAAAATATTGCATTGCAGCAACCCAAAGCATATGATAAACACTAACGATGCAGAGCTACTTGTTTACTAAGCTAATTTGTCGGTTCTAATGCTCTAAAGAAGCAATACCCATCATCCCTTGCATGCTCAATATTTAAGGTTTATGATATTTTGAAGGACAACCTTTATTGAATTAGCTGTATATATATATTATATATATATTATATATATATATATATATATATTATATATATATTATATTATATTATATTATATATTATATATATTATATATATATATTATGATATATATTATATATATGTTATATATATATTATATATATATTATATATATATTATATATATATTATATATTATATATATATATATAAATATATAATTATATATATATATATTACATAAAGTTTACAAGATGTAAAATAATCTCCTCTAAGAACTGTATTCACTGGCCGTTTACCAAAGAAACATCGGCTGAGGTGACCTCTAGAGATGCGCTAATTTAGGCTTTAGAGCCATCCCAAGTCTCCATTTTAACCCTGGGAAAACCAGGAACATTGTTACAGAAGCATTGTTTCTCAGTAATGTTTTTCAGAAGGGGAAACCGAACCATTGCTTCTGGAAGAAATATCACACTTTATGAAACATATTTGGAAAACATATTTATTGGGTAACATACTTGCTTCCTGGAAAGTGTTTCCAAGGCTGGGCAAACGGGAAAACATTCAATAAAAAAATATTTTCGAAACAATGTTTCCACAACGATGTTTCCTAGTTGCCCAAATTTTTCAACCCTAATTTACCTCTGATAGTCATTGTGTTCCTTTAGCAAGTATGAAACCAGAGGTCTGTTCCAGTACGGTTGAAGATCTTGCGGGCGCGGCACGACAACACGACAGTCCAGGTTACGAAGGAGCTTCTCTAGTTCGACTTTTATCTGATCCGCTTTCACTGCCGTTGCTGGCGAAGCAGACAGTGCCAGGATTAACGGTTTGAACCTAAAAATGTACGGGAAATTATGATAAGCTTCCGCGGTTTGCGTTTAAAATACCTGGAAAATATTACAATGAGTATCTTCACTACATATTGTTGGTTTTTTTCAGGAACTCCAGTTTCACTGGGTAGTACCACTGCACCAATAAGGGATGGCTGTTACTGGATCTCTAGTGAGAATAGCTTACACAGAACCTCTATGCAGGACAATATCTATCTAACTGATAGAGCTATCCGTATTACTATAAAGTTAGGGTTTCCTCCTTTAGTGGTCTTACAAAGAATGGGCATACTGGAGCTCTTGGTTGAACACTTTAGAGCTATCCAGGCAGTATAACTAAAGTCAGTTTTGTTAAGATCCTCCTGCAGTTACACTGGATCAATAAGAGCTGGCCACTGGACTTCTGGGTAGAAAAGTTAAGAACTAATGAAATATTCAGTGTAAATAAAGTTAGTTTTGTTTAGGTTTCTTCCTTTAGTAATATTGGATAAGTAAGGAATGTCCCACACTGAACCTCCATAGAGAACAGTTTAGAACAGATGGCCATGGAGCTATCCAGTATGCATAATGTAGTATTTCATACCTGTCTGCTATCGCTGTGTATTGACCCATTATTTTAGCATAAGGATGTTTCCCATGGGAGTTGTGCGCCTCGTCAAACACGATCAAGGATACATCAGATATTCTTAGTAAATCTCGCTCATCTACCAACAGATTAAGAAAAATGTCCGGAGACATTACCAAGACGTCTACTGTATGATTCATCAAAGACTGCAGGACTTTGATCCAAGCTGGGTTGTTGGTGGTTTCAAGTTCTCGCTCTCCTGTGAGGATTTCAACTCTCAAATCTGGTAACTGTCCTTTAAGTGAATTACGCAATAAATATTAGAACTTTGTTGTGTATTAATAGTGATGGCAGATCGACCCAACAACGATCGATCAAGCAACCCAACAAATATAATCTTAGTTCTATAAAAAGCGTTTGTTACCACTTGATTGTAAGACTTTGTTCATTTTATGGCCAGATAACCAGATTTATACTAGACCTTTACCTTCAGACTCAACTTCAGAAATATATGTTGACACCGATAGGAACAAGAGGTCAAAAGGATTACGAATACTAAATGTTTCACTTTCGTTTATTTGCCTCCAAATACAAGACTTCTATGTACTAGATAAATAGTATTTATATTTAAAAAACTCATTAATAATTCATGAGGAGAAGACAAAGGAAATCACTACCGTGTCAGTGGTTTTATATGTGATAAAAACTCATGTTAATTTACATAAACTTTAGCTTTGATTTTCTCGGCTTAGACAATTATTTTTTTTTTTTATTACTTTGAGCAAATACATCATAAAGATGGTCTTTTTTAAGCCATTTAAAACACTCACAGTTCGTGCTTTATCAGATATAAAACACTCGTGCTCGTGTTAGTTTAAATAGTACATAACAATATTCTCTCACTCTAATCAGTAATACGGTTGACGGTTGACCACCATCTGTTGCAAGATAGTGCTTAGTGAGACCCATCTACAGGAACAATTTATAATTAAATGTGTTATATTAATGTATAATAAAATATTAATGGTAATTAAATGTATGTGCATATTAAATTAGTGCGCATTTGACAATGATATCGCTTGCGCTAAACGCTGTTTGGGAAAAGGGGTTTTATTCGGAGGTTTAGGGTACTCCATTTCAAGTAAACCAAATAACCACCCCAAACTTCGCCGAATGCCTTACCTTGAAGATAATTGAACTGTTGCTGCACAAGTGGGGTTTTTGGTGCTAAAAATACAGCCACTTTGTTCAAGTTAAGGTAGCTCATGCATGCTATAGCCATTGCTGCTATCAGCGTCTTACCACATCCAGTTGGCAAATACACAAGCGAGTTCCCTTCCATAGCTTGTAAGAATAACCGTCTTTGGTAGTCACGTGGCTTGTCTTTTGTCAGCCTGCTGACTGTGTTATAGCTGGTTAGCGTATGGTCACAATAGACTAAGTGCAAGGGCGCATCTCGGGGTCTGGAATTTCTCAAAATGGCAGAATCGCCAGACATAGTGCTTCTGCTTTCAACAAAAATCCCCATCGCTTGTAAGCTTTCTTTGGCATCGGACCACTTTTTCCACTTTCTTTCCTGCCCATTCTGTCTGTCACGAAAGTACACCTGATTGGCACTGAACGACAGTGTGCTGTTCATATATGAACCCAGGCTATTCCCACATTTCCCAGAGGTGAAGGACCCTTGCCCCTGGCACAGGGCCTTGAATGGGGCGCGCTCTCTTTTCCTGGGATCTGGATTTTGGACCTTTTCTATCACATCTTCAAGATCATCAACATTAAAATTAGTTCTCAAGTTAAGGTGAATTCCAGCCGAGCCAAGAAGAGTCAGTTTTAGACTGTCCAATGGGACAATCCGGCATTGGCATTTCCGACAATGTAGAAACCAGTTTGACGCTGGCGAATAAGCTGTTGCCATTTTCACTCGGCATTTAAATCAATGACTGAAACAAAATCCGTTCTGAAATAAAATAAAACGTAGTTAATACTAGACAACGTTTTCTCCCTGTACTCCAGTTTCATCCTGCACGGCAAAATTGGACCAATATTATATGGCGCTCTCATTGGAGCTCTGGGTAGAAAAGCTCAAAACTGCTAGAGTTATCCAGTATAAATGAATGAAATTTAAGAAAGGATGGAATCTTACTGGACTTCTGTTTAGAAGAGTTTAGAACAGATATAGATATAAAGAATGTTATGAGTTTAGAAACATTAAATTCATTCAAAACATTAAATTGTTGAATCTACTGTATAAATGTCATGAGTTTAGATCATATTTCCTCCTACAGTAACATTAGACCAAGAAAGGGTGGCTTTTAAATACTCAATATGTAGGTTTCTTGCAGGGAAAGCCTGATCACAGGCTAAGGAGAGCCTGATCACAGGCTAAGCCAGCCAAAGATGGCAGATATAGGTAGTCGTTCCAGTCTCTTTCGCGGTGTCACCGTAAGCAGCCTAGGCCAGTGAGCTCTATATATATATATCTGGAGTGAGAACTTATGTCCAAAAAGTGAAGCCAAAGATGGCGGAAATTGACGTCCAGTGCCAATCCCTTTCTATTGTTTTCGACCGCGCGGTTTGCACAAGCCGGCAAGGAGTGTGCCGAAATTTTGTGTTTTTACTCCGATGTAAACAATAACATCATGATTTTATGAACTAATAACTTGATTAGCGATGCGATCTGTTAGTATAAACTGGAATTAGCTAGAAAAATGGTATGAAAACTGTTTATGACCTTCATGAGTTTGGACGTCGAGTCTAACCCGCATGCTTTTTACCGATCTGCACTGCAAAACAGCAAAAGCCAAGTATATATGCTACCGAACGGCCTTAGTATTGCGTAAGGGAAGATAAAATCATATTATACGTCCCAAGGGAACATGAAATTGAAACAATGTCAATGAACCTAAATGACAATGGTCTAATAATTATAACTTACTTGAATCTTGAAATTGATATTCAGTAGGCAACAACGCTTGGCATTCTCAATGTACAAATCATCCTGTAAATTTAGTCATTCACATCTATATATATATATATATAAATTCTACTAAATGAACTATTGGCTAACGACAAAGACAAAGCATTTTGAA
Source organism: Trachythela sp. YZ-2020 (assembly GCA_016169945.1). NCBI lineage: Eukaryota > Metazoa > Cnidaria > Anthozoa > Malacalcyonacea > Clavulariidae > Trachythela > Trachythela sp. YZ-2020. The sequence goes on along the minus strand of JADLSH010000098.1, from coordinate 878,043 downwards.
TTTAATTAATAAGCGAATAACTTACTTATGAGCAGTCAAGACAATATCGTCTATATCGAATTACAGTTAGTTTCAATATCGAATTGGATAGATGAAGAATTTCATTTTAATGCAAGATCAATATGACTATCGTTGTTAATCCATTGGCATTGGTCTTTCCCACTGACTTTAGTTTTTAATTCATAATAGTTCACCATTCGTCATGATATATAGTTTCTTGTCAAAATAACGCACTAGGAATCTATTTACATATCAAGCCAAGCATATCAAATTTAATCTCTTCCAAGAAAACGACGAACTTTTTCTAGGTACCGCTCATTCAGGCGTTTCCTGCTTTCGTTTTGCAAGAAAATTTCAACCTTCACTTATTTGGTAATTATTTAGACAAGAAGAGACGCCTATAAAAGTTACAAGGGATATCTATTCAAGTTTTTTGAATGTGAAATAGATCTGGCATTGGAGCAACTACGGGTAATTGCTTGTACTGGTTATTCCGCGGTTAATATAACTACAGTATTGATATGAGATAAACTTCAAACTCATTTGAATAAAAATGTAAGAGTCGCTACTGGCTAGGTATTATTGATTTTCCACGATTATATTTCTAAGCTTAAGCCAAGAACCTCGAGTCTGAAACAACTTATTAAGTAGGTACAGCGTTTATTACAATTTCTATTACACAAGATGATTTTTCGAGTCTCCTTATTAATAGTTTGGAACTAATTTTTTGTATAAATCATTGTATAAATCAACCTACTTCGATAGACTTTATTTTGCAACCAGCGATTTCGGCAAATTGCAAACCCTTATTCTCAGATTTTGCGATTTACAATATCGTATTATACAATTTCAATACAAGAAAAACGTAACTGAGAGCGTTCTTATTAATAATAAATTTTAATACTGTTTACAGTTGAGCCATATGCCTATGTGATATATGCAAATTAGTAAGGTTGCTGTGGAGCAATGTCTGTGACACTCTGTGTTTTGTGTCCATTCCCGTGTGAACAAATAGAACCGGAAGAGAGTTTGTGTTTGGTTACGAATTCGTCTGGTTTAGTGTCAACGTATAGCCGGCAAAACAGTTTAGAACTGATAGAGTAATGCAGCAAAATATAGTAGTTAAGTCATAGACGTAGGAAACAATTTCAAGTTGGAGGGGCACTTCGTCTTAAGGGTATCTCTTCTATTAGAAAAGGGCACTTTTCCCATTGTTTCAGCTGGAGAAAAGGGGGGCACTTGTCCCCTGTTCCTCCCCCCCCCCGGTTCCTGCGCCACTGAGTTAAGTAGACCCGCAGCATATCGTATGTAGACACTACCAACACTGGAACCACGCATTCCAGGTATCACCTTCTATAGTAACACTGGACTAATAAGGGATGTCTGGACCTCTAGGAGAAACACTTTATCCAGAACTGATAGAGCTATCCAGTGTAAAGCAAGTTCAGTTAAGTTCCTGAGTCATGACCACTGGTCATGACCACTGGTCTGTCATGACATTATTGAATCTTCTGTTTAATTAACTTGAACATTTCATAAACAGCCCAAAGACAATGGCTGATAATTTCACTAATCATTCATCATGGTGGTTGGAGTGCATCAGTTGTCAAAAGCAAGTGATAAACGCCTCAGACTTACGATTGGCACAAGTTGGCAAGGACGGTGGCTTTCATCTTGCGCTACGGCCGGAACTTGAACCCCGGATAGATTTAAAAATCTTAAAACGGCAGCATCCAAAACCCGAACGTCGAAAGGAGGCGCCGTTCAAGATGTACTGCTTGAAGGCAGGCTGTCCTAAAGATCTGGGCGTGTATCAGTTGCTAGAGGAGAGGTTTTTTTACGTATTCAGTTCGAAATCCGTCCGCTTCCGATCTGCGAGCGGCGAGGTTGCGAAGATTAAACGATGGAAGGAAAGCAAGGCGGAGCTTGAGAGGATGGGGGTTCAGGTGTTGCAGGTTAGTATTAGCGATATTCATCTTGGGATAGGGGGTCCTTCCCCACTTTAATTTTTACGGAGTGATCATCCCATAGTGAAATGATATCTTCATACAGCAAAACAGTTAATTTGACATTTTCCCAGCATGGCTGGACCACAATATACAACTAGAGGACACTAAGTGACTGCAGACCTCCACCAGCAAGCATAAATTACAAAACCAAAACCGCTGTCTAGGTTTACTGTTTAAGGTAGCTTGCACTACAGTGTAGGCGTATTGCAGGTTTAATATCTATGTTTTATATTTGATCAGCTTAGGTTCAATGGGTTCACAGTTGAGCCACCTGATCAAGGGGCTGATGATATACTTCATTTGCTGCATAACGACAGTTCTACAGTTGAGTTTGATGTTAAGATTTTCCTATACCTTTTTGCTGACCACAAAAATTTAGTCCCATGGTATTCTTGTAGCAAATTTTAAGTTTCCTCGGTAAGCGGGATTCACAATGGTGCGTGGTAAGAATAGATTTCAATAAAATTTTCATTATTGCTATTACTAGTATAATATTTTTTAAGGTCAAAGCTTTATGGCAAACGATCTCAAAACAAGCAGCAGACGGAACTGGAACTCCAAGAAACGCAACAGAAATGATCTATTGCGACGCGACAAGAACCTCGGATGAACAAGTGAACAAACTCGTTCTAGATACACCCAGAGAATATCAAAAAGAATTATTCCGCAAAGCAATGGGAGGCAACGCCATTGTCTACCTTCCGACGGGCTCTGGGAAAACCTTAGTCGCATCTATGGTAATAAACGCAATGTCAAAACTCAATCCTGGAAAGATGGCGGCTTTTCTGGTGCACAGAATTCCTCTGGTCTACCAACAAAGCGAATACATAAAGAAACAAAACCCGCGATTGCGCGTTGAAATTTTGGCGGGAGACTTGACGCGTTTTCCAGGCGACAAAGAGCACTGGGTTCAAGTCATACAAAAAATTGCGCAAAAACGGATCGACGTGCTGGTCATCACCGCACAAATTTTCTACAACTTTCTGAGCGACGACGACGCGACGCTGAAGCTATCCGGCGTGTCATGTATGGTTTTTGACGAAGCGCACAACTGCAAGGGAAACCACGTGTTTGCGCAAATTATGCGAAAATTTTACGATCCGCTTTCGGATCGTTATAAACCCCTCGTTCTTGGGCTAACCGCGTCACCGGCGGGCGCAAGCACGATCGAAGAGACACGCGAGCAGCTGACCATCTTACTAACCACACTACGGGCTCGGTGTATCATGCCTACGCTATCCAATGACCTAGCATTGCATTGGAATAACCCTGTTACTTCATATGAGTGCAAACCATTGAGCTACACTCAAGAGAGTTTGGAATCTATACTCGTCAACTACATTCAAAGTATCTGCCCGAAGATTGAACAGCTTTCGAACATGCAAGAAGCTCTCACAAAAACCCCGGCATCCTCGATAAATTTCAAAGGCTGTCTACGGACTGTGATTGACCGCTGTCATAGCAAAGAGGAGTACATTCAAGGACTGGCACTAGCACTCCACGCCATGAATATGTACAGTATCATTGAGTTGAATAGAGTACTGGGCCCGAGTCACGCGTATGACGCTCTGAATGGTATTTTCCAGGCTGTTGATCATGTCAGGTTAGTAGGTTAGATCAATAATTTCGCGAGCCATGTTGGTTAATCAGACCTTTGATTATCCTTGACTAGAAATTGTATAGAAAATTAAAATATAGTCACTCATGGCATGCATGATTTTAATCATTAGGTTTCGTGCGCTTGTCACCATCGGTAACTTACGACTCCGTCATTTAGTCAGTCTATCATTCTGACAGCCAGTCACCGTTTAACTGAGATTTACAAAACTTTCAGTAGAAAGTCAACAGTAAACCAAAGGTGGTAGGTTATAATTGTGCTTGCCTAAAGAACAAGATCCGATTGTGTGCAGGTCGTGCAGTGTAAATCGCATGAAAGAAAGACGTGTCTGACACTTTCAGGAATTGATTGGTTTGGCTAAAAAAGCTTGTTTGAAATGTTTTATAATGCTATATATGCCTAGTATATTATTATTTCGTATGCGGGCTCGTAGCATTTCGTTCGCCGTTTGTGCGACAAGTTATTTGGATATAATTTACGACGGTTTTATAAGCTGTCATAGTTGACGCTATATACTCTATATCATACAAGATTGATCTTCAATGTTGTTCACATGACCTTAATCAGAAGACAGGACGTGTATTTGTGGTTTATCCCACCGAGGGATATTGCAGGCTTTGTGACTTTTATATATTTTGGTTTTGTAGATCTCCAATGGACATGGTAACAAAACGCCTCCTCCAAACCCAACCCAGCTACCCAGCATTCCGAATCCAAATCAACAGTTTTCTAAAATGTTCGAACGTCGCCTCGGGTCGCTTCACCGAACTTTTAAAGATTGTTCGAGATTTTGTCGATCACGTGCGCAAAGATAACACAAGTCGTGCAATTATTTTTGTTCACATGCGTCGCACGTGCTTCAAGCTGCATGAAGAATTGAACAAGGATGCTGTGATCAAAGAGAAGTTGAAACCACTGGCGTGTGTGGGGCATGGAAATGGATTAGATGGAATGCAATGGAAGGGCGAACAGGAAGTTGTTATTACGAGGTAAAGACAGTGTGTGATATTACTTTCCTAATCTTTTTTCGGAGTACCCGGACCAAATCCATGACTTTCGGCAGAGCAATGATTTCCTTTTCCACATACTGAGTAGATTCCATGGCCAGGAGCGTAACTGCTGGATGGTCTGGGAGTGAGATACCCCCGAAAGTTTAACGATGGCGATTTTGTAGGACAAAGTTTGCCATATACTCAAAAATACGTTCAAGTAAGAACAAGAAACCTTGAAGACCATTTCGGACAATTTGAAAAATTTGCAAATCTAATATACAACGTTTTCTGCGTTTCAGAGACTCTACATATCACGATTTTCGGGGGAGCATCCGAGCATGCCCACATAACTCAGATACCCCCTAGCGTTATATCCTGACCACACCCTTTCGTCAAGCAAAACGAATTCACACCCCTAATGTTTAGACCCAAGTTACACCCCTATCCGTGGCAAGTGGTCAACACCAATGTGGAGCGAACACAATTTGTCCAAAGTGTGAACTTTTTACTTGTGTAATGTTCAACTTCTACGTATTAAATTTTCCACCTCAGGTTCCACGAAGGTGACTGCAAGCTTCTGGTTTCGACGAATGTTCTCGAGGAAGGCCTAGATGTACCAGCATGCAATTTGGTCATTCGTTACGATAGCCGAGGCACTAATCTCAGGGCCCTGGTACAGAGTCGAGGTCGAGCAGCGAGACGAGCTGATAGCAGATTTGTGATCATGTGTAACAGCGAGGAGGAAAAACAACGTTATTTGGATCTGGCTGTCAAGGAAGCGAATATTGAAGGAGCCGTACGGGAGCAGGTGATTGTCACCTTTACTTACTTCTGTCGGGTTTTTTTGTTGTCTACCAGTTCGTATTCTTACTTCTATTGTAGAGTTCACCTCAGTCTAATGGACAGTTCTGGCCATAAAAGCTAGGGGCAACGTGTTTTACAGTTATTAAAGCCATTTTACAATTACTACAGTTAATACCTATGCGGCTATGCTTGTTCTTATTCCATGCATATCGGTTCATACAGGTTGGATATGCATTACTAGTAAAAGCTTAAAGTACATACGACACAAAACGCTTTATCGTAAACGATGGAACTCTTAGAGCCGTAGAGTAGCTTCTTTTATAGATTTTTATTTCCATATTTCGATTTTGAGGTATTCCGTTTTCTTTAACAACGCAATATTATTCCATGTTATGACCCCGCGATGTTTGTGTCTTATTGTAACAATTCATCCAACGGAACGGAACACTCTGACTTGCTGAGGAAATTAAGCAACATAGTATTACTTCATATTCATTTCAGGTCGCAACAAACAGTTCAACGTCTCAGGCAACAAGATTCGGCTGCAAACAGCGCCCAATTGGTCCCGAAGCACAGGCTGTAGAGAAAAGAAAAGCTCCCGAAGAACATGCGACAACAAGCAAAAAACCACGAACTCAGAGACCCAGGCCAAAAGCATGCGCCCTGCTTACTCTCCACGTCAGTCCGTCTGCAGAAATCTCAGAAGCCATTGATTTCCTGGAAGATTATTTCGATATCACATCGTTTAGACCAGATGGGGCAACCGGAAAGGAGGAAAAGAGGGTTGACCAGTTAAACAGGTAACAGCGTCCGTAGGTAGAAGGATGTTTTCTCGTAATTTCTGAACTTTCTCGTTATGGTTTATGGTTTACAGACCAGTTACAGACCGTTTATGCCCCCCAAGAGAAGGTCCCTTTTGTCCAAAATATAAGCAGAAAGGGGAGAATGACTTGTGTTAAAAAAAGAAAAAATCTTGCTTTTATACCAAAGCACAGTTCGTCAAAATGGCATATATGACCTTTATTGAACGGTCACGGTCCCAAACTTAATTTTTCATTGTTTTGAAACTGTATTAAACGGTCAGAATATATAATTAAATCTTCAAAGTCTTTAAGTTTTGTTTATCTCATTACTTAAAATATTATCTCTGATGAGAATGCAGGAAATCAAGCCACAGAGACTCAAGAATACGGAATTTTTTGGGGGAGGATCCCCAGACTCTCCTCCAGATCCGCACACCTTCAATTTACCACTTTCTTGTTAGGTCCCTTTTCGTTGATGGCCCCCCTAACGATATCTTAAAAAAGTCCCTGAGATATGAAATTTTTGCGTGTGTAGGGTTCCCAGGTTCCAGTACCTTTTAGACGCTGACGGGTTCATCCTTTAAAATACAAGGCAAACTGTCTCTAGCTAAGGACTTTCATTGAGCAATGTATACATGTATAATCATTCTTATTTTAGGATGGTGAGAACATTTATAGACGTAAAAGAAATCACACAGCCGGGTGAAGAAGATGCGAACAAGAAGCCAAAATCTCGAGACGAAATCAGCCAAGAAATTGTGAAGAAATGGTGCAAGGATGGGCCACAGAGCTTGTGGCTTGAACGCAGAGGGCAGCCTCGGAACCGAGGCGTGAGTGTCCACCCATTATTCCTAACGGGCATTGGCGTGGGGGATTTTCAGGATAGGGGCACGTTTGCTGAAGAATGGTTTCACCTCTGCCACCCCGGGGGTATGGTTATATTCGAGCATGATCTAAAGAATGTTACAGTTGCGTTCCAAAATCGAGAGGAAGGAAATATTTTCAAAGTCGAGTTTCAATACAAGGAAATCCATGATTGTGTTCTGGTCGATACAGCCAGGCCTGGGACGGGAAAGTGTAGTATATTTGTACCGCTAAGAAGTGTTCCAAGAGTTTTGGAAGCTGAAGGTAAAAATATAATTATTATTTTGCTTATGGCAGGTCCAGATTCCATTACCATCTCCCCATGTCAGCATGTCTTGACTGTCCTGTTTTAATTCCGTATAAAAGCTTCCTTCCCTCAATTTATCCAACATGCCATTGTTTTATCATCCCTTCCATTCTGTCCTCTAAAGGCCGGTTTACAGTTCGCGCGAATTGGTCGCGCGAATTGGTCGCGCGAAGGAGCGAATTTGTCACTGAGCATGCGCGAGGATTATTTATGGCAAATTTCGTCATTCTACTTGATTCGCAGCGACTGGCGAAAAAGTTGAACATTTTCAACTTTTTCGCCAGCGAACGAATTAAAGTTTAGCCAATTAAGAGCCAGGATTTTTGCAAGTTTGCAAATTTTCGAGCGAATTTTAAAATGTGCAAACCCGATTCGCTATATTCGCGCGAATAATTCTCCAGTTCGCGAGACGTATTCGCGCGAACTGTAAACCGGCCTTAATACATTCTTTAGCAAACCATCGGTGCGAACTGGACAACGGAACACCACTAGGCCACTGGGTGAAAGTCTTAAGTTCGCCCCTGATTGTTGAAATCGATTCATTTAAACAGACAAACTAAAATGAAAATTCATTTTAGAATAAAGTGGTCTGCAGCGTGATAATCGCCCCGAGTGGGACTTCCTCCTCCGTTTACATATTTGTCCATGACCATGGGCGTTTGCGCATTGTCTATTTTCCTGATGTCTGATCAGTACTATTCCCTAGAATGTTATAATATGATAATAGTAACAGCAACAGCCGTTCTTGCTTGATATTAAGAAGGTGAAACTGTATAGATTGGCGTTATTGATTTAAAGCAAGAACTGCTCACACTTATACAGTATACAAGCGCCCTGCTAACGAGTGAATTATTTGACGAAATTTGACGTCGACCACTTAAGCTCTCTAAAACAACTTGTTACATCAGATAACTATATTTTTAAAAACTTCAACAATTAGGCTTTTCATAAATAATTTTAAATTTGCCATGTAAAATAGTTTTTTAGATTAATTATATCTGTAAATCACATTGTAAAACTTAACATATATAATTCAGCCGATTTTTAAGGCTGCAAGTTCATTAAAACTATCTATCAGTAGTTTTAGAAAAAGGTTTTTTCTTTTACTTTCAGGTTTCTATAGCAAAGAAGGCGATACTGACGAAGACAGCAGACTGTTTGAATTACTAGAACAAGGAGAGATCTTATCAGACTCAGATGATGATTGGTCAATGGACAGTGATTCAGACAATGAGATGAACCAAAGGTCACATTCACATGATGCCTCAACGGCCAACGTGGGGCTTGAGAATGAGTCCACGCCGGAGACTGGGACTGAAATAATGGGCAAACTGAAACAAGTTACAAAATGGAAGCGACTCAATCAAATTCCAATCGGAAGGCACGGTCACCAAGTCGGGGTTTTCGGACGTTCGCTAGTTTTGAAGATTGTGCTTCCATTTAATGAAAATCTTTGGGATATGCTCCGAACGTTGGGCTATTACGAAAGGCATATCTGTTTTGCGGGCATTCAGGTCAAGTCAAGGCCGTGTGTAGATTTTGCCTCGGATGTTCAAACGCTCGACCCTAAAGTTCAGTATGCCTTCCAGTGCCTAACGAGTCGTCATCCCGCGGTCAGGCAGAGGATTTCAAGCCGATTTTTCAAGAATTGAAGCAGAACGAAGTGAAGAAATGCGTTGATGCACTTTCAAGGTTAGTTTGCGTCCTCTGACCGAGCAACGAGAGTTAAAAAACTCTCGCCTGCCAACTGTCATCCAACTCCTGTTCTCGTTTTACCAATCCATGAGAGTTGATGAAACTTTTATGCAAACTCTCGTTTGTCAACTCATGCAACTCTTTTCTTCGTTTAATTGAACCATGAAGGTTGAGGAAACCTCTTCCAAATCTTTCTTGACAACTCCTATCTATTCTCATACTCGTTCTATCTAGACTTTGCCAAGGGCTTCGGTGGCGCAGTCGTCAGAGCAAGCGCCTTTCACCTCTGAGATCGTGGGTTCGCTGGGGCTCATGATACTTATGTGAAAAGGGTTTTCTCCGGGTACTCCGGTTTCCTCCCACAGGGAATGTTGACAGTGTGGGTTTGAATTATCCCCAAACTAACCCTTCCATCACAGCTGTGCTCCCTGATACGGTGGCTGCCAGTGGCGCCTTCGACTCGATTAAGTCGAGCTGCGTCCTTCGCAATTCTGCTCAGCTCTCAGCTGCAACTAAGGATGATTAGCACACCCCCACTTACTTACTTACTTACTTACTTACTTACTTACTTACTTACTTACTTACCTACCTATATTTATAGGATTACAGTACTCCTCGACGAGAACTACTTCGTTGACCCTGAAATGACTCTGGAATACTTACTTCAAAACTCAAAATCGTTAGGACGTAGAAAGCTGGTCGTTCCCCAAAATTGCGTGCTCATACCACGTATGGTTTTCACTCCAACACGCGAAATCTATTTTCCTCACGAAGTCATGGAAAAAAACCGTGTTCTGCGAGATTTTCACGAACTCGATTTCCTATGCCTTCAAATTAGAGATGAGGATTTCTCCCGTTTTGCCACGCACACTGGAAACATCGGCGAGATTTTGACACGACTTAAACAGCTGTTGAAAAACGGTGTCGAAGTCGGAGGGAAATTCTATCAGTTTCTGGGTTCCTCGAATAGTCAGTTACGGAGTCATAGTTGCTGGTTTGTATCACCCACCGCACAGCACAATGCAACTACCATCAGACAATGGATGGGAGATTTTAGTCAGATAAGGTAAGATGGGGAAAATTGTGTATAAATATAGATCCGATATGATAAAGTTTATAAACATACTTTGAGGTGTTTTCAAAGACCGTGGAAGCATCTCAAAAGTAGAGGGAGCACAGCAAAAATGAGGACCTATCAGTGGCGTACCCAGGCGTTCCTTTTTGGGGCGGGGGTCGAAAATATCCTGATGATACAATGTGAGGAACAAGTTATAAGTGCACGGATTTTGCCTACCATGGAAAAAGGGCACTGCCAATCCACGGGTTTAAACAGTGTTGGTCAGCTTAAACTTTGCTCAGTTTCTTGTACTCACTCGATTAACAATGTTCCTAGATGCGTAGCGACACTCATGGCACGGATGGGACAGTGTTTTTCAACATCGACAGACACTATCACAGTTGTCCCGCAGGAGACTGGAATTGAATTTGAAGACATTGATGACATCACAATCGTTGCCGATGACCAGACGTACACATTTTCCGATGGCGTTGGCCGAATTTCGTCGAATGTCGCGAATAAGGTTCGGTCGACCGCTGCAAACTAATTATATTTAGACTGGATAGCTCTATCAGTTCTAAACTGCTCTTTATCTATCAGTTCTAAACTGTTTTCTGATACAAAAATTATCTAACGTCTTAAGCCACTAACCTTTCATCCTGAATATAGTATTCTTTCATGAGAACATAAGATGCAAAATTCTAAAAAGAAATGAGAGGAATTAAGGACATAAACAGAATTGTCATTGCATTCAAAACTGACAAAGCGATCCATGTAGTATAAATAGATAAGTTTAGTTTCGTTCTCCTCCTTTACGAATACTGGACCAATAAAGGATAACCCTTACTGGACATCTAGGGAGAACGGTTTAGAACTGATAGAGGTATCCAGTATAAATAGGTAGTGTAGTTTCCTCCTGTAGTAAGGGTCTAACAACAAGAGATTGCCCTTACTGGATCTCTAAAAAGAACAGTTTAGATACAATTGAAAGAGCTATCCAGTACAGACTAGATGGTACTCATGCATACCTCCGCCAGAAACTTAAGTCATATATTTCATGCATATATTATACATGCACTAATTACGTATTCAGTTCTTTTTAGCCCGGGAAAGCAAGAAAAACTTTTCATCCAAATTGAAAAGAAAATTGATTCATTTGTCCTTTGTCTATGGCCATTAGCTCCACAAATTTTCGTATTAAAATGTTTGATATTTTTTGATTTATTGCTTACAGACAAACACACATACACAAACAAAAAACCCAGGTGAAAAAAGTCATAATCCCTGCAAAGCTACGAGTGGATTTGTGCATTATTTACTCATAAACCATCTTTATTTTTAAGGTATCACTACTTATCGACAAGAAGCTACCGCCAAGTGCATTCCAGATACGTTTTGCCGGCTACAAAGGTGTTCTGACCACAGACCCTCGAATCCAGGACAACCTGATACAACTCAGACCAAGTATGCGCAAATTTCAATCCAATCACAGACGACTTGAAGTGCTTCAAACATCTCGTCCGCAGGCTGTATATTTGAATCATCAGCTCATAATGTTGTTGTCCAATCTTGGGGTACCTGACGAAATCTTCCTTAGACATCAGGAGAAAATGCTTGATGCATTGGCATGTATGTATACGATTTTACTCGCGCATGTGTCTGTTAGTCAGTTCAGAGTTTCGACTGCAAATGATATATTTGAGTCTGGATGAAATTGCAGTTAAATCATAACATATAGCCGAGACAGAACAATATTGTTGGAAGTTATAAGGTCCTCGATGTGTCAGTCTCTCCCTAGAGGTCCAGGAAGTGCCACTTCTTGTGCTGCTCTGTTCCTACAGGAGAAAACCTGCGGTGTTTGGTAGAATCAAAGTGGAAGCACTTTTTTGTCATGCAATCAAGGCAAAAATTTTATAAGAAAACTGCATATATATTGTAGGAATGGAACCATAGTCACAGGGGTGAAAGGCCATACACTAACCCCACTGTGCTACCAATATGCAAGAGCATGTCTGGCACCAGTATTTAGAACTTAGCCGCTCGCTACTGAGCTGAGCATGGTAAGATCATGGAGAGGTGGCTAGAAAATTGTTCTCATTCTAATTATAGATATGATGACAGATGAAGATGAAGCCAACCAGAGATTGTCATGTGCAATTCGGACGGGGATCAACTATCAAGCTTTGAGCGACGTTGGCGTGTGCCTCACCACTGAACCCTACTTCAGATCACTTCTATGCGCTTTATACCGCGAGAAAATTTATGGTCTGCTTTCCAAAGCTCGAATCTTACTCCCCGTAACCGAAGCTCGTTTAATGATGGGCGTTATGGACGAAACAGGTTTACTGAAATCCGGACAGGTTTTCGTTCAGTCCACAGCAATGAGGTCGGAGGGAGACGAAAATTTTGTCGCGAATATTACGACAGTTGTCAAAGGAAAAGTCGTGGTTACCAGAAATCCTTGTCTACATCCGGGCGACGTGCGGCAACTCGAAGCAGTAGATGTCCCGGATCTAAGGCATCTGGTGGATTGTGTTGTGTTCCCCAGCAAGGGAGCAAGGCCACATCCGAACGAAATGGCTGGTAATAATCAGACTAAATTTCTATATATGTATATTGTCTCATGTATAGAGTTATTCTCTGAATTGAACATGCTAAGGTTGCACTGAATGCACTTGGGTTGCAAACAGAAAAACGTTACAGAACCGTAACAAACTTGTTACAAGTTGTTGCAAGAAGTCAATAACAAGTCGTGTTCGCACTGTTTGTTCCCAACTTGTTCCCAACATGCCTGCGCCACACTTGCCACAAGGTTGTTGACTCAGCAGACCAGTTGTTATCGTCTTGTAATTCAACAACTCGTTACAGTCGATTTCAACTCACTTTTCACTCAAATGTTCCGAACTTCGGAAATTCGTTGCGAAGTTCAAAAGTTCATAATGAATTCACATGCCATGTTGTAAACAAACCCTCTGATTGGTTACTAGAGAAAAAGCAGCCAATCAAATGCTCAGTTTACAAACCGGTTCTGAATTTCATTATGAACTTTTGAACTTCGCAACGAATTTCCGAAGTTAGGAACGAAGTTCGGAACATTTGAGTGAAAAGTGAGCTGAAATCGACTGTAACAAGTTGTGAGTGACAAACTTATAGCAACTTGATGAAATGACAACATTGTTAAAACTTGTTGACAAGCTTGCAACCAGATTGTTGAGAACACACCTTTTTATGTGTGTAATCACTGACCACGAATTTTTAATTTCGTATATATATTTGATGTTTTCAGGAGGAGATTTGGACGGGGACATATATTTTGTGTGCTGGGGCAAAGATATGTTACCAAGGAAACCAGATTTCGCGCCAATGAACTACAAAGCTCCGAAGAAGAAGGAAGAGTCAGGCACAATTAACCTGGGTCACATGACTGAGTTTATTTCGGAATATATTAAATGTGACCAGCTAGGTTAGTGTTGTATAATGCTATTTAACTGTTTTAACTGTTTAAGCAGTTTTAATTTAAAAATTGCCGGACAATAGATGAATGCAATCCTCCAACGAACAAAATACATTCACTACCTTCATTGATTATTCTGTATTCTTTTGGGAATCAAATTCATTGTCTGGGCAAACAAGGAAACAATGTTGCCGAAACATTTGAAAAATTCTATGTTTACTCGAATGTTTCACCGTTTGCCCAGGCTTGGAAACAATGCTGCGGAAATATACAAAGTATCCAGAAACATTTTGTTCACCAAGTGTACTCTTTATGCGGAAACAATGTTTCCAAATTCGCCCAGCAGTGATTTATAGTTTTCCTGAGGTTTTAAACCAGATGGTGGTGAAAGATGAGCTGGTGAACAAGAATAGCTTAATGCGAAAGTGGTAGAATATCTTCTTCTTACCATTTTTAACTTCTGAATTTTCAGGTATCATAGACAACACGCACAAAGCCCAAGCAGACGCGCAGGGAACCGGTGTCGAGTCAGCACTCTGCCTTCAGCTCGCTGAGCTCCACTCCCTCGCGGTAGACGCGCCAAAAACCGGTTTATGGCAGGAAGTTCCGGTTACTGCCCGGTTACGGGAGTACCCTGACTTCATGATGAAGTCTGACAAGCCTTCGTATCCTTCACAGAAAATTCTAGGAAAACTTTACCGCGAATGCAGGAATTTCCAAGAATCCATGAACTTCCGTCCACCTCGGAAAACGGGTCACGTGGACTCAAGCTTTCTCGCGCAAGGCTTCGAGGAGTACGTGGAGTCCGCGCGCGAGACACTCACGGAGTACACGGAGCACATCGAGAACGTATTGAACCTCTATGGAGTACAGACGGAGGAGGAATTGATGAGCGGTTGTTTTTACAAGCTTCAGAAAAAGTTGGGTCGGGAACGACAACAGGTTAAATATTTAATTAAAATTCTTAATACACGGTTGCCTTGATTCACTGGAACATTTACAGCACAAGTGGCAGACACAGTTAGTGTCCCTTACTGCTGAGTTAAGCTACTGTATGTCGATGTTAGAGTATTTAGTACTATTTACTTAGTTTGGGCGACTGCTCAGCGCCTGAAATCTCATGTGAGTAGAGTAGGTTGGTTCTCCCTTGTGGTTCGAAGGTTTTTCTCTGGATCCTCCGGTTTTCCTCCCTCACTTAGGCCCACTTACATCTTAGTTGTCGACCATGTGTTTCATGAGGCTCTGGCTCGGGTGAATTGGGCAACCACACCCTTGTATAATCGACATTAAATAGATTATTATTCCTCACTGCAGGTGGCTGACGTCGTACGCCGATTGATGACCGAACTCAGAACGATCTTTCGCCGAGAGTTCTTCAATGAATTCCGACGCAATCACACACCGCTTACCAAACTAGAAGTGACTGCGGAAATGCAAAAGAAAGCTTCTGCTTGGTATTACGTTGCTTACCAAAGCGAACAAAACACGACGAATTCCGAGCAACAGCCGAAGCGCTTCATCGGCTTTCCGTGGATCATCGACGACGTACTAGTCACCATTCCACTCGCCAACAAACGGTCACCGAAACAGGGCATCTCTGAGAAAAACGCTTACTCGGCGCTTGAATACAGTTTGGGCGAGTTTTTTGCAAAACAAGCGGAGAGGCTTATGGAAGGCTACGAACATCGGCTTCAAGTTAGATCTGTCATACAAAACGCAATAAAAGAAACTTCGCGGGTGAATGGTTTGGTAATGTTTGGTTCTTCGGCGACATTTTTCTTCGAAGATACGTCAGATATCGACCTCTGTGCGGTGGCTAGCAATGAGTCGGGATGCGTGTTGCGGAAGGATGCCCTGAAACTAGCCAGCAATATAAGCCAGCCTGATCAACTAACACTCCTGCGTAAACTAGAGCCGTTACTAAGACGAGTTTACAATGGAGTCCATCTAGTCCGAGCTAAGGTCCCAATATTCCGTTTGGCTGGTTTAAAAAGCAAAGAATTCGGATCTAAACTTTGCGCCGACTTGTGTGCTAACCCAGACGGATTCCTAAAAGCCATGGTCGTATCCTGGTATACCCACAAATATCCATCACTTTTGCCACTACTGCGCATGCTCATACAGTGGGGTCGTGATTCTGGTCTGATAAGCAAGCGTGAAGGTTGTTTGATTAACACAAATGTACTCGTGTTCATGTTGTTATCCTTCTGTGTCCGCGCTGGCTGGGTAGCCGAGCCTGCAGTAGACGATATCCGGGGGGATGTGGAAAATATTGCAAGAAACAAGGTTTGTTATTGTACAATATATATCATGACGTAATATGCTCACAAACCTTAGCATCACTGCTTGTTCTTGAAAAACTCATGTAAGTTGAGATTGGTTGGCTCTCTCCTGTGCGTCGAGTGTTTTAGTTTAGTTTTAGTTTTAATAAGCTTTCGTACAATATTATACGCGGAGTTAAACAACGGAGTTAAACTCCAATCAAGGTTTAACTCCAAAATTACAAATTAAATAATCTAAAAATATTTGTATATTAGTAAAATTAAAAGTATGATTAAAATACAAACTTGAATAATAAAATAACCTAGGCCTTAACAGCATATTGACAATCTTGACATATTAGACATACTACAACATTTAAAGCACTGACTAGTCCACGTTCTGAATATATCTACATCAAATATATTTGACAATGCCCATGATATATTTTCAATGAGTTTTTAAAAGTCCTTGTACTTTGTTCTGCTCGTATGCTGTTTTCTCCGGGCGGTTTTCGTTTTTCTCCCTCACTAAAAACTAACCTAACACACTCGAAGATCATTGTCAATAGGGTTATAAAACCTGTTAAGGCTTTAAACTAAACTAGGTTGAATGCAAACATACTATTTTTGTAACATTATAGATCAAAGATGTAGAGTTGGTATCAAAATGGAAAGAAACTTTAGCACTGTTACTGGACAATACACCTGAAAGCGCAGCTGAACAACTTCCCGACGAAAACGACGTAATGGAAGACATCGAGGAATACCAGCATCGCCACTTTAAGTTAGGTCCCAGGAATACGCCGCTCGGTTACGTGTTACTCGAATTCTTCCGTCGGCACCAGTCCCTTCTCGACTCCAACATCCCAGAAGCCTTTGTGGGACTACTTGGCACAGACCAGTTCCAGTCTCTCTTGGGAGAAGGCGACTCCCAGCTCCTTCACGACCAAATGCAAAGGGCCTATCACATACTCGCATTACATTGTGACGTCACGGTTCTGCTAGAGGTATGTTCCTCGAAGGTGCAAATCTCCTGTCACCTCACAGATCAGCTGTCCGCATGGATCGCGGGCTCGGAAGGTCATCATTCCAAGCTTTTCTCCGAGAAGTCTGGGGCCAAAGTTCGGATACGACCGCGCCTCCCTGGACTTGGTACCAATCTCTTGCTGGAAGCCTCAGGCACGGCCGTCGCTTTAAGGGTTCTGGAGAATCTCTTAGATGATAAATCTGCAAGTTTGATATCGCAGCCTTTCTCTTGCCTTGGCATGTGTTTTGTAAGCGAAGCAAATGTTATGATATTCGAAGGAAGTCAGAGCGACAACGACCCGGTAAACTTGGTACCATATTACGGTCGCCATCACCCACATCACGACTACCTCGTACGGCATGTACCGTTGCTAGGCAACGCAACACTGACCACAAGTATCGCAGACCCTGAGGAAAGATCGTTCCGTATTTTCTTCGACAAACTACTACGTCAGCTTGAAGTGGTTGCACGTGATTACACGCCCATAGTGCATGGTGGGATTTTAGAATTCAACGTGCATTTTGGTCGGTTGTACACGTTTCACGTGCCCAGATCCCTGACCGAGGACACGGATCCAACGACCGTTAAAACAATTCAAATATCACTCAAAAAAGGTTTCGAAAGCAAAGCTGCCTGTCTCATGTCTTTGCAGTCAACGAGTCCGACCAAGAAGCTCTTCCGCCTTCCATTTAAGCGCCGCAAAAACCGAAAACCGGAGACGAAAAAAGATGACCAAAAGGGGGGGAGAAAAAACGAAAAACGGTCGCCCAAGCATTCGTTTTTCACAAACATACCAAAAGAATGTGTCGCCAATATAATCACATACCTCGAAAGGCGAGGCTTCACCGAAGACCCAAATTTGGGCTCTCCTTATCTTTTGGTCACTGTCAACGCGGATGATGGAAGAGAATGTGACATCACGTACGATTCCGATATTCGCCCGAAGTACGTCCGATCACCGAAATTACGATGGTTCGTCACCGACGTGAAACGGCCATGGCAAGAACGATCGGTCGTTGCTGACCAAGAGTTTGCCCCCGACATGCTAAACGGGTCCGAGTGCGACTTGAGGTGGGTGACTTTCCATATTCAGCATGGTATTCCATTTGGTCGTAATGTTCGACGATGTGAAATATGGATGTCTGCATCCATCTTGTCGTTTGCGTGCTCTATGCAAATCAGTCTTTAATGATTGCAGAGCTATAACGGCATTCTCTCACATCGGCCGCCTTCATGTGCTCACGACCGTACAGACTAAATGGAAACCAGGATTTTCTTTCCCGAGATGCCGTTACAAGGATTAGGGAAGAGATTAGTATTAGAGTAGGGATTGGAGTTAGGGTTGTAAGGATTAGAATTAGGATTGGGGGTTCGATTTGGACAATGGATTAAGGTAAGGATTAAGGTTAGGACTGGGATTAGGGTTAAGAATTAGGATTATGGTCAGGATTTGGATAAGGATTGTATTTCTATAAGCCAGCTCGTAGTCTCGACCGCACATCCAAATGACACGTTCTGAGTCGGGATAAAACTGCAGTTGAATCATAACATGAATATTTAGCTGAGATACGCATATTCAACTGTTCAATAAAGTACAAAACAAAAACCGAGAATATCTTGGAAACCCATTTAGATTTACGTCATGTTCTAGTCCATTTATTGGGTTTTCAAGGTTTTTTCATTTTTCGGTTTTTGCTTTATACTTTATTTATTCAAATTTTCGGCTGGTTCTGGCTTTTCAACTGCTCAATCATCCACTCATTGTTGACATATTCCAATAACAGAAGTGCAATCGGACTTGAATATACAAAAAAGTTCCTCGAAGGAGGTACTCCTCGAACCTTTCCACAAGCTTGACTTTCTTCTACGAACTGGCTTACTGAGGTTGTTAATATGGAAATTACCTCCCCTAGGTTGATGGTAAGATCCTTTGAAAATTTCCTGCCCAGTGCTGTCGACAATTTACCACAAAAGAAATTCCTTGATATACTCAAGCCAAAAACAGACCCACAGCCCGGAAGTGCATCATCCTACCCGTTTCTCATTAACCTTGATTTCAAGAACAACGTTTCGATTATACGTCATCATGTGGAGCAGCGGGTAAGTGTCACTGACTGAAAAAATACTGCATCGAGGATCTATTGTGTTAAATGAAGCCGAAAGTTAGCCATATACAAGGCTGTTCACACGATCCGATTCCGATTCTCCTCTTGACATATGTGATTTACTGGATTTGCTGACAAGAGTAAGGCTATTGGCTCATACCTGGCGAAAAGTGTATTTGTTACTGTATTGTGTGAAATCACATACGTCAGGAGGAGAATCGGATCCGAAAAATCGGACCGTCTGAACAGTCCTATAGACAAATTTGGCTAACGCTTGTTTATACTCAATTCACAACTTTGGATAACTCATATGGCTGGTTACTATTGTTCTAGTTCTATCGAAAACATAGAATAGAACAAAGGTAACTAAACATTAGAATGGTCTATATATACGAGTGAACAGTTCTTATACATATTTAAAAAGTCTTATACTCAGTTACCTTTGTTCTATTCGATGTTTTCGCAAACTAGAACAATAGTAACTATAGGCATGTGAGTTATCCAAAGATGTGAATTGGGTATAGCAACGATGCATGTAAACAGGCTTAGCCAAACTCGTCTAGTATATATTGACTATCTATGTCTATGAAGCCGAACGTCAGTCATTACTTCAGACCCTGGGTTTGTTTGTGTGTGTTTGTCTGTGAGCGCGATACCTAAAAAATATCAGACATTTAAATACGAACATTTGTGGAGCTAATGGATAGACCAAGGACAAATCGATTAAATTTGGTTCAATTTGGATGAAAATTCGATGAGAAATTTACAAACGTTTGTCTTGCTTTCCCGGATTCCCCGTCTGAACAGAACCAGGACAGAACCGAATGCGTAATTAGTACATGTGCAATTTATGTATGAAACTTGACAAAATTTGCTGGCGGAGGTATGCGTCTTTGAGTGCCCTCTGGTTTTAACCGTTCCATTTTGGCGATGTACTTTTCAAACAAGTAAATTCGACCTTAATAGTGAGTTTAAGCTTCACGTTTGAGGGCAAACGGCAGAGTCGAATTTTCTTTTCAGAATTTTCGCTTAACTTCTTCGCTCCATATTTTCTTTCTTATCTCAAAAGAATCATCATACATCACAGTTTTAAAATAGCAAGTTCATTCTCCCTTTATTGCCTTTTAGCGTAAAATGTTTCTTCGCCTGACGTTTGTCGTATGAACGCGAAGCTTAAACTCTCTAATTTTGAACATATCCGCCCGTCTAGGTTTTTACTCGCAAGCCCGACAACTCAGACAGACAGAGCGAGTTCCTCGCTTCAACAACAGTGAGTTTTGATGAAGTGGACGAATATTCAAGGCTTAAAGTGAACGGTCGGTTCGAGAGTGTTTTCAAGAGATACGAAATGACAATACAGCCTCAAATACCAGCAAACTGGACCTCCAGGGATGAGATGGAAAAATTTGCGTTGAACGTTTGGTCGCTGGCAAACGAAATAGCAAGACAGGCATATCAGTAAAACCTAAAGCACAGGGGTGGAAGAAATAGCGAAAGAAAATAGGAAATTTTCAAAATCGAAAGAAAACATGAAAATATACTAGTGTTAAAATTAGAACAGCCAAATGAACTATACAGTTTTAACAACACATAGGAAGTATACCAGGGCCTTTTTTAAGAAATCGTTAGTGGGGGGGCCATCATCGAAAGGGGACGTAACAAGTAGGTGGTGTATTACAGGTGTGGGAAGCTGAAGGGGGGTCTGGTGGTCCTCCCCCAGAAAATATTTGTATTCTTGAGTCTCTGTGGCTTGATTTCCTGCATTTTCAGAGACAATTTTTTATATATCTCATCTAAACGGAGCCAGGTTTTGTTGTGAGAATACCATAACTTTCGTCCCTTTTTTGCTTATATTTTGGACAAAAGGGACCTTCACTGGGGGGGGGGGGGCTTTGCTAAAGCATATAGTTACGTATAAAACTAGTTTAAAACACATGGATTTTTAGCAATTTAAGATTAGTATTTTTAGACCAATGATTTAGTTGAACAACACACCTACAGTATTAATCTAATTGAGACTATTAATTACTGTAATTACGTTCGTTAAATCTTTAAATGGTGATACACCGATTCGTATTATAGTTGCCAGAATTGTGCAAAACTCCATAATTTTACATATAAGAAATATCAAAATATATATTGTGCTCGTAAAAGCAAATTGTGAAAGTCGAAGATATTGGTTAATGTTATTTTTTGTTGTTTTAGCAAAAATATGAATACATATACAATTCATTGTTCGAAACTACAGTACTTTCGACGGACAACTATATTTCGAAACGGTCAGTGCAGCAGGTCATCAATTACACTAGCTAGAACAAATAGTTAATGTAAAAATACAATGTACGAATATTATTCACACACAATGAGAATGTCTTCAATAGATTTAGGCAATGTCCGTTTGTTGTGATGCGCAGTCTGAAATTAATCAATTAATAAAGTACTTTTTCGATTCCAGACTCGGCTTTTCACTTTGACTTGGTTTATGAAAAAATATGGTCCTTGTTCGTCACGTGTGTGTTGTATTTTTGCTCGACAAAACCAAAATAGCAATGTTTTGGCTTTGTTATCCATCCGTGCTTTGAACAATTCGTTAGTTTAAAGATTGCGATTGGTTGATTAGGCGAAAATACAATAGACACGTGACGAACAAGGACCACATGTTTGCATACACCTAGACTAAGATAGTTAATGAGTTCCATCGAGTCTCCAAACTTTGTATTCTATTAAGTATATACACGTAAAAATCAACAAGATGTGTTTGCAACAGACAACAATCAAGTTGTAGTTGTAACATTGTTGTCATTTTATCAAGTTGCTACAAGATTGTCACTCATAGACAACTTGTTGAATTGCAGGACGATAACAAGTTGTTACAACAACTTGTGACAAGTCTTTTCAGTCACCAACCTTGTAGCCATAGGCATAGGAAACAACTTCAAGTTGGGGGGGCACTTTGTCTTAAGGGCACCTCTTCTATTAGAAAAGGGCACTTTTTCCATTGTTTTAGGTGGAGAAAAGGGCACTTTAAAGAAAACTTGGGGGGGGGGGGGGGGCACGTGCTCCCTGTGCCACCCCGGTTCCTACGCCACTGCTTGTAGCAAGTTGTCAACAAGCTGATGACAACTTGTCAACAAGCTGGGAACAAGCAGTGCGAACACATCCTGATAACAAGTTGTTGAAACAACATTGCAGGTTTGTTATAACTTGTGTGTTTTTATGTGTGTATGCTACAATATAATACATTTGTTGGGATACCCACATGATAATACAAGCTTTTTGTTGAAGATTCAAATATTCAAGAAGATTCAAGAAGATACACAATGCACTTAACAGTTACAATAAGTCACCACATAAATCGTTGAACATCACTTGAATTCGGCCATTTAAATGGTTTTTTCAAAAACGCCCATACTGTAAAATAGTTGATTGCAGCATAGAATATAAACTCTGCACCAAGTTTCCACAATTCAGGTTTCCTAAGATGAATCCGGAACATAAGATATGGAACGATAAAATATCGAAACTCCAATAACGCTTGAGGGATAAGCACCACAGCAACACATACACCATAGACTATTTTCCATAGTCTCGATCGGTCTATCGACACAAATATCATTGTCAAGACGATAAGGTAAATAGGGATAAGGCCCACTTTTGCCTCTGGGTAGGTTTTATATATGTTTTTCCAAACATAAAAGGTGTAATGACGGTTATCGGCCAGTAGGTACGGATGGACATAGGTAAAATTTTGAACAAGATAATAAACGCCAAATAGAATGATAATTAATGCAGAGTGATAACGACGTTGGTTCAAACTTAGGAAGTATGATATGGTTCCATAGATTGTACTAGGTGAGGATAGATGTGCAAAACTGAAGAATGCAGTAAAACAGGCAAAATAAAAAATCTGTGGGAAATTAAAACACACTTTATGATGAGTCTTGTCTCCAACAGCAATACCACCATTTAGGAATACAAATGCAGCAAAAAATACCATGACCAATGCATATGGCCAGAGGACTCGGATGGTTATTTTAATGTTCAATACAACTTGTTTAACGAACTCCACAACAAGATTCAAAGACTGGTTTGAATGTTGGCCAAGCTTTGCAAGTACCACAGGTTCATACATTCGAACAGCTGTCACTCCGGCGGTAAATATGACCCAAACAATGTTTGTCTGTCGAAAAAAGAAAGCATACATACCAACAATGGCAGCTGGCATGTGATAATCCCCAAGACTTAGGTAGTACATGAACAACACAAAAAACGTTGAGCCATTGTCGGTGTAGTAGAGAAACATGAAGAAAAACAACAGAGGGAAAAGTCCAAGTGTTATTGCAGTTGCCGTCCGGTGAAATTTTTCCTTTTCTTCAAGCTCGCTTTGGTTTTCGTTTGTTGAAGTTGTGGAACTGTCAGTCTGTAGCAAGAAATCAAAGACTTTATCTTAGTTCTTAAAAGAACTGTCAATGATTGTAATTGGGACCCAATATGGTTATGAGTCCCTTATTATTTTTATTTTTTATTAACTTAACAACCGTATGACTGATGGTAAGGACAACAGAACTATTAGTTCCTTATTAAATCCCACCAAAATTTGCAAATATTACACTAAACATATAACAATACATAAAATTACAAATTACAATATATCACGAACTGTGCATTCCTACACATTTACATAGATATACATTCCTACATAGATTTGCATGGTGATAAATCTAATTAGTTTGCTTCACATCCATTATGGCAGGGTTTAGTTTCAAAAACTGATTGATTGAATACAAGACTTCAAAATTTGAAATCCAAACTTCAAGCACTAGTAAGCCAAAAGTTTCATGATATATTTATCATAATAAATACTTGACAGATGTTGATAATTGACCCAGTTTTTACCAGTTAAATAACACCTATGTCAGCCCCTGAGACCCCCACAATTCATTCATTGAACCATGCATTGAATAAGTTTAATAATTAAGCCTCGGGTCTTTAGGATCAATCTACCTGAAAAATACAACAAGAACTTCAACGTTTCGAGCGAAGGCCCTTCGGCTGCCCTTCATCTTCTTCCAGGTGAAGGGCCTTTGCCCAAAATGTCAAAGTTCTTGTTGTATGTTTCAGGTAGATTGAGCCTAAAGACCCCAAGCTTATTGCTGCCGAAGGCAGCACACTATTCTTGACATGGCAAGGTTTCTCCAGAGTTCACTTGCCCCAGTCTTTTACGCCGACCTATGTATAGTCGAGATCTAGATTTTGCGTCTGTGAGTTGTCGGAATTCCGGGCAGAAAGTCGAGCTCAAGGAGAATTTTTAAAATAGGGGGAGAGGGCGAGAAAATATTGTATTGCACGCACATGTTTTGTTCCATGTGATCTGCAAGTTCAGAACTCAAGATTTTACAAGATTTTATTCTGGATTTCTGGATCTGAGTCATCTGACTAGCTGCAAAATATACAAACATTTCCCGAAGAAACACAGGTAAGTATGGCTTTATTTCTTTCTGCCGATATTCTTCAAGGCGATGAACTGTTTCGTGTTCATGAGTAATGGCTTATTAGTCCTAGATCCTGGTGTAGAATATTTGTCTATAGATAACTTTCCAACCATAGTTAGTGTTTATAATTCATGTACGATGACAAATATTATTAAATATCTACCCGTGGAGGTTAATTAATTCATGTACGATGATAATTCCATCTCATTAGGCCCTTAAGATGATGTAATATATCCATATTAGTAAATACACCATAATTTATCAACCAAATTTGGTTTTCATTTTCTGCCTCAACAGGCGGATGAATGTTACTTTGTCCACAACTGGCCCTGCCACAATGGGCAGATCAATAATATTTTGTGCCTCAACGGGCTCAAACATGCTTTCTTACAAGATATGTCGGTCTGTGATCGACACAGTTAATATATCGCCTGTGCCCCATCTATGACGGTGACAAATAGTGATCTAGCTGTAGTCATAGAGCCCGTACCTGTGATCGTAGCACAAAATAGCAATCTACCTGTTGTGGTAGAGCCCATTGAGGCACAAAATATTGATCTGCCCATTGTGGCAGAAAGAAACATTGATCTACCCATTGGGCTATTCCATTTAATACCATACCCCCCCTATGGAGGACCCTGGAATTCTTCTGGGGTAAGGGGCCATTTTGCCTTGGAATTCTTCAGGGGTGTGACTATTTAGGCTTGGAATTCTTCAGGGGTTGATTAAAAAATTGCATTCTTCAGGGGGTTGCAGTCAAATTCTTCAGGGGTAATAGCTGTAAGACAGGAATTCTTCAGGGGTAGGTGTTGTAAATACAAAATTCCTCAGGTGGGCTGTTGAAAGTCAGGAATTCTTCAGGGTTATAGAAAAACCCCTGTCCTCGATAGAGGAGGGGGGTTACAGATTTTAAATGGAATAGCTCATTGTGATAGAACCTGTGGAGCGTGTTGAGGCACAAAATATTATTGATCTGCCCATTGTGGCAGAGCCAGTTGTGGCACAAAGTAACATTGACTGCCTGTTGAGGCAGAAAATGAAAACCAAATTTGGTTGATAGATTATGTTATAAAATGGTTGTTACAAACTTACAAAATAATATGGATATATTACATCATCTGTAATGGGATGGAATCTGCGATATAAAGAATTAAATATTTCCAACATATGTCATGTGGATCCCTGCTCACAGTTGTTTTGGAGAGATATACTATTATGTTGGTTTGCTGTATAATCATGTATTTTGACAATTCACTGGACAGTACAGTGATGGAAGCTAAATGCTAAATAAATATGAAATATCTACAGATTGGGAACAAAGACTTGTGACATGTTGGTTTAGCATGTGTACTTCTTATATATTATTATTTACAATAATCACATTCACACTGTTGTAATCTCATCGTTTGGACAAGAAAATAAATATATACATACAGTGTGCCATTAGCAATATAAATACGTTCAATATTACTAATTGGTCGAGGAATTTTGCATGCAGTTTGGGCGTCAAGGCAGCACTTTCCTTGCGATAGTAACTACTAGTTGTATATATAAATGCTACCTACACTGGCACCACATGTTCAAGAATGAATCAAGGGCAGATTTTCATTTTTTTTACAGGAGGGGTGGAAGAATTTTTAGTGGGGTGCAAGTGGCACCACAAGCGGCACTACTGTCTTTGTTAAAGACTTTTAAACAAAATAGAGGGGGGTGAAGCTAAATTCTAGTGGGGTTAAATACTTTCTAAGGGGGTTAAGGAAAATTCAGGGGGGTCAACCCCCCTAACCCCCCATGGATTGAATAAGTTTGTAAAGTCTACTCTGAATGGCTCCACACAGGGAAAACTAAGTTCATGGTACTGATGGGAGTGTAATTATAAACAGTCATGAATTTGTGCAGTGGTTATTCGTCTGACACCAGATCCCAATATGTAATTGCTGTTCGTCCAACACAAGTATTTTGTACCACCTAAATTTCAATTATTTCAAGTAAATCGCTGGTAGTCACATGGTCCTATTAGGCGTTCACCTCTCAGAATTCATGTGTAAACATGACTTCCTGCGAAAGAGTGGTCTGATCGGGCAAGGACCGGTTAGGGTAGGGTGTGGGCACGTTCAGGTTAATATATTTTCTAAAATAGTGTGAATGTTGTATATATGCATGTTTGAGCATGTGTAATATTGTGTCTGTCAAATATCGGGATCCGGTGTCGGGCGAATAACCATGGTGTAAAGTTAATAGGTCATCGAAATATTTAGTTTATACCTCTTTTCTTCTAACTTGTCCTTGTTTCATCTCATTCAACTTTCTCATAATACGGTAGATCACCCAAATATTGCCGATGTTGAACAAAATATTCACCATTCTCAAAAACAACGGCATGCACATAGTCTTAACATCCTGTTTAAATGCCACAGCAAGAAACTCGATGAACCCCCAAGAACAAAAATACAACCCTGGCAAAGTGGTAATCATTGGATCCCATTCATTGAAGCGATGTGCACAATATTTTTGAACTTGTGGGATGTGAAATACTTCGTCCATGTATGGATCAGGTTGCTTGCCAAAAATAAAGACAACCAAAGCAATAGAAAGGGAAATAAGCGATGTAAAACACGGACCTAACATATTCACGTTGTTTAGGAACGCCATTTTGAAAGCCACATGGTCATATTATGTAATTATATGTATTTATACTTTATGTAAGATTCATTAAATAATACACTGCCTATACCATAGAATAGGAAATGACTAGAAGGGCCACTTGAGGTCGAACCTTTGAAGTTTTTGAAGCTGCGCATGTCGCATTACGCATGTTCATTACCATTATTCTAGCCAGTCAATTGCATTTTCTGGCCAATAAACACGCTGAACTGGCTGGTCCGCCATTATTCTGGCCAGATAACTGCATAAAAATAGGGGGTCACGTTGCACTGCTGAGTGGCCTTTCTGGTCATTTCCTATTATGTGCCTATATTTTAGTGACGTCAGGCCGGTGTTAGGATGGACAGTTGCAGAAAAAACGTTGTCTCTTCTCACCAGTGTGACCAGGTTTTTTGAGAGGTGATTACCAAACCAAGGGGCAAAAGTAATTTCTAATTACTAAGTGCTTAAAAATCGTGAAAAATTACCAAAAGTAATTTAAATTACCACGTCTGGTCACACTGCTTCTCACGTGGAACCACTGATCTCATAACTTCGATATTCGAGCGCTTCTTCTTCGATATCAGCTCAGCCAATCAGTGCGAGTGTGTTACAATATTAGTGCAGCAAAAGATGGCTGAAATAGGCCCTATGTATAAGTGCAAACATAAGTTGGAACTGTGGGTGTGTGGCATGGAGAAAACAACAAAAAAACAAAGAAATATTCCGATCACTGTATCGTGACTGGATGTCAATATTGTTGCACTATTATCAATGACGTTGGAAAAATATAATGTTATGTACTTTACAAAGGTGTTGACGCTCCGGAGTTAAATACACTTGTAAGTTACGTACGTACGTTCCTTAACAGGGCATTTTCATGAAAATAGGGACGTATCACGCTTGTAACATATTTTTTACATAATGAGCTCACATAAATAATTTATAAGTAATCTAAGCAGTAAACGTAAAAATGTATTAAAAAGGCCCACCAATGCACCATACTTGCCCAGTGTCCTTAACGTGTTTTGACAAACGTCCAATCAATTGTCTAAAGGCAAGTTAAATCGTTATAAATACGGTGGTCCCATGGTTCGAGAGCCCCAGTAATCGAGATCAGTCGTTTATGGGTAAAGTCACGCAGAAGAATGAAACGACGTTTAAATTCTCCAGATAGTCGACGTGCAACCACCCCACCCCACCCCTCCGTCTCTTCAGTTTCTGCCACAGGACAATGTTTGCATCAAATAAAGTAAATTCTAAAGTTCTTCGATTATTCCTAAGTTGTAAAGTTGTTCCTAAATGAAGTAAAGTCATAGTTCCACACTACAGTTCATTTAAGACAGTCTCTCAAAAGTTGATGAGTAACCCCCCCCCCCCCTGTTTGTAACACATAAAATAAGTTCTAAAGTTGTTCCTAAGTGAAGTAAAGTTATAGTTCCTCAATACAGCTCGTTCCTCAAGGCACAGCCTCTCCTGGTATTTCTTGACGTGGAATCTCAGCCTGAGGTTGTTCTGCTGTGGCAGTAGCTCCAGGTTCTTTATGCCACATCGTTTCTTTGAACACAAACCAAATATTTGCACCCCACAAGAAACAGCTCAGGAAACCAAAAAGCTATAAAGAAACAGACAAAAGTGATATCTATCAATTAAATTCATTTATAGCAGCAAACATATTTTCAATCACTACTAGTACTCTGGTTTAAGGAAATGAATTTAATCCCCGAAGAAATTACATTCACAACTTAACGTTTCGACACTCCAGTCTAGTGTCTTTGTTGGGGGTGCAGCGTGGGTCCTTACACTTAAGGGATGACGTACTGTATATGATATTATACAACAAATTAAGGAAGTAGAGAACAATAAAAGAGTAACCTGTAAGGCTAATCACCTCTGAGTTGAGCCGACTATAAAGCAGGACGAGGGATTTACTTCGGTTGGGTAACGTCTCTGTGCTTGATAAACTGATATATGTTGAGATTGGTTGGTTTTCTCCTGTGCTTCGTGGGTTTTTCTACGGGTCCTCCCGTTTTCCTCCCTCAATAAAAACTAACCCTTAGGCGTTAATAATAACAAACCTCGGAGGCCCTTGTCAATTGGGTTGTAAAACCTGTTCGTAAAAACTTTCCGTCCACCTCAGAGAGGTAAACACACTAAACTATTTGGCAAAGTTTTCGATCCGTAAGCCTGGACTGGACATATATCTAAATATAGCACAGAGTATTGATAATATATTACATACTGTAATAGATATTATGATGAAATTATAGGACATATAAACTAATAATATACTGTACTTTGCAGACGTTTTTGGTAATTTATTTTTATTTTTCCGTAAATCATGTCTTTTGACGAAGCGGAAATTTTGTGTAATCTCTCGAGGTTTCTTACATGACCCAATCACCAAATTGGCTTCTTAACTACCTCGTGAAGATGCTCAATGGAGTTAGGTCATGGTTTTGTCATCCTCCTTCCCCTCAAACCAAGTAAATACGTTGCTTGCTCTGTGGCACCATCCATTATTTGGAAGGACAAGCCTCTACCACAAGTGAATAAAATTTTCCCTCTCGTTGAAGAGAGTGTAACAGTTAACTAATTTGACCATTGGCAACTGTGCATGAGGATTGCAATCCAGCCATGTCATCCACGCTCAAACATGAATTTTGCCACCTTGCTTGACGTGAATATAGTCTGTATGATATCATATTGTTGTTATATACCTTAAATTATGCCAATTTTAGCGGCCTTTATTACGTCCCGAACATCACACAGATTTGTTGAGCCACTATTTTTCAGAAGCAACGACAAGACAACTGCAGCCCTAATTTAGTGGTCTTTTGGACTCAACTTTAATGTACCCAGTATTATAGACAGTAAAACAACTTTGAAGTCAGGAAATTCATATCGTGCATTTCAAACGCAGATAAAGTCTATGTTTAGAATGAAGTGCGCAAATGACTTCGGAAGTAGAGAGGATAATAGCGTTCACATATCAAGAAAAACATCAAAACAAAATATTTAAAATTGTCATAAATTATACCAAGTGATAAGCACAAAAACCTAAAAAATAGTTATTCTGTTAAACATATCGTGTTGGTGTAAATGCTGGGAGAGGCTAGCTGGAAGGGGAGGTGGAAAATATTTTAGAGGAGGTGGAAAATATCTTAGGGGAAGTGCAGCGGTCTGGCCCCAGCCTTCCTGGGAGGGGAGGGTGGGTGTATGGTGCATCCCCTGAAGTGTAGGTTTGTAATGTACATAATTACTTATCAGTGAGTGTATAGTTATTAATTGTGGCCATAGGACTCTTCTAACTTCGCCCCTCGTTAAAATACTACAACGTTTTTACTATCCTGCTAAACAGGGTAATTGATACACAGATTATTGATTATCACCATTTCAATTTTATAGAACTTATTACAAAGTGTAGGCCTGAGCAACACATACAAATTTAATAACAAACATAAAGTTAACTGTTAAGTTTGAGTTCAAACATAATTCTAAATATTTGATTAATAACTATTAAAGCTGTTGCTAAGACTATAAGTAATTGTTAGGTGTTTACTGCAAACAGTTATGCAGCTTGATCAAACTGCGCAAGTTGGTTTGCAATGATTTGGGCCATGGCCCATGTTCAGGAAAAGATACAAAATTGAGCCTTTGAGGGTGACCTAAAACTTTTGCACAGTACTGTACTGTACTGTAGAAGAGTTGAATGCCAAATGTACACTATGTAAGATGAAATGAATATGCGAGAGACTGTTGAAAAGATAAAAGTACTGTACATAAAAATTGAAGATTGATTATCTATGCATGATCAATGAAGCATTAAACGGAGATATACCTACCACAGATATTATTAAACCAGCATAATTAGCTTTATCTGTAACATTGCATGTTGCAGGATCGGAGCAATAGTCATCGGAATCTGTTTTATCTTTAAGCTTTGGGATTCCAGCGGCCCATGCTGCCGAACCACAGAACCAAAACAAAGTCAAGAGTATGGTCACGACAAAATCCTAAATCGAACAGAGAATAAAAGAGAGTACAGTAAGAGATTCCAGAGTGAGTGCTCTGAGAACTATGATATACTATTTATTGTAATTTTAAATAATTCAGAGCTCTAGATTTGGATGTGGTCATTAGCATCACTCTACTAATCTGGTATCCCTCCTTGAAATTCAGTAGATCTCAGTATTTTTAGCAATATCCAAACCAAGTAAAATATATTAAGCATTGTTGATCTGCACAAAAACTGAGAAACATTCATTGGACTACAAAACAGTGCTGAAATGGTGCTACTTTATTTCCAAAAACCATGGCCAGCCGACAATTTTAGAAAATATAGAAAGAAACAAATTCTGAAGAATAATGTCATCTTGAAATTCAAAATATGAATAAAACAAGACAAGTTTACAAGAGATGTCCAATAATCTCTTTCATATTTTGAATTTCAAGATGACATTATTCTTCAGAATTTGTTTCTTTCTATATTTTCTTAGCATAAATTATGCCAATGTGCAGTGATTGGAAACATGCAGAACTTTTCGTCATAGTATCCTGTCAAGATACTGAATAATATCCAATATCCAAAATTGAAAATTGGTATCCTGTGGATATCGGGATACACTGTACTGCAAATCCAGAGCTTTAATTTTTAGTTCAAAATCTCACCACTATAGCAAACGATTTAAGACCTCTTCCTGTGCCACCAGGTCCATATTTGGCTGGGTCCTCGAAGCAGACATAATAAACCATTGCAACAATACAGTAAAGGAAACTCACAACACCAACAAATACAAAAAACTCTGATGAACTTTTTAAACTTGAAGGCAGATCTCTAGTAGTAAGCTGATTGGAACTTGTCCCTTGACATTCGTATGCAGTGTGGACATCTATTTCACCAAATGAGTAGCCAAACTTTACTGTGACATGTTGATTTTTAACCTTTGCCAGACAGGGGAGTGGTATGTCCAAATTGATTTCACTGTAATAGCCCGCTGTTGTTGAAAACGCAAGTATTGCAACAAGCTAAGAAGAAAATAATAAAGTACTATAAATGAGCTATTCACCTTGTTTCTACAACCATATAATGCAACTGTACCTGCCAAAATGGGCAACCAAAAGAAAACTTCAACTTGCCCATGGTTTTTTTAACTAATGCTTCTGAGAAAGCAGCATGTTACTGTATATACACCAAGGAGATATGTTTAACCATAATGACCCTTTTGACAAGAGACATGGGCAGATAATGCTAGATAACCTAAGCTATTAACACTGAACACTTTCCCCTTGACAAGTAAAATTGTCTAGAATCAGAAAGTCACAAGTGCTTGCCTATATAACACAAAAACTACTTTCCGTAACACACGAAGGAGAAGGCGACACATCCAACACTTTTAGCATTTGCTTTGTAAGCAAGCTATTGAGCTTATCGGACATATCAACCTTTGCCAAAACTTATGGCTTTTGCATGAAGGGTTTACACAGGAATCTGTCTTCTAATGTTGAGTCTGGAATGCTTTTAGTTTTATTGTCAAGGTGTTGTTGACAACATCTATAAAAGGCTTTGACAATGTACAGCAGGGGATGCAGATTTTTCCAGGGGGGGGGGGGGTGTGCACCCTTCCACCACCAGTGCAAATTATGTCAAAAATGCCATACAGTATATCGTGAAAATTTCAGTATGAACTTGTTGATTCTGACTTTTTGTGGGGGGTGGTGGTGACGTTTTCTAGGGGGGTGCAAACCCCCCCCCCCCCAGTAGATCCGCCTATGTTGTACAGTAGTGACAACACCCTGACAACATGAATTCAGCTATTGACTTCAATGTCATTTGCATGACCTTGAATGAGTTGAATCTTGATAAGAAATCAGAAGACAGAATGTTAATTTGTGCATGTGTGCCATGAGATATTGCACATTGGCAATACTTAAACCTCTTTCAAAGAGGAACCCTAACTATTTTTACAGACAAGAGAACTCTTTTATATAATTATGCACATTTCACATAGCCCAATATATTACTGCTTATTGAATTTGAACAGCAACAACTAGGAATTATGAAAAAGCTTAGTAAATATAATAATATACATCTCAGCATTGGACTGCTGGTTGGAACACATCTATCTCTTATGTAAGAGTCAATTCCAAAGTTCTGCGATCATCCCCCCACTGGGCTAATCCCCGGAATTTGACCAGAGTTTAATTCCGCACAGGTGGGAATTTGATGTGAAACCGTTCCCACACTCTCGGGCATTTGACTTGTTTCCCGGTTGTGCGAAATTGGTTAATGGTCGCACTAAAAACTTCATAATATACTCATTTTATTGGCTTGAGAAGCTTTCACATGGAAATGTGGAACTTATTGCATAAAGTCTTGCCTTAAAAATGGCTGTCACCATCTGTAACTGCTCAATTTACTTCCGGGTTGGCATCCGTAAATCAAAAACATCGCTTGCTTAAGCTCTCTATTAAAAAAGATCAGAACCCTCTGCACGAGCTGCAGCCACAAAGTGTGGACAGCAAGTGTATATGCATGTATATGAACAAAATGTTTGGTTAGTTGTTAAAAATTTATGGTAAAAGTAATACACTATTTCATTCAAACAAAATACATTTAAAGTCCTAGTCCTCTTCACGTACACATTAAGAATTTATATATGGGAATCTTATGAGGCAGATGGGTATTTGACTGTTTTTTTTACCCGCACAGTGGGGAATTTGACGATGGTTTTCACCAACATGGTGGCGAATTTGACCAAAATTTTTTCAAAAAGTAAAATTCCCAGGGGTTTGCCTGGGGGGGGATATCGCAGTTGGAATTGACTCCTACATTAAACATAGTATTAAAATTACATTTTTCAACACATTACATCAAATATTCATGTCATTTCAGAACTTCCCCCATCTTTTAATTAAATTTTTTGAATAGTCCCCTATGCCAGCAAGCTAAAATTTTAACTGCCATGCAATATTATTAACTCCAAAAATACTACACAATACAGCCTTGCTTCATAATTCAAAGGGATTTTATATATTTCACCTTCTAGCCTTCTAGGCGTGTCCGGTGTTTCATAATTACAACTTACTATGTACACAAAATGCAAGAAATGGCGCTCAAGAATCGCTTGTCAATTTTTCATCTGCCTTCCGTGCAAAGCAATTTAACAATACTTACAAATTGAATAATCTTTATAAACCCACGAGGCTCTTTGAACCGACTGAGGTTGGTTTGAAGCGGCATTTTTTAGCAGAATGTCAGTACTCAGTAGTTCGGCATTCAAAATATTTTGTCTTATATTCACGATCATTCGCAGTGCTTCCACTATTTAGTTTTGAAATTCCATACTTTCGTGTCAAAATTTCCTTAGATTTCCTTGACCATGGAATACAATTTCCTTGAGAAGACTTTTAGTTATTTTACTGCTTACAGCCCTACCAAAGCCCTACTAACTTATCTTTAGACTATTTAGTGTTATAGTGCTAATTTCAAAGGCATTGAAACAGTGAAATATTGCTGTAATGAATTTTGACATTTGTCAATTCAATTTGTGACAATGTGACTGTTGCGGCCGTTAGTAAGGTTGGCTCATCTTGATTGGAAAGGTCAGATTCGAAGCCGTCTGACTCTGATGTCTGACCTTCATCAACAGCAAGAGATCGCTTCATGACTTATTCATATTGCTAGACCATGCAACATGTTTGATTTCAGACATGTTGGGATTTTGCTAAGGTACCGGGGCCCCGGGTCGTGTGATACTGGTACGAGCCAAGGAAACACTATAATACTTCATGTAATAATGTTCTTAAATTGTCTATAGATAAAAAATTGCTGCCAAATATGCCAAAAAATATATTTTTACTGTTTACAACTCTGTTTGCAGACTTTTGACAATATTTCCTTAGATTTCCTTAATTTTTTCTATCCTTGAAAATTCCTTTTTGGGGTCAGAATTTGGTTATAATTCCATGACACGCAATCACAAATATTTCTCTTTGATCTTGACCCCAATCCCGACCCAATCCCTAACCCTAACCCTACTTCGTGCGTGTCATGGAATTGTAACCCAGAATTTCCTTGAAAAAGGAAATTTCCTTGAAAGTGGAAACCCTGATCATTCGACGAAAATAACATTTGACGTCATACATTCGGGTCGACGAGCTTCGTATTTTACTGGAGTGATATTTATGCAAATGTGTCTACTACGTAAATTAACGTAATATGCGTGGTAAAAGGAAGACTACATGGTTGCTTAATCATGCTGAAACCTACTTATGACCACAGAAAATTGGAACATTAAAACAGGATTTGCGTCGCAAATTAATGACGATGCTAGAAGCACGATTCCGATATTAAACTTCCCATAAAACATGACCTTGAATACGCTTTAACGGCTTTATAATACGCTTTTCAATTACATAAAGGGAATAGCATACCAATTATTTAACGCCAGTGGAGGGTCTATTACCTATTCTTATAATACAATATGTAACATAAGGTTTTCACCCTTGCCCCTATATGTAACATACGGTTTTCACCCTTGCCCCTATATGTAACATAAGGTTTTCACCCTTGCCCCTATATGTAACATACGGTTTTCACCCTTGCCCTTATATGTAACATAAGGTTTTAACCCTTGCCCCTATGAGTAACATAAGGTTTTCACCCTTGCCCCTATATGTAACATACGGTTTTCACCCTTGCCCCTATATGTAACATAAGGTTTTTACCCTTGCCCCTATATGTAACATACGGTTTTCACCCTTGCCCCTATATGTAACATAAGGTTTTCACCCTTGCCCCTATATGTAACATAAGGTTTTCACCCTTGCTCCCATATGTAACATACGGTTTTCACCCTTGCCCCTATATGTAACATACGGTTTTCACCCTTGCCCCTCTATGTAACATAAGGTTTTCACCCTTGCCCCTATATGTAACATAAGGTTTCCACCCTTGCCCCTATATGTAACATACGGTTTTCACCCTTGCCCCTATATGTAACATAAGGTTTTCATCATTGCCCCTATATGTAACATACGGTTTTCACCCTTGCCCCTATATGTAACATACGGTTTTCACCCTTGCCCCTATATGTAACATAAGGTTTTCACCCTTGCCCCTATATGTAACATACGGTTTTCACCCTTGCCCCTATATGTAACATAAGGTTTTCACCATTGCCCCTATATGTAACATACGGTTTTCACCCTTGCCCCTATATGTAACATACGGTTTTCACCCTTGCCCCTATATGTAACATAAGGTTTTCACCCTTGCCCCTATATGTAAAATAAGGTTTTCACCCTTGCCCCTATATGTAACATACGGTTTTCACCCTTGCTCCCCTATGTAACATGACGTACTGACATTGACTCAGAAACCATGACGTCATTTTAAACATTGCGTCATTATGTTTGCACCTATATGTAACATCCACTGATCTGGTAACATCACGTTACCGGCCTAGTACGACAAGAAAAGGCTGCATGGTCGAATTCCAGCAGTCATCAAGCCTTCTGAGTTCTGACGTCATTATGCATAAGTCTGTTGTGATTGTCCCGTGTCAGCTGGTTGATCACTGAACTGAATATGAGGCAGCACTCACTTGCGATAGTAACTCCTAGTATATTACTTGAGAGCTTCGTATACGATTGGAGTGATATCTTCGGTTATATGGGACTGAACTAAATATATTCGGAGATCATTACCTCATGCTAAATATTCAGCTATTTTAATTTGGGGCTGTTTTCGCTTTATATATCTTGCGAAATACTGAGAGTTACAAAACACACTATATCTCGCTAGAATCCTTGAACAACGAGGAGTATTTTGGTGTATATAGTTCGTTGTTTTAGTATATCTAGAACTCGAGTGTGTCCAGCGCCCAGCGGAATTTGCCACCCAAAATAGCGGAAGCCAAACCATTACGAGTTGTGACGCCACTTGCAAGGGCTGAATACAAAATAATGCCAAAGAACTATACCAAACAATTCCAGATATCTGGTAGAGTAAATCAAAATACACTATACATATATCTTATTGAATGGTTTGGCATATAATACGGCCGGGTATTTTACGAGTTTCTCAAGTATTTTTCCGAGCCCGCCGCGGGCGAGGGAAAAACGAGAAATCCGTATTTTTGTTCTGTTTAAACCGGTTTAACTGGTATAGAAGAGGAGAAATACGGATTTTACCATGCAATACGGCCTGGTATTTGTTCTGTTCTCGTGCCCTTATATGGAAGAACTACGTCATAGTCATATAATAATCTACCGGACTCACATATATAGATAATAGTTACAGAGTTCTCTGAAGAGTTACACGATCAACAAAGTATTTATTAAACCAAACTGTTAAATGTCCACATTATCACCACATTTATTTATGGCCATGTTATACGAGGCAATTTTTACTGCAACTTGCAAACGCAACGTCTGGCACAGAGTGATGTTATGTAAAACGTATTCACGGTTAAATTATAAATAAACTTGCCCTGCATTTTACTCTGTCGATCTTCTCCTCACGTAACATACCGTAAAGGCATGAAAGAAATGAATGAGAATGAAAAATGGCAGTCCATACTCCATGCTCACTGCTTTACTGGTGATGCATTATTACATAACATCGTTCTAAGTCCCAAATTGTGTTGCAAGTTGCAACAAAAATTGCATCGTCTAACATGGGATTTTAACTTTTCACTCCTTAAGCATGGATCTTAACCAGGCAAATAAAATTGTTATAAATTATGATCTGATTTTATCGTAAAATCATCATAAACATGGTGATTTTCACAAAACAAATTAACTATATTTATCGCTGCATGCAATCCAACAAGGAAAATAGAAAGCCCAATTTCAGGATTTTCTATAAAGAACACCATATTTAACCACAAAATGCTTTCCACATCACAACAAACGTTTAATATACTAACTAGCTTTCTATAATATTATAAATATCTATAATATTGTCCTCATCATGAAACGTCCACCAGATTCGATGTCCTACTGAACTGATTCATCTAAGTGAATGAAAAAATTTGGCATGTGAAAATTGAGAAAATAAACAAAACTTGAAATATTATTTACGAAATGGGAAGAGACGAAGAGTTTGAGACAAGGAAGAAAGATTGAAAGAACACACCAAGAACGTTTGAAAATTTTAAAAAGTTCAATCACAGCTGGACTCATTCAAATAATTAGATTACATTTAATAACGGAACATAACAGAAGCGCAATAAATCACTAACAGAAAACAGAATTTATAGTAATA
Source organism: Trachythela sp. YZ-2020 (assembly GCA_016169945.1). Classification (NCBI taxonomy): domain Eukaryota; kingdom Metazoa; phylum Cnidaria; class Anthozoa; order Malacalcyonacea; family Clavulariidae; genus Trachythela; species Trachythela sp. YZ-2020. Next base: position 839,640 of record JADLSH010000098.1, on the reverse strand, counting down.
GAGTTGATTAAAGATATTCTCAAATATATATATAAAACATATATATATATATATGATAGAAGCCATTAGCCAAAAAAGTGTTTTGCAAACTTCAATTTTATATTTATGCCTAATTGTAAAATTACATACAGCCTTGCGTCCGACTGAGGTTAGAAACATCCTGTCTAAAAAGAGATAACTTCGAGTAAAAAAATGTCAAATAAAAGAAATCAACATTTAAACTAGAGTTATCTTTATTTTTATGGGGTTTAATTTTGGGGCGTTTTAACACTAATAACTGCATTTTAAAGAAAATTGCAGCCCAAATTTTTTTTATCGAAACAAGTGGTTCATGCGTATAAGTATTCATCTATCCTGGCCAACACACAATTTTATTTTTTATTAACTCGTACATGTTTGATGTGGTCAAACACATATATAAAGTCCCCTAACAATGGGACACCCCAACTTTTGGAATGTGCGCCCCTGTTTGGTCCACAGAATTTGATATTGAATATTCCTCATATGTACATGCAAAGAGTAGAATGAAGATAGAATTCAGATTTTTGTGCTAAACGTCTTATATGCTGATGCAGGTTTCAATTGGGTATTTCATTTTAAAGTAGTCAATTCGTTTTGGATTTAATATTAAACCTCCGTGTGTTTGTTTATTTGCGCGAACGATAACAGGAAAAATATCAAACTTTTTAATATGAAAATTTGTGGACATAATGGCCATAGACGAAGGAGAAATCGGTTAAATTTTGGCTCATGCTTGGATGAGAAATTTACAAAGGTTTGTCTTGCTTTCCCCCACCTGAACAGAACTGAATGCGTAATTTGTACATGTATAATTTATGCGTGTATAAATTATATCATGTATAAATTATACTCGACTTAATTTGCTTGCGGAGGTATGCAGTCTCTGAGTGCTCTCTAGCAATTTTTGTTTTACTTGTGATTTCTATTTTCTACATATTATAGAACCAACTGTTTTTCAGTTCTAGTCATTTTAGACGAGCCAATAAATCTATACTCACTCTGGAACTCATCTCGTCGAGGATTATGCCAAGGAGTTTCTTTGAACAAAAACCACAGATTTCCCAACCAGACAAACAAATTAAGAAAACCAAGAATCTTAAATATGAAAACAGGTCAATTAATACACTAAATTATACGACTTAATTGTTTGTAACTATTTCATGGCTCGAATTTGAGAAAAGAAATAGGAAGCCCAGTTTGTTTGGAGTTACTGTATTATCAATATTCCGGGCAGTAAGGCCAACCGTTTATATTTGAAGAACCTTACAACACACTGCATCTTCATCAAATTAACATGTAACATTGATTCGGCAGTTGAGATGTGTAAAACTACCTGAAAAATACAATAACTTCCAGACGAAGGGCCTTCGCTCGAAACGTCGAAGTTCTTATTGTATTTTCAGGTAGTTTTACACATTTCAACCACCGAATCTTCGTTATACTCTACACACTGGCACCGCACGTTAACATGTAACGTTATTTGAAATGGGAAATTTGCACTTACGAAGATTAAAAGGTTTATTAGTGTTAGACTAAAATACAGTGTCAGTGGCGTAGGAACCTGGAACATAAGGGGAATGTCCCCCCAAGTTTTCTTCAAAGTGCCCTTTCCACTAATCACCAGCTAAATACCATTATTTAAACTGGCCTTTTCTGAATAGAAGAGGTGCCCTTAAGACAAAGTGACACTCCAACTTCCTACGCTAAAACACATGAAACGGCGGCTTCCTGATGGTCAAACGAACTGACTCATCGATTGATTGATTGAGTAGTGACGTCAATTCTTAACAAAGCTGTCAGTTGTATTCTAAGTGTAGTATATTATGAAAAGCTGGCTTGCTGATGGTCAGACCAAAATATTGTAACATGCTTATCGTACTGATTCCTTTTATTATATCGGTGCTAAAATTTATAATGATCTCCCAATTGAAATTAGAAAAGCAACCAACTTCAACAGTATATGTAAGTTTATTATTAGCATGACAAAATTACTGGATGCTGATTGGTTGAGAGGAGTACAATTATTTCATTAATTGTACTGCAGTACAATTAATGATTTTCCCAAAACAAACAAAATGGCGGAAAACTCGCCCGGGTGGCTCGTCCAATTTTGGCAAAATTTCCAAACATCACTCGTACTATTAATCCCTAATTGTACTCGCCATCGCATGATAACCTATACTAATAATTTATCAAACATATGTCTATAATCTTGATAATCCAAAGATATATGGTATAGCGCTTGTTAGTCTCATATAGTAATTGTTAGTAATTTGTTCTGATTAAGTGTTTCATCCTGAATAAAAATTCACTCTATCTACAGTATGCAATATCTATCAATCCAAAGAAACTATAATTCGCTGATTGGTACACAAAGAAACTAACATCTACAGACTTTCAAAAACTTATTCTTTCTTTCACAATCACTATCTGCAAATTCTCAGACACAAAAGAATAGAAGAAACTGACTTACTACAGAGACTTTTAAGGTGGCATAGTTGGGTTCCTTGTCAACAATGCATGTTAAAATACCCTTACACAGAACAGAATTGTGAATATAGGTCTCGGGGTCTGTATCATCTTTGAGTCCAGGTAACCCAGCAGCCCAGGCAGCTGAACCGGCAAACCAGAAAATGGTTATTAACACACTGATGAGAAAATCCTGTAGAGATATAGAGTTCACCAGTTAGTTAGTTTGAGAAGTAAAAACTCATAATATACATAATATACATTATAACTTTATAGTGATTATCAATATAATGCCAGTATGTGCAAGGGAGCAAGACCTTCTGACCCAGGTTTGTGGTTAGCTCAAGTAACTTGGGTGACCGCGGATGACAACATCTGACACCCATGATGCTAAACACAATAAACTAAACTAAGATTAAACTTACTAATACCTTCATTACGGGAACCACTGAGTAATTTTACAAAATACAAAACAACGGTACCTACGAAAATGAACATTTTAATATTTCCTAGCGTTCTACTATGTTTTTGTCATCATCAGATGACTAATGATGACTAAAACATAGTCGAAACCTAGAAAAAAAATGTTACCATTGGAGTTACCGTTGTTTTGTATTTAATACATTTCAAAAATTCCACTTTATCTTAATCACTAAGTACAATTTGAGTCTTACCAGCATGCTGGTACGTATGCAACATTGATTTAATAATTAATATTGCAGTACTATCAAGTGTGGTACAGCTGAAAATCTTGAATTATCACACCCTGTGATAAAGTTATCCAGTATGAATAGAGTCAGTTTACAGTAGTTTAACTAGTTAAAATGAAACCTACCCTATTCCTCCGCATATTAAGCACCCCCCAGATATAGGCGCATGTGCTTATATACGCCTTTAAGTTATCAAAATCTATGTGTATGAGATTGTTCAACAAACAATGAAAATAAGCCCACAAGGATGACTTTAATGAGTAAATAGAGTTCTTACAGCATGAAACATTGCCCTCCAGTATAATAATATCACTGTCATACATTATTGTTCGTTTTTATTCCTTTATTGCTATTATCTACAGTATGTAACAATAGATATAGTTGTTTCTTTATAGGCGCATGCACCTCTCTCTAAACGTGATTTTGACTCTAAAATACCTCGAAAAATTGTAAATATCTGCTTATAGCCAGCAACCGGCGATTTCCGCCGGATACTTTCAATATCACCGCCAGATACTTCGTATCACATATTAAAATTTTTAGTTTTAATAGAAAGTTTTAAATTAGTGTATTTTGATAGAAATTACAATATCAAATACGTGGTCAATTCAAACCATTCTATTTTGTCTGAAAGCGTTTATCACAAGTGTGAAGATTATTTTAATTAGTGTTTTAAAATTGTCTTGTTATTCACGTACGATGATAATTTTTTTGCCTGTCCGTCATCTTGAAACAGTGAAGAGAAACTGGAAGTAAATATTAATTGTTTTGTTTTTAATTTAAAATGGCGGAAACTGGATGTAAATATTAATTACGATGTCTCCTAGCTCTGCCACCTACTTTCTTAAATGCGCCTGCTACTTTCAAAAATAATGAAACCCCTGCACGCTTGTATGCAGGGGAATAGTGTATAAGTTTTACATAATAAACTTACCACAACAACCCAAGAAAACCTTCCAACATCGGTAGAGTACATGTTCTCAGCAGGATTTTCCAACACAGCATAGTAGAGACATGCAAACAAGCAATACAAGAATGACAGCACACCAGTGAAAACAAAAAACTGTGCTTCACTTTTATGCTTTGCTGCAATATCCAAAGCTGCCTTCTCTTCAAAGGTGACATTTGCGCAATTTTTTATATCACTACCATAAGAGGTATAAACCTTGTCGTCATCAAATGGATATTCAAATTTTCCTTCGACCTTGTATAATGTAAATTTAAGAGTCTTGTTATTCATGCACTTGTCGCCTTGCCTGAGTTTTGAACTGACTTGGTACTCACTGTAATAACCAGCTGTCGTTGAAAATGCAAAAATTGCTACACCCTAATGAAAAGAAATTATATTATTATACAACTAAGGGCCCATTCATATGAGTCCAGTTGGCCAGACAGCTTACCTATGTGGGATGAATTATTTCTGTGTTCATGTGGCTGTTTTTATCCCATCCAATATCCCTCCTTGGTGGGACAAAATTACCGAAAACATGGCGCCTTCAAAATAGCTTTTGTTGTGATTGAACAAACTGTACGTTGTATTACGACTACGGTCGTTGCTTAGGTCTATCAATGATTATTATATACACAAGCTGTGGATATTCTGCAATCTGATTGGTTCTCTACTAGCAGGATATTAGCTCATATCCTGCTAGTAGAGAAAAATAGAAAAATGGCTGGCAGATTTGGACAATTAAATGAAGAGGAAATTCAAGTTTTACTTGAAAAAAGTAAATATCCAGATCCGCTTGTGTATATAATAAAACAGTTATTCTACTCACTCTCTAAGGCTCGGTCAGTGGGTTTAGATTAAAACATCAATTTAAATATGGATGTTGCCCCTTAAAGTATAGCCTGCGTAGCAGGCGTTTGAAAGGGGGGGAGGGAAACGGAGGGGAGGGGGGAGAAACGGAGAAGCGAAACGAGAAGGAATCGGGGGGAGGAAGGGGAGGAAACGCCTGCCGTGAAGGCCTATGTATTTGCATTTCTACGGCCGCTGGCGGCCGTAAAAATCTGATTGGCTGACACCGGTCATTAGTATTCAGGGGTTTCCTGATACTATCAATGCAAGATGGCGCGCTTCGAAGGCGAACATACTGACAATCTTCTTTCGAGAGCTCTTGAATATCTTGGGAAGATCTCCTTGATGAAATTTCTTGGCTAAATCTCTCTCTGGGGTTACTGTGCTCGGAAGCTGTCTCTTGCTTCTCTCAGCGTCATCAACATATGCAGCGACGGTGTTTTCTTCTTGCGCTTTTGTCGAAGAAACTGCCTCCTTTACAAAGCTATACAGCTCAGCAGCGTTTCTGATTTTTCTTCCACAAGGCCTGCACACTCTCCCGGACAAACTTTCACTTGGATTCGCATGCGTCTGCGAGAATCAAATTAAGGCTTTCTTGTCTGCGCGATGGCTTGAACAAATTTTCAAATGTGGTATTATTTCCACCAATAGACGTTAGCCTGCTTTCACAGAATCTACAATTATCGTTAACGCTTGCTTCTTTCTGCTGTCGTCCTCGTTTTTTTACTACTTTTTTCGGAGTTTCAGTTTGAGACATGAATATACATGAGAACTGCGACAAATAATTGTTATTCGAGACATAAACAAATCTCGCCACTCGTGCGTGACATTCACAGGGAAAACCCACGCTGATTTGCGCTGATCACTGATTGATCTTTTTGACAGCTGGGTAATTAGCGCTGATAGTGGGCGGAAATGCAAATACACAGGCCTTCACGGCAGGCGTTTCCCCCCCTTTCTCCCCCCTCCTCCGTTTCTTCCCCCCTCCTCCGTTTCTTCCTCCTCCGTTTCTCCCCCCCTCCTCCGTTTCTTCCTCCTCCCCTTCTCCCCGACCCTCCCCTTTCAAACGCCTGCTATGCAGGCTACTTAAAGTAATACAACCCCCATTAATGAGCACTGAACAAAACAGTGACATTATTTAAAAAACTCTTATATTTATGTCCTGCGAAAATCCAATTCATGAATTGAAGTTGTCCTGTATAAACAAAACTGGATTTATTAAAGAACGAGCCAATTCTATACAGCACTAGTACATAATTGGGGGTCAAAATATAATTAGCCCTTTCACTGTATTTCAATTATATCAGATGGCAGCCATATTTTAAATAACAAAGCACTTGCTGTTATTAAAACATTGCTATGAAAGTAACATATATAAATCACTATATCACTTAAATATATCTTATGCAGATATGCACTTATATATTTTAAGATAGCAGAATGAATATTCTGCATGTACATTCTGCATGTTTATAGTAGATTATAGTACGCATTAACGCATATAAAAAACAACTATATCGTCGGCTTGTCGCGCCAAGCCACGTATTAATTTTATATTAAAAACGGCAAAAATGAAAACAAGAAAGAAAACTTACTATTTCCAGAATCTTTATGAAAGCCCTCGGTTCTTTAAAAATTGCAAAATTCACGTTTCGACTCATTTTTCTTGAGGAATTTCCAAATTATACAAGCAAAAACAATTTGCAATATAGTTGAAACTTGAAAGATGCCGATGTGAACTTGTTCCCAGTCCCCGTACTGTGCCCCGGACAAAGGAAATTAAATATTCCATATTAAATTATTTATTTTCATATCAATGTGATTAAATATTCCATATTTAATTTTAAAGATTTTGTCACAGAGTAATCACATAATGTAAATACTCTGTGATTTTGTGCATTCAACATTTGAGGAATCAACAAGAAAATGATTACCTGTAACAATTTTGAAATAAAATATTGCATTGTATCATATTTTCTTGTCGATTACTCAAATCTTGTGTTCAAAAGAATGTATTGTTTGTATTTCATAGATTCCACATTGATTTATTGCGTAGTGTGATATGAATGAAAGCAACAAAAAAAAGACCACTATTTTTGTTTCAGGAAATTTTATTTCATATCTACTTTTACAATTTAGTAGAATGTGTTTGGTCTTTTGGCAACAAATTTAGATTTGAATTGGGATTTCATCACCCGATGTGGCAGAGGGAAACGAATCTTTGAGTTCTGAAAGAAATGATTGTTGGAAAAAGATAAGCATTATTAAATAAAACATTTCCACAACTACAGTTGAATACAAACATAAGTTGCTGCTATTTCTTGTCATACATCTTGTCATTGAAATCTTTTCAATGTTATATTTATTCTGTTATAATTGGGGTACTGGAAGTACCACATGTTACTGGTGTTTATGATCATGTTACTGGTGTTTATGATCAAGCTACCTGGAAAATTCGACAAGAACTTCAACATTTCGAGCGACTTCCAGGGCTTCCCTTGAAACGTCATAGTTCTTGTTGAATTTTCAGGTAGTTTGATCATAAAGATCCACACCATATTGTGTACAGATGCTACCTACACTGGCACCACATGTTCAAGGTACTGGACGTACCAAATGATTAGCACTGCTACACCGAGCTTTGACTAGCTTACAAAATACTAGTTTCTACTAGTTTCCAAAGGGGTTTCTAAACATTTATGCACTATAAATAAGTTAAGTCAAAATAGAGAGCTATTTGCAATGAATACGTAACTTGGACCTAGCTGGAAAGGTCTAAGCGGCAGACCTGTTGCATATTTATTCTAGCAAGTATTTGAAATAGGCAGATACCTCTGAATCAGGCATGCCACTTTGCCCTATACTTGCAATTTTAACCTTTTACTATTTAACACGCTTTGAAATAGTCTGTTAGCATGTCTCTTGCCGAAGATTTAAAATATTTTTATATAAATTCAAAAAATTACCATTCATTGATTAATCTGATTAGTATACTTACAAAGAGTTGTTTCATGTGAGGTCTACGGCACTTTGATGCTGGGATAACTTCCACTTTCAAAATTTGTATCACCGTGGCTCGAGCACGATGTCTTGCAGCCATATCACGATCTAAAAGAAAGATTCATTAAAATCATATTGTTTTTAGATTGTTAGAATTAATAGTAATTATAACTTAAAACTGAATACAAGCCTGCAAATAGAGAGGTGCCGATTGGTGATCGACCAATTATTGTACGATAATCAGCAAAATACAGTAGTCTGTAAGAAGATCACCAGATTAATTGACCTCAGTTATCAGCATTTCCATGATTGGCTCATATCTACTCTACTTGCCAATTGAATTTATTTTGAACATATTGAGAAGTTACTTTAATATTGTGAAACTTACAACATGATGTTACAGCCTCTGTGACAGTCATGGCACGATATTCACGGTACATGTTATGTGATCCACTTCGGGAGTCATATCTCAACCAAATACCAAAATTCTTGATCTTCAGTGGAGTCTTGTCAAATTGCTATATAACATATGTTGATGGCATACAATATCTAGTATATGCAAAAATAAGTTTCTTTATTATATGACTATGATGTAATTCTTCCATATAAGGGCACAAGAACAGAACAAATACCAGGCCGTATTGCATGGTAAAATCCGTATTTCTCCTCTTCTATACCAGTTAAACAGGTTTAAACAGAACAAAAATACGGATTTTTTGTCATATGATAAAAACCTCATTGAATGGTTTGGCATATAATACGGCCGGGTATTTTACTTGTTTCTCGCATTTTACTTGTTACCCTGTGCAACCTGGCTTTTAAACTAAGAAATATTGGCAACAAATACATAACTCAGACCTAGCTGGAAAGGTATAAGTAGCAGACAAGCTAGCAAGTACTCTAAATAGGCTGATACCACTGAATCAGGTATGCAACTCTGCCCTATATTTGCATATTAAGCATTCAAAAATTAGCACTTGAATGCTTTCAAATAATCTCTCCAAAACGACTTTACTAATGTGGTGAATCGAGATTTCTGATATTTTTTCTCAATTTTTTCAGCTACCAAATGCACCAGCCGTTGAGAACTGTGCCCCTCCCTGTGACAGTAACATTTTCTTATTTAAATCCAAAAGTGACATGGGCTATTTCTTTTGCAATTTTATGATATTTCGGAAATAAAGTCAAATCTTCAGCAGAACAATACCTCACTGATAGCAATAACCTCCCCATTACTTTTCTTGACTTTCTTTAACTTTGCCATGAAATACCAGAATCGAGACTTGGCTGTCACCTCATCTGGGGCAAATATGTTCATTCGATACACTGGCGGGTTCGGCAGCTTCGCCGTTGGGAGATGTCGCCCAACGACTTTGTACTGTTTCAACTATGGAAGTGAAGAAACAAGAACATCTTTGTTTGAAACAAGGCACAAATTACAGAGGTAAAATCGATGTGTAAATTTCTACATGAAAATCTCAAGGAAATTTCCATTTTGCAAAGGGGAAACACTAACAAAATGGGGCCCTTTCGTTGCAAATTTTGTGCATATTTCAAAAATATTTTAGCTATATTCTGCTTGAATGCTTGTTACACATCCTTTCTCAAACTCACACAATTTCACTAAACAATAACTAACCCCACAAATTTCTGAATCAGAGGTTGTCAATATCCCACAGGTATTTGTTGTCGGTTCGTTGATCCTAAACCCTAATACTACACCTTAATCCGAAGTGTGTTGAACGTCACCCCCAACAAACCCTGTCAGCTGGTGAGTTAGTAGTCAAAGCGGATCTCTCAAGACGAATTACAAACACAAGTGTGTCTGCTACTGTACATGCATGTATGAACATAGTTTATCTTGACGGATCATCCATCCCTAGTAAAAATTTAGCAAATGCTTAAACTAAAACCTACGAAACAAGCAAGCTAGCTACTATATATTGAAGAGGAAAGACTATTAATCCAATAAATGTACTGTCAACCCATGTTTTCAATAATTATTGTAATAGCAGGCTGAATTTCAAGAATAGGCGTCTGTGCTCAAATTTCCACATGAAAGACGAATATAGATTTTGCAAATAAACAAAAAAATAGGTGGCCGTGAAAGCCCTAATAGGCGGCGGTAAACCGCCGGTAACCGCCTTTTATTGAAAACACTGCAACCCCATAGGCCATAGCCAGCCGGCTAGTTGCAAGATGGGCCCGCAGTAATTGGTAATCGCTGTTGCTGTCACCCTGCCATTGATGTACTATAAAGTGTAATTGTATTGTATATTTATAAATGTCAACTATTATATTGGTAAAACTAATAAATAAAAAAGATGATTTTGTTTTGAGGATCATTTTATTCATATATCTGGATAATTTTAAATAACTCCCAAAAGAAACACTATGGCACAATCACATACATCAAAAACATACTTTTCTGCACTTTGGCGTGGATACACAAAAATTTAGGGTAATAAAATTGGTCGCAGTATCCGCCATGTTTGAAAATCGGTTAAAGTTGTTTACCAAAAAACCCATTAAAAACATTAAATTCCGGGTTGAAACAAGCTCTAACCCATAGAATAAAGGCTCGACTTTTATAATTTACATTGAGAAACTAAAATATGTTCAAGACACAGCGAGAAAATGGCTAATTTTAGTACCTGACCGCTCGCTTTCATTGTCTACACGAGGTTTTGAGAGAAGAGAGAACTGAGCGCGCAAAGCATGCCAGGTAAGCATACTGAGAATTTCGCAACGTCATCGGACAAAACTTCCCCCAATCTTCACCCCCTAGGGAATGGAATAAATTCCTAGATTTTGGCTTGTTTGTGTCTCTTTTGCGGTATTAACAAATTGCCACTGAGATTATATTTTTGCTGTTTTTCGACTCTTTTTTTTAAATTGCCTAATTTAAGACTTTTTAGACCATATTGTGGTAATAACATTTGGCTTTGAGACTGTTTGAGTTCAACCCCCTCACCCCCAGAGCATACACTAAAATGTTCAATCTTGGTTAAATTATGTCAGATTTATCTACCACCAACAACTATCACCTCCCGCCCTAGTGTACATTTTGTACATTTGTTTGAAAAATTATTTTAAACATGGTGACCCCTAATAAGGAGCTTACATCGTCAAGAGGGGGTAGGGTTCATTCAATATTATCTATTAGTGTCTCCATCCAACACTATGTCCATCACCCATTTGTGGTTCTAGAAATCCCCTAAACGTCATCCCATCACATGACCAACGGGCACCATAACCCAACTGATTTCGAACTTCAAGAACTGTTACATCATGAGGCAAAAGATGGATATTAATCCATGCTGCGTCTGTTAATATCTGATCTAGCACTCGACTAGCTTGATCATTTTTGTTGCTCTCGCTACCAGTTGAGTTACCCCACCATTGGCTTGTACAGTCTCGATGACAGTGTTTCGACAAGGCTCTTGCCCCGCAAGACAGCTTCGCATTTGGCTTGTGTTTTCTTTTAAACGATTCCCACAGCATTGATAAAGGTGGGAGCATATCCACGCTTCCAATTGTCTGTTTTATGCCGAGCAAATCTAAAATACCTCTTAGTCCTAAACTCTCTAAAACCTCTACAACTAACCCTTTTCTAGTGCAAATCTCATCAGTCAGTAAGCAGGCATTCAATTTTTTGTTAACAAAATCATAGCTCGTTTGTTTTTCAGTCAAATTTAGACATTCTTCTAGCAATTCTGGATTTCTTGTATCAGAATATTGTTTAAATTTGCCATTTTTCATCCAATCGTACAGACTCCTTGACATTCTGGCATAAAGTGGGTAGGTAGGATAACCATTTATACCGGAAGTGTTTTTGCATGAAAGAATTTCTTCATTTTTCGACGTTTCTGAGGGATTACTGGTTATTTCCAGTTTCAAAAGGCCTTCGATAGTTTCTGTCGCTAAAATAGAGCCCGAATATTCCTTTAAAACGTCGTAAACCAACTTAGAAAATTGAGTAAATTCATTTTCTACGCTGTGGAAAACAGCCATTTTGATTTATTTGTTTACAAAAAATATTTAAAAATTCCATGCGCGAAAAAAATGGCGCGAATATCGAGTTTGACTTGAATAAACGATTTGAATAAACAAACGTATTTTGAGCGATGGAAAATAAAAGTCATGAAAGGCCACTATATATCAACAAAGAAAACATCAAAATTACACATCATTTCTCAATATTTTGTCTAAATGTAGCTAAAGGTTAAGCAAATAGTATGAAAACTGTTGGGGTTTGGTTGCTTTGCGCAGTTGTGTTTCTTGCAATATTTAATACTGGAGTTTCAGCGAAAAATTTAGTTGTTGCGACGTACAACTTATGGAATGTTATGTTTCAGTGGCATTCAAGAAAATATTATATCGCTGATATGGTAAGGAACATTTAGCTGCTCTTTCTTGTAAATAAGACGTAAAACTATCATGTTATACGAAATGCAAAATACATTTTTGAGGTCAGCGTAAATTGGTGCTGTTAATTTGTTACAAATTTTCGGTTTATAATTGATACATTTAGATAACGGAATGTTAGTTAATTATTAACATCATATGGCGACAAAGGTTAAATATTAACTTTGATCAAGAAAGATAAAGTGGTTAGGGTAGGTTGAAACACCAAACAAAATTAGGAAGTTAAAAATCAACCAGAAAGTACTTCCAGTTTTACTCTACCAAAAACCACAGGGTTTCCTCAGATATTCCGATTTATATCTAACACCACACAAAGAGAGCTAACTGTAAATATATTCTGGTTTATCCTGTAATATATAAACTGTTCCAATAATATAAGTGTGGTCCTTACTGGACTTTGAGGGTCACATTTTTAAACAGTAGTCAACTTATAGAAGTATCCAGTTTAAATTTAGTTTAGGTTTCCCCCTGTAGTAACACTAATAAGAAATAAGGGCTCACCCTTAAGCCTCTGTCAAATGGGGATGAGAGTTGGTGATGGTCAACGAGAGTCTCAATGATCGTTAGCATAGCAGCGTTTGACTGCCATTACCAAGCGCCCTGGCCATTACTCTCATCAACTTTCAGCTGGTTCAAATTTTGATGAGAGTTTTTGCATGTTTGACTGGTATGTGTAGTGATATCCAGCCTACTCTCGTGCAACAGGAGAGGTTGATGAAACTCTCTCGTTCAAACTCTTGCTTGATAATCTCATCAACTCTCATTCTCGTTTGACCAGGGGTCCAGGGCTAATTAGGCCTTACTTCAAGGGAGAACAGTTTAGATAAAGCTGATAGAGCTATCCAGTTTAAATAGATTTAGTTTACATTTCTCTGTAAATTGGACCAAGCCAAGCACAATTATCATTGTTGCTACACACGTACATTGATTGCTCACTTAGATTCGTCAAGCAAATCCAGATATCATTGGTTTTCAAGAAGTCAGAGCAGATGCCAATGGCAAACGGAACCAGCTAAAAATACTGCAGACCCTTCTACCCGAATACAAATACCATGTTTTCCACTCAACAAGAACTGTTGTAAACAGATTTGGTAGAAATGCCATCAAGGGCTGGGAGCAGGAGGGATTAGGAATATTAAGCAAGCATTCAATCGTCATGTCTCATCATATACCGCTATCAAAGGCAGGGAAATCTGATGAAACCCCACGAGTGTTACTACACATACAAATAGAATACGAACACCACGAGATATTCTTCATGGTCATACATTTTTCAACAAATAAGAAACTTCAATGTCAAAATGCCATGAGGATGATAAATTTCATTTCGTCAACTGGTGCAGATAGGACCGTGATCGTTGGCGATTTTAATACATACTCTCATTATGAGTGGCCGGTTGAGGCCGTCCTGAATGGATTCTTTTTACCCAATGGATGTCCAAAACCTCCAGGGTTTGAACCTGTAGGTGCCGAGCAAGGTTATGGTTTTGACGATTCATGGCCTATGACGAGCTTGAATAAACTAGGTGGATTAACATTTAGTAATATGGTAAGTTTAACGAGGTTATAAATTTAGATATGAGATCTAAGAAGCTGACAGCAGCTGGCATTTATGTACCAAAATTTTCATGAGCACTTTTGTCAGCAACTTACTGGTGGTAAAGCAACATGCACTCCCCCCTGGAAAACCAGCACCCCCCTGCCTACTGATCTTAGTTATCCAATATCTGCAACCCCTTCTCCTTTTTTATTGACTATTATAGTCCTTCCAGGTGGGTCAGTGCATGTTCCTTTCAACTCTCTGACCTGGATTTGGTTCCTGCTATATGCAGTTGTCTCATTATAATTTCCATTCATTTGCATGTGAAAATAAAATAATGCTACCAGTTTGACTCAACCAAATAATAGTATTGGCTCCAGGTAACTCAGTTTCTCCTGTCCTATCTTTAGAACTGATAGAGCAATCCAGTGCAATACTGTTTCTTAAGTTTATGCATGTTCTTTCTTGTTTATAGCCATCACCAGGACTCATAAACCGACCAGATAGAGTGCTGGTATCTCGTGTTGGCTTAGACCCTGTTAAAACAACAGTACTTGGCCACGGTCAGGGCTACAAAGACAGTTACAGCTTTTGGAATTACGTGAGCCGCTTTCAAACTATATCCCATATGTCAAAAAGACAATGGAACGGCCACAAACTAAACTATACTTGTCACTTGGATTGTGGACCACATGGCTCGTGTCGCTGTGGTGTCTGTGTTGGTGGTGGCGACGATGCCCTAAACTGTGACCTCCCTAATTGTACTGAATGCACAGCTGCTCATTATAATATCATATTATTTCTTTACTACTTTCTAATTATATACACCATTTGTGCTGTTTACTTAATGTTCTGTATATATGCAAAGCACACCCAAATTAGAATGCTAAGAAAACTTATTCTTTGCCCAAGATGGTTTGGGTATAGACATTTTATGGCCTATTTAGTAGTAGGTTTTGCAATATTTTATACCTTAGTTAAGGTTGGGCTTTCAGATATGATAGCGCTGACACGTAATCGGATTCCAGAGGAACTGTTGCCATCTGACCATTTAATGGTTGTTAGTGAAATCAAAGTGACTTATCATTGATTTTGTAGAACGAAATTCAGATTTTAGAATTTTATGTGAAACTGTTCATTGTGTTAAATTAATAGCTGTACAATTTTGTAAATCTTGAGGTCTGTGAAAGAATGTTTTACATTAACTAAGTGTTACTGAAAGAAGCATATTCTATTCATAACTTCACATTTGTGTTATTTATGTAGATTTTTGAAAATGTTAAGAAATAAAATGCAAATAACTATTGACTGTTTAGTACATATATATATATATATATATATACTGACAAAAATATTCTAAATAATTTTTCATGGTCAGCCCCGTGTAGAGGAAAATTTTCAAATATAGCACTGTTTCTAACGTTTCCAAATTATGACGTCATTTGGTCCCTACTGCCTAGGAACATCAAATTTTGCACGAAGCCCCTCAAAAACTGTCTGATTGTATCTGATAACTGTATATTACATAAAAATAATTCGTAATGCATACTACACTGCATGGTACTCCACGCTTTTTGATGGATCAGCTTCAAATTTCTTTTGACAAAACGTCATCAGTCGTTTCAAAGCCTACACAGAAATAGGATATTAAGTGCTGTTTAAAGGCCTGTTCACAAGATCCGATTTGTCAGATCCGATTGTCCTTCTGACGTATGTGATTTCACACAATACAGCAACAATAAAAAATTTTCCCAGATATGAGCCAATCGCCTTACTCTTGTCAGTAAATCCAGTAAATCACATACGTCAAGAGAATCAGATCCGACAAATCGGATGGTGTGAACAGCCTTGACGGGTACGATTGGTTTCATTATCAGGTTTAAAGCGCCAGGATGTATTTAAGTTCAACCTTTGAGTTGAGAAATAGGGATGGATTTTTACTTGAGGGAGCTGTTTTTCCACAGCGCTTCCTCAGTGATGATGCACCCTGCTTTCAGGGGTGGAACAAATAGTTGAGCACACAATCACCGCTCGCAGGAAATTTTAAACAGTTGGAGGAAATTTATTAGGTTCAAGATTTATAAGTTGAAAATTTGAAGAAAGACCAAAGACATGTGCCTCACTATGGACCCAACAACTCATCATTGGACAGGCATTATTCCTTAAATTTAGAACCTCTGCAAGTCTGCAGCAATTTTTTATCTTCAGATTGTGTTGAAAAGAAATAAATTGCTGCTTTCCTCAGTGGTTGTGTGCCAACCCTTATTACCAGAGCCCGCTGGTACTATATAGTATAAGGTATAACTCACTTGAATGTATTTCCTTTGAGTCTCATCGTTAAGAACATCTGGTAAAAGGTCAAGGATTGAAAAACTTCTAAATACATACAAATATAGGAATGATTGTGGGACGATGTGCGCTGACCCAATTAAGAATAATGGTATTGATTGTTCATAGTAGTGTAGGAATTATAGTGGGTGTCTCAATCGGACAATGACATTCCAATACAGGCAATAGCTCATTGGTAAGGGAGCTGGCACGTTAATATGCGTGTTCCATTTTCGTTGCATGCAGCCAATTACCGGAATTTACACAGGTAAATGGTAAACAACCCAACAGGTTCGATTCCTGTTTAGTTTACATTTGTTTACAAAAGGATACGTGCGACGTGTTGGGCAAAGATTTTCTCTCTTCCAGTTCGAGCGTGAATACCAACCATGGTGACGCCAATAGGCCATGGTGCATTACCTATTGCCATCTGAAGATACGAGTCGTTTGCCTGAAGGGAGAAACATTGCAAAAATAAGAAGCAGGCGACTTCAATTACGGGATGTTGGCGTCACAGTTGTTTTTGTATGTGCCTTTCACCTCTGCGACCGGGGTTCAATTCCTGTAATATGACATTTTCTGATTATAATTTCGCCTCAGTCACACGTGAGAATGCCAAACACTGCAGGTTTTTCACCCGAATTTACCTCAGTTTGGCAAAGTGTCAGGCTAACAATACTTAGGAATTATTCATGAGCTTCATTTAAAATAGCTCGTACCACAGTACCAGGGCGTTGTACAAGCAATGTACACTAACCTTGACATATTCTCGTTCCAGTAAAGCGCCAATAATTTCAATCAAAAAGTCTAAAATATCCGATGGTGTTGCCTAAAAAGCAAAATGGCCAAAAGCATTGTCAAAATAATAAAGCGCTAAGTTGTAACGTGTTTGTTATTTTAGGAAGTTGTTATAATGGAAATTCTGTATAAAACTTTACCTTGGCTTTAAGCTTGCGTAATAAAGGTTTTAAGTACCGTTCTGTTTGTCGATGTGTTGCCATAGCCATTTTACCCTACATTTAACACAAAAAAGATGTATATAAATTTCCGTTCGAGTATTCCATCTACTAACACCTTCTGTTATTAATCCTATCGAACGAGATGCTGAGAAAAAGCTTGATATTTAATTATTTACCCATACACCATATACTGGCATCACTCCTTATATACCGAACTTGCGGTTGATGCTCAGCAGCTGGACTCTGTAGCTCAGTTGGTTAGAGCGCTGTATCGGAATCGCAGGGCCGCAGGTTCAATTCCTGCCAGAGGGCCTAAGTTGCATTTTTCGCAACTGCTCCTGGCTAGGTCTAAAAAATGTATATAAATTTCCGTTCGAGTATTCCATCTACTAACACATTCTATTATTTTCTCACCGAGAAAAATCTTGATATTTACCCATAGAAATATTTTCAATAATATCATTGGAAATTTACGTAAGATTATATAGAAACAAAGCAAAGATGGCAAGGATTACATCGAACAGATTGAAAGTTAAAACATTTGAATTAAGAGATAACCAATCGGCCCTTTTGCATAAATGCTAAAATAAGTCAAAACAATGAGTAACTGGACGGCTTGGAGAACAGTGCAATTTCCAGAATGGAACATTCCGATCATTGGATCATGACTGGATGACAATATTCTTATACTAAAGGCCTGTACACATACGATTCTCCTTCTGACGTATGTTATTTCACAAAATACAGCAACAACTACACTTTTTGCCAGGAATGAGCAAATAGGCTTACTCTTGTCAGCAAATCCAGTAAATCACATACATCAAGAGAAGAATCGGGTCAGACAAATCGGATCGTGTGAACAGGCCCATACGACTTACGAAAATCAATACCATCATCGATCAGTTATCAACGATGTATCGGTTATCCATGCACCCTTATGCTAATTTGTTTCTCACAAAAATACCTCTATGCCTCGTTTAACTTCTTGAGGTCGATCGTTCAGGTCCGTCGCCCAAAGATCCATGAGAAATTTTAGGAATTTATAGATAACTTCTTGGTCGAAACCCTTGTCTCCCTTCCCAAATTTTACTGCCATTTCCTACAAAACATAATAAAATATTTCCTACATCCGGAAGATGAAGTACCGATGTAACGATATTTGTCTTGATATTTGTATTTGTCTGCGTGGTGGACTATGCGATCAGTGGGTGGAGTACGATATGTTGATCAACAGACAAAACACAAATATGAGAGATAAACGAAAATGATGGATATTTTCGTTTCGTTCTATTTATGACATTAAAAAGTAACGGCAAATGGTAAAGTAACGGCAAATGGTAAAGTCGAATTTTCTTGGCAGAATTTTCTTTTCTTTTAACTTCTTCGCTTCACATCGTCTTTCCTATGTCAAAAGAATCATTATAAATTGCAGTTTTTAACCATAGCAACGTAGAAATACCTGTATATTCTCAAACGTTGTCCCGTCATTTTTAACTTTGATGTTGTTCTCTTGATCTGCGTCATCGCTGCTAGTACCCTGCAGAAACAAAGGTCAATAAAAGTCATAAATTAGTTTGTGAATTAGTTCTAGTTATATTAGTTAGTTAAATAGTTAGTTAGTTGGTTATGTTAGGTTAGTTAGTTAGTTACAGTAGTTAGTTGGTTGGTTAGTTTGTTACTTACTCATTTAGCTATTTAGTCAGTTAGTTAGTTAGTTACTTAGTTAGTCAGTTAGTTAGTTAGTTAGTTGGTTAGTTAGTTGGTTAGTTAGTTGGTTGGTTAGTCAGTTAGTTAGTTAGTCAGTTAGTTAGTTGGTTAGTTAGTTGGTTAGTTAGTTAGTTGGTTGGTTAGTTAGTTAGTTAGTCAGTTAGTTAGTTAGTCAGTTAGTTAGTTAGTTAGTTAGTCAGTTAGTTAGTTAGTTAGTTAGTTAGTTGGTTAGTTAGTTAGTTAGTTAGTTAGTTAGTTAGTCAGTTAGTTAGTTAGTTAGTTAGTTAGTTACTTAGTTAGTCAGTTAGTTAGTTAGTTGGTTAGTTAGTTAGTTAGTTGGTTAGTTAGTTAGTCAGTTAGTCAGTTAGTCAGTTAGTCAGTTAGTCAGTTAGTTAATTAGTCAGTTAGTTAGTTAGTTACTTAGTTAGTTAGTTAGTTAGTTGGTTAGTCAGTTAGTTAGTTAGTTAGTTAGTTAGTTAGTTAGTCAGTTAGTCAGTTAGTTAGTTAGTTAGTTAGTTAGTCAGTTAGTTAGTCAGTTAGTTAGTTAGTTAGTTAGTTAGTTAGTTAGTTAGTTAGTCAGTTAGTTAGTTAGTTAGTCAGTTAGTTAGTTAGTTGGTTAGTTAGTTAGTTAGTTAGTTAGTTAGTTAGTTAGTTAGTTAGTTAGTTAGTCAGTTAGTTAGTTAGTTAGTCAGTTAGTTAGTTAGTTAGTTACTTAGTTAGTCAGTTAGTTAGTTAGTTAGTTAGTTGGTTGGTCAGTTAGTTAGTTAGTTAGTTAGTTAGTTACTTAGTTAGTCAGTTAGTTAGTTAGTTAGTTAGTTAGTTAGTTAGTTAGTTAGTTAGTTAGTTAGTTAGTTAGTTAGTTAGTTAGTTAGTCAGTTAGTTAGTTAGTTAGTTAGTTAGTTAGTTAGTTGGTTAGTTAGTTAGTTGGTTAGTTAGTTAATTAGCTAGTCAGTTAGTTAGTTAGTTAGTTGGTTAGTTGGTTGGTCAGTTAGTTAGTTAGTTAATTAGCTAGTCAGTTAGTTAGTTGGTTAGTTAGTTAGTTGGTTGGTCAGTTAGTTAGTCAGTTGGTTGGTTAGTTTGTTAGTACGTTGGTTAGTTACTTAGTACTCATTTAGCTAGTTAGTAAGGTAGTTAATTAGTACGTTGGTTGGTTAGTTAGTTGGTGTTAGTTTGTTAGTACGTTGGTTGGTTGGTTAGTTACTTACTCATTTAGCTAGTTAATTAGTTGTTGGTTAGTTAGTTACTCATTTAGCTAGTTACTATATTTATTACTCAGTCATGCAGTTAGTCAGTGGTATATCACAATGATTACCTAATGACTAACCTTATAGTTAGTTATTAGTTAATTGTGATATACCATACTGATCCATGACTGAGCTTCCTATAGTAAGTTATTACCTGCTGTTGCTTCAACATGTCATCCAGGTAGTCTTGGTCAACTTGTTCCATAGCTTCATGAAAATCATTTCTTAAACCTTTATTGATGTCTGGTGCCAACATCTCGCGCAGTCTACAACATTACTCATTCGTTAAAACGGGGACATTGTACAGTAGGTCTTGAAAGCGACAACAAACCAGAAACGTTATGCAAAAAAGTATAAAGGTATGCAGCAGTCACTCACTTTAATCGTTTGGCTGCTTCTTGATCTGACTCTCCAAAGAGTCGAATCGGTTCACCTCTCTCTCTTAGACGACGGACAACCTTGACAACATAGAAATTTTCATGCTTGTTTCACTCTTACTCTAATAGACAAATTTGCTTGTTCTATACCCAATTCACAACTTTGGATAACTCACATGCCTGGTTACTATTGTACATAGAATAGAACAAAGGTAACTAAGCATTAGAATGATGAATAAATAGCACTTATACATAATTATAATGCGCTTAGTAAGTAGTTACCTTTGTTCTATTCTATGTTTTCACAAACTAGAACAATAGTAACTAGGCATGTGAGTTATTCAAAGTTGTGATTTGGGTATAAACAAGCGTTAGCCAATTAGCAATTAAATTCCCTTTTGCTTTGGAAATAGTGTCCTCGGTGGCTTAGACTTTTACAAATATTCTTGATAATTATTTTATCAACTAAATAGGTAAAATAACCAATTGTGTCTGGCACGCTGCATATACCCAATTACAAATCCCAAGGTAATTATTATGCCTATAACATGTGTTCCTCTAGTTTGTAATATATAGAGATTCAAAGTAAAATCTGTCATTTTTTGCATTACATCATCTTTTGGAAGAAGATTCAATGCAGCAGCTTCATCTTCACTGTTCTTTCTTTTCTTTGCAAAAATGTCCAAAGATTTTCCTTCATCAGAATCAAGTCCCTTTAAAATCAGAATCAAAACATTTCTAAAACAGTCAGCTGCAATGTGCCCCATTGCACCCTGCTTTATTATTTTACTTTCAGTCTAATGCAAGATATTTCAATTATGAAGGGGTAGTAGTGGGCGCTAATGGGTTAACCAGACTCCTGTTAAGCCACAGCATGCCTTCAATGTGCCATACACTTTACTTTGTTCAATGCCAGACAATTTTATTTATAAAGAAGAATTTGATATTTTTTAATGGGTAATTACCCAAAAACACAATGCAAAAACATTCAATATAAATCCTATAGAAAATCTTATATAAAATCCTATTAATTAAAATTCCTTTAGGATGAAGAATGTAATCAGAATCAAATATAATTCCTATAGGATCCTATAACATATTCTTATTAAGAATTCCTATAAAAATCCAATAGGATCCCATAAGAATATGTTATAGGATCCTACAAGAATGTGTTAATGGTAATTATATACAGCAACTTCAAACTATGATCACAATCATGGAATACCCAGACAATACTTAGAGGATGATCAGATAAAAATTACAATACTCACATGCTTTCCAAGCTTGGCAGAGATTTTCTCCTAAAAGAGTTTTGGACAAATTAAGATAAGAATCAGACAGTTGTATTCTAGCTGTAAGTGCTTATTAAATTGCTTAACAGGACAGCCCACTTATAGATATTAACAGAACTGAAAAACACTTTGTACCTAATCAGGCCTCAAAGTAAGTACTTACTGTCATTTTGAACTGTTAATTATCTCATATATATTGTTAGTATACAGCTTTTTCATGACTGGAAACTATCTGGATCTAGTTTATCTTTTTAAATGTGTTCTTACAGTAGTAACTATATTAATGTTTCAATACCAGGTTTCTACAGTTGATTGACCTTGATAATGGTATTCTTCTTAATTAGTTACCAGAACAGTTTCAATGTGAGAGCGCTTAGAATTTGGAACATTCATTCTGGCTACACCAGAAACCTACCAAGATCTTTAGTTCAAGTTGACACCTACTGTAGCTAGTACTTTTACCTTCTGCATCATATTAACAATCCAGACAATACTGGCCTTCAATGTCATTCACATGACCTTGATCCATAGGCGGATTTTCAGATTTTGCTCTGGGGGGTGCCGAAAATTTAGGGGGGGTGCCGAAAATTTAGGGGGGGTGCCAAAAATTTAGGGTGCGCACTCCCGCACTTCCCAGAAAATCCGCCTATGCCTTGATCAGGAGATGACGTGTATTTTTGAATGTGCATGCCTTGGTAGGATATTGCAAGCTTTGTGATTTTTTCATCTGATTCACTGAGCAGTCTCAATTGCCTAATGATCCATACAAAGTAGGGCTGAACCATGCATTATTGCATGTTTACTGATCTTAGACTTAGCTATGAACTTCTTTCCTATTATTTCAAGTCAAAATATTATAAACACCCACACTTTACAAACAATTGGAACTATTACAGTATTTAACTTTAAATGAAGGCCGAAACCTTATATTATGAAAAATAGTATCCAGCCAAATATTTTTCAACCATCCGGTATCTGGCCAGAGAGCAAAGCGCTCTATCTGATGCACCCCTACCTCCAAAAGCCTTACCCACAAAGTTCAAATCCACCTTTTCACATACTGCCAGTAACCATACCAAAAAGTGTAACCTGAGAAGAAGGCCTGAACCTTATATAAACAATATCCGGTATACATGCAGATACCAGATAATGGGATTATCTCACTATCTGACCCAATATCCTGTGCATCCCTTATCTGAAGAGCCCCCTTAAAACTCTCAAAACAGCAACCAATTGATCACTATAATGTTGACAAACAAAAGCCATATCCAACCTCTTGTTTTCTTCTGTACTCATCTGCTTTCTGTTTTTCCAGATCTCCTCGGCGGAAATACTTCTTATCCTTTCCGGAAAAGAAAATCTATTTACAGTCGTATCATTTACAATTAAACACAGTAGCTGGTCAACATCAATCTCACAATACATGTAAATCCAGGCCTCGGATTCTTAACAAAAAATCAGGTCAACGAAAACATGTTGGCAAATTGAAGTTTTCAATAAAATGTTCTTGAGTGTAGTAAATATTACAGAGTCTGAAGATGTCTCGACTCTTGAGTTGAGATGAAACGTCACTGTTAATAAAACTTTTATATAAATTTGTGTGTATTTAAAGTGCTATGCTGGGCTCTTATTTTCATTATTAGAATATGTTTCCCGTCTTGAAAATCACTTGTGAATAATATTACAGACATTAATTTAGAGATTCTGTCTTAATTATGTTGCTTACAGCTTTTTTGACATTTTGGTAGATTTGATTTGCTATTGAAATTACTTTATGGTTAGGAAGTTATGATAGAATTTGTTTTTTATAGCATATATTTCCTTTAAAGTTTATATATGCTAATGCAAGAATATTGCATCATCTGCTTTTCTCTCTTGCTCTGAATTTACATTGCAGATGGACATTGTGCTATTTTTTGCCGACCTGTCATGATCATTTTCCAATTGCTGACCTGAATTGTGGGGCCTGAAATTTCTGGTCTTGACATATAAAGTTACCAGATGCATAATTTCCAAATGAAAATTTTAACCCTGAATTATACAGTCATTATCACTGCCAATATAGATGTCCCTGAAAAGGCTCATTCACACAATCTGATTTTCAGACTGACATATCTGACTGTCAGAAGCCTGAAGGTCACTTTAACTGTGTTCACACATTCTGATTTATGACAAATCAGATCATGCGAATGAGTCTAAACAGTGATAGTTTTAGAAATTTTAACTCCATCCTTCTCACTTCCCACAGAAAAAGCAGGGGAAGTATCTCATGTCCGCAACTTTAAAGGAATTCATTTCACGATTGCGGTAGTCAGTAGAAGGTATGTGGTGTGAATATGACCACTGAAAATCGTCACATCATGTACTCCCTGGTGCAATTGCAAAATTTATTCCTTTAAAAAGCCTTTGTGAAGGGAGAGGGGAGGAGTGATATATACATAGCATTTCCAAAGCATTCATATAATTATACAAAATTCAAGCAGTACTTTATTTTTTACCATACCCAAGTAAAACTAATAAAAATATTTGATGATATATGTTGCATGATATGGCACAGGTATTCGGTGGTTACTCAGGTAAGGTACAATGTAAAATTTGAAAATTTCCGATGTCAAATGTCAATGCTTCATATTTTAAAATATACTATTAAAAACATTATTAACATACAGCAGTAACTTCATTTTGCTTCAGTTGTTTTGCTTTTCTCTCGATTTCAGCCTGTAGAAAGTCCATTATAACAACATCAAGCCACCGCCAAATCAGTCTTTATGTAGAAACTCAACCACCATACCAGACTGGAAAGAAGAACAGATTCAACAGATAAATTTGTAATTTGTTTTTTATACGTTTTATAATTTATACTGTACTTTGACAATGATACCGAGATTAATATACAAATAGATTATTGATCAGCTTGGAAAACAAAACTTTGAAGAAATACGATGATCTATTTTCACAATATTATTATATTTACCTCAGAATCACAGTCTAACAGCCCAAAACACGGCTTTACAAACTGTTGTTATGTTTTATAGCGGCCAAAATAAGCGGCCATATTGAATTCGAATGTGAATTAGGAGTTTGGGAACCAGTCTGGCTAAAAATTAGCATAATATATTATTCAGGACCAAGCCTGCGTAGCAGGCGGTTTTAAGGGCTGTCCACGCCCCAACATCAACCCCTAATCCCGTCATCTACGCAGGTTTTGCAGGGGCCGGCGTTAGAACGCTTGAAAAAATCATTGGCATCTTCAGGCTTTCTAGAAGAGCTTTATCAACGGACAACAGGTGCTCAAGAATTAAGCGCAAGTTCGTGTTACACAGATAGCGCTTATTTCATTTTAAATACATGCATTAATTTCTAGATATCACTATCAGCATGGTTGATTTACACATGGTGATATATGCCTAAGACTACTTTCGTAAATGACTGCCAATTTAAAATTATTTGATGTGCACATAAAGGCTATGATACACGAGGCAATTTTTGCTGGCAACGCAGTTACGTACTGGCATAGAGCCATGTTATCTAAAAAGTAGTCACAGAGAAATTGTGAGCGTGGCCCGCATTCTACTCTGCCGACATTCTTTACATAGCACACTCTTAGGGGATGAAAAATGAAAGAAATGGGATGAAAAATGCCGGCAGAGTAAGTAAGTAACGAAGTAAGGAAGTAAGGAAGTAAGGAAGTAAGTAGGGGTGTGCTAATCATCCTTACTTGCAGCTGGGAGCTGAGCTGAATTACGAAGGACGCAGCTCTCTTTTCCTGCCATATTCCGGCTCACCGGTGATTTTGTATACACGGCTTAAAAAAATCTGTATTTGTTATAAGTATTATCATAGTATATTCCTAACAAGGACCCTTGGAGAGTGATCATGAGTAGCCTCCGGGAAGATTGACTGAAAGGGAGGGGTGGAAAAGCTATTTATCATAAGCAACTTGCAACGCAATTTCGGACAAATTAAAAAGTATTAACAGTAAATTAGTGAGCATGATTCGACTAACGTGCCGAAGTTCTTGTTGTATTTTTCGGGTAGTTTTACCCTAAAGACCCGTAGATTACAGTCAAGTCAATGAACATGGACTGCTTCTCGAACAGTTTTCTGCCATTTTTCGTTCTCATTCATGTCTTTCATGCCTTTATGGTATGAGTACATGAGGAAAAGGTCGACGCCGAGTAAAACGCGGGTCAAGCTGTAAATACGATTCAAACAACTTGACGCTGTGACAGAAATTGCATTGCAAGTTGAAGTTGCAGTAATATGGCTCTCAGCTCCGTATATTATATTTGTGAACTCGAAAACGGTGCAGGTTACTAGCTGTCGTTCACATACAAAGATCTCTAGTTAAAATTGTGGCAACATGCATGTGTTATTTCGATGAATGGAAGTTTCCATATGTTTTACCTATCTATCTATCTTCTCAGTATCTCTATCATCACTAATCTCGATACTAAGGCTTTTAAGTACCTATATATAAGTCTTCAATATATGTTTCATTCAACTCTTTCCTAAGTGCAATTTACGTAATTTCCACATTTGTCAAGATCCAACTGTGATAATTGGTAGTTAACTAACTCATATGCCAACAAAGTACGTAATGCCTAAATAATCGTGTTGCTCTGGTTGTCTCTTAAACGCTGCTTGACTGAGAAACCTGATTAGTTTCGCCTATGTAGGCATAAGAGAAACACTCTCACATTATTTCAAGGAAGATAAAGTAAAATAACTAAGAAAAATGGCACGGATTTCATGGCCTATCATGCTCCGTTTTGTTTTTCAATCCTTGCTGTTCAATTCAATGTTCACAAAAGAGGTATATTGTTATATTCTTGTTACATTATTATAGCAACCGATTCTTGTACTCCTTGTAGGTAGTTTGGTAGAACATTATTTAGACACGCTGACCGTGTTACCTTGGGCTGTTTTCCACTACAAAGGGGCGTGTACATTTGTAGAATCTGTATCATTATTATCAACTATTTTCTCATTCATTCTCGTTCGTGGAGATCGACTTAGAGTTAGATTCGCATGATATTGAGCGAAAATTAATCTACGCACTACGCAGTCAAAATTACCATGACCAAACAATTTTATTGACGAAGGCTTGTTTAAGGCTGCCGGCTGCCGCACACGAGAGATCTTCGCTGAGGTAACGACCTCACAATGCCATTGAATCAGACCCTTTCTCTCTCGTGCGCGCATGCTTTTTTGCTGATAACTTTACCTATCATGTTTGATATGAGAGTAACTTGCTATAAGCTACGACCTCTTGTGGGGGTGAGCCAGTGAACTATAAGTATAGTTCACTGGGGTGAGCTCAGTCATGAGCTCTCGTGTACTGCAGGCTCTTCGCAAAGTTTCTTTGGTCAAAGTATATTGTGATGAAAATGAGTGACATTGTAAATCTTTTTCAATTAGACACAATTTAAATTTTTACCTTTGAAAGGTCCTTACGTGAAAGTTTTATACATAAAGACGATACATACATAGATATAGTACACTTCTATTGAAATGCGTTTGATCAAAGTGGTCTTTGATCCATAATTAAAAGAAAAGGAACAAATGAATACTTGACTTAAATTTTCTGGCGGAGGTATACAGTCGCTGAGTGCTTTCTAGTCGCTCTATATTTTATTCATGTTTATGGAAATTTGCACACACTTTCACAGTAACTGAACGTATTGCACTTTCTGTATATAATGCGCGATCATCTTATATGCCAACAGCACTTTGCCTCCAATCGTTCAGCATAATGCTTGTGTATCTTCTGGTCCATTCAAACACCAATTTGAGTTCGATTGTAATACTCTTTGAAGTTTGCCGGCATTCCTAACCATATTTACTTTGCAGGGTCCGCGGAATTAGGGGAGGGGGGCACTGGAGGCAGGGGCACCTCCGTAATTTTTTCTAAATGGAGAATACAATACTTGTTACCCTTACAATACTTCTTCCTTACATTTTACCGTCAAGGTGTTTCCGACCCCTCGACACCTACCCACTTAGAAGATGCTTCCGCGGCCTTTTGTTATCTGATTTTCCATGCTGAAAAGTAGCTAGTTAATTTGCAAAGCAAACGTTATCTGAGCTATACATATTGAATGGTGTTATGGTACTTAACAGTAGCAATCTTATCTTTCGATTATCTTCTCAGTTACACGATGAAGAGCTGGTTAATGGCATACTTGTGACACTTAAGTTAACAAGACAAATCGAAACAATGTATGCTCCTGCCATTTACTTTAACTCTATTTACTCTGGACAGGGGCGTGGCGAACGAATCACGATTGGGGGGGTGTCATATCATTATGACAAACTTTTCCGATTAAAATGACCAACTTTTTTGTCTCTCCATATACAAACTTTTGTATCAAAATCATAGGGGAAAACGAAATAATTTATAAAAACCTAAATAGTTGTATGATCGGATATGAAAGGGACTCTCAGCCAGGTCCTTTTTTAAGAAATGGTTATTGCATCAACGAAAATAGACCTAACAAACCTGGTATATTGAAGATTCGGGAATATGGGGGGGGGGGGAGGGGGTCTGGGCGTCCTCCACCAGAAAATGTTCGTATTATTGAGTCTCTGTGGCTTGATTTCTTGCATTTTCAGAGACAATTTTTTAAAAATCCCATCTAAACGGACCAAGCTTTACAGGGGGGTGGGGTAATTAAAAGAGCCCTGTGTTAAGCCGCTTCTAACGTTCATTTGGCCTAAACAAACTTTCAATTGCCTTATTGTCCTTGTTTTTAGTAAATTTTTATAAAATAGAAATTAGAAAGGATCAAAGAATGATGTTGAGGCAATGCGTGTATGCTACACTCCAGTAATTGTTTCTTATATTTTTTAACCAACAACAAATGTTCTGACCAACTCTTTAATATTTAGAATTGTTGTACTTGCGTTGTTGTACTTGCTTTAGAATTGTTGTACTTGCGTTGCACATTTTATAATTTCAGCTCATAGTCTCAACCCATAATTTCTCAATATTTTTTGACCAACAACAAACCATTTCTTGACCAACTTTTTTAATATTTAGAATTATTGGGGGGCGTCAACCCCCCCCCCCCACGCCCACCGGTCGCCACGCCCATGACTCTGGATAGCTAAGCCACGCCCACCGGTCGCCACGCCCATGACTCTGGATAGCTAAGCTATAGCTTTAGCAGTTCTTCTAAAGTGTTCTCCCTAGAGGTTGACTAGAGGTTCTGTAATACTCAGTAATTAAGAGCCATCTATTATTGGCCCGACAGCAGAACACCTAAACTAACCCTATTTATCTCGATAACTTCATCTACCTGAATGTGAAAAAAATATAGGTGGTCGATTGAATTTCATGAGTAGCCTCTCACCCGGAAGGCAGAAACCAAGCTAACTTTCTGGAATGCTCTATCAGTTCTACTTAAAGAGTCCTCTCTTGAGGTCCAGTAAATACAAGCTCTTATTAGTATAGTATTCCCTCAGGAGGAAACGCAAACTACGCTATCACTATTCTAGACGGTTCTCCTCCTTTGAGGTCCAATAAAGAAAAGCCCTTATTGGTCTATAGTGTTCCTACAGGAGGAAACCTAAACTAAACTTATAAACTATCTTTATTTACACTTGAAAGCTTTAACACTTCTAGACAGTTCTCCTGAAGTCCAGTAAGGACAAGCCCTTATTGGTCCAGTTTACTACAGGAGGATACCTGAGCTAAACTATCTTTATAAACACTGGAGAGCTCTACCAGTTCTAGACAGTTCTCCTTGATCCTTTGAAGTCCAGTAAGGACAATCCCTTATTGGTCTATAGCAGTGTTTCTACAGGAGGAAACCTTAACTAAAGTATATAGCTTTATAAGTTCTAGACTCTTTTGAGGTCTAGTAAGGAAAATCCCTGATTGCATCGTCTACTCTACTCTACTGTTACACACTGTTACAGCAGAAAGCACTGAGATTAAATTAGAAAACTGCATAGTGGGAGAATCAAGCCTTGGTCGCAGACGTGAAGGCACGCGCGCTAATCACCATAGTATGCGTCAGTCCATCTACAAACATACATTATTTGAAAATATCCGTTCTTCTCCCCCTTTTAATTTGATGTTTTTACAGTGGAAGTATCAATCTGCTGATACTTTCACCCTACATTCATTTTACAGTATACCACAGCGGAAGCACTAGCGCATTGAATGGATCCTGCCTTGCTGCGAACGATGAGAGATAACTAGACTTGACTGCTGTGAATAAACTCACGTTAATTATTCTTGAACCTGCTGTTTACTTTACTTATTTTGCATTAAATTGATCCAAACTCTGTTCCTGCTATTCTTAACAAATTAACTTTTTCCAGGCGAACGGTGGAACAAGTTCGCAAGGAGACTGTATTGTCAGAGATGGTCGTGATGGTGGGTAAATCTTGCATTAATAAACATAATGTTCATATTTAATCATTATAGACCACATAGTAAAATATGGGGAAATTTTGAGGTTATATGAAAAATAGCCAGCCACATACTCAATGCTTTCCTACACTCAGCTCTATGTTCAATGCTTTTCTAAACTAGAGCAAAAGTAACTAGGCATGTGAGTTATTAGAATTTGCAAAGCGGTATACTTTAGTAGGAAAATAGTGTGAGGCAAATTTGCAACCTCGCTCCCATGGCCCTCCGATCCGCCTCCTCACCTTCACCAAAAAGCCCTGGAGACGAGGTTGCCAAATTTGCTATTAATATTCTTCTATTTACTATTTCATACAGGTGTCCCAGGCCCCCCTGGAGTTTCCGGTCGTCCAGGTAGCCCAGGAAGAGATGGTCGGGATTGCACCGTTAACTGGTCACTGAATAGGGTAAGTTTTGGACGGCAGTTATCCTCTTTGAGAGAAGCGTAATTGAAAATACATGTCTAGCTAACGTGAGCTACAGAGTTTAGCGTGCAGTGTGTCTAGATCTGAGGCCGAGAGCGAGATAGCGCTATCAGTGGATAGCATTTACTAACCTTATTCATGCTGGATAAACCTATACTCTATAATACCGTGAGTTCTGTCTAAACTTTTCTCCTTAGATATCAAGTAAAGCCATCTCTTTTTGGTCTACTGTTACTACCGAATGATCGAGGAAACCGGCATACACACGACTAAAGCGAAATTATAATGAGACAACACCAACTACTTAGAATACACACGTAAAAATCTCGCAACAGACTTGTAGCAAGCTTGTCAACAAATGGTAAAAATGTTGTCATTTTATTAAGTTGCCATAAAATGACGCAGCACAATAGAAAGTTGTTAGAACAACTTGTGACAAGTCTGTTGAGTAAACAACGTTGTAGCAAGTTGTCAACAAGTCGATGACAACAAGTCAACAAGCTAGGAACAAGAACATGCAAGTTGCTTGTTGAAAATGATTTTCTGTTTAGGTGTTTGAGATGGAGAAACGTATTCGCGACCTCGATTCAAAATGTCGCTTCTTGGAGAAGGAGGCAGAGGAGATGAAAAAGGAACTGCGAACGAGCAAACAACAAGCGCAACAGTTGTTGACAATTTTGGCAGCGAAGAAAATTTTAGATTCCAGTAATTATATATTGCAGTTTTTATGCAAAGTAAAAGATTCGTTGTGATATGAAGTTGACACGATTTATAATTTGATGAAAGATCTAATTATAATTTCACCTCAGTCGAACTTTAGAAGAGTGCTTCCAGTTCAATTGTACCAATCACCATGTGCAGGTTTTTCCGAGTACACTGGTTTCCTCATGTAGTTACACTGGACCAACATGGGATGGCCCTTGAGAACTGATAGAGCTATCCAGTATAATTTAGTTTAGTTACGTTTCTTCCTATAATAACACTGGTCCAATATGGGGTGTTGTACCCCTTGAGAGAACAGTTTAGAACTGATAGAGCTGTCCGCGCTATAAATGATGTTGGCTTGTTTTAGATTCCCTCTTCGCCTCTTGTGGTAACACTGGTCATTAAGAGATGCATGTCCCATACTATACCTGTAGGGAGAACAGTTTATAACAGTGATATAGAGCTATCCAATATAACATACCGGTAAATTAAAGTTCCTTGCTGTGGTAACACTGGATCGGACCAACAAGGGGTTGCCCTTACTGAACTCTTAGGACAAGGAATGTTTAGATTTGAAAAACTATTCAATACTTAAATTAACTTACAAGTCTCAGAACACAAAACCAACTTAAATGTATCAAACAATATCTTCTCTTATTTTCAAGATACCCTTATCCCAAAAACCACGTATGACCTAATCCCGTCGCCAGGAGAAGCCCTTACACAAAATGATACCATTTTACCCACTCAAGAACCAACATTCGCTCCCCCCGTCTCTTCCCTATCTCCGGACACTTTCACCAATCAGAACTGTCAGAAACGACTAGTATTTCATGTCCACGACAAAGTCGAGACTCGCGGGGCTGTGAACATGGAAGTATTTACCATAAAAGGCAGCACATTCCTAGCTGTGGCAAATTTTCATTTGGCTCAGGACGGCTACAACACTGCCTCCTTTGTCTACAAAATGAATTCGAGTACAGAAAAATTCGAAATCCTCCAAACGCTACATACGATTGGCTGCCGTTCGATGACGTATTTCTCCGACCGGTGGGATTCGTACCTAGTCGCTGCGAATCACTTTGACGGCAATACGCATGCGCTGGACTCGGTCATCTACAAGTGGAATGGTACCAAGTTTGTCAATTACACCAAGATCAAAACGCAGGGAGCATCGGCTGCGCAGTTTTTCCGATTAAACGGAGAGAGTTACCTCGCGTTTGCAAACTATAGAAATAATACGAGCGTTTCTATATTTTCGGTTGTTTATAAATGGAACCAGGGCAAGCTCGACGTTTTTCAAAAATTGCCAACCCACGGTGCAGTCGATTGTAAATTCCACCGAAGCAAAACGGGGCAAATTTTCTTGGTCTTTGCGAATTATTACGCGCTCAGTGCGGGTTTTAACGTGAAGTCAGTGGTTTATAAGTGGAACGGACACCGTTTCGTTTTCGCACAGAATGTTAAAACTTCGGCGGCTATTGGTGTTGATTTGTTCGAAAGTGACGCAGGGTTGTTTTTAGCGCTTGCCAGTCATCGCACAGCGAGTTCCTGGCATTCTGATACAAATGTGTTTCGATGGAATGGAACTGCGTTCGTCTTGTTTCAAGAATTTGAAACCACTGCAGCTATAAAGGTATTTGTTTTGTTTACTTCGTTGTATTTTTGGCAATCTATATGCATGTGACGAAACCTCGAAGCTTCGCTCGAAACCTCGAAGTGTTTTCAACTTGTTTTTGATATCGGAGTTACATTTTGCAACATGCGGTTTTCTGATTATTGTTCCGCCTCAGGACATGTGAGAAGAGTGCTTCGAGTGGGTTAGTTTAGGTTAGGTTTCCTCCTGTCGTATAATACTTGACCAATGAATAGCTGGACCTCTAGAGAGAACATTTTATACAGAACTAATAGAGTTATCTGCTATAAAGTAAAGCTAGATCGGAAAGCTTCTGAAAGCAGATGTTGCAGTGTATTGTGGTAAATAATTTTTCAAGAAAAAGTCAACCCTTTAGCGATAATCTACCATAAAGAACTTGAATTTTTGTTTTTTTTCAAGGTTCATCACTTCATTGCTGACGGCGCACTGTATCTCACCATTGCGAACTATTTTGACGAAATCACAGACTTCCGAACTCATTCCATGGTCTACAAATTCAAAGACGATCGCTTTGTTAAATTCCAAGGAATCTCGACGACGGGCGCTTACGATTTGCAGCCGTTTACATACCGCGGAGTTCCGTATCTTGCCGCTGCTTTCCGATTCAACGGCAAGCACGGAAGCTTGAAAAGCAAGATTTATAAAATGTACAAAGGATGTGTGGCCAGCGAAGAGGCTTTGCCGTGATCTGAGTTTTGGATTTTAATTGATTTATAAATTACGCTTTATAATATATTCGTTATATAGATGAATACTGTATTTTCGCTAATGCTTTTGTGCTATGTATATTTTACAAATTCATTTTTGTGATTTTGCAATATATAAATACTGTAGAAAAGATTTTTCTTGGTAAAAGTTGAATACAACAGAGAACTGAGACCGAACTCTTACAGATGCATGTTAGTTTATGGTTTCACTGAGCACCATTGTGGGGCAGATACGCGTATGGTGGTTAACTGGTAGTTTTCAGAGTACGTGAGCCAAGCGCGTGAGTTATCCAAAGTTGTGAATTGGGTAGCAGTGATTCAACGATAGCCAAATTTGTCTATTGCTAACAGTTCTGATGTTGAGCACCATAACATGCAACTCCGTAACGCTTACTGAAATCCGCCAATCTTGACCATTTTTGCACCTTTGTTAATACTATACTATTTCAGTAAAATATAGAGCTAAATATACCGCGAGTTTTTAGTCCGGCTCAATACCCTCATTCAAGGGCGGTTCAAACTTATTCTTATAATTATGCGCAATTCAATGCTAAATTCCTGTTTATGCGCGTTGCCATGTACATGAAATGCTCGGTAATCTTTACTTATTCCGTGCTATATTATCATAACAGTAGTAACAAGGCATGTGAGTTATCAAAACATGACATGAGTTGGGTGCAACGGGCATAAACATGCGTTTATTCAGGTTATCCCAATTAGGTTTATTCTGGCGTTTTATATGGCCGTTGATTAGGTTCTAGCCTAGCTGATTAGGTATATTCTGGCTAAAGGTACGTTCACACGTTGCGATTTGTCGGGCCGATTTTAGATGCACGTTAATGATATTTGAAAAATACGTGGCAAACGTCATCTGGTGACATCATCAACTGAAAATACAGTTCGTCATTAACATTCAGTAAAACCTAAAATCGGTCCGACAAATCGCTGTGTGTGAACGTACCTTAAGTGCAAAACGCAACAGAGCCACCTTAAACTCTCTAATTTGTACGTATGCTAACATTCAGATTGTAATCTAACCGACGGTGCCTCTAACTCATGATATTCCCGGTTAGGGAGGGGTGGCTTAGTTGCCAACAGTCGCGATGACGTCATGACGTATTCGTCATCATCCACTTCCTCGTAATCTGGTTCGATGTCGTCATCAGGTGCATCGAGCACGTGATATTTCGGGTGCCTAGGTGAGTGAGGCTTGGCGCTCTCTATGACGATTGCATCATCCTTCGTTAAATGACAACTGTATCTTGGTTCTGATGAGGGACCCATCGATTCTAAATAAGATTAGTGAAAAATAGAGATGTGAGCATCTGAGAGCGTACAGTGGCACCTGAAGTAATTCAGTGCATAATAGGAAATGTAAGAAATGAAAAATTCTACACACGTAAAAGCGCACAAGTTGTAACAAACCTGCAGCAGATTTGTATCAATACTGTTTCCACAACTTGTTATCAGGATATGCTCGCACTGTCTGTTTTGTTGACAAATGGTCAACGGCTTGTTGACAACTTGCTACAAGTTGTTGACTCAACAGACTTGTTACAAGTTGTTCCAGCAATTCGTTATCGTCCTGCAATTCAACAACTTGTTTACAAGTTGTAAGTGATAACCTTGTCGCAACTTGATAAAATGACAACATTGACCTGAAAATTTGTTAACAAGCTTGCTACAAGCCTGTTGCGAACACATCGACGTGTGTAGTCCTTGTGAGTTGTGAGTGTAGGGCAGCGGAGTTAATTGACTGTCCCAGGACTTGCCAGGAATGCCACCGTGGCTACGACACCCACGAAAGAATAGATATAAGTAGAGAGACTTCATCGGCGTTGAAATCCTTACCCATTGAGACTGCGTCTTTCAGAATAGTGTCAATTACATTCTAGAAAAAATGAAAAATGATTTTATGAGATGTGCAAAATGGGATGGTTTTATAGCTATCCATACTTAAATATATTGTTACAAGTAACTAAGTAAGCCAGAATAACGTGTGGTGTCAGTGTAGGTAGCATCTATACAATAAGTTTCGGGTCTTTAGGATCAATCTACCTGAAAAATTCAACAAGAACGTGGTCGAGCGAAGGCCCTTCGTCTGGTAGTGGTGACTACTAATAGTCTTCATCTGGGGTGATCTAAAGTCACACCATAGCTCCCTATATAATCGAGGGATAACGTCATCGGCCAACAAGGTGGAGATAATCTTGGACAATAGAGATGACGCGGTAGTTATCTGCCGCTATTGACCGATGACGACTTTAGATCACCCCCTAATGAGGACACTAGACCGGGGTGTCGAAACGTTAGGTCGTGAATGCAATTCGATGGGCTTTGCATTCATTCACTTAGAACCAGAGTAACGA
The DNA here is from genome assembly GCA_016169945.1 of Trachythela sp. YZ-2020. Classification (NCBI taxonomy): domain Eukaryota; kingdom Metazoa; phylum Cnidaria; class Anthozoa; order Malacalcyonacea; family Clavulariidae; genus Trachythela; species Trachythela sp. YZ-2020. Next base: position 803,485 of record JADLSH010000098.1, on the reverse strand, counting down.
GCGAATTAAACATGTCTGAAAGTTAAATTAGTCTACTCCTTCGTATTCCTTACCAAATCAACATCATCTTTTCTTAGTGAATAATAAGGATCGTAACTTTCTCTATTTTCGTTCAAACTCGTGTAATCTTCATCTGCCGAGTCGACTGGCGCAGCTTCTTGAATTAAACTGAATCTTGCCTGTGCCGTGAAATGAACTAAACAAAATATTTAATATTAATTTAATCCCATGCTAGAGCGACAGGGCACACAGTGTTGTCGGGCATGTTTGGTAATACAGTGGTTAGTGCATGTATAACCCTCTACCTCTATGACTGGTTCATTCCTGCAGTTCTCTGATTATAATTTCACGCCAGTCACACGTGTGCTTCCAATTTGATGAAATAATCCATACCTTTTGGTAGTGTTTCGGTGGTAACAATAGATGGTTTAGCTTCCTTATGTTTTCTATAAAGCAAAAAATATAAGTAAAATGATAATTTCTAGCGAAAGTGACGAAACTAAGAAATAGACTGGAAAGGAAAAAATCAATGAAAAAATAAGATTGAGTCAATTTATACCAGAGAGGGTTGATCTGTCTGGACGAACTTAAGCAAAGAAAAACAGTTTGTATACAATGTGTATAAGGCCTGTTCCAAACGTCGCGCTTCTCATGTGCCGAACGCATTAAAACAATACATAATCAGCTGAAATGCCTCATTATCTATTGTTTGTAATGCGTTCGGCACGGCAGTAGCGCGACGTTTGAACGACGCCTAAGCGTGTAAAACACACATACCATCCGTCAAGACGAACTATTTGCGTGTTCGCGTTGAGTGTTCGCCTTGACGGACGACCCGTCTATGTCAGTATATAATAAATATGTCAGGATTTGTTGGCTGCCCATGATTGCCGTTTCTTGCTGGTCAACCAATATTGTCCTAAAGCTCGTCGTACATTTGTATCGGACTTATATATCGCGAGTAATTTATGTATAAGATAAACTCATAATTTATCTACCTGGTTCTATGACGCACGAAACATACAGCCAAGATAATGATGATCAGAATAACCAAGCCCACTCCAGCAGAAACTCCGATGATAACAGGCATTGAGACATTGTACGTGTAGTTTTTGTTAACTACGCTTTTCTCTGTGGTAGTGACCTCTGTTGTGGAGCCGACTGTAGGTAATTCCTACAATAAAAATATTTCAGTATATCCAATATTTCGTTTTATAAGCCAAGACAGCAAAAATATTCGCACAAAAAACAGTGAAAAATGGTACCGCTGGTTCAGTAACTTTTGAAGATCCCTAAATACTTCTTCTGTTGGATATATTTTCGTCGTTGCAAGGGTGGAGGTAATCAATGAAGATATATCTGGAAAAGGGATAACTGAATTATGTTTCGACTTTCGGAACAGTTTTATTGAGTTTACCTTGCCTTGATTATCAGTGGAGTAGGAACCCGGGAGAATAGAGGTACGAGTCCATTGTGTTCTTCAAAGTGCTCATTTCTCCGGTTAAAACAATGAGAAAAGTGCCTTTTTCTAATAGAGGAGGTTCCCTTAAGACGAAGTACCTCTCTAACTTGAAGTTGCTTCCTAAATCCCCTGTTGGTATAATGCATATGAGGTATTGGTGGCACAGAACATTGTGTAAGTGCATTTCATCTCTGCGATCATGGTTTGATTCCTGGCCTATGCAGTTGTCTGATTATGACTTCAGCTCATTGTGAGAAGACTTGTGCCCTTTTCAAGTTTGACTCTACCAAACACTACTCCGGTTTCCTCCTGTAGTAACTGAATGGACAAATAAGGGATCACCCTTACTGGACCTCTATGGAGAACACTTTACGACGGATAGAGCTATCTGGTATAAATAAAGTAACTTTAGTTACGGTTTACTCGTCCTGCAGTAACACTGGACTAATAAGTCCTCACTGGACCTAGATATATTTTCCGTGCAGGCGAACTTCGACAGTGTAAAATAAGTGTATTCTACCGCAATACGAGTATAGATCTTTCAAGTAAAATATTCACTTACCAAGACTTTTATGTCGTCCTTTACTTTTAAATGCAAAACAGCCACTTTCAGGCAGCTGGTCTGCATTAGTGTGACAAGAAATTTGTAACTTTATTAAAAGTCCAGAATAGAAATCGTTGACTCCTTCCCACTAAAAAATGGAACACGAAGATACATGAAAAAGTGATGATAAGATATAGACAGATCTAATTTCAAAATTTCTTCATATTTTTTGTATATTTCCTCAAAACAAGCTGGTGTGAAAATGCCAATGATTATGAGCGGTAATGATAATGTTGGTGATGATGATGGCGATGGTAACGGTGTGATGGTGATGGTGATGATGGTGGGGATGTTGACGGTGGTAGTAATGATATTGGTAATGGTAATGTCGATGCGGATTTAATTGCATGGTAAAAATTGTTTATAAAAATGATTGAGCGATGTTATTTATTGAGTGCATGGTAAGTGATGCTGTCAATAAAGATCGATAATTCTCAGTTCATAGTGTCGTCAAGAGACGGTTTATATACCATTTATTGTTGGCCTAAAGATCGGTTCGTACAGTCGCATTGAGTAAATCTGCATAAGTAAGTGTTTATGTGTAGCAATAGCGTAATCATAAACACCTAGTTATTTTTAGGTGTTCATGTGTAGCAATAGCTTAACCATAATTAGATGTTTATGTGTAGCAATAGCTTAACAATAAATAGGTGTTTATGTGCCGCAATAGCGTATGCATAATTAGGTGTTTATGTGTAGCAATAGTTTAACCATCAATAGGTGTTTATGTGTAGCAATAGCGTAATCATAAACACCTATTTATGGTTAAGCTATTGCTACACATAAACACCTAAGCATAACTATAGGTGTTTATGATTACGCTACTGCTACACATAAACACCTACTTGTGCATACGCTATTGCTACACATCAACACCTATTTATGGTTAATATATTGCTACACATAAACACATAATGCAATCATTGGAGAACTATTCTCCATTTAAAAGGCTTGATATTATAAAAGTGTCCTTAAATCATAGGTAAGAGATGATGCGGAGTTCCGCAGGGATCAAATCTTGGTCCCTTTTTGTTTCTTCTGTACATCAATGATTTGCCTAGTTGCCTTGAAACAACTAAGGCCAGATTATTTGCCGATGATACAACTCTTTCAGCAACAGGATTAATCGTGGACGAAATTGAAACAAAATTAAATCATGACCTTGTAAATGTGGATCAATGGCTCATTGCAAACAAATTAACCCTAAATGAGGGTAAAACTGAATTTATAATAATAGGCTCAAGACAACGAGTGCCATCTTTCGAACAGGGTCCCTTAATTAAACTTGGAATCTTAGGACTAAGATATAGTTAGGCCGAAGATTCCACAGATTGGAATATTAGGACTAAGATATAGTTAGGCCTAAGATCCACAAATTGGAGTCTTAGGACTAAGATATAGTTAGGCCTAAGATTCCACAAATTGGAACATTAGGACTAAGATATAATTAGGCCTAAGGTTGCACAAATTGGAATATTAGTACTAATCGCAATTAGGTGTTTATGTGTAGCAATAGGCTAACCATAATTAGGTGTTTATGTGTGGCAATAAATTAATCATAAATAGGTGTTTATGTGTAGCAATAGCGTATGCATAAGTAAGTGTTTATGTGTAGCAATATCGTAATCATAAACACCTAGTTATGTTTAGCTGTTTATGTGTAGCAATAGCTTAACCATAATTAGATGTTTATGTGTAACAATAGATTAACCATAAATAGCGTAATCATAAACACCTAGTTATGCTTAGGTGTTTATGTGCAGCAACAGCTTAACCATAAATAGGTGTTTATGTATAGCAATAGCGTAATCATAAACACCTAGTTATGCTTAGGTGTTTATGTGTAGCAATAGCTTAACCATAAATGGTTGTTTATGATTACGCTATTGCTACACATAAACACCTATTTATGCATACGCTATTGCAACACATAAACACCTATTTATGGTTAATCTATTGCTGCACATAAACACCTATTTATGGTTAAGCTATTGCTATACATAAACACCTAAGCATAACTAGGTGTTTATGATTACGCTATTGCTACACATAAACACCTATTTATGGTTAATCTATTGCTACACATAAACACCTATTTATGGTTAATCTATTGCTACACATAAACACCTAATGCAATCATTGGAGAACTATTCTCCATTTAAAAGGCTTGATATTATAAAAGTGTCCTTAAATCTATTTGTACGATAGTTAGGAATATGAAATAATTTTGATCTTCTTAAATTATAAGTATCTGGAACTTTCATAGGTAAGAGATGGTGAAGTTTGTGCTTCTCATCGTCAACAATTAATTTAAAAAGTTTAGTACAAAAATCCTCTCTTCTCGACCACAAGTTCTTCATATCTAGAGTAGTCAAAGCATCTTCATACGATAGCTCGGGGTAAATAATACGCATCGCTCTTTTTTGGATCCTTTCTATTATGTTCAAAAATTGACTAAGATATAGTTGGGCCTAAGATTCCACAAATTGGAATCTTAGGACTAAGATATAGTTAGGCCTAAGATTCCACAAATTGGAATCTTAGGACTAAGATATAGTTAGGCCTAAGATTCCACAAATTGGAATATTAGGACTAAGATATAGTTAGGCCTAAGATTCCACAAATTGGAATCTTAGGACTAAGATATAGTTAGGCCTAAGATTCCACAAATTGGAATATTAGGACTAAGATATAGTTAGGCCTAAGGTTGCACAAATTGGAATATTAGTACTAATCGTAACTAGGTGTTTATGTGTAGCAATAGGCTAACCATAATTAAGTGTTTATGTGTAGCAATAAATTAATAATAAATGGGTGTTTATGTGTAGCAATAGCGTATGCCTGAGGAGTGCCGCCGTGGCCGGGAGGGGCCAGGGGGGGCCATGCCCCCCCCTATCGTTGAGACCCGTCGGGAAATTTGAAATTTGTAACGTACTAATTTATTGATATCAGCCGGAATTACATAAGTTCATCGTTTTGCAAACCGAGTTATACGACATAATTCTTCAAACTGCTAACGAATAATGTGCATTATTCATCTTAAAGCCGGTTTCCTCTTCACCTTTTCGCACTTCACAATTTTTTCTAAGAATCAAACTTATGAACATTTTCGTATGACTTCATATATTATTTATGTCGGAAAATTGTGTTTGTCGGGAAAATGCTGCCCTTGGCCACCCCTAAAACATGGGACCCACGACGCCCCTGAGCAAATGTAGCATAAAGTTAGCCTGCTTCACAAGTGCATGTCGTGGGTGCAAAGAGCGGGCGTCTTTGTTTCAGCATAAGCTATGTAGTTTACGTAAGGTATTCTTTTGCGCAAATTTGTTTGCAGCTATAATTTAACGTTGCTTCATTTGCCAGTAATTGCAGTAAATCTGTAAACATGAAAGAAACACTATAAACAAATTCATACAGTCTGCATCGCAGTCTAGAATTGCTCCCAAACGAGGTAAAAAATTACTTACTTTTAATGTGAGGTAACGATCAATAGTACCATGTCCATCGTTTACACGAATAGTCAGTATATCACTGATGTTAGGTAACGCTACCCATTCCCCTTGACTGTTGAGGGAACTTGTATTGTTCTCGAATTTACATGTTATTGCATTACTCGGTACACCATCAGGTATGTGAAATAGGCCACGGATGTTCTTACTTCCGCTTTTCGTGAAATCCAACATTGGTAGAATTTTGTCCATGAGATTTGGATCATCGTCTTTCATGCCTTTGTAACGGCAGCCTATACAACAATAAAGTATTAGCTTTTTATAGGCTGAAGGTTTTTGTAGGTGGAAATATCGAGCGAAAACTATAAACATATTTGACCTCGACCTGTTGTGAAACAGGCTCAACTCTTACCACTGAGGTCACTGTTGGTACTCGCATGAGATCGGCAGTGTGCTCAAATAACTCATGTAAGTTGAGATTCTCTCCTGTGCTTCGAGGGTTTTCCCCGGGTACTCCGGTTTCCTCCCTCTAATACTAACCCTTAGGAACTAACAATGGGGCCACAGTAATTGGCTGACGCTGTTGTGGACTCCCTGCCATTGAGGCGAAGTTGAATAAAAAAAAAAAAATAAACCGGGAGCAGTTGCTAAAAGTGGAAAATAGGTGAATTAGAGTATGCACTATCGTGCAGCATGTGGTGTCAACCTGCAGTTATCCGAGAGTGAATGACAGTGGCGTAACGAAGAAAGACATGACCCTTAGGCATATTTTTTTTTGAGGGGGGGGGGGCTACTGTCACGATTTGACTGCCACGGATGTTTTACTTAATACATGTGTTTTTAGATGAAGATATTTTTGCGCCCTCTTTTGCGCACCAGATTTGTAGTGGCCCCCAACTAGGCCCTTCCCGATTCTGCTAGCATAATTTTCAGCATAATTTTCAGCATAATTTGGCTTAACGAGCATATTTTTTGCATTTTTTCAAGAAAAGAATTGCTAGCGTAATTTAGTAATTTTTCGCTAATTCATCTGAATTTTGGGTGTTAAAAAGCAAAACGTTTCATATTTTTGGTGTTCATGCAGTTTTAGTGAGTTTAGGAAAACTTTATTTCATATTTTATTTCCCCATAAAGTCAAAATAAAGTACGTTTTACTAATTTTATTATCTGATAATCTCATACGGTCATACGGAAATACAAATCTGAAAGTGGATGCACTGGCTAATTGAAAAAACAAGATGGCGTCACAAAATAACTTACAGGCTACACAAGGAAGCACTAACGAGGCAGGGAATAGGCCAACCTGTTTCCAGGTTGGGAATAGGCCAACTCCTGCACAAATTGCCCGAAAGCGATCTTTAGAATCCACTGGTGCCAAGCATTTTTTTCAACCAAATGAGCATAATTTTGAAAAATGAGCATAAATTTGAGCATAATTTTGGGAAAAAACAAGCATTGCTATGTGCATAATGTGCCAGTTTCACTAGCACAATCGGGAAGGGCCTACCCCCAACTGTCGAGGGCCCTTAGTTCTCGCCCTAACCCTACCTTATGAGCGTTATGCCACTGGTGAATGAATAATCGAAATTGCGGCCCTGCGATTTGGGTGTAGCGTTAACCACAAATACATGTATATATGTTAGGGTGATGCCTGTGTATGAATACAAATTCCTTTGCTCAAAAGTCCAAGGCTGGGGAGAAGGAGGGGGTGGGGAAGAGGGGAAAAATATCCAGGGTCCGGGCTGTTGGAAGGGTCCCGGAAAAGTTGGGCGAGGATGACTGCGTCACTTCTCAAGCTTTCTTGTGCGCCTATTCGTTGAAATATGGTTGAATATACTGTACATTTCTGAAAGAAATGGTACAATAGAATCCATAACAGACATAATTAACATGTTAGTCAAATAAAAATACTACTTATAAAAGTACAATATTTCGTGAACCAATCGTTCAAATTTAAAAAGTAACCGCCCAATTACCGGCCAACGTTAGTACTTAGTAGGCAGGGGTTCCAATCACGTGATTCTAACGATCCCAATCCACCAATCACAAGTCAATATTTAAAAACTCCTTTAATAAAGGGCGAGAGTTAAAATTTAAAAATGTGTCAACTGTCAAAGCTGTCAAAGAGTCAACTGTCTGGCAACGTGCTTTTAAAATTTTACAGAATAGCTAACTTTAAAAGGTATTTCCTTCTATAAAGGGAAAATAAATGATGAGGGAATTTAAAGAAAACGAAAGTTTGAATCCCAGAACATGTGAGTATTGTTAAATCGTTGTTTGTGTACAGAAATTCAAAGTTTTAACTAAATGTGTTGCAGCCGTACTGTATGAACTACAAACTTTTAAATCAACAATTTGAAGACTATTTTTATTTGTATATTGTGTTTAATTTTATTTTTTTTTCCTTGGATAGTTGAATTCATGAATAAAATATGTATTCAATAATTTATTCGATGGTCTACAACCATTGGAGGTCGTAGTCGTATAGCGGACCACTTGCCTTGTTTACGTTTTATACTGCCAGGCAAATGTTTTAAAATGCTCGCAAGAGTCTGGAGAGCTTCGTTATCGTTGATACCATTGTTGAATCACAATGGAAAACATAATATTTTGTTTAATTGTATCGACTTCTATACTATAAATATTCATCTTTTTCCCGTGGCATTGCGTTGAAATGGCGATGCACCAATGAGGAACTTAGTTTTTGACCTCCAGACGCGAGCGTGAAATTTAATACGGGCGAACTGATGCGCGCTAGAAGAATAGATTAGCAAACTGTGTCCTAATTGGGGCACAAACTTTGTTCTAATTGTGAGAGTGACATATAAAAGAAAATTGTATTAAATATATCAGCAAAATTTCGATTGTGATTTACTAAAACCAAATCCTCCCAATCAAACAAAAGGTCAAGTCCCTCCCAGCCCCCATGTTTGTCCCCCCAGTAAACTAAGTTGCACTCCCTCAATGAAGGTCCCTTTTGTTTAAAATATAAGCAAGAAAAGGAAGATTTTTCTCAGAGTTAAACCTTTTATGCTGAAAGGTTCAGTCTGTCTAGATTGGATTTATCAAAAAGTAATGTCTGAAAATGCAGGAAATCAAGTCCCAGAGGTTCTTTGTAGTTAATATAGGTCTCTTTTCCTTGATGCCACTCCCCTCTTCCACTAACTCGAAATCAGAGCTGAATTCTTGCCCTGACGTATTCACAAGACATCCAGACTTGCAGACAAAAATAGTTCTTACTCCATCGTTTAGCGTCATCACATAACGTCATCAGATTGATTAGTGACCGAAAAAACAACAGGAAACCGCAATTAGTTCTGGCACGGTTTGAGGGCAAGACAGCTTAACTCAAGAAGGCTCAAAGCTTTTGAAATCCTTCTAATTAAATAAAAACAGTCATTACTAAAATTGGACCATCAGCGTGAGAATATTTCTTATTGTCAGAAGAGTCAATATTATTTTTTAAATGCATGTTAATTAAAAATACATGACTCATGAGATAACTTTCGTAAACATCTCTAAACTTGCAACAATTTTGCCGCTCGTATTATTTTACTTTATAGTCAGTTTACTAGCGACTTTAGATTGAAAATGTTCTGAGGTAAGTTGCTACTTTCTTCGTCTATTGTTCCTGGTTATTAGCTTTTCTTCTATAGTTGTAGAACTACGGAAACAAGGCATGACGCCATCAGGGAAATTTCTTTTCAAATTTCGTCACTGACTAATGACTATAGATGCAGTAATGTGCATGCACATCTTTTATTTTGCCTTTTTCTTGTCTTATGTTTCCCATTCGCGTCCCCTGCAGGCCAGTGAAAACCAGACTTGGTACACTTTATATACAATAGGACAATAGGTTGTGGCGCTGGTTGAGTGAATTTATAGAACTATTTATATAATATGATAAGGACATCTAACGTCTAGCTTTAAAACCTAGCAATTTCATGAAATTTAACAGTTCAAGAAGAAAGAAACAAAATATATAACTATCGTATTTCTTCGTTCTAAATCAATTTATTATTGTCAACCTTAAATCGTAGCTGGTTTGAGTCCCGCTAGATCAGGCGGCTCCGGAAATCCGTCAATAATTATTGTTTTTATATCTCAATAAATGGTTTAACTCAAGTGTGTAATAAATATATTGTCTGACAGAATTTGTTTTTGTCTTTCAATTAGATCGTAATTTAAGTATTTGTAATTCTTTGAACAGAAGGTAGAAAAATAATTCATTATTCAAATGACATTTAACGTAAAGTGGGAAAATCCGAGGAAATATCATTATTACTATAGTCAGGGACGTGGCGAACGAATCACGATTGGGGGGTGTCTATCATGACCAACTTTTCCGATTAAAATGACCAACTTTTTTGTCTTTCTATATACAAACTTTTGTATCAAAATTATAGGGAAAATGAAAGAATTTATAAAAACCATAATAGTTGTATGATCGGATATGAAAGGGACTCTCTAAGCCAGGGCCTTTTCCAAGAAATGGTTAGGGGGACATCAACGAAAATGGACCTGACAAACCTGGTATATTGAAGATTTGCGAACATTGCGGGGGGTCTGGTGGTCCTCCCCCAGAAAATTTTCGTATTCTTGAGTCTCTGTGGCTTGATTTCGTGCATTTTCAGAGACAATTTTTTATATATCCCATCTAAACGGACCAAGCTTTACAGGGGGGTAATTAAAAAGGGCCCTGTGCTAAGGCGCTTCTAACGTTCATTTGAACTACACAAATATCACTTCGACTCTGAAAGGGTTATAAATGTCACATTTGCTAACAAGAATGTTTAGCAATTTCGATCAATTTAACTATGAAATTTATTCGTAACTGCCCCAAACAGCTTTCAATTGCCTTTATTGTCCTTGTTTTTAGTAAAGTTTTCAAATGCAAGCATTTTTTAGAAAGGATCAAAGAATGATGTTGAGGACAATGCGTGTATGGTACACTCCAGTAATTCTGCACTAGTCTATTGACCAACTGCTTACGTACGTACTCAGGAGCGCATAATATTTGAAAATTAGAACGTATTATTTCTTATATATTTTAACAAACAACAAATGCTCTGACCAACTCTTTAATATTTAGAATTATTGTACTTGCGTTGCACGTTTTATAATTTCAGCGCATAGTCTCAACGCATAATTTCTCAATATTTTTTTACCAACAACAAACCATTTTTTGACCAACTTTTTAATATTTAGAATTATTGGGGGGTGTCACACCCCCCCCCACACCTCTCCGGTCGCCACGTCCCTGACTATAGTACATAATCAGTAATATCAATAATTGATTGAAAAGTAAAATGCAGTATACTTGTATAGCAATTTTTGGCAAATGTATTTATCTTCAAAAACAGGCAATGTCAATGTCCAATGATATATTAACCCATTCAAAGGCATGTACGCCGTATGCAGGTTACGCGTCTTCTTTTCAAGAGGATTTTACTATCTATGATATTACTATACTCCACAAGGGTTCTTGTACATTAATAATTTGATCCATGGGCAAGCCTGGCCTATTTCAGATGTCGAACTTTATTTCGGGACAACGCAAATCTGACCATGTCTCATGTTAACCATTAAGCCTAAATATGCCCAGCCTGCGTTGCTTTGTTTGATTATTTTCTCTGTCTAAACTTAATGGCAGACAATTTTACTCGTCAAGTGGAGATTCCTGCGCATTAATAGGTTAAAAGAATATATTATAAACGGGGCAAAGCGATGCCACCCATAACATAATTCATTAGTTTGGGGCGGTTCCGCGGTTGATTAAATATTGGTTTCCTCTGATTGTCCATAGATACCACGATAATCTGTTAAACCACAGAATATAAACCACAGCACAATTTTAAGTGCAATATCAAGTAACAAACACATTAGGTTTATGAGTCAAGTACACGCAAAATCCATGGATCTTCGCCTCTCTCCTCCGCGGAAGCTTTTAGTTTTTTTATTATAATGAAACGCGAGATAAATTATAATGAGACGCGAGAGTAATTGGTCTTCGGAAATTGGCGAAAGTAATTGGTCTTCGGAAATTGGCGAACGTTTACGAAAGGAGGAAGGAAAGGAGGCGCACGGGGAGCGACGGCGTCCCTTCTCTCCCGCGATCCAATCTCTCGCGCGGCTTAATACATCAGACTAAAAAAAACTAAAAGCCTCTGCGAAGGAGAGAGGGTCTTCGCGTGTCCAATTCTTTAAGGGACCGGTCATAAAGTATGTGTACTGGGGGGGTGGAGGGTAAGTTGGGGGGGGGGGGTACGAAACAAATTATCTAACCTTTGGGGGGGTATGAGACGAATTACGACATTTGTGGGGGGTACGAAACAAAAAATGAGTCTAATACTATGTCTATGATTAAAACTCTTTAATACTTTAATTTTTAATTGAGTGTATGTAATTATAATAATTAAATTGCAATGTAGTACAGTAGCATTTATCGGAAAGTGTCTCGATCGGAACCTATTAGTTTGACATCTCTGCAACCTGAACAGTCTTTGATTACCTAATTTTACCGTCGGGTAGCTCCCCTACTCGTTTAGAATGATTTAAATATTGAAAAAGATATGAAATACGTCACGACGTTCTGTTGATATATCCATAAATAATGCGCATGGCCGGGCCTCTTTTGACTATTATTAGGTACGGAAAAGATAGTCAGGCAAGTTCTATTAATGGAATACTGGCATGCATACAAAAGTACGGATTGGATAGATGTGGTGTAAAAGAGCACTATTAAATTTATGGAAATGCTCAAATTTTTTGGGGGGAGGTGATTGGTTGGGAGGGGGGGGGGGGTGAAATGTGACAAATTTTATTCAGAGCAAGCAGAAAGATGTTTGTTGCTTTTGAGTTTTTCTTAGAGAATACAGTATTTGGGGTCGGCAAATTGACGAAAAGATTGCCACCCAAGGATTTTGTTTATTCATATCTTTGCACGCTCCGTAATTTGATTGAAGCAGCTCGTTTTGTGAATACTTTTTATCACAGCGAAAAGAGTTTCTGAAAAATATTACCCCACGTCTGGCCATTAACTTCCAGACGAAGGGCTCGAAAACGTCGAAGTTCTTGTTATATTCTTCAAGTATAGTTTGATCTTAAAAGCCCTCAAGCCTATCGTTCATCGCTACCTACACTGGAACTACGCATTCTAAATCGTTTGATAAATGATTGGAAGTTTTTTTCTGGTAGATTTTTTTCATCTTGACTTTGCACTATCAAGAAGTCTTGAAGATTGAAAATATTTTTCACACTTTAGCCTGTTTAATAGGTCACACTGAAACGAAGTGAAAGGGGAATATTAAATCCCTTTATGTTTAGTTAAAAGAGTACCTTGTACCTTTTGTTTGCAGCAAATAAATGAGAATTTTCAAAGCCAAAGAAAATATGTTTGCTTAAGAGTAAATATAGTATTGAAATATTGATGTCATTTATATAATATTAGGTATATATTTGCCTGTCTGGTCAAGTTATTTTAATTTTGCGTCTCAGGATGGCTGTGTAGGTTGTTTGGAATTAATTTTTTCTCATAAATATTTTAAATTTTCAAAGTCTTTATTGCTAATGAGCGAATGACGATATAGGATACAAATTTTAATAACAGATGGTATTGAAATGAATATGCGCGAGGCATCAACTTGAAAATTTTGAAACAGCTGCAAACATTCACACTGTTGTATGGATTCTAATTGCTTGGCATCGTTTTGGGTAATCAAATTCTGACTAGCATCACTTGCGTTGACGAAGAAGATCCGGCTTGCGGATCGAAAGCTTTGCCAAATAAATACATAAATAAATAAATAAATAAATAATAAATAAATAAATAATAAATAAATAAAACAAAACCATGAAGTGGCTTTATCCAATTTATGAGTTTTTAGGGAGCTTTATAAAGACCGCTTTACATAATCGAAGTTTCTTTCATCAAATAATGCTATGGTAAAAGTATATGTAAACCTCTTTCAAGGACAAAATTCTGCCAAGGAATCCCCACTTTACTATACACACTGCGATTTGTCGGGCCGAATTAATAGGAGAATACTGTCAAAGAAAAAGTGGGAAAATTTTGTTGGTAGGCATTACTCCTGAACAAATAATATGTTCAGTGTTGTGACAAGCAAATCCAGTATCGTATATAAAGTATAAATGGGGCCTATGCACACTTGCTCTCTAATATTTGACGCACTCACATGTGGTACTATTTAGCTTTTCGGTAGAAACGCATCGCTTTATATCAGCACGAAAATATCTAAGGTACACGCTCGTATAACGTAGCTCTAACTCTAGAGAATAGTTGGTGCACTCACCTGTGAAATTATTCAGCATCTCCGTTGAAACGCATTTCTTGATATCAGCACGATATGTTTCAGTGCGTGAATTGCATACACATTCGCTGCATTTGAGCAGCAAAAATTCGACGCAACTCGCACTGATGTTTGCGCAATCTTTAACTCCATTTGCGTAGAACGGGTTCGTGAATCTATCTCCGTCATGGCTTCGACTCACAACGCCGCCTTCAGCACAATCGGCGCGCTCGAACGAGCAAAGTAAAGTCACCAAGACAAACCAATATGTAAACATACGACGTAAATATTTCGATGAATACATGCAGTTCATTGTTGACGCGCTGTTATATTTGAGTAAATATATCATATACTTCGTCTTTGTATACGATGATAGTCTGATAGTGTACTGTTCTCCTGTATTTGAATTTTGAACCTGGTTGGCTGAGGTGGATGTTTTTCTTTGATGTTCTATTGAGAAATCGAGGTATCGATAGTTGAGATGGCTGTCTGAGTATAGTGAATATTCTCTTGACGCGCTTTATACTTGAGTAAACAAGTCACACTTTTTATACGTCTTTGTTGATAGTGTAGTATAGATTCCTCCTGTAGTTGAACCTGGTCAAATGAGCTCGATGTTTTCTTTGGTGCCCTGGAGTATACTGACTATACTGACCTAATATATCGAGGTGGCCGTCTGCCTATTTTGATCGATGTGAAATATTTACAAGGGCGAGGTGAAGGTTTATCAGCCATATAGGAAATGAAAATAATGAATTCAATCAACACTTCACGGCTACGCTTAAACACCGGGTGAGGTTGGGTTAGCCAGTCAGCGAAACTCATCCATTACGTCGTCTAATGACTTAATGGGGGTATAGACTAAGGACTGCAAGGAAGTACTTGACTCTGGACTGGCGTCCTGATATATCTGGATATACTGGAAAGTTAATTAACTTTGGTTCGTAATCGTGCTTTGATTTTGGTTTCTTTTAGCTGTTTAGCGTTCAGTAATTTTATTTGCCTTGATAATGCTTTTTGAAGTTCTTTAATGGAAGAGGCAATAGCATAATGAGCATCAATGAACTCGGACCTATATATAGTAGGTGACAACTTTTAAAAAGGATTACATATGGCAAACATCTAACAACTTCAATTCTCTATATTCTTATCCAATTTGTTTTGTACATATTTGTTATTACTCATACGGTCAAGTAGTCTCTGCTAGTTGCTACAAAACTGTGTACAGTTATTGTTAAACTAGTGTACTCTTCTCACTTATTGCGCAAGTTTGGGTTTGGCAATTTTGGTTTCCTTTCAACATTTTGGGTTGTATGTGACGTTGAAATTCACTCGAGATCATGGGAGTTGTAAAGGACTCCCCTTTGAAAGACACTATATAATTCGTAATCAGTCCACACTCCAGTACGTCCATGTTTTATTACAAGCCTTTTCTCATCAGTAACCAGCCGAGAATGAAATATTTGTTTAAAGTGATATTCAATTTATTTGCCGAGAAAGGAAAGCAGACAAGCAGTATATTATTATGAAGCATACTTGGGAATTAAACAAATGTTGTCCTACATTTTCACCTTTTGACTGTTGTGTATTTGATCAAAATATTCAGCTGTTCCCCAATTAACAATTTATTTCATTTCCATTGCTCAAGAATTAATGAAAGGGGATAAATGTTATTCATCTTTAAAAGTTGATTGTTGTGTAAATATTGCGGGAAAACAAGTCACAATATAATGTTGAAGATCGACAGTCTACTAATGGGGGAGGGGCTATCAACCACGTCGGTCTAAGTTATAAGATGTATTACTTTGTGTTCTCGCGTGGAATGTATTTTAAATGACAATAATATTTAATTATATAGAATGATATGAAGAAGGATAATAATGCAATACATACATCGTTTCTTTCCCAGGCAAGAGACCTATTAAAGTATTACGACAACAATACAACTCGTGTACTACGATCTGTTGTGATTCGATTCCATTAAAGGTCTGCATGCTACTTGTATACTTGTATGACCCACATCTCCACGAAAACCTCAGTTTGTGGTCTTCAATCATTGCCACTTGTGATAAGATGTACAATGTCGTCGCGGCATGATCATTGTCATCAGGACCTGGGCGTTCCCTTTATTAATCCTGTGGTTTTTGTCATACTAGCTTGCAAAAAAGCTGTTGGGTTTTAAGTGGTAGCCAAAAATTACGGAGTGTTAAAGGAGAAAATGTCATCGTCGCCATCGCGATGTTGGATGAAGTTGACAAAGGATTTTTCTTGTTTGCAATGCAATTTAATCCACTGATGGCGAACATCTCTTTGTTCTCTGATCTGAATCCCTTGAGATTGGCAGAAAAACACCAGCCACTGACCTATTGATGATCAGGGATGTACGCTGGAACGATAAAAGGGCATCACTACTGCCCTGATTCACACTACTGCCCCCCACCCCCCGCAGTTACTGTACTCATTCCGCAGGTTCGACCTGCTATTTTGTAACAATAACTATAATAATATTCTTTTTATTCAGGGAACTTTATATTGAACAAAATTTGGGGGAAAATTATGACGCTTCCTTTTTTGGGGTCGGGCCCTTGAATACACTATCAGTAAATATAATACATTACAAAATCACACAAATATATCAAAAGTATTGCACAACTAATCGTCCTTAGAAAGAAATTCCAGATTTTAATAGACTTCAATTCCTTAGTTTTATTTCTTATTGGTATATTAATAGATCTTTATAATACTGTTTTTCACATTTCCAATTTATTACATATTATTTATCTCTATAGTAGCCTACTGTTTTAATAAATATATTATACAATATCAACAACTTATATTATTATAGTTTTCTGTTTCACAAACTAAGCTTTCTTGCGTTGAATACCGTTGATCAACTATACAAAGCCTGCTTGTCAACTTGTCACGTAGTCGTCGAATTTTCTTTTGCTTCTAACATAAAATACACGGGTTCATCTGCGATTTCTAAAAGGGATTATCGGAACATATGATATGATGATGTTGTAATGTAATATATTGGTAATCAATATTTACATAACCCAACGTTAGACAAGGTTTAACCTTAACATTACCTTCAAATGGATGGTCTGCATCCTCTGTACAGTCCTATAGAAAAAAGTTCGTTTAATACAATAAAGAGATTATAACACAATGCATTGTGGTCAGTTAAATGTACCGCTGTCATTTTATCGGTATTTTGAATTGGGTAAAGGATATACAGCAAAGTATGCTCATGCATAGTTGTATTCAGTGAACACAATGGGAACTTCTATTGTGGACAAAGCAATGAATCCAAAAATACTGAGATAATCTAATAGCTATACGGTATAATAATTAAAAGTAGAAAGTAAAGTAGCTATAGTATATCGAGAAAATCTTCTAAACAAATATATTTTACGGTAATTGCATTAAATTTTATTTATACATATCTAAGTAAGTTTCTAGCTCCTATGTCATTCCACTTTTAATATTAGGGAGCATGTTTTCGACTTTTCATTCAGTGATAAAAATCTGAAGAAACCCAGCTTCAATAAATGGAAAATTATTCTTTTCAATTTCATCTTTATGCAAAGGAGCATTGGATACACTTCCACTTTAATGAATTGGAGTTGATGCATACCTTATTATGAACCCTGCTATATTCTGGCTGTAATTTTTGATACGGCCTCTCTTCATCTTCATCTTCGTCATCTACAACTTCTATATGAGGAAAATATTGGGACATATAATGTGATCATGTCGTGGTGTGGATTTAGTAATAGATGTTTGTATAACAAAAACATTAGGAAAAATCGATATTACAGTGTGCCTATCTATATACCTTCAAAAGAATGGTCCACATCCTCCGTACATTCCTATCGTAAAAATGTAAATAATAAATGGATCAGGGATTGGTATATATAAAAGCTCTTCTACTACCGGTACAGTAAACTCCACCTTCAATTGCGTTTTGCAACTCAATCTTTCTCTGTTATTATATTTTTCACAATATACCTGTGGCAAATGTGCATGAATATTTACTCATAAAAAGAAGAAAATATTCTTGTAAAGAAAAAAAATTTGATATTCAATAATATGTTGTCAACGCGCATTTAAATATCTGTTTTAAAACTGTTATTATTTTGCTAGAAATGCTGTCTGAAAGCGGGAAATGCAATTTCAGTGAGACAAAATCCAAAAACATTTCCTGAGGAATGTCCCCTACTATTGCATGGCTGCTAAAAATAATCTGAAAAACGGTAGCAGACCAATGTGCTTGTACGCATCCTCATGATGGATATTAGACTTGCTCCAAGTCTGTCTCTTAAAGGGGTTTTTATTGGAGAGTTATAAAGGATTGGGGAGTTAAAGGATTGGGGAGTTATAAAAGGCGCACGAAGTTATAAAGGCCTCTCCCAATTTTCTCGCCTCCCGCCCGCCCGCTGCCTGCTTTAATTTCCCCCCACCCGCATTTTCGTGCGCCCTTTATAACTCCCCAATCCTTTACAACACCCCAATAAAAACCCCTTTAAGAGACAGACTTGGAGCAAGTCTAGATGGATATCTGTAATACACTGTATTGTTTGTATTCATTTTATACTTGGTTTTTGGAATGCATGTGCAGTTGATGGCGACTATGACTGATTCACGGCATACTTAATTTAAAGAGCTAAGTTATATATAACAAAGCATGCACTCATCCATACCTTGTTATGAGCTCTACTACATTTTGGCTGTAATTTCATATACGGCTTTTCTTCATCCTGTCTTTTTGCCTCTAGGAAAGTGTAGCCTGAGGCGTCAGTAGAAATGTTTGTCTGAAGATCCACAATACGATAAGGGACACTGTCCTCCTCTTCTACAGAAAATAGAAAATAAAAGATATATGTTTTCCCTTTTTTTCTTTTCATAGTCATTACGACATTATCAACATAGGCCTAAGTATATACAATATAAGACAAAATATTTTAATAATATGGAGTTCTACTTCCTATTCTGTAAATAGGACGCTATTCGAACTGGGAATAGTCTGTAAATGTATATACTGTACATGCAGTGCATGTGTTCCATTCAGCTTTTGTTTGAATTTATACTCAGTGTTTGAAAATATATTGCCAAATTTGTTCGGAGAATTGCTTTGGGAATTTTAGCCTTATCCCTGTATTCGTCTAGTATACTCGATTTGACAATGATTTTTCTGTTGCAAACATTATAATTGCTTTGTCCTTAGAAAGCTTTCGCCTTTCAAAAATGTCTATATTACTCTATAATAACAAAACTACTAAAAATATCACACGAGTGAAATTCATCTTATTGGTGTTCTAGATTGGTGCATGTTCTTGTATTTTTAAAATACGAAAGCAGTTTTATACTGCACAGCAACTCACCATCTATGTAACCATGTTCTGGGTGTTGCTCCTTTCCATCAGGTTTTCTACAGCAAAAATACAATATAAATATTCATGCAGCATTAAATTGACTGCTTTACGACCCGCGTTTACTTCTGGTTTGAATCTTGGGCATTATTAAAGACAAAAGTCAAGACACCTCAAATGAATGCATGCAGCAGAATCAAGCTATACAAAATAGAGAACTCAATTATGGATCTTCTAAGGAATCCTCTCCTCAGTTTCACTTACTTTTTTGTTCTTCTTCTTCGACAACGAATCCAAGTCCAACAAACAATAATAACAACCATTAAACCAAGACCAACGCTCAGACCAATAACTAATCTATTTGTCATAGGTGGTTCGCTCTTAGTCTAAATATATGGAAGAGGAAAAGTATGAAAATTAGATATTTCAGTGTCTCAGTATAGCACGACGTATTATGGAGTTAGAATGCATGGATAGTTATGGATATGGCATGAATCAAGTTTTCTTATATTTTTGTATTCGAGCAAAATCATACATTACTACATAGGAGTGTATTTGATTCTCAATAGTATTCAGTTATAGCTTCTTTTAAGCAAGTATACGTAGTATACTAGTCAGTAAAATAATTGTGTATATTAACACCCGCATGCAGAGCGAATGCGAACGTTATAAGTATTAGCGTCGTTGGAAGACGACGTGAAGTTGATTTAAATAACGTAAAACACGTCTTCACTGAAGTTGCCATTGTATTTGCCCATGCAACCACGGTTAGGCCAAACTTCCTATTAACATCAAACATGCATGGGTAGTGATTATATACAGTATATATTTCTCAAACTCATTAATAATTCATGAGCAAAACACAAAGGAAATCACAACCGTATCGTTGTCTTGATACCACGGTAATAAACACCCATAAATTAACTCAACTTTCGCGTTGAATTTCTCTTTAAATACTGGTTTGTTTGAGAAGCAATATCATACACTCGAAGTCGTTTATTATAGTAATTTA
The DNA here is from genome assembly GCA_016169945.1 of Trachythela sp. YZ-2020. NCBI lineage: Eukaryota > Metazoa > Cnidaria > Anthozoa > Malacalcyonacea > Clavulariidae > Trachythela > Trachythela sp. YZ-2020. The sequence continues at coordinate 783,277 of JADLSH010000098.1, read as the reverse complement.
AAAACACCTCATGAAATTAAGTATGTTAAAAAACTCGGCTATAGCGCCTTGTTTTTCAACACACTTTTCGGTGTTTCAAATCACTATAATAAACTCCTTCTCGTGTATGATATATTACATATTTATAATATAGTCATCCACCGTATATGACCTATTCTGCAATATGATTACTCTGATTGGCTGAGCTACTCGCTGTATATCAGCTCATATACAGTGAGTAGCGAAAACAATATGGCGGCACAAAAACTACAAGAGTTTTGCGAACCAGAAAATAGCGAAATATTCGCTAGGGAAATTAATAGGGAAAGAGCAGCGAAAAAAACATGTTCATGAGAATATAAATTATTCGAGAAGACGCACGAAAAAACAAATAAATTTGCAGTCAGTATAAGCCGCACTTAGGCTACTTTGAGCCATATTTACGTTAAATATATACCGGGTGGCGCAAAAAAGTACGACTGTTTGATTTAGTATAACGCGTAAAAACTAAAAGAGCTATTACACTAAGTTTCTTTGCATTCAGCGATGTCTAACTTAAATTTTGATATCATGCTATTTTCATGCAATATTGACTGAGTAGCTGCGTTTAAACTTGAGTAAACATTTTTGGAAGTGTCGAGAACTACCTAAAAATGGCCTATTAAATCTTTTGCATGATAACCATTAGCATTTTACGTAAGTATATTCGCAAGTGAAGTTGAAGTTAGAAATGTTTCTTGAATAGATATGCTCTTTATTCGAACATTTGGCCTTCTAACTTCAACTTCACTTCACTGAAACGAATACTTACGTAAAATGCTAATGGTTATCAAATTATTTAATAGGCCATTTTTAGCTAATTCTCGACACTTCCAAAAATGTTTATTAAAGTTTAAACGCAGCTATTTCGGTCAGTATCTGATTGCATGAAAATGCGCATGGCATGCCATGCGCATTTTCATGCAATCAGATACTGACCGAAATAGCTGCGTTTAAACTTTAATAAACATTTTTGGAAGTGCATGATGTATCAAAATTTAAGTTAAACATCGCTGAATGCAAAGAAACTTGTAATAGCTCTTATATTAAATCAAACAGTCGTACTTTTTTGCGCCACCCGGTATATATATTCAGTGACTTATTTAGTTCTATTTTATAACGGTTATTTTACACCAATATAGAGTATAGGCTCCTTGTAATTTTATGTATTCTCACATTCAAGGAACTGTGTTTGACTATATTAGTATATATGTTATATTATTTAAGCGGTTAAATCTCACATATAGTGAATATATAAACAAATAAAATTATATAAACTGAAAATATGAAATCATAATATGAAAATATAATGCTATATCCTTACATGTTTTGACGGAAGAGTCGTAGGTAGAATATCAGTTCTCAACTTGGCTGAAATAAAAGATTAAACACAGAATAAGTTAAATCCGACTTGGCGCATTTTGAAAAATCCAGAAGATGATTATGTAGTTTACGATAAAAAACTATAACAACTATAAAGGTCAATGTTTCTCATTTGCGTTGACCAACAAAGAAAAAATCCAAATGCAACAGACAAAAGTGAAAAAATTCCCCATTCCAAAATTCCGCATCCAGAGAACATCAAACGACTTATAATATTCTTGGATTACAAATAATCAAATCGATTAAACATATACACGAATGGATGATTGAAGCATTATAATCAGAATTTTATAATTTACAGTACTGTTTATTTATCTGGTTTAGATACTTGATTTGTTAAATACAATGGTTATTATTGTTATCAATATGTTACGCCTATGATTATAATGTAATGATTCATGCCCCTACGCGTCATTGGATGCGCATCGTGTAGTCAAAACTCAAACTTGCTTCTAATTTGAGATATATACGAAACGCTATTATAGTACTAAAACTACTTACTGACACGACTTTGTTTATAAATAACGTATGCACGTTCTCCTTTGCAGCTGAGGTTTAACAGTATATATTTAAACTTGTTTTTGTTAGAGCTATAAGCTTAATATGGTATAAACCTCAAATATTAATATTTCGTGTGGGCCAATTTTGACACAACACCCACTGCCAACTGCGATATTTTAGAGCAATCTGGAGAATTTATATAGAAACATTAGTATCAATTATAAAATCATTCCTAACATTCAAAAACAACTATAATCAGCATTTTTTAGCTTTTTGGCATAAATATCAGGACATCAGTTATCATATATGTATACATATGGCATAAACATCAGTAACATCAGTTATTTCGTGTGGCCGTGGGCGAATTTTTAAACAATACCAACTGGCAACTACGATATTTTAGAGCAATCTGAATAATTTTCATGCTATAGAAACATTTGTATATTCATTCATAACATTCAAAAACAACTATACTTGAGCATTTTTCAGCTTTTTAAAATTTTTATCCTGCCTATGATGTAATAGATTCGGTCATTAGCATATGAAACAAATTGAAACGTTTCAAAAACGAAGAGAAATATCGAAAAAGTGCAACTAAACCGGATTACAGTTTTAAACGTTCTTAGTAACTGCATCAGGTTAAATTTACTCATTGCCAACGCCTTTTAATAGAATCAAGTCAATTTATTTTGCCACACATAAAGTAAATACAAAAAATATAATAATTATAGTATTAAGGCAAGGAAGCCCAAATGAAACCAAGAGGCTTATAATTAGTCTACTGCAAAATTATTTACTTGCTTTCGTGTCGTGAATGCCTACAGTAAAAACCACACACAAACACATGTGTTTTATGACGTCATCAGCACTTATAAAATACTTAAATGAAAATATCGTTTCTTGGCAAACCTCTGGGATAGAACCATCTGCTTAACTGCTTTACAAAATATATGGATTCATAATTATCAAGTTTTGTTATGTCATCTAGCTTTCTCATTGTGTTTTCGTGTTGCATGTGGGCGATGTGTTTTTAGAGAGAAACTGTTGGATTTCAATCTCTTTCATCTTTCACAAGGGAGCTTCCATAAATTAATCGAAAAACAACTTTTCTTTGAATTGTATTAGGTCTGCCATTTTATACGTTGTTTAAACTTGCTAATACTATATGACTATATGACTATATGACTACATGCATGGAAATATGATAATCAATTCTTGGCGCCCATTTTCGCACCCTGTATGCATGCTATTTTTTCGCACATATTTAATAATGGTAATATATCGAAAATGTCGTTTTACCTCACTCTTTAATTCGGATAATTAGATACATCGTCGCTCCGAGGCTTCTCGGCTTTACTGCGTGCCGTAACCTTGGCAACGAAGATGGAATTGGCGCGAAAAAGTAGCAAGAGTCGCGAAAAAGTACCAAGAGGTCATGCGAAAAATATAAGTGACGAAAAAAGAAAGGAATAAATTACCGCGATTTCTATTTTTTAAGATTAGATTAGCTACATCTGTCATTGGGGCCATAAGCAAATAACATTGCACGCATGTATAAACCATATTGAATTCCAAAGTCAACCGCATTTTGTCCTCCCACAGCTGGCTTGCACAAACACACACTCGTGGCGTAGGAAGCAACTTCAAGTTGGGGGGGCACTTTGTCTTAAGGGCACCTCTTCTATTAGAAAAGGGCACTTCAGTTCCATTGTTTTAGCAGGAAAAAAGGGCACTTTAAAGAAAACTTGGGGGGCACGTTCCCCTGTGCCCCCGGTTCCTACGCCACTGACACACTGCACACACCTATATTTTTTATTTAAACATAGATATTAATCACGTTTGCCCAACAGCAACAAACTTATCAAGGCGCTCACGTTACATATATATATATATATATATATATATATTAATTTAACTCTTAGGGACAGTTCATTATTTATGGGCCAAAGTTTTAAAAATGGTTTTTGGGGGTGGGCCAGGGTAATTATACCTAAAGAAAGGGGGTGGGCCTACCTGATTTTTAAATAATTTTTAAGGACCATAGTAAAATCGCACAAAGCCTGTGGGCGCGGGTGGGTGCAACCCCCAAATATTTGTTTTCATCCCCCCCCCCAAACGAAACGTTCACCCCTCTAAAAAAATTTCAACCACCCCCAATTTTCGCCATAATAAATAGTCCAACATGCAACCCTATAGAACCCTATGGGGGTTTACAGGACCTGCCAAATTAATTGACTTGACAACTTCAAAAACCTTAGTTTTTTGCTTCAAATGCCTTCTGATCTGCTCTAGAAACCTTGATTTTTTCAAAATTTCCCTGGGTGCTTTGCTTTCCAGCCTCCCACCAGCGGCTCCACCCCTGGACCTCACTGGAGGCTGAGCCCTGCAGCACAACGTCTGGTGACGCATTGTGTTATCTCACCAGCTCACCCCCTAAAATTTCTGGCGTCCTAGTAATAAATATGAAAATCCGTCTATGTTTAATAATGCAGCCATCTGGGAAAATAAAAAGTACAAATGAAGTTTTTCATATTAAAAAACGTTTTATTGAAATATCACTCAAAGATACTTGTTTCTATTTCTAAACAATTGGTCCAGTTTTATCATATTTTACAATAATATTTTTATTCAAATCTTGATAGGGGGAAATTAATCAAACTATATTGGGGGTGGGCCATGAATTTGTGTTCAATGACATGGGGTGGGCCACAAAAATTTAACCGTTGTTCATGGGTGGGTCAAGAAAATATTGTAAATCAACGCTGCAAAATTACCGGCCCACCCCCCCTCTTAAATAATGAACGGTCCCTTAATCTAGATAGATGTATAGACATATTATACATGCAGGAGTAATAATTAAGTAATAAGAAGAAAGATGATATAGCTGTAGCCTGCATTCAAATTTAAAGGAAACGTTTAGATTCCCCAATATATAATATAAACATGCCAACCCTATAATATAACAAATAAACGCGCCTATATATAAACACGCCTAATATAATATAACACACCTAGTTGTTTTTGTGATTGTGAATTGAATTAACTTCCGTGGAATTGTTCGAAAACATGGACAATTTAACTCTACAAAATTCTTTGATAAATGTTTTTGGATTGTAAGCTATGAATAAAATTATAAGGGAATAACAGAAAAATAGATTGTGGAATACGTTTTCAACTTCTTAATTGTGTTGAAATTGAACCACTTTGCAGTGTTGAAATTTGTGAGTAAAGAGAATTGGTTCTAATATCCAAAAGCTTTCGTTTTTTTCGGGTATATAATTCTATTACTTCTGCTCTTTGCGAGATTATAAGATGAAGCAAATTACGCAGGTCAGAAGGTTATCGTTTGTAAGTTTCAATAAACTTCCGTTTCCTTCAGCTGTATGTGTTCTTTTCTGTCTCATATAATGCTGTGCTGTGACAGTGAACGCCAAGTGAACATTAAACAGTCCAGTCAGTTGCATTTGACAAGGAAAATAAGAAATCGAAAAACGCGATCGAAATTATTAAATATAGAGCAATTGAAAACTGCACAATTTACGGTTCACAAGTGTCAAATTTCAAGCAAATATAAGAAAAGGGAAGAAATTATGAGGTTTTGCAGGAAATATGTAAATTGTCACTAAATTTGTAAACGTGTCGCCAAACGCGCAAGCAAATATAACTCGACATGAACAATTTCGTATGTGTTTGTGTATATCCTACACATCACGCATATATAGTCATGCAAATAGCACATCGCTCAAGGAGAGCTTGTTTCCTTTTGTGTATAGACTGTATACACAGGAGGGCTTATAAACTTCACAAATTCTGTGCAGGGTGTCATGATGTAGGACATATTTAGCGACAATGAAGCAGATGAATCCGCGGACCTTAAAGGATGTCATCTATGCTCAATCCTGCATAGTTCCATGCTCAATCCTGCAACATATTCTCCGCCTATGAAAAGCACTCTGAGATGACTATACGATGCAATGAACTGTCACTTTCTCATTTTTCCACATTGTAAACCAATTGCAACGTGCTAACTCTCAAAACTTGTAAAGGATCATATTTCACTTTTGATCTGGCTGTTTCTGCAGCAGTGGCTATTCGTACTCCAGCTGTTCACGGTCTTTCATTTGCTCTTCATATTGCATGGGAGCAAAATATTCCTTTCAGTTTCCATGAAAATAAATGTTTCAACTGATTTTTATGATCCTAACGTTTCTTGACTTTAAGGTATAGGCAGCCTCTAATGATTCTTTCAAGGGTAGTTCTTCCTCGTAAAACCGAATTCCAGCTTCAGTACGACTTGATCGGATGGTGTCTTTTTGTTTTGTCTTTTTAAATAACTTGAGTTTTACAAGATGCTTGTTTTTTGTATTTCATATTTATAACTGCGCCAGATTGGGTGAATTATCAAAACAATTAATATTTAACACGATAAAACAATAATCAATTAATAAACACACGCATTAAGTCACGCAAAGTTCACTATTATAAATGTACTTACATTGGCTTTTCCACTGTCGAAAATTATTACTGAATTCATTTGGAACGGCAACGGAACTATGGTCAAGAACCGCGAACCATAAACATACTCGAGCTAAGCATGCGAACCACACATGTGAATGCATATTAAATTGTCTGGAACGGACACAACAATACAACGATTTAATAACCCAAATTAGTTTGTATCTCACTTTGTTTTCGATTAAAGAAGCCCTGATCGGGACTGAATGATTTATAACACAATTTAAGCAACGGAATCTTAGTACCTTCTCAGAACAGTGACTCAGACAGCTAATAAATATGCCTTCTTCTTTCCGATATATAGACGCGGAAATGAAATATAGTACTATATATTATATAGTCATGTTGTTGTCGTGTGTCGTGGGCCGTGGATAAGAAGTCGTGCGTCGTGGTAAAATCACACTGAGTTTATGAAAAAAGCCTGTATAAAATGGCTTCCTATTTCATCTTTGGAAGATCTTACTATTTCACATCTATTATTAAATTTTACAAAATTGGTTCTTTGCTTTGGTTGTTTTGCAGCACGGGACCCACGATTTTTTACCAGCGACCCACGATACACGACTACAACTCAAACTCTCATACGATATGGCAAGTTGACATATTGAAGTGGCAGTTGCCAAATCAAACAACAGGAAGAGGCAAGGCTGCGTGTGTGGGTTAGTTTCATGACGTATGTTATATTGTTTGTCGAAGCGCGGTTGGGATTAGTCAGTTTTTCCGTCATAGTAAATTGGTGAGGAATACTTTAAAAGGCGATGTGAGATAAATAGACAATATCCTGGCAGCATGCTGACTATATTACCATCATTAGGGGAAAAATCCAGCACATACTGCAGTGTCAACAAAATTGACTCGCGTACGCCGAATTTGAACTAGCATATTCGGCGAACCGGGCTGACGCCCTACCGAGAGCTATCGATTGCATTTGGGAGAGCACCTCGCAACCTCATATTTTTTCGTCGCGAGAATGCATCGACAGCATCGTGCGCTTGAAGTTTATATATTGATTGAACAATCAAATTAAAATGTGATATATACAGCAAAGGCCGGATTGTATAAGATTGTATATCTTATAAGGTTGTATATCTCATACAATACGGGCGACTAATTAAATTCAGTGTGATTCGTCTTGCTGAAAACGTTCGTATTCTTCAATAATCTTAAAGACACGAATGAATGATATTTGATGAGAAAAATGGAGTTTGTATCAATTATAGCAGGATCTGGTATCTTGCAGATATAAGCTCCTTCACGGTCATGATTTCCTTCAGTGAGAATTGCAAACTTAGTATACAAACGATTTAATCTCAGTTCTTCCAAAGATGCATGGAGCGTTATTTATAATTGATTGAGCGGTCCATATATATTCATGACCGTTTCATCAAGGTTCCGGCTTCGCGTGAAACCGGCTCTGTCTCCTCTTCCCCAAATCCTATTGCACATACATGCCTCTAAATACAATTGGAAATAGACGTACGCTCAATTGATTACACAACTGGACAATTGATTATTTTAGCGACAGATTACTGAGGATTTCGTCTTCAAGTCTCGAGCTTTTCCTGTAGGACATGCTTTTAGGTTGAAAAGGATTCATAAAGTTTTGACGCCATACATGCAATTTTCATATGTTGCCTTATTGGGTTCCCTAACAAATTGTCATTATTATTCAATTATGATTATTAGGGGCAACACTGTGCACTATATCTCGCGTATTTGCGATGAAATGTGTTTGGCGTACCTCCTCAACTGATTACTTTTTTAAACTCTATTTTCTAGTTTATTCAGTTAGCCACCTTTTTAAATGCATCTGGCGGTTGAGAAACATAAAAAATTGAGTAAAAATTGTAAATTAAAATACAACTATTAATGATTCAATAAAATTGCAAATAAATAAGAAAAACTTACTGAACTTGAAACATCGTTTTCTTTTTGGCGTACTATCTAAAATCTGTTTATTTTAACATTTTATAGACTTATGCTCTAAACATACTTTTTGAGAAACGTATAAAAAATTAATAATTGTAAAATGCATCATAAACCAAGTGACACTTACTCATTAGTTTTGAGCACCTCTTAATTACTACAAGACTCATCTCCTATATACTATTGATTTTAGCTGATTTCAATTCGACTCTCTAGCTATTCTCAAGGTAGTACTTCAAGGTATAGACACTCAGGATTAAAGAAGTTGTCAATACTTTCATATGTTGGGTTTCCTAATGAATTGACTCTATTATAAACTCTATTATTAGTGTCCACATTGTGCTCATCTCCTGATTGATATTCGTTAAATGTACGAACATTCGAAGGTGCCATCGGTATCTCGGCATACACACCACTTTCCATCCTCAATGTTTTACTTCTTTCTTCAGCTATTGCTGCCAATGTTATTGGGGCTTGAGTAGCGTTTTGGAGGTTAGGTGGGGTATTTAGGGTTTCAGGTGGGGTAATTTGGGTTTTAGATGGGACATCAAGTGATTCTAGGGTGGTATTTGGGGTTTGTAGTGGATATGTTTCACTTTTCAAGGCTGGCAAAGAAGGGATTCTTTCTTTTCGGCTTTTCCGTCTGGAGTCGATGGTGGCGTGCTGGTCTATTTTTCCATCCAAAATTTTAATGTCCATCTGCCAGATAGGATTGTCAAAGTCTGTTAAACAAATATGTTTAAAGAAATATATACTCAACAGACAAGTTTGGTCAAACCGCTTTGTTTATAACGTTGCTAGTTGATACCCAATTTCAGTAACTCACATGACAGCCTAGTTACTGTTGTTTCCTGTTTAGGAAAACATAGAATTGAACAAGGGCAACTGAGCATTACAAATATGTAGATTAGTAGATAATTATAATGCAGTTAGTTACCTATATTTGATGATCTATGTTTCTGTAATATAGAAAGTGTGTCCATGGTGTCCATGTTATGTTCTGAGTTCGGAAAAGATGTGGACAAATATGTGAAAAATATTGAATGTTTGTTCCCTGCAACGGGAACGCATGGCCCTTATTTGTTTTCCGCAATAGTGTTAAGATAGGGAAATGTAAATATTAGAAATAGAACTATGTAAAATGACAGCCTGAGAAACTAAAACTTAGGTTTGTTGTGATAAACTGGCGAAGATGAAAATAATCGTCGGTATAAAAAATTGCAATAAATTTTTTAAAAACTCGATCTTGTGAATGCTATACTTCTGTTTCTCTAAAATTTGACGTCATAGAAATTGCATGCATCATTGCTAACAGCTACTGAAAGCATGCAAATCAAGTCTGGTTGTTTTATATAAATGTCAAGTACAGTACTTACTTGTAATTCGTACTTGTGAATTCAAACATTGCTTCGACTTTATTTTTTTCTTTAAATACAGTATAACAAAAATACTGACTGTTAAAATACACAAGATACAAGCCAAAGGGAGAAAAATATACAATGGTGTTAAATTGTCATCGTGGTCTTTGCCTTTCATTTTAGAGCCTTGTTTTGAACCAGAAGTGGAGATGGTTGAGTGGAATGGAAGGTATTCCGATGAACGAGGTAAGCTGTCTGTATGTCTGTTTGTTCGTTGACTGTGTGGCATGGAGGCAGGTGTTAGTGTGGCCATGTTCGGGTCATTTAGCGGTGGGCCAGTTCTGTTTGGACAAGGCATCGATACCTAACAATTTATGAAATAAAATGTTGAATGCATAGTATCGCTATTACGTATGTGTAGTATGACTCGCTAACTCCTATACTGCAGACAAAAATAGTCGAGCAAGCAAGCACCGCTCGTAGGAAATAGACATGCAGCTGCAGGAAATTTATTAGGTTCAAGATTTATAAGTTGAAAGTTTGAAGAAAGATCTTAGACATGTGCCTCACTATGGACCCAACAACTCATCAGTTGACAGGCATTATTCTTTAAATTTAGAGCCATGTTCAGTAGAAATTATACTGTGGGACCTATGGCTAGATAAAGTGTACGGAATATTCTGCAAGTCTGCAGGAAATTTTTATATCTTCAGGTTGCGCTCACGGGAGGAAGTTATTTTTTCCACCACTTGACACTGTCAATATATGACGTCATTTCTTAACCGGTATATGAGTAAGTACTCTCAAAAAGTACTGTCTTGATTTGGATAAACTTTAAGATTACACTGACTGTCTAAATACCATATTTTTGTTTACAAAAGAATGAAAAATATATACAATATCTTAAATTTAATAGAACTATTGAATATACATTTACCTCTGTTTTGGTATCATTTGGGCGAACTATATAGTTAAAAATAGAACGAGTGACACAATGAGTATATATGGAAACGTTTCCACTTTCGATAATCTATAAACTATACAATCTAACAATCTACTGCTATTCTGTATGTATCAACTAAGGGATCATCCATAATTATCAACATTTCCACAATTAAGCGCGTACAAACCATACGCTGAGGGGGTTAATGACTAATGTACGCTTTTTAAAATGTTGAACTATGGATCCATCATCATTCCTGAGGTACAACATTCAAGAGTACGCTCTGGGATGGGGGAGGGGGTAAAAAAAGAGAGCACTTTCTATACGCTCGTGAAAATGTTGATAATTGTGGATAACCCTTACGGTTTACATACTTGAATTGGATAATGGATTACTTCTCAAAACGACACGAGTCCTATCGGCACTATTTAGTGGATTTCTGGTAAATAAGGTGTGTAGTAAAAATTATTGTTACCTGCACAAAGGTAATTATTTTCCCATCCAAACCCAACCTCTGTTTCCATTTTCAAACATTCCGTTCGGTGAATCTGCCCATAATACGACCACATAAACATTAAACCTACTTCCTTGGACACACATAGAAAATTATCCTTCCAATAGGTTGAATTTGACGTCTGGTTGATTGCAATACACCTTCTCGTAGCAAGTACGTTTCCTCGTGGTTCTTCAGAGAACCATCGAAGTTTTATGTTTGTTCCAATTTTCTTGGCACATAAGTATAACGTGCTGTTCCAGGAGGTTGAAGGATTGGGTTGCGTTATTTCGGTACATCGGTACTTCGACGAGTTTAATGCACCATTTGAAGAAAATTTGAAATCTTGAGGCCATTCTGAAATTGAAGGAAAAATTATTGTGAATATATATATGGAAATAGAATTCTGCCAAAACATATTTTATTAAGTAGGTATACAGAAAAACAAGAATCATTTCAATTAAAAAGTATGTCAATTTCTTTAGTTTGAGATATATATAACATATTTTGTGACATCGATAAAGTGGGATAAACATGTTTCTTCCAAAAAACAAAAATAGACCGAATGGATAATCACTGATCTATAAATAGACCCGGATAGAAAGAAGGAATTACCTGGTATTGTTCTGTAGGCTGAGTATGTTTCTTTGCCACCACAGAACTTTCCTTCTTCTCCAGTACATGGTATTGAACATGAAAACTTTGTTTCACTCCAAAACATAACTCGGGTGTATTCTGAGCAAAAACATTGCGTTCCTTGCTTCAACATAGCCACTGAGTGCCCATGTCCTTGACAGAAACGTTTACACATCGTTGGCGTCATTGTGCTACAGTTGAACGTGGTTGTTGGTGGAGTCAGTGTTTCCTTGTCTGGATTTAAACAGCCAATGAAGTCGTTTTCGTTGTCTAAAAGAAACACAAATAGTGTGTAACTAACGCGTATTTATGACCGTTGCCACCCAATCCAGTCACAAATAGTTTATCTGCAGCTATATTCACATATGGGAATAAATAATGTGACTTACAGTTCTTTCTTGACTTGAAAATGATGGTTGACGTTATTCCTGTGCATTGGATACTGAGGCGGAAAACATGGCCATGAAACCATGAGTTTCTCGTAGAATTTGTGTAGACCCACTATACAAGAGTTCAGTTTAATAAATAATTGATGGTTAGAGGAAAAAGAAGAAACGATTTATGGTGAATTGATACCAATAGTCGATGATGAAAAGTCAAAAGCAGGTAATAAACAATTCAAAATAAATAATAAATATTTGTTATTATTTATCAGAGAATCATTATTTATGATTCATGATTATGAATTTTAATAATGAATTGAGTAATCAATGACAATGCCATGGTAAGTAGTAAAAACTTAATAGGGCATAAGAAACAATTTATAATGAACAATTGATGTTTGATAAATATAAAATGAATGATTACAAATTAGAATTGTAAATTTTTCCGTGAAATTCATGAGTAACAATCTAAATAAAGATCAATAAAATTATAAATATACTATTATTGAAGAGGACTTAGGTATCAGAGTACTAATTAAGGGGCAGGACGATCTGTGTCAAAATTAAGAATACTATTTAAAGGGGGACTTAAAGGGGTATGGCAATAAAAATTTAGTTTATCTCATTTGAAATAACTTTTAAAATTATATATAAATCTCCCTTACCGATTTTTGGTATCTTGCTTAGTTCTTGAAATATTTTGACTGAAAACAATTAGCTGTCCGCCATCTTGGATCAATTTTCGGTCTCATATGTCAGTAACGGTGGTTTAGTGACGTCACAAGCAGGGTTAGCTATATAAAACTACTCCTAGGTGACCAAACAGCAATTAGTAGATGTTTAAAAATTTGCCAGTCAATTTGGTATTTGAAATAGTGACAGAAGTATAATTTTGGGCTCATAATGACCATTGGCTTTCTGGGTAAAATACGTACGTTACCCTGCTTGTACATCCAAGATGCATGGCGAACAGCTCGCTGATTTATGATTATTTCTGTTAAAATATCTCAAGAACTAAGAAAGATACGAAAAATCGGTAATTTTTTATTGCCATATCCCTTTAACGTAAACATTGATCAAAATTTCAATTTTAAGTCTACTAACATGGTAGAAGACAACTGTAGAACTTTTTTGTTTTTATGCGAAAAGGCGGTAAAGACAGTTAGATCTGCCGCTCCTATTTTGAGCTATTTGAAATTATGAAACTAAATATGATAGGCTAACCTGTAGAGTTACGTCATTCTTTGTAGCCCGTATATTAAACAGTCTGTCGTTGGACCTCTGCAATAGTAGTTTCCAGTCTCCACGCCGTCTATCAGACCAATAATATGACGCCTTCATCAACAACTTACATTTCTTTAGCGCCGATTTCCCATTGATTGCCACAATTTTGCCCAAGGTTTTCGGTTCACTTAGTGTTTTCATCATAGGTATGTTTTTTTGAGATTCATCATTGCGAGTGAAACGAAAGGCACTGCCTATAAGTATTAAAAAAAGTTAAATATCTATTGCGCCGCCCTCAAATAAGCGCCGCATTCGAACGGCGGCGCTTAAACGAGCAAATACGGTTTGTAATGTATTATTTTGATACTTTTAAATGGAAAGTTGGAAACTATATTACACTTTCGTTTTCATTTACTGCTTAACAACAAAATTATATAAATCATGCAATTTCCACACAACACATTAAAGCTCCTATAGAGTGTAGCTATAAAAAGGATTTCCTTGACCTGAACTAGCATTAAGGGTGGAAAGAATATAGTTTTCTATATTTAATTATATTTTGAAAGTAGTTCAGTTAATATGATAATTCCTTTGCAAATGAATAGTTTTCTGACAATTTAAAACATTATATATGTATTATGTTCACTGATTGTTTACATCCCCAATGTATGCCGAATGTTATTTCTATGCTAAGTACATGCATATATTCTTTATAGAATTACCTGACAATATTGTTTCATCCGATACGCATCTTGCCTCGGACACGTTATACGTCGAAAACTTAAAGTTACATCGACACAAACAACAATTTCCGTCTTCCAAACACTTTGCCTGGAATTGTGTGCACGTCCCCACACCACATTCTATGTAAGATGAATACTCTGGATTTTTGAAGATATCTCTTCCCGAAAATCTATAGACCTGAGCACCTTTAGACTTTGTACTCGAGATGACGGTTGTTAAAAGAGCAAACACAATGAAAATACGCCAAACCAGATTTTCCATCTTTTAACCAAGAACTTCAAAAACCTCTATACTTCACAATAGAATCTAGCTGAAGACTTTTGTATTTTCTAATGGTGTTTTGGACGTATTATTGTGTGCCGGTGGATCTCAAGTGACAATCAACAATAAAGTAAGGTGTTTAACAACTGCTGTTCGCTGCATGATTCACTAAGTCTTTTCCTTTTCAAAAAACATCGTTAACACACAAAAAGTGTTTAGTTGATAACAAGTGTGCGTTACATCCTCTAGTCAACCTCTTCGTCTTTGTCAAAAAACTTCGTTGCACACCATAAACTGGATTGGTGATCTGGAGTAAGAATTATGTTATGTTCTCATCACTTCCACTCCTGCCAATTCAGCCTATCAAGAGAAAAGGGCACTTTCATTCCAGAAAAAGGGCACTTGGAAGGCACCTACCCTCAGTGCACCCCAGGTTCCGCGGCTTCATATACTGCATCTCAAATAAGAGATCAAGTGTTATATGGTAATGATGCTCCTGGCTCACTTGTAAAAATCATCTTCTTATAAGTCACGTTAAATCGCCACAAGTTGGGAACATGCAATTTTGCTTCAAATCTCCACCCTAGACCGCAGGGATTTTTGGACCCGAAGTAGATCTAGCTAATATCTCAAACGTGGGGCAAGTTTTAAGTTTCTTTTTCGCGTTGGTTGTAAATAACTGAAACATATAAAGACAGCTTCGACGTCTCGAGCGAACAACCATTGTTTTGGAGCTGATAAGGTTGGCAACGTAATGCAAGGTATGTTCGATATCCTAGACCTAGCTTATACGTATGATCAAAAACCCAGTTTAGTATATAGTTCAGGTTTTTCATCATGCCCATATCAAACGTAATATATGTCAAAAGAAACCGCCGGTAACTGTTCGTATAATATATAATAAACAGCTAGACGTCAAGTACTTAATTGCTATGGTAAAGTAAAAAATATGACCCCCTTGTGCGGTAATTCCGCTGGGAAACTAAGGATAAATTATTTTCGAACGAAAATACGGAATGATAGTTATACGAACTTAATGATGTATATTAAATTTTTGTATTTTGACACAATTTACAGAAAGGTAGAAGTGCATGCATGATGATATTTATATATATATATATATAGATTATAAGTGCATTTAATCATCAGATTTTACTGACATTTTTGCTAATGCCTGGTAAATGATTGTTCTAAAATCACAATAATGTCAAATGATTTTAAAAATATAGATTAGAGCGAGCATGATACAATGATGGTATCTTTCATCATAATCGATGTAAATTTTGTATAAAACAACTAATTGATTTTAACACGAAACAATACCTATCGTATAGTTAACTCCATCAGGTTATTGACATAGTCATAGATACGATGCATGCAAGCTTTTTAAATTTAATGTTGCGAATATTTTGTATCATACCTGATGCCGATGACGATGTTGGCAGTGGTGAAGCTATAGCCATGGCAACTGCTTATATGCTTTGCAAATAAACGTGCACTAGCTTAGATAGTCAAAAGACAAATTTAGCTAACGCTTATGTATACCCAATTCACATCTTTGGGTAACTCACATGCCTATAGTTAATTTCTATTGTTCTAGTTTGCAAAAACAAAGATTAGAACAAGGGTAACTAAGCATTAGAATTATCTACATTGACTACATGAGTGAAAGCTCTTATATATTTTGCTTATAGTTACCTAGTATGTTCTATTCTATGTTTACGCAAACTAGAATAATAGTAGGCTAAATAGCCATGTGAGTTATCCAAAGTTGTGAATTAGGTAGCAACGATGTAAACAGCGTTAGCCAGACTTGTCTATAGATTACTAGCATAGCATGAGCAGTTGTGAGGATGATAGAAAACTGATGACAGAAATATAGTTCAAAAAGTTGTATTATATTAAGATATACGAATTATATACCGATTTAACACACGCCAAAAAAGTCTTTGCACGCATGCTCAATTGTCTAAAGGCGATGTTACACGGGACAACTTTTAGCGACAATTCGAAATGCAAATCGCTACCAATCAAATTTGGTATAACGAGTGAGTTGTCGCTAAAAGTTGTTCCGTATAATATCGCCTTAACAATATTAAAGCGGTGTGGTGTATTCTTCTAAATCCTCTCCAACACGTCATAATGGGGAGCATCGTACAAAGAACCATTGGAATTCACACTTCCACCGTGCTCTTTCGTGGACTCCAACGGCTTCTCAGCCTGACAGCGAGTTGGTTCGGAGGGCAACTCTTCCCAAGTTGCATAATCATAGATACCCGAACATGGTGGTGAATCTGGTAAAGGTTTTTCGTATGTTGAATGGATTCTCTTACCCTCCAAGTCCTGCAAGGGTATTTCATCTCTTCCTGTTTCATCATCATCGTTTCTATTTATGCTTGGTATAAAAACCAACGGTTGATCGTAAACATCTTGCTCTTCTTCAGGGGGGTGAATCACTTTAGGAACTTTGTAATGTTGGGGTGTGGACGGTTTTTTAACAGGTTCAGGTTTTGGACCTGGCTTTGGAGCAAGATTTGGGCTAGGTTTGGGGCTAGTTTTTGGCGGTGGATGAGATTTCGGTTTTGGTGAATATTTTGTAGGGTCGACACTAGCGTAGAATTTGTTCTGGCGAACTTTGATGTTTTCTAAAGGTTTTTCGTAAATATCCGAGTCCGTTCTTACTATTGGATTGTTGGTGCATTCGTATATCTGGTTACGAGCTAAAATATATAATGTAGAAAAATGGAATCTATATCTTCATAAGTATTCTAATTCTATAGAAATGACAGCAGATGTGTAGGTAACTTTGATAGTTTTAGGTATCATTAAATGAAACTGAAAAGTTAATTATAATTGCACTGATTATGACATAGGTTTATGAAGACAATAATAAATCATTGTTTCTTACCAATTGTCACTGCTGGATGCGCCGCTGTTACAGGTATGCACTGTTCGTAAACGGGGTTATCTTCGCTCTACAACGAGAAAGAAACTAGGTATTGGATGTGGTATCATTGATGAGCATCAAATACTTTGAAGGGGGATTCGGTATTGGTCTAGCGTTACCATAGGAGGAAACCAGAGTTACGGAAGGAAACCTAGTGTTTGTTTGAGTCAAACTAATCAGACAACTGCATGTAAGTTTGTAAGTTTGTAATACATGCAATTTGAATATGACCACACGTATATTTCTCCACAAAAGCTTCATTTGTATTAATATGTAAAAGGGGCGATGCATAATATCCCTATACATTCCTGCATATAGAAACCAAAAGGCGGATGTAGAGGCAGAGTGTTTAACATACCTTACATTCAACTCGATTACTGTTTAATTGGAGGTCTACGCTGCCATTCGAGCATTGATGTTCTACATTGCTGTGAAGATTATCTTGAAAAAATAATATAAAAAGAGTGAAATATGAAATATAGTAAGAGATGGAATACATGGAGATAATACAAAGGATATAATTCAATTTATTACATCTGTACTCACGTTTACTTGTCGATTCTTTCATTCTTTTGTATAAAAAAATTAAAAAATGAATATCATGTATAGTTCAAGATGAAAATCGCAATTAAAGAGACAGTCTTGGTCGAAACTCAAACTAGCCTGCGTTATAGGCTCTAATAGACAGGGAATCGAGTTATAGGGCCTATAAAGTAGCCGCAGGTTACTCAACTTGTTACTGACAAATTGCATTGCTACAACTTCTTGACAAGCTTGCTACAAGTCTATTGCGAGTGTAGTCCGAAAGCAGCAGTTTTGGTATAGTTGATGATATTCTGCATTTTAATGCTTATGTTCGCTCTGGATAAATCTTAAACACGGCCACTCAATTACTGTAAACATTGTCGAGCCTTTTTTACTCCTCAGGAATATTGGGGTGTTGTTGACATCGTGGATAGTGCATGCAGGGACGTAGCGAAACATCTGCAGTTGGGGGGGGGGGGGAAGTTGTAACAATTACATGAAGTATGATGACTATACTGGACCTTTTTCTGACTGATTATCATTGTAATACTGAATCGTTTAAAAGATAGGGGGTCTGGGGGGCCTCCCCCAGAAGATTTTATATGTTTTAGGCTCCAGGATTGCATTTCTGGCGTTTTCTGAAGCGATTTTGCAAACAAATTGCGTCCAAATTAACTGTAGTTTGCACAAAAGTTTAGGTATGTGGAGGTTTTTAAATAGATCAGGTTATCACAAAATATAACGACTTTATCCTCTAAATTTTACCTGAAAATGTCAAAATTTTACCTCCAATTTTACCTGATTCTTTTTTACTTTTTACAGTTGGGGGGGGGGGGGGGGCAACTGATAGTACTAGCTGTTACTAGCTATCCATGCATGCAGTATAAACGTCGACAGAGTTTTCGTAGTTAGGAAATAACATAATGCACGACTGCTTCAAAAAACACTATATATATACATACCTTTGTTTTCGACGAAAGGACCATAATATGAGTACAATAACAAGTACGATTAGTAACACGATTATTATAGGCAAAGTGATGGCCAAGTATAGACGTGTTTTATCTGCACTATTTTTGTCAGATGATTTCGATTCAGAGATAAACCCATCTATATAGCGATAAAAACGCATATAATATAATCAATACTAGACGTTGTCAACATTATACTTTACTGCATGGTGAAGATATGATTAAAGTGGGGATGATAGAATGTGCGAAAAGGTTTCAGAATTTAGCCTATTTTGATTCACGAAATGTTAGAGAGTGCTCGATATCTGCCCTTGCAGATTTTGGCGTCTTTAGGATCAAACTACCTGAAAAATTCCACAACCACTTCGACGTTGATAGGGAATGCCCTTCGAGCAAAGGATACTAACTTGAATTTTCAGGTAGATTGATCCTAAGTACCCTAAGCTTACTGTATAGACGCTACCTACACTGGTACCACAGGTTCAATATATTTATACAGCAGATGATCAGCAGATCGAGGGCAGGGATTTATTACATGTGTAACTTCCCTGTGCTTGAAAACTCAAAAACTCGTGTAAGTTGAAATTGGTTGATTCTTTCCTGTGGTTCTCCCTCATTAAAACTAACCCTTAGGCATTAACCATAACTAACACTAGGGGACCTTTGTCAATTGGGTTGTAAAACCTTTTAAAAGTTTGAAGACTTTCCGTCCGGCTCAGAGTGGCAAACACAATAACACTAAAAGTACAGAATGATAAAGATTGAGCAAATAGTATACTTTCGCTTACCTCAAACTGTTTGTCACTACCAGCGGATCACCGGCAGGTAGGATCATCAGGTGAGTAACAAAGAATTTGGGGTTTCTGAGTTTATCTACTTACATCTTGTTTGGAAGACCAAAGAGGATTTTTCCACTGTGGTAGTATTTTCATTCTCGTCGTTGTGACATAGAATGGTTAGGTTGAATGTAATGTTTGCCAGCGAAGGAGCGTCTGTGAACTTCCACTAAAATAGGAAAAAATAGATCATATATAAGGACTGATTATATGATGATGGGAATTGTACTTTATACGTACAATGTTAATTCTACAAAATACGTACAACATATTTAATGTACGAAAAGATCAATTGATCAATAATATTGTCACTTGTTCGATACCACTATCGGTTCGTCTGTCGGTCGGTCAAATGATCGGTTCGTAGGTCAGATGGTCAGTTTATCGGTCAGTCTGTTTGTTGGATCAAACGGTCGGTCGGTCTGTCTGTCTGTCAGTCGGTCGGTCGGTTGGTTGGTCGGTCGGTCGGTCGGTCTGTTGGTTGGTCGGTCGGTCGGTCGGTCGGTCCCTTGCATGTCAATCTGTCGGTCTGTCGATGATCAGTTGGTCCTTTGCATGTCAGTCTGTCGATGATCAGTTGTTATACTGTTCTCGAGTTTCGGCTCATTGTTCAGTAATTCTAATTAAATATTCACGATTTTAAGTACATATGTAATACCTCAAGGTTAAATGTTCCTTCAACTTTTCTCAAAGACAACAATTTTGTGATGTTCTCGGTAACGACTGAAGTATTGTCGTCCAATTTTAATAATGTTGATTCTTTCCATTGAATGACACAAACTGCTTTTGTCTTGTGCAATGTTGATGGTGCTGTAATTTTTCTCAAACACCGATTTCGTGTACAATCTTTGTCCAAATCTACGATGCGGATATTAGACTGTTCTCCTTGGTTTGTTTGAATTATCTGATAGTGTTCTGTAAGAGTTCGGAATCAGAATTTACCATTGTATACTTAGCCAGGGCCGCTTATATGGGTGGAGGAGCAAAGGGAGCAATTTGCCTGGGTCTCCAGCTAAAGAGGGCTCCCAAATAGGAATAGCTAGAGTGAATTATGTATATAGATATTACTGTCAAATATACTCCCAGAATGCAGGAAATTGCCATTCCTGAGATCAGAGATTTAATCATTTTCCCGCGAGAGAACGCCCCCGGACCCCTCTAAAGTATCTAAGTATTGTATGTGGATTAACAATGTTATTGAAATGTTTAAGCCTAAATGACGTAATGCAGCTGATTGTCCAAAAAGTTGCCCAAAAGAGCAAATGAACCCAAAGGCAAAGATCGTTGACGGCCTCGGAGTTAATAAATTTGAGTTATGAGTTGAGAGTTTTAATCAACCACAAAACAATAAGCAACAAAAAATTTACAAGCAATCAAACAACCAAGTGAGAGTGTCCAAACAATTATCAACAAAAGCATCAAACAAACAAACAAACAAACAAACAAACAAACAAACAAACAAACAAGCAAACAAACAAACAGACGAACAGAACAGACAAAGAAACAAACAGACAAAGAAACAAACAGATAAAGAAACAAACAAATAAAGAAACAAACAAATATATGCAAACAAGCAAAACAGAAAACAAAAATCAAATGGACTAACCATTCCTTCCGTCAAAGAATTAAGTGACATTCAACTTAAAAATATGATCACCTTGTACTGTTTTAAAATTGATATCTTTGACTCGAAGACAGAAAAGATATTCTTCAAACTTGCTGTTGTTTATTACACATTCAATGGTCAAATCCAACGTTGTTCCTCTCAATCTTGTATAAGGATTTGATTTCCACTAAACGTTTCATAGTAGTGCAAAAATAAGCATATATAAATCACAAGTAAAAAACTATTATGGCGCTAACCTCATGGAAAGTGCAACAAATTATTGTATAATTAGTAAAATTACATCATAATGATATCATATGATCACTAATGATAAAATATATGTATAATTGATCATGAATTATTGATCATCAATTATAGGTAATTGATTATCGATCATCGATCACAGATCATCTATCGATAGAAAATAATAGATCATATTATATATCACATATGGGAGTTCAGTATAGATAGTATTCTACAATAAAACTAACTGCAGAAAATCAACATTGCAAACGATAACCCCAAAGAAGGCCCTCACAAAGGCGATGTCGAAACGTCGAAGTATTTTAAATATTTTTTCAGTTATAGTTTAGACAGATTGGCAGAATGGATTACCATATACCTACCTTAAAGTAAAGGCCATCTTCTCGATTCTTAACGATGAATGGTTCACTGTCTCGAGAAAAATCCTCATCCCATAAAATTGTACAGTTTAATATATTATCGATATTCGTCGATGTTAATAATTTCTTGGAACAGCTGTCATTAGGGCACATGGGCACCAAATCAATCTGTGATATTTCCGTATTTTTATTATCCAAATAGAAATATCCTAGAATGTTATGGATGCAAGTTATATATTGAAAAAGTTTTGAATATTATTTTGTATAAGATTTACATCATTAACAAAATTTCTTTTTACATTTGCGAATGGTATAAACTATTTATAATGGTCCCTATGTATAGATGTGATGAACATATTAGTTCTCACAAAGTTGCCTGCATGTCAGTTGCCCTGTAAAACATGTTTGCACTGTTAGGTAAAGTCAAAAGGAAGCAACTTCAAGTTGGATGAGCACCTCGTCTTAAGGGCAACTCTATTAGAAAAAGTCACTTTTCCCAAAAGAGGGCACTTTGAAGAAACCTTGGGGAGAGCACGTGTCCCCTATGCTCCCCGGTTCCTATGCCACTGTCAAACCGCATCTTCTCACATGCGGCTGAGAAATTATAATTGGACGACTGCATATTGCAGGGATGGAACCCCCCGGTCACAGAGGTGAATGGCACACGAACTTACTACAGTACATGCCAACAACAGCACTTTGAATGGCGTTACGAAAACATAACGACTCATTAAATGAATTACCTTCATTGTGACTGGCGGAGCACACACTTTGATTGTTAGTAGGAAAAACTGTCCAAGTATTTCCCTTACTTACTTTATTCTTTACACTTCTCGCGTTTAGCTTTTGCTCTCCTTCGAAATATCTGACTGCGTGAGTTATATTCGAATCATTCGAGAACGATACTCCCAACAGTTGAAACAGTAACCTCTCCTCACACCGCCATTTTTGTCCAAGATCAGATGAATCGCATTGTGTTGCAGTCATAGGAAGATAATCACCTGTTCTTTTTTTCGTTTGCAGACATGTTGAAGTTTGAGCATTCATTAGCAGGTTTCCAGGCGTCCAAAGCCACACTTGACGAGTATCATTAGAGGTACAGTTTCTATGTTGAATAGTTGTAGCTAAGGTTGTGACTGCCAGCGCGCATTGTGAGAATTCGGGATTGTGAAAATGGAATCTCTTACCAAATCCAGCTGCAAAAAGGAAGAATAGATATATAAGTAATTTCGGGATTACATTGAATGTCAACCTGCGGTTCGTCAATATTGAAGCCGGTTTTCCACTTAAACCGTATCGTATCATTTCGTGCCGTTTAATTTTCTTTGGTATCAAAGTCATAATTTGTTCCACTTTAGTGCTCAGGAGACATGGGCTTTAATTAACCTCCTTCATTACGTAGTTTAATACTCATGAGTTGAAAAAGTGACGTCGTAGGATTAATTCTGTATAATCTTTATCGCAAAATTATTATGAGTTCCCCCTTAATGTCTCGGCGTCTCGTATAAAATTAGAGAAAAAAGGCACTCGATCGTGCATGTGAACATTTTCGGTATGGGAAATTACTCACACATTCGTGAAAAATACCATTTTTGTCATGGTTGAAATGCTGGAAATTAAAATTCATCCTAGCCATATAAGTGGGATTTAAATTGTATTTATTCCTGAATAACTTTATGAGTTGGTAAAATATTTAACAGGCATATCACATTTTGGTCGATCTGACCTCCAACGCAGGCACGATGAGTTACGCCTGCAGAAATTGCGGAGGAGGCATAAAATAATTTAATTTAGATCATGAATTTTTGAGTCAGCCAATAAATAAACGAGTCAGCACCTGAGTTAGGTTACCATGTGACCTCATATACATTTAAACCAGATGCCATTAAGACTTTATATTTTGTTGTTATCGGAATAAATATTTTATTAAAAATCAGTATCTTTGAACTGTACTTTTGAACATATATATAAAAATATGCACTTTTCCCAAAGTGATTCAGTTCAATTAGCTGTTCGCTGATGACAAGGCGTACATGCATGACGTCACATAGTTCAATCAATCAATCAATCAATCAAGAATTTATTCAAAGTACCTACAATAATATATCAAGGCCCTTGCAGGAGATCTGAGAGGTTAGCCCTATATGAAGATCCCCTTTGTTGCAATACTTTATTATTTCAATATTGTTGCAATACTTTATTATTTCAATTAGGATGGTTGAAACAAAAATCTTCAAACTTCGAAGAGCTCTTTCACCGAGAAAGTGAAAATGTTTAATGTTGCCAAGCTGACAAGCTGGTGTCTTTGTGTTCAAAATACTTTTAGACAGCCAGTTTATTACTTCTCAGGTGTTCAACTGTTCAAACATCACATGTTTGCATTAACATATCACAGCAGGGAAGCATGTAAACAAAACTTTCAAAATAGGTTGCTTCTTATTTTTACGGTCATTTTGTTTAATGCAAGAGTAAAATGTTACTTTGTATGCACTTTATGGAGACCGTTTGGCAGTTGAAACTACCTTTAAGGAGACCGTTTGGCAGTTGAAACTACCTTTAAAAGATAAAGAATCCCAGTGAATGCTTCTAACTTTGAAAGTTTTAAGATAGTTTAAAATGCTAGCTTCAATTACTGACTACTGACTGCATGTAGTTACTTTAACCTATACTGGGTCCCCAATTAAAGAAAAATACTTACCAGCATTAAACAGATTATTGACACTCAAGCATACAGCACCATATCTTTTCTTGATATAAAATATTTTTGCTGAACCATCTAAACATGAACAGTTTTCGCAATTTTTAACATCAGCCTGTTGGCATTCTCTTCCAAGATATTCACATTTACAGTCAATGCCATCAGCAGCCATCTTGCGACAATCTTTCAACATGTACGATTCCTGATCCTTGCTTGGAATTTCAAACATGGCACTGGTAATGGTCTGTCCATCACATAACTGCGTTAATAACGTGATAAATGCGATATACAATGCTAAAAGCTTTTGTTTTGGTATTCCAAAATTTCCCTGACAGGAAGCGAAATTTTGGTTCTTCATAATTTGAAAAAAACTTAAACAAGAGACAAGATAAGTTCTCGAGTGCGTGGTTCTTTATTTCGTAATCGTTCGAAACCGAATCAACTTTGGACAAAAGCCAGGTATACTGTCAGAATTCTGAACACAGAGCTTTTAACCTGTCAATATCTTCGAAAGTATCCAAATACTTCAATCAACCACTTGCATCCATAAAGTTGCCAGCAAAAAAACTATAGGCAAGGAATAGGGTACACTTCTGTGGAAATGAGAACCCAATAGCCCAAACCAACCTCCGAGCAATTTCCTGTTAAAATGATAAAAAATCTTGTCAATTGCACCAATCTGCTTTATATAAACACTGAGAACTTTAACCCCGTCGATGTTTTTCTTAAGAGCCAGAAGAGTCCACCAGAATTTCAATATAAAGTAGCCGGCAAAAAACAGGATTTCGAAATGAATATAAGGTCACTTCTGTGTGGACAAAAACCCAAACCAAATCTTGGGCAATTTCCTGTAAAATGCTGTGGAATTTGATCGTCTATCTCAGGCGTCCATCAAACAAACACAATAAACACGAGCTTTGTTTGTTTGGGAGATTCTCTTGTGCGAAAATTTTCAATCCAGTGAACTTATTATGATTATTCCTCGCTCTTTATTATTTTCGATGTACCAGTGTGCTGGTAGTAGTATTCCACCTTTTATTCTGTTCTGTCTGTGAGCGCCTTGGAAGTACGATACTATGATCTGAAACTATACCGGCTCTCTGAGAGAAATACGTTCACGGTCAACGACTTATCAAATTGATCCGATTAAATGTCACTCTAGGTCGTTCTGTATGGCCTAATTCACACCCAGTTAACGTATACCATAAAATGATTTGTATCTATTGGAAAAACATATACCTTTACCTATACGTTCTTGCACAATAGTTCAAAATATGGTATTTACTCTAAAATATAATTTTGGAGTCTCAAATTGACTGTCTTGCAGGATTAGTCTAGTCTATATTCGACTTGGTGTTGTTGCCACAGTCATGGTTCTGGTCATCATATTGCTTTAGAGTGGTGGCGGTGTGTTGTAATATAGCTGGTTGAGGTTAAGAGGCGGTTGAATTGTTTATAATTCCATGTTAGGTTGTTGTTTAGCAATCTATAGCTGCGTAGGCGCAGTTTACATTGAGTAGAAATTTGGTATCAAGTTGCAATTGTGATGCATTTCCTGGCGGACACTTCGACCTTCACCTGCTTTTGTGATACTAAGAAATTTCCTTGGCAATGCCAAGTTGGCAGTCGTAGATTTGCATGGCGATATTAAAATATAATAGATTTGTTATTTTTTCGTGGACGAGCACCACGTCCGACGTCAGTTATTTAATTGACAACGTTTTCGATTCGTAATCTGGGACCCTCAGTGCCAATAATATAAGACGGGATTTCATTCAAATGTCCTACAATAGAATTAAATTTGCTCGCGTCATTTTACCGTTAATTTTCCATAAACAAATTCCGAATAATTGCATCCTGAAATCTGATACTGACTTTCTTGATTTGGGTCCAAATGTTGGATTTTTTAAGATTGTTTTGTTTTATACTTTAATATCAAATTGTCGACTGGAAATGGATTTAATCCATATACGTTTCAAATTTCTTAATCCTGAGGTTACTATGCCGTCGATACGAGTACGGTGGATGAGCCTAGATGAGAAAAGGTCTGATGAGAAATGGAATTAGTATGAATCCTAGTTGGAAATAGTGTGGTAATTAAGTGATTTCCCATTCTAAGCAGAACAATCTTGTACACAAGTACATATTTAGTACAATTTTAATAAACTTATTCGGAAGTTAGATCTATAAATCGATTTTTAATTAATTAGGGATCACTATATATTCGCGCGTTCGCGACTTTCGTTTGTTTATTTTCAAAGCACGCTTAATCTACGGTAAATAGTGAGTCTGACGTAATATACTTATGAAAAAGAAGCCGCTACAAGCAAAGAGAATCCAATATATGTAAACCAGCTGACTCGAGGAGTTGATTCCTTTGCGATAGCTTGCTTCCGATCGATACTATTAATGATAAGGGTTTGCAATATTACTACACAGAGGCATACAGTTATCATGCGGCTATTTCCCGTATTCCTTCTGGTGTGGTCGGGTTTCTTTCTTGGTTCGAGTGGTAAAAAGCGGATACCGCCAAGTGGGTTTGGTTCGAAACTACGCCTGTTTTTCATTTGTCACAATTCTATACTGTGAAATTCACCCGGAAATGCTGTTCTGGGACTTTGTCATTTGTCAATACTGTTTACGAAAGCGAGGTTGCATAAGTGGGAGGTTTGTGGCATGCAGTGTGGTCAGTGCACGAGCCTTTCACCTCTCTGATCGCGATTTGATTCTAGCAATATGTTTAGTTGTCTGGTTATAGACTTATAGTTTTGCCTGGTTATTGCATCAGTCTCATGTGAGAAGAGTTAATTCTCATTTACTCTACGAAACACCGCGGGTTTTGGAGTACTTCGGTTCGCTTCGGTTTATCCCTGTAGGAAGAAGAATAAATATGTCACAGACCAATATGATTTTTCTTCTACATTATTACGCATACATGATTCAACCGCAACTTTATCCTTACTATAAGAACGCGCGTCATTTGCATACGGAATCGAAACTCCACTCGATCAATGTGGGAATATGTATTTTCATTTTAAAGTGAAAGTTACATAATCATCTATATACACTTTCGATTTAGCACTGTATCTGTAAAAAAAAACAATGACCTAATTCCTCAAATTTCGCAGTTCATTTCTGCGTAGGGCCAAGGAATTTTCAAAAACAACAAATGAAAAATGTTGCTGACCGTCCAGAATAAGTGAATGACCTTCGCTGATCTTCAATTGTATTGACTATATTCATTACCAACGATGCTGTCGATGCACTAGTATATCGCCCTTCCTTTCTCAAACTTAAAGGGAAATGACAAAAGTAATTATATTTGTTCGATTTGTAAAAACGTGAAGAATAGTAACAGGCTTTCTTCGTAACTTAATTCTTAGTTTTTTAGATGTTTAAAATTGACAACATACCCTGACATCCGCGCCATCAAATGATGTCACAAAACAAGGGTATCAGCAGAAAGCTAGTCCTACATATCTCAATTGTGATTCAAAGGATTTGGTATTATGATGACAGGAAAATTGGTCAACAAACAAAACAACTTTGCCCTGGTAGTGACGTCATGCACATCCGACATGTATGTGCAAATCCAATATGGCGGAGTGCGTGGCTTTAGAATCAAACTATGATTTAAACTTTTTTTATACCATGAACGGTACAGAATTCAAAAATCTGTGAGAAACTCGCTTTTGTTAGTTGTGAATGTCTTCTGAATAGGAAAAATTTAATTCCTATTGCTATTTCCCGATAATATTTTTTATACGCATTTAGTTCTTAAAATATCTGGAAAAGTGCTTGTCCCAAGAGCAAAAGTACTCACCTAGGGGCTCGAACATTATTCACATTATTAAACTGGTTAGTACACAATAGTCGTCTGGTCGTTTTATATCAATCAAACCTGATTTATAGTCATTAAATATTTTAATACTGGGATGTCTATAGTCACGGGTGTTTCCAACACCAATCATACTTTTATGCTAAAATGTAATAAGCAGTCTATGCTATACTGGACGAGTCTGTGAGCATTTCGGGAATCTGTGTCGTTGTAATCTCGGCATCAATATATACATGGTCACTGATTTGGTCGTTCATCCGTTACCTATATAATAAAGCATTATTGATAAGTAGCACACAGTAGTTACATGAGTTGGAGCCTACAGTGTTTATCTTCTGTGTTCTTTCACAAAGGTCTTTGATACCATGATAATAAATGAGTGTTAAGTACGGTGCTTCCATAGTTCCCTTACTGTATGATGATCTGATGCTATGGAATAACTTACGTGAGTAGAGTTAGATCGAGCCGCTACTGTGCTCTCCCCATTCCAGTTGGCTAGGGACAAATACATATACCTATTGTAATCTTCTGATGATAAAGCTGGTTCACAATTCTGTATGTATGTGAACTATACGAGAGACAATATTACTGAATCATCCTCAGAGATATGAAAAAGACAACTTTACCACGTGTGTTTCCCACGGTACAAACCGCTGATAGCTCTTAGAAAACTGAATATCATCCCAATATCCCATAGAGTCCGGGGGGGGGGATCTAGAGTTTGAATCTTTTCAATTACCTGTGGGTTGTCTGCATCTCGTGGTTCTTCCAAAATTGAATAAACAGGCGCTTGAGGTGGATTTGGTTCTTCAAGTGTATGATAGAGGTTGGTAGGAGGAGCAGAAAGTCCTTTGGTCGTTTGGTCAGTACCCACAGGAATGGATGTGATATCGGTATTCTTCGCATAGCTGTACTCTTGTTCAGTTGTTGCTGGTCCATCCTGTTCTAGAGTATGGTAGAGAACGTCCCTGGTAGCTGGTGTGCTGTCTCCTTCGGGCACTGCCTTCGTATCTAAAGTAGGTCTCGGCAGATCTGTATCTTTCGCATATGTATACTCCAGCTCGGTCGGGGTGTTAGTGCCAGGGTGGTTATAGAAGCCGGAGGTCGGTGGTTGTTCTTGTTCTAATGTATGATACACTGCATTACCTGTATGTTTCGCGGGCGCTGCCTTCGTATCTGCAGTAGCTCTCGGAATTTCGGTATCTTTCGCATAGGTATACTCCAGCTCAGCTGATGATGGCTTAGCGATGTTGGTGATATCAGGGTAGTGATAGAAGTTATCAGAAGTCGATTGTTCTGGCTGTTCTAAAGAATGGTACACTGCAGGACCTTTGCCGGGTGCTATCTTCGTTTCTCCTGGTTTTCTTGGCAAATCTGTATCTTTGGCGTAGGTATACTCCTGTTCAGATACAGTTGGCTTAGCGATGTTGGTGATATCAGGATAGTTATAGAAGTTATCTGAAGTCGGTTGTTCTGGTTGTTCCAATGTATGGTATACTGCACCATTACTTAAAGGTCCCTCGGATGCTGCCTTTTTACCGACACTTGGTCTTGGCAAATCTGTATCTTTAGCATAAGTATACTCTAATTCAGATGCAGCTGGCTTAGCGATGTTGGTGATATCAGGGTAGTGATAGAAGTTATCAGAAGCAGGTTGTTCTGGCTGTTCTAAAGTATTGTACACTGCACCATCACTTATAGGTCGCTCGGGCGCCTTCCTATCTGCAGTAACTCTTGGCATATCGGTATCTTTCGCATAGGTATACTCCTGTTCAGTCGATGTTGGATTGGCAATTATATTTCTATCTGGATAGCTATAGGTGTCAAAGGACGTTCCTGGCTGGCTGAGCGATACTTCGTGGCCATTCTCCTTTAGTGCAGTCTCGTACATTCGATCTGGCTCTTCGTAAATTTCCTTGGAATAGTTTACAGCCCCAACGTCTAAAATACCATAATATAGACATAGTTCAACATTTGAACTTATACTTAAGTATTGCATTCCAGTTCAGTGAAAAAGTACACGTACTTCTCAATTCTATCATTTGTTAGTGCTTGGTAAAACATTTCTACTTTTCATTGTTTTAGACAAGTTATGGGGTAGACTTTACTTTGACACAATAATAAGTTCTTTGATTTTACCATTATTGTTCTGCGGCATCTGTGCCCTGAAATAAAAAATAATTTTTTTACTATATATTTTGTCACAAATATCCTATAGATCCATGGCAGTTGACCTTAACATGAGCTCATGCATGACATCTGGAGGAGAACTTGAATGTGAAATAATGAACTCCATACAGTTTCTTTCATTATATGATTGCAAATTTTTGCTTCGGGTCAGTAGGTAAAACGGTTCAGTAGCAAACCTTCAATTACTCTAGATCTTTTTAGGTATAGCAACCCTGTATCAGCTAAACCTACAAAGGTACAGTTAAAAAAACAAGAACATTCCATTCAAAAGCAGCTTGAAAGGGGGAATACATACAGGAAACCGGGAAAGCCAACTTCAAAATGTTGGATTTTTTTTAGGTTGATTGCAAATATATGTATCAAGCTAGGTAATAGGTTTTACTCAACGAGTCTTTATTGCTAGCAATCATTTTATCCTTTGCAAGCTTACCTTTTTCGTCTTCTGTAGTAGACTAGACATCCCAGTGCCAGCACCAAGGCTACCAGAAGAAGAGTAACGGTTACAGCAATTGCAGCGGAGTTTGTCCCGCCAGACTCGGATGCTTCTCTTAGACCTTCCTTTTGTGTAGGGGAAGTCGTGGAGGTTGGTGATAGGCGTTTGGGCGACATTTTATCGTCTTTCGTAGATTGACTGATTCTGGTCGGTGTGGTTATAGTCGCTCTGGTAGATTGTCTTGAGTTTGATGACGCGCTTTGAGATCTGGAGGGGACTTCTTCAGTGCTCATTATTTCAGTAGTTGGAACACTTTGGTTCAATGTATATAGTACGCCTGTGGAACTTGATGTAGGGATCACCTGGGGATGAAATTGAAAATCATAAACATAAAGTATATGTACGAGTATATGTATTTTACTACCGAGCTAATGGGTTCTTGTATTTATATAGAGATCAGAATCTCTGGACCAAATAGCCTAAAAGAGTCAGTCAGCCTGCCCAAAGTCGTGAATTTTTCTCTGGTACTTTGGTATGAAAAATTAAAGGAATTAATGATATAAATACAGCATCATTAAGGTTTTTCTCGGGTAATTTATCGTGATGGGGTGGACAAGACTCTTATCGCATGCAATGATGATTATATAATTACGTCCCCCCATTTTTAATACGTCCAATGTTCATTTTATTTTTTGTATAGGCGAAGAAGTTTTCCATGACATCCTTGCATTTCCTAGCTGATATGCACATTTCCTCAACTCTAGCAGCTTCCTCGATAATAACGAGTATGTTCATGCATGCAACATCTTTTCACGATTATAAATTTGCGTTATATTTAATTTATACACATTTGGACTCAAATACCTTGAAAGAATATTCATTGTAGCTACAATAATTAATTGTTAATTATTCATGAACTCTGCGAAATATCAAGGTTGGTTGTTAATTGCTGAACAAAAGAACACTGAAGTGATCATGCAACTGGGACAAATCACAAACCTTTTCAGATATTGGCAATGATTCCAGTTTAAACATAACACAGTGCTCTTCTCTCGACGGTTTACCTTTGCCCGTCATGCTTTTACAAACAACAGACACTTTTATCAGTGAACCGTTCCAGGCACCAAACTCTTCCTCCGTGTTTACCTATGTTAAAATAAAACATGTCGTCTTCTATATGAATACACTTGTGTTTGTAGATAAGATCACATGCTCTTGATCCGTATCACTACAAACAAAAGCTCTTGATTCGTATCACTGCAAATAATACAAGACTAAATTCAAATGAATTGTAGATTGCGTCATATGAGATGGTAGCCTAACTAGCCTATATATGCTTTGTCAAATAAATAAGAGCAACGCGGTGTTTTGAACAAGAACAAAACAATGCTGATAGAACTATATCAAAATTGGCTGTGATGAATTCACTACTGCACTTGTAGTAATGATTTGGGAGAATGAAATATCATTGCAGAACCTCAAATTCTGCGGACTGGACCGGATTTTAAGTCCTCGCATGCAGCTATAGTTCCATCAGCTCGGACTTGAAATAGGATTCGCTCCTCATTCTAGTATTTGAAATATTGCTTTGTGCATGGATGGCATTCCAGTACGCCGTTCTTGTTCAAACTACTACGTTATTTACATCATTTCCACGTTTCACAACGACGCTAACACTTATGATGTTCGAAGTCGTTTGGGGTACTTTACGTGAATTCACTAGTGCTACTTAATACTTGTTTACAAGAAAGATAAATACTATTGAGAGGCAAACATACTCTTAGTAATGCATGCTTTTGCTCCAATACAAAAATGTAAGTAATTTTGTTGCAAGCCGTAGCTGTTCTGACTTGCCAAGCTTCCTAATATCTCAGGTCACAGGTTTGATGCCGATATTTCCATTTGAATGAACGTTTTCCTGTCGGGTTTCTAGCCAGACACTTTTTTCTCTTACCTTTAACTCAATTGTATTCGTTGTTTGTTTTCCCAGGAGGAATGGTGTGCCAGTGCAGTTCTCCCATTCTTGGCCATTTTGAGTGGATTCAATTTTTTTAAATTTGCAGTTGCTGTTCTCGATGAAAATTGGAGCAGAAATATTTATCTCTGTCTGTTTGGGACCATTATCTCCAAATTCAAGGTAAGCCATGAAGGAGCCATCAGAGAAACGGTAGCATCCTAGCAAAAACAGTGTATCAGTATAGGAAGGAATTAAAGCCTGGTTTATATTTGGTCGTAACTGTCGTGACCAAGTCTTAATAATTGTTGGGCGCCCGTGAAATAGTCTGCATCTGTCAGTTGTCCGGGTTTGTGTGCTCTACGCAAATCAGTCTTTATTATGACTGCAGAGGTACATCGGCCACCTTGATGTGTGCATGACACTATAGTTACGACTAAATGGAAACTATATAGCTTAAATGCATGCATGCATATGGGCTTATGTATTCGTCTGAGCGTATTTATCGGTCACTCTTCCCACTCTCTTACTCGCCCGGACTCGCGAGTACTAGTGTCCTTCAATTTGTGCCCTTCACGACAGTGAATGCTTCGTTGTTCTCTGTAGTGCCTGCCACCAAAGTTTACTAGTAAGTTTGCACACTGGAGTGAAGGGTTGTGCATCTCATCTTTTTGACAGACATGCACTCAATGAGCAAGGTCGTTTCTCGGAGCAGTATATGCTATATATATATATATATATATATATATATATATATTAGACTGCATGCACTGACGAGCCGTTGAACGGCGAAACATGCATGTCTGCAGATTTGACTATATATATATATAAAAAGGACGTGAAACTCAGAGTAGCGATACGGGTATAGTTTTAAGATATATATACACACTGATATATATATATATATATATATATATTATCGCTTATAGCCATATATATATATATATATATATATATATATATCAGTGTGTATATATCTTAAAACTATACCCGTATCGCTACTCTGAGTTTCACGTCCTTTTTGGGACGATCTTCAGGCGATTTTGTTCTCAGAGTAGCGATAGATAGTTTTAAGATAATTGAATTCGCTCTGTACTATAGTTTTATTGTTGAGCACTTTTATATCTACAAAACCAAACCAATTTGAATTATATATATAATATAATATAATATAATATAATTGTGTTGCGTTATAAAAAGCGATGTCGATGATCATGCAGAGTGCTCAATGCATGGATAACCAGAGCATAATAAGGTCACACACAAATGTGGTACGAAACTTAACTAATATACTATATAGTAATAAATATGCCTAACAAAGCTTGCTGAGTCTTTGTGTCTATAAAAATAATACTAAAAATAAAATGAAAACATACAAACACTTTATTCCCCGCGCCCATGTGCAAACATAAATTGACATATATTATATATTCAGGCTTATATAACTTTCAAACATTAGTATAAGTTTTGTTTTTAAGTTGCCAAGTGAAATTATTACCTTCGTAGGCTTTGCCTGTTTTACAAAATTCGTTTTTGTTATTGCTCCATAGCTGAGGCTGTTGATCCTCAGGAACCTCTTTGGAAATGGCGTTTCTTAATCCTGAACCTGCCGCATCGAATAAATGTAGAAAACGTGTCGGCCGGGAATCTTTTTCCCAACCAATCTCCATTTTTTTAACACTACCTCTTTCATGACCTTTAGGAACTTTACGAACGCATGGTTTGCAAAATATTTTACGCATCTCAGCAGTACTCTGACATTGTGTCATGCTGATCTTGCCACCATCAACTGCAGGTTCTTTCATACATTTTAGTGTTTTTATGTTCATAAGTTGTTTATTATCCGCGGTCCACATCCATAGCATATCAAGAGCATGAGGCGTTGTGCAATTTGCCCCAATAATATTTTTGCTCGAGTATCCTTTTACCTTCAAGCATTCATCGTGTTTAATATTCTGGAGCGTAAATGCTTCCTCGGACACTGCAACAAAGATTTATATTTGCATAAAAATATTTCCCCAACTTCGTAGAAATCCGTCACTATGGTAAGAAAAACACACGTTTCTAATTAGTTACTGCCAATCACGTAAGACTGTCTATTAGTCGCTCACTTAAAGGTTGCTTTCCAGTAATTCCGGCAGTAATTTCATGTTGAAAGTTTTTTATTGAACCTGTCCAAATGACATACTCCATAATAGTAATAGCATCAGGGTTAAGTGTTTCACAATTCGCATTTGCTAATGGACTATTAAAATTTTAACGTGGGTAGATTAACATTCGGTTGGTAGATAATATAACCAGTAAGTACCATGCAGTAGAAATCGCTGTTTAGGGCGTGATTTTATCTCGCATTAGGCTTACACATATTTAATCCAGTGCTATATCGAGGTCAGTTGACCCGGTTTTCAACAAATAATTGCAGTGTCGCAACTCATTCATCCAGAACAAGCTCACGTACGTTGGCAGCAGCAATGAATCTATTTATATAGAAGGTATAAAGAAGGTTCTAATATTTAACCTATATTTGAAAGCATTTTCCGAACTTTCAACTTTATCACATACCGCCTCGTACGATGTCTTCATCACTCTTGCATACTCCATAGTCTCCATCATCTTTACTTACTATAAATGTATTCCTGTCTTCTCTATTACAAATACAGTATTCGCAGTTATTTGCACTGACACAATCAGCGTAGTAATTCCAGCAGTCTTTTTTACAATCTTGACCGGTAGAATGACTATAGTGACTATCACTATCGCATTCCAAATTTGTAAATATATCATGTTTACTTCGAAGTATTTCAAAACCATGTATGCCATTACTTCCGCATAGCCATAGGCAACCGACCACAGTACATAACCCGTAGTACATCATTTCTTTTCTGCTGGCTAAACCATTTGCTTTGCCTTTCAACTAAGTGGACCAAACTCTCTCAAATCGAAACTAGCCGTCAGTTTTGGTTCAGTTAAGAATAAAGCTAAGAATGGGACAATATCAGTCTAAAAGCCTTTCAATACTGACATGAAAGTATAGACCTGCAGAGTTTTTGTATACATATATGCAAAAACCATAGGGCGTAAGCATATATTGGGATTTTTGGGCTGGGGGTGAAGCTTCGAAATGAGACTCCTGATCTTCATAAATACAGACCGACCTCTCACCCCCAATTCTAAATCGAAAAGTCACTGAAAAATTACAAGTGCTGCTCCAATAAGTTGAATGCACAAAGACAATTCAATAATAAACAAAAATATGTACACACATACTAAATGACCACCTTTGTATAAGAAAAAACGTTTTTAGGCATTCATTACACTAATTGAAATTGAGCAGAAACTTGTTCCCTCTGACTTTCAGTCACATTGAGTACTGCGCATGAGAGTTCATGTCATACTGCCTTTAGTTTTTAGGAAATTACGCACTACAGTGCTGTCAAGCCAGTGCTAAAAACTCTTAGGTGCTAAAATTATTAGGGACATGGATTCACTGACTTGAGTGGTGTCGCTAGTATCATAAATGAAAATTTTTGAGGGAAGCTGACTTCCAGACAGTGCTTCATCTTCTTCATAATTGTGTTCATTGGTGTGAATTAATGAATTATTAAATTTAATCAATATAGTCACATATTTATCAAGCGTCCGCGCTTTGTTAGTTTTGATTAATTATCTACAACAGAATGCAATAACTTGCGCATGAGTAGCCGCACAATTCAACTTGCGTAAGTTACGTTTCATATTTTTACTGAACTCATGTACACAGGGGCGGATCCAGCAGAATATGACGACTGATGCAGTAGGACATCCATTCGCAGGGGGGTCCGGGGGGAATCCTATTCTGGGAAATTTTGAAATCTAGGACCTCGTATAGACACGATTTCCTGCGTTCTGAATTAATATTTTATTCCAAATTGTAGGTGGAAATCAGTAAAAAATTTCGAATTATATCGCAAAAACAATGTAGTTTTTCCGGATAAGAATAAGTTTAGCTTCCTGGGGCCAGTTGTATAACGTTAGTGCGAAAGTTAACCAATCAGAATCGCGAATTTTACAGTTAACTACTATTTAACTACAAAACGGGTAGTTAAAATGTAGTTAAGACTTTTATACAACCGGCCCCTGTAGATTATAGCAGTTGTGGCAACAGGCAACTGGCAATATTATGGTTCTATTTCAAAGTTTGTTTTAGCATTTACAGTGCTTCATGAGTGCTTCTGTAAATATTCAACATACGCACGCCACATACAGTATGAGTGATATCACATTCTAGAAGAACGCTTTACAACAAAGATTGAAACAGGATATTCGGCAAACTTTATACTTTAATTAATGCAACGATTGAAGTCGGTCTCTGAAACTATATCCAGTCTCGCATAGCATTACGTATATAATGCGGTCCAATTTAACAATGAATATCTTGAGACCGACTGCACATTTTGAGGCCGACTGGATCATGATCTCTGGGTGGGGTGTACCACCCCCCACACCCCCCACATTTACGCCCCTGTGCAAAATAAGTGTATGGAAATTTTAATTTTATAGTTACGAGAAAACATCCGGTTATACAGAAGATAAGATTGCATGGTTCACCATGCATTTCGACTCGTGGGTGTCTGATAGATGTATCTGTTAGTTCAGTTGTTAATTTGTTGCTATGCATGTCAGATTCAGTACAAACTACAGTAATTGTTATGTAATGTTTACAACACGAATTGGCACGGCCGTAATCTATTAGGTCTCAGTCTAAGAGATCTTTTTCTATACTAACATGCGTTCAAAACCGGCTAAAGAGTATAAATGTATAATGCCACTTGGTTTATGAACTGCATTTCAAAATTATTGATTTTTGATATACGTTTCTCTCAATCGGCAAACAAACTTATATATGGTATATGTTTATGCATACTGCAATTTTTGCAGTATATCTCTCAGTCTTCTAAATAGGGTAAATTTAACTTCTATTGCTATTTCCCTTTAATCAATAATTTTTTTATGCACTTAGCTGTTTGAAAATATTTGAAAATAATTGTCCCAAAACTGCAAAAGCAAAAGTGCTCACCTAGTGGACTCGCACATGCATTATACACATTATTAAACTATATAGTTAGTAAACAAAAGTCGTGTGGTCGTTTTATATCAGACCAGATCTATAGCCATTAATTATAGTACTGGAATGTCTAACTCTAATATACCTTTATGATAAATATAATATGCAGTCTATGCTATACTAGACGAGTTGGAAGCATTTCGGGAATCTGTGCCGTTGTAATCTCCAACAACATCAATATATACATGGTCATTGTAATTTGGTCGTTCATCCGTCACCTATATAATAAAGCATGAATGATGAGTATAGCACAAAGTGGTCATATGTGTCATGAACGTTTTATTAATATTAGCAGTGAAAATTTGATGCAATTCCACAGACTGGTAGAGATCATAATTCCTAATATGAATTGAGGCCTACTGTGTTTCTCCTTTTGTTCTCTTTCAATGATAACGAAGCCATACCATGATAATAAATGAGTACAGTGCTTCCCTTACATACTGTATGATGACGTAATGTCAGTGATGGTATAGTACTATTCATGTCAGCAGAGTTAGCTAGAATCGTTATTGTGTCCTCAAAATTCCGGTTGGCTAGGAAAAAATATACCGTATCTTATCTTATCTTCTGATAATAAAGCTGGAATGGCGTCCGACGCTGCCATTGTCTCTCATTGAGTTCTTATACAGAAACTCAAGAGATTACATATGTACAAACTAATAGCCTACCTTACATTGCTATGAAAAATCGTCTGATTGTTTTTTTTAATCTTCCGTGAGAAATTGTCTAGTATACTGAATACCTCGAGGAAGATTTTGCTAAGAAGATAATTCTTATTACTACAGAATCATCCTCAAAGATATTAAATAAATAACTTTACCACATGTGTTTCCCTTTAGTACAAACTGATAGTTCTCAGGGAAGAAATATAGAGGGACTCAGGGAGAAAATATACAGTTTAAATATTTTCGGTTACCTGTGGGTTGTCTGCATCTTCTGGTTCTTCCAAAGTTGAATAAACAGGCGCTTGAGGTGGATTTGGTTCTTCTAGTGAATGATACAGTCCACTGTTGACAGGAGGAGCAGGAAGTCCGTTGCTCGTTTGCTGTGTACCCATAGAAATCAATGGGATATCAGTATTCTTCGCATAACTGTATTCTGGTTCAGTTGTGGCTGGTCCTCTCGGTAGATCTGTATTTTTAGCATATGTATACTCCAGCTCAGTCGAAATATTACTGCCAGGGCCGTTAGAGAAGCCAGAGGTCGGTGGTTGTTCTTGTTCTAATGTGTGATACACTGCATTACTTGTAGGCCCCTTGGTCGCTCCCTTCGTATCTGCAGTAGCTCTTGGCAAATCTGTGTCTTTGGCGTAGGTATACTCTTGTTCAGATGCAGTTGGCTTAGCGATGTTGCTGTTGTCAATGTAGTTATAGAAGTTATCAGACGTTGGTTGTTCTGGCTGTTCCAATGTATGGTACACTGCAGGTGCTTTGCCGGGTGCTATCTTCATTTCTTCTGGTTTTCTCGGCAAATCTGTATCTTTGGCATAGGTATACTCTAATTCGGATGATGATGGCTTAGCGATGTTGGTGTTGTCAAGGTAGTTATAGAAGTTATCAGAAGTTGGTTGTTCTGGCTGTTCCAATGTATGGTACACTGCACCATTACTTATGGGTCCCTTGAGCGCCTTCCTATCTGCAATAACTCCTGGCATATTGGTATCTTTCGCATAGGTATACTCCTGCTCAGTCGGTGTTGGATTGGCGATACTATTACTGTCTGGATAGCTATAGGTGTTAGATGAAGTTCCTGGTTGGTTGAACGGTACTTCTTGTTCATTTTCCTTTAGTGTCTCGTAGATTCGATCTGGTTCTTCGTAAATTTCCTTGGAATAATTGACAGCCCCAATGTCTAAAATATCAATATATAGACATACTTACTCTATCAACAGTTAAACATTAATTTAAGCATTGTTGTCCTTCATTTAAAATTTAAAGAGGGATGGAAAACAATTTGTGGTCCAAACCTGGTCCATGTTTTATGGAATGTTCGTGATATTGTGGTTAGCACATTGTCATTGCCTTTTAGTTCAGCGACAGAGGTTCGATTTATGCATTATGAAGTTGTCTGATATAAATTCATGATTTTATTTCCGTCTGTTGTGCAAATATAGTGCTTTTGCAGGTTTTCTCCAAGCAGCTCCGGTTTCTTCCTAACTAAGATAAGTTTTTAAACACTAGATTTTACGTAGAATGAATAATAAGGTCTTTGATTCCTACCATTATTGTTGTTCGGCGGCACTTGTGCCGGCCTAAAATTAGAAAAGGTTTTTTCCATAATTTGAAAAACTGAATCTATACACGTCACAAATATACAGAAACAAATTTTGTCGGGTAGCAACCCAGATAAATATTAACAGACTAACAATTGGAAAGATCAAGGGCAAGGAGATTACAATAAGGAAAGCCCATAATGCGAAAATTTAGAAATACATATTACTATTATCAAAGGAGATTCCAAAGAGGAAAGATGTAGGCGGAAACCAAAACAATTTGCACGATTTTGGAGATTCTATATGGAGGGTCTTTTGCCAGTTACCTTTTTCTTCTTCTATAGTAGACTAGACATCCCAATGCCAGTGCTACGGCTACCAGAAGAAGAGTAACGGTTACAGCAATAGCAGTAGATTTTGTCCCACCAGATTCTGATGCTTCTTTTAGACCTTGTGGGTTTTCTGTAGTGGAACGTTTTGAGTTGGTAGATTGTTTGTTTGGGAACGTAATTCTGACTCTTTCACTGCTCATATAATATTCCGTACTTGTAGATGGACTTCCAACGTCGTCCTCGGTAGTGGTCTCAGTGGCGGATGTAGTTGTTACCTCTCCTGTACCAGTTGTTCCGGTAGAAGGTGGAAACTATGAAGAGTTTTTTAAATGAAATAGCAACCAAAGTGGAACATATTTTTGTTAAAATTTCTCAGTCAATATACGGAAAGTAGAAATAGGCTTACGCCTGTATTCTAAAAGGTCACTCACACAAGGTAATTCAATCTGAGCTTCCCTTGACTGTCAGTGCTATTTTTGAATAACTGGAGGGTGAGTACTCACATAGTATGGTACAGCACTAACCCTTCAGCTATTTAAAAACAGCACTGACACTCAAGGGACGATCAGATTGAACCTCCACTCTTTGAGTGTGATTGTGAGTGAGCTTTTAGAATACAGGCGTTATTCTTTGAGTATATATTTTATTGTACTTGTAACAAGACCATATTATCTAATTATTCCCATACCTATACATCTATGTACAGTAAATCATACTTACCTAGATTTTCCTACCCCTTCGCCTATAGCATGTATAATTTACTTTACTAATTTCATAAAAATATATTTGGTTAAACTGGTTGATCTCTATTTGATACTATTAACAGCTGATCTTAAAATCAACTAGATTAATGAACCAGTTTTTGGAACTCTGTAATAGTAAATTTTATTCTAACCTTAGAATATGGAGGCAAAGATTGCAGTTTAAAAAGAACACAATGTTCCTCCTTTGACGTTTCCGTTTCACAAGAAACATTGAGTTTTATCAGTGAACCGTTCCAGGCTTTCAGAGTTTCCATTGTTATAACCTAGAACATGAAAATAAATTACTTACTAATCATACTTACCAGAAACAGCGAACATCTATTACTTAAGAGGTCTTCTATTTCATGCAAAGTGGAAATATTGAGTACTGTAGTCGACAGAACTTTTAATAGGTTTTGATATTCAGTTAGTGCATTAATTAGTGTTTTGATTAGATTGGTTAGATCCATGCAGCCTATTTAATATAAGGTGCATAGACAAAATCGGCCATTCAGGGCTTCGAATGGATAAATGCATCTTTGATCATATAGTACCAGGATATCATGTCAAAAGCCTCGAGAAAAATTGAATAAAGCAGATTTCATGCAGTATTCTACATCATCCAAGAGTCTTAGCCTAGAACAAACTTTCCTGACTCAGGAAATTCGATTCTGGCATTCAGTTTTTGATTTAGAACATTAACTTCAAGCTTTCATGCAGCGTGTGAATATATTAGCTGTTTTTGTTAATTCGGTTTATATGTCACTTGACAATCTCTTTACCGTTTACCTTTAATTCTTGTGTATTGCTATTTCTTCTTTGGACAGAGAAAATTTCGCGAGTTTTCTTCGTCCATGTCTGGCCATCTCGAATGAACTGAAATGTATCGTTTACTTTGCAATTATTATGATTATCATCGTTTTGTTTAAAAATGGGAGCAGAAATACGTAGTTTCATTTTGCTGTAAACAAGGTATTTCATGAAGGAGCCGTCAGCGAAACGGTAACACCCTATGAAATAATAACACATGTTTCAATTGGTGAATTGGCCAATCTTTTATTCAATTTTCGTATACACAGTAATAGATGTAATTAAACTTGCTGCAAGTGCAATGTTAAACTATGTAACTCGTCATCTATATTTTTGTCTAACTACTCATCCAACCAACCAATCAATCAACCAAACAAACAAACGAACAAGCAAACACACAAACAAAATCTTTGACATGAATGCATTAAGTTTTAAAACAATGATTTTTAACACACTGTACCTTCGTAGACTGTGCTTGTTTTACAAGAAACGGGTTCTTTGCTACTCCACAGCTGAATGTTCGGCTGAAAAGAAATGGCGTATCCTAATTGTTTACCAGAGTAGGATAAATGCAAATATCGTTGTTTTGTGTTGGTCACCTTCCACCCAATCTTCATTCCAGCTGTTTCGTCAGTGCACTCTATTTTTTGCCAACCTGCATTGGTCTTCCGACATTGATTCATGGCGACTTTGCCGCCATTTTTGTTATGTCTCGTCATGCATTTAAGTGTTTTAACATTCATAAGTTGTTTGTTTACTGTGGTTGTACGTATCCAAAGCATATCGGGGGTCGGCAATGTGCTGCAATTTGTCCCAATGATATATTTGTTATTTGATCTACTCAGTTTTAAACACTTTTTATATATTAAGAGCTGAAATGCTTCCTTTGGTACTACAAAAATAATAAAAAATGTTTTCAACTAAAAATAGTGAAGTGTTATAATTATATGGATGCCACTTTACTCCAACTCTACTTTTCTAATTCTCCCAAGTCCGAGGGGAAAGGGGCCAAGGAGCAAGTGTTCCAAGAGAATGATTAACAGCCTTCCAATTCTTACTATGCACTTGCCTCTTGACAAAAGCGTTCTAAAAGCGAAAAAATCGGGAAAGGGATGCTATCATGGGATAATCACCTATTTCTACCCCAAACTCTAACTAACTGTCGTTATCTTGTCATTAATGTTAAAAGCTCTTGTGTTACAAGGTTGTTATTGCAACGTTGTTGGGCTAAGTCAATGTTGGCTGAGTTTTTATTTAAACTAGATGAAATGATCAGTATTTGATAATAATTAATCTTGACTCCGACTGTACATGTGTGGTGGATATAACGCCAGTGACTAGGGAAGCTGGTTAGAGGGGATAAGATGGTAATACCGATGTAGACATATAGATATATAAGTATATAGTAAAAGCTAGCCCTAAGCAACAGAACGTTGGACCTGATGGTGCAGGAAGGGGTGTTAAATTAGCAGTAATGGTAGAACTGATAGTATAGGAGTAAGGGCATGCATGTGGGTGAAATAGAGTAAGAAAGAAACCTTGTAGCAGTTAAAAAGCCTTATTATACATATACCTGATGCTTGTACTATTTTGTCATCACTCTTGCATTCTCGTTGATTATCTTTATTTATCACAAATGTATTTTTGCCTTCCAAACAATGACAGTATTCACAATTAGTGGTACTGAAGCACTCAGCACCGTAACTCTCACATTCAGATTGTGTACATTCGTCACCACTACAGTCCAAATTCGTAAATATATCACGTTTACTTCGAAATATTTTGAAGCCGGCGTGTATGCCTTTACTTCCGCATAGCCATAGGCAAACAACCAGAGTAACTAACACGTAGGACAGAATTCTTTTTATGGTATGTAACCCCATTTCTGCTAGTAAACCACAAGTCAACCAAACCTTCTCAAATCGAAACTATAGCTTAGTTTTGGTTTTAAGTATGAAACTGAGACATTAACAGTCTAATATCCTTTCAAAACACGAAAGTATTTGCCGATAATAGAATACCCTGCAGAGCTTTTGTGTATATATATGCAAAATAGGTGTATGGTAATTTTAATTATATACTAGTTACGAAAACATCTGGGTATACAGAAAATGAAAATGCATGGTTCATTTGGGCTCGTGGGTGTCTGAAAGACGTCTTGGACAGTTGGAATCTGTGACAGTTGTTATTCTCATGCATACAGTTGTTATAGTGTACTATCAGTGTTTATCATACTGTATCAAAATAATAGCGTAACATTTCATGTAATATACGGTAATAGTATACTTGTTATGCCGTCAAAAACAGTACATCATTCAATAACTCAATGACGTATGGTGATTGGAATAAGGAATTCCCTAAAAAGATGAAAATGCATCATAAATTTAATCTTTTCAGTCGAAAGAAATTAAATTCATTCTTTGTTATATATTTCGGTAATAATGACTGGGGCTCCGTCCACACTAATGCGATAGAAAAGGGACACCTTCATCCATAAAAACGGAGCTTTTCGAATACGGCTTTGAAAGCGAAGACTTTAAGGCAAGTTCAAACAAGAACAAGAACCGTTCAAACAAGAACAACATTGTCCAACATTGTTAGTTCAACAAGGACAAATTACAGAATATCAAAAAAGTTTTCCAGATGTTGCACGAATGCCTCTTTCACTCCTTGAGATGGGCAAACTCAATTTCTATTTCCATTTCCATTTAATAATTTTATTAGACATATTATTAAAATAGTTCTATAGTGTATGCACATTTGTTCCACTG
The DNA here is from genome assembly GCA_016169945.1 of Trachythela sp. YZ-2020. NCBI lineage: Eukaryota > Metazoa > Cnidaria > Anthozoa > Malacalcyonacea > Clavulariidae > Trachythela > Trachythela sp. YZ-2020. Next base: position 738,299 of record JADLSH010000098.1, on the reverse strand, counting down.
TCGTTTAGTATCAGACCTCACTTAGTCGTTACGTAGTATAGTAAGTACGTGGAATGTCTAATGTTGTTCGAAAGACCAATAATTTTTGAAAAAACCCGGAATATAATGTGTTTAGTCGTCTATACTATACTATACTATACTATACTAGATGGTTTGTCAATTTTCTGGAATCTGTGCCGTTGGAATCTTCCAGAACATCTATTTATACATGGTCATTGGAATTTAATGTTTCATCTGTAATCTATATAATGAAACATCGGTGATGAGTAGCACACATGATTGTTTCAATTGACTCTGATACCTTGCTAAATTAAAAACGAGTACCAGCTTCTGAATGTGTACGCGGTTCCCTTGCACATAATGATGTGATCAGTGCTTTAGAGATCACTTATATATCTAGATAGAGTTGAGTCTCTCTTTAGTCGATCGGGCTCCTGTGCTCTCTTCCAGTTGACTCGGATGAAATAAATACCTTCCCTGGACGGACTTCAATTTCGGTTATACAGTCACTTTCCTTAGAAAAAATTCCCAGAGCCCCCAAAAATATATAGTTTAAGTAAGTTTACGTACCTTTGAGTTATGTACATCTTTTAGTTTCTCTAAAGTTCAATGAACAGACGCTTTAGATGGATTTGGTTCCTCTAGGGTATGATACAGTTCATTGTTGTCAGGAACGGCAGAAAGTCCCTTGGTTTGCTCAGTAGCCATAGGAGTCGATGGAATATCAATATTCTTCGCATAACTGTATTCTTGTTCAGCTGATGCTGGTCCATCCTGTTCTAGAGTATGGTACACTACGTCACTGTTAGCTTCAACACTCTCTCCCCTGGGCGCTGACTTTGTGTTTCCAGTGACCCTTGGCATATCGGTATCTTTGGCGTAGGTATACTCTTGTTCAGATGTTGTGCTGGTTATATTACTGTCAGGGTGGTTATAGAAGCCAGAGGTCGGTGGTTGTTCTTGTTCTAATGTATGATACACTGCATTACTTGTCGGCCCCAAATCTGTATCTTTGGCATAGGCATACTCCAATTCAGATGATGCTGTCTTAGCGATGTTGATGTTGTCAATGTAGTTATAGAAGTTATCAGAAGTCGGTTGTTCTGGCTGTTCCAATGTATGGTACACTGCACCATTACTTATAGGGACTTCGGGCGTTGCTTTTTTATCTACACTTAGGACACTAGATCTTGGTAAATCGGTGTCTTTGGCATAGGTATACTCCTTCCTGTTCAGTCGATGTTGGATTGGCAATGATATTTCTGTCTGGATAGCTATAGGTGTCAGATGACGTTCCTTGTTGGCTGAGCGATACTTCGTGTCCATTCTCCTTTAGTGTCTCGTAGATTCGATCTGGATCTTCGTAAATTTCCTTGGAATAGTTGACAGCCCCAATGTCTAAAATATCAAGATATGGACATAGTTAATTTATCAACAGTTGAACATTAAATTAAGGATTACTTTATAATTTAAAGAATTAAAGATTAATTTGTCAAGATTAATTTGTCAAGCCATCATGACCAGGTATTGTGGAGTGATCGTGTCACTGTGTTTAGCACATTTTTGAACATTGCCTTTTAGTTGCCGAGGTTCGATTTATGCACCTTTTCGCGTCCGGTGTTTGTGAGAATATAGCGCTTCCAGTTTGATTTTGCCATTAAATATATAACACGTTTTTTCCAGATGGGAGCTCCGGTTTACTCTTGTGGTGACACTGGACCACTGAGATCAGCCTTTTATACATGTGTGGAGTTCAGAACCGATGGAATTGAGGAATAAAGTTTGGTTTGGTAGATTATAGTCCATCACATGTACTTTGATGATTGTTACTGCTCAAAACATTTACCCTCATAGTAATGATCGTCCTAGATTTTACTTAGATTGAATAACAAGGTCGCAACTGCTGCTGGTTAGGTCTGAAGATATGTATATAAATTGAAATTTCGAAATTTCTATATACAAAACCCTTCTTACCATTATTATTGTTCTGCGGTACTTGTGCCCTGAAATAAGAAAAGGTTATTTTCTTTAATTTCAAAGTCTATACAACATTACAAATATCCTAGTCCTAGAGCAAATCTTCAGTTGCTATTGTGGGCGAAATACTAGCGAATATACAGTTGTATGGAAAGACCAAGGGCAAGAAAAATGGAAGTACATATTATAATCATCATTAAGGAAAGAATGATGTAGGTGGAAAAAAAAGGACGATTTTGAAGTTTATCATAGAAGCAATTATGGTTGGAATAGCGACCGAATAGCGAACTGTATGTTTACCTTTTTCGTCTTCTATAGTAGACTAGACATCCCAATGCCAGTGCCACGGCTACCAGAAGAAGAGTAACGGTTACAGCAATAGCAGTAGAGTTTCTCCCACCAGATTCCGCTGTCTCTCTTGGACCTTCTTGTGGGTTTTCTGTAGTGGACCGTTTTGAGTTTGGAAAAGGTGGAGGGGTACGATTGATCACCTGCAGAAAGGTTATCGACATTGCCGAGTGTTCAAAAAATATGAAGAGTTTTAATGAAAAAACCAAAATGGAACATATATTTGTGTTAAATTTTCATTCAAAAATGTTGCCGTTCCAGTATATAAGTACATCCAAGTTAATTCCTTATAAGGAAAAACATACTCCGAATAATAGCATATGCATTTTGTAAACTCAAGGTGTGAGTCGAAATTCTCACCTTGAAATTTACGTCTTGTTTTTCAAGATGATACTACTCAGGGTATATATTTATCGTTCTTAAAATTGTCTGGAGGTAAAGGAGTTTAATTTGTTCCTTTCTGATATACAAAAGGAAATTGTGAGATTCATTTTTCTTGCACCATCTTAAATTGTTCTAATCTTCTATTTTCAAAAAAAGATATGGAGTCGATTAATTAGTAGTGTGGCTTCGTTCTTCCAGCTAATTAGTACCAACTTATTTGCATACAAATTATCTAATTGATCATCATTGAGTGTTATACATACGTCTGAATATCTGGGTAAAGATTCCAGTTTTAACAATACACAATGATTTTCAGTATTTCCACATTGTACAGAAAGCTTTAACAGTGAACCATTCCAGGCTTTGAAATGTTCCTTCGTTTTAAACTAAAAAAAATGTTAAAAATACATGTACTAATGAAGCTGGAATTGAAATAATATTTTAAGCCCTTTCAAATTAGAATTGAATCGGATTTGAAATCCGTGCGCGGTTTTCGATATTTTCTATATCTTGAAAGTTCATCTCCCGGTTACCTTTAATTCTTTTATATTGCCATAGCCAATTTTTTTTTCGATAGAGAAAATGTTTCCTTCGTTGCTGGACTCCCATTCCTGACCATCTCGAATGAATGCAAAGTTCTGACTTACTTTAAAATGGTAATTTGGCTGAAAAATCGGAGCAGTAATCTGTAGTTTGGGATTAATTTCGCTGTAATTAAGGTATTTCATGAAAGAGCCATCAGAGAAACGGTAACACCCTATGGAAAAACATTACAATAATGGTACAGACTAATGGATATAAATAATTTCCGCGCGTAACCATACGCAGGAGGGTCATTAGACTTGCACAGCCTCGTACCCAGGCATTTTCGCTTGTCACGTCGTGGGCTATACCGACTAAAGTTCCCACGCAACCACTTAGCACGTCAAAGCGCCTGGGTACGAGGTTGAGACTTGCACTTATTAATTAATCTTTATAGTTTAGGTTTACACTCAAATATACACTATCGCACCTTCCGCGTTCACACGGGATGCACGAAACCGGACGAATTCGAGCATAGACATTCTATCCGTACAGTATATAAATCCACGTGTGAACAAATGGCATCAGACGAAATCAGACGAATTTGCGTACGGTTCCGCATCGAATTCGTCTGGTCTCATGTGACCGAAGTCCTATTAATTATACTCTTGTTATTCCCAACTAGAAACCCGCTTTCTCGAAATATCGGAGAAGCAGAATGGAGCAAATCTAAGTGCATATTACAATATCAGTAATGTGACTATAAACTTAAAATGATTGAAGCTTGTTTTATTAACTTTGCCGACGTTGTATTACTGTTAATTTTTTCAAATACGTTTTCTATGTATATCAATTAATTTTGCAATTCCACAAATTATGTTTCATTTTATACCTGTGTAATTTGTTTTGGAACCACAGAGCTTCGTTTCGTTACTATGCCATTGATTATCGCTTCCCCATGTAGAACTGAGAGCGTAATATGGTCTATGAAATGGTAGGTCTAAATGCAATAATCGTTCGGACGATTCCCAGCCAATCTTCATTCGATTATTTACTTTAGTGCACGTCATGCTCTGCAGATAAGTATAGGTTTTCTGACATGGCCACATGAAGACCCGTGAATAATATTTGCCATTTGATCTTTGCATACATTCAAGTGTTTTAACATTCATGAGCTGTTTATTCGTTGTGCCTGTCCATATCCAAAGAGTAGGCGATGAACAACTTGTCCCAATGATATAATATGGCGAATTACTTTGCGCCTTTAAACACTTCTTATCTGCATTGTCGTCGTTCTGAAGCCAAAATCTTTCATTCGGCACTGAAAAAATTGGAAGTATATTATTACTAATACTTTTCACATTAATTATCCAATCTCAGCATAACTTTAACAATTTTTCACCGGTATTCATGCACTGCATGACAAAACCTAAATTATATTTTAAATCCGGTAAAATGAAACATAAGGGACAGTGACATTGAGACTGAATGTACAAGCATGGAGGATATGCGATTGCTACGCAAGGCCGTCAACGATTGTACAAGTTGAAAATCTCATGTTTTACCTATCGTATGAATATATTAGCGTCCTTCATTAAGCCCCCTCTCAAATACGTCCCTGCATGCTCTCTATAGCTAACGGTCCCGCGCTTTAGAGGAGGAGAAGTTTAAATCCGGGCCTAAACGCAGGGGCGCCGGAGCCACGGGGGCAGCGGGGGCAGCTGCCCCCGCTGCCCTTATAGTACGGGGGCACGCGGGGGCAACCGGTTGCCCTTTTTCTTAACAATAAAGTGCATTGTAATGAATAAATTATTATTATTATTGTGACTGGACTAGCCCTCATAGGTTAATAAGGATTATGACCGTGCAGTTTAACTAGATTACGTTAATTGACTAGTTATCTTCTTGATAAGTTATCTAGATTTTTCTGGTTTCCTCACACGCCTAGTTTTCCGTGGTCGATTAGCGCAGTTAAGCTCCGCAATAACGCACTTCCCTTATCTAATTCCTGTGTGTTATCGTTTTATAATATTCAAAATTATGTAAAATCTCCACTCAAAATGCAGGAAATGGCATTTCAGAGAGTGTAGATTTAAACATTTTCCGGGGGAGGATGCCCCCGTACCCCCTACAAATTTATTTTCATAGGGCTGCCCCCGCCGCTTCGGCTACCTTCCGGCGCCCCTGCCTAAACGTTTGTGTTGTGTTACAGAGGGGTATTTCTCATACGTTAGAATGCACCAGGCAAGGTCTCAAAAATATTATTCGGGAATGGAAATTCTTCTACAAAGGCATGACCATGGAAAATTGAACTGGACAGTTTGGTGTATAATCATTTCACTTTTTTAACATGCATTGTGTTCATTCTTTCGGACTCTTTACTACTTTGGAGTTTCGTCTATACGTATCAATATGACGTATCTGAGCCGGTTAAAAGTTATAAGATGTAGCTGGAACGGGAACGAGGTTGGTACTCGAAGCAGGCCCGTAGATGGGGGCCGGGGGCACGGCCCCTGGCGAATATTTGTGCCCCCCCTGGCACAATTGTACATCCCCCCCAAAAAAATGTAAGTTTCGGTGTGTTATGTGATTTTTTTGATAAAAATACTGGTTTATATGATAAATATGCAGGTTTTGTACTTGAAAAGAGACGGTAAAGGTAATAGTTTCCGGGAAAATTTTTTAGATTCTCAACCCCCCCCCCGTCGACAATAAAAATAGAAGAATTATGACCGAAAAGGAAAAGTGTGCCCCCCTAAGAAATGAGGGCCTGGTTTGAACGGGTCTTTACTTTGCTGTTAAGTTGGCAACATAATATACAACTACGGTATTGTCGTTAAGCAGTTACTAAAAAGCAACAATAAAATGCCATGCAGTTACCTGATTCTGGTACTATATCTTCATCACGCATGCATACTCCATTGCTTGTGCCATCTTGGCGCATCACAAATGTATTTCTGCCTTCTGTGCAACGACAGTATTTACATTTGTTATCAACACACTCAGCGTCGTAACTTTTACATTGTTCATCAGTACATTTTTCAGTATCATCAAGATAGCATTTCAAATTTGTAAATATATCACGTTCACTTCGAAATATTTCGAAGCCATGTATGCCTTTACTTCCGCATAGCCATAGGCAAACAACCAGAGAACATAGCACGTAGTACATCATTTCTTTTCTGTTGGTCAAACCCATTTACTTTGCGCTTTAAACCAAGTCAACCAACTCACCTCTCAATGATTGAAACTACCTTAGTTTTGATTTATAAGTATGAATTAAGCTGAGACAATAACAGTATAAAAGCCTTGCAAGACACGAAAGTGTTGAAATACACTTCCCTGCAGAGTTTTTGTATATATGCAATATAAGTGTATGGACTATGGTAATTTTAATTATTGGTTACGGAAAACGTTAACAGTTAAACAGAAAATGTGACTGCGTGGTTCAATTGGGCTCGTGGGTGTCAGAAAGACATCTTGGGAGTGGTCTTGGATGTTATTTGTTTTGTTGTTGGCTTATTGTCATGCATGTACAGTTGTTATAGTGCACTAATATTTTCCATACTGTATCAAAGTGTTATAATAATGAAACAATGTGATATTATACGATAACATGCAGTGTTGTTATGCATTGAAATACTGTATGTAGTATTCGATGGTTGAATATATGCATGGTGATTGCAAGAAGTTGCCTAAAAATATTCAGTTTCGCGATAATGAAAGTGCGTGGTGAATTTAATCCCTTATGTGTGTCTGAAAAGTATTTAAATAAATCCTCGCCTGTTTATTCGGTAATAATCATAACAATGACTCAACAATTATTCTCTGACAATTCTGCTATTTTAATGTTAATTAATGATCCAAGCACATTATATACTAAAATTCACCGGTAATTAAATTAAACACACGCCAAATTTGTGGGAGAACGGGTTCGGGGTGAAGACTGAAGTGAACCAATATTTATACTCTGGTCAACCCAAAGACTCATTCTAGCCTTATGTTTTCATCCCGCGGGTGTATACATGAGACCCGCTAGGAGAGACTAAATGCCCTAGGGGTAAAAACCCCGATAGAGCCCTGCCATCAAGGTTGCGACCCTCTCCGACATTACCTGAACCAATGGGTGATAATCCCCTTGGACAGTCCTTACGATTCGACTGATTATATTTCCATGAAATAATCTGAGTCTATGGGCAATGAAGTTGACCATTTGGAACACTTCAACCCCGAACCAAAGCTTTATTCAACATCAACAAGTTTAGATATATACAACATGATCATTGATTCACAGCAATAAAATTGTTCGTGTTTTCCTCTTGGATTTATTATCCAGCATAACTAAAGCAAGACCACATCCAGCATAACGACACAGCAGGAACATTTCCAGCGATACGATAGAATTGATCGTTTGTTCCTCTTGGATTACCCTGCATGAAAATAACTATATAATGAGATAGATAAATATATCGTCCATTAGATTAGTTCCTCCAACATGTAAAATAGAAGGGTGGGTGGGTGGAAATTTTTATTCTTGCAGAATTTCGTGTTTATTCAGTTGAAACATTCGGCAAAGTGACACGCTTGACGTTATATAGCGCGCTTTACATATGGTCATTGAAATATGATTGGCAATAGAGTCATTCGATTGGCTGAGCAAATTGCATTCGTATTGCACGTGTCCGGACAACTTTGAACTTTGATCAGAGATATTTTGTTGTGAATTTAGTGGGTGTTGACAGGCTTTTCCCACTTGTTGTATAGCAAAACAAACCTCAAGTTAATGTGTTGTCTCATTAACTTAAATTTATACATTGTGATCTATAAATTGGCTTTAATGATCCAAGCACATTATATACTAAAATTCACCGGTAATTAAATTAAACACACGCCAAATTTGTGGGAGAACGGGTTCGGGGTGAAGACTGAAGTGAACCAATATTTATACTCTGGTCAACCCAAAGACTCATTCTAGCCTTATGTTTTCATCCCGCGGGTGTATACATGAGACCCGCTAGGAGAGACTAAATGCCCTAGGGGTAAAAACCCCGATAGAGCCCTGCCATCAAGGTTGCGACCCTCTCCGACATTACCTGAACCAATGGGTGATAATCCCCTTGGACAGTCCTTACGATTCGACTGATTATATTTCCATGAAATAATCTGAGTCTATGGGCAATGAAGTTGACCATTTGGAACACTTCAACCCCACAAATACACTGCAAGTGTATTCCCCATAGACGAATAAACCCATCTCCCACAAAGCTGTAGTCATAGAGAAGACAGCTTTTGCCTGATGATAGTTGACTTCCATTTGAGCATTGCCATCACTCATACTACAGCTGAGATATCAGGGAGGCCAGGAAAAACCTGCAGTACAGGAAACCTGGATGGGGCCCAAGACATACAGCAGCTCCCCCACGAAGCTTTTTATCTTACAAATTCATAATTGGAGTGTTGGTAACACGACAAACAGAGCTGACTAACAAGGCATGTTTGTTTTGTTATTTTCTATTTTATTTAATTATTTATTTTTCAATTCATCTGACGAAACAGTCTGGTATATGTAACTCGGAGCTATACGATAAAAGGTCTCTACATTTGAACAGCAACAGGTTCAGTATACAGAGAATGTGATTGAATAATTGAATTACATACATTAACAAGTAAACATATTTGTGTATTACATATAAGGTTCATTTGACCCCCAATTATCAGAGATTTGTTTTCTAAAGGTTAACATTAAATTGGCACCAACTTTACTTCCCTAAACTGTGATAACAGTGGTGTATGTAGTATATCGACTCAAGCTTGAACACAACAGTGAAAGCAGTCACATGCATGTTGAGATTTGCACGAGCTAATATGAAATATTATCTGAACATAGTCTACAATGTTGGTAGTACTATGTAGTATATAAAGAAATTGCAATCTGAAAATAAAATATAATGAACTGCCACATTATTTCCATGATATCTTTTAGTAACTTTGACAACAAGCTTAGCCTTTGACTTAACTGCATATACCAATAGAATCAAGTAGGTTAATATACAGTGGTGGACATTTGGTGAAATATTGGGGTACGACTTAGGTTGCCAACATACAGCCACCCTTTTGTTGCTGCAAATCTGAGTTCTTAAAACCTTTTGGCCTAAATTTAATACATGAAAATTTTAATTAAATTATAGCCTATCAAGGCTTTCCTGGTCGTTGAAATTCATTGATGTAACTTTCTTACATGCAGTTAATCAGCTATAATTCAAAGACTTTGACCTTGCTGTCAGTAGAAGTGGTGCCTACCAGGAACTAGATATATTGACAATGAGACAATGCCAGTGCGACATATACTGCTCAAATTGGACATACCGTCCTGTTAACCCAAATTATATAATTATAATGGCAAGATGGCAATAATCCTGACTAATAGACGTTCACGTGAACATACGCAAACGCACGCTCGAGTGCACGTGTCATAATTCCGAACCAAATTTTGACAACTGAACACTGAACTATATTTTATCGTAGTATTTAATATTCATTAACAAAATACGTGTTGCCGATTTAACGATAATGGTATTCGTTTCTATAGCCGTAAAATTTTACGGTAAATACGAATATTTTCAGGCCTCGAGACAAGGATTAAACTTTGGACTCAATATAACAATAGGATATATTACAGAGATATATCATGTTATAATTTATACATATATGGTACCAGAATACTATGATATCGAATGGCAATTGAGAGATATACTAAAATTGGTTGAAAAGAAATATACCATTCGTTTGAGTCAGTTGCTGGCAATACTTACGACGCCCCGCATGGGCCACATGCGAGGCAACCAATTGTGTTATATTCAGCACGTCGTGTTCGTCGGATCTGTTGACTGGTTGGCGTCTGTCCGTACTAACTTTATAGCGGAATTGAGCTGGCATATTTCTTGGACCATGGGAGGAATAATACCACAACTGTCATGCTTGCTCTGCATCAGTGAGTTCTGATTGTAGATATAAAACCACGTCGTTATTCGCCATGCTGCCCGTCGTTCGTATTAATCTTGTTGGGTCTTGTTCTTGTGCCGAAGGAGGTCTCGCATCGACATATTTAGCATTCTAATCGCCTAAGTTCTCGCACCGTCCATAACGCCGTCCAAAGCACTTCGCATATTATGTAAATTTTTATTCTTGCAGAATTTCGTGTTTATTCAGTTGAAACATTCGGCAAAGTGACACGCTTGACGTTATATAGCGCGCTTTACATATGGTCATTGAAATATGATTGGCAATAGAGTCATTCGATTGGCTGAGCAAATTGCATTCGTATTGCACGTGTCCGGACAACTTTGAACTTTGATCAGAGATATTTTGTTGTGAATTTAGTGGGTGTTGACAGGCTTTTCCCACTTGTTGTATAGCAAAACAAACCTCAAGTTAATGTGTTGTCTCATTAACTTAAATTTATACATTGTGATCTATAAATTGGCTATAATAATGTTAAAATGTTAAAATATTTTATATAATGAACCTGAACAATATTTACATCATGTATGTGTGAAATCATCATGTTGTCACAATATTTTAGACCAATACAATATTTACATTTGATTGCTTTTTTGTGAAAAACATCACGTTCGTCTATTTGACAAAGCTTTGGATATAAGCGCAGTTCATCATCAGTGCAAATACTATGTGTTTTCTTTTTAAAAAAGAATTCATTTCAGGTATTCGTTGCCATGCAAAAATATAAAGAGAACGTATACGTATAACAGAATTTAATTAACTCGGCTAGTCAGATTGGAATTACTTCCTGTAAGACTCCGCTATGTAGAGAGAACAATTTAACATGCTTTTGAACATTATTCATGGGTAAGTGTAATCGGGGGTATTATGACAAAGTTTTAAGTTACCAACATCTTCATTAAAGTCATGAGCTGTCGTAGTGATTTTAATGACGTGGCATTTGAAGACATATTCAACTGAAAATGTTCGTCATTAACATTCAGCAAAACCCACATGAAGCCCGTTTTCCACAAGGCGAACGGAATGGCAGCGCTTATCACGTCAGCAAACGCGGCCCGACAAATCGCATGTTACCCACAAAAAACAACCTACTGTAGCTGTACAAGAGTGGTTATTTCCTACATTTTTTCAATGCCTTAATTGTATAATGCATGTCTATCTACATCATTCCACACTGAGTCGTCTTTTGCGAGGAACACGTGCACTTTATGGTTGTGAATTTCTTTAGTTCGAATCTTCAAGACTATTGTACAATGGCTCGCCTGAGTGTGGTGTGTCATAGGTTACCTATAAAATATAGTAAAGTTTTATAAGTCTTATAGAAATAACCTTTGCACACAAAGAGAAAAATTAGGCAGAGTTGCAGAATGTTTTGAACCTTCCTCCTGGTAAGATTTTGGGTTTTCTTAACATTCCTCAAAATATGAATTTTGGAAATTTTCTGACATGCGTATTGCCTTGGTACTGTGGGCTTGCTAGTTGGCCATTGCAGTACTGCTGGTCTGACTGAGTGGTGAAAGTTGCTAACCTGACTAGTCTACTACTTACTGCTTTGCAATGTTTTATTCAGTGTTTCCCTTCCAACCTTCCCAGTGGCAGTAAAACCTTCTCACGAATGGGGATATACCGGAACGGATTATGGAGTTCTCCAGTCATAATGGAAAGATTTGCCTTCCCTCGTGGTTGATAAAAATAGACATGGTTTGAAAGGTCAACAGAATTCATTGCTGTATAATTTGGAGTTCACTGGTAATGAAGGCCTCAGGAAACTGAAAGGTTACCGTGATTAAATATGATTAAATAATAATAAATAATAATAATAATAACATACCAGTGGGTTTGTTTCAGCTGCAGGTTCTTCCAATGTCGAATAAACAACTGCTTGAGGTGGGCTTGGTTCTTCAAGCGCATGATACATTGGATTACTAGATGGGTCAGACTCCGTTTTCGGATCAAGATTTATTCTGGGAATTTCAGTGTTTGTAGCATAATCATATTTCAGTTCATGCTGGTCAGAAACACCCTCGGCCGTGGGATTCATATCTAATGTTATCCTCGGTATTTCAGTGTTCGTGGCATAGTCATATTTTAACTCAGGTTGGCTAGCAACACCCTCAGGCTTTGGCTTGGTATCTAATGCTATCCTCGGTATTTCAGTGTTCGTGGCATAGTCGTACTTCAGTTCAGGTTGAGGTTGTTTGGGTTTGGCGATGTCATTATTGTCAATGTATTCATATCTGGCAGGTGTTGCTAGATAATGAGAATAAAGTCAAAGAATTAATCTTTCATACAGTACATGTAGACACTGCCGATGATAGAAACTAATTCACTGTCTCCACCGGGATTACTACAGGACAGTGCAAAAGGTTTAGGACACCCTCAATAAGTCATATTATATAATTGCAACTGTTCCTCTAAAGGTAAATATTCTAAAAAAATTGGGCATCTCGCTTGATAGAGCTGAAAGTTGAAGGGTTTTTTCTACATGAAATTTCGAGTGAAAACTATATACATATTTTTAACCTAACCAGGAGCAGTTGCGAAAAATGCAACTATATAGGTCTTCTGGCATGAATTAATCCTGAGATTCCACTAAGTTACAGAGTCCAGTTGCCAAGGGTTAAACCATGAATATATACTAGGGTGATGCCAACGTGTGGTATCTCGCTCAATAGAACTGAACTTTGAAGGGTTTTGGTACACTCTAAAGTCAATCTTTTCTTTGGCATTTTGCATGACAGTTATGGGAAGCATTCGTTGGGCTGCTATGCATTTCTGCGTTATTCGCAAAAAACTGTTAACACATAACAGGTATAGCGCAGAAAAATTGACACAATAAAGAAAAAAGTTGAATACCACGCTGATTATTCATGGAAATGCATTGAAGATGTAGAATTCAAAGCTATAACAAAACGAACGCGACCGCTAATCGAACGATCCGCAACCGCAAACCGCACGAGATACAACCTGACTTGTTGTGGAAATCTTAAAACCTCCATGCATATACAGTTTGATTCTTACCCTCCTGGTTGCTGGGTGCTGGTGTTTCGTACACGTTTGGAACTTCATAAACTGCTCTGGAATAGTTGGGATTGTTCAGATTTCCTGAAAAAAATCCGTTGCAAACTGACTCTGCTACCAAATATCAATATCATGCCATAAATTAGTAAAGTGTTTGGCTATGGGTTCCTGGATTTCAAAATTGTGAGCGTGTCGCTAGAGAGTCATAATTCCATAATTCATTTTATTCTCCGGGTATTCTGATTTCCCTCCATGTGGTAACACCTGACTATCAAGACAAGGCAGTTAGTAGAGCTCTATAGTCTATGAATAGTAGTTATAAGTATAACTATAAGAACAATTCCCACAGGTTGGTCCCGTCCTGTGGTCTTCACAGACTCACAGTAAACTATTTGGCCCCCCAGTGAAGGTCCTTTTGCCTAAAAAATATGCAAAAAGGGAATAATGAGTTAGTTCAGAAGAGTGTTTGTGATATTCACATAACAAAATCTTGCTGCTATACTGAAAGCACAGTCCATGCATGTAGATGAGGTATGTCAAAAGAGTTGTTAATAGAGATGGACACCCTTACAGGTTCGAACATCTCCAGCTTACTGCCTGCTTGTTAGATCCTTTTACCTTAAACGGAAAGGAAAGCACATGCATGTTGAGCACATGCAAAGTAATATTGCATTCATGCATTTCTTTGCCGAAAACACATATTTTTCAATACCTTGGTCGTTGGATAACCTTTTTGCCCTAGAAAAGAAAAAAAATGTTATGGACGATGACAGACTAATAGTTTCGATAACTATTTTTCTTCTTACATGTTTACTGTCGTTCCAATTGAAGTGTTCCTCAAATATTGATTCGATACATTACCTCGCGCAGACCAAGTCATTTGTTCAAGTTCATCGCGATATTCATACACTTCCTGTGAAAGTTGACCAATCACGATCCGTAAGTGATTTGAATACGAATCAACTGACCAATGAGGAACTGATCCTGCATTGAAGGAAGTAAACAATATTCAAAAATCAAGAATCCGTTGTTTTCATCATTCATGAAACTGATATTCTTCAAATGTTCTTCAAATGTGTTTACATTTGTGCTCAGAAAAACGTTTAATTGAAATATTGCTTCAATTGTTGAAGATTTTCTAAATGGTTTAGAACCAGAATTGAATAAATATGCAAAGCCGTTGCGAGATCAAGGTATTACTTCAACAAATATAACAAATATTCATTTTATTTTTAGAAACTAAGCGATCAAACGTGGGGGTTTTCTAATCTATATTTTAAAGGAAAATGTCACTTTCATCTGTTTACAATATATTTTTCCCGTTAACTCTTTTAGTACAGTAAAGTGTATGACAAAAATGACAGGCGTCATTTTATAGTGCAATAAATGTCAGTGGCAAATTTTGGTTTATAGACCAAATAATTTATTGTAAAGGTACGATGAAAAGTTTTTCTAACTTTCAAATTTGTTCTCTGTATGAAATTGTAACAAACTTTACTGTAATATAGTAATATTATTAGAAACAATATAGATTATAGTACAATTTTATAGTTTTAGAACACACATGCACATATGTATTTATGTACTTGCTTGACATTTATGATTTTAATATTATCTATTGGTATTATATTGTTCAAAATACATCTCATAAACTGCATGCACTGTTACCAGAGAAAAATAGATCTGGTATGAATTTGAGACGTAAGAGCATGTTTAACTATCCAGTGTGTAAAACGAACAGATTCCAAAACAGTTTTATTATGGCAAATGTAAAGGAACAATACATATAAACTCAATTGTAGTGATTGCGCAATAACAAATTAAAACAAACTAACTTAGGACAGATACATTTTTTATAGTTTTAATCAAATTTTTAAAATGGATATATTTAATTAGTCATGATTGTAAAGTTTAAGTATAATTCAGCTGTAAGTTGTATTGGGAGCTGTAAAATTTTAAACTTAATAAACTATATCTATCATTCTATCTATATATCAGAATCGAACCTCAAATAGCGCCACAAAAATAAACACTGTCACTGTTTGTCTGATTCAATATTACTATATTACAGTAAAGTTTGTTACAATTTCATACAGAGAACAAATTTGAAAGTTAGAAAAACTTTCTTCGTACCTTTACAATAAATTACTTGGTCTATAAACCAAAATTTGCCACTGACATTTATTGCACTATAAAATGACGCCTGTCATTTTTGTCATACACTTTACTGTACTAAAAGAGTTAACGGGAAAAATATATTGTAAACAGATGAAAGTGACATTTTCCTTTAAAATATAGATTAGAAAACCCCCACGTTTGATCGCTTAGTTTCTAAAAATAAAATGAATATTTGTTATATTTGTTGAAGCATTAAATACCTTGATCTCGCAACGGCTTTTCATATTTATTCAATTCTGGTTCTAAACCATTTAGAAAATCTTCAACAATTGAAGCAATATTTCAATTAAACGTTTTTCTGAGCACAAATGTAAACACATTTGAAGAATTTCAGTTACATGAATGATGAAAACAACCGAAATCTTGATTTTTGAACATTGTTTACTTCCTGCAATGCAGGATCAGTTCCTCATTGGTCAGTTGATTCGTATTCAAATCACATACGGATTGGGATTGGTCAACTTTCACAGGAAGTGTATGAATATCTCGATGAACTTGAACAAATGAATTGGTCTGCGCGAGGTAATGTATCGAATCAATATTTGAGGAACACTTCAATTGGAACGACAGTAAAATGATTGAAAAACGTACTACACGCGTTCTATCATCTGTAACGGCTTGTTTACACAGTGAATATGTCATTTATAGTTGTCTCGTTCTTCAATACCACTTGTTAAATATTCTTGTAATTTCATGTTCAAACTCAAGAGAATGGAAGAAATTGTATTATTTTTATCATGTGATATGTATATATATGCATGACGTGATATTTGCTATTTATATCTTAAATACATGTTAAAACACTACAATTTAGCCCGCTGAAATCGAAAATCAAAGTTTATCTGATCTCATTTGTACTACAGAAAAGAAAAATCAATATACCTTTTCCTTTTTCGGTACAGCATAAAGTAGACCAAAGCAAGCACCAAAATGACTGCAAGCACAGAGACTGGCACTGCAATAGCGATCGTGTTTATTGAACTTTCTTCACTTTCTTTATGTTCCGACATCACTGCTGTTGTTTTTGTTGTTATTGTTTTTGTTTTTGTTGTTGTTATTGTTGTTATTGTCACTGTTGTCTTGATAAAAAGAGAATTACGATCATTTTAGATTTTTATACAGGGTAGCTATTTCAGTTATACAACTGTTATCAATATGCGCTTTGTAAACTGGTTATGTTGAATCACAGTTGTTGAATAAACTGCATGTTGAAATATGTTGCAGTGTTGTTGCTCAGAAATAGCTGAAGAAAACCCGTTCAAACCGCGTACGGAACGCGTTCCACAATGTGTTTTAAGCGTGTTTATATCTGCGTTTCAATTCAAATCGACAAATCGTTCTGAACACGTTCCAATGTCACTATTTACGTTCCACTTCTATCGGAAACCGTTATGGCTATTTTATATATATCGAAATTTTCCAATTGTAATTTGAAACACAATTTGGAAAACGTATGTATAAGCAGTATATTTAGTTGACCAACTGGAAATGGCGCTTTGTACTGAACTTCTATAAAGAGCCAATTTAGATCTAAAATATAGTTCTATATTTTGTAGTTTATCTGTCAGTTTAGCTGGGGTTGTAGAAATGTATATGTGATGATTTAGCCATTGGCATTGCTTCTAGCTTACCTCCTTCCTTATTACTCGGTACCAGAAAAAAATACTTGTAATCACGCTCACCTTAAACTTAAGAAGCAGACAATGATTCTCACTTTTTGATATCATCGCGTTTTTACAGGAAATGGCCAACCTCAATAAAGAACCGTTAAAGATCTCTATTGCTTCTTTTCGGATCTAAAGAATTGTAAAACAACAAGTCAAGTTTGGTAAGTTTTTTTTGCTTCATTAGTAAGTTTATGCTACGAGGAAAACCTCTACCTGATATAACTCACACTTAGCTAATATCTATCATAAATGTACACACAGCATGAATATATGTACACATGCACGTCGCCACTCCTCAGACAGTTTTTCAACCATGATGTTAATTTTATTGCTTCTAATCTTCCTGCCTTCCTGGGCGTTTTAGTATTTATACCTGCTACAATAATATGCATGTTTTTAATCTAAATGCATGCTGTTCTTAAATTTTCAATCTCTTACCTTTAACATTTTGATATTGTCTAATGTACCATTATCGATGAAAATCAGGTTCTTGTCAATATTTTCCGTGACATTTTTCCACACCGCACCACTGTACAAGATGGTAGATTCCGACCATTTGACGCTACAATTCGCGTTGTCAGAGAAGATAGGAGCAAAAAATTTGCGAGTACAGGGATATGTAGGGCATGCGTCATTGTCCAGATAAAGCATGAAACTTTCATTTTGAAAACGGTAACAACCTATCAATGAAAGCGTATATAAAATATCTGCATGATTACTTATAGATTTTATAATATAAGCGCCTCGCTCATTCTATCTGTTCAGAATACTATATATGCGCGGTATCATTATGAGAATGGTTGTGGAACCAAAACGTCATTTGATTTAACCAAATGTTATATATATTTAATTTGCCATTTGCCGTTGACTATATAGACTATTGTGTGTTGTCCTATGGCCAAGAGACATTTTCAAAATGTAAACAATTATACAGTCATTCCGTGGCTTTCAAAGTCCTTATAATTTTCTGTTATAAAACATTAATTTGCGAAAATGCCAAAATGATATTAAATATAATTTTAGCATGACCTATATAGGCTAAATGCGATGGCATCATAGTTTCTTAGGCCCCTATATGGTGATTTCATGCACCTAAAATTTACAGCCGTTTGATTATTGCATGATCACGACATGCATTGTCCATATAAAATTGTTGGCCCTTCTATATACACATACGATATACTGACCTCTGTATATGATATTTCTCCAGTGCAGTTTTCCAACGTCATTATTCCAAGTCTGGTCAACGGGGCTTCTTTTGATTATTGCTGGGTACCGCGGTACAACATCTTTCTGCTTCTTCAAAAACTGGATGTAGTAAAGCCATCCTTGTTTGCTGCACAAACTAGTGTTGGTATATATGTAATTACCAGTGTTATATATGTGCTGTCGTCCATCGTTTTTTTTACATTGCTTCATAATTACTTTACCATTTTCATCAACCAATGTACACGCCTTTGCAGGTGTGACAAACTCGAGACATTGAAGTGTCATAACGTTCATAAGTTGAATTTCCTCCGATTCATTTACCCATATCCAACGCATATCAAGAGACGAGGCGCAATTTGTCCCTGCAATTTCTTCAGTGCGATTTCCTACTACAGTAAGACACAGCCGGTTTGTCCGTTCTGTTTGTATATTTTCCAGCCTAAAACTTTCTTTTGGTACTAGAAAGAAATTAATTAAACGCCTAATTGTTATATAATTAATCGTAAAAATTACTGTAATATTTATAATGCACATTATAATACCATGTAGCAGCATGGTTATATAAGATACAGATACATAAATGATAAAGGCATAAAGCTACCACTATATATCAATAATATCATGTGGCAGATGCAGAATGTACATGTAAAAGTATATAAAGTAAGTATATTCTTTATATTCTGTACATGTTATATATATATACTTTAACTCTTTAAATTGTTTTAACATCAAAACATTTTACTAGCAAAGGTAAAGTCATAGTTGCATAAAATGTCTTGATAGTTATATTAATAGATATCTAAATTAACTTCTATTTAGATTAGCGTATCAGTTAGGGTTTTGAAAGATCAATCATAATACTCGTCTTTTTACAGTGAAAACATAGAAATAAAAAGACAAAAAATAGGACTACGAGATTACAAAGGATATTGGGTGCGGTTTTCCTAATCTATACATACTGTACATGTACGTAGAAAATACGATTGATATACAAATCCCATAAACGTGTGTGTATTTGAAGGTGATGTTTTCCACATTTAGCAATTCAATTATATGTGTTAATTTTATTTTTTAGCCATATATATTTGTTTTAAAAACCTGCTGTGTACATGATGTATTAATATATAAGTGGTCAATTGTATGCGGTAGTCAGATTACATAAGGATGTCGACGGACCGGCAACATAATACGTGCCAAAATATAATGCAGCGACTTGTTTATATGGATCTTACAATTTGCCATTTCCATAGTATATTGATATAGTATGCAGATACGACTTCCATAGTATGGATTTCACTATTTTTTCCCACTGATATCATCAAATCTGCATAAAATCATTTAGTTGTATATAAATATCAAAAGTATATTATATTCATGTCTATCATTAAAGAGTATGTTTCCACTGAGAATTGGGTCTTGAATTGGGTATTGCCTATTGGTCTTATGTGGATATAACGGTGCTCAGTCAATAAGGAACTTCAGACTTTAGAAATTACTAGATGCTCCACTCTTTCAGATTATCGCAAAAAGTCCTTGGTATAACACGAAAAATTCAAAGAGAATATATTTCCCTCAGTCACAACGAAGCCTGTATATAACAACTCCGATCCCTTGACTGTACGCTATATTATCCTATATATTTTATGTATATTGTTATACTGTAATACTGATTAGTGTTTTAATTTTGTTATATAGTTTTACATTATAACTATATATATGGTAATTCATCTTTTGGCGCGGTTATAGGTGGTGATATAGGTATCAAAACACATCACGTCTGAAGGGTCTGGTGTATGCGATTCGAGCGAAGATCCTTTCATCCTTCATACCAGATTTAGATGTGAACCTGACTGATATTGAAATGGTGTTAAAAAAACTGAAACGCCTAAACCCATCTAAAGCCCCAGGTCCCGATGACATTCCAAATTGGATTCTTCGAGATTATGCCGAAATCCTTGCCCCCCCTATATCAAACCTATTGAATTCCTCCTACAAACAAAAGAAGCTTCCCTTGTCATGGAAACAGGCTAATATAACACCTATTCCAAAGGAGAAACCTGTTAAGGATATAAACAAACACATTAGACCAATATCGTTAACTCCTGTCCTATCTAAGCTTGCGGAGGAATTTGTCGTTGAAAAATACTTCGCCCCAGCTGTGCTTACGGTAATAGATCCCTTTCAATTTGGTGGCATCCCTCGATCTTCTGCTACCAAAGCTTTAATTTCTATGATTCATACTTGGTCTCAAGCCACTGATGGAACTGGAAATGCTGTTAGAGTGGTATTATTTGATTACAAAAAGGCTTTTGACCTGATTGGCCACAAAATTTTAGCAAATCAATTTACCCATGCCAACTTTCATCAAGCGATGGGTGGTCGACTTCCTCATGAACAGACAACAACGAGTGAAATTAGCAAGAGATTGTATGTCCGAATGGATTGATATTCCTTCCGGTGTCCCTCAGGGAACTAAACTGGGACCCTGGATGTTTATTCTTATGATAAATGACCTCCGCCCTCCTCATCATGAGCGATGGAAATACATTGACGATACTACTGCATCAGAAATTATTCATAGAGACTCATCCAGTAATATTCAAGATGCAGTCGATTGCGTTCAAAACTGGTCGGTAGAAAATAAGATGCAACTAAATACCTCGAAGTGCAAGGAAATCGTAATCAGTTTCACTAAAGTTGAGAAACAATTTCCTCGCCTAAAGATTAACTCAGGTCATATCGAAGTAGTCAAGCATGCCAGAATCTTAGGACTGACAATAACCAGTGATCTAAAGTGGAACCAACATATCAACAACATTATTAAGAAAGCCAACAAACGCATCTACTTTATCATTCAATTGAAACGAGCCCACGTCCCTGAAACTGATGTTTTAAACTTCTACATTACCTGCATTAGACCAGTTATGGAATTTAGCTGCCAAGTATTCCACTTTGCTCTACCCTCTTATTTGTCAAACTCCCTGGAACGGATCCAAAAGCGTGTTCTATCCATAATCTATCCACAGATGAGTTATGCGGATCGCTTATCTAAATGTGGCATCAAAACTCTGAGTGACAGGCGTGTCGATGCATGCGAGAAACTTTTTACTGAAATCAGCACAACACCAGTGGCTAACATGCACGATATCATACCACCAAGATGCCTTTCAAGTTACAATCTGAGACATTCAAGAACTTTTGTCCTCCCAAAAACCAAAACAAACAGATTTAAAAACACTTTTATACCCTCATGCGTTAGACATTTTAATGACAAAATCTAACTTTTAGATCTTGATTCTCTTGAACTACTATATTAGCGTATTTTTACCCTACAATTATGTATTTTATAAATTCATGTGTAAATAGAGTATAAATTAATTAACTATTTTATTAATCTATGTAAATTATAGCACGCAATTCAGCCTTTAGGCTGCTATGTGTTATCTTAATTAAATCTATCTATCTATCTATCTATCTATCTATAACCGACCCTGAATATTGTAATATTGTATATTAGAATTTCTTCTAGTTTTGATTACAAAATATCAAATACATGATAAATCACCTTTTGGGCGATTTTATATGTGCTTATAATATATCAAAATATACTTGTCTGGCATTTTGAGCTTTTGAGCAAAGAGCTTTGTTTACTAAATCTCCCCATGATCCATCGGTTAGAAACTTCAGTTGAATATTTCTATATTTTATATTTAGAAGATCCCAAAATTTACCTCGTATGAATATGCGTAAATGTATCTTTCATTCCTACCTGACTCCAGAATGATATCTTCGTCTTTAGTACAATTGCCTGTGGTAGAGTTAGACGGCAGAAATGTGCCCTTACCATGTTCATTACAACGGCAAAATTCACAATCACCATCTTTAATACATTTAGCTCCGTAGCTCCTACACTGTTCATTCGTATAATTCTGTGTCTCTGATTTCTGAAATGAATCGAATTCACCTCGTACGATTTTAAAGGATGCTGTTACTGTATTTCCGCTAAGACAAACAATTAGACTACATAGACAGTACCAAACGAAAGCGATTTTGAAAGCCATTCAACTGTGTCTGAACCAAAACCGCGTTTGATTGCAGACCAATTTGTCCTCTCCTTAAGAACGAAAGCTCCCAACAAACGTATGTATTCTCTATTTCTCTGTTGTTCGCCAGATGAACGATTAACTTTTGTTGCATATAGGAAGTTTTGTAAGGCTATACTGTCATATCCTGTGGTAATTTGAACTGCAGAGTCATTTGAATAACGATGTTTATATGCTAAACTTCCGGGGTGATTGAGATAAAAATATAAAATATACTGCACTGCATTTCATTCCCAACTTGTTATTTTGTATTCATTACTTTTTTCAAGTACATTATTTCCTTATGGTATATATATCACCATATACAAATATAAGTCAAATATTTATATAAATATTTATATAAATATTTAAAGCGCTTCAAGTGTTTGGTAAAAATATTTATAGATAAACATATATAGATCTGTGAACTATTACCATTTGCGTTCAAGCTTGCGGCGTATAATGACGTATAATGGCGTATAACGTTAAAAGTAACCAGTAGTTGGACTTTCATACCTCTAGGGGAACAGTTTAGAAATGAAAGAGCAATCAACCCTGACAAAAGTTAACCAAGGACTTTGCAAAACTACGTTGAATTGCATCTTGAAAATTCAAGATATGGATAAAAATCAAGACAAAATTTTATTAAGGTGATCATGATATTTTGACTATATTTCAAGCCTTCTTCAGATCAACTCAGTATAATACAGCCTAGACCTGGGCCTTCTATTGCAGCGTTTTCAGCACATTCCCCATAGAAAGACTGGGACCAGGCGATTTGGGGCATCTGAAATTGATCAAGCGCCACCGTCCTGCCGAGTAAAGGCCCTATGTCTAGGCGGACTATAAACAATCTACGTTATTTATATATATATACAAGTGGACGGATAATAGAGGTACACTAAGATTTTTCAAGATTCAATTCTTCTGAATTTTTTTATTTCTTAAATTGTTGCCCTTGTTGGTAGGGCTTATTCAATCTTACGCCACATCTACTAACCTTCAGATCAATGCCTTTTGATTTCCCATCGACATCCGATACGGCAATACCATTATCTGGCTTGGGCACAAGTTGCCAAGGCTTGCTATCTTTCAAGAATGTCGAATCCTTCCAGTTGATAGAACATCTTGCATGTTTTCCCGAAATATTGGGGCCCACACTCTGATGGTTGTAGCACCTCTTGATGAGGAATCAATATTCTATACAAAATATCCATTATTTTCCAAGTCTAACCGATAGCAACCTTAAAGTATATCATGGGTTAATTAAATTGAAGCCCTAACTCGTAAACTTATCCTCGTTTACTTTGAGAGTGGTATATTGCGCTAGATACCCATACCAAATTAGGCAGTGGCCACTCTTCCCCACGCCATCCAATTCACCAACATATATCATCGCAATTTTCCCCAAGACAAATACCGTCGAATCTGTTCAAGGTTATTAACTGTTTGTCTTTCGTGTAGATCCAGTAGTATTCTTTTTCCTCGTTGAAACATCCATCATGTATGTCCAGTGGTTGGTCTTTCCAATAGGTTACATACAGACACTGGTTTAATGTCGTGCCATCGAGCAAACTTACACGAATGTTCATTCTTTCTTTTGGGCCTAAAAATGATTTTTTGTGCAATTTCCATATTAACAACCTCAATTCGATGTAGCTACAGTCTCCCATATGGAAGATTTTCGATTTAGATTCGAATTTTTCGTCAATTACTTTTGTTAAAAACAAAGAGAGTCTGTTATACTATACTTTAAA
Organism: Trachythela sp. YZ-2020; assembly: GCA_016169945.1. Taxonomy (NCBI): domain Eukaryota; kingdom Metazoa; phylum Cnidaria; class Anthozoa; order Malacalcyonacea; family Clavulariidae; genus Trachythela; species Trachythela sp. YZ-2020. Next base: position 714,134 of record JADLSH010000098.1, on the reverse strand, counting down.
CCCAAAATATCAGCCATATTGATTGCTTCCATTGCAACGGCGGTTATGAATTTATCGTTTTAACAAAAGTTAGACTCTTTGTTTGTTTTGCAACAAATTATAGGAAGCCACCTTAAGTACAATCCTAATCTTAACGCCCTAACCCTGACTTTTACCTAATCCTAACACTAATCGTTAATCTGATCCGACCCTTTAATTTTAACCCTTAATCCTAACCGCCCAATCCTTGTGATGTCATTTGGAAAGTCAGCTTGAATTAAGTATATTCAATCTTTGAATTAAGGTTGTCACAGCAATAGTCAAATGCTCAATAAATGTACAGTGTATTCAATACCTCATTTACATCATATTTTTTGCCGTTACTCATTAGCATTGTGCATTTGCCCAACGAGTAACGACGTTGACAGCCTTGATTAAAATAACTTAAGTATAATACCTGGAAAATTGGCTATTTGCTTCGTACCCATACATCGACCAGTAGTGTTTCCTTCAACAAAGCTGAAAGTATCTTGCTCCGCATAACACGAGCATAACACTAGATGCCAAAATATGCTTGTTGTTGGTGAACAAAAATACTAAGGAAGCTCTCAGTAGAAGACAAATTTCACGAAAGTTTGCCATCTTGAGAGCAACTGGTGTTTTAAAAATACAAGATTTCGTGACAAAGCTTATATGAGAGTGCCTCAAATATCAAGTACGGTCACTATGGATGCATGTTAATTTTGAGAGTGGAACTAATGACGTAAATAAAGACGTATAGTTCATCGAACATTTTATATAGTTTTAATATGAATTTATAACTACTGTATAGTGTAATAGTTTTTACAGATGAAGAGCCACTTTTGTGGAAATACTGTAATAAAATTATTATTATTATTATTATTATTATTATTGTTATTAAATAAGTTAAATAGCATGACGGGGAATTCACTTGTGTTTTTATCTTCCTTTAATTTAATAATTTGTGGTTAAAGATATTGAGCTTGATTCCTGCCGAATAGACCGTCAGAAGCATTCAGTATACTCTATAGTAAACCAGCAGAATTGTCTTATTTTAGTGTGGACATGCAGGTCGACAGAATTGTTTTTGTACAAAGACTACTTGTACTATAATGTAATCTATTTTCCCATGTTTTTATTCACGTTTATAAAAATTTGTGCATGCGCTTCCACAGTAACTGAACGTATTATACTTTTCATCTTTCCGTATATAATGAAACGATCACCCAATACCGGCCTTTTGCTTTAATCCTCCCTAAGCTGTTTATTAATTACTAAGTCTGAAAAAAGGTTTGTACATCTTTAGGTACATCAAAAAGGTTTGTACATCCATGCATGAGATAGAACTCGACTGTTAATTAACTGGCCGCGTTGAGATTTACCGGGTTAACAATCTGGTTCTCCGTCCGTTTCTGCACAAAATGGAATTTCAACACTTGCACTTCCATGATATCGCCGTCCTGTTACATTTTTACACATACTGCTTTTTATGATGCAGTACACCACAATGGATACCAGGATGATAAAAATGAATACTGATAATACAATTGTGCTGATTTTATAGGGATTGGATTCTTTTGATTTCTTCTCAGTTTCCGTATTTGAGTCAGGATTGACGTTTGGGAAGTCAGGCTAAAAAGGTAAGGTTATTTCAGATTCTTAGACGAGTTTTTGCTGGCGTGAAGAGGGGAAGACAGTGCGCAATCCCCCCTCCCCTTAACACCATGCAGGATAAGTCAGTCCCACAGAGAATGTTGACAGGGTGGGTTGGGTTCACCCATTGGCCCTTCCATCGTAGCTGTGCTCCGTGATGGCGAGCAAAAGGTGGCTGCCATATGCGCGCCTAGAAAGCCTTCGATTTGGTCACGTTGAGCTGTGTCCTTCGCAATTCAGCTTAGCTCTCAGCTGCAAGTAAGGATAATAAGCACACCCCCTTACTACAAACCACGGTTATTCCTACTACATTCATATTTTCATCATTTATGGCATTTTTGGTGTACCCACTGAGAAACCTGTACCTCTTCAATATGTGGAACTTAAAATGTATAAATACTTGTGGGAGTACAGGATCAAACTACCTGAAAAATATTGATCAAAGCCTTTCGTCTGGAAATTACTCGAAACGTCGAAGTTCTTGTTATATTTTCAGGTAGTTTGATCCTGTAATCCCTCAACTACATCGTTTATCGCTACCTACACTGGAACCACACATTTCAGATTTTATCTTAATATGCAATAGCCTACATAACTGAATTACCATGATGATACCATTACCATGATTTGGAAATTTCATTAAATCATTAAAATTATTAAGATTGATTATTAAAAAATAATACTGCCAAATCAGTCTATTTAGGTTCTGACTAGCCTACTTCATAGACCATACTCGATGGTCTATGACGTAGGCTAGGTCCTGAGAGTCCAACGGATGTGTTGGTGACACGGTGGTTAGCGCATGCGTCTTTCACCACTGTGACCAGGTTATATATACGATTGCAATTATATACGTTGTGTTGTATACGTGCAATTGTCTGATTATAATTTCGCCTTAGTCGCAAATGAGAAGATTCTTTCCAAATTTTAATAAACACTGCAGGGTTCTTCAGGCACCCTCCTGTAGTAACCCTGGAACCACTATAGGGAGAACACTTTAGGGCTGGTAGAACTATCCAGTATAAATACAACTAGTTTAGTTAGGCTAAAAGAACAGAATTGGATCAATTCACCTCTTTTTCGCTGTAAAATTTTATCAAAACACAGTGTTCTTCGCTCGTAGTCTTAGACGAGCATTTCACTTGTAGTTTCAGAACTTTTCCAGACCAGTTTCCATGAGATGTGTAAGGAATCTAAACGCGTAAATGGAAGGAGTTAATGGGATTGAATAGTTAATTTTTACTTGCTGCAGTACATTCATACATACATTCTTTATTATCTTCCTCTAAAGGGGCTATTTAATGATACGTTATGCTGCACATGTACTTCATAATACCTAAAGGCTAAAACAACTATACACAAATACAGCTAATTCATTTAAGGTTGTCCTAGCTCGTAACTTACAACCGCAAATCCTTGGCCTCCAAGCGAAAAGACCAATAGACGTGTTTATATTTCTTTATTTATGATTCTATATTTAATTGTTCGTAGCATTTTGCAAAAGCCAACTTCCATTCCCCCATTCATACTCGATTACATATATGCAAGTCCAATGTGCTTTAAAGATTTTACGGTTTTGAGTTTTGACTTTGAAAAGACAACCTTAATAGAATTAGCTGTTTTCCTCAACATTGAATTCATCGACTATTAAGCAGTCAATATGTTGTACACATAGATTTTGAATAGCAGGAGTATTTAACGTTTCTATAGCAGGAGTATTTAACACTAGTTATTCTACGAACTCGAGTCGTATACGGCTATACGGCTATATACACAAGCTCTGGATATCGATATTTACTTTTTCAAGTAAAACTTGAATTTCCTCTTCATTTAATTGTGCAAATCTGTCAGCCAGTTTTCTACTTTTCTCTGCGTACTAGCAGGATATGAGCTAATATCCTGCTAGTAGAGAACCAATCAGAGCAGAATACTTCATATCCAGAACTTGTGTATATAATAAAACTAGTTATCGTAACGTTTTCTAATTTATATTTACTGCAATGTATATTTAACTACAATCCTGCCAAAAATTCCGCTCTGGACACCTAATGGCTGTAACACTCATATGTATTTGGGTACTTTTCCCTCCCACCCCCTATACAATGTGGGATTTATCATGCATCAGTATAAGCCACTTAATAATAATTAACATTGAAGGGGGGGGGAGGGGTCGAGGGGGGGGGGAGGCTTCGAGAGGAGGCGAGAAGAAGTATTCAGAAACTGACCTTCATGTATATTCCTCTGGAATTCTCCGCATAAGAAATGGTCATATCGTTGTCAGGTGTGGAGATATATTGCCAAGGATGATTGTTTTCTAAGTAACTGGAAGTTTTCCAGTTGATAAAACATTTTGAATTTTCTTCATAAATTGGTGCCAAAATTTTAAAAGTTGTGAAACATTCTTTCTCTGACTTGCATTGACTTGGGTTCATTTCCAGGTATCTCATAAAACTCCCATCGTTGAAGCGATAGCAACCTGTAATAACAGTTTAACAGTGATTTTCCATGAACGAAGCACGAGTGTAGTGCAATTGCGGAGCATGGGGATTGCCCATTTAAAGGCGATATACACGGGGCAATTTTTGGTGCAACTTGCAACGCAATGAGCCATGAATGTTAAGTATAGGTACGTACACAGAAAAGCCATGAACATGGCCCGCGTTTCACTTCACCGATCTCGTGTAACATGACCTTAAGTTTCATACCACTTGTTGTAAGGATAAATATCAAGTGAAGATGTATTTTAATACCATTACCATTGTTATGGGGGAGGGGGAGAACTATATTGGACCTTGTGGAATTGGGATAACTAGAGTTTTTAATTTCTGAATCGCCCATTGCAGCAGTTTGGATAACACTTAGTTTAAAAGTCATGATTTAGTGATCAGAATATGTTCCATTATCTCTTCATATTTTTTAAAATCCTACTGCTTTCCATGCCATCCAATCATACAATGTTTTCTGTATTTTTTCATTGTGGGAAGCACCATCTACAGTGTTTATCAATGCTAGAACTCACCTTTATAGTCGACTGCATGGTGTTCTTTTTTTGCTTTAAAATTACGCGCATATTTGGAATCATTGGAGTCGGTCATAATCAAGATCTCATTAATATACATTCGTGAGCCTCCTGTCTCATTATTGAACAGGATCCTGTTAGCATCCAAATACCATTGCTGTTTCTTGCCACCTAATTTGCAAGGGGAGACCATCGCTTTGTTTCTACGCCCAACTGTGAGACAATTTAGCCTGTTCAGGTTTATAAAACGACGGTTCGGTGTGTAAATCCACGAATATTCTTTTGCAGGAATCTTTTAGAACTATTTCCGGGTCAACGAACATGCAGTTGTTTCCCGTTATGTACACTTTTTCTTTTGGCACTAGAGAAATAATAGTCTATGTTGAAGTACTATTACGTGCCTCTCTCCTCCGCAGAGCCAAAGGCATTGTTAAGAACACTGATTCCATTGCGGCACATCAAGCGGCTCTGCGGAGGAGAGAGATTACGCGCACATATATAATATCCCATGCAACCAAGTAAGTAAAGAGTGTGGCTTGCGAGGTTGATATCATGTCTGTATATTCCACACAGTTTGTCGAATTTTGGACGATGCTACTATGAGTGGCAAGTGACCTTTGGTTTGCCAGTCCAACTGAGCGAATAAAATCGCAAGTGGAAAACCGGCTTAACTCTAGTAATTCCTTCGATATCTGTGTATATCTAATGCGCTACCAAACCAAAGGTCGCAGTTTCGATCCCCACCGCAGTCAAGTAATTTTTCAGCTTGCCAGGTGTGGAGCCACTCAGACTTTTTGTATTCACACACATTGACTTTCATTTAAATTGTTTTCTACCGAAAATACAGTCTGGCTGGGAATAAATAATACAGGAAAAACTCACGCATGACTATTTTTGAAAATTTGTCTATATTGCCGTATTTATTGACATAGACGATTCATCATTGAATTGCACATTGGCACACTCGTTAATGGCACATGTTCAAGGTTTGTTACTATATTTATTAGCCTTCTGCGATTTGTCGGGCCAATTTCAGGTTTTGCCAAATATTATAATGACGAATCGTTGCTGATGATGTCGTCCTCATAATTTTCAAATATCATAAAAGTGGATACGAAATCGGCCCGACAAATCGCAGTGTGCAAACGTAGCGTAATATATTTACTTGAATCTTCAACCAAGTCCAGATCACTGACACATCGGCCTCCATCTTTGCCGTTCCCAACATAATTATTTTTGTCCAATGTACTACAATAACAATTATTGCAAGGATATGTGTCTTCACTTTTCCCTGGTGCACATTTAGCGTCGTAGCGATGGCAAATGTTAGGGCAAGTTGTACTATCACAGTCTGGATTTGGGAAAGAATCTGAATAGCCTCGATGTACAGTAAACGTATGATCGCTGAACTGTAATGAAACCCTAACCGTCAACCAATAGCTTAAGAAAAGTAGAATGGTAGCATGGCTTAGAGTTATCATCGTTGAACCACGGTTTACGGTTATTAAAAGGCTTGCTTCAATAGTTGAATCAATATGCAGGATTGCCCACTAGAATTCGCTGATTTGACCTTGGGCGTCCATTTTGAGTATCCTGCTGACAAAAAGGGGATGTGTTATGTGTTTGTTGTATGACGCAGTTGACTGTATTAAATTACATATACTTTTCATAATATGCTAATGTAATGGTTTTAATAAAAATATAGCCCAGACGACTATTTTAAAAAGAGCCATAAACAATTTGGTTTTTTAAGAAATCTTTTTAAGCTTACGTTTCGTTGCTTCTTGCAACATCTTCAGAGCAATATGGAAATATACTAAATGTACAACGGCTTTTAAATCTAATGACAATAACACTGATAAATTACCACAACAATATATGACAATTAAGTTCATAAAGTGTTAAAGGAACAGATCTCAGGTAATTAGCATTAAGTGATGGCTGAAATTTAGAGATAAGTAAACTCTCTTTTAACAAAAGGAGTTCAAAAGGAGAGGAACAAGAGGTCAAGATGGAGAAATCATTCATTCTCAAACATTCTCACTCATCACCAGTCTACTGTTTTGCGTCTGTACTGGGCCCTGTACTTGTTGCGGTATTCGGGATTTTATGAAAATATTCGGGATTTATTTCGGGATTATGAAAAGCGGCGTCGGGAAGCGTGGATGCGAAATCCATGGCGAGATGCGGGATTAATGAATTGCGGGAATTTAGCGGAATAGAGCGCTATTATTTCATATAGAGGTAGATTTTATTATGTATAGTCAGATCATATCATAAGCGTGCATCTAAATCGCGCGTTCTTGTCTAATTTGCTCGCTTTTCTCATTAAGTGTTCCAGATCGTAAATACTCAGAACGAAACTTTGAAAAACATCAGAGGAAATTGAAACTGAGATTGGCGGGATCTGGGAAGGGAAGGGAATTAAAGAGATGGCGGGGGGATTTCGGAAGCCAGTACAGGGCCCTCTCTACTGGCCATCTTATTTCTCCTGATCATTTCTCTAGCTTGACCGGAAAATCGATCGCTACTATACAATTTTAATGGTTTTAATTTTCAATTTAAGGTGATGTAATACGAGCAACAAAGTTGCAACAACTTGCAACAGAAGCCTGCGAATACAAACGTCTTACACTCAGGCGCTTCTTTTACCGTCCGATGTAAAGCTCTGGTCAAATGAGAATGACCGGCTAAAATGAGAGTTGATGAGAGTTGGCAAGCGAGAGTTTGCATGAGAGTTTTCAGTCAACTCTATAATATTCCGGTCAAACGGGAACAGGAGTTGCATAATAGTCGACTTGATATAACCACGCGTACCGGTCAAACGAACAAAAACTCTCATCAAAATTTGAACTAGCTCAAAGTTGATGAGGGTTGATGAGAGTGCACGAGAGTCGACGAGAGTTGGCGGTCAAACGCGAGGCCCATGAGAGTATTGAGCCAGTTTGACCAAGGCTTGGAAGTCTGGATTCGCAGGCTACTTGCCTACTTCTGTTGCAAGTTGTTGCTGATTTGAACAAATGTTGATTAATATCCTTACACTACATAAGTTACAAAACACGAGGCAACGTACGCACGTGGACATGCGTATGCGTAACTCGTTGAAATCTGCTTGGCTTTACTTTGCTTTAAAATTTAATGCGTAATAGCTAGATATCAACAAATCAGTTACTGGTACCTATTTCCTGCATGCAAGCCTGCAAGCTAGGAATTATACTGCTAATATACTGCTAAAAGAAAGCATTTAATGAAATATTTGGAAAAGTATGGGCGCGTTTAAAGGCAGTTTGAACATTGGCCATATTAAACGTCCAATTGACAAAACATGACAATGCCGGTAACTGTGGATTAGAATTATCTATGTTAGTTAACTATATAAAGCACTGTTGTAGCCCTATTCTTAGCCTGCGTGGCAGGCGTTCTGTTGTGGGGAAGCGAGTTTTGTTTAGGGAGAGAGGTTTGTTTAGAGCGGGCGCGAGAGAAGAAAGCGAGATGACAAGAAAATAGGACTCGCTTCTAGCTAAAAAAACTCGCTCCTCCACAACACAACGCCTGCCACGCAGGCTACCATTTTACTATACTTTTGAAAAGCTGGAACAATAGTAACTGAGCATTAACTGGTATAAACAAGAATAAACAAGTGTTAGCTAATTTTGTCTATTACGTCATTTTTGGTGAAACTAAATAGAAGTGATCTTTATGAATTTTATGCCATTTACTGTTCAAAAACTTATAATTGCCCGAAAATTGGGATCTTTGCGCAAATCAATTTCCCCAAATCGAGCCACCTTAGCTTAATCACATAGGGAGGAGGGAAGTCACATCTATATATAAGTGATCGCATTTTCGCTAGTTTACACTTTGGTTTTGGCCCGCGGTGATGACATAATTCCTCGAACGCTTTTTCTTGACGAAATATGAAAATTTACATTGAAATGAATTAACGCATACGTAATTTGGATTTAAGATAAGCTCATGCACTGCGAAAGCGAGAAGAAAGCTGAGAGAACTGGTCAATGAAATCACGAATGTACAGTTATTATCCATTAAAAATGATTCACAAAATATTCCGCATGCAGCAACAATTCTCGCGAAGATTTTCGCCGTCCTTCGAATCAAGCCTTATAAGGGTATTTTAGCTTCACTACCTTGGAATGCCATTTGTCATATTCCGGTACTAAGAAGAGGGAAATTTTTTATTAGGATGGGAATTCCCTTTTGATTGTATTAAATTCCCTTTTTCACTGTACCAAATTGCTTATTGGAAAACGCCAGGTTAATGTCACTTCGATCCGTTGAACGACTTAAATTCACGCATTAGTGTTGGAAGAAAACGTTTATAAGTGATACTTGTTCATTTATAACGACTATATTTCGTGTGAAATGTTGTATAATTTGGTTAATATGACTGAAGTTATATGATACCGAAACCGGGGATTGAAAAAGCGTCTCACATCGGGGAAATCCCTCTAGATCTATAATGCATAAATTATTCAGTTACCAAGAATTCATTAATTGTATATAATTATCATACTTCGTCGTAAAGCTAGAGTATATTTTATGGCCTTTTAGATAGTTATGATAGTTCAATAGGGGCATATATTGGATACATTTTAAAGCACCAGAGCATAAACCATCATATTGTAGTAATTGTACAAATTGTGGCCGAGAAGTATGGATTTCAAAGGTCGTAGTTTAAAATCTCTGTTAAAACGTCGAGGCCAAAACTATTCAAATCTCAGCAGGGGTCGACAGGTCGTACTCATGAAACAATCAGTCTGGCTTAAGACGGGGAAAAACTCTAGTATACTATCTGAAACGGGGACAAATTAAACATATCTATAATGCAATGAACAAGATTACGACGTACAGCTTGTATAAAGAGAATATTTAATTGTATAATATATTCATTACGCCATACAGAAGCAATATATTAACCCTGTCGTGCCCGTAAGCACTTGATTTCTGATTGGTTAATGCTGTTGCATGCGACCATCACATGACTATTTAGATAAGATATGTGACGAAAACGGGGAAAGTGTATTTCCCTACTGTGCGGCGTGGTATGAACATTGCAAATTTGAACAGCATTATAAACGGTTTTAAACTGAAACATTTCTTTCTCCGGTAAACGTTTGGCGGTTATAACGTCTACAATACCTCATAGAAACGATGGAAGTGGCACAGGGTCTAAATTGTAATTCGATTGTGAACGAGTTCATGAGCTTCGATTTCGACGGAGAAAGCCTTCACACAGATGAGTCTGAGTTCTCAAAGACACTAGAAGACGCAATAAATTACAACAGTATTCAAAACATCAAAACTCCCTTTCCAAATTTAACTTCGCCTTGGTTAAATGACGTTACTTCAGTTGGAAACAGCGAACGGTTTGGAATCAACGACGAAATTGTAATCACAAGCGAGGGGTTTCCAGGTAAAAGCGACAGCGAAAATTTGGCTAATGGACTCAATATTACGTATTTAAACAACTGGCTTGAGAATGCGTTTAGCAAATCACTAGAGAATCGTTCTGACTTTACCGGCAGCCAAGCAGTTGATGCGAATAACGGACAACTTGTCGATGACGACTTCGTCCTAACGAAATCGCTTGAGCTCGCGAAGGAGAGTAAAATGAGTCCCCAAAAGCGAAAACTAACTGAAACTTTGACAAACAATGACGAGATAGACTGTTTTGTAAAGGGATTCGATGAAATACTAGATCATGGTGGGATGCGGAAAACGCGCGAAGATCGATCTTTCGAAACGGCTAACTTCGAAATGAAGAAGCGAAAACACTCCGGCTTTGGTGTTGAAAGCGGAGAAGACAAGTTATGCATTCAAACGGATCGGGAGCGTAAAAATAGAAAATTAAGTGATGAAGTGGAAGTTCCTGAATTCGGTACCACGAATTTGGCGTCAACTGTTTCGACTAAAGCTAAAGGGATGACGCAATTGATCAGTGTTGGAGGACGCCGTAGGAGTCGATCCGATACGAAAACAAGAAACCGCCGAAGCGTGCAAACCGTGGGGATTGACGATTCGAGTCCAGTGCCAAGCCCGGTGGCCGAAGTACCGTCTCTTTCTCCGGTCAATCCCACCGAGTATATCGATGATGAAGAGCTAATGACTCTTGATACAAAGGAACTAAATAGGCGACTAAAATTCCTATCGAAAACAATCGTTGATGAGATCAAGCATCGGCGAAGAACTTTGAAGAATCGTGGCTACGCACGATCGTGTCGAGAGAAGAAGATCGATGAGACCAGTACCTTACAAATAAGCAATTGTGACTTAGAAAAGGAACTTGCCAGTAAAGAATTGGAATTAGAACTAGCGTTGTTACAACGTAACGAGTGGAAGCGTAAATGTGAAAGTTTAGTTTTAGCCTTCAAGGAGCGAGGCATCAAAGTAGAAGCCTAGTACATTGGAACAGATGAAGGATAAGTTTGAGGCTTGGTTTAGAGTAAGGACCTTAAAACGATCATGCTCTCAGTTGGCTCTAAAGAGCAAACCATATAACTATATGAGCAAACATATAAACTTATATAGATATTATTTTGGGGTAGTATATGCAACATACAAACTTAACGTACTGAAGTCAGTTGGCATATATAACATATAAACGTACTAATATAATATCTTCAGTTCTGTAGCATCAATTGACAATGTAGGGTAAGCATTAAATGCAGGTGATATATATATATATTAAGGTTTAATGTTTGGTATAGTTGCACTGGGTGGACACAATACAATTAACCAGTTGAGAGTAAAGCAGCTTAACAAATTTTATGCATATATAACCGTTTTTGTTTGCTTTTATGTACACCATATGCAAGTACTGTGTTTGCTACTGTTAGTTCATATTTAAAAATATACATATTTTGTAAGAATGCTTTGACTTCGTGTTTCATTGTAGTTGACCCTCGTTGTTTCTCGTTGATTTCAATGCGACGAAATTTATAATAATTGTATATCTATCATCTCAACTGTGATCACAAGTGATTTGAGTACTTCGAAAGGTTGCCTGTACTGAAAAGTTCACTGGTGCCAACAACTGAATTGACCCCCTTCTGTATCCACTCTCTGAGTCTCTGATCGCCCCGCCCCCTCAGTTACTTACCCTCTGTATTAAAGATCTCAAGGGTATCCATGCATTATATTGTACAATTATTGCGGCCAGGTGGCATATACTTCCCCAGGAAATTTTTGAGCAAGATAAAAATTTACATTTATTTCCAGATTAGTACAAAGCAAAGCAACGGCATGCTTTGTACTATTCTGAATTTCATCAAGAGGAATGACAATTTGGTCTCTTACTTAGTATCAGCGAGCCACCCTTGTTAGAGTTACAGACCTAAACGTCCCTTCCTTACGAAAATTTCAAATATGAAAGTGCCCTTTCACATGTGAACTGTTCCAATTCCACATATATCATATATTTTTCTATTTCATAAATAGAAATTTCACATATGAGACATTACTTTCATATGTGAAAGAATATGTGAACTAAAATTTCATATGTGAAACTTCTCAATATCACATATGAAATGAACATTTTCACATGTGAAATGTTCTAATTCCACACACATTTTCACATGTGAAATGATATGTGAAATTTCCATGAGGGCTGTTCAGCAGGTTAAACTATTTAGCCATGCATGTGTTAAACTCTATATAAGCTGTAGTTCTTGAGCTTCAGGATGTGTTGTCCCTATGTCAGTTTCCATCGTAGGTTCTTCAGTGTCGTGACGCTTATGACTCCGCAACAAGAGAAAGATTCCAAAACCCAAAAACACGAAGACTAGGAATAGAATACCAGATAGAGCAATAGTACTTGCTAGATATTGATCACCGGGTTTTGGCATTGTCTTATGGCCAGGTGTGGGTCCCATTGTTGAGTTTGTTGTTGAGTTCGGAGTCACCAGTATTTCATCTGAAGTAGGAGTAGCCTAAATAATGTGAAAATACACAGCTTGTATTAACATTTGATAATTGCTTGATAACTGCCTACAAATAAATATATACATACGCAAAAACGGCAAGTCGTTATGGACTGAAGCAGACATACTAGCTATATCGGGTTGTGTTTTCACTTGATCTTGTTCCTAGGTTGTTGATAACTTGTCAACGACTACTTGTTGAGGACTTGTTACAAGGCTGCATGATGAGTCGACATGCAGACTTGTTACAAGTAGTCCCAACTAGCCCATATCAAGTTGCGTTTGCACTGCTTGCTCACAGCTCGTTGACTAGCTGTCAGCAACTTGCTTACAAAAGGGTTGATGACTTAACAGACTTGCTACAAGTTGTTCCAAATACCCCATGTTGGTATTGCTGTTCCCAGCTTGTTGACAAGTCGTCAACGACATGTTGACATCTTGTCACAAGGTGGATGACTCAAAAAGTATATGTTGTCAACGACTACTTGTTGATGACTTGTTACAAGGCTGATGAGTCAACATGCAGACTTGTTACAAGTTGTCCCAACTAGCCTATATCAGGGTGCGTTCGAATTCGCACTGCTTGTTCACAGCTAGCTGTCAGCAACTTGTTTATAACTTGCTGCTATACAGGTTGAGGACTTAACAAACTTGTTACAAATTGTTACAACAAGTGTTCGCACTGCTTGTTCCCAGGCTGTTGCAACTTGTTAACGACGTTGTTAGTAACTTTCCAGAAGGTTGCTACAAGTTGTTTCAAACAACCCTTGTTGGTATTGCCTGTTCCCATGCAGCTTGTTTACAACTGAGTCAACAACGTCAATGACTCAACAGCTGTGTTGTAAGTTGTTACTACATTTAGCAATCATCGTACAGCTTGAGAAAATAACAACATTGTTACAACTCATTAAGAAGCCAACACTTTGTCATGATTGCCTCATTAATGATAATCAATAGCTTAGTATTAATTAATGAACTATAACTAACAATTATATTGATAATCACTTAATACCTGATAGGCTCTGTGGTATCCAGTGAATTTGAAGATTACACAAAAGTGTTCACTATAATGATGCTGAGTATTTTGAGTATGACATTGAATTTGTAGTTTCAGCAAGGCACCAAACCAACGCTTGCAAGCTTGAAGATTAACCTGAATTGAGATAGAGTTTAATTTTTACCATTTCAAACAAGTGCAACCAGTTTAGTTAATTACTTATATATCAATAAATTTCAAAATTGCATGCTAGTAATTTTTTGCTTTTAGATACCTTTATGTATAATTGTTTTTGTGGGCTTGTAGTATTGTTGAACGACAGTGAGAAATCGTTTACAAAATCTTCAGTAGGTTTCCAGTATTGGTTATTGATTGAAAACGACGAGCCTGTCCACCAAAGGGTACATGTTGTTGTTGAAGAGAGATTGAAGCTTCCAATTTTTTCTTTTTCAGTGCAATTTTTAGCACAGTTCAAAGTGTCCAAAGTGTAAAATGAGTACCGACCATGGGACGGATTGAAGCATCCTGCAGGAAAATTGCAAACCAATGATCATGAATTATGAAACAGTGTCTGCAGTGGTCTCAAGTTTTTTCAAAATTCCCTTTTCTCCAACTAAGACAATGGGGAAGCTAGTGCCCTTCTCTAATATAAGACAATTGTGAAAGTGCCCCTCCAACTTGCTTCCTACGCCTATGTGGGTGTGTTTACTGTGGGTCTGTGAACACTATACTCATGGTAATGTTGGTTGTTGTTGGGTCAGGTTTAACCTTGTCCAAATTTTCATGTAACATTGTCCAATATTGTCGAGTGCATGGAATGGTTGACCGGACCATGAGCTTGCAAGTTGGGAGAACATAACATTGTCATGGGAATATGCAATATCAATAGTTTCAATTCTCTAAATTGATCGTTTAGGTTTTGTAATGCAGTCACTATGATTACTTGTGCACTTATCCCACCACGTTCTGAGCTATGTAGGTATGTATGTTTTGCATAATTTTTTATTCAACAATGATATCACTTTGGTGGAAAATTCACGCGAGCATAAAAGCTTTTTGTCAGGGGATTCGCAGACCCAATTAATTAATATACCAGTTCATAGAGTCTATACGCATAGGCCAGGTAACAACAGATGATTACAATTAGAACAGAATCGAAAAACTATCTGTTGCGTAACCTACCGGAATTTCTTGCTATGACTGAATCTTGCATACATTGTCCGTCAGCGCTACCATTACTGGGAAAATACGTAGTGCTCTGGTTATCTTTATTACAAACGCAGTATTCACAACCACTATAACTACACACCGCATTGTATCTCTCGCATGAGGCCGTCATACAACTGCTGTTCGTACATAAGGGATTGACAAACTGGTCTCGGAATTTGCCTCGAATAAGGTCAAGCGATCTGTCGGTGTATCCTTTGGTAAACACAACCAAACCAATTCCAAGAATACAGTATGAACTCCCAAAAGACTTTAACATTTTCTATAGTCGCTCACGTCGGAGTAAGGGAATCTGACAAAAACGTAACCGACTTCGAGGGTAAATAGCTTAGCTAATAGGATTTTCCAACTAGGTCAGGTCTGCAACGTATAGAAGTATTTGATATGCATGTCAAACTCAACCAAGAATAGAAAATTAGCGGAGATAAGAACCACGATAGTAACTGACGTTATATCTTTAAGGAAATTCAAAGCAGATGATACACATGTGTTTATAGTTATTTGTTAATAATACGATAAATAGTAAAAGTGACATTATTTTATCATGCTAATCTAAAGAGTTGTTAACATGATATCTTTGCAAAAGAGTACATGGCCGAGTGACCGCTTTAATCAGTGAAATTCCAATCAAAATTTCTTTTTTCGTTCATATAAAAAGGGAACGCGGGTAGCGGTCTATGATCAGATCTAATATAACATGAGTGTTGGTTTCTACATTGTATAAGGTCATTATAAGCTGCATCTGTCTCTGGTTTATAATGAAAAAATTAATCTATTAAAAATTAATCTCGTATTTATTAGATATGAAATACTGTATGACAGGAGTTCTTTATCGCAATGCTCATAACTTGTGCGTCGTCAATAATTTACAACAAAAATAGTAAGATAATGATTTAAACAAGTTCTTGATTTCCGGCTTCATCTCTGAACGATTCCTAAAAATTTTTAAATTCTAGCTACGTTTAAAATTCCCATTTTTAGCTCATTCGTACTATAAAAAACTTGTTTTAAAAGATTTCCACTTCCAGTAACTTAGAATGTCTTAAACATCCTTGTAGCGATTAAAAGTTCCTGATCATTCATTTCAGAGCAATACGTATATATGGAGTTCTAAAATCGTATAAATAGTTAAAATTCCTATTTTAAATAATATCTAGCTATTGTAATATAAAACTTGTTTTTAAGAATTTCGGATGTCTATAACATCAGTTATATTAGTGCCACATTGATTTTCAAATGTATTTATACTTCACCATAACCCTTGATCATGGCTTGATCGTGTGCTTTCCGATTCCAAGTGCGTTTTTTCTCTGTCTCTCTTCAAATAGCGTCATCACAAAATGGCTTCGCACTGACGTCATCATCCACATTAGTGGTTACCCACGCCCGTGTACCGCGCCGTCTGTATATCATAACAGCGGCAACTACCATTACAAGAAGTACGAAACCCAATACGACAGATAGCCCAATGGTACTTGCTTTGTAGCTTGAGTCTGATCTTGATGACTTTGATCTGCTTTTGCTAGGGTGTACGATCGTGTATGGTCGATACTAAAAGGAATGTAGTATCAAATTTTAGTTACCATTGCAGGAATCGAATCTTATATTGTAATTATATAAAAGACCTTGGTACTTAAGGTCATGGCAAAGAAAGAAACTTTGGGCGGAAACATTTGAAAATTTTGATATTTCCACAGATGTTCCCGTGTCATGTAACACGCTACATTGTTGTGGAAACATTTGAAAATCTTCATGTTTCTTCATTAAACGTTTACCTGTTTCCCCACTACTCTCAAAATATTTTTAATAACAATGTTTCCTAGTTTGCCTTGTTCGTAACGTATACCTCTTGTAATGATTCGTTAAACACTCCATCAAACTTCAGTAACATACAGTGGCTTTCATATGTCGTTTCCCGAGTTAAAGTATTGTAATTTTGACAGTGAACCTTAAGCTTCATCAAAGCGCCTGCCCAGACTGTTTTCGCTTGCTCGTGGAACTGTAAACACAAAGTTATAATGTAAACAAGTCAAAATTGGCATTGAGGCTTTGGACTAGAATCCTTAACATGTATTATTGGCAAAAGTAGAACACTGCCATGGGGTTCATATAAATAACCGATTAATCAATCGATTAATAAAGACATAGTATGTTCACTGACACAGTGAGTTGTCCCTTTAGACACCGCCGTTTGATTTTGAAAGAAAGGGTAGGAAATCGCCGACCTGTGGTGTGTTGGTAGCACAGTGATTAGCAGTGGCGGAAATTTCGGTGGGGTGGGGAGCCGATCGCCCCCCACCTAAAAAGGGCTAGTAAAAACAGCCTATTTTGAGTGTAAATGGGGGGTTTGTCGGAAATTTAGGAGGCTTTGCCCCCCCCCCACCGGGAAACGTGAATTTCCGCCAATGGTGATCAGTACATGCATGTGCCTTTTAACCTCTGCTTCAGGGATTCGATTTCTGCCGTGTGCAGTTGTCTGATTACAATTTCACCTCAGTTTCATGTGGGAAGAGTGACTGAGCGTTTTTGGGTACTAAAGTTTTCTCCTGCAGTGAGATTGGGCCAATATATAAGATGACCCTTACTTCATCTATTGAGAGAAC
Source organism: Trachythela sp. YZ-2020 (assembly GCA_016169945.1). Lineage (NCBI taxonomy): Eukaryota > Metazoa > Cnidaria > Anthozoa > Malacalcyonacea > Clavulariidae > Trachythela > Trachythela sp. YZ-2020. The sequence continues at coordinate 696,695 of JADLSH010000098.1, read as the reverse complement.
TATTTAGAACTGATGGAGCTATCCCGAGTATAAATTGAGTTTAGTTTACAGGGTTTCCCTCTGGACCAATATGGAAGTGCTCCTTACGTGGCATATTTTGAAGAGCTGTTCAGAACTGATAAAGCTGTCCAGAACTGATGGAGCTATTTAGTATCAGTAAAGTTAGTATAGTTAGGCTTCGTCCAGTAAGAACACGAACTAGACCTCTAGTGGAACAGTTCACTGACTGATGGAGGTATACAGTGTAAATAATGTTAGTTTAGTTAAATACGCACCTGAAATACCATCTCTCCTGACTGTTCTGCTCTTCCTGAGTGATGAAAATTATTCTCATACACTAAGAAAAATGTCCAAGGCCGATCGTTTACAGAAAACATAGACTCATCCCAAGCCAAAAAACAACTGGATCCTCCAGCCTTACTGTCACTGAAAATGGGCGCCGAAATTCTCATCTTTTCGTAGCTGTCTCTTAACTGTGCTTTAGGGCTGAATCTTTTGACTGAGGAACCGTCTGTGAATCTGTAACATCCTTTGAAGAGAAATGAAGTTGAGCTAAGCGATAATTGGTCTGAAAGATGCAGTTAGCGCGCTGTACCATACCACTGGTTTTTTCGCCAAGCGAAAAACAAATTTCGGCAATGTGATTGGTTAGCGAAACATTCACGGGAAAATTCACAGCGAAAAAGCCTACAAAACAGTGTTCGTTGAAGCCGGTGTTGCTGCGCTGACCGAAATGCTGGACGATGCGGAAAAAAGGATGGCCTGATGAGATGAACGAAGATGCAAATGTTGAGATGGCTCCTGGAGGTTTAACTAAAGGTTAAGATGATGAATGAAGAGATGAGAAGAATGAATTAATGAATGAAAACTTTATTAAAATGTCAATGTGTTTAGCTACAATAGCTAATTGGGGACACTAATATATATGAGGTGCTAGACATTGCAGAGAAGGTAAAGGAAAAAAGTCCGTTAGAGTATGGAAGATAAAAGGGAACAGAGGACTGAGGAGACTGAAGAAGAGATGGATGGACTGTGTAAAAGAAGATCTAAATATCAAAGAATTGAGAGACACAAACATGGGGATGGACGCCAAGAATTCTAGCAGCCGACCGCTGGGTAAACGAAGAAGAGAAGGTAGTTGGAATTTAATCGAATGATTTTAATCGAATAAAACAGGAGGAGTATAGAATACATTATTGAATGTAAAAATGTTCAACAAAATAATCCTGAAATCAACAACACTAATCTAGGTTTGTGAATGTTTGGAAATATCGACGTTTAAATAAAAAAATTTAAAAGTCGAAGTTTCTTTCAATGTTTGTAAAAAGCCTTTGAAAATTTCATTTTGCAAAGACTCTGGTTAGATGTGATTGTGCTAGACATACTATGCGCTTGAAATTTGTTGACTGTTTAGACACTAACAGCGGTTTGTTGACAACTTGTGTGGCAATACTCAAACATTGAAAAAGGAAGAAGAAGGTAACCAACGACGACAAGATATCGTTTTTTATCCGATCAAGAGATGCTATTTCATTTTAATCCGTAGGTCTATTATCTTCTTAATTGTATATATTGCATTTAACATATTTCCTGTAATCTATATTCCTTGTAATAGTTAGTTGAATTCTGAGGGCCACAGGTTTATTAGTGTTTTGCACTATTTCGTGTTTTACCCTCTTTAAATAAAGGCTTCCATCATGAATGATACTGTACGGATGAATTTAAAAGTGGATGACCGTTAGAAATTGTGGAAGTAATTCAATGGTATCTGAGCTAGTTTGAAATGATGGTGACGCATTTAAAGATGAACAAGTGCAGATGACTATGTTCGCACGAAACTTTCTTGTTTCTCAAGACGGTATTCTTACCAACCTTTGTATGTGTCAGGTACATCACATATTGATCGACTGAGGGCGCCAGTTCCTTTATCTGCCACCCATTTATTCAATTGCTCGTCACCTCCCATATAAAAATGGCCGCCTGAAAAATCTAAGTATGACTTCTGTCCGTGATATATGCCGTAAAGCCCATCTGAAGAACGGTTGCAATACCACATTTGTGTTAGTGTCTGGTTAACCGTGCATGGCCGCAAAGCCACGATGGAAGGATTTTCGGAATCAAGACACTCCAGTGTTTTTAAGTTCAGTAGTTTCCGCGAGGACGTGTATAACCATAATTGATTTGGGCTCCCTGTGTATTTGCTTTGCTGCTCCAGTTTATTTGAGATCGTACTCGCTGCTAGGTAAGTTTGTCCGTTCGTACTGGATATGGCAAATGAACTGTATTCGGGTACTATAGAAATAAAAAGACTGAAATTCATATACAAATATATATGGGGGCTTTCCAGGTGGCACAACGCTGGAACTAAGACTTGTCTTTCTAAGTATTTCATTTTGAGGATGTATTTCGTTTGAGGAAGTATTTGTTTTGAGGACAGAATTCTTCACATCGCGTAACTCCTAGCGCAATGGCACATTTAAAGACCCTTAAAAGACCATGCGGAAGAGAGAGTGGGGCGGGGGGGACTATCCATGATGCAATTGTAATTTGACGTGAGTCGACGGTCAACCGTTCAAAATCTGATTTTTCTTTTTGCATAGATTTTAAGTGGCCACGTTCTTATTCAAGTTGACACGCAAAAGGCAAAGCGTGGCATACCTTGATATAAGTTATGGTACGATTTCTTAAAATATTCAGTTTGCCACGGTCAATTTGACATTTTGCGTAGCAACTTGAATATGGATATGGAGCCTAAATCACTCGTTCTTATAGCCACACGTTAGGACGGAGAAATTTATCCCGACTCAGGTGGATGCGTTATTGCAAATCCGACATGGCGTGATGTTTAGGAAGATATAGTAATCACTGTACAGGTAGCAGATACTGCACCAACCTCGTTCCCAGGGCTTCCCTGTTAGCGATGGACGCGGTGTGGTAAAGAGGCTGATGAAGCATGTAGCTATCCGATTATTATTGTCCCCATAAAGACGAACGATTTAGCCACCAGTCTCTGAAGGATCATCCGTCTTAGTCTTAGAGTAAACACAAGACAGACTATTCAGACGAACTAGCTACAGTAGTGTGATAAAATCTTGAATGCATGATTCCAATGTAGGTAGCGATATACTTGAGTGTTTGTGCGCTCAAACTAACGTCCAGACGAAGGGTAGTTTGATAGTTGATACTATACAAACCCTCAAGCCTACACTAGTGTGGTCTATACTGTCTATACTGGCAATGCCAATCATGCATTCCTAAAACAAATTACCATGCCATCTTCAGTTGATTTTAATTGTTGCTAAAATCCGTCAGCTCAGGAGCAAGCATGTGGGCAAATAGTTCGCCGACGCCATGAAGGATGATTTGCCATGTTTATACACAGACGTATTGCCAGACGAGCTATACTTTCTAGATCTCTGGCCAATTGCCGAAAGGGATCAATTGAAGTTGTCTAGTGAAAGTCTAGCCAATTCCTATATCCTATGAAAGTCGTGCCAATTCGTCACATGTAGCGCGAATCATATAACACCCCAACAGGGAAAGAACGATTATAATATCCAATGTCGTCAATAAATCACTACATACATACCCAATTGAGGAACTATTTTATCGTCTTTCACACATCTCTTCTCGCTCGCCACATAGGTCGGGCTTTGCTCGTCACATACACAAACCTCGCAAGAATCTGTTTCACATCTTGCGAAATACTGCGCACACTGACTTGCTGAGCAGCCAGTATTATTAACACATTGAGGATTTGTAAATTTATCTTTCAGCCCTCGAGTTAAGTGTAATGTCGCTTCTAATCTGGCTTGGGTTAGGACAAGGCACAAGACAGCGAGTCCAAGGTAAGATGACATCTTTTAGCTTGTTAAAGTAACTGAATACTCAAGTAAATTGACCTAAAAGTCCACGCAAATGTTGGTTCTGTCGACTAAATTGTATGCGTTATATGCTCACGCCATGACAGGAATAAATCTATGAAAACAACAAAGCCCTGTAGACCAATTAAGTTGGCTATTTTCGACGTGTTTTGTTAAGCACTTGAATAAATTATAAATGAATATGAAATTAACTGCTTTCAGAAATCGGATTTATGACCAGTTACGAGTTATGACCTTCCGTCCATGACCTTCTTGTGTATATTCATGAAATCAACTCTGTATATACGTCAACGTTAGTTGCACTTTGCTGTCAACATTCAGTTGACTGAAGACAAAGCTGGATTTGAGTCTGATTTGTCTAGCCTACGGTGTATAGTCTGTTTACACTGGCTTTGAGATAAAGGTGGAAAGGTATATAATATACTATTACATCATTTACATGAACGTGTTGCTAGCACTGATCTGAAAATATAGTACCTGGATCGAGCTTCTATACCTATGAAAATTGAAGCCAGTTTTGGATTTGGCGGCCATATTGGAGTGACCACCAATGGCCGTCGTGAGTCGAAGCAATTTGAAGGAAGTATTTTCAATTTGCGCTGTGTTGGGCGATGGAATTATTGAAATTTAATTGGAAATATGTAAAGGAGTTTGTATATTGTTAAAAGTAATCGATTTGGGTTGATTTCGGGCGTTTCTCGGCGAAAAAACTGTTCGCGTGTGTATGTTGTTGTCAGTCATGAGTGAGCATATTCACGTGAAAATTTTTGAATAAATCGCCGTACTGTACCTCTCGGCGTAGTAATCAAAGAAATTACAAGAAAGGAGACAGTTTCACATGGGAAAGTAATACTGGGCAAATAGTGATGGTGAAAGATCGGCCTTAAAACGGGTTTTTGTGACGATTAAAGTCGACGAACTTTGAGTGTTGTAGCTACAATAATGACAATGTTGCCTTCCGCAGTAATAGTAAATCAAGAAACGAGACAGGACGTCTTGTGGAAGTAATATTGCGCGTATAAATAATGAGGAATCACTGATTCAGGCTGAAAACGAATGTGTTAACAGAAACTTTACGCGTAAGTGGCCGTGATGCACTGTCGCCATAATGCCATACTGTATAGGACATATAGAATTTATAGTGCTTGTAAATAATAGTATACTTAATACTTTCTATGTTCAGTTGCTTCAAATTTAGTATTATGTTTGTAGTGAAGCCATAAACTATTTTAATTTTTATACTGTATATTTCTTGTAAAAGTATGTTTTAAATTTCTGTGAAAGATTTTACCTGTCTGAAACATTCTGTATCTTGTGAAGAATTTTGCAAAAAAACTGTATGCAATAAATCAGCATACCATGATAACTGGCCAATGCTATTGTAAAATTTCTCATTGACAAATGTTTTTATTAATTCAAATTTATTTTTAATATGTCTTTAAACTAGATTTATACCATTAGGTTCCTAATCTACTTGTCAACTATGGTGTCATCAATTCCTTGGCACAGGAAAGAACAGGGGCTAAATATATTAGGCCATCCTTTTAAGGCAAGGTCTGAAATTTGCAGTATCCCGATATCCACAAGGTACTAAAATTGGTATTGGATACTAAATGCTAACCGTGAATGACTTGTATCCTGACTGGATACTACAAAGCTTCAAACATTGGTATAACATTAAATGTCTTAATTGATCAACATTCAAGACAGATGTACAGAAGTTTGCTTAAGGTTTATATGCATCTTAGTGTATCACAATACCAACTTATTTAGTGTCTAGTTGTTGACTGTTGTGTCTTATGTTGTTATTGTTACTTGTAACAGTGAGTAATCCAGTTGGAATGGGTAATGGGTAATCCAGTTGGAATGGATACCAAAAAATAATTTAAATTTCAGATTCTGGAAAGGGAGTGGATTAATTTTTGAACCAAGACTTAATGTATATTACATGGTTTGTAGGTTAAACATAGTAACTGAATAAGATAATCCCTGATATATTGGTGTATTTCCCCAATGGAGCCTGGGGTTCCCAACAGAGCATGTATTCCCCACTAGCACCACCCCTGCTTCCTCTGCACAGATTCAAGCTTAAAATACATGTTGTAAATAAATTGTTCACTTAATTCATCAGGAAACTAAATGCCACAGCATGATGTTTTATATAGATGGCCTGTAATCAATCTCTTGAGACACAGTAGACAAATTTGTAGTGGTACATTCTGACAAATTCTGACCAGTATAATTTAGTAAATACAATTATAACAGCATAAGTATTGTGCTTCAGCAAACAATGAACTATTTTCTTGGACCTGTTAAATATACGTCTGTTCGCTGGGCAACAACAATCAACTATTAATTGTTGTAGCTACAACACGCAAAGTTCGTCGACTTTAATCGTCACAAAAACCCGTTTTAAGGCCGATCTTTCACCATCACTATTTGCCCAGTATTACTTTCCCATGTGAAACTGTCTCCTTTCTTGTTATTTCTTTGATTTCTACGCCGAGAGGCACAGTACGGCGATTTATTCAAAAAATTTCACGTGAATATGCTCACTCATGGCTGACAACAACATACACACGCGAACAGTTTTTTCGCCGAGAAACGCCCGAAATCAACCCAAATCGGTGACTTTTAACAATATACAAACTCCTTTACATATTTCCAATTAAATTTCAATAATTCCATCGCCCAACACAGCGCAAATTGAAAATACTTCCTTCAAATTGCTTCGACTCACGACGGCCATTGGTGGTCACTCCAATATGGCCGCCAAATCCAAAACTGGCTTCAATTTTCATAGGTATAGAAGCTCGATCCAGGTACTATATTTTCAGATCAGTGGTTGCTAGTCGTCTTGGCAACTGGAGGTCAGAGCACTGCACCAGAATCACAGGGCCACAGGTAGACTTGCTCCAAGTCTGTCTCTTATAGGGGTTTTTATTGGGGAGTGCGAAAATGCGGGCGGGAGGAAATTAAGGCGGACGGCGGGCGGGCGGGACGCGAGAAAATTGGAAGAGCTAGGAGAGACAGACTTGTTTCCCTTGCAGCGCGCGCCAAATTTACCGGTTGATTTTTCCACCGGAGGCGGGGCCAGTAGCCTGCTGCTCATTCAAAATTAATTAAATAAAAGCTGTCATCAATCATCATCTGTAGGCTGTAGTTTCGGAAGTGAGAGAAAATAATCACAGCTTGTGGCGATTAACTGATACTGACAATGCGATCTATAAAGGATGCTCTACGGCATGGAGTTATTTAACTATATTTTACCTATCTATATATTTAACTTTATTCTTTGTCATTTCAATGACAACATTTTTCGTTTTGAAATGTGATTATGTGTTTCAAGATTTTTCGCTTTACAACTTTATAGATTTCATTATTAAAACTTTTGTCTAGCGTTCTAGATACTCACTAAATTTAGTAAATAGATCAAGAGAGAAGCTCTAAATTTAAACAATGTTGTTTTTTTGGATGCTGTACTAAATAATTTTCTTCTCACGTCGGCTTTCACGACAACGGTACAACACAGAACGCAAGTTTTATTCTTTGAATTTGGCGATATATCTACACGAGTGTAAGCTTTCGTTGGAGTGATATTACTATTAATCTCTTGCATAGCCACACATCATTTGCGGTAGATAACGGCGGTTAACATGCAGATTTGGAAGTTAAAAAAAGTTAAAGTATTAAAGTGTAAACAATGTGTGAACTTAGGTGTCGAATAAATTAAAGCACCGCAAGGCACAAACTTGTCAATCAACTTTCCCGCCGAATTTATAATCGGATTCAAATTCCTGCAAGGGAAACAAGTCTGTCTCTCCTCTCCCAATTTTCTCGCCGCCCGCCTCCCGCCCGCATTTTCGCGCGCCCTACTCCCCGTATAAGAGACAGACTTGGAGCAAGTCTAGGCCGCAGGCTCAATTCCTTTCCGAGGGCCAAAAGTTGGCATTAGTTGCATTTTAACGACTTCTCCCGGCAGTGTTGATCATATTTTGCGGATTTTATTTTCTCATATTTCCCTATATATCGACGCTTAGAAAGATGAAGAGTTGAAACACTGCACTGACGTGGGTTAACTTTATATTAAAGTGCACAAAAACAACAAGAGTTTTGCAGCGAAATATTCGTTTTGAAAGCAACAAAAACAGACAGAAAAGACTCCAAAAATAATTGACAGGGTAGGAATTACATTTAATATATAGAAATTAGTTTAAATACTCATATACGACTCGAGCTCATGGTATAATTGTTAAATATATGTACCACAAGCAATTTCTTACTTTTAATGAATCACATATTATGAAACGTTTAGAATTGACTGGGTATTTACATATTATTGATGAAATATTTTTTTTGTATTTAAACTAACTATAATTAATCTTTAAGACATAATCTTTTAAGTTTCAACTACTGGGTGGTATCAATTTATAGATTCGCAGTTATTTTCTAAAGTATGATATAATGGTTGTTCCCGCGAGTGTCTTGCGCTTGTATCGCGTTCCTTGCATGGACATGATAAATCGGATGTGTCTTCCTCTAAAGTGTGATAGATAGATTTGTCGTCCGCGTGGCAGTCTCGTTTCTCGCGTGGTTCTGGTGACCCGGATGTAGTGTCAACTGTCCCGGGCGCATCCTCCTCTAAAGAGTGATAGATAGGTTTCTCTTCCGCGTGACAGTCTCGTTTCTCGCGTGGTTCTGGTGACCTGGATGTAGTATCAACTGTGCCAGGCGCATCTTCCTCTAAAGTGTGATAGAACGTTTTCTCGTTGCATTGTCCCACGTGAGAGTCTTGTTTGCCGCGTGGCTTTCCTGACCCAGATGTATCCCCCTCTAGAATTACGTCACCATTTAGTATAAGCGGAAGTAACGAGGTCTCTTCGCGGGTTGCATAGTCGTACTGAAATTCCTTGTTGTTCAGAGTGTTTTGGCTGGAATTTTGTTGTGTGGGGCCGTTCGTGGGGCACTCGTATAGCATTCCAACGTGAATATTCATGCACGGTGTTTCGTATGGATTCGGAGTTAGTTGTTGCATTTCTGTCAACTGAGCAGGGTCTTCATAAGTTGTCATTGGGTTGCGTGCTGTGCTTTCTGAAAAATTCAATAAACATTTATAAATGATAAGGAAGGTCTACAGCTTCCTTATTTAGTGTTGTACTCTATTTTCACAACATGTTTCCTCCTGCCGACAAAACGCATTTATAAAAGAGTTTCCAATTGATTTGACAATTTAAGATAAGCTAGTCGAGCTATTTTCCAACTTGGTCCTAATAAATTCTAAAATTACATCAATACACAATCGACATGAATATATTATATACGTATAACTGATATATACATTACATTTATATTATAGTCTATAGGTTCATGCAATATATATGTATTATTAATTATGAATTTTATTAAAGTGATAGAGTAAAATAAGGTAATAAAGAAAATAGTTTCGACTACACTTATGGCCATATTCTTAAGAATTACCATACTAGTAGTGACTATTCCTTTTATATTATCTACAACGGCCTACGCGTATATTTGAATAGATTGATTTGCACACATACCTTCATAAAAGTGACGATCCTCCTTTGAATTGAACCTGCAGGATATTGATTGGAAAGAATTGAAATTACGATTTATGCATGTATCATTTCAAAACAGGGGGTATATATACATATACATACATATATTATTCAGCTCACTCCCCGGCGGGGCTTTTCAGTGACCGATTACATCAAGTATTTCGCTTACCTATATTACGTACTTAGCCTACAATATATATTTTTACAAATTTTCTTTCTCTGTTATGGATGTAAACATGCTTCAAATTGTATGTATCTTTCCATTAAGCTCTCTAGCTAATGGGAATTAGTGGCAACATTTTCTGCTGTTTTTACAGCGTAAAGATTTTTGTTGGTCTTTTTGAGTTTTCTTTACTGAAAGGGTTTTTCATATTGTCGGAACGATTTTAAACTAATACTGTACATGTTGTGAGTAATACAGCCTCCTAAAGGGTCTGTAAACGCTCTTCTTTTCATAGGTATAGGTTTCACTAAGCACTAGCTGGAAAAGTCAACCGGTAGTTATTGGAATAAGAAAATAATGTTTATTCTATTCAATATATATCTAGTAGTTTTGCACTCGCGCCAGTTGGAAATTAATATGAGATATTTAATTAAATCTACTTCGTTCAATAAGTTTCAAAACTGTTTAAGGTGGCTCCCTAGGGTTTTTTCCCCGAGGGTAACGTTTCTCGTGTACATGGCGGGAAATTTAAAATAGTCGTGTGGCATCTTTCAAACATAACTTTGAATATCTTTTATTTCCTTCGGTGAATTTTTTTTTAATTTCATAAGTATAAAGACATTACTTTCGTTAACCTAAATACAGATTTTCACAAAATGAAATCGATACATTTTTTTTTAATATCAATTTTGAACCTTTTCGTACATTACTCGAAAATGTATCGATTTAATTTTTTTAAAATATAGCAAAAGAACTATTGAAACACTACTCTTTGATTTGCAAATTTTCAAAAAAATTTACCGAAGAAAATCTTCAAAATGGGAAGAAGAATAAAAAAAACGTACTTTATTGAAGACGTGCTGTTGCCATGGTAACAGAGTTTGAGCGCAAATTTACTTTTGCAAAATCTTCAAACTAATGTAACGCATGTTTGGCGAAAATTTCGTGCTCATATCACGCAAGGTAATGGTTTGGGAGTCGTTTTATTCATCAGTGTTGTCTTGAGTAAAAACCCTAGGGAGCCACCTTAAGTTGACGCTCTGTTGTCCCGTAGTGCTTACTGAAACCCAGTCGTAATAGCGGACCAAGGATTGAAATATTCTGCGCGCAAATACGCACCTTGTACGACATCGGCGATGGTACATTACAACAACAAACGCTGCAATCAGCAGACAAAATAACACAACAACGGGAACAATGAATAACATCGAAGACATTTTTAAGCCTTTTTCAACTGGCGATGTGGTAAACGGTGACGTCGTCGGTGATGAAATGCTCGGTGTTTTCTAAAGTGGTAGTATGAAAGATCAATTATTAGAACGAAATAACAGTGATAGTTAATCCTGTATATAACGAGGTATTATGATGGCTATTAAATATTTTTGTGGTTATCGAACGAAATGTTTTACATGAACAAAGCCAAATGGGCATAAAATAAATGGTTACGAAAATGAATTGTTATAAATAGAACTTAAGAAAGTGCTGACTTCTATGCGGACGTACGAAAAACTCAATGCAAAATTCCTCGCCCTATTTGAAAAATATTTGAAGACTCATCGGACATTCAACCTGTATGTACGAACTTATTTTGTCACTGAAAAGTTGAGATTTACAACATTGTAATTGTTCAAAATACAAAAAGAACTACTTTTGGTTTTCATAAAGAAATGTTTTTCAGCGTATATATACATGCACTGTGTTGTGAAACTATATAGGTACCAAAATTTTGAACTAATAAATGTAAAAAGAAAAGCATTTCATACTTGGCAAAGCTGAAAATAAGATCTTGAGTAAAATAACTTATACTGGCGAAACTACAGCATAATTGCGGTGAAATACACACTGAAACACTCACATTCTCTTTTTCTCCTTCAATCTTTAAAAGCACGCAGTGTTCATCACTGGGACATTTAATACGTAGCTTCATGAGAGTTCCTGGCCATCTTTCAAACAATGTATTACTGTTGGTTATCTACGATAAATAATGAAAATTATAGTAAGTTTGAATAAATTTGTACACACTGGAGAAGTAGCAACATTTTAATGGAGCAAGTCCTATTTCTTTTTACGCTCTCACGATCGCCTTGATCAGGCTGTTGGCAACAACTTTAAATTTGGAAATATCTGGTTGAGAAGACCTACTGCAATCCCTTTGCTATATGTGTCCTCTTACAGCATGTCGAACTCCCGTTCCCCTAACTCAATGACAATGTCGATCGAGTTAATAGAAATCGTTTGAAAAACCTTTGCCACATTGAATAAAGGTATACGTTTACACGCTGCGATTTGTCGGCCCGATTTTAGGTTTCTCTGAATGTTAATGACGAATATTTTCAGTTGGCGATGTTGTCAGATAACGTTTGCCACGTATTTTTCAAATATCGTTAACGTGCATCTGAAATCGGCCCGACAAATCGCAGCGTGTAAACGTATACCTCCTTGTTTCGTGCGTTAGTCTCAACTATTTTGTCCATGATGGTAATGGTAAATTCTATTTCAACAGGGTAGCATTCAGCTCAAGGCTGCTTTCCATAGGGGCCCTTATTACATTCATACGTACTGTACAAATTTAAAAACATACTGCGGAGTATATCTTACTTTTAAGGTGATTGTCTCTTTGCTGTTAATAGGATCCAAGGCAAACATATTCTGATCCATTAAAGGAAATGAATCCCACGTCTGACCAAATACAGAATAAGTCGACCTTTCCCATAGTATATTGCAATTTGAGTCTTTATGGAAGAAAATGGGTGCATTGATTCTGATGTTGCAGTTTCTCTGAGAATTGTCTTTACACGTTGGTGACCTTTTTACCAGAGCTATCATCTTATCCCCTGAGACGCGATAACAACCTATGTATAAGATCGGTAAGAAATAGTTAAATCACTAACTTCGCTTTGACTGTAAATAGCTGCAAATGTGAACTCTAAATATTGTGTCAAACTTGGTATTCTATTCTCCCGTCATTCTTCGCCACTGCATGGTAATTACAAAGGTTGATGCATGGTGTTTGTGAATGGAATATTCGAACGAAAATTTATATACATTTTTAGATCTAGCCACGAGCAGTTGCGAAAAATGCAACCTTAGGCCCTCTGGTAGGAATCGAATCTGCGACCCTGCGATTCCGGTGCAGCGCTCTAACCAACTGAGCTACAGAGTCCAGTTGCTGAGCAGCCTTAGCATTAAAAAACCACAAGTTCGTGTATGGGAGGGATGTCAGTATATGGTATATGGGTTAATACGAAGATTTTTCTCGGTATCTCGTTCGATGGGAATAATAGTTGATGGTGTTTGTGGATGGAATATTCGAACGAAAATTTATATACATTTTTAGACCTAGCCATGTCAGGAGGGCCTAAGGTTGCATTTTTCGCAACTTCTCCTGGCTAGGTCTAAAAATGTTTATAAATTTTCGTTCGAATATTCCATCCACAAACACCATCAACTATTGATGAGATGCCGAGAAAAATCTTAGTATTAACCCATATATATATACACGAACTTGCGGTTAATGCTCAGCAACTGGACTCTATAGCTCAGTTGGTTAGAGCGCTGCACCGGAATCGCAGGGCCGCAGGTTTGATTCCTGCCCGAGGGCCTAAGGTTGCATTTTTTGCAACTGCTCCTGGCTAGGTCTAAAATATATATAAATTTTCGTTCGAATATTCTATCCACAAACACCATCAACTATTATTACTCCAATCGAACGAGATGCCGAGAAAAATCTTAATAATTACAAAGGTGCGTAATGTTACATTCTTTACATCATTTATACACTTTGTACGAGAAACTATACTGGTCCCCAGGGCTTGAGAAGATATTGGAATGTTTGACATGCGTTGTTTGATGATAACGTTTGTTGGAAACTCGGAAAGAACAACTTGACAGAAAATTGTAATATATTTTCGTGAGAAATATGTCTTGGATGCCTAACATAATCTATATTTTATATTGTGAAATTGTTTTGACTGACACAGACCATGCATCTAATGCTCGATTCTTCATTTAGAAGATTGAATCTATTCCGTTTTATTATCTGTATTTGCCTGGTTGTTTCTAGGAACAATTCCTTTAAGAAGTGAAACTGAGCCACTTTTCTCTGGCGTGAAATGTTTTGAAAGTTGTGAGAAGTAAAATTTGTGTAGGTGTTTTTGTCTTGTAAATTGAAAGAAGTCTTAGAGGGTAAAATACATTTAAATTTTTAGGTCAAAAGTAATGGTGTTTTCAGTATTACTGCAGCTAAGGCAGTTAGCAGAGGTCTCTGACTCCATGTTTGCACGGAAAATCGGCCAAAGCCGTCTTAAATTAGGGAATTGTATTTAAAAAAATACCTTTATAAATGCTAATTTTTGCCTCCTTAGTGTTAAGTGGTTTGGCGGTTAAATTTCTGAAATTTAGTATCACTTTTCCATCCAGGCGTGTCCATTGTTGCGTAACTTCAGTAGACTTGCATTGTTCTGGCGTAAATTCTTGTGAAGTATTGTTCCACTGCAAACATTTAAGTGTCTTCAAGTTAAGTATTTGTCCGATTCCTATCCATAACCAACGAAGAGAGAGATCACTTTTGGTGCAGTTCGTTGTAGAAATTTTCTGATTTTTCACTCCTAAACATTCTCCATTGCTGTTTGTAAGGTAGTTTCCATCTGAAAAATTATAGTTAATTAATCAATTAGTTAGCTAATGAGATAATTAGGTTATTAATAAAATTAATGAATACAATGCAATACGATAAAACATAATGTAATAAATACAATACAATATAACTCTCAACAAGGGCTGTCGCACTTTTCAGAGTCAATTACATACAAAAATTGTTCCAGACTATATGTTAATCAGACTAACTAATTAGTTAATTACACCTATTAATAGGGATTAATATGATTGTAAAAGGCCAAATATCATCAATGTTTTTGTAACTTATCTGTTCTCTGGAATTTCGTTCCATAAATAGGAATTTATCATATAATCTCTGTATGCTACGAAAGTTAATAAAGCCATTCTTACTTAACCAAAAATTGTATAATAGGCATATTAAGATTGTCTAAATGTCCAGTTTACACATATTTTCTCAAGGAAGGTAAAACTTCGGCTACTGCTCTTTCCCTTGCTTTGTTCATGGCAGGAAGACATTTCCATTTCGAGCTTCCCATTGTAAAACACTCCACTGAACTGAGATATTTATCTTTTTTGTTGCCTCCGCCCATCACTACAATGGTATTTCCAGTAATAACTGCACAACATTTAGATCTCTTCTCCAACAAGGATGGTAAGGCGATGGGCTTGCCCGTCTTGCCGCAGTTGTACATGAAAACATCATTCAGAATTTGGCCATCCTTATCACGACCTCCAAGCACAACTACTTGATCTTTCCAGCGAACTGTCGCCATTTGCTTCAGGGCCGACGGTAATTTTGGCAGATCTCTACATTCATTCTTCTTTGGATCAAACTCCAACACGCTGTCTAAAATATTAGTACCAAAGGCATTCTTACACCCTCCTAAAATCAGCACTTTGTCTTCAAATATTTCAGCAACATGGCATTCTCGTGGCTCAGGCATTTGGCACAACTCTTTCATAGTGTAAGGTGAGGTAAGTTGCAATTCACTAATCGCGTTAGACCATCCCTTGCCATGATTATATCCACCAATGTGAATGACACTGTGCTGGTAAACAACTGTTTGATGATCATCACACGCATAAGGCAGTTCTCCAGAACATTTCATCCATTTCAAAGACAATTCACTGAGATCCAAGGTCTCTATTATCTTACTATACGTTCTCCCCCAACAACAAATAACTTATAGTTATCAATAAATGATGAAGCTCCGACATGCTTTTCATTCATTGGCGACACCTCAAACCAACCATTCTCTTCCCAGGAATATATTTCTGTGTTTTTTCCAGTTTTACGCGAAGGCCCGTTGCCCCCTGCAATCAAAATGTCTTCCCTTGGTTTA
The DNA here is from genome assembly GCA_016169945.1 of Trachythela sp. YZ-2020. Classification (NCBI taxonomy): domain Eukaryota; kingdom Metazoa; phylum Cnidaria; class Anthozoa; order Malacalcyonacea; family Clavulariidae; genus Trachythela; species Trachythela sp. YZ-2020. Next base: position 681,112 of record JADLSH010000098.1, on the reverse strand, counting down.
TTCAACATTCCCAGTTTCTTAAGCAGTTCAAGCATATTAAACTTCTCTAACATTTCAGTCATCATGCCTTTGACTTCGTCCACGTCTTTGTTCATTTTGAAAAGGCTATCTTTCATATCTTTGACTTCTTTCTTAACTTCCGCGATTTCCTTCTTCATTTCTCTACTTGCTGCTTCCACTTTTTCGTTGATTTCCTTATTCATTCCCTTCACAGCTTCCACTTTTTCGTTCATTTCCTTATTAATTTCCTTTATTACCTCCACTTTTTCGTTCGTGCTCCTATTCATTTCCGCCAGTCCTTTCACTTTCCCATCCATTTCCACTAAATGTTCTTTCAATATTCCACAATCATGACATTTCACTTTCCTATATTCACAAACCTCAGTCTCATGATGAACCCTCTCTTGCTTGTTTACCTCCATGCCACACTCTGCATTTGAACACAACACAGGAGCAAAGCCACAATTCGCAACGTGAGTTTTGAGTTTTTCAAGACAGTTAAACTCTGGACATCCACGACTGGTGTAATCACAATTAATCTTTAGTTTAGACAAATAATTAATCAACACACGGGGTGCTCGACGAAGCGTATCTACGCTCAAATGTTCATTACATTCAGGACAAGTTTGAGGGTTCACCTTTAGATGTTGAGTGATACAAGCAAGACAAAAGATGTGTTCATTATTTCTGCACATCCTTGGTTCTTTGAGAACGTTGTAGCAGATAGAACAATGAAAATTTTCGTCGACATCTTTTTCAAACCGACTGTCCTCATAGCCATATTTCTCTTCAGTCAGGCAACAAGCCATTCCTTACAGCTCACAAAACATTTCTCTACTTTCCGTTTAAAGATGGTCTACAGTCCGTTCTGCGCATGCGCGGAGTTTGTTTACGTTTTTGTTTTGAACCATATAATTCTATAACATGAAGTATTGGCATTACACAACATTTCGCAAGATCAAATTTCACTGTCAATCTAGCCTGAAAACAGACCTACGTTTCGCCCGCCCTAACAGACCTACGTTTCGCCCGTCATGGCCGACGACGCAAGCGAGGTTCTTGACGCTTGAAGAATTAGAAGTAAAGCAGACAGAACAAGCCGCGGCATTGCCTAATGTATATAATTTAACTGTATGCAAATGCCGCGGCCGTTGTTTAAAAGAAACGCTTCGTGCCGAAGCTTGAATACGTTTTGTTCGAGTACGTGTCATGGCGAAGACTGTGGTTCTACTTGTATGCGACAATACGGTAAGAACTTTTACATTTTTTCCTCTATCAATGAAAATTTGGCGCATGAATATAAAACAGGCAGGACTTTCTTTGTGCTTTACAATCATTTACATATGTAAACTCGAGTGCAAGACAAATTAACCTTTCATCTTCATGTCAAATTCATGTCTACTTCCGATCTTGCATTGAGTTTTCTTCGATAGAACGGGCCTTACACGAAGGACTATATTTGCTATGATATTATAATTTCTATAAAGCACATACGTGAATTTGGTACGAGACGACGGAGACGTATTAATGATTTTATAATTTCACTTGATGATAGTTGATAATACTTGATATTCTAGTTAATGAGTTTTAATATAACTTCTGCTTGATCAGCTCATCAGCGGGCAGAAGTGTCAGCAGGTCTTCAACAGTATACTTCTAGCTTGGATATCACAACTGCCTAATAAATTAACTTGTATACCATTGGAAAATTTGGCCCTTTGCTCATATTCTCTCTTGTTGTTTTAGGATTCTGATTTTTCTGTGCAAGACAGAGATCGAGAGGACAGATGATAGTGAAGGAAGCGAGAAAAGGCAAACTAAAGGTTGGGGAAGAGGAAAAAGTGGAGAAAAGAACACAACAGAAAAGGGGGCTAAAGGACAAGGAAGAGGCGAGGTGCAAGGGGAGGACGAGGTGCAAGGGAGGTGGGCAAAATACAAGGGGAGGAGTTGGACGAAGACAATTGCAGGAAGAACTTAATGCTGCTGCAAACCAAGCTAATCACGAACAACTAGTTGTAAGTAAACTAGTTGTTATAAACCTCATTATAATTTTCTTTCAAATATATGCATCCTATATATACTGTATGTATGCATACATCAAATTGCCTACACACAGCAAGTTTCAAGTGTTTGCATGCATATCTTTTCTAAACTTGAATTTATCAATTTTTGTCCTCTTTTACCTGGCTTAAATCAGGGTTATAATTTGATGACAGTAACAGTAGCTAAAAGTGCTTTAGAATATTGAAAATACACAATATTACCTGGTCAGAATAAAAAATGTGCAATGCATGCTATCCTAGAATGTTTTACTATATTATAATAACTGATATTCAATAAACAGTCCACATCTTAATTTTCTATTTCATATTAACTGATAACAACAATTGGTTGTCTTCTATGAAGCATAGACTTTTTATTACAAAAATTGGCATGCAAACAAATACCATTATTAACAATCTTCCTATGCCATATATCATTTATCTGTTCATATTGATCAACTCCTAAAATGTACAGTGTATTTCAACCATCATTGTGGTATATTCACCCATTAAGGTGCAAGAATCTCCCCTTGATGAGTAAAATTGTCTGGCGTTAGACAGAGTAGGATGACAAACTCAGGTACATATTACCCTATTTGGTTAATAACCCATTAAGCTGCAAGGAGGCGAACTGTTTTCGTTTGCTCTAATTAATGCCAGACAATTTTACTCAGGAAGAAATGTCTTGTGAATTAATTAGTTAACTATCTGCTAATGTTCTTAAATTAACCTATTAAGGTACAATTTGCCCTACTTCATTCTTTTACCCTTTCTAATGCCAGAGTTCATATTTCACCTATTTGTGATTGATTTACCAATGATACCCATATCGACTTTTGGAGGATATGAATGTTCTTGTCTTACGTAGGTTGGCCTTGCCCTTGGAATTACTACGTAGACAGCCAGCCACCTTTGCTGATATAGTAAATGGAGAACTGGCAGGAGGAATGGAGCTCCGGAACCAAACCCTGATCCTGATAATACTCCTCAGTGGTGCAACTGTGGTCACTGTATAGCAATACGCACTCAGGAGGAGAATAAATGCTGTGCCAGAACAAGAAGACCATGCATTTCAGGAACACCACTTTTACAACAAATTGTCCTTGATGGAAATATGTTGGATATTGCCAGAGAAGATGTTCTGGTCCTAAATAATGAAAATTTTCACCATGCAGCCTATAGGCAATATATGTATTATGGCAGCATGGACATTTAGCCAAGCGAAACCGAAGAGTTGTCCCAAGTTGCTGCGTAGTTGATATCAACATTTTCATAAGCGTGCAGAGCGTACTCTCCCCTTTTCGACCCCCTACCTCCCTCTCAGAGCGTACTCTTAAATGCTGAACCTCAAGAATGATGGTCACGGCCAAATATTAGCATATAAGTATATTGTATACAATCTAGATTGTATGCCATAACAAAGTTAACCAGAGACTCTGCTAAACACTAGCAAACAATAATGTCCAGTTTTATTTTTTGAAGAATAATTTTCTTGGCAAAAATAGCTGTAAATGATCTGGAAATATTGCTGTGCATTCAAAGCCATTATTGACATTTTAAAAAGCGTACATTGGTATAACCCCCTCCTCCCCCCAGCGTATGCTCGACTGTACGTTTGTGAAAATATTGATCCATTACATAGTACTTAATTAATATCTGTACTTACTGTACCGCATGATCAAGCAAACTGAGAAAATGGGTTAACTGGCATTCTGCCATTCAAGAAATGTACTCAATTCCAGATACAAGATATATGAAAGGAGAACACCAAATAAATTAGATTCACTGATGATAAACTCATAACTGAAACTGATTTGTCAGGTGGATTCCTCAAACAGATATGTTTTTGTATATCCATTCACAACTAAATACATTTTCAAATGGAGTTTTAGTCTTTTCTGGCAACTGCAAAAATATGCATACAAAGTTTCTACAGCACACAATTTTGCAGCTATTTCACCATGGTTGGCATGCACATGTTAGCAATATAACTACCAAACTACTGTGAGTGTGGTTTATAGAGGTTCGTACTATTAATATGTGCAGAAATCATAATTTGTTAAACTTTGTATATCTTCTTTTCAAGATTTATTTCACATCGTAAAGCAAGTAAATCGAGAACAAGAAACGGGCAACTAGGCAAGGTTGATTTGGTTTGATTTTGCAATAAGATCAGGCGAAGTGGGTTATAACAAAAGCTTGATTATTCAAAATACTTGGAAATATGAGTATGATAATGAAGGTCATGACATCAATTTCCGGCTGAAAATATAAACTATCAAGTTTTATTTATCTAACAAACTAGGTACTATGCTGGGAGTGATAATTATTGGGATCGTAATAATAACACCGTAAAGTTGAACTATGAATTTGAGAGTATATTTATTGATCACTAACTGCTTGCAATATTGTAGAAATTAAAAAGCTTGCCCTCTTGTGCAATGCTGACACCGAACCGGAACACGATTTGGCCTTTCGTGTTCACATGGGACGCACGAAACCGGACGAATTCGAGCACAGCTGACTATTCGGTGGCCCGTGTGAACAAATGGAACCGGTTCCGAATTCGTACCGAATGATAATATGTACACAGCACTTAACGCATAACGACTCAACCTAATAACTATACACAACCCAAAACACTTCAAAGATAGCGAGATATAAAAATATGAATTCGAAATTACAAACTTAACGAAAATGTCAACTATAACACATATGCATGCATGCTTAGCCGGTACTGGTGGGAATTTCCCCATTAAGGGGCCCGTCAACACGTCTCTGGTGAGTTAGGTCACGAGGCAAGAAAACAAAGGAAGGAACCCCTGGTCATGACTTATGACATCAGAGGAGGGTGGACAGCTGTCACATGATATTTTTCGCCAATGAGGAAACGCTATTTTCTCAGCGCTCGCAAGAAGCAAGTGGACTGTGAAATTTGCATTGGTCTCATAAATACGGAAATATTTTGCTTTGTTATTCAAATTCGCAATTAAATTCGATGCACACCCGTCCATGAATATTAATCTACTCCCAAGCGAAGGTAAACGTCGTTTTGTGCTATATTTTTATATTTAATGCAGGCACTTATGCGTCACGTGGAAATACGAGGCTGTTTCAACTATCAACTTTTGTAATAGAAAATATCGAATTTCCATGGTTCGATTTCGCTAATTTTCGCATAATGTGATAGATTAAAGCCTAATCTTTCGTTTTAACTGCCCCCTCCTATCCGCGCCACTCACCGTTTTCGAGATATTCGCTGCTGAATTTTCAATACGATTTTGCACTTTCTAAAAATAACTATCTCCAACTTTTTAAGTTTCCCTTCTTATCATTTGCATTTTATTAAAATATTTCAAACTTTTTCTAATACAATGAATTATATGCTTAAACGCATTTGCTTGATCAGTTTTTGATGGATATTTTAGAAATTATGAAACGTGTTTTTGTTTGTTTTCATGATTGAAGTGTCTTCGCGACGTGTTGACTAAAGTCCGCGTCTGTTTACAATTTTCAAACTAAAGTATCTAGAATTTCCATGGTTCGATTTTCGTAATTTTTGTATAATGATGAAGACAAATGTATAAACTTTAAATCTGCTGGAATGATCCCGGTGATCCCCTGGCAGTTTTCGAGATATTAGGCGTCGAAGTGATCATAGTCATTTCGACGTTTGCCAAAATGGCATCTAATAGTTTATGACGATATTGAGCCACCAAAGCTTGTTTTTCCCAATGAATCTTGAAACTTCTTTAATAGAAAGAGCGTTAAACTTCTTTAGAGCAAGCGTTAAAGTACTTTTGAATGAATTTTAGGAGATTTAGGAGCTATTTGCGTGTTGTTTAGAGATTTTATATCTGGCGGGGCTAGTGTCTGGCTCTGTCTGCAATTTTCTTGTCTGATGGCCCGCTCGACTCGCAAATATCGAATATTTTGTCATTGTTATTCAATTTTTTTTCTGGAATGCACCATGCTATTTCAATAACTATTGATCTACCTATGTGAACAGTATTTTGTAAGGTAAACGTTATTTTTATCTTTTTTGTAGGCTGTACGTCGTCACATTGTATTAATCCGATGCCATTTCTGTCAAACTTTGAAGTTGAACACCTCGAATTTCCACAATTGCATGACGCAGTGATTGCTCGTTTTTTCTGAAGAAGTGGACTTTACTGTTTAAAATAAGTACTGAGTTTTAGAAGAAAATTTTAGAAGTAAAATTTGTTGTTTATTTACAGATTTGTATTTTGGGTTGAATTCTATCATTGTATTGTTAATTTGCCTTCTTGGTGAATATTTGCTTTCTTTAATATTTATTTATATATGTAGAGAATATGCATGTGCTATGTATTTTCAATAAAAATGGAACTGTATATTACTGTAAAGTTTGTTTTGTCTACATTTCACCCGTAATTTCTGTTGCAAAAAAGTATATAGAATTTTTTTGACAACCTCAATATGCGGGTTTTCAGTAGTCACAATGTGCTATTGGGATAAATAAATAACTAAATACATATTAAAAGTCGAATCCTTTGATGCCAGCAGAATCAATCTGGTCAATAAATATTTAGTTAACTGTCTGCACTGCACTCGTCACTAGTTGCACAATGTACATTACAAATACAGACGATCACTCGCAGCCTTTGAGATTTCTGCACAAATAAATCCTCAGAGAGACTCAAAGAGCCTTGTTATACCTCCATTACAAAACACTAAACACATCCATAATGATGGCATTGAGTCTCTGTAACAATAGCGTCTATTTTCGCAGAATTTGCTATGGCCAGAGATGTTGACTTCACGGCAGTCAACGCATAAATGAGGCCGCACGTGGAAACATACGCTCATTACCCATGATGCTTTGCGGCCTGCTGTCCACCCTCCTCTGTTATGACATGATGACTTGTGAAGGATGTTGACCTGTGCATAGCATATGTTGTATTAAAAGAACTTGAGACCTGCCAAGTCTCGAAGGTTTGTTTTCAAAGTTGCCTTCTAGATCTTGGCTGGCTTCCGAAATATCCAATAAAGAAATATTCTTTCAGAAATGAGAGCGGGAGAATTTTATATCTCATTGTCATTATATCTATATGTATAAGTTCTAGGTATAAAATTGAATAGTTGATCAAAAGCCCCCTCGGACAACATGTTCAGGTTATATTGCTCTTATAGTTCTTGTTATTTTCATGGCAACATTTAGAGACAAGCTCGCCACGTTTATTTTCGACCTTGCAAAATGAAGAGCTTTTCGGAACTGAGGAGTGAGGCATAGATGAATTTTATATATATATAAAATTCAAGCTCTAGATACATTTCTCTTTCATTTTGGAGGATTGAAATTTCAGATTAAGTTTGATTTTCATCTTTGCTAGACTATTTGTAGAAGAGCAACTGATCGTGCAAAAGTTCACGATTGAAAGTAAAATCAATCTACTGGTATACTGCCGGACTTTTACACCGAGTCTTTTCGATTGGAAAAGATATAATTTGAAAATGAAAACCACAACCCATGTATAGTAGTGCATTATATGACGAAGATATCCTTAAAGTGCTATGTCATGGGAACAAACCACTGACCTAAGTGGAACAAACGCGCTATAGATTTTACTAGAATTTTGTATATGGTGGTAAAATGATAAATTCTTGGGAAAAGATTAAAAGTTGATGGAAATTATTACTAGTTTTCATGATCAGATAATTCAGTATTACTTAATAAAATTTACTAGCCATGCAGAATTCCCTTACTTTTAAAAGAAAAATAATACTCTCCATAATCAGAAAATTTGCTTAATTTTATGCAAATTATTGTGATAAAGTATTTTTGAATTTTGCTGTGTTGAACATATTTATTTAACTAACCCAGATATGGAAGTGATCAGAAGATAGCTTATAAGATCCGATAAAAATACAACTGAACGATTGAAGGTGTTGGTGGTTAGTGTATGCGCCATTCATGACCACTCTGGCCAAAATTCGACAAATATACATTAATATATGGCTGTCTGGCAATATTTTGAGTCGCATTTCTCCGAGTTTAGACCAAAAAAGGATGGTCCTTACTAGACCACGTGATTGGACCTTTAGGGAGAAAAGTTAGAACTGATAGTACTGATAAAGCTATGTACTCATGTGCTAAGCCTCCTGTACTAACAATGGACCAGTTAGACTAATCTAATCTAATCTAATCTAGTCCCTAAAGACTAAAGAGGAAACGTTACGTTTAATAGACTGATTTACTATAAATTCAGCAAAAATAAAGCTAGTTTAGTTTAAAAATACTTAGCAAATACTGACATAATCTACTTACCTTGTCCAATTATATCAATAGCTTCATTCTCATCTTTTACACATTTTACAAAGTTCTTGCTGGTGTTATAAATAACCGTATTATAACCATCCTTTCCTTTACACTCGCAACTTTTCTGTTCACCATCACATGTCATGGTGCCGAGATCTGTATTATTTACCATTTCATGATAGTTTTTATCATATCTGATCCTATCTTGTTCACCGCGCGCAATTTTGAATGACGATACACTTGATTGAACTTGAACGAGAAGACATAGTGCTATAAAAACCATTCCATTTGTCAAATAGCAAGCTAGCTTCATTTTAAATTGTATCAATTCTATAGTGTAGAGATTATGCTTAGTAAAAACCGATAAATTCGCTTTACTCCTTATCCGAATATGAACTAGCTAGACTTTCAATACAATTTCGACGACAAATGCCAAATGGTCAGTGATCATCAGTAAACGTCAATATATATCTATTAACTGGCACTTAAATCACGCGTCAGTGTCCAAAAGGAAACTATACCGACCAATCTAGACTTTCACTTCGACTTTGACGACATCTTTGTGTCAGTTATAACACTGCACCTTATTCAAGTCACAAGGTTCTCTATTTCTATGTTTTCCTGTTTTTTGAAGGAACCTGAGCTTAACAACGTCCTTGACAACATCCGTTATAAATATTTAACCGGTTTGATTTTGGGCACAGTCCAAAGCCATTCAGAACGTATACGTAAATTTACCACAAACACAGCACGATACTTCAATATCGATAATGCATAATTATGCATTGCTTCGTCATTAGACCTGCATGATTTATACTGGAGACGGATGATCCGTATGGACCAACTTAGTTGGTGAGAGGATAGTTTACCTAAGAATTTGTTTGTGTATAAACGCGGCTAACAGACGGATCATCCGTCAAGACGAATATCATCCCTGCTTAGTTCGCCTACTCAGACGAACTAGCATTTGTTTTGTGTCTAAATAAGGATATAATCAATTAATTAACGAGTTGACTTGAACAACGAGTTGAAGAGTACGAAAGAAGATGAGTTGTTGATTCGCGAGTCATAGCCAATCTCATAATGAGTTCTCTAATTGTTTTACTAATAAATTATGCATTTATTTGAGAATAGGGAAACACAATACAAAAGTAAACAACAAAGTATTAATATTTTTTAATCGTAAATTTTTTCACGCCATTGTTTTGAATTTACTAGTAGACTATCACTCATAGTCTATCTGCAGTGTAGCCAATCAGGAAACGCAGAAAAAAGTGATATATTATTACTAAGTTTATACTAAAACGTATTAGACGAGGGTGGCAAAGGGAGTGTACAGATCACGTTTCACGTGAGGTAAAACAGTCATTTCACGTTTAACATGTAAAAAATTAGCCGTTTCACGAAAATTATAAAATACGTTTTCAACTGTGTAAATTCTATTTTATAAAGTGAGTATTTAATGCCGTTTTCAACAATTCTTTAAAGACCAACCGATATATCAAATAGAAAATCAAGAAAATACATGCAGGGAAATTGTTACATCCATAGCATTGCTCTTCCTGACGTTCTCACTGCTTGTTCAGTCTTGTTCTACCGGCCTCAAATAAAGTCTTGTTTCGCTGACAAAAATTACCGGCGATCACGGCTCAGGGCTAGGGATATAAATCACGTTTCACGACACAAAAATCCGTCATTTCACATTTCACGGGAATACCCTTTACCACCCTCTTATAGACGAACTATCAGGAATATCTCGAGGGATATAATAAGAAGCTTTAATCAAACTCGCTAAAAATTTACAACAATACATTAAAACAAACAAGATATTACAAACAACAAAAGGCAAGTTAGATAAGGGATTCACAAACGGACTCGAAGTCCCAACAAGGCAAACCCCGCAAATATATAACACCTAAATTTACACTATGTCTATGATGACAGAAAATATACATAAAACCTATCTAGTTTATCTAACTACTGTTGGACGAAATACGCCATTCTCCTTAATAATAATAGACCCTTCACTGCTTGCGTCATAAGCTAATTTACACCACCAAAGTTTCCCTAATACAGATAATCAGCGTGAAAGTATAACTAACTCATGGATTTGATCAAAGGACAAATTTACTTGTTTGAGAAGAGATAACACCACCGAGTTAACAAAAACTTTGATAGTGCAAACCAGCCAATATATCTCCTAACAGCAGGAAGGACTGTCAATAGACCTACAATAAGGACATATTGTCTTCCAAGTACTTAGTCTGTCCGTATCAAAAATGTTATTTAGCTTATTAAGATAATATATGTATAATCTAGTTTTAAAGGAACTAAAAATAGTTGATTTACGAATGTCAAGTGATAGATTGTTCCATAGTTGCACATTACGATTGAAGAAGGAGTCTCTAAAATATATATTAGGCATCATTTCTTCCCAGAACCATTGCCAGTCCTGGCTTGATAAGATTCGAAGTTTTAAGAGGTAGGCTATTATCGCCATCTTCCAAAATTTTCGCTATCAGGTTGGGCTATTGCCAGTAAATATCTCGCTATTTTAGGTAGTTCGTCTGGAAGTTCGTGTTGTGTTTATACTAAGAGGGTTGATCCCTCAGACGGATGATGCATCTAGGCGGATGTAGCTCTCAAAAAAAAAGCGCGCGCTCTAAACAAAACTCCCTCCCCCACAATAGAACGCCTGCCACGCAGGCTAAGGCGGATGCCGATCAGTCTGTAATATGAATCGTGTCATCAATATAGCCGCATGTATCGTACATCTTTTTGAATGTTTCGATAAAACGAAAAAGAACAAGCACGCTGTTAGATTTGTTAGTGAAGCAAAAGCTACGCCAGTATCTATATTCAGGGTTCTGACCAGGACCACGTGAGTGCCGGGTACTTGTAGCCGGGTACTTGTAGATCGGCCGATCGGCGCGCTGATCCAAGTCTACCTCCCACCCTGCCGACAACTTTTAAAACTTGATCGACTGGTCTCAGAGTAGCTTCAAGCGCGACATCGATTAACAAAGTGCGAAGTGATTACTGAGCCGTTCGTCAGACGTCTTTCTGGCTTTGGGGGATAGCGTATTTCTCCGAATCACCAGTAACTAATATTGTGCGCATTGTAGTATACTGAATTTCATCTAATACTAATGTTTAAATAAAAAAATCGCCAAAGATAAAAAACACAAAATTACTTGTATAAAATATCTATTACACAGTACAACATTGGGGTTTTCGTACTGCATGTTTGAAACCTTTCAAGTGCCGGGCGGAAGAGTCCGCTTTGGCGTGAGTACCGAGCGGCACTGCTGAGTGCTGGGCGCTGCCGCCTGGCGCCGCCGCGAATTTTTTTTCCGTAAGCAATCGAAAACATCCCAAGCAAACGAAAGCATCCCGTCTGCATAATTAATACGTCATTGTTACGACCCGCGAACAGGCTTTCAATCCGGCATGATTTGTACTACAAATTTAAAGTTTTTATAAATATAAACAAACCCCAACCCCAATATTAACCCCTTTCCTAACCCTAACCAGTCTTAGAAAGTCAAAATTATCGACTTTCTATATAGCCTACTAAACGCCGCCCTAACGCCTCATACGCAGGCAAGCTCGCTGAAAAGAACGGAGAAAATACTATTTAAATTAACTTACTACAATGAATTAACAATATAGTTTCCTATTAATTCCTACCAGCCTGTTCGCGGGTCGTAACAATGACGTATTAATTATGCAGGCGGGATGCTTTCGTTTGCTTGGGATGTTTTCGATTGCTTACGGAAAAAAAATTCGCGGCGCGGCCCACCGTGGGCAGAACCCTGCTATATGTATTATTTATTCAAATATTTACAAGAAATTTCAGGAATCTGTACTCGCTGAAACTATTTATAAAGAAATAAGTTAAGAATAAATAAATCTACCATGTCAATGCCGATCAGGCTACTAGTCAGTAGAAAAGTGCTACCATAATACGTGTAGGGATAGGTTATCCCATATCTACCTTCCCTAGCTATTTTGTCGTGTATTCCCAGGTGTATTCCTATATAATTGTGTAATCTATGACGTCATTTCCTGTTGGCAAAGGGTTCAAGCAGACAAGCACCCTGCAACCCTAACATTTTCCCTCTTAATATTGCACACCCTATAATATTTCGAATTTTTTCTCTGATAATATCCATTCCTTACAAATTCCCTGTCAAGTTTTAGATTGCGCTATCCCCCATTATCCATATAAATCCTCACGTTAGTTCTCAGTCTTCTCGCATCAATCTCGCGGAAGCGGGAATATTTGAAGTTCAGTAGTTGGACTTTAAAAGTTAAATATCCGACAAATTCTTTCGCTTTTAGAAATTTCTTACTTTGTTTATGAAAGGACATTTGTTAAAAATTATATCTGGTCCCTAAATACTTGAGAAACGTTACCAAAGAACGAAAATTTTCGTTTTGAAATGTTGATAGAAGCAAGTCAGCCAACACGTGTTTATATATTGCTCAATTTCATATTAGTAAGTATCAGTAAAATATACGAGTTTACTTTTTGTTATATGAATTATCTTAGAATATAATAATAAGTCAAAATAATACATAAAATTGGTGTGGATTTATAATAGTACTGTCTTGCAATACTAGTTTTATTCCACATTTATTTCCAGTACCCATGAAAGTGTCACAAATTATGACTGAAAACTGAATTTAGAACCATTACGCAGTCCTTAGGGAAGATTTTTTTTCTGAACAATAAACATACAAATATATCCATCAAAGACCATTAAAACCCAGCACTTTCCTCTTGATGAGCCAAATTGTTTATTTAGCGCTGAAGTGGTATTGAGCCTAATATTTTAATTTCAACTGTCTGGCATAGCATGTATCCACCCCTTGTCAAAAACCTGATGATCTGATTCATCCCAATAATATCAGTATTAGTTGAAGCTTTTTTCAGTGGTAGGCGAGTTTAGGTTTCCACCTCCCTTTTGTTGCTGCAAATCTCAGTTCTTAAACCCTATTTTTTGCCTTATATGTCTCATGCAAATTTGTCTAATTTAATTAGCCTATACCCATGCTTTTATGGTTGTGAAATTATTCAGGGTGGGTCCAGCTTGATCTGGGAGGGGAGGTGCTGAGTGGGCGCTGCTCGTGAAGCAGGGTGTGACTGTCGACCGAGGCAGGGTGCATCATCACTGAGGACCCCCTGCAGGGGCTGAGCTTGTCAGAAAATTGTTTAAAAAAAGGATTGCCTAGATGATTAAAGAGGCCCCCAATGGTCCAATATTTTATTTTTGTTTGATAAATGCCCTGGCAAATCCAAAATTTGGATTTGATATGGAAATTGGCACCCCCTGGCCAAAGATAGGAGAGGTGTGCACCCCCTGCACCCCCTAGTAAATCCATCCCTGAAATTATTGTTACAGCTTTGTTACACAGTTATTCAGCAATCATTCAAAGACTTTGAGAATGTCTTCTGAACTTGTGATGTTGGTTTTCCTGAATAAATACTATTATCAATCAATCAGTCTCCCCTTGACCTCTGCCCATTGACCTTGTGCCTGCCACTAGCATTTTTCAATTTCAATTATCACCATTAGTCATTGGTTAGACATTTATTGCCTGAAAACTTCCATCTTACTTGGGCAAAGTATAGTGTCCTTTCCTGAAATTTTTTGTCTCTACATGCACTTATGGTCACAGCTATCAAATAATCTATAACTCATTAAAATTTTAAATTTAGGTGAATATGTGCGGATTTTTTTATGAGATCAGCAGCAAATATTTTATTTTCTGGGACTGCAAGGGAACATGAAAACTTTTTCTGTCATTTATTGACAGTTGAATACTGCTGAAGATGTGTGTACCTGCAGAAACTAAACAGTAAACCTATATATTGGAATGGTAAGGGTTAATATTTGATCTAATTAGGTTCAATGGGTACACTAGTGCCACTTGAACAAGGAGACAAGGAGCCAAGGAATGATATACTCTTCACTGTATCAGACCTCAAGATAGAAATTATTAAAATTAATAAGTCAAAAACGGTCGGCCATAATGACCGAGCAAGACAACAATTGGTCGGCCATCTCAGCAATTCGCTCGGAAAATGGCCGTTGGCAGACCGTTATATTGAACTCTACATAATCTACTACACTAATTACTAATTCGAGCTAGATCGGTGATAATAAAAATGTAATATAATACAAATATAAATAATATTAAATGCTTCCTATAATATAACTCATCGAAATGAATAATGTTACTTAGTGTTACCACAGATGCGACATCTGATGCCCATGACTTATGTGCCAACATAAATTTAGACTGTCCAAAAAACATGTCTTACAGTAAATAGATAAATTCATACATCCAATTCTTTTTCAAATGCCTTAGGCGTAGGAGGATTCGCTATCTCGTCTAGCTCTTCATAAATTCCATTATCTTCCACGCGATCTGCTGTCCTTTCTAGTGTATGATAGAATGGATTTTCTGTCGGTTCTTGATATGTCTGACTGTCATTTCTTTTTCGGCTGCTGTTACTTTTCTTGCTCTTACTCCTTGTTAGATTGTCTATGTCTATGTAGATAGGGGAGACTGGTCCATTGTTTACCGGATGGGCTTCTGTGGATGGAAATATATTCAGTAGATGTTACTTTTTGTTTTGCGTAAAATACAGTGGAAATTCTGCTAGCTTACGCCTCGGACACCTCTCTAAAACAGACACTTTGCTGTGTCTTTTCAGTGTCCGTATTAGAGAGGGCGACAAGCGAGTCGTAAGTGGCCTGACCAGGGTTCCTGCACTGTTCAGTTGCCTGATTATAATTTCACCATGCGACAAGAGTTCTTCCTGCTAATTGCCACTTCGGGTTCTCCGGTATCCTCCGATCCTGTACATCATACTGGATCATTATTGGAGGAGAACTGACAGATCTAGTGTATATTAGTAAAGTTGATTTTAATTCTATTATAATACACGCCTCTGTTTTGGCTGAACAAAACTATACCAGTATTAAATTATGAACCTTACCTTCGTAAATGTGTTCTTCGTTTTGATTAACATCGTTTACTTTTCTACAGGAAAAATAGGTAATGACTTTGTAAGGCATTCTGAATATAAACGTTTAACATAATCGTCTGATACTTTTCATTAAAGTCTTACTTTGCTTGTGCGAAATAAATTGCTAGTGAAAACTTGTGCGAAATAAATTGCTAGTGAAAAGTGAGATTTTGACTCGTGTTAGTCGTGTACATCGAATCTTGTCGGGGAACGGTCGAATAAAAGTAACTTTATGCTTTATGGCTTTAATGAAAACAGCATTATAAATGTAACATACTTTTTTCGTCGTTTGCAAACAATCACTATGACAACCGCCACTAACAATAGACAAAACAAAACAGCAGATGAAATAATGATAGGAAGGATTATTGACGAGTCTTCTTTATCTTTCCCATCTTGCCTGTTCTTTTCTGGATCTGATGTTCCTGTTGATGATAGTTTTTGAGATGATATGGTTGTTGACGTCATGTTATTTTGGTATTCTGACGTAGGAGATGGAGTAGAAGATGACGTAATATGTGACGCAGTAGGCGTTGAGGCTGTTGATGGAGGGTTTAGGGTTTGCGCTGGGTTATCTCCTATTGGAATCTGCAAAATATTTTTAAGATGATTAAAATGGTGAAAATAATCCAGGGAAATGAGTTTTTAAATAATGTAGAACATTTAACAGACTTGCGACGTTTTCAGTAAAGTCATAAAATGTACTTTATGGCAGTTTTATAATTTAGCCGAGTAGACGAACTAATAAACGAGAACGATGTAAGCACACGAGACAAATTGGTAGGGCAAACCTATATCATAATTATATGTAATTATAGTTCATCAGATTGCTCTTATAAATTCATTGAATTCATTAAAGCGAGAAGTAACATTTCAAAATAGTAAGACAATCTGTAGTGAATAGTCCTGCATTTACAGAACTGAATTCATTTTATATATGACTTTAAAAAATGAGGAATTAGATCTATTATGACCAATGTTTGACTGGTTCAAGTTTCTAGTAATGTAATCAATAGATGATCGTGCTTACTTCATCGGTCGCCGTTCCTTTAACCTTGAGTAAGGCACAATGACGTTCTGATCTTCCAACATCGTTACTGCATTGTATATTGAGTTTGAGCAAGTGGCCTTTCCATTTTGATAGGAATACGCTTCTATCGTTAATCTAAAATTTTAAAATTATTCTACAATTATCTTGAAAACCTCTGAAAGCTACATAAAGAAACTGCCCCAGTGCCTATCTTTCTCTTAGAATGATTCGGTTCAGCTAGCTTGGAAATTTTAGCAAGCACTTTCGTTAAAATTTTAAGTATCAAAATATGATTTTGACATGGAAAAAATATGATTTTATGTACCGTGATTTTCTATCTTTGTACCGAACATTTCAAGGTGCGCAATTATACTGCGCTAAAATATCGCATTTAGCCTGCACGAATTTAAGACGGAATGAAAATTGGTATCCCATTTAAAGTTTAGGGAAGCAAAAGCTTATATATAGAGTATCGTAGAAATAGTTTATAGTGTGATGTAAAGATTTCAATATATCCTATACTTCTTATTTATATATTTAATTTATTCCTTATTGCCCTATTTTTTATTCATTTCCTTCCCGAAAAACGTGATTCGCTCGTATTTCGGTTTGCTAATACATACCATCACAATAAGATTTGCAACATTTGGAAATCAATATTTCACATGAAAAGAGCTAGTACTTGTCACTGACCTGTAAAGTAACTGGATAAAGTGTGGTGTTTAGTTGAACTCCAGCTATGGCCTCAGTAAAGGGACGCCAATTAAAACCGCTGATAGTAAAGACAGAGCTTGTCCAATCAAGTTGACATGAAGTGTACCCAGTACTAATTGGAGCCTGCATCTCTATTTCAAGACCGCACGTACCATTATGACGAGTATCACATCCTGTAGTGCCGATTAGTTTCATAAAATTTCCATCAGAGAAACGATAGCAACCTGTCAAGACATTGAGATGCATGAGTTTTGTATTAATTAGGGGGTTGTATACTTCTAGATGTTTGTTTATTTCAAAACTTTATAAACAAAAACTTCTATCGCCCAGTACAAGGTAGCCTTTTCTAAACAAAAACTCCCTCCCCCACAATAGAACGCCTGCCACGCAGGCTAAGTACAAGGTTGATTGAAAAAAGTATTCATATTAATATAACCGATGTCTGGAAACTTGTATGAAAGTTACCACTAACCCAGGGTTAAGTTAACCGGATTTTGAACAACCGGCCCCTGTTGTCAAAGTGAGAAAATAATGGCCCCTTGTTTTCATTATACATATCTAGTATAGTCTTGTATTTGAAGGCAAATATATAGAATTGAGAGATGCAGTTTAATTTCTTGCTCCTATAAGTGTGACCTAGAAATTGACCCACCATCTGCTGCCCTGTAACACGTGGTGAAACCCGGCCACCAATATGTGTCTTGGATATAGCTCTATCAGCTCTAAACTGTTCTCCCACCAGAGAACCTGGACTATTAACTAACTTTTGATCCGGCATGTCTCTTTATGGTATCATAATACGCAAGTGCAGTTGCTGAATGCATCTTAAGCAAACAGACCTCTTTGAATTGAATAGAGTATCTATAAACAAAATTGTGCACTACCTTTATATGAATATATAGTTTGAAAACAGTTTTCAAAATATGCAGCATTGCCTGGTACTATCCATCTGAATGAGGAACCCTGCACTTCCTTGTTTTTCACACGGTTTTGTCCTGCATTGCACACCCATTTTTGTTTATCGCTCATGTTGCATTGTTCCATTGAGAATTCCCAAATTGTCCTTGTTCTTCCCCTTTTTGTTACTGTTCTTCTATCTACTACGAGGCATCTCAGTGTTTTTAAATTCAACATTTGTGCATCCACTGTCCATATCCATCTGACTGATAGGTCGTCTTCACTGCATCTCAAATTTACGACTTTTTCATCTTTCCTGACTCCAATACATTTACTTCCTCTTGGCAGAAACTTTCCTTCTATAAAAAAGATATACTATGTTTATTGTTGTTGTATTTTATGTCTTTGTTGTTGTTTATGGTGCTGCTTATTGTTGTATGTTGTTGTTTTGTATTTGTTGTTATTGTTTTTGTTATTGTTACTCCTGTTGCTACTGTTATTGTTACTGCATGTTGTTATTGTTGTTGTTTTGGTAGTTGATGTTGTTGTATAGAAGATATTCTTGGTGATAAAAATAGTTAATATTCTTTCATTACTATATAGATCAGTTTCAAAGACGACGTTGCCTGCAGGCTTTCAGTATTTGGGTAAATACACTTGTTCAAGGTGAGTGTTTTTCTCTACGATGATATGAAATTTTCGATTTACAACATGTAAAGTGTGGCGAATACATTATAGTTTACGCGGCTCTATGGCAGACACTCCGCGTTTAACATTGCGGGTATTTGGGCATACCTGGCCAGTATCTAACTGGCTGGCGCGGACACGTACTGGGAAACGACATACATGCATGCTTGATATCTGATGCTCATGCCAGGTCATAGTGACTAACAGGCTCCACGCCTCTCTTTTGAGGGGCGTGGAATGGCCTAGGAATGTATGGTCTATCTATTTTGAGAGTATACAGTATAAGCATATAATTTGGGTGTATCCTTTGACGTTGTGTGGGGAAGATGATCTATATAAAGCCTTGCATGAGTAAATAATTTTACTGTATATAGCATTTGCGGGTAATCATCTTGTGTTTGTAAGGAAATAATTTATAGAATGTTACGTCTATGGCATTCTTATTAGGAATTCTTATTGGGAATTCTTTATGATTGTGGTTTTCTTTGTGTTACACCCCCATAATTGATTTGAGCAGGGAAACACCATATAATTATATATGTATGCACATACGTGCATTCAATATAGAACGGAAATCGTCGACTGTTTTAGTCTATCTGTTGAGGCTATGAACATTTCACACAATCGTATAGAAGCGTTAATCGTATAGAAGCGTTAAAATTATACCGTGGATGGCCTTCTTTCGCAAGTTCTCACAGATGTTTCGCAGAAGAGTATGATTATAGCATATTTCGGTGGCTTCTTCAGTAATGCCAAAAAGCTATATTTGTTAATATATAGTGATGTTCGGGAACTATATATAGCAAACGCCTGATGTATATTTAAATTTATGTAAGCTAACTTGTGGAAGAGCTATATGTTGTGACAGTCATGATGAATCTTCAATTCAGAGGATCTATTATATACTGTATATATAGTGACTTCGTGGTCTAATTGCAAGAAATTATATATTTTACCATTCAAATAATAAATATATGCGCGACTTCTGACTTCTTTCAGTAATATAGTGCAGTATTCCTAATGACTTTGGAGTCATTGACTTTATTAAACCTGCACGAACCATCTCTCGGAACCGAGGTTCAGTATTAGAGAAACGTCCGCGCAGTATAAAACGTGATCGCAGAAAAAAATAAATGTTATAATTCAAATTTGTGATGATAAAAAGCATAAACAAGTCGTAACAAGCTCCACGTGTATATATATAGCCTCATTTTTCAGGAAGTTAGCGGAAACTAGTATATTGTAGCTATTGTGATTTCCTGACTGACTGAATGCTGAAGCATTTTGTTTACTTGAAACACTGCTTGAATGGTCATGGAGAGAAATGGCGTTTCCGCGTTTCAAGTAACCTATAGGCTATAGAAACCGCTCAAGTTGAATATCTGTATTTCAATTAAGCTGTTCTATTATTTTCAATTTGATAATTATTCTTTTCTTAGTGTTTTATTTAATTAAGTTAATAATTCAGTCCAGAAAATGACTTTCAAAATAGGCACGCAAAACACTAGTCCTGCCCTAATATTTTAAAGCATGATATATAGTCCATGCCTTTCCTTATAGGCTTATAGCGAATTAACTGTTGTGTTGTTTCACTTGTTTGTATACTAGGAAAGTCAGGGATCTTTATCCATAAACGATTTCTGAAAGGTCCATTATATTTAATGACAACAACAATGCAGGGATTAAATAATACATTAATATAGAAAGACGAATGGCCATGCCATAATATGTACCCAGAACGATAAAAGTCTCCTTATAGTGCAAAATAATTAATCATTATTTGTTACCAGTGCCGTGAACTCACATCTTTGTCATTAAAGCGTCCTATATATGATCACGTTTCGTCATCAAGGCTTCGTTAAGAAGTTAGCATAGTTCCGTGGTAAATGAAACTGTCAAAATTTCTCTTTTAATTTATCGAAAAATGTACCAGTATATTCTTCTTTCTGCACGAGTTTGGTTAATTAAAGGATCTAACTTACTACCAGGAAAATATATAAAGAGATCCCACTTTCCGAACAAAGGTCATTCGTCTGGAAGTTAGTGCCTAATTCGCTGGAAACGTCGAAATTCTTTTTAAATTTTTCTGCTAGTTAGATACTTCAACAAAGATCGTGAATATTGTTCATTGCGCCACTTACACTGGAATCCAACACTGAAGATATTTTTCATTATAGTAAAACTAATGTACTTCTCTATGTAAGTATAAATTGTGAAGTACTTACTATATCTGTTTTTGATTATTTCATAATCTCTAACACATTTCCCCCTCAGTGAATCACTATCGAAGATATAAGTAGTATTATCATCACATATTAAATCACCAGTAGATGTCTGTCGAATATTTGTGTATATAAAGTCCTGGTATCCTCTTGTAACATTCACTGAATAACCATTGATCCTCAGCACACATAATGTTAACCCCAGTAATATCCATTGAACCATTGGCATATCTTATACTAGTAATTTTCTATAAATATATGTACCAAGATTCGATATGTTTGTCTGTTTAAGAGCTAGCACTTTTCAATTGAACTTTTGTTTTCAGTTTAGAAACTCGTTTAACAACATAATTGCGACTGCTAATTGTCTGTTAAATAACTATTCCTACGCAAGTTAGGACTAATTTGCATACGAAGGGCTAGTACATCCGTTTGCAGTTGGAAGCGGTGTCGTAAGTGGCACGATACTATATAGATCACGGGCGAAGTTTGATTTCCTGTATGCTGGCTGACTCGTGCTGCTATAGCGTAAGGACAGAGGGATATATCGTATTGCTATTTTAAAATACAGTTGTACTTAATCGATAGCCTACGTCATAGACCCTATTGTTAAGACGGCTTAAGGATTAAGATTAAAGCAACCTCCCAGTGCCTCCCAGGGCTTGTGAGCGGGAGAATAGGAATAGTATTTCTAAAGGTATGAATGAATGAGTGAATGAACGAACGAACGAACTTGATCTATTTGCTAATATTGTAATAATGTCAATAGTTATATTTTACCTAATCATAAGGTTACCAAATGACCCTCTATTTTTAGTAGAACTCTACTTACAATATATACATGGAATTAAGCTGAGTGATGCAGTACGTATACCCTGACCAGTTTTCAACAGGAAAATAAGGATTATAAAACTTTTTATGAAATGAAATGTGTGTATGCATGTGCTTTTATTACTGAATTTTAGGTTGGTTTTGGGTTATTAACTTAGTGTAATATTTTTGAAGAAACGTGAGGTTACTGTTTTCGTCTGTGGAAACGTATACGCGTGCGGCGAAAGTCGTACGGGCATTGCAGCGAGTTGTCATAATGACGTAACTGGTTGTCTAGAGAGCCAAATTCAGGGAATAGACGTCAACTGATTACTTCATGACGTCACTTGGATAACAAATTCGTTTCCAGATCCCTGACAGTTTTACACCAGGCGTGTTAACGTTTTCAGTGACCAAAAAATAAACATATTGGTGCGTTTTCTTGCGATACGTTTCTGCTTCCGTTACGGTGGTATCACAAATAGGTGTCGTATTTACTCGACTTCTCTGGAATCTTGGGAATATTATAGGGTTTGTTGTTGTGATTTTGTACCATCTAGAAAATACAAGGAGATTGGAATTAGTTGGGTTCAGAGCTAAACGTTTTCAACCTTCCTCCGGATAGGATTTTGGGTTTTCCCAACCCTCCGACATGCATGCAGGTTTCAACCATCCTCAATACCAGTAGACCTTCCTCATGGGTGGTCCCGCATACCAGCTTTTTTGCAAATCTGCATGGATGGGTTATGCTTTTGTAAAAGAACGTTTCCTTGAGTTTCAACTCTTACGTCCAAAGACAAGTTAGAGTACAACACTGATGCCATTGTGGATTAGCACATATATATTACGAACGATAATGAGTTCAGTTCTTACAACTTCGTAACTCTACCGCGTGTAGGACTTTCCCACTGACAAATAGAATCTGTGCTTACCTTTGTAAAAGCCTTTATCGATACTCGCCGACATTGATCTTTATAGAAGAAAACAAAAGATACTGTTAATATGTACACAGGATGACATTCAACACGAATTTTATAAGTCTGTTATCTTTTCAAATGGGGTTGTTCACTAAACATACACTATATCGCACAACAGGTGGTATTCAATTAATTACGGAGGGTGGGGTGCGGGGCGCCCGCTCAGCAACCGCCTACCTGACAGCTATCAGAGCGATAAAGTATGGTGGATGTGTGTTATATATGTGGCAGTCGTGCTATATATATATAAATAAATTTTATTAGTTTATAATTGTCACAATTTCTGCACTGGATTTGCTTCCCCATATAATACGTGTACAGCTTACTCAAACAAACTAGGGAATAATGGCGTAAAACTGTAGAGTCGCGCGATTTGTGAAACCTGTAAAAGGTGGTTTTCCGATAGCTTATTTTAACTAGATGTCCCGGAGTTAAAATAGTCTACCTTCGTCTTCTGCGGTAGAAGACTAAGACTCCAAAGAGCACGATTATCAACACACACAAAAGTGAAATTGGCACCAGATTAGATTCCAGGCTACTTGAATTATTCTTATCACCCTCACGTTTACCAATAAACTGATTTAAATCTGGAATTGTTGTGATCTGTAAATCATATATCAAAACGAAAAACATTCAATTAAAGAAAAGTACTATAATATAGTCTGCATTTGTTGCCGGGGGAGAAGCGAGGCGAGCGAGAAAAGCGTGGTTGAAATAGTTGATTAATAACTTAATACTGATGGACAGTAGCGTAGCCAGCCCGCCGTTTTAGTCCCGCTATGCAAATTTGTTCGTGTTCATTGACGGTGAAAACAATGAATTTCTAAAGAAATGAATAATGATAATGATTTGAAATTTGCATAGCGGGACCAAATCGGCGGGCTGGCTACGCCACTGCTGACGGGTGTATATCTTAGATGGGTGACTATCTTACTCTAACATGATGAGTTTGATAACTCATGTAAACTTATTGTTGGTTCTTTTTCATGCATGTTTCGAGGGTTTTTCTCCTTTTACTCCGATTTTCCTCTCTCGCCAACTCTTCCACCTTAGCTGTGTGCTCCGTGTTCAGACATGGGTCGTTTGGTGGCAGTTCGAGGCGCCCTGGCAAGCCTTCGACTCGGTCACGTTTGAGTTGCACAGATTAACCAGGCAACAAGAAGACGGACAGAAATACTCTTACTCACATTAAGCTGGGCATTAAACGGGCAGATTAAGCTACAGGAGGACACAAAAAGACAAATTGAAAGACAAAAATACAAAGCAATTTTAAGAAGTCTTAATACTTCTTTAATTATCTTCTCCAAGGAGGAAAATGTAATACTAACGTTTGTTTTGCCGTGAACTTTGAGTATTAAACATATATTTTTGAGATTATTTTCGCCACTGAGCCCATTTCTAACACATTTAATTTGTAACCTGAGCAAAATTCCAGAAAACGTCGAAAGAAGTTCGCCAGGGTTGTTGATCTGTAATAATAGAGGAAAAGTTCATTAATCTTAGGAAACCCTGCACTGACAAGTGAATTCGTCTGGCTTTAGACAGAGTAAAATATCTATTTTACCATCAGATTGTTTCTATAGTTTATGCAAAATACGAGCAAAAGTCTTAAATCTTTAATGTTGTTTTATATCTTTAGCTAACTTTACGATCACAGTATAGACAGATATGGTTAACACTTGCCCTGTTTATTGTGTTGTTACCCAATTCACAACTTTGCATAAATCACGTGCCTAGTTACTATTATTCTAGTTTACGAATTAAAGCATGGCCGAATAAAACAAATGAAACTATACACCAGCACAAACTATTTAAACGTTAGTAATAATATTAGCTCTGGTAAAATAACTATAATTCTTAGTTACCTTTGTTCTATTTTATATGTTTCCGTAAACTGGAGCAAGAGTAACCATGCATATATGTGTGTTACCCAAAGTTGTGAATTCAGTATAAACAAACAATTTTTAATTTTATGTATAACTGGTACCATTCACTTGAATCATTGATTTAGAGTGTCAAAGTAATGAAAGTATACAACAATGAACCTTATGCGACTGTGTAAATTTACCTGTAGTATTTTATCAAAGGACCAATTCTCAACCGAAATACTTCCAAGATTATTTGCTGTAGGCTGCCAGTTTTCATGATTTCCATAAACACTGTATTCCGTATTCTTCCATGTGCACGTTCCTTGAGCAGGAAATGAGAGTCGTACAGTTGGGGAATGCTCAGTGTGCAAGAATTTTATCCATTCAAAATTTGAGAACGAGGTGCAACCTACACACGTAAAAACGTACAAATTGTAACAAAACTTCAGCAGACTTGTACAAATGCTGTTTTAACAACTTTTTTATCAGGATGTGTTCGCACTGCTTGTTCACAGTTTGTCGACAAGTTGTTGACGGCTTGTGGATAACTTCATACAAGATTGTTGACTCAACAGACTTGTTACAAGTTGTTCCAACAACATGTTATCGTCCTGTAATTCAACAGCTTAATTGTTAACAAGTTGTGACTGACAACCTTATAACTGACAACTTGATAAAATTACAACAATGTTACAACTTGTCGACAAGCTTGCTACAGGCGTGCTGTGTTCTAAGATACTAATCTGTAAGATACTATATAATCTTGATTTACACGTGCATTGAAGCAATGATTTATTGACAGATTAACTCCTTTATTATTTGTGTAAATCATAGTTTGGTTTTTTATTGATTGAGAAATTTATTAAAATATACTGTAGATTTTACAACTTCTGACAGAGAGAGTATACATGACTATAAATTAACTAATTATATTAGGATTTAGGTTATCAACATTTTCCTGCACGTTTGTGGCTGAACATATAGTGCAGAATTGCTCAAATATTATACAGGCTTTCATTATTGAACAATCTTACAACTAAGTTACTGAGTTGATCTACTATCATTTAAGGACCTTTAGTGGGGGCGAATGCCCGCCCCCGTGCACCCCATATTGTGCGCCACGTAAGTAATACAGATAAATAATTATATCTGGCCACGTTTAAATCGCTATTGTCAGTAGTGTTATGTGATCGGTGACTCTTATCTCAATTTCTAAGCCTGAAAATAGAATATTCTTAATTTCACTCACCTGACTGGAGCACAAATCTATAATTCTTCTCACATTTTCCTGTATGCGACCTTTCATTGTAGGTAAATGTTTCCGAATCCAAGCAGCTACGTTGTTTAAAACTCCACATTAATAAATTTCCGGTAATTTGATAGGGGATATATGTAGAGAATCTATCGATAGAGCCGCGATAAATCGTCGAACCCGATAAACCGTAGGGGTCGTATGTCTGCCATGTAGACTGAAACAGCCATTGAATTCCAAAAACTACAAAGCATAGTGCAAAAAGACATAAAAACCTGTAATGTACTTCCATTGCCATTGTATAATACTTTGGTTGATGTACTATTGTACAAATTCCCAATTGAAGAGATCGTAGATACCCAAGAGATGGAAACTATTCAAAATTCCAGTATTACAAAACAACAACAACAGCGACAACAATGCTCATAGGTCAGTTATCATGATCATTAGTATCTTAAAATGGCTAAATGATTTTGAATGCTTAATTGACCATACTTTACTGAGGCTAGAACAAGGTAAATATCGAGTATTAAGCCAATTGGGTTTTTGTGTAGGCGATAATTAAGAATGGAATAAATTTTGGAAACATGAAAGACGTTTAAGAGAACTTTGTTATTATGATGATACTCTTTTCACCTATCATTTGTTTGAACTATAACTTATTGACGTCTGCCGAAGAATTCGTTGTCTTCGTTCAACGAAGTTTGGAACAGCACCGCTGATTTTAACGCATTTTGATTTTCCAATTATATTTTAAAATATTACCCCACAGCTATGATTCCTAATTCACAATATCAGTCTCATTAAATACTGTTCGTCACAATTCTCCGGAAACTGCACTTACATTTAATTTATTTACATCACGCAATAGAGATAAGTCTTCTAAAACAACCAAGTCGGTTATCGTTGGAAAACACTGACGAGTGAACACGTGCAATTTCCATTCTTTCTGTATGTCCGCATTTTCCACTTTGGTGTCTGCACGCTAAGGGCGACAATATAGACACTAGGCGATCAGAGGTATTGTAGCCAAGCTAGGCTACGTATAAATCCTTACTCGATTTCTTCTCAAGTTAGTTTAAAAGGTACGTGTAGCCGAAGTTCTATTCGCCAAATCGCACCAGTCACCCAGCGCAAGACCAATAGTTTTAACTACAAATTTGACGCATTGGTGGATTTCACTTTAACGTCGAAAATACCCAAAAATTTTGAGTCCATAATTATTTGAATCTCCTAGAGTTACGGAGTATTGCTGATGTCAGCATTTAAACATATATATAAATTTAACGCAATTGTTCAAAAATGTTTGGTTAAGGTTATGAAGTGATTTCCAATCCGACATTGTCTTGGTATAAATATTTCGTCTTCACCTATAAGTACGCAATCATATCCCGCTGTCTTTTTATGCATTAATGAGCATACTGCCGATATAATCTAGTTAGGCTTCTCTAAAACATTATAAATATGTTCTTGTGGATCTTCTGCAACTCTGTCATAAATGTTCTCATTTGAAGTGTCTTTCTCTAGTGAGTGGTAATATGGACTCTCATTGGATTGATTGAGATATCCCAAATTATCCGTACTATTCGCTGTTGATCTCGGGGCTTGGTTGAAGTCAATATCTTGATAAATGTCTGTAGATGGATTGGTGTGTGAAGACTGCGGTGATATGTGGTCAGTGGGGTTTTGATTGACTTCGGGGATTGTCGGATCGTCACATGTAGCGTAGTCGTCTTCAATCTCATAATGGTTCGGAGAGTTTCTGTGAGGCACGTTTGTGTTTTCATAAACAGTATCGTAAATGGGTGTTGTATTTATTTGACTTCCAGGTACGGCGTAGGATTGCAAGGAATCTTGGGGTGTTTTTGTGAGAGTTGCATGCCGTGGTAAAGAGTATTCTAGAGGATATAAGGAGAGTGAATGAAATTTGTATTGATATTTGTAAAACATCGCTTTATTACCTATAACAATTCATTTTAATTTTAGTTAGTTGTACTTCAATATACGTGGAGTGTGTAACTTTCATTTAGTTAACAACTACTATAATTGTAAATAACAACGTCTTAAGCCTGAAACAGAAACGTTGTGAAGGGTAGTAAGTGGATATTCGAACCTCTTGCACATCCTTGTTAACTAAATAAATGTTATATGAACGTTATAGACGAAAAATTAAATCTTATTTTCACAACGAAAATGGACTATCGTCAGCTTTAGTGTAAAGTACTGAGTAGTTTACAGTGTAAGACAGTGTAAGAAATCATGTTTGAAATTTTCTCTTATATACACAAGTACTCATATGCAAACTAGTATAGTAAAGTATACAAGTACTTACCGTCGTAAAGGTCTTTGTCGATATTCGATAACATCGATCTTTATGGAAAAGCAACAAAAGTTGGCGTTAATTTGATGTGTGGAGGTATACGTTACGTTCAGCGGCAATTTAAGCTAGTTTTTCAAAACACGAGTCTTTCCGCGCAAAACGAATTGAAATATGTAATTGGCGATTCGATTGGCTCGCCGTTTGTAATTTTTGCGAACAAGTAATTTTTGCGAACTATCCAGTCACGATTCAGTGATCGGAATGTCCCATTGTCTTTTCAATGTTTTGAACATCGCACTGTTCTCCATGCCTTACAGTCACTCATTGTTTTGACTTACTTTGGTTATATTCTACACCAACAGCTGTTTAACCCAAAGTCGATTTTTTGTTTGGCAGATATTCCCGGTCAACATTTTGGTTGTTGCATTTATTAATTAAATAGAAGATTAATCTGTTGCATTTGGTAACTCTGTTTACATTATACTATTTCGGTTCTTTTAATCGAAATACATGAACTTATCTGAATTTATGTAAATAAATTCTTTGAGCTTTACCTTTGTCTTTTGCGGTATAAGAAGACTCCAAAAAGCACGACTAACAGGACAAACAAAAGTAAAATTGGCACCACAATAGGTACCAGATTAATTGAATCATTGTCGTCACCCTCACTTTCATTGTTCTCTGGATCTGATAGGGTTGATGTGGTGGATGTGGATAATCCTGGGACCGTGGTAATCGGGGATGCATTTGTTATGTGATCATCAGTTTGTGATTTCACGGACACTTCTGATATTTGATTGGTTGGTGTTGAGGTTGATGACTTAAGTGATGTAGGTAATGGGGTAGATGGTGACGTTATTGATGACGTCGATGATGAAGTCATGGTTGGTGAAGTAGTAGGGAGATCTGTAATCTATAAATGGAACATTATACTGTGTAATTTACTGTTCCTCAGTCATGTTGCCAAGGCAAATATTACCCAGGGATCCGTGATCCGTGACGGGAGAGAGACGTACAGACAAACATGGGCAAAACATACTGACAAAATGACGCCTTTACATACTCACGGATAGACAGATTCAAGTGAAAGGAGCTGTCTTCTCCAAGGAGGTAAATTAAATACTAACGTTTGTTCGGCCTTCAATTTTTAGTAGTAAACAAGTTTCATGTTTTTTTGAAACAGGTAAACCAAATGTAGAACATTCAATTTGTATCTTGAGCAACATTCCAGGAAACATCAACAGAAGTTCTTGAGGGTTGTTGATCTGTAGAGAGAAAAATTATCTTATACTTTCTCGTATGAGGACTCTCCCAACACTCGCCTTCTTATAGTTGGTTGTGGGTTGAAATCTTATTAAATTACTCATGTAATGAGCCTTTTAGAAAATATTTTTCAACGTGTAGGCCAATTAACTTTCTGTAGCTATTTACCTTTAGTATGTTCCCTATGACCGTGATATCCACGTTCAGAAGCGTAATACCTCCAGGATTACTATGTGTAGGTGTCCAGTTTCTATTATCTCCATGCACCGTGTAATTCGTGCTCTTCCACTGCCATGTACAAACTTCTTTATTAAAAAAGCGGAATGCCACTTGTGTTTTGGAATCCTTCAGATGCACGATTTGTATCGGGGTGATATCACCAGAATGTATCGAAAAATGGGTACAACCTTTGTGAGGAAAATAATGTTGATACTATATATTTAGAAATTGTGAGTATTGGAAACCACGACACAATACCACATATTAATTCATAGTAAAAATATAATGCTACCACATTCCTCTGTCGATGGCTCTAAAATAGATTCGTGGTGTTTACTGCATGTTTACTGTTCCATACTTTTTCAGACGGGTGTAACTGTATGCCCAAACTATCACTTCTGTGCCACTGTTCTGTTCGACATTAATGAAATATAATATAATATAATATAATATAATATAATATAATATGATATGATATGATATAACACTCTTCACTCACCTGACTGTTGCTGGAATTCTGCATTCTTCACACATTTTCCTCTCCGGTGGTCGCCTTTGTCGTAGCCTTCGTCATAGCCGTATGTAAAGGTTTCAAGTTCACCACAGCGGCAATAGTTTCGACGACACTCTTTAGGTAGGTGCTTTAAGTTCAGGGTATTGCGAGAAAATCTATCCATATCACCGCGATAAATGCCATACATCGAAGTTGAAAATTGAACTGACATTTGAATTACCAAGACTACCAAAGAAACTTTGTAAAATTTTCCCATTGTATTATATTTGGGTTGATATGGTTTTCTTCAAATTCCCTTACCTCTAATTGTGCTGAAGAAATTGCAGAAAATACCCAAGTCAAGGATATATTACTAAACGTTTCCAGAACAACAACTGTAATATATTAAATGGTGATACGTTTCATGATGGCAAGTATCCTAAATGATTTTGAACATTAAATAAATTATTGATCTAATTACGTATGTTCCTTTCCGTTGGCTTTATTTACTCGATCTTGAACAAAGATTGTTTTTGTAAGGCAACAGGATACTTGTAAGGCAATAGGTTGCTGAAAATATGAAAGAATTTCCGAATTTTCGTAGGGAATCTACTAAAGGGCTAATTCTTGCTGGGTTTAAAATTACGCTGAACAATAGCATGGATTGTGAAGTTTTCATTGGAACCTTTCACCTATTATTTTGATGAAGCATATTTTGTTTACTTCTATATGAACTCCATATTCTAGTCCCAAATCCAATTCAAATATTGATCTATATTGAAAGAGTTTCCGTGGTTCTGTAGGTAATTTACAGTAGGACTATCCCTGACCATCTTAAGGATTGTTCTGTATTATAATCAACCAATATTCTTGGAACTCTTCATCAGTCTTATATTTTTTATATTGAAGTTCTATATCTGACTATATTTGTTGGCCGGCTATATATATCGACAGTTCTGGTTAAAGTGGTAAACAGTCTTTATGCAAAGTCGTTAACAGTCATTATCTATATAGAAGATATAGTCTCTTTGACTAACAGAAGTCACGCAAGTATTATTTTTTTGAAAAAGTGTAGCAGGAACTCTGCATATAACTGTATTTGTATGTTTGTGTGTAAATGGCTACCATTGCCCTCTATATGGCTTGCAGATATCATTTTAGGTGGGGTTGGTGACATAGTGGTTAGCGCACGTGACTGTCATTAGGCTCTGTGCATTACTGGAGTTTGATTGCTGCAATATGCAGTTTTCAGACTGTAACTTTACTTCTGCCACATGTGAGAAGAATGCTTCCAGTTTGACTCTACCAAGCACCGCATGATTTTTCTGGGTACTCTCTAGTGGTTTTTCAACAAACACTTGTGGTATAGTTGCTCAGGAAACATCACACAGCACTATAACGATGTATATTATTTCGCACAATGTTGATATTTTTGGTTTTCGATAATGAGAAGATGGTGTTCTTTGTTTGGTTGCTAAGTCGACAAAGATGCGAAACTAAGGCAGGATAATTTAAGAATATATTAACAGCAGGCGAGGGGTGTTTTTAAACTTTTGAGTTTAATGACTTATCATTAAACAGTTCTACGAAGCTAGCGTACTAGGGCTCTTTGTATTCAATAATTATAGGAAATAATCAGTGAAAGTAGGGTTTCGAGTCTTTTGGAGTTTAGTGGGTTCGACCAATCATATGGAAGTTTCTATATGGGGTAGCAAAATAATTATAGCTCTTGTATGTAAAATTCAATGACTTTGTCTAATCAAAAGGCAGTTCCTATCAAGGGATAGTTCCGATATATTCTCTTTATGCGTAATCACTTTAACTATCTGTAAGACAGTTTCTGTGAAGGTAGTGTTCCAGGTCTCCCTTTGTGTTCAACAAATAATCGTAGGGCAGTTCTTTTTCAACCTCGTACCCAAGGCTATATTCTATGGCTCTGGGTACGAGATTGGGTCTTTTTGAGTTCGATGACTTCAATTAATTATAT
The DNA here is from genome assembly GCA_016169945.1 of Trachythela sp. YZ-2020. Taxonomy (NCBI): domain Eukaryota; kingdom Metazoa; phylum Cnidaria; class Anthozoa; order Malacalcyonacea; family Clavulariidae; genus Trachythela; species Trachythela sp. YZ-2020. The sequence goes on along the minus strand of JADLSH010000098.1, from coordinate 648,991 downwards.
CGCAGTTTCTATGTAGGTAAAGCGTTCTATTTTTGATTTCAATAACTTCAATTAATCATAGGACAGTTTCTACGAAATTCGCGTTTCAGATATTTTGGAATTCAATGACAAGAGATTTCAGACTTTAATGATTATTTTCAAGAACATGACATACAGGTGATGACTGGTTCGTTATTATGTTCTGATGCACTTTGTGATGCTTTGTTCTCTTCTTTTCCGACGCATGTCTGCTGACCGATTCGTCAGGTAAAGCATATAATCGTATGCAAAGTCCAATCGCAGCTGCGCCTCCATTTCATGACTATCTTTCGTATACTGGTCGGCATGCAGGCTCTCGCTCGTTTGCTTCATATAGTTCACAGTCATACGAACTTCGTAACTGCTAAATAAATACATTGACCCTTGTCTTGGTATTAGTTTTTTTGTCTTCGCCTAAGTACACAATCCTATCCTGACATCTTATTGTTTCATTAGTGAATGTGCCTTTAGCCTAGTTAGGTTTCTCTAAAACATTATAAATATGTTCCTGTGGATCTTCTGCAACTCTTTCATAAATGTTCTCATTTGGAGTGTCTTTTTCTAGTGAGTGGTAATATGGGCTTTCATTGGATTGATCGAGATATCCCAAATTATCCTTACTATTCGCCGTTGATTCCGGAGCTTGGTTGGGATGTATATCTTGGTAAGTGTATGTGGATGGGTTGGTGTGTGAAGACTGCGGTGATATGTGGTCAGCGGGGTTTTGATTCACTTCGGGGATTGTCGGAATAGGATCGTCACATGTCGCGTAGTCGCCATCTTCGAACTCGTAATGGTTTGGAGAGTTTTGGTGAGGCACATTTGTGCTTTCGTAAATAGTATCGTAAATGGCTGTTGTGTTTATTTGACTTCCCGGCATGGCGTAGGATTGTGAGGAATCTTTGGGTGGTTTTGTTAGAGTTGCATGGTCTGGTAAAGAGTAGTCTAGAGAATATAAAGAAAGTAGATCAATTATATTTTGTGCAACTTCTTATTTAGTAACGAATCCTAACTAATTATTTTGTCCGAAGACGACTAAGTACAGAAAAATCCCACATTGAAAGTAACTTTTGACCACAGGCTTTTAAAGTTATGTTGATTTTTATCAAAACCAAGGTCCTTTTTGGCTTGTCCAAACCCTTTGTTTCCATTGCAGTAATAATGGCTATTCAACAGCCTCTGAATTGTATAAAAGTTATCCTTTGACAAAAATGTAAGACTTAAGATCCAATCTCCTCTGCCAGCCTAATATGGTTCTTGTTTTTTTGGATGCTTAATTGACTAAATTGCATGCTGATGGTACTTCCTCTGTTATTTTTATGCTGGTTTTTGCTGTATACAATTAATGCTTACCGTCGTAAACGTCCTTATCGATACTCGTTGACATAGATCTTTATAAGAGGAAAAGGTTTGCGTTAATGTTTATGTAGATGACATTCAACAGCAATATAAGCCAATTTTTATATACGCATTATTTCGTGAGCTAAGTTTACGCGAATTAAAGTATTTTACCTTTGTCTTCTGCAGTATAAAAAGACTCCAAAAAGCACAACTATCAAGGCAAACAAAAGTAAAGTTGGCACCAGTATAGGTACCAGGCTAATTGAATCATTCTCATCACCCTCACTTTCACCATTCTCTGGATCTGATGGGATGCTTGTGGTCGATATGGGTAATCTAGGTACATCTGTGGTAATCGGGGATGCATTTGTATTGAGACCTTCATCTCGTGATTTCACGGGCGTTTCTGATATTTGACTCATGGGTGATAAGGTTGATGACATCAGAGTTGACGTCGTTGATGACGTAAGCGATAACGTAGTTGATGACGTAAGCGATAACGTAGGTGATGATGCAGGTGATGACGTAGATGATGACGTAGATGATGACGTAGATGATGACGTAGGAGATGATGTAGGTGATGACATGGTTGATGGCGTAGATGATGTAGTCGCAGTTGCTGAATTGGTGGAGAAATCTGCAGATGTTGTAACATCAGTTTGTTGGGTAGTTGGTAAAATTGGATATGCTGTGAGCTGTAAATAAAGCATGAAAACAAGAAATATTGCAGAAGAGTATATTAATCAGGATGCAACGAGGTTGAAAGGGGGTCTTAATGGGGGACATTTGGATTGTCAGCTTAAACTTAATCCAGTTATCAGCTGTCTGAAAGTGAAGATATTTTGTCAGTTGTAAGGAAAAAATACTGGCAAATGTTCCACCCCATTCAGACAATTCTAAACTGATAGATAACTAAATATACTTTCCTATGTGCGCACATGAAAATAGAATACATTTTAGCCACAACTACTGGATACATTTGCTTTAAACCATACCCATATCGAATCAGATAGAGAGGGGGACAAACACACAGATGGACAGAGATACGCACAGACAAACAAACACATATAAACAGACTTACTCGCATACCAAGGTGACACAAAAACACAATTGAAAAATACACAGACAAAGCAATTTTGTAGGAGTCATTTTTGTATTCTCTTAACATAAGTAAATGTAATACTAACGTTTGTTTGGCCTTCAATTTTGAGTAGTAAACATATTTTATTAATAGGGTTTTCTTGAATTGGAACACGACATTCAATTTGCAACTTGAGCAACATTCCAGGAAACCTTGAAAGAAGTTCACTAGGCTTGTTGATCTATAAGAGAAGAAAAAATCTCTGGCTATTCTCGCTTTTCCAACCGAGACAATTTAACCCTCTGCCCTCCCCTCTCGGTGGCCCTGCTTTCCTATACTGGAACATTAGTAACTATAGGAATAAAGTTACCTAAAGTTGTACATTGCCGGTATAATAGACAAACGGTTTAGCCATATTTGCCTGTAACTTGTAGCATTTACTTGAGTCGTTAATTTAGATGTTCACTTTCGACCTTATACATACACAGTCAGGTTATCGACAGATACAGTCAGGATAAATTGCAGTTGAATAATGTTTTAAACGCTGTAACAACAGAACTTTCCGTTTCATTATAATTTCTATACTATCATATTTTGTTCAAAGTAAAACAAAATCGAGAGAATGATATTCTGAAATTTAAAGCGCGTCACTTTGTATATAAAAACTGCTTGTTCTCGAGTAACTATTTCGAGTCTTTGCTGCTAAGCTATGACGCTGGTAAGTCATTACCCGACGTATTACTTTATAAAACTATTTACCTGTAATGTATGAATAAACGATATACGTTGAACCGAAATATTTCCAGGATTACCCTCTAAAGACAGCCAGTCTTTATTATCTCCATGCACTGTGTATTCCATGCTATTCCACTCACAAATTCCTGCATTAGAGAAATCGAATTTCAGATGTGTTTCGGAATCTCTCAGATGAACGATTTGTATCGCAATGTCGTTGCTGCCATTTGAAAACTGTCGGCATTCTATGGAAGAAAACCCATGTAAATATTAGTACATCGCGAAGGACGCAGCTCAAACGTGACTGAGTCGAAAGGCTTATACTAGGGCGTCTCTGGTTGCATGCCACCATACGACACACTGATAACAGAGCACATCTAAGCTGAGAAATCTGATTACCAGAAGAAAAACCCTCGAAACACGATAACCAACCACAACTCTACTTATACAAGTTGTTAGGCAAGTCAGAGCAGGATAGTCACCCGTCTCAGTAATAACACATTATTTTACCCCCAACCTTCAGTAGCATGAAACTTACCACATCTGAAACCCGTGCTTTTGGTATTGCTCTGCTACCCCGTTTACACTAGAGCAAGAGATTCCGGATTCGCTAAAGTTACGGGATTTGAGTATCCGGATACATAAACCGTTTACACTACAACAAAGATTGCGGATTCGTTGAGATAACCGTTTACACGTCGAATTTTCTCCGTTTCAAATGTTTCCGGATACAAAGTTTCTACCTTTTTTTTCCGGATTCAAAGTTTCGGGATAATGCTCAAAACCGAGATGATTTCCTATCGGATTCGTCTCTGCATGTGTAAACGGCAACGTGAATCCGGTACTAAAACGTTTCGGATTCTTGATGAATCCGGAATCTTTCGCTGTGGAGTAAACGGGGTTTGAAATTATTTTACAACACCAGTTTGAAATTATTTTACTCACGTGAGTGTTTCCTAAAATTAGCATTGCTCACACATTTTCTTGTCTTTTCGTTGCTTCCGCGGTAACCGTAGGTCAATGTTTTCAAATTGTCACAGCTACAATTACCGTCCTTACGACCAAACTTTTTGCAAGAAAACATATCCTTATCGCCGCGATAAATGTCATACGTCGACTGAGATGAAAATTGAATTGACATTTGAATCACAAAGACTACCCAAGAAACTTTGTAAACTCTTGCCATTGTATATTATACTTTGGTTGATATACTTTTCTTCAAGTTCCCTTTCCTTCAAATCAATTATGTTGAAGGCATTGTAGAAAATTCCCAAGTCAAGCAACGTCCTGAACCATTCCAGGGCAACACATGCGATAAGTTATAAATGTGGCAAGTATTGTAAATGATTTTGAAGATTAAAGAAATTATTGATCTTATGACGTATGTTCCTTTCCGTTGGCGTTGCCACCCTCGCAGTTTTACCATATTTTACTCGATCTAGAACAAGGATTGTTTTTGTAAACGAGGGAGCACACAGAACATCAAGCCAATTAGGGTGCTTGTGTAGGCGACAGTTATAGGTGATAGATTGCTGAAAATATGAAAGAATTTCCGTATTTTCGTAGGAATTTATTAAAGGGCCTTATCCTAACATATTTTAAATTATATTATGACACAGTAACATGACTTTCTAAAGATGATTAAAATTGTCTGTTTTTATAATTGTATTATTATAGAAGTTTTCATAGCACTCTTCACCATGTTATTGCGATAAACTATATTTTGTTTACCTTTATGAGTAGCATATATATTGTGAACAGTCTTATATCTACTTTTATAGATATAAATATTGAAAGAGTTTCCGTTTCTAAGAATGTTCTGTATTGTAATGCAGCAATAGTTGTCATGGAAATGTGACTGCATATGTGACTGTCATCATGTGCATTTCTGGAGTTCGATTCCTGCAATATGCACTTTTCAGACTATAATTTCACCTCAATCGCATGTGAGGAGAACGCAGTCGCTTCAAGTTTGACTGTACGGTCTACGGAACACCACATGTTTTTCTTGGTACAGTTGCTCAGGAAACATCACACAGTATTTGATAACGGTAATAACATTCCACTATATTTGACACAATGTTGCTAATTTCTTTGTTTTGGATAACGAATTTGTTTGGTTGTTAAGACAACCAAGATGTGAAACTGAGGCAGGATAATTTAAGAATAAATTAATAGCTACGCTAACGCTACAGTTGAGAAGGTCTTATCATTAAACAGTTTCTATGAAGTAGCGTACTAGGGTTAATCCAATAATTATAGGAAATAATCAGTGAAGGTAGGGTTTCGAGTCTTTTGGAGTCAATTAATGGCTTCAACCAATCATAGGGAAGTTTCTTATATATGAGGTGGTATTATAATAGCTCTTTTAATGTCAGGTTCAATGACTTTATCTAGTAGTTCTTATGAAGGTAGGGTACCGACTCTCTTTATATGTTCCCGGTCTTTTTGAGTTCAATGACTTCAATTAAATATAGGGCAGTTTCTATGAAATTAACATTTCAGGTATTATTAAATTCAATGACTTTAATTGACATGAGGTTTCAGACGTTTTAGTTACTTTTTTCAAGAACCTGATATACAGGTGATAATTTGTTCGTATTATTCAGTTCTGACACACTTTGGAATTCTTTGATCTCTCCTTCACCTACACATATCCGCTGACCGATTCTCGAGTGGTCGTCGGGCAAAGCATAATCGTATGTTGTAAAGTTCGATTGCAACTGCGCTTCGGGTTCATGACCAGCGTTCGCATACTGATAGACGGGCTCGGAGTCGGTTGTTTCGTATAGTTCACAGTTATTTTGCGCTGACTGTTTGTCGCTGGAACGGTAGATGGGGTTGTTTGAAACACCAGACCTTTGTCCAGGGGATGCATGTCTTGTTATATCTGTTGTTAAGAAAATATATAAATTAAAAGGATCAATATATAGCTAGGTGGGGTGGAGGATTTTTAGTCGAAAATAGAAGTGTTGTAGTACAAATATTGAATGTCGTTTATGAGAATGAGAATATTTTCATGTGCATGATAAAGGATGAGATGTTTCATTAAACGAGGCGATGTGGAAAAAGCCGAGTAGAATGGAACGGTTCATCTTTCACCGAATTAAAATATTGCCATTGCACGAATGAAAACATTCATTATTTGTTTTATATAACACCAAAATATATAATTTATTGAATTTGAGTAGCAAAACAAATACATACATGCTTAATGTATAACCAAACTATGGAACAAAACGTACAGTACAGAATCCACGGTTGGACAGTGTAGTGCAACGTTCCATTGCACGCGGTCAGTAAAATGGAACTGTTAATTCAATATCATGTGATCATAATCAGCCAATTAACAGACGATAATTTAATAAAGGGTGAAATAAAATATTTTGTACCAGGATTTTCTTTGTTTCTTCCTAATAAGGTGACCAATCTAATATGAGAAATGAAAAATATAAAAAGTATAGTATAAGTGCGCGGTAATAGACCTTGGAAGTATTTATGCCATCCAATTAATTAAATAACAATTACCAGATGTTTAAGATGTTGTCGGTCATTCGTTATTGGAAATGGTGACCGAAGTATAATTTTGTCCTCGCTCATAAAGACAATTGGCTATATGTGCGTAAATATTTGCGTGACCCTGGTTGTGATCCACAACAATCCAAGATGGCGGAAAGCTCACATATTTATGATGATTTCGGTCAGAATATTTCACGAATTAAGCAAGATTTGCAAAGATCTTTCAACTAAGAGAAAAAGTATCTTTTATTTTTATATCCCTTTAGAGTTTACACCACAAATCTATTGTCTGTCTTGTCTGTATACGGGATGGAGTGTTATTTTACCTGTTTTTGTTTCTGTACCCAAAGAATACGACTACTCCGATAACAAAAGTAATTACCAAGACACAGACGATTATAACTGTAGTTTGAGATCTGTCTTCCTCGCCGTATTTATCATTTCTACCTGATTTGTCAAAGCCTGTACAGAGCGAAAGTAAAAATACACAGTTTATAATCGTAAGTGAAGTGCATGAGAGGGGGTTATAGATTTCTTTCTCTCAAAAGGGTAGGGGGACGTATTAGAGGGGAAAGGGCTATTTTGAATGTGGTTTAATAGACGATTTACCACGGTAACTTTTCTTTACATATGTATGCAGTCACGTGCTCTGTTTTATAGTTTCGTTTACCTCAAATTCTTTGTCACAACCAGCAGTTTCACCAATAGTTAGGTTCTTCAGGTGACTCTCCTTAATATCCTTACTCCCATCTTATATACCGAACTTGGGGTTAATGCTCAGCAACTGGACTCTGTAGCTCAATTGGTTAGAGCGCTGCACCGGAATCGCATGCAGGGCCGCAAGTTCAATTCCTGCCAGAGGGCCTAAGTTGCATTTTTCGCAACTGCTCCTGGCTAGGTCTAAAAATGTATATAAATTTCCGTTCGAGTATTCCATCTATATACTAACACCTTTTACTATAAGTGAATTAGTGAAGCTGCTATAGTAGTGACAACGAATTTGAAGTAAACGATAGTATGCTATATTTGCTCTATCTTTATTCCGCATCAAGCACTCTAACATTTCTTGAATCCAAACACATTTATACATTTGAACCCAAACACATTTATACATACTTTATTTGTATACGTACCAGTGAAAAGTCCCGTGTATTTAATTAAAACACAGTGGACTTCTTCATTATTGTTTTGGTCCTCACCACTGCCGTTTTGGTCCTCACATTGAAACTGTACTTTTACAATTAGTCCTTTCCAACATTCTGGAGTTTTGACCAAATTCCACTTTAAAGGAAAACAGATTTTTTACAAATTAAATCGATAACATATGTTTTGAAAGAGGCCATAAAACGTTGTGAGCTGTCGAGATTTTGTTTGGAACAACCTCAAAAGGATAAATCGTTTTCAATATTTTTTCGCGTAGCGCACGCCAAAACAACGACAGATTATTGTATAGCTTGCGACTGATATAATGAACTCCTACGTTTGAGATATCATAAAGCGCGGTACCTTTAACAACGTTTTGTTTTTGCTCGTGACGACAGTAAAAGGCTCTTTTTCTACTATTAGTGGTTTCCATCCATCTTTGTGTAGATATTGTATTTGGTTGGAGGAAAGAAAGCATTTTGTGACATTCTTGCCAACATCTATTTCCTTTTCTCCCGAACATTCAGATTTTGGTTGACATTTTCTTGCCGTTTGATTTAGGATGAGAAGAGATGAGCCATCTTGAAAGGTCTCGCATCCCACCGCTGAAACAGAAAAAGATTGGTCAGTGACATTGATGATTGTTTATTCCTATATATAAAATAAGGTAAGATATAGATGCAGTCTTTTTCTTTGCTCCAGGCCGTATCTTTTCGCGTTAATCGACTTTTAAGTATATGTCGGGATCGAAGGCCTCTCACGCAAGCAAAGGAGAAAGTAAACTAACAGAAATATCGCCTCTCTCTGAGAAGGTATCCACCAAAGCAGAAAACCGATTAAATTTAGTCCCTTTTTCGAGGCTTCACTATGAAGAGATATATGACTGGATTATTTTTTCAAAATCCTTACTATGGAAATATGGACATTATACTAATTCCATATAGGCCTATATGCTAATTGCCATGGGCATAATATGGATAATACGGATTTAATATGGAGATACTATGGAAAACTATGGAAATAGATTTCCATATTATTTCCATAGTATAGATTTCAAAACTTTTTCCAGTATATATAATATATATATCTTCTATAGATGGTGCCTGCTTTGCAGAAGGCGAAATCCGAACACAAACATCTTAATTTATCATTACTATATATAATTATATATATTACGTTCAGAACATAAAGTTTTATTTGAACCATAACGTTTCCATTTAAGGGCTTTCTCTCTCTCCGAATGGCTCAATACATATCTCCCATAATCTCCATAGTGTAAATATCCTTTCGACTCTTCCTGCCAAACATAATATGGATCATTCCTACTACATTTCCACAATTGGTTTTTGTTATTTGAATCGCATTTCTTAAGTAATAAATAGTAGTAGTTGTAGTTTTTGCGTTTCCAACCCACACTGATGCACTGTAGCACGTCCAAGTTCAAAAGTTGTCCGTTTTTAGTCCAGAGCCATCGTTGAGATATTGCATTATTGTCGCATGTGAGAGTCGTTTGAACATATCTGCAAGCCAGAAAGATGAATACAATTCTTTTTGAGATGAAAAATTTTGTAGGTTCTATTTATTATTCTAGCTCAGTTTTTGCTTGTGTTAGTTGCTTGTCTCAAAATTTGTTTGTTATTAATTTCCAGTCAAAATGTTTCGTTTACAGCTCTTCAAAAGCGTTTCAATATTATAATATTGTAGCTTGTGGTTAAGGTTAATGGCAATTATATTCAGTCTGAATTGCACCAAAAATGTAGGGCTTGTTTGCTCAAATCATTCATATATAACTTTACAAACCTGTAACGATTTGGCTTGTAATGAAATAAACACGATTTCTTCGTGGTTTCTTGTACGAGGAATGATAAATGAGATGCTAAATTGATTAAATAGAGATAATATGTTTCCTAATACTATATATTGAGGATTATTTGGCTGCATGGGGGATTAGTGTCAGGGTCACGCATTGCGGGCTTGTGTACTGTTTTATCTTACCCAAATAACCCAACAGCAACAAATAACGACCAAAATACCTTGTTTGGTACATTTCCAATAAAAGTGAGATAAAAGGAGCAAGAATTCTCAAAGGATGGTTTGGACGGATTACAAATTTCAGTTCATAAATTTAAATGGCCGCCAACACGAATTTGAGACGACAATCCCCTAGTCTGACACTAATCCTTTATATGCCGAAAATTCGTCAACTGACGTTGAAACATGCCAAAACTAGTATCCGTGGGCGTTCATGCCAAAACTATAGTATCCTGCGAATAGAAAATGGTGTATCGTCATATAGTTGTATACTGCAGTATATATGAAACCCAGTCTTAATTGTATGATAGATATATAGACTTTATAGTACTTTGCCATCTTTGACACAGTTGCCGGACAGCGACGATTAAGTGGAACAGGCTGAACCAGACTTACAGACACACTCTTGAATTTACACACAATTCAATTATAAGCTGTCTATTGTTTAACAATATAGACAAGTTAACCAACATTAGAAAACTTTTTGTGTTTTGCATGTGGTAGACTATATGACTGTATATGAAGTTAATTTCCTACAAAACTGAATAGAGATCCTATAGTCTCGAATTTAGTAGCAATTAAAAGCGCTTATCCGAAACGTCTGGTCTCAATATATATAGTTGTCAGGCTTCCATTCGGCTGCAGCTGTCCTGGCTAAGTCATGTCGTTGAACTGAAATGGTCTGAATGGATCAGTTGTATTTTTGTGCTGAATATAAATCAGTCTCATCTGAGAGGAAATATATATAGCTATCATCCGCGTTATCTTGACATGATCACGACAGCTACGACCAAATCAAATGAAAACCAAGTTTAATATCATTTATATTTGGGTTAACTCTACCAAAATCTACCCAAAATTCACATACATGCTGCTTTTTTGACCGCTATATATCTATATCTATGTCTGTATCGTATAACTTACAAGTCACATACGCCAAGTAGTCGTTTTGTACGCATTGTCCATGTCTGCCTCTTGTTCGTATGAAGGTCTCATTTGTTCTTTCACATTGACAATATGTACAATTCGTATCGAAACAAACAGCTTTTGTAAGATTGCAGCGAGCTAGGTTCGTAAATACATCGTGTTTCCCCCTTATAATACTTATATTCTGGCCGTTCACTTGGTAGAATGTTGATATCACCAGGGTGAAGTAAGTAATCGCTTCTGAGAGTGAAAGAGACATTGTGTATATCTTAGAATTAATGCCTTTCAGTTTGTTATGTATCTCGGCTAATTCCTATTCTGGATGCCGTGGTATCACGCGGTGTGTATTTGTTATAGAAATTAAAACACTCTTAGAGACCTACGCAATTCTTTGTTAACAAGCGGAAGCCAAACGTTTACACTCTGGGAAGTTGATGAGAGGTTCATTTGAAATGTTTCAATTTGTTTAAATTGAAAAACAATTTATATGTTCAATCCGAGTCGCGACAAGGTTTGCGGGTGAACGAACTGTAAAAATATTACAACAATAGTATTGCTGCAGTTAATGTCTATAAGACTATATTATAAAACAATTATACCATTCGCTCTCGTCGTATATGGCTGATAGCCGAATCGGTGCTACGCACCTCGCCAGCTATCAGCTCATATACGACTGGAGCTCATTGTATAATTGTTAAATATATTAGACAGGTATGATTTCTGGTCAGACAAAACGACCAACTTTCAAGTGGTTGACAATGTTGAATTTTGATAAGGAGTTGGTTGAAGTGGTTCACTATTAATTTAAGGAAGTTTAATAAAATGATAATTTAAATGTTTTTCAAGCTCGTTCTATTCATGGGCGTTACTGCGATGATAAAACTTCTAGGTTTGTGCGGTACGGTCTATCTTTTGTCTTTAGATTGCTTTTGAAATAAATATATAGACAAAACACAAAAATCCTCCTGGAAAAGGCCAAGGCACCTTTGAAGGTGGGCGGCGGGGGGGGGGGGGTCTTATTAGAGAGATTACGGTATATATGCAATTTACTAAATTGGTTACCGTTTAGTTACCGTTAGCTAACAAGCTAACCTTTTATTAAATAAAGTTCAACAATATAAACTTCAAAAACTATATATTAAATATTATAAAATAATAAGTACAAAACGTTTTTGATTTAAATCAACTATAGTAAATAAGATAGATACATGCATGTACGTATCAATATAAAGCTGTAGTCAATTATCAGACGTCAAATTTCCTTCTTGAAAATGATAATTTAGTGAGTGTGGATATATACTATTGCACTACTTGGAGGATGGTGACTTTGTATTTTGAAATATTTTCAGACCTCTTAATGGTCCATATATAATGACAATTAGTCTTTATGTGTTTTCATACATTGTTGTTATTCTCAAGAACATAATATACGGGTGATGGCTGGTTGTTATTTTCCAGTTCATAATATACAGGTGATGCATTTTCCCTATTATCCACTTCTGGTGCATTTTGGGATATTTCATTCCCTCCTGTTGGATTCCTGTCCCCTCCAACGCGTGTCCGCTGACCGATTCTTATGTGGTCGTCGGGTAAAGCATAGTCGTATGTGAAGATCGGTGGGAGCTGCGCCTCGATTCCATGACCAGCGTACGCATACTGATAGACCGGCTCTGGCTTCGTTGCTTCGTATAGTTCACATTCATTTTGCGCTGACTGTCTGTCGTTGGAACGGTAGACGGGGTTGTTTGAAACACCAGACCTTTGCCCAGGGGATGCATTTCTGGTAATATCTGTGATTTGGAAAGGTTGAAATGATTAAGCTGAAGTTCGGAGATGGCTCTTCAACCGTGCAACTGATCATGCTATGCTAACAGACCTACACCGAAATGGTTTAATTTCTAATGGTTTAAATTAAATGCAAATAGTTCAAACATAGCATGGACAGTTGCTATGGTAATCTTCGCCACTGCCGCATGGGTTGGTATCAGAATTTTACAAAAGTAATACTTTAATTAAGTCAATTACCTTTCACAATCTTGAGCACAAGGTAAGTAGAGGGCATTCAAAGACTGCATACTTTCGCCAGCAAATTAAATCAAGTATTCATTCATAAATTACGCATTGAGTTTTGTTCAGCCGGTGAAAGCAAGAAAAACATTTGTAAATTTCTCATCCAATTTTCATCCAAATTGAACCAAAATTTGATCGATTTGTCCATGGCCTATGGCCATCACGGCTTCACAAATTTTCGTATTACATTGTTTGATATTTATGATCACATGTGATCACAGACAAACAAACGCACAAACAAACAAACAGACAAACAGACCCATGAGAAAACATAACCTCCTGGTAGAGGTAAAAATGAGCGCCATTGTTGTCAATGACATGAGCCCAGTTAAGAATGTACTGTTCACAAAATCATCATTAGAGAAAATGTATTACTGTCGATGTAATGGAAGTGTTGATAAAATATTGCATCAATTATTTTCCTCAAGTTGATGCAACACTTCCATGATTGCATCGACAGTAAATTTATAAAACTAAATATTTACCTAGGTTTTGTGTGTTTCGTCCAATTAAAGTGGCCAATCTATGAAAAATGAAAAATATATTTAAAATTATATAGGTGGAAATTATAACTTGATTTATTTAGTTTGGTCAAAATTCTATCCAATGAATATATAATCAGTATCACTTTATATAATCTATGATTCGAGTTCCGGAGTTAGACGACTGGGTCTTGCAGTTTATTATATGTGCACATAATGAAATGTTGGGAAATGTACAAAGGGGTAAAGTTTTTGTCATAGAATGATAATTTATGTTGCATGAATTAGCGGACTAGTAATAATTAACTAAAGGCATTTTCCCACTCTTACGAACACGTTGTTGATGGCATTAATTTTCCTCGCTTTGTGTTCTTTTGTGCAAAACTCTTTCGGCCTTTCACAACCTTAAGATTATTCCCTTTTTTTGACTGGTTTATATATTGCTAATATTCATATACTGATTTGAAACATTGACTGAAATTTCATGAAAGTTAATTGTTTTGTTTAAAGGTACCAAGACAAATCTATTATGCATCAGATATATTGTTTGTCTTTATGCCACAAGGAGTATTGTTTTACCTGTTTTTGTTTCTGTATGCAAGGAAAACGGCAATTCCGATAATTAAAGCAATTACCAAAACACAGACAATAATAACTGTAGTTTGAGGTTTATCCTTTTTGTTATCAGATTGCTTGTCACTCCCATCTGACTTGTCAAATCCTATACAGAATAAAAGAAAATATACACAGTTTAGGGTAATATTATTATTTCAAGACAAGCAATGTTTTCTGTGTATTAGTCTCTGCAGCAAACATTTTTTGTGGCTGGTTCGTCCTGCTTACAACATATTTTATTTCATAACCTAATAATACAGCTTGAGTTTGCAACCATATTTTCCTTTTCTCTTATATATGCAAACGATGTATTTGGGTCTCTTTGTTTTTGCAAACAATTATTTAAGGATTTATCACCCCGCCCCCCCCCCCCCAAGTAAGGAAACCTATTAGAGAGGGGGGCTATTTTGAATGTGTTCTAATATAGAGGATTTACTTACCAGTGAAAAATCCCGTGTATTTAATCAAAATACAGTGGACTTCTTCATTATTGTTTTGGTCCTCTTCACTGCCTTTACATTGAAATCGTACTTTTACAATTAGTCCTTTCCAACTTGCTGGAGTTTTGATTAAATTCCACTTTAAAAGTAAACAGATTTTGACAAAATGAGTAATATTTGTTTTGAAAGCTTGATAAAACAGTGTAAGCTGCCGTGATTTTGTTTGCAAAATTAATGAAGAAGATGAATCGTTTCCATCTTTTTTCAGGCAGCTCCAACCAAAATTACGACAGTTTATTGTAGATTGCCACTTTACAATAGCGGAATCGCATGGGGTATCATAACCATTGATCTGAAAACTAGGACTAGATAGTGCATCTGATATACGTAAATGAAGACAACTGTGGCCATTGTGGTGTGACCACTACAGATCTGCAGTGGTGTTGCTGACATGTTGGAAGAGGTTCTTACAGTTTCTGTATGGTTATTAGTGGGAAACGACACGTATTATCTAGCTGGAAATTGGTCATCAATGGCTTCTGTTACTTGTATTAAATTTACTACATAGTGTATAACTAATGTGGCCACGCCAATATGGCAACCTCGAGTCTCATTATCTTGTGGTTAAAACGTTCTAAAACTCATTAGAAGAGGTGTGGGAAGCTATATAGTTCAAGTTCCATAAGAAAAGACACTTGCTTGATAGTAAAACAAGTTCAAATACCTAATAATTCGATTTGTACTTTGTAGTAAATTGACAGATTAAAAAATCTCTTCTCATTCTAAATATTCTGGCTTCAATTTTGTCTCATTGAATTCAAAAGGACGCTCTATCCAGTTGTAGTTTTCAGATCAGTGATCATTCCGGACGCAGTACCTTTAATAAAGTTTTGTTTTTGCTTGTGACTATATTGAAGGGTTCTTTATCTACTAATAACGGTGTCCATCCATCTTTGTGTAGATATTGTACTTGGTTTGGCAACAGAGAACATTCTGTGGCTTTGTTGCCAACATTTATTTCTTTTTCTTCCGAACATTTAAGCTTTGGTTGACATTTTCTTGTTTGATTTAGGATAAGAAGAGATGAGCCATCTTGAAAGGTCTTGCATCCCACCGCTGCAACAGTAAAATATAATTCATTGATGAATATGGATTGCTTTATATATAAAAAGGTCAGTAAAGTAATGGTGGGTGTTGTTTTTTCCATTGAAAATTTAACCAATTTGTCGGATCCGATTCTCCTCCTTACATATGTATGTGACACAATACAGTAACTACACCTTTCGCCAGGTATGAGTCAATGGCTTTACTTATGTCAGTAAATTCGTCAGTAAAATTATTTTTAGAGGGGCGTCGTCTTTTTAGGGAGTATCCTGGTTTCAGTAATGAATCAGCCTTATGAAACATTTCAGCCCTAGGGCGGGGTCTGTTTTTGTGTTTCTGGAAGCTTAAACCGAGCACAATTGAAAAGCATACCAAATTTTCCGTTCGTTTACTCATCTTAGAAACACGTCCTTTTACTATGAAATAATATATTTTTATATGAAAGGCAAATGAAAAACAACCTTGGCGCTAACGATATGCTTTTATCTTATGCGGTATTTACGATGCAAGCCCTTCCCTCGTTTGCCTTACACTGTTTGGACGATTAACTAGTGAACCAATCAACGAATCAAAACATGGTCAAGCCCAGGGATAGGCTTCGAGTAAACATGCACGTCTTTAGAGATATATCCGCCAGTTGTTCGCCTGATAGGGAAATCCGTCTCATGCAGATATTGTTTGGAGGGGCGTCGTCTTTTGGAGAGTGTTTGTTTCAGTGACGAATTTATACCTTAAATGTGAGGCCTGTTTTTGGAGAGCTTAAACCGAACAGAAATAGCTCATCATTATCTCTATATACCACTATATTACCTTCAGAACATAATGTTTGATTCGAACCATAACGTTTCCATTTAAGGGCCCCGTTTCCATGTTGCGGATAGTGCAAGTATCCTTTCGACTCCTTCGAATTCCAAATGTAATATGTATCATTTCGCCCACATTTCCATAATTGCTTTGTGTTTTTTACGTCGCATTTCCTAAGTAATAAATTGAAGTAAACCACGGTGATGCATTCTAACTTTTCCAAATTCAAAAGTTGTCCGTTTTTAGTCCAGAGCCATCGGTGAGATCTTGCATTAATGTTGCATTTGATCGCTATGACACATCTGCAACAGAAATCATGCCCTGGCATTAGCTATGGATTTGTAGGTATATCTTTTAGCTCTATGAGGTTAAATATACACTATTTAATATTGAAACTGAATCTCCATGCACCCATAACAAAATATTGGTTTCTTTCCTCGAGTGAGCTCGAGTGACTGTTCGTATAATTATTCCAAAATATAATAACAAGGATATATGGTTAGGATTAAGGGTTTAGGATTATATAGGTTTAGAAATAAGGTTTTGCAGTTTGATTTTACCCGTTAAATTGAGCCAAATTTCCCTAACTATATGCACTGATGCACATGGCAGCTATAGCCTATATGTCACGAGTCATGCGACTCGTTGGGCGTAAATTAACCTTAAAAAATTTGATTTATGGCTCTCAAATTGATTAACATGCACCTCAGTCTCAAAAATCGTTCAATCGCCATGTATATAGACAGTAATGCATTGCGATTTCAACATGGCGTTGCTCTTAATGAAAGTGTCAATTGAGTTCTATAAATTGCCAGAGCTCTGCACTATCCACAGAAATTGCAAGACCTGCATGTTCATCGAATTTTTTTGCTTAAAACATCAATAACTTTACCAACCTGGTTTTCCTATTCTTTGGTATTATGTGCGGATCCAAACATAATTTATTCGTGGTGTCTTGCACGAGAAAGGACGAATTATATGCTAGATTGAACAACTATAGTTAGATCAATAAAGACTTTTTTATCATATAATTATTTTAAATAGTTCCATATGCATGCATGTATTCAGTCATTCAGTTGTCTATATTTGAAACAACTGAAACTCTTGAAAACGTGCTAAAATGTACGAGGGCGATAACATTTTACAGCATGTTGTGATTAAAAATGTGTTTAGTAATTTGCGAAATAAGATGTTGATCGATAGAAAATAAAGTTCGTGTGAATGGCACAGGTGCATGTCGTCACTATAGTTTCAACCAGGTTAAGTAGTCGGTATATAAATTATAGTGTATATAATTATATATGATATAACATAGTTAATGGGAAATAAACATGGTTTAAAAGGTCGTTCAACTCTTAAGAGTTCCACAATCGAATTGCAATTGATATTGAAACAGAGAACCAGAAAACATTTCATGACCAATGTCTGTATTAAATCACTTACATGTCACATACACCAAGTACTCGTTTGGTACACACTCCCCATGATTGCCTCTTGTTCGTATGAATGTCTCATTTGTTCTCTCACATTGACAATATGTACAATTCGTATCGAAACAAACAGCTTTGGTAAGATTGCAGCGAGCTAGATTCGTAAATACATCGTGTTTTCCCCTTATAATACTTATATTCTGGCCGTTCACTTGGTAGAATGTTGATATCACCAGGGTGAAGTAAATAATCGCTTCTGAGAATGAAACAGACATTGTGTATATATCTTAGAATGAATGTTTTCAGCTTGAACAAGGTTATATATTTCGCCGGGCTGATTGTGTCTGTGTGGTCGCAGTGTTTATTTGTTAGAAACCAACGCATTTATTTGCTAACAAGCGGAAGCCAAACGTTCACCCTCTGCGCGAAAGTTGATGAGAGGATTTGTTAGTATTAAAGAAACGTCAATATAAATGTCGGATTTGAAAGAGCATTGAGTATAATTACAAAGACATTTTATGTACAATTTTACCTAACTTTTCAGCTTATAGAAATATTCGCATCCTGTCATCCTATTTAACAGGATTCATTATAAAAAAATCACTTCTTGTGCGTAATAAAAAGATCAGTTTTTGTTCATTGCGAAAAAATATGGTCCGGCAAATACGATCCGATTTATACATTGCTTAATGCTAGCCTTAATCGCATTTTCCACCTATGGAAATTAATTGCAAAACTATTTTGTTAGGAATGATATTATTCTCATTTCGAATTCAAATGTAGGAATCTGTAGGAATTTATCAACTAAAAGCCTTACTAAACTTAGGACTTAACAACGAACATTCGTGGTTAAAACATTTTACGAAACTGGAAGTTTTCAGAGGACTCGCTATGCTGAATTTTTGTCCAAGTGGGCAACCCCCCATAAAGTTTGAAACTTTGAATAACATCTTATGCATGGAATTGGAATTCGGATTGATTTCGACCGGCAAGTTCTAATCGTGTCGTATTGGCCATTTTTGTTCGCAATATACAAAAAAGAAGTATCATTTCACAGCTATAAAGACCTGATGTTTATTGACAATGAAGAAGGTAAATCTAATGTTGGATTACCTGATACACCCTGTAATCAGGGGTAATTAAATTACGTAATAACCAGGATATTTTGGATGTAACTAAATTCATAATTATTTGGTAATAGCCTGAATTGCTGGGGAGTAATTTCTATTTGGATTCCCATCAACCACAACGTCGATGAGTGGATTGGATTCATTAGAATCCTAGAATCTATAAATGTAATTGAAAAAGCAACGTGACCTGTATGTGCAATTTATTACAAAATATTTACAATGTTTCCATTAAATAACGTGCGAAATAATTACAGGTCTGAATAATATTTCAATGCAGTGTTGATGTACTGTTGTACTTGAAAGATGGTGACTTTGTATTTTGAAATATCTTCCCACCTATATATCCGGTTTTTTCTAATCCGTTTACCCCTATCTGAGAGGCTTTTTCCAAAATTTGAGGCTACATAAATGCAGCCGTTTGATGACAATAGACTTGTACCAAACCACTATAGGTTACTTGTAGGTGATATATTACATAATAATGTGAGTAACATAATAACAAAATTGCTGCAAGTTGAAACAAAAGGTGATTTTAACCAATGTTAGTTAAAATGCGTATGTAGTTATACGAATGTTGTCTCCGGCGTGTTGCAACTTTTGTTTAATTTTTACTTAACATACGTTGAAATCAGCTTTTGTTGCAAGTTGCAGCAATTTTGGTGGTCGTATTACTTCCCTTTTATTAAAAGACGTTCCGTTAAAGTTTGAAAACACGAAATGACGCCATTTTTTATCAAAGACTACCCGCTATTTATGGCTAAAATATTTACGGTTCTTCAAGCACATGGTACTTATGTGGGGGCGGTTTTGTACTTTGAGCTCTATCCTTTGTTTCTCCTATGTGTCCGCCTCTATCATGGGTAAGTCCTTCATGGTTACCCCCAGATGTACCTTCCATTTCTATTACATCAAGATCTGCACTCGACCGCTCACTCTTGTTCATTGGTCCATCGACGACAGCATAGTCATACGTAAGATTCTGGGGTGGTGGACTGGCAGTCTTGTGGTCAACGTCCACATACTGATAGACATGGTCAGGAGTAGATTCGTATAATTCACATTCTCTTTGCGCTGTTAGGTTGTTGTTTGCTGGGTAGAGTGGGTTCATAGCATCTGCGTATTCTTCTTTGGGTGAGTGATCTGTAGTTCAAAATAGATAAAATTTCATATTGTTTTGAAATTTATTCTTCTTTGGTAACTTGGCGGGTGTAGTATCAGACATGTTTTCGCTCGTTGCTCTGGTTTTAGTAAATGAATACAATGCCCGATCGACGCTCCGGTCTAAACCTAAATACTGTAAGATCTAAATATTCTTTGATTCACACTATTGAAATATCTGTAAAGTATAGTTTGATGTCGGTTTGCACATTCAATTGACGGCAAACTCTTCATCAAAGATTGATAAAAACATACGTTTACGATAAAAGTCTTGGTTTTTAATTATGGGTGAAGACACTGCTGTGATTGAAGATCTTTGATAGTGTAACTAAGCCTCTTGTTTTGTGGTGCAATGAGATACTTGCAAAATATCTAGAAGGATGGTGTATTTGCATGCATACTGTGGTAGTGCAGATATATAGGCGATGAACGTCCTTCGATAATTAAGTTTTGAAAAGGGAAAAAGATAATATTCTACCTTGTTTTTCTGTGTTCCCTTTCCTTGAACTGACACACCTATGAAGGAAAAAGTTATTGAAATGAGCTGAGACTGGTGATTCAACACTGTTAAATTCAAACGACCGTTATGTAAATATTCCATTCAAGCACAACATTTCACTGAGCTGACACTCTCTGGTCAAAATAAGTGATTATAGAATTTCCAGAGCAGATGGCACTTAACCAGGGAGTTAGTATGGTTTTCCATAAAGTTTTGATTATCAGGTATAAGCCGAAGGATTATTTGTCAGAAAAATTTGGCAAACCCGTCCTCCACTCCATCAAGCTCAAGAGGAGATTAATTGTAACTACGTTCGCTAGAAAGGGTCGATGTACAAAACACAATGATAATGACAGATTGCAAATTTAAAATATGTAGCTGAAAGTGGGCTCAGGACTACAGCCTAAATTGCCACATATTCCAACCTTAAGAGACGTTTACCTGTGTCTGTATCTGTAGATAATGAACACGATGATACCAGTTAGGAATAGAACGGCCAAGACACAGACAATTATAATTATAGTTTGAGTATTGTCTTTATCTCCTGCATTGGTCTCCTGGTCATTGTCTGTATCTGTCTTGTCTTTGTTCTTGTCACCACCATTTCCGTCACCATCCTTATCAACATCTTTATCATCACCATCTTTATCATCACCATCTTTATCATCACCATCATCACCATCTTCACCATTACCATCTTCATCGTCATCGATATTTTTAAAACCTGTTTTTTAAATAAATAAATTATGTTTCTCACCTCCTATATTGTCTCAAAACGAATGCAAAGCACACCTATTGCATGCACGGTGATAATAAAGATTGCTAATAAGACAGAATCTAAGGAGAAATTTTCAGCTCTTAAAATCGAAATGGAGTATATATTTTTGGTACAGTGGTTAGTGCATTATCCTTTCACCTGTCAGCGGGGTTATATCCTTATGTTGCAATATGCTGTTAAATGATTAATGTAATCTTGCCTAAATCACATGTTAGCATATGTTTCATGTTGGTCCTATATCTCAAAAACAGGTTTTCTCCGGCCAATTTGCGCCTGTAATAACACTGGTTCAACAAGGAAAGACCCTTCATATTTGTATCATAAAAACTACTGTTATATGCTGAGCATTGAAAGTTTACCCTTACCTTTAAAGGATCCCGTGTATTTTATCACGAGGCAGTGTTCAATTTTACTTGCTCTTGCGGCAGCATCCTCACACATAAATTGTACCTTAACCATTAATCCTCCCCAGCTTTTTTGAGTACTCTCCAAATTCCACTATAAGACGAAAAAGAACAGTACTTGGACTAAACCTTAATAATACTCCAATTATGATTTGGTAGACTGAAGTAAAAGATCAAGCTTGGAAGCAAAACAAATTGAATCCTATATAATTGAATGGGTGGTCATTGATATGAAATATTACGGATGTTCCAACTTATTCTATTTTCTGTCAATTCTCCATGAAACGAGGTATTAAATGAAGAGATAATGCAAGTATAATATGAATGATATCAACGAGTATGCTTGATATTTATTTGGCTCGAAGTTTTTTTTAGAAAATTATTAGATGTATATTATAGATATACTATGTGTTGTAAAATAGCTTAGGAACGTGACGTACTCTTAGAAATAGGCGTCCATAGTTCGTGTCTAAACTACCTGAAAGAGCGAAGAACAGTTCAACGTTCATCGCGTTATTGACGAAGTTTTACTCAGGACTTACAAAGAGCTTTGGCTCAAAATGTCGACGGAACTGCTTTTCATCTCTTTCAGGTGGTTCAGACAGGTGGCCTATTGTAGAATAATACCAAATATACTTTGGACCCCTACGTTTGAGATACCTTTAGATATACTTTGTTCCCTGATGACGATATTCCAAAACTTCCGTTCGTCGTTTCCAACGGTTTCCATGTATCATTGTGCAAATATTGAGTTCTGTTTGGCAAGAGAATACACCTAGTTTTGCTCAAACTAATTGCTTTCTCTCCCAAACATGCTGACTGTTCCTGACATTTTGTTTTGTTAAGGATGAGGAGAGATGAACCATCTGCGAATGTCTCGCATCCTACAGCTGAGAAGATAGTACGTGCATCAAGGTATGTGGAAATTTGATTTAAAATCTTTAAAATTGGTGTTCACGTCGGCTGGGGGTGAATATAATCAGAATTACATGGTTGCTGGTTTTCTTCAGCAATAGACCTTCCTCAGCTTCGTTTTTGTTTACCCTTTTGAGATATGTAATGATGTGGTTGCTAGTTTAATTAATGATATTCAGATATGAATCAATGCATTCTGATTAGAATGAAAAAGAAACCAAATATCACATATCTCAAAAGGGATCACATGATTTGAAATGGCTAATTTGCATACGAAGCTGAGGAGGTCTATTGCCATTAGGATGATTTGCACTAAAAGAGTTTATATAGAGGAAGTTTGTAAGAAGAGTAAAGTTAAATTAGGAAGAGTCAATTAACGAGAGATGGCAAGCATCAAAGTTTCCTCAACTTTCGCGTGACTCGGTCAAACGGGAAAAGTTGCATGCAACAGTTTAAAAGCTGGAGTTTGAAAACAGTTGAAAAACTGTTTGTTAGCCTAATTAGCAGAGCGTCGAGCTAGCATTCCATGGAGGCTATATATGGGTTCAATACCAATTTAGCGCTCACGAATTGAAGCTCGTGCTATCGAATATACAGTTATATGAAAGTGTGATGAAGTCTGTTGTTTTTATTCATTGGCTGTTAAGAAGTTTGAAAATTACCTTGTGAACAGACATCTTTATCGGAATCAAAGCGCGTCCATTTAGTGACTTCAGACTGTGTGTTTTTCGTTGTAACATATGTCGAATATTCTCCATAGTACATGTATCTTCCTGACTTTGACTGCATAATGTCGTATTTCTTGTCACCCACACATTTCCATAATTGCTTCTGATTATTCCTGTCAAATTTCTTCATCGTGGGGTAATGTTGCTGTTTATCACTAACAAAGTCATCTGTCATACATTCTAAAGTCGCCAAGTTTAAGAGTTGTCCATATTTGGTCCAGATCCAACGGTAATCCCAGTTATCCTCACTACAACTCCGTGCAAGGACAAACGTGTTCGCGTTTTTATATGGTTTTTGATAAAGACAAAATTTATGAAGGTTGTTTTGCACGAGAAATGAGGACTCATAAGCTGTAAAACATGAAAAAATATATGCATGACTAAGGCATTGTGTTCATCCAAAGATTTTTCTGTGCCAAATAGTTTGTCCTCTCTACATCAACTTGTTAGATCAACAAAAATATTTCGTCAGTCGCGATGCTTGGCCTTAGCACTGTTAGAGATTAATTTGCACATTTTACGCATTACGCATGTTGTTTTATTACAACCATGTTAATTTAAAGACAAAGCATCCTTTTGTTAGTGGAAAAACTTTAATTACTGAATACGTGTGATTTGGTATTAAGAGCGTGCCCCTTTACCCCCATGTATGGGTATTCTCCCCTCCAGCACTCGTTACTTGTGCCTTTCGCACTGGAACTTGGACACCCCTAGCCTGTGCTCCATTCCACTTCATGAAGTGGACTGGAGCACAGGCTGGGGCACCCCCAGTAAGTTTTTTTTGTTATTAGAATAAAACCTTTATATTTCGGACCACGCTCATTTCATCGGGTAAGAGAACTCAAAGGTTTAGACACAAGTTAAGCCCCTGCTCCGGCCTGCGGATCAAAGGTTTTCCGAAATAGATAAACATGGTGTTTTCCAAAAAATAGAAACAATCACCATTTCTTAGAATTTTTGGTCCTAAAATTTTAATCACTTAGACTAACATTATTCTCGAAGAATTGAAAAAGGTTTTAAGTGAAAGGTGCATGCTTTATCATTGAGAAATAAGGGCTGTGCTTTGATTTTAACAATATTTATACATTATAGGCTTCGATTGAATCCATAGATTCGGCGTGAAAATCAATGGGGGCGTACTCGGACAAACAAACCGCGATTCTTAATAAAAATATAGTAAATTAGGTCATAAAAGTAAACGGCATTTTTTCGCTGGAGTATGCGTTTCCCCCCAAATTTTTTTGTCTCACCCCATGAAAGATAACACAAACTTGGTATATATGGTGGTTAAAGATGTCAAAAAGACCAAAAGGAGGAGAGTTCTGAAAATCATTTTCCACTTTCATCGTAAATGGGTCGGCTAACTGGCAACCGTGGATAAACAACCGTGGCATCAAATTTTGCTTCTCTCGCCATGATTTATCCATTTATCAGGGCAGTTTCATGCTTTCCACAGCGCACGCAAGTATTCCACAGCGCACGTAGTATTCCTCTCCATCAGTGGGCCTGCACGCGGGCTAACGCAATAGCGACTATAACCGCCTGGCTTTAGTTGGCTGTTCACACTAACGCCACGATTTTGCAGATATTTCTTGAACTCTGGCATTTTCAAAGTTTTAAATTTTTCCTCGAGATTAATATCCATATTGGAGAGAAAAAATTGAAATAAATCACAATTTCAGTTTTAAGATGCACTTACAGTTAGCAATTCTCAATTTCTGAACACTAGATCTTATTTATGCTATTATATAGCCACTAGAATATTTGCGCAACAAGCTGATCTGACGCTCCCGTATACGCATTTCCTTTCTTGATTAACCACGCAATGACAAGAGGCTGCCTCCTCCGCAGGCCCTTCGTTGGACACAGTGCAGTGCATTTATATAGATCAGTGGCTGTGATAAGTTGTCGAGCAGTGCATGGCGCGATACTTCGCCTTCCCGTTATTCCCCGCGCGCCCTTTTCTCCGCGCGCCCTTTCCCCCAAAGCGACTGGGGACGAGGCAGGACAAGAGGTTTGTTCCTTAGACATAAGTGCATACATTTATATCATATTTTTATAATCTGTAGCTTTGCATACTATTCCTGTTAAAGATAAAAGCTAACACTTAACAGTATAGTGTAGCCATACAGCGCGTATACCCGTTTATAATTTGTACTCTCGCAAAGGCATTTAAAAAAATTTCGCAACTCAGCACAAAAAGTTGCAAGTTTGTGTTATCCTTCATGGGTGAGACAAAAATATTTGGGAAAAAACGCATACTCCGGCGAAAAATGCCGTTTACTTTTACCTATCTTTATCTGTACTTTTTCCGAGTACGCCCATGCATACCCGCCATTGATTTTCACGCCGAATCTATGGAATCTACTTTGTTCAAAGAAGCTTCGATAATGTAAACCAGTGTCATATACGTGGATTTTGTAACCAGCCTGAAACTCATTATGCAAAATACCCAAGTCATACAACACTATACTTTTGTCATACATGTTTCCTATAGCAAAAATCTACGAAGGAACTTGCATAGAAATATAGTAATTCTTCGGCTTAATCGTGATAAGAATGTATTACATTACATTGGTGTCAAATCTCAAAATATATTAATTAAAGACAGTAGACTGGCTACGAGGTGAATTATTTTAAAATATGAGACAAAGAAAACTCAA
Organism: Trachythela sp. YZ-2020; assembly: GCA_016169945.1. Lineage (NCBI taxonomy): Eukaryota > Metazoa > Cnidaria > Anthozoa > Malacalcyonacea > Clavulariidae > Trachythela > Trachythela sp. YZ-2020. The sequence goes on along the minus strand of JADLSH010000098.1, from coordinate 622,976 downwards.
AACCAGCATCCGATACGGTTTAGATGTATCTTAAGTTTATCTTCATTTTAAATATAGAGATATATATATATATATATATATAGCGGCTATATCTTTAATAGCGGCTAAGACTATAGTTGATTAGGTTTGGTTTTGTAAGTAGGTCGAGCGACTTATATTTTACCTGTCGCGTAGACTAGAAGCTCGTTTGAGACACACTTCCCATGTTGATATCTTGTCCGTATATACGTTTCATCCACCATACATTGACAGTAAGAACAGTCTTTGTCGAAACAAACAGCATTCGTCTCGTTACAACGAGCTATATTTGTGAATCTGTCGCGTTCTGCCCGAAATATTTCCACGTCCTTGTCGTTGGTTTCATATAATGTCGATGTTGTCAGGACAAAACGAAGCATTAGTATTGACAATGATAAAACCTGCAAGTTCTGCATGTTGAACAGTTACTGAGGAATCTTTAAGACATTAACCTTCGACACAGCGAGCGTTTGCTATTGTCTTCCACAATCTGGTAACTTGAACATCCGCAGTTAATTTGTGTGAAGTATCCTGTCGGTAGTTTCTATGAATATATTTAAATTTCAAACAGTTACATCCCACGCCGCTTTCTTTTGGTAGAAGCGGAAGCTCTAACAATGTATGACCAAGCCTTTTCTCACCGTATAATTGCAACATTATCGACTGGTAGTTGCCTCGCCTTGTCTGAGTCATGTGGAGCGCAGTGTAGGTAGTATTCTTCAATATAAGGGTAAATATTCTGAATTTTGGGCATCTCGCTCAATAGAAATGAATATATATAATTTTCCTCGAAATGTCCATGTACAAATATAACTTCAACATTTAGTTCTATCGAGCGAAATGCCCAAAATTTAGTATATTTACCCTTGCAGACACTGGCAACGTAATTGTATATAGACATGAACTTGTGGTAAGCTCTTGTAGCTCAGTTGACAGAGCGCTGCACCGGAATCGCTGGGCCACAGGTACAATTCCTGCCAGAGGGCTGTGCAGAGGGCCTGTATAGTTGCATATTTCGCAACTGCTTCTGGGTAAGTCTGAAAATTTACTTTAGAGCACAAGTACATCGAAAACTACATAGTCTGTATAATATTGTATAATTCAGGGGCGCCGGAAGGAAGCCGAAGCGGCGGGGGCAGCCCCATGAAAAGGGCGCGAGAAATTTGTAGGGGTGTCCGGGGATATCCTCCCCCGGAAAAGTTTTTGAATCTACACTCTCTGAAATGCCATTTCCTGCATTTTTAGTGGAGATTTTACATAATTCTGATATTATAAAACGCAATATAAAATACACAAAAGGATGAAAGTCTACACATTTTTAAGATGATACACATATAAATCATACATTCAGATTTCCAGTTCATATAAACCTATATAGGAACTGCATATTTCCAATTTATATAAACCTACGAGGGCTAGCCCGGTCACAATAATAATAATTTATTCATTTCAATGCACTTTATTGTTAAGAAAAAGGGCAACCGGTTGCCCCCGCGTGCCCCCGTACTATAAGGGCAGCGGGGGCCGCTGCCCCCGTGGCTCCGGCGCCCCTGGTATAATTATGTACAATGTTTTATGCTAACCGCTCAGGCTGTACTTGGTACATTCCATTTATAAAATGAACTCGTCTAGAAGTTAAGCAATCAGTTAAATATCTCGCATGGTACCTAAATAGTTATGAAAAAATAAAAAAATTCATTAAGCTCATTGTGCACATAAAGTCAAGCATTAGTCTTAAGGAATCCCTTAACAATCCTACGAGATATAGATTTTTTCCGTAATAAAACACTGGAATATTTTTCAAATCCATACTATGAAAATAATTCCATAGTATTTCCATATTATATCCATACTATGAATATGGCAGTTAAAATAGAATTCGTATAATCTTCATATACTAATGAGATTTCATACTATTTCCAACTAGGATTCATACTATTTCCATGGCAAGGATTTTGAAAAAAAATTCCAGTGATATCTCTCTCAGCCGATCACAGTGATGTACGACTCGTCTCGTATTACTTAGTCATGATGTGTTTCTTCTTCTTTTGTATCTGGTTCAATACTTGGCTCGATCACAGTGTTGTACGACAGAGATGTGTCCACTTCATCATTTTTAATCAAATAATCTTTCTCTTCTATTCTATCTGGTCCTACACTTGCGTCTTTGTCATTTTCCAGTGGTCCGTCAACGGTAGCATAATCGTATATGAAGATTTTGGGCTTAGCGACCGCGGTTTTGTCCACGTACTCATATTGACGTTCACAAGGTACTTCATATGGTTGAGATTCTGTTTGCGTTGATTGGTCTCTGTTTGAAGGTTGAAGTGGATTCAAAGGCTGTGCTGATTCCTCCAAGATGCATGGTCGATTTTCATCTGCGATGTAAAATATCAAATAGGTTATAAATTATAAAGTCTTGTTTAATTCGAAATATATTGAAAACTTAAGATGGCATTTTTCTTGGAATCTGCTTTTTTAAAAGTTAGCTTTATTCAGCCCTGCAAGTGACGTCACAACACATAATATAATGTTTTGTTTTGCTTCCGCCATATTTGGTAGCAAATATTTAAAACTAATTATTAAGAACAAAACTAAGTAAATGCTGTCAGTTAGCCGTGAAAACAAGGCTACGTTTGTTGCAGTTGTGTGAGAATTTGGAAAGGCCAGGCTGCTGTCGGGAGCGATCGCGATGATTTTGCACTCAAAATACGTGACGTGTCGTACTATTCCTTACTGCAAGATCTGAATAAGTCTGTTCTATTACCTGGTCACAGTATAAAGACGACCAGTAGGGCCACTCGGCGATGCAACATGTAGCCGGCTTTTTGTGCAAAAATATGCAGTTTACTGGCCAGGAAAGTTAGTCCAGCTTGCTTATTGGCTAGAAAAAGCAATTGACTGGCTGCCAATGCGTAATGAGCGGGCACACAAAATTTCAAATGAGTGGCCCTACTGGTCGTCTCTATACTGTGACCTGGTTTTCATATGTCGCCGATGGTCTTAGTTCACTGATGAGTAAAATCCTTTGTCTATCTGAAATAACTTTCTCCTTTATTGTTCACTAAAGCCGGTTTTCCACTTGCGATTTTTTTCGCGCGAAGCGAATTTTTCATTTGTCTTTGGTCTCTCAACTGGAACCATGTGGAACTAATTGGATAAAGACAAAAGAAAAATTCGCTTCGCGCGAAAAAAATCGCAATTGGAAAACCGGCTTAACAATGGTTCATGAGTGCCTCGCCGACCGATCGGCGACATATGAAAACCAGGATTTAATCTCGTTTCGCCATTTGACCCAATTTTTTGATGATTGGTTTGTAAAGAATTCGGATACTGATAACCTTTTACCTTTGCTAACTTGCTTCTTTTTCGAGATCTTTCACGTTTTATACAATGCACTAACGGTATCCCATAATTCTGGGTACCGGCGATTAATTTAAATTTATAGGATAATTTTAAATATTATTTATGACTCGGTATCTATTCGTTTTGGTCTTAAAATCCTGTACAATTTATTATTCTTCATCAAGTGTAAACAAGCCTCTAGTTTTATCATCCAATGACTGCATGCTAAAGCTGAATATGCTTTACACAAATTATTTGCCTCTCATCCTTCCTCGCCGCAACAATCCATACTGGATCCGACATTCCATGCAACTGGATTTTACGAAGTTTCAGTCGAAGATGTTCACGGTTCATGAGTGTTCGGAAGCCCTTTGCTCCGTCGCTAACTGCTCTATTTAATAAATCTTTAACCCTGGCTAAAATCTGCCGATTGGAAGTATTTATTATTTATTTATTTAAAAATCTTTTAACACTGCAGCCAACATTTTAATCCAATAAATTGTTTTTCATGGAGCCGTATATGTATATACAGTAATTATATTATACAAAAGTCAAAACATGCAAATAGTGTTACACAAGGCATACACGTGACACTCTTATCTATTTTGAACAATTCCACATTGTTGCTCCTCTATAGCCGAAAGTCTTTTTCATGGTGGCATTAGTGTTAGGTTTGGGCAATACTAACTTGTTATTGTTGCTTCGTCGTAGCACTCGCGTCTAGATATTTGGACAAGACTGCTTAAACTTGAGTCTTACAACACTTAATAAATTATGGTCTCTTCTCTCCTGAAGAGTTTCCCAATTCAATTTCATCAATGTTTCCGTTGCTGATGAGTAATAGCTGTCTCCAGTAATTACGCGAGCGGCTCTATTTTGTAATCTTTGTAGCCGAGCTTTTAATTTGGCAGAACAATTATCCCACACCAAGGAACAGTATAGTCAAATTACTCATCACGGTTTTAGGTCTTCTTAATATACCTATACCTTTAGAAGCTTTTTTACAAACAATCAATATGGGTTTTCCATGCATGTGAGTTTTCGTTGTATGCTCAACACGTTTAATATTTTGGTCATCGATTGTAATATTTTATTCTGTTTCAATTTGTGATAATTTTTACTCGAACCAATGATCATGTATTCTGTTTTACTCGAATTTAGCGTTTGTTTATTTGCGAGTAACTATTCTTGCAAATTGTTTAGTTCGCTATTCAACTTTAACTTCAATAACCTTAGATGAATAACCACTAACAGTAACATTAGTATCAGCATACAAAGATTGTGTCGAATTATTTAGACAATTTGGTAAATTTGATCCCTGCGGGTACTCCAGTTCTAATATACTTTGTAGACGAAAGGGCCTTTCCCAACTTACAAACTTGATTACGTTCATTTAGGTAAGGGATGAACCATTGTAATGCAACGCCTCTGACACCATACAATTCCAATTTTTTAACAAGTATACGTACTGTGATCGACAGTGTCAAATGCCTTTTTTTTAATCTAGTAACATTACTCCGTTTATAAGGCCTCTGTCAATATTGATTAACCGAAAATCTGTAGATTTCAATAACGACGTTGCATGTATAGAATAGCCCGTGCGGAAGCCAGACTGGCAATGTGAAGGAATATTGTTTTGACAAAAATACGTATATAGCTGTTCATAAACTAATTTTTCAAAATATTTAGCCACAACTGATAAAACAGAAATAGGTCTATAGTTGCTGCAGTCCGTTTTATCACCTTCTTTATAAATTGGAGAGACACGTGCTTGTTTCCAATCACAGGAAAAAATACCCTGGCTGACAAGTTAAAGATCATATTTAAAATTGGCGTTACAACAGTTGACGAGTCTAGGGGGAATCTTGTCAAGTCCAGCACCCTTTAAAAATATTTGGTTTTAATTGCTTAATAATTTTAGCTATTTGGCTATCTGTTATAGCAGAAAATTGAAACTCGCTATCAACTGGTGTGATATATTAAGGAAAAGCTCTATCAGCAGGACTTAAATCATGGGATAGTGTTTCACCAATTTGACTGAAGTATGTGTTCATGCATTCAGCGATATCCGGCTCATTCGCGTAATTGTTTCAGTGTCTATTTTTACTGAATCTGTGGTAGTTGTTTTTGAGAATTTTTATCCCCTTCTTGGAGTGAAGTACAAACCGAAACGTTCAAGTAGTGGAATTCCATCTTCGACAGCGATCACGACGTCCTATAATCAGGTTTATATTCCTCCACATTTCTTATATTATTATCAATCGTTTCCAAACAAAATGTCCTCTTTGCCGATCTAATCAAATTGTTCACGCGATTGCCTTGTTTCCTATACGAGGCGAATTTTAAATGCTTTATTAAAAGATCCATCCCTTAAGCTCATTCTGTACAAAATCTCAAGGTCCTATGCACTTTGAGTGCGTAGTGCAGTAAGTTCCTGTTAAATGCTAGAGATGTAACGTGATTTATCTACTAGCTGCGTGTTGCATGGGTATAAGCATGCAAGCGCGTTAGTCAAATTTGAGACATCTCCTATACACATTTTGAGTGTAAAAGGATGCTATTAGGTCATTTTTAGTGTAATATTCAGTGTAATATTAGTGTTTATACGGTACATTTATAAGACACCTACAGTAGGTTAGAAAATGTGATCGCTCTAAAATATCTTCAGTTCACTACACCAACATACAACAATTTCTCTTCTTCATCCGGCCCTTCTGTTGCATCTGCTTCCTCACTTCTTTGAGCATTGTTCAAAGGTGCATAACCGGACACTTCACCTTCATTATTCTTTAATAGCGGCCTTACAAGTGGAGTATACTCGCCGTCCATTACGCCGGCATCTTTCTTCCCCGTTACATCAGCTTCCTCATTATGCCTTTCTTTAGGATTTTCACTCGCACCATTCTTTAACAGAGGTTTACCAAGAAAAGGATATTCATATTGATGGCTCTGGCGTTCCACGGGATATTCATATTTAGGGCGCTCTGGAAGCTCGTACTGAGGACTCTGAGGTTGTGCGCCTGATATGCGATCGTTAGCGTGGATATACTGGTATGCGTGTTCCCGTTCTGGTATATCATAAACTTCAGATTCCCTCGGATTTACTTGGTCGTTATTGGACGGGTTTGCGGGCTCTGCTAACTCTTCAACGACGGGTGAGGAATTTTGATCTGCTATTTTATAAAGAAAAAAGGAGAATTGAACGTTCTTTAATTAGCGTTGTAAAAAATAAATATACGACTCCTATTAAGCATTAAAAAAAGCTCAGGGCAAACTGGGACTACATAGTTTCCTATCCGATTCTGCACAATCAGAAAATACATTTTGTTTCCACAACGAAACTCACACGGGAAAACAAAAGATGTTTCTGAATTTTCAAAACAATAATTGCAAGGGTGGAAAACGGGGTGTGAATTACTCCTGGAACGTAAGGCAACACATAAATCCAACTGGAATTTTATTGAAAACGTAGTTTGCCAGGGCTTGATAACAACCCAAGGTCAACCTTTTCTAAAATTTCTCATTAATTTATCGTAATGATATAATGATATTGAATTTGGCTAAGAATGAACACTCAAGTGGTCATTCTGAAGACGTAACCGCAAGTAGCAACCTGCAGGATCAATATTACAAGTGATATTCGTGATATACAAGTGATAAGTCGTAAGCCAAAAATTTGGCGAAATTTTCATTTATCGCGAGAACTGTAAATATTTCTAGGAACAGTATATCATGATTACCTGGATTTTCTATGTTACGGTTCTTTGAACGTACAAATCTATTAAAATGGAGAAAATAGATTGAGCAGACATATTTCATAATCTATTAGTGAATTAACAAACTGATTCGGCAACCAGGGATGTCTACGGAAAGCTAGGGAAAACATGTTGTCTAGGGTAAACATTTATATCTACTGCTAGCAAATTATGGAACTCGTTGCCAGTCTCTATTAGGATAAGTCCGAACTTGAAAGCGTTAAAAGAAAATATATTAATCATCTAAAAACCCAATATATAGGTCTTGACCATTTTAGTATTTCTTAGCTAGTGCGCGAACGCCTAGCCTACCATACACTATATTGCATGTAATATAGTTTTTTAGCTTTAATAATATATCTTGTATATTTAATATTTAGCCTTAGCTTAGAGAGGGCCACTAGTTTATCAATCTATGATTATAAAGTGTTTTACCCTCGTTAAATAAAGTTTTACATTACGTTACGTTACATTACGTTCGCTGCCCTGCTTTAAGGCCGTTTTCCATTAGGGTCGCTTTGCCCGCGCGGGCGGACATTACACACCTTAAAGCCAATTTTCCATTACGGTCGCTTTGCCGGTTTGTCCGCGCGAGCGGAGCGACCATGTTTCAACTTCCGTTGTAGATGTCTAGCATGAGATTTTTTTGTCCGTTTTACACCTCGCGGACACGCCTGAAAGTTGAACTACATTCAACTTTCTGTCTTTCTTGGCGTGCCCGCGCGACTACTTATTAACGTGGTTCGAATCGGTCGCTTCGCCCGAGCGGGCAAAACGACCGTAATGGAAAATGGCCTTAACACCTAAAAAACCTGAAACTGCTTTTTGATGTGCCATTAAACATGTGCCAAGTTTGTATTTTGACTATGCCCAGTTATTCTTTCTTAGATTCGCCACAAGGTGTGAAGAAGATAAAGCATCTGTTTTCTGTCGGATTTTAAAATGATCTTTAAGATCTTTATAGCTAATGTCTGTATTGCATGATATTTTTACCTGTCTCTACATTTATAGACGATTATCCCAACAACTGCGGCAATACATAAGAGAACTGAGGCACAGGCAATAATAATTATAATTTGCGTATTATCCTTGTCACCACCATTGCTTTCTTGGTCACCTGTTAGATCTCTTCTAGTTGTTCCGGTTGTTCTCGTTGTTTTAGTTGTTTTAGTTGTATCGATATCGTCCGGTAACGGATCATAATGAATTACCTTTAAACCTGTATACCAAAAAAATAGAATATTTTACTCTAATTCTATTTCAGGATAACACTATCCAGGCTTGACCCAACGCGATTTTCACCTTGGCTTTGCATATAAAATATATCCGTTGGATAGCGAGTTGTCCACCGGATAGTGATCTGATTGAGGTATCCATATTAGAGAGTTCCCCCCAAGGAGAGGTTCGGCTGTACAACAATGTTAACTAAAAATATAGTTGAAACGTACCTCTAAAAGATCCCATATATTTGATCACTACACAGTGTTCAGTTACGTCTTTCACTGTGACTGCGCTACTTTCACATCGAAATTGAACCTTCACAAGTAATCCTGTCCAGCTTTTTGGTGTTTTGTTCAAATTCCACTTGAAAACAACAAAAATGGGTGTTCTCTTTAGCGACGTTACATGGCGATGTTACACCGAGCAATTTTTAACCACAATTCGGAATGCAAATGAGTTTGCAAGAAATTTTATTGATTCTGTAACGATTTGCATTGCGAATTGTCGCTAAAAATTGTTCTGGGTAACATAGCCGTTTTTCAGCGACTGGTCAGTGTGTTTCTTATGACTCAAAAGCCAACTGCAACAAACTTAGAATAGGTAATAGCATATTAGCATAGTTATGAGAGTGCTATTAGGACAAAAGGGCGAGCGCAATTTGAGGGTTTGAATATCTGACGAGTATCTGCTTTCTAAATTACGAAATAATTGATGCGATGTATTTTGAAATATTGTATCCCTCATCTTTTTCTTGTCTATTATTACAACAACTAAACAGTCTTGAGCAATCTTTACCACTGTTGAAATGAAAAATAATTATAAATTGTTCTTTATGTGTCCAAACATGCACGTTTCCCATTAATTGGTATTTGGGTAACTCATGCGGACATGTTATTCTGGTTTAGCGGTAAATAAATGTAGTCCTCGAACAAATTACATTTATGTAGCCAAATATTCAACAACACTCTTGCCCTATAGACTCTTAACATATTACCTTAAAAACTAAAGATGTTCCAACTTATTCTATTTTCTGTCAATTCTCCATGAAACGAGGTATTAAATGAAGAGATAATGCAAGTATAATATGAATGATATCAACGAGTATGCTTGATATTTATTTGGCTCGAAGTTTTTTTTAGAAAATGATTAGATGTATATTATAGATATACTATGTGTTGTAAAATAGCTTAGGAACGTGACGTACTCTTAGAAATAGGCGTCCATAGTTCGTGTCTAAACTACCTGAAAGAGCGAAGAACAGTTCAACGTTCATCGCGTTATTGACGACGTTTTACTCAGGACTTACAAAGAGCTTTGGCTCAAAATGTCGACGGAACTGTTTTTCATCTCTTTCAGGCGGTTCAGACAGTTGGCCTATTGTAGAATAATACCAAATATACTTTGGACCCCTATACGTACGTTTGACATACCTTTAGATATACTTTGTCCCCTGATGACGATATTCCAAAACTTCCGTTCGTCGTTTCCAACGGTTTCCATGTATCATTGTGCAAATATTGAGTTCTGTTTGGCAAGAGAATACACCTAGTTTTGTTCAAACTAATTTCTTTCTCTCCCAAACATGCTGACTGTTCCTGACATTTTGTTTTGTTAAGAATGACGAGAGATGAACCATCTGCGAATGTCTCGCATCCTACAGCTGAGAAGATAGTACTTGCGTCAAGGTATGTGGAAATGTTATTTAAAATCTTTAAACTTGGTGTTCACGTCGGCTGGGGGTGAATATAATCAGAATTGCATGGTCGCTGGTATTCTTCAGCAATAGACCTTCTGAGCTTCGTTTTTGTTTACCCTTTTGAGATATGTGCTAGTTTAATTAATGATATTCAGATATGAATCAATGCATTCTGATTAGAATGACAAAGAAACCAAATATCACATATCTCAAAAGGGATCACATGATTTGAAATGGCTAATTTGCATACGAAGCTGAGGAGGTCTATTGCCATTACGATGATTTGCACTAAAAGAGTTTATATATAGAGGAAGTTTGTAAGAAGAGTAAAGTTAAATTAGGAAGAGTCAATTAATGAGAGATGGCAAGCATTAAAGTTTCCTCAACTTTCGCGTGACTCGGTCAAACGGGAAAAGTTGCATGCAACAGTTTAAAAGCTGGAGTTTGAAAACAGTTGAAAAAACTGTTTGTTAGCCTAATTAGCAGAGCGTCGAGCTAGCATTCCATGGAGGCCATATATGGGTTCAATACCAATTTAGCGCTTACGAATTGAAGCTCGTGCTAGCGAATATACAGTTCAGTATATGAAAGTGTTTATGAAGTCTGTTGTTTTTATTCATTGGCTGTTAAGAAGTTTGAAAATTACCTTGTGAACAGACATCTTTACCGGAATCAAAGCGCGTCCATTTAGTGACTTCAGACTGTGTGTTTTTCGTTGTAACAAATGTCGAATGTTCTCCATAGTACATGTATCTTCCTGACTTTGACTGCATAATGTCGTATTTCTTGTCACCCACACATTTCCATAATTGCTTCTGATTATTCCAGTCACATTTCTTCATCGTGAGAAAATGTTGCTGGTTGTCACTAACAAAGTCATCTGACATACATTCTAAAGTCTGGGCATTTAAGAGTTGTCCATAGTTGGTCCAGATCCAACGGTAATCCCAGTTATCCTCACTACAACTCCGTGCAAGGACAAACGTGTTCGCGTTTTTATATGGTTGTTGATAAAGACAAAATTTATGAAGGTTGTTTTGCACGAGAAATGAGGACTCATAAGCTGTAAAACATGAAAAAATATATGCATGACTAAGGCATTGTGTTCAATGGTTCATCCAAAGATTTTTCTGTGCCAAATAGTTTTGTTCTCTCTACATCAACTTGTTAGATCAATAAAAATATTTCGTCAGTCGCGATGTTGTTTTATTACAACTACGTTAATTTAAAGACAAACCATCCACTTCTTAATGTAAAAACTTTAATTACTAAATACGTGTGATTTGGTATTAAGAGCGTGCCCCATGGGCATTCTCCCATCCAGCACTCGTTACTTTTGCACTAGAGCTTGGGCACCCCTAGCATGTGCTCCATTCCACTTCATGAAGTGGACTGGAGCACAGGCTGGGGCACCCCCAGTAAGTTTTTTTTGTTATTAGAATAAAACGTTCACTTTATATTTCTGACCACGCTCATTTCATCGGGTAAGAGATTAAGAGAACTCAGAGGTTTAAATAAAAGTCAAGCCCCTGCTCCGGCCTCCGGATCAAAGGTTTTCCCATTCTTCATCACCATTTCTTAGAGTTTTTGGTCCTAAAATTTTAATCACTTATTAGACTAACTAATAATTAATGGGATAAACTCCTACAACATCTTCAAAAAGCAAATTAAGCAACATTTTTTGCTACACACAACTACCAGTTAATATATAAGACAAACCATAAAACACATTATATGTATATGATATATAAAAATTTAAATACATCTACAATACTATAGTATTCACTTGTATAATGAGAACACTTCTACCTTCTTTTTCTTTCTTGTATATATATGTATTCTTGTAAATATTATTCTGGTTTTTCCATATTTATCAAATGACTGTAAATAATTGATTATGTAATCTCTAACACAATTGAACATAACTAGGGGCCTAAATAAAAAGTCTGCTAAGATTTCTAGTAGGTCTCTAGCCCAAGATTTTTAGAAATTATTGTAATATTTTAGTAAATTTATTGTACATGGGAAAAAAAAATAAAAAAAAATAACATTATTCTCGAAGAATTGAAAAAGGTTTAAGTGAAAGGTGCATGCTTTGATCAAAGTATTTGCTGCCGAGCGCCAGCGAGGCAGCACTCTAATCTTGCTCGTGCCAGTCCCTTTTGCCGAGTTATGTATAGTCAACGATATCTCAGTTTGAAAATTTATCTGTTAGCAAACCGGGGGGGAACGGGGGGCAGTCATCAGGCAAACGCCTGAGAAGCAGCTGCTCAACTGCGCATGTTTTGCTGGCACGTTGTATTCTCTGACCTTGTCTTCTACCAGGTTGCCTTGTCGTCGAATATTTTATTTAAAGTCGAGTCTGTTCAAGCGTTTGGGTGGATCGAAGTATAATAATGAGGAGCTATAGGATCATCTTAAAATATTGCAAGATGTAGAGAGAACTAACGTCTTCGGTTTTCTTATAAAAACATGACCTGTTTACAGTGTAATAATTATCAAGAATATGTTGATAGCTGACTCTTGAACTCTAATAAATAGAGATCCGCGTTATTGCGCGTTTATGTCTCAATTATATTCAACACTAATATCTAGTTTCCCACAAATACAAATAAATACCCACGCATGGTACGTTCGCTCAAACTATTGTAGAGTATAGATGTTTTAGTCTTTTAGAGCGATGCGCCGAATCAAGTGTTGAAGGCTCAATGTTTGTTGTTGGAAATATAATATCCCTCATATTATTTGTCGCCAGGAATGCATCTCGCTGAATACTGATATGGTGGTCTGTTCAAGCGTTTGGATCAAATCGAAGTAGAATTAATAACGAGGAGCTACTGTATAGGATCATCTTAAAATATTGCAAGACGTAGGGAGAACTAAGCTCTTCGGTTTCCTTGTAAAAACTTGACCCGTTTTAATATAGTGTAATAATTATCAAGAATATGTGACAGCTGACCCTTGAACTCTAATAAATAGAGTTATTTATAAATTTGCGCGTTTATGTCTGAATTATCCAGATATAACGCACTGTTTGAAAGGTCACTCGCCATTGGCCGAACCACGCTAATTGGTGGTCGTGGTGGTTGACCAATCAACGGCTTTCCCATGCACTACATGACACCATGATGACAGTGACGCATCCGTAATCTAGTTTGATTCATATTATTCGTATTCATATTCATAGTATAAAAGAGCGGGGGAGAATAGTAACATTCCTATGCAAATTGCAAAGCCAAAATATAGTTAGCTATGTCGTTTAGTTCATCTAAATCATAGTAAATACATAGATTGCGTGAGGATAGTGACATTCTTAAAATATCATATTGCACCACATCTGTAATGAATCGAAATATAGACCTTGTCAGCTTGTTGAACGTAAATGTTTCCACACATTACACATAGATCTTCTCTTTCGTTCGATTTTCTCGACTGAAACAGCTTATATTTTTGAAATGGTGGATAAAATTGAAAATTAAGTACAATAAAGCATTCGCGTTCGACCTTTGAATAACTTGCCTTCTGGGCTTCGGCTCGTATTTCATTGAACGTTCGTTCTCGATCATTTATTGCTGCGGAGCGAGCGAGCCTGAAGCGAGCGAGCGTAGCAGCAACCTAATATGTGCAGAGAGGGGGTTTTGAAGTAAATTTTATTTAGCGCATGGAATTGTGGTCGTGCGCGCTTGCTATGCGCAGAACACAAATTTTAAACTCGCTCAGTTCCATGTCACAGAGTCCATGTGCTTTTCGATTTTGACGGACGGAGTCTTCGATTTTGACGGACGGAGTCTTCAAGGTAAGATATTTTGTCTTTTGTTTATAAGTTACGTTTACATTTGTTTACTCCTTTTTAGAAAGTTGGCAATCTCAATTTATATATCTATGAAACGCTGAAAGCACACAATCGATCGCTACTAGATTCAGTGTCTGTTTATATATAAACTATATATTCTGCTAATGTGCTATAGCTGTTAGTGCTGTAAAGCATGGAAGTCTTACATAGAGATGTCGATCTTTAAAAGGTTTTTCTATCCATTCGCGTTTGCTTTCTCTTGCTGATTTCCATATTTTGCATCAAGTGATGTTTCGTGTATGCCGATTGTGATTGTGACTCCGCGTGAACTTGACACAAAGTCACAGATATGCAATTGATCGTCTAAATTGCCTGACTGAATAATTCTGATTTGTGCAAGGTTTGACCTTTTAAATAGGCCACTGTAGGCATAGAAATATGTTTTTATTCCTATTTTACAATGGGATTAATATTTTTGTCTAGTCGCGTTCACATATTATTGTCAGAACAGACAGTGTCTCAGTTCTGCGCGCACTAAGACAAATATTCGAATGGGAATGAGTAGTGCTTTACAGGGTTGCCAGGTCCAGCAAGGGCTTGGAGCCAAATATGATTTGAAAAGTAGCCAAATTTGGTAAAAAGAGGCCAAACTTCCGTTTTTAGCACCTACGCTGTCCGGTACTGGGGCTGGTAGCCTGCAGGTCGTACCCAGTGCTTTTTTTGTTGTTGTGTGAGTTGTGCAGCTTCGTACCCAATCTCGTACCCAGAGCCATTGAGTACAAAGGCTCTGGCCACATGAGTTGAGTTAATTAGAAAATATCGGAAAAATCCGGTATTTTGTGACCTGCGCAGTTGTGTTTTCGTACTCATTCTCCGAGAAGTTCGTGCGCGTCCATAATATTTTCAAGAGGAGTGAAAATCGATATTTTACTGAAAAAAAATGAATAAATTTGGAATTTTTCAAGTCTGATGGTGCTTTTGGAAAACCACTTGGGAATTTCTGCCAGAAGGAATCCAAGAGTCGAGGGCAGTTTCTCAAACGCGTGTTCTACGCACAAGGACAATGAATGGCAGACGCAGGTCACCTTGACGCACTGGGGAGCAACAGCAGCTATCCTTGTCCACACTGAATTATGCTTACCAACCATCACAGAAGCACCGTCACTAGCATAGCCAACACAGTCCACCAAGTGGAGGCTAAATTTACCCAGACAATCTTGAATGGCTTTAAAAAGGTCGTCTGCGGATGCGTGGACAACAGAAACCAGGTCAACAAACGCTGTGACAATCTTCTTCTCGGCTTCGCTGTAGTACCGGACCATAACGCAGAGTTGCTTTTCCGTAGCAACATCGGTTGTTTCATCGACAATCAATGAGAACTTCTTTCCTCGAACATCAGCTATCAGCTTCTCTTTCAGTGCTGGGCTTACAACACTCGTCAAAATTTGTGTGCACTTCGTCCTGTGTAGTCTAATTTTTTCGAGTTGGCTTCCCTTCGCGTTGCGGGCAATTACCTCCCCGAGATGATCCATCGTCAAAAGCGCTGAATGACATGCCATTGTTACGGCTAGTTCCACCTCTGCGATCTTGATTTCGTCTGCAACCTTCGGCTTCGGGACACGTACGACTTGGAGGGGTTTCGTGGAATTACACAGTTTGACACGCTGCACGTGTTTGTCAGTTTTTTCGTGTTTCGTCAAATTCGCTTGTTTGGGCTTTATCGACACATGACACAGCTTACAAAAGGCATCTTGACTCCCGTCCGAAGCCTTCGTGATCCAAATAAATTTGCTTTCCCATGCTTTACTATATTTTCTTCCACTATCGTATGAACCTTTCCATTTGGACGCCATTAATAATGTGAATTGTGAATACTAAATAGATCAGTGACTAACGCAGTTAATGTGAGCCAGTAATCTATTTGGTCAGTTATCACATCTCGTTCCCAGAGCTTAGCGACCCCAACCGCGTAGGTACATCCGAGTCCTGCATAATTTAGAACTAAATATTTTTATAATTAATCTAATTTTCTGTGATTGTTAAAGAGGCCAAAAAGTAGCCAAATGGCCAAATGTTTTTTTCGAGGCCAAACAAGAAAAAAAGAGGCCAAATTCGAGTTATTTGGCCTCAAAAAGGCCAATCTGGCTGCTTTACATGTAGGTGACTCGCATATCCAGCAAAGTAAGAACATAATGATGGAACAACGCTTTCGTTTATAGCTTTCCAAATGCAAAATTATTTATGTATATATTTTTAACGCTTTTATAGGCTACAAAAATATGCAAATTTCCTTGCGTGGCAGTGTCAAATTACTCATCGCAGTAAACATGGGTTTCATGTGGGAATTCCATGTGATATTTTGAAAATTTGATGTCTTTCATGTTTCGTGATATATTTAGCTTGTCTTATCCTGCAAACTATGCTAGGGTATGCATCTACTGACAGCGCGCAAGCCACTGGGTCAATGCCAATTAATATTTACCGTCTGGCCGTCTACTGAATATAATTTGTGTTGCATATTTGTTTGCATGTTTGTTTCAAGAAGCTAAAGAATAATAACAGTCCCGCAGCATTCCCTACCTCGCAGGTACCCTAGTATTAATATATATTATTCAGACTATTTACGGAAACGACTGAGTATTTTCAGAAAGTGCATAATTACTAATATAAAACATATAATATGGAGCTACATTCATAGTGAGTTGCATTTGGGAGTTTCGGTGAACCATTTTTCGCGCACGAATATACCTAACCCACCCAACCCCATCCCTAACCATAACCAATATTCGTGCGCGTGATATCTTACAATCGTACACCAAAATATTGATAAACAAGATTTTAAAATGTTTTCCCTTGATTTACAGGTGTGATAATTATCTCAGACTTAGCCGAAGATCTCAGAACCTGTATTGACGGCAGTGATATCAACTTCAACTTTATTACTCACAATTTTTCAATTTTTTATTGACATTATTTATATTATTATACTTACAATAAAGATAAGGATACGGAGATGTAATATATATTTCAGAAGGTATATTAAAGACAATAAAGTGTAAGATGGTTAAAGTAGCTTACTTTCGTTTACTTTCAGTTAATATATTGGCTAATGTGGAGTTAAATCTAGTACAGGTAATTGGTCTTTTGGATAAAGAACCTGGTATCGAAATCGATATCGCGTATAGAAAAGGCCAAATAAATAGGAAAACCCTCGGGAAAACCAACTTGAACAATTAGACGAAACTGCAACCTGAATGCTATGCAGAAACGTAGTCGTTATAAATAATAAAGGCAAAACAACTTATTTGACTAGTGCATGATAACTGCTAAACACCTCGGTTCCTTCATTTCGCCTTTCAGTTACTCCAAATCTAACCAAACACGCAGCATTACTTATTCTATATGTCTATATAGGCCTAGTCTATATTTATAGCAATGTCAATGACAATATATAATTATAAATATATAATCCTTATTGACCGGCTTTCTTGTTTTTGTTAATGCCGTGAATGTTTATAATTGTCTATATAGTATTAACAGCTGATGTATTCTATTGATATTGTGTCGAGTAGGAGTAGCCATGTATGCCTACCACTGATGATGCCTACACCCTATGTAGCCTATATATATTACCAAACTCTTTTAATAAACCTACAATAATATCTAAAAAGATCATGCGGCATGCAAATTAATGAAAGCGGTGATCGTACGTACGATAAAAATAATTGGCAGTTTCCCTTTCAAGTTTACCACTCCTTAATAAAATGGCGAGATGCTGATAACACCTGTCAAGGAGGATTAAATGTTATCACGGAACTGATAATAATAGGTACAGTGCAAAGGCAATATAAAAATTGATCTTTAGTCAAGAAAAAGAATACAATATTCACACACTGCACGACTAAGGGTGCATAATTATAAGTTATCCGTTCGTATTAATAATTTATAAAAATATATACATATTATATATAATATACGATGAGCCAACGTGGCCGTGGTTCTTGCCCAAACTGTAAAGCAGAGTACTTCAACCGCTCTAAACCATCAAAATGTGGAATGTGTGGCCACGCGTTAGGAGGAACATTTGAACCACCAACAAAGAAAGTTAAATGCTCCCCTCAAGCAGTAGAAATCTCTGAAAGTATATTTAGTGTTAAAACCAGTACAAGAGATGATCGCTGTTTTGTTACCACTGATGGTACTATGTGGTTTTGTGGTGTCGAGGCGTGCAAGGTTGCAAGATCAGTTTCACGCCGGCCATCAAGCTTAGCCGATTTCAGTTGCCGTCATATTGATGAAGCAAAAACTTGTGATAAATCTAGTCCACCCGTCGCTATTTTGAAACCGGATTTAGATAACTTTGTGTGTAGTGAAAATCTCAGAAGCTCGATACAAGATTTGCTAAATTCATCTATGCAAAGTTCCGCGATCCAGGTATCCGACACAATGTTTTGTGTGTTAGGACCTATATCAGCAAGCAATCCTCTCGGATACTGCCATGTCCGCAAAAGCACAACCGAATCAAACAATTATCATTGCACCGGAAAAGACTGTCGAGGATTTGCAGCAAAAGGCAAGCAAGTCAAAACAAAAGCAATGTGCATGCATGTTACAATACTACATTCGTGCTTTAAAACTGAAAGTTCGGACACGGCTGGAGGAATTACAAATGACGATGGCGTCATTTCTATGACATCTGCAGGCGAATCATCTACGGACGACACAAACGAACTCACCAAACGTCGTTCAACATTATCTTTAGCAGAATCGGTCAAAGCTCTCCCATATAAATGTATTACCCCATGATCTGTTACAGTCAATAGCAAAGAGAGATGCTTGCACATTGCTTGGTGTTGGTGACGGCTGGCCAAAGAGTTTCGCACCTGTTGTGGAAAACTGTCAGCTATGTGGTTCGGTGTTAGGTGATTCCCGCATTCATCCAGGACAATCTCGCGACAACCCATCTTATCTGGTTACTGAACTTAACCCGTTTAAGCAAGTGGATATAAAAGTAAAATTTTGTTCATCCCGTACATGTTCTGCAATGCATCAAGCATTGGTGGAAAAACTAGGTGGGTTAAAATAGCAGCAATACTATAGGTATGGTCACGCATGCGCATGTCGGTATAATATATATATGTGCATGACACGATGCATATTAATACATCATTACCCCTGCCAAACTGCAGGTTATGTTTTCACCTGGGTTTGTATATGTGTTTGTATGTAGTGTGTTTGCATGTTTGTTGGCATGTGCCTGCAGAGGCATGCAGTCTCTCAATCTAATTATGATTGAAGTTATAACTATGGAACTATAAATGAAAGTATAAAACATTGAGAGAGGGATTTGAAATTCATTCCTTATCATATAATTTCATTGAATGTGCTTTTTTCTATAGGCTTGTTCAATGTCAGTGACAAAGTCTTGGTTTCCCTGGATATCTTAATGGAGTTTAGAGAGTTTTTTAAGAAGGGGCATCCTATAGGAAATGTCATTCGCGCAAAGCTTTTGACTCTGAAGGCCAAATGTAAAGAGGTTAGTCACAAAAACTGATGTATTTGTTTGTTTGTTTGTTTGTTTGTTTGTTTGTTTGTTTGCTTATTTGTTTGTAACAGAGGGTTGCAAAGTTTACCTCCAATGAAAAGGCGATTCAATCATACGATGAAATGTTTCTGAAAGTTTCTAGGTAAAGATTGAGCAAATATCATTGTTTGGCGTTTAGCTTTCTTGTTCACATGTCTACAAATACATGAACTTCAGCCGTTTCCCCGGAAAGGTTGCAATACTTAAGCAAGTATCATTTTAGGCTAGCTAGATTAAGCACATCAAAAACCTTATAGCTCCAACTTGCCCGGCGTAGATTAACATGTATAATGTAGTATTCTTCATGTAAATACGCGCAGTTACCGAATAATTACTCCGGCTCCTACCGTAGGTAGGCCGGAGTCTTAAAACACCAGCGCCTGTCGTTTTGGGCGACACAAATGCGACCTACGTTCATGGAGTTAACCGCTTTTTCATCTAATGGTTTACGGGCTCATATCAAACCCTATACGCCACCTGCGCCGTAGCCGGAGTGTACGCCTGAGCAGGCGTCTTGTTTCAAATAGAACACAAAATATTTACCGCAATAAACCGTGTAGACAACCAGGCAAGTTGAATTCTTATACGGTTCAACACCATATATTTCACATTAAACCAATTCAGAAGTCGGGAAAATCGATTATATGTTCCGGAGAAACGGGTTTCATTTTGACCAGTGTTTAGCATCAAATCACAACGGCATTATATATATTAACTAAATTTCCACATCGAAAATCACCCCCATCTTGGTATACTCATATTTTGGCCTTGACTGAAATGTGACCCAGGCATTAAGCTACCTGAGTTATTGCTTATGTTTTAAATTAAGTTGCTCGGTAAATATTGAGCAAATATCATTATTTTGTTACGCTCAAATTCTTTGTCACCACAAGCGGTTTTAGTAAGTGCATGGTCTTCATGTCAAAGAATTTGAGGTATATATGCGAAGTTTATATTGTCCGCGATATGTAGTGTGTAAAAATCAGTTTCCACGTTTTTATCGGGAAATCGTGTACATGCACTCCATTTCATAATTGCACTTATCTATATTTAAGAGCTCAGTACCATCAGATGGTGAAATGTTGTACATCGAAGATTTGCTATACAATGGATTTTATAGTTTTGAGATGGTTACAGAGAGAAATCTCGATGACGTGGTGTGTGGCGTATGTGGCGTTTGTCCTGAGATATGTCTGGGCGATGGCAATGAAAAAAACTGTTGTACGAACCGTCAGGTAAAATAGTTATATCTATACTATAATTGTTTATTAACTCATTCATATGACAGGCAGAAACCTTTTTAAGAAATCGACCTAACGAGAAGGACCTAACAAGAATGTGGTATATATTTAAGGTGTGCGAACCAGGAGATGAGTCTGGCGGTTCTCTCCCTTTTCATTTTTGAGTCTTTGTGCATGGCTTGATTTCCTTGATTTTGATTCAGAGACAATCAATGTATGAATGCTATGTGTATTTTTTGCTGGCAAATTTAACTGATAAATTCAAAATTAAATTGTATCATTGTAAACGGACTGAGCCTTTGGTTATGCAAGGTATTAATTGTTGTGATAATATCAAAATTATCTTATGAATTAAGTCATGTCTCCCTTTTTGCTTATATTTTTGACAAAAGGGATCTTCGCTGGGGGGGATAGTTTACTTGGGGGCCAACACGGGAGCTGGAGGAGGGACTTGATTAGCTAAAAAAGGCCAGGATGACAGGTATTTTATATATTTTCATAATAGATTAACTATACTAAAGATAATGAAGACTGCAAGGATATGATACCATTGCAAGAGTTTCTTTCCAAACTTAGACGTCGATGGATCGAAAAGACAGTATTTACTAGGACGAACGAAAAATTTAAAGTGGCGATCGAGGAACTGCCACCTATAATGGCACCTAGTATTACTGGTACTGCTGTCAATACTGAGATGAAAAAGAAAAGTGTGTACCTAAAGTCACATCAGCCGACAGGTTAGAGACATAAGTAATCGTAAACAATGATCTGTCTAAAAAATTACACAATTATTAATTATATAATTACCACTGCCACTACCGTATACACTGTGTGGACAGTCTATATACCAGGTATATATTATAATTATTTATTATATAAACATAAGTGTTATATAGAGTTTTATGCCACTGAGAAAAATCGTATTTAAACACACGTAAAAAATACGATATTTTTACGTGTGAAAATATCATTTTTGCAAGCCAATCAAAACCTATTACTCGTTGTGTACTATTTGCATATTTGTTTTGAGTTTCTATATGAATTGTCGTTTGTTTATAATTTGTTTATAAAATAAACAGAATAGTACATGGTTGCTTGGAAATATGGAATTTATTTCTCGTTGAAGAGAATATTGCCCACTCGTTCGCTACGCTCACTCGTGAGCAATATTCTCTTCAACACTCGAAATAAATTCCATATTTCCGCGCAACCATGTAATATTCTCTATATCACGACCACCAAGACCACTGCCACTACCATATACACTGTGTGGACAGTCTATATACCGTGCATATATTATAATTATATCACGACCACCACGACCACCAAGACCACTGCCACTACCGTATACACTGTGTGGACAGTCTATATACCAGGTATATATTATAATTATATCACGACCACCACGACCACCAAGACCACTGCCACTACCGTATACACTGTGTGGACAGTCTATATACCTGGTATATATTATAAATTTAATCACGACCACCACGACCACCAAGACCACTGCCACTACCGTATACACTGTGTGGACAGTCTATATACCAGGTATATATTATAATTATATCACGACCACCAAGACCACCAAGACCACTGCCACTACCGTATACACTGTGTGGACAGTCTATATACCAGGTATATATTATAATTATATCACGACCACCAAGACCACTGCCACTACCGTATACACTGTGTGGACAGTCTATATACCAGGTATATATTATAATTATATCACGACCACCACGACCACCAAGACCACTGCCACTACCGTATACACTGTGTGGACAGGCTATATACCATGTATATATTATAATTATATCGCGACCACCACTACCACCAAGACCACTGCCACTACCGTATACACTGTGTGGACAGTCTATATACCATGTATATATTATAATTATATCACCACTCACACCACCTATGCACTGTAGACAGCCCATATACCGCATGTTCTTATGTACCCACCCACCCACCCATTGACCATACAGTGAACCAGTCAGAACCACTATATGTCTTATCTTATCTCAATCTTATCTTACATGCCTGTTTTCCATGTTGCCTGTTAGTTAATAAATAATATGTTCAATTTATAGGAATATCAATTTGGAAAATATTATTGGCCGACCACTACGACCACCCAAATCAAGCCGGGAACCAATCAGCAGCAACCTTGCGAACAGTGCTGTTCGACTCGAATTATCATTCAACACTGATTTATAGTTTCTCTTTAGTTTCCCACAAATACAAATAAATACCCACGTATGGTTCGCTCAAAGTATTGCAGAGTATAGATGTTTTAGAGCGATGCGCTTTACGATCGTCAAGTCTTGAAGGAGCAATGTTTGTTGTTGGAAATATAATACTCTCATATAGACTGAAGTATGTCGAATATTTTACATAGTGCGTGACGAATATCAGCATGATTTGTACGTTTCTCGTTCGTATTGCATTTATCGTACCGTTTCTATTGGTCTGGTTAAAACACAATTAGTAACTCAAAATGCGCAAGTATTCTATAAAGATGCATACAAGATTGACAAAAAAATTGCATGCGTTTTGTGCGGATGACTTGGGTGACCAGGGGAGTGCAAGTTTGTGACACCCCCAGCCTCGTACCCAGGCGCTTGAAGGAAAAGAAAATTTACACATTCAGCTAATTTATAGAGATCAATGGCTAAGCTGAGCGAGCGCGCGGGGGTGCGTGGGGAGGTCGCGAGCTTAGCCACGGATCTCTATAAATTAGCTGAATGCGTAAAAGCGCCTGGGAAGTCTCCCAGGATTTGTTTTCAAGTAAAAAACTGGCTTCCCTTGGCAATAGGCTATGGCGTTGAGGCAGCATTTCACTTGCGATAGTAACTTCTAGTTAACAATATTTATACATAGACTTCGATTGAATCCATAGATTCGGATTGAAAATCAATGGGGGTATGCGTGGGCGTACTCGGACAAACAAACCGCGATTCTTAATAAAAAAATAGTAAATTAGGTAAAAGTAAACGGCATTTTTTCGCCGGAGTATGCGTTTTCCCCCAAATTTTTTTGTCTCACCCCATGAAAGATAACACAAACTTGGTATATATGGTGGTTAAAGATGTCAAAAAGACCAAAAGGAGGAGAGTTCTGAAAATCATTTTCCACTTTCATCGTAAATGGGTCGGCTAACTGACAACCGTGGTAAACAACCGTCGCATCAAATTTTGCTTCTCTTGCCATGCTCGATAGTTATTCGATTTATCAGGGGCAGTTTCATGCTTTCCACAGCGCACGCAATAGCGACTATAACCGCCTGGCTTTGGTTGGCTTTTCACACTAACGCCACGATCTTGCAGATATTTCTTTAACTTTGTGTTACCTTCATGGGTGAGACAAAAATATTTGGGGAAAAACGCATACTCCGGCGAAAAATGCCGTTTTCTTTTAGCTTTTACCTATTTTACTATATTTTTATTAAGGATCGCGGTTTGTTTGTCCGGGTACGTCCACGCATACCCCCATTGATTTTCACGCCGAATCTATCGATTCTACTATACCTGTACGTGGATTTTGTAACCAGCCTGAAACTCATTATGCAAAATACCCAAGTCATACAACACTATACTTTTGTCATACATGTTTCCTATAGCAAAAATCTACGAAGGAACTTGCATAGAAATATAGTAATTATTTGGTTTAATCGTGATAAGAATGTATTACATTACATTGGTGTCAAATCTCAAAATATATTAATTAAAGATATTTGTTGCGAAAATGTAAGTAATTTTATTGAGTCGTGCTTGGAGCCTTGGACATCACAAGTTAAGGGCAATAATGAGATATGCCGCCCGCCCGCATGAAATTTGAAGAAAGCCTCGGATGAGAAACTAATATTCAACAAATAGTGGCCTTAGCGGCTAAGACTATAGTTGATTAGGTTTTGTAAGTAGGTCGAGCGACTTATATTTTACCTGTCGCGTAGACTAGAAGCTCGTTTGAGACACACTTCTCATGTTGATCTCTTGTCCGTATATACGTTTCATTCACCATACATTGACAGTAAGTACAGTCTTTGTCGAAACAAACAGCATTCGTCTCGTTACAACGAGCTATATTTGTGAATCTGTCGCGTTCTGCCCGAAATATTTCCACGTCCTTGCCGTTGGCTTCATATAATGTCGATGTTGCCAGGACAAAACGAAACATTAGTGTAATTGACAATGATAAAACCTGCATGTTGAACTGTTACTGAGGAATCATTAAGACTTTCATTAACCTTCGATGATAGACACATGAAGTTTCACAGCGAACGTTTGCTATTGTCTTGTATAATCTGGTAACTTGAACACCGCAGTTAACTAGTTTGTCGGTGTGTGAAGTAAGTTTGTATGAATATATTTAAATTTCAAACAGTTACATCCCACGCTTTCCTTTGGTAAAAGCGGAAGCTCTAACAATGCACGACCAAGCCTAATTTGCAATTTTCTCACCGTATAATTGCAACATGACTCTATATACTCTCGACTGGTAGTCGACCCGTACTGCCCACAACTTTTTGCCTCGCCTTGTCTGAGTCATGTGGGGCGTAGTGTGGGTAGTATTCTTCAATATAAGGGTAAATATTCTGAATTTTGGGCATCTCGCTCGATGGAAATGAATATATATAATTTTCCTCGAAATGTCCATGTACAAATAACTTGAAATGCGAAATGCCCAAAATTTAGGATATTTACCCTTGCAGACACTGGCAACGTCATTGTATATAGACATGAACTTGTGGTAAGCTCTTGTAGCTCAGTTGACAGAGCGCTGCACCGGAATCGCTGGGCCACAGGTACAATTCCTGCCAGAGGGCTGTGCAGAGGGCCTATATATAGTTGCATTTTTCGCAACTGCTTCTGGGTAGGTCTGAAAATTTGCATGTATATAATTTTCGCTCGAAATTTCCATCTACAAACACCTTCAGTATTCTTCAGTATGCTTGAGGGATGTAGGATGAAACTACCGTAAAAATCTAACAAGAACTACTACGTTCCGAGCGAAGGCCCGTCTGGACGTTAGAATACTAGCAGCGTTCATTCTCCATAGCCATGCAATATTGTTTAGAATGTGTTCATATATGTCTGTGCCAAATTTGGTGCTGTACCCCAAAATTCACAATTTTCTTATGATAATTTGCACAAATCCGCCGGACTATCTTTACAACCTCATCTGGTTCTCGTAAAACTTTTCTCGATATACTTTAGAGCGCAATTACATCGAAAACTACACAGTCTGTATAATATGGTATATGTACAATGTTTTAGCTAACCGCTCAGCCTGTACTTGGTAGTTGGTAAATTCCATTTATCAGAAAAAGAACTTGTCTAGATCGAAGTTAATTAAGCAATCAGTTAAATTATCTCGCATGGTGCCTAAATAGTTATGAAAAAATCTAAAAATTAAGCTCATTGTGTACATAAAGTAAGCATAAATTTTAAGGAATCCCTAACAATCCTGCGAGATATATAATTTTTCCATAATAAAACACTGGAATATTTTTTTTGAAATCTATACTTGATTTTGCACCCAAAATACGTGACGTGTCATACTATTCCCGCGTGTCTGCAAGATCTGAATAAGTCTGTTCTATCACGTGGTTTTCATAAGTCGCCGATGGTCTTAGTTCACTGATAAGTAAAATCCTTTGTGTATCTGAAATAATTTTCTCCTTCATTGTTCACTAAAAATGGTTCATGAGTGCATCGCCGACCATCGGCCACATATGAAAACCAGGCTTTAATCTCGTTTCGCCTTTTGACCCAATTTTTTGATGATTGGTTTGTAAAGAATTCGGATCAGTACTGATAACCTTTTGCCTTTGCTAACTTGCTCCTTTCTCGAGATCTTTCATGCTTTATACAAATGATATGGTAAGATAGATCACAATGCTTAATCAATTTGTTTGTAGAAAATATTTTACAAGTGATAAATGGGATACCCGAGTTTTCATGCATGCAGTAACTAAATATGGTCTACCTCAGAAATTTGTGTGTAAATTATATAGGTAATGTTTAATCTCTAATTAGATCAACTCGATTGTTATTGCCATTGTTCTGTATAAGGTAATGTACAATTTCTTCTTATTCATCAAGTGTAAACAAGCCTCTAGTTTTATCATCCATGCAATGTAATACGTACATGACACTAGCTGACTCGAAGTGACTGCATGCTAAAGCTGAATATGCTTTACACAAATTATTTGCCTCTGTGTTCCTTCCTCGCCGCAACAATCCATACTGGATCCGACATTCCATGCAACTGGATTTTACGAAGTTTCAGTCGAAGATGTTCACGGTTCATGAGTATTCGGAAGCCCTTTGCTCCGTCGCTTACTGCTCTATTTCATAACTCTTTAACCCTGGCTAAAATCTGCCGATTGGAAGTTTTTTATTTTAAATTTATTTAAAAATCTTTTAACACTGTAGCCAACATTAATCCAATAAATTGTTTTTCATCGTATACAGTAAAATATAACATTTACTGATTTACATACCAAAGAGAAGACATACACGTGACTCTCTTATCTATTTTGAACAATTCCACATTGTTGCTCCTCTATAGCCGAAAGTCTTTTTCATGGCATTAGTGTTAGGTTTGGGCGATACTAACTTGTTATTGTTGCTTCTCAACCACTAGATATTTGGAAAAGACTGCTTAAACTTGAGTCTTACAACACTTAATAAATTATGGTCTCTTCTCTCCTGATGAGTACGTTTCCCACCCCAATTCAATTTCATCAATGTTTCCGTTGCAGATGAGTAGTAGCTGTCTCCAGTAATTACCCGAGCGGCTCTATCCCACACCAAGGAACAGTATAGTCGAAATGTGGGAGAACCAGAGCTTTATATAATCTTTCTAAACTCAAATTACTCATCACGCTTTTAGTTCTTCTTAATATACCTAAGCTTTTTTACAAACATGAACAATATGGGTTGTCCATGTGAGTTGTTCGTCTATGAAGACGCTTAGAGTTTTTGTATGCTCAACACGTTTAATATTTTGGTCATCGATTGTAATATTTAATTCTGTTTCAATTTGTGATAATTTTTTACTCGAACCAATGATCATGTATTCTGTTTTACTCGAATTTAGCGTTTGTTTATTTGAGATTCAACTTAACTTCAATAACCTTAGATGAATAACCACTAACAGTAACATTAGCATCATCAGCATACAGAGATGGTATCCAATTATTTAGACAATTTGGTAAATTGTCGTAGACGAAAGTAACTTTGTAGACGAAAGGGCCTTTCCCAACTTACAAACATGATTACGTTCATTTAGGTAAGAGATGAACCATTGTAATGCAACGCCTCTGACACCATACAATTCCAATTTTTTAATAAGTATACTGTGATCGACAGTGTCAAATGCCTTTTTTAAATCTAGTAATATTACTCCGTTTATTAGGCCTCTGTCAATATTGATTAACCAAAAATGTGTAGATTTCAATAACGACGTTGCATGTATAGAATAGCCCGTGCGAAAGCCAGACTGGCAAGATGAAGGAATATTGTTTTGACAAAAATACGTATATAGCTGTTCATAAACTATAGCCACTTCTTATAAAACAGAAATAAGTCTACAGTTGCTGCAGTCCGTTTTATTACCTGCTTTATAAATTGGAGAGGCACGTGCTTGTTTCCAATCACAGGAAAAAATACCCTGGCTTAAAGAGTCTAGGGGGAATCTTGTCAAGTCCAGCACCCTTACTTGCATGGTTTTAATTGCTTAATAATTTTAGCTATTTCGCTATCTGTTATAGCAGAAAATTGAAACTCGCTATCAACTGGTGTGATATATCAAGAAAAAGCTGTATCAGCAGGACTTATATCATGGGATAGTGTTTCACCGATTTGACTGAAGTATGTGTTCATGTATTCAGCGATCTCCGCCTCATTCGCGTAATTGTTTCAGCGTCTATTTTTACTGAATCTATGGTAGTTGTTTTTGAGCAGCGACCACGACGTCCTATAATCAGATTTATATTCCTCCACATTTCCTTTGGATTTCTTATATTATTATCAATCGTTTCCAAACAAATGTCCTATTTACCGATCTGATCAAATTGTTCACGCGATTGCCTTGTTTCCTATACGAGGCGAATTTTAAATGTTTTATTAAAAGATCGGGCATCCCTTAAGCTCATTCTGTACAAAATCTGAAGTTCCTATGCACTTTGAGTGCGTACAGCTCCTGCCCGTATTTCTATCTTAATAAATAATAAATTCTTCAGACGTAGTGCAGTAAGTTCCTGCATGTTAAATGCCAGAGTTTATCTATACTAGCTGCGTATTGCATGGGTATAAGCATGCAAGCGCGTTAGTCAAATTTGAGACATCTCCGTATATCATTTTGAGTGTAAAAGGATGCTATTAGGTCATTTGTAGTGTACTTTATACGGTACATTTATAAGACACCTACAGTAGGTTAGAAAATGTGATTGCTCTAAAAGATCTTCAGTTCACTACACCAACATACAACAATTTCTCTTCTTTATCCGGCCCTTCTGTTGCATCAGCTTCCTCATTTCTTCGTTTACCATTGTTCAGAAGAGGTGCATACCCGGACGCTTCACCTTCATTATTCTTTAATGGCGGCCTTATAAGTGGAAAATACTCGCCGTCCATTACGCCGGTATCTTTCTTCCCCGTTACATCAGCTTTCTCATTATGCCTTTCTTTAGGATTTTCACTCGCACCATTTTTTAACAGAGGTTTACCAAGAAAAGGGTATTCATATTGTTGGCTCTGGCGTTCCACGGGATATTCATATTTAGGGCACTCTGGAAGCTCGTACTGAGGACTCTGAGGTTGTGCGCCTGATATGCGATCGTTAGCGTAGATATACTGGTATGCGTGTTCCCGTTCTGGTATATCATAAACTTCAGATTTCCTCGGATTTGCTTGGTTGTTATTGGACGGGTTTGTGGGCTCTGCTAACTCTTCAACGACGGGTGAGGAATTTTGATCTACTATTTTATAAAGAAAAAAGGAGAATTGAATGTTCTTTAATTAGCGTTGTAAAAAAGAAATATACGACTCCTATTAAGCATTAAAAAAAGCTCAGAGTGAACAGGGACTACATAGTTTCCTATCCATTTCTGCACAATCAGAAAATATATTTTGTTTTCGCAACGAAACTCACACGGGAAAACAAAAGATGTTTCTGAATTTTCAAAACAATAATTGCAAGGGTGGAAAACGGGGTGTGAATTACTCCTGGAACGTAAGGCAACACATAAATCCAACTGGAATTTTAATGAAAACGTAGTTTGCCAGGGCTTAATAACAACCCAAGGTCAACCTTTTCTAAATTTTTTCATTAATTTATCGTAATGATATAATGATATTGAATTTGGCTAAGAATGAGCACTCAAGTGGTCATTCTGAAGACGTAACCGCAAGTAGCAATTTGCAGGATCAATATTACAAGTGATATTCGTGATATACAAGTGATAAGTCGTAAGGATTTTCTATGTTACGGTTCTTTGAACGTACAAATCTATTAAAATGGAGAAAATAGATTGAGGAGACATATTTCATAATCTATTAGTGAATTAACAAACTGATTCGGCAACCAGGGATGTCTACGGAAAACTAGGGCAAACATGTTGTCTAGGGAAAACATTTATATCTACTGCTAGCAAATTATGGAACTCTTTGCCAGTCTCTACCGGTATTAGGAGAAGTCCGAACTTGAAAGCTTTTAAAAGAGAATATATTAATCATCTAAAAAGCCAATATATAGGTCTTGACCATTTTAGTATTTCTTAGCTAGTGCGCGAACGCCTAGCCTACCATACACTATATTGCATGTAATATAGTTTTTTAGCTTTAATAATGTATCTTGTATATTTAATCTTTAGCCTTAGCTTAGAGAGGGCCACTAGTTTATCAATCTATGATTGTAAAGTGTTTTACCCTCGTTAAATAAAGTTTAACATTACATTACGTTACGTTACGTTCGCTAGCCTGCTTTAAGGCCATTTTCCATTACGGTCGCTTTGCCCGCGCGGGCGGACATTACACACCTTAACACCTAAAAAACCTGAAACTGCTTTTTGATGTGCCATTAAACATGTGCCAAGTTTGTATTTTGTATATCCCCAGTTATTCTTTCTTAGATTCACCACAAGGTGTGAAGGTAAAGCATCTGTTTTCTGTCGGATTTTAAAATGATCTTTAAGATCTTTATAGCTAATTTCTGTATTGCATGATATTTTTACCTGTCTCTACATTTATAGACGATTATCCCAACCACTGCGGCAATACAGAAGAGAACTGAGGCACAGGCAATAATAATTATAATTTGCGTATTATCCTTGTCACCACCATTGCTTTCTTGGTCACCTGTTAGACCTCTTCTAGTTCCGGTTGTTCGAGTAGTTCTCGTTGTTCCAGTTGTTTTAGGTAACGGATCATTATGAATTACCTTTAAACCTGAAAACCAAAAAATAGAATATTTACTCTAATTCTATTTCAGGATAACACTATTCAGGCTTGACACAACGCGATTTTCACCTTGCCTTTGCATATAAAATATATCCGTTGGATAGCGCGTTGTCCACCGGATAGTGATCTGATTGAGGTATCCATATTAGAGAGTTCCCCCAAGGAGAGGTTCGGCTGTACAACAATGTTAACTAAAAATATAGTTGAAACGTACCTCTAAAAGATCCCATATATTTGATCACTACACAGTGTTCAGTTACGTCTTTCGCTGTGACTGCGCTACTTTCACACCGAAATTGAACCTTCACAAGTAATCCTTTCCAGTTTTTTGGTGTTTTGTTCAAATTCCACTTGAAAACAACAAAAATGGATGTTCTCTTTAGCGACGTTACATGGCGATGTTACACCGAGCAATTTTTAACCACAATTCGGAATGCAAATGAGGTTGCAAGAAATTGTATTGGTTCTGTAACGATTTGCATTGCGAATTGTCGCTAAAAATTGTTCTGGGTAACATAGCCGTTTTTCAGCGACTGGTCAGTGTTTTTGATGACTCAAAAGCCAACTGCAGCAAACTTAGAATAGGTAATAGCATATTAGCATAGTTATGAGTGTGCTATTAGGACAAAAGGGCGAGTGCAATTTGAGGGTTTGAATATCTGACGAGTATCTGCTTTCTAAATTACGAAATAATTGATGCGATGTATTTTGAAATATTGTATCCCTCAGCCAAATGAAAATTGTCTTGTCTATTATTACAACGACTAAACAGTCTTGAGCAATCGTTACCACTGTTGAAATGAAAAATAATTATAAATTGTTCTTTACTGATGTGTCCAAACACGTTTCCCATTAATTGGTATTTGGGTAACTCATGCGGACATGTTATTCTGGTTTAGGTAAATAAATGTAGTCCTCGAACAAATTACATTTATGTAGCCAAATATTCAACAACACTCTTGCCCTATAGACTCTTAACATATTACCTTAAAAACTAAGGATGTTCCGACTTATTCTATTTTCTGTCAATTCTCCATGAAACGAGGTATTAAATCAAGAGATAATGCAAGTATGATATGAATGATATCAACGAGTATGCTTGATATTTATTTGGCCTGAAGTTTTTTTTAGAAAATGATTAGATGTATATTATAGATATACTATGTGTTGTAAAATAGCTTAGGAACGTGACGTACTCTTAGAAATAGGCGTCCATAGTTGGTGTCTAAACTACCTGAAAGAGCGAAGAACAGTTCAACGTTCATCGCGTTATTGACGAAGTTTTACTCAGGACTTACAAAGAGCTTTGGCTCAAAATGTCGACGGAACTGTTTTTCATCTCTTTCAGACGGTTCAGACAGGTGGCCTATTGTAGAATAATACCAAATATACTTTGGACCCCTACGTACTTTTGACATACCTTTAGATATACTTTATCCCCTGATGACGATATTCCAAAACTTCCGTTCGTCGTTTCCAACGGCTTCCATGTATCATTGTGCAAATATTGAATTCTGTTTGGCAAGATAATACACCTAGTTTTGTTCAAACTAATTGCTTTCTCTCCCAAACATGCGGACTGTTCCTGACATTTTGTTTTGTTAAGGATGACGAGAGATGAACCATCTGCGAATGTCTCGCATCCTACAGCTGAGAAGATAGTACTTGCGTCAAGGTATGTGGAAATTTTATTTAAAATCTTTAAACCTGGTGTTCACGTCGGCTGGGGGTGAATATAATCAGAATTGCATGGTCGCTGGTATTCTTCAGCAATAGACCTTCCTCAGCTTCGTTTTTGTTTACCCTTTTGAGATATGTAATGATGTGGTTGCTAGTTTAATTAATGATATTCAGATATGAATCAATGCATTCTGATTAGAATGAAAAAGAAACCAAATATCACATATCTCAAAAGGGATCACATGATTTGAAATGGCTAATTTGCATACGAAGCTGAGGAGGTCTATTGCCAATAGGATGATTTGCACTAAACGAGTTTTTATAGAGGAAGTTTGTAAGAAGAGTAAAGTTAAGAAGAGTCAATTAATGAGAAATGGCAAGCATCAAAGTTTCCTCAACTTTCGCGCGTGACTCGGTCAAACGGGAAAAGTTGCATGCAACAGTTTAAAAGCTGGAGTTTGAAAACAGTTGAAAAAACTGTTTGTTAGCCTAATTAGCAGAGCGTCGAGCTAGCATTCCATGGAGGCTATATATATGGGTTCAATACCAATTTAGCGCTCACGAATTGAAGCTCGTGCTATCGAATATACAGTTATATGAAAGTGTGATGAAGTCTGTTGTTTTTATTCATTGGCTGTTAAGAAGTTTGAAAATTACCTTGTGAACAGACATCTTTATCGGAATCAAAGCGCGTCCATTTAGTGACTTCAGACTGTGTGTTTTTCGTTGTAACATATGTCGAATATTCTCCATAGTACATGTATCTTCCTGACTTTGACTGCATAATGTCGTATTTCTTGTCTCCCACACATTTCCATAATTGCTTCTGATTATTCCTGTCAAATTTCTTCATCGTGGGGTAATGTTGCTGTTTATCACTAACAAAGTCATCTGTCATACATTCTAAAGTCTGGGCATTTAAGAGTTGTCCATAGTTGGTCCAGATCCAACGGTCATCCCAGTTATCCTCACTACAACTTCGTGCAAGGACAAACGTGTTCGCGTTTTTATATGGTTTTTGATAAAGACACAATTTATGAAGGTTGTTTTGCACGAGAAATGAGGACTCATAAGCTGTAAGACATGAACAAATATATGCATGACTAAAGCATTGTGTTCATCCAAAGATTTTTCTGTGCCAAATAGTTTTGTCCTCTCTGCATCAACTTGTTAGATCAACAAAAATATTTCTTCAGTCGCCATGCTTTGCCTTAGCACTGTTAGAGATTAATTTGCACATTTTACGCATCATTACGTATGTTGTTTATTACAACCATGTTAATTTAAAGACAAAGCATCCACTTCTTAGTGCAAAAACTTTAATTACTGAATACGTGTGATTTGGTATTAAGAGCGTGCCCCTTTACCCCCATGTATGGGTATTCTCCCCTCCAGCACTCGTTACTTGTGCCTTTCGTACTCGAGCTGGGCACCCCCAGTAAGTTTTTTTGGTATTAGAATAAAACCTCCACTTTATATTTCTGACCACGCTCATTTCATCGGGTAAGAGAACTCAAACTAGGCTTAGACACAAGTTAAGCCCCTGCTCCGCCCTCCGGATCAAAGGTTTTCCGTGATAGATAAACATGGTGCCGGTTTTCCAAAAAATAGAAACAATCACCATTTCTTAGAATTTTTGGATAACTATTGAGTAACATTATTCCCGAAGAATTGAAAAAGGTTTAAGTGAAAGGTTCATGCTTTATCATTGAGAAATAAGGGTTGTGCTTTGATCAAAGTATTTGAACAGTATTTATACATTATAACCTATAGGCGCTTCGATTGAATTCTACTTTGTTCAAAGAAGCTTCGATAATGTAAACCAGTGTCATATACGTGGATTTTGTAACCAGCCCGAAACTCATTATGCAAAATACCCAAGTCATACAGCACTATACTTTTGTCATACATGTTTCGGTTTCCTATAGCAAAAATCTACGAAGGAACTTGAAGAAAACTCAAAACCAGCACCGATACGGTTTAGATGTATCTTATATATGTATAGCGGCTATATGCGGCTATATCTTAGCGGCTAAGACTATATGGTACGTTGATTAGGTTTTGTAAGTAGATTGACGTTAAACCGCTGATAGCTTTGTCGTTCATACACTTTAATGTCCAGAAACTTATATTTTACCTGTCGCGTAGACTAGAAGCTCGTTTGAAACACACTTCCCATATTGATCTCTTGTCTGTATATACGTTTCATCCACCATACATTGACAGTAAGAACAGTCTTTGTCGAAACAAACAGCATTCGTCTCGTTACAACGAGCTATATTTGTGAATCTGTCGCGTTCTGCCCGAAATATTTCCACGTCCTTGCCATTGACTACATACAATGTCGATGTTACCAGGGCAAAATATAACATTACTATTGACAATGATAAAGCCTGCATGTTGAACCGTTACTGAGGATATTACATGATATTACATGCATATATATGAAGTTGCCGACTCATGCAGACTTGACCGGACGTTCGGAACCAATGACCTTTATCACCAAACCCTATTTGAATACAATCATAATACAATCGATCTATAGTCACGTTCGGGAAAATTTATAGAATGTTATGTCACAACCACTGATCTCGTAGTTGACGGTCACAATTCAAATTATTTTTCTTCAGTTATTTGTCCGTAATCCTATCCTTCATCTTTGTCTATAGCGAAGGAATTTTGAAAGAAGTAATTTGAGTAGGGAATTGCGAAAGTCAATTCCCGTTCTAGGAGTGAATGAATTTCGATTCATCCCCTTCTTGGAATGAAATGCAAACGGAAACCCTCAAGTAGTGGGATTCCATCTTCGACAGCTGCCAGCGTGGACGTTCGCTCATCCGTTTGAACACTTGGGTGATGCATATCATCGAAATTGCACCAAGTCTTTCCCTTCCGCATCGGCCATTTTTTTCTATTTCCTAAGTATGTACAAGGAGTGACACACCATTCTCTAACTTAACCCCATTTGTTACACTCTATTTATAAAATGAGCTATGCTATATCTTCATTCTTTGTCAATTAAACAATCAGTTGAATGATCTCGAATATAGGTTAGAAAATGTGATTGGTCTAAAATATCTTCAGTTCACCACACCAACATACAACAATTTATCTTATTCATCCGGCCCTTCTGTTGCATCTGCTTCCTCATTTCTTCGTTTCAGATTGTTCAGAAGAGGTGCATACCCGGACGCTTCACTCGCCATCCACTACACCAAGATCTTTCTTCCCCGTTGCATCAGATTCCTCATTTCTTCGTTTACCATTGTTCAGAAGAGGTGCATACCCGGACGCTTCACCTTCATTATTCTTTAATAGCGGCCTTACAAGTGGAGTATACTCGCCGTCCATTACGTCGGCATGTTTCTTCCCCGTTGCATCAGCTTCCTCATTATGCCTTTCTTTAGGATTTTCACTTTCACCATTCTTTATTACAGGTTTACCATGAAAAGGATACTCATATTGTTGGCTCTGGCGTTCCACGGTATATTCATATTTAGGGCGCTCTGGGAGCTCGTACTGAGGACTCTGACGTTGTGCGCATAATACGCGATCGTTGGCGTGCATATACTGGTATTCATGTTCCTGTTCTGGTATATCAGAAACTCAGATTCCCTCGGATTTGCTTGGTTGTTATTGCACGGGTTTGCGGATTGAAGAATTTAGATCTGCTATTTTATAAAGAAAAAAGAGGAATTGAACGATATTTTATCAGCGTTGTAAAAAATAAATATACGACTCCTATTAAACATTAAAAAAAGCTTAGGGCGAACTGGGACTACACAGTTTCCTATCCCTTTCTGCACAATCAGAAAATACATTTTGTTTTCGCAACGAAACTCGCACGGAAAAACAAAAGATGTTTCTGAATTTCCAAAACACTAACTGCAAGGGTGGAAAACGGGGTGTGAATTACTCCTGGAACGTAAGGCAACACATAAATCCAACTGGAATTTTAATGAAAACGTAGTTTGCCAGGGCTTGATAACAACCCAAGGTCAACGTTTTCTAAAATTTCTCATTAATTTATCGTAATGATATAATGATATTGAATTTGGCTAAGAATGAACACTCAAGTGGTCATTCTGGAGTGAAGACGTAACCGCAAGTAGCAATCAGGATCAATATTACAAGTGATATTCGTGATATAGCTACAAGTGATATAAGTCGTAAGCCAAAAATTTGGCGAATTTTTCACTTATGGCGAGAACTGTAAATATTTCTAGGAACAGTATATCATGATTACCTGGACTTTCTATGTTACGGTTCTTTTACGGCGGACTATCTTTATACAACCGCATCTGGTTCTCATATAATATAACATTCTGGCCATTTTTTATACACTGTAAGACCAATATTCTATTGATTAAAGCAACCCGAAAATTAGGTTATTTTAACCAATTTTAGTCAACTTTGATGAAGCAAAATGACTGAAACTGTAAATGATATATACAATGTTTATGCTAACCGCTCAGGCTGTACTTGGTATACATTCCATTTATATATAAAAAAATGAACTTGTCGAGAAGTTGGTGTCACGAATTTACATGCAGTAAGCTGCGTGAAATTGAAGAATCGCATGAAAAATCATATAAACAATTACGAAAAAGTCTAACGAAAATTCATTAAGGTCATTGTGCACAAAAAGTCAAACATAAATCTTAAGGAACCCTTAACAATTCTACGATATATAACACTGGATTAATTTTTGAAGTTCATACTATATGGAAATAATAGGGAAAATGCTATTTCCATAGTATTTCCATATTATTTCCATAGTATTTCCATATAGTATTTCATAGTATATCCATAGTATTTCCATAGTGTATAAAAATGGCAAATATAATGGATTAGTATAATTTCCATACTAATTGCCATTTTCATACCATGCACTTCCAACTAAAATCCATACTATTTCCATGGCAAGGATTTTAAAAATTATTTCCAGTGATACTCTCTCTCAGCCGATCACAGTGATGTACGACTTATCACGTATTACGTAGTCATCGTGTGTTTCCTCTTCTTTTGTGTCCACTTCATCATTTTTAATCACATAATCTTCATCTCCTATTTTATCTGGTCCTACACTTGCCTGTCGATCATTTTTCAGTGGTCCGTCAACAGAAGCATAATCATAATTGAAGATTTTGGGTTTAGCAGTCGCAGTTTTGTCGACGTACTCATAATGATGTGGACAAGGTACTTCATATTGTTGAGATTCCGTTTGCGTTGATTGGTTGCTGTTTGAAGGTTGAAGTGGATTCAAAGGCATGGCTGATTCCTCTGTGATGTGTCGCCGATTTTTATCTGCGATGTAAAATATCAAATACTGAATTATATTTGAATTGATGGTTTCAAAAACTAGTATTGTCTAATAATGGTTATTTTTTAAGTTAACTTTTTAAGCCTGGGGCGTTTGTATAAGAAAATATTCAAAGGTAAGAATAGTTAGTGCAAAAGTTGACCAATCATAATCGCGTATTTTAGAGTAAACTACTAGTTGACAATACAAAAAGGGTAGTGAAAATGTAGTTAAACTTTTATTCAAATTAACCGGCCCCTGTTCTTAAACTCGTTTAATCATTTGATCCATCTTTTTATGTTTGGTTTGTATTAAAGAATTCGGATAATATCCTTTAGCTTTGTCGAATTTTGTTAGTTTGCTTCCTTCTCGAGATATTTAACGTTCATAACGTAATGAGATGAACTTGCTAGCTTGTAGAGATTTTGGTGTGTGTCTAATGCACAGTAGTTTCAAAACGTTTCAAAACGTTTCTTCCGCAAAGTTTGTCACTCAAAACTTTTTGTTTTGCTAATAATAGCATATGCAGTGAGCGTGGTATCAAACAAATAGTTTTGCATGGGAAACTTCACGTATATTTCACACGGAAACGTTCGCAACACAACTGCCACAGTCAAACTAAAGATATTTCGCATTAATATGATAAAAATAAAGGTATTTAACTGCAGCTATTTTGCTGCGAACGCGTGCGTGTAAAATATGTGCGAAGTTTCCCATTCAAAACAATTTGTTTCATACCACGCCCACACATGTTATTATTAGCAAAACAAAAAGTTTTGAGTGACAAACTTTGCGGAAGAAACGTTTTGAACCTTGTTTTACTGAAATGCGCGCTTCACGATAGCTCGCAAATGGTATATGCAATTACCTTGGTTTTCTGTGTTGCCTTTCTTAAACCGAGCACGTCCATGTCTATGAAGAAGAAAATGTTCTTAAGTTTAATAAATATCAATTTGTGTCAGTTAAAGTTGTTATGAACAACCGTACATGCATGTACCCCCTCAATACGTAAATCAAGTTGAAAGCACTGGTATATATACATATATATATTTAGTAGAATCATACTAGTATACTATTGCAAATGCTGTAATTTGATTGGCTACGCTACTCGCTATCTAATTGTCGATAGATAGCGAGTAGTGAAACAGCCATCTCCTCGGCGCGATTTTTAACGAATTTATTTCAATAAATTATGAAAAACGTTTTGAAATACTGTTTTCTTGCTGGTTTCTACTAAAACAATTAGATTATTCGCTCTCGATTTCTATGAGATGATAGTTCATTCGGGCTTCGCCCTCATCAACTATCACCTCATAGAAATCTTGTGCTCATAATCTAATTGTTAAATAGATATAGTATATAAATACAGATCGAACCTGCGACCCTGCGATTCCAGTGCAACGCTCTGCCAACTGAGCTACAGAGTCCAGATGTTAAGAGCTAACCACAAGTTTATGTATAGGTATAGTTCATGTTCATACCTTACCTCAAGATCATGCGCTACAGCCTCTTTCACGCAATAAGCGATCGTTCAGGTGGAGCTCTTTTTTAGGGAGAACAGCTTAGGAATGATATAGAGTTATCCAATATCAATAGAATTACTTCTAATTTTATTTTTACCTAACATTGTGTCTGTACACAATGAACACGATCACCACAGTGATAAACAGGACGCCTAAGACACAGACAACTAGGATCAGTATAATTTGGATTTTATCTTTGTTTTCATCAGTATTGTTGTTACCACAATTAGTGTTGTTGACATTTGGCGTCGTTGTGGAGGAAACCTGAATACAGGGAAAATGTATTGATGCAATAATAATATTACCAACACTGAACCATTTGATAAAGTTTTCCTGTATCCGTTAGGCGTGAGGGCGAGAGAACTCCTATTTTTTTCTCAGTAAGTGACATTTATTAATACAGCATTTTTAATATTTTGTTGGGAAACTTTCCTTGAATATTCCTTTTGCTAAGACTATGCTAACTTTTGACTATGCTAATTCACATTTTGATTATGTATATATAGTTTTCGAATTCTGTATATTATTAGTTATACAATTATTACAATATTTTAATGGAAATATAAGTTTGCCTTAGTTGATCTTAGTTTCGTTTCCTCAAAGAACGCGCAAATGATGAGCTGCTTTGTATAGCTAATATTTTAGGCTTACTTTGGTCATATACAGAAATTTGCTAGGTACAGATTTAAACTTAAGAAGCAGGCAGTGATTTTCAACTTTTGATTTCATCTCGTTGCTACAGGAAATGGCCAACTTCAATAATACACCATTGAAGATCTCCAATGCTATTTGTTGTATCTAAAGAATTATAAAAAGAAGTCGTGATGTTGTAACTGAAGCCAATATTTGGTTTAGAAGTTTCATATAGTATGACAGAATGGAGTAAATGTTTTGATAGCATGTGAATAAACAAATAACAACAACTATAGTAATAATGACAATATTAAAGACCATGTAAAGTCCATTCTGCGCATGTGCTATGGGGGGTCCCGCGATGTAAACAATGCCCAAATTGCGCGTTGGTTCGACTAAAATTCGACATCTTCTAAATCAGAAACTCGAATCTGTATTTATTTAAAGCATAGCGAACCTTTAGCGAACCAGAACACGTCATAATTTTTTAATATAGCGTGTTTAAAATGTAAACAAACGGACGTTGCCGGTTTGTTTACATCGGGACTTTACATCACCTTTAAACAATAATAAAAATGATATTTATAATCTTCATCAAAGTTGCCAAAAAAGGACTAGTGCATGTATTTAATTTAGGCAGGATTGTTCTTTGGCCTTTAATTTAAGGCAGGATTGTGTTTGAAAGCACTTAATATCAACAGATTTTTGAACAGCGACGGAATCTCCGCCGATTTCGGCAGTATAATTGCTATAATTTAGTAATGGAAGATGTCGAACAAAGAGCTCTAGACTTTGCATGCACCCGTTACCTTTTCGTTTTGGAAGCGATTTGTTAACGATGTT
Source organism: Trachythela sp. YZ-2020 (assembly GCA_016169945.1). Taxonomy (NCBI): domain Eukaryota; kingdom Metazoa; phylum Cnidaria; class Anthozoa; order Malacalcyonacea; family Clavulariidae; genus Trachythela; species Trachythela sp. YZ-2020. Next base: position 581,867 of record JADLSH010000098.1, on the reverse strand, counting down.
ATTTCCGCGTTTTCTATGCATGCATCTGAGACAACAAAATTAAATTGGTTATTTTAACCAATCACATCTATATTTTTGTTCATTATATATAGATAAGAAACCCTGAAATATATTTAAGGTGTAGTTATACAGGATTTGAAGTATGTGTGTAGAGCGACGACAACAATGGTCAAAAATGTAGTTCAAAACAATACGCATGCACTCAAAGGTGATTTTTTGCTTTGTTAAAGCCAGGAGAAGTTTGAAAAACCGATAGCTCCATTCACATTTCTATTTTTGTTCAATATATATAGATGGGAAACCCTGAAATAGATTTAAAGTGAAGTTACAGGGTTTGAAGTAAGTGTGTACAGAAACATCAACAAAGGCGGCTATTTTGTAGTTCAAAATAATACACATGCATTCAAAGGTGATTTTTTGCTTTGTTAAACCCAAGAGAAGTTTGAAAAAGCGATAGCTGCATTCACGTTTCTTTTCCTGTTTACAATTATTATGTAAATGAGAATTCCTAAAACTTATTCAAATTATAGTTACAGGGTTTGAAGTGAGGACAACTAAAATGTTGATCTTCATGTCGAGCAAGTTAGAGTCGTGAAAAAATCTTGTTTATATAAGACTGTCATATTCCACAGAGTTGTAACTACCCTTCTTGCATTAACATGTTATTTGAGATCATAAATATATGTTGTACGAGTGAAGTGATAGCCTTATTTTCAAGTTACAGGGTTTGAAAGAGAACTACTTAGATAGGGATCCATGTTACATGCTAACATGCGCCATTTTGGTGTAGACGCTTCGACAAAACCGGAATTATGGTTACTATTTACAGTCGATATTCAGGGTATGCACATAATATAAAATAAATCAAAAAAAAGCATGCAGCATCTTTCTTTTTTTTGATTTTTGCGCCCGGTTGCCGGACAAACACAGAGTGGTGTACAAATATCAGTGGGTAAAAAGCGTATCACGGATGCCGCGTCAGCAACATTAGAACTTTAGCGTGCGTTTCCAGTCCCTGTCTTCTGGGTTGTCTATGCTCACCCACTATGCATGCAATAACAAAAAAATAAAAAACAAAAACTTCTTTGCTTCAAAGCGCAGAAATCTCTACTATCAACTCTGTGCGTGACTCTGTACGTAATGAGGTACGAAGATTTACCCCTAAATATAATAATAGTGTAGAGTAGTGTAGAGGTCGTGTGGTTGTTGTTATATTTACGATATATAACCTGCAGGAAAATATATATAAAATATAACTTGATTTGATATGCTTATTTTGTATTTTTATATAAAATACAAAACTTCCATGTGAAAATCGAAATGATTAGTAATAGTAATTGGTAATAAAATAGTAAGTAATGTAAATGTAATATACACAGCATGCATTTGTACACATTGCACATCTTCACTCTTCAGATAGTTTTTCAACCATGCATGAAGTTTTATTGCTTCTAACCTTCCTGGGCGTTTAGTATTTACCTGCTATAATAGTATGCATGTTTTTCTTCTAAATGCATGTCCTTAAATTTTCAATAATCTCTTACCTCTAACATTTTAACGTTGTCCAGCGTACCACTTTTGATGGTTATCAGTTTCTTGTCAATATTTTCTGTGACATTTTGCCACACCGCACCACTGTACAAGATGGTAGATTCCAACCATTTGACGCTACAATGCGCGTTGTCAGAGAAGATAGGAGCAAAAAATTTGGGAGTACAGGGATATGTAGGGCATGCGTCATTGTCCAGATAAAGCATGAAACTTTCATTTTGAAAACGGTAACAACCTATCAAAGCGTATATAAAATATCTGCATGATTACTTATAGATTATATAATATAAGCGTCTCGCTCATTCTATCTGTTCAGAACACTATATGGGCGGTATCATCCGATAGAAATGATGAGAATGGTTGTGGAACAAAAACGTCACTTGATTTAACCAAATGTTATATATATTTAATTTGCCATTTCACATGTGACTATAGACTATTGCCTGAATGTTTTATTGAGTAGAATGCTTAAATAGCTTCATAGCTTCTTAAATGGTGATTTCATGCACCTAAAATTTACAGCCGTTTGATTAATTGCATGATCATGACATGCATTGTCCATATAAAATTGTTGGCCCTTCTATATACACATACGATATACTGACCTCTGTATATGATATTTCTCCTGTGCAGTTTTCCAACGTCATTATTCCAAATCTGGTCAACGGGTCTTCTTCTGATTATTGCTGGGTACCGCGGTACAACATCTTTCTGCTTCTTCAAAAACTGGATGTAGTAAAGCGATCTTTGTCTGTCGCACAAACTAGTGTTGGTATATATATGTAATTGCCCGTGATATATATGTGCTGTCGTCCATCGGTTTTGTTACATTGCTTCATAATTACTTTACCATTTTCATCAACCAATGTGCACGCCTTTGCAGGTGTGACAAACTCGAGACATTGAAGTGTCATAACGTTCATAAGTTGAATTTCCCCGATTCATTTACCCATATCCAACGCATATCAAGAGACGAGGCGCAATTTGTCCCAGCAATTTCTTCAGTGCGATTTCCTACTACAGTAAGACACAGTCGGTTTGTTTCTGTTTTCTTTCTTGGTATATTTTCCAGTCTAAAACTTTCTTTTGGTACTAGAAAGAAATAAGATACAGATACATGCATAAATGCATAAAGCAACACTATATATATATCAAATATCAATCATATCATGTGGCATACACAGAATGTATTATAAAATTAATTTATATTCTACAATCATTGCAAAAGGAAATTATAACTTTTAGATAAGCTGATACGTGATTACAAAGGATATTGGGTGAGGTTTCCCTAATCTACAAACTGGGGGGGGGGCTTATTAGAGAGATTATACGGTATTATAAGTGATGTTTTCCACTACGACTTGTTTTATATTAATATAATTATTGTATTCATGTCTATCATTAGAAGAGTATGAATGTTTCCGTTGAAAATTGGGTCTTGAATTGGATATTGGTCTTACTATAAAGCCGGCTATATATATGGTGCTCAGCCAATAAGGAACTTCACACTTTAGAAATTACTAGATGCTCTACTCTTTCAGATTATCGCGATATGCTCTTAGTAATGGCACGAACCATTCAAAACTATAGCAACCCTTGGCTATACGGCATATGATCCTATTTATTTAATGTATATTGTTAAACTGTAATAATGATATTAGAGTTTTGTTAAAGTTTACATTATAAATATAAATATAATATGCAGGTAATTCATCTTTTGGTGTGATGATCTTTTTGTATATATATATATAACCGGTCCCTGAATATTGTAATATTGCAGTATATTAGAATTTTCGAACCGCGTTCAATTCAATTCACTAAACTGTATTTCACTAAAAGCCAGCTAGGGTGTGACGAATCTTCTGTTGGTGCTTTGTCAAGTTTACACAGTGTACTTCTAAAATACAGTATATATCGCTAAAGGTGGAGTAATACGAGCAACAAAATTGCTGCAGCTTGGAACAAAAACTGATTTCAAGGCATGTTAATTAAAAATGTTTACAATGTTGTCTAATATTATATTTTGTAACTTACGCGTCAACATTTTTAATTAACATGCATTGAAATCAGTTTTTATTGCAAGTTGCAGCAATTTTGTTGCTCGTATTACAGCACCTTAAAGTAGATGGGAAGTCTGCTTGACAAATCGCTGTGTGTAAATTAGCTTAACTAAATAATGAAGGAACTTCAGTCGAAACCTTTTATTGAACTTTGTACAGGTAGTTCAAACACAACTCATGAATCATGGCCGTTTTTTACTCTTATACTTTTAAATACTCTAACGGAAGCGCCTTACTCGAATATCTGAGTTATTCCGGCTGGCGAGAAATTAACTTTTATATCATTTTTACTTACCCGATTCTGGAATTATTTCTTCGTCCTTAGCACAATTGCCTGTTCTTGAACCAGTCGCGATAAATGTTCCTCGACCATCTTCAAAACAACGACAAAAGTCACATTGACCATCCATGCATTCGGCTTTGTATATATGTCTGACATTGTTCTCTTGTACATTTCACGCTTAAACCCTGGGTCTGGCATTCCATGTTTCGAAATGTGTCATATTTGCCTCGTACCATTTCAATTGATTCGAAACAATCCACCATGATACTGGATAGACAATACAAAAGGAAAGCGATTTTGCATGTGAGAGGCATTGATCAGATTGAGCAGAATTTGTTTTCTCCTTGAATGAATTTATAAATGTACTTCTAAAATTCATTAATTATTCATAGGCAAAATACAAAGGAAACTCACTCATGACCTTGATGATATAGATGATATTGATTTAGACTCAATTTTTTTTCAATTTTTATTTTACAGCGTAAGATAACATCAAAAAATAAAATTCCAACGTAAAACGAGTAAACGAGTAATTTATTTTAAAAGTAATATATAAAGCGCCGTTGTCTTTATAAAACTGATCTAAAACGCTCCCCTGCGCCTGTTTTAAATAAAATAACGCTTCCCAGTGCGGTTTGTATATATTACTTAAGACAGTACTAAAATACTGCCTTACTCTGTTATAATATGGAGGAATGACTAGAATTTTTAGGAACTTTTATAACCATGTACTCTATCTATATCCTAGTGGGGTCTGACACAGGGTCGCACAATAATTATGTTTATATGATAACACCGGAGATATTTTACATGCAGGAAACGAATATCAGCATGAATGCATGATTTTAGTTAATGAATGCATTTATGTCTGTATCATTTACTATGATATTGAATGAGTTCCCTTTTTCTTTCTCTATTTATTTATTACACCTCATCTGGTTGGCCAATCTTGGACAGTAATTTCCGTGTTTGTTGAGTAGTATTCATATTTCTATACAGTGTGTAGCAGGCGTTTGCTGCGGGTGGGTCCAAACGAGACCACTTATAATAATTACTTACTTTTACATATTTACGGCGCCGACAATAAATTGAATATACTGTAGTTACATTGTATTTGGTAACAACCATTCGGTAGCTATATTGTTTTTCTGAAATTTGATTTTTAAGCTAAAGAGTTCATAGCTCTTAATAGTTATTTTGGTTGTCCAGTTACTGTTAGTTATGCTTGTACAATACGTACCATTATTATACTGTAAATAATTGTAACGAAATAGATAAAATGATTGATAAGAAACACTGCAGTATAACAATATGGCTCTATTTGTACAAATCTGTCGTATTCTGGTCGAATTTTAACATATAATTCTGCATGTTGCCGACATGGTAAAATGTTAATGTTAACAAGAAAAAGCAAAACAAAATGTTACTTCTTCTAGAGGGGCTTCGGTGGCGCAGTCGTCAGAGCAAGCGCCTTTCACCTGTGTCTGTGAGATCGTGGGTTCGATTCTCGCTTCTGGCTCACGTCACTTAATTAGTCGGAAAAGAGTCAGTCAACGCCCTACCGAAAGTCGTGGGTTTTCTCGGGATACTCCGTTTTCCTCCCACGGGTAATGTTGACAGGGTGGGTTTGAATACGCCCCAAACTGACCCTTTCATCGTAGCTGTGCTCCATGATCATACATGAGCCATACGGTGGCAGCCAGAGGCGCCTTTAACGAGTCTTGGACTCGACCAACTTGAGCTGCGTCCTTCGTAATACAGCTCGGCTCCCTGCTGCAAGTAAGGATAATTAGTACACCCCCACTTACCGACTTATACTTTTAGTGAAAGTTGATGGGCAGCGGCATAATAAATCTCAAATATTTGATCGACTGAATTTCTGTCGTATTAGAGTCTTAAGCTTTCATGATGTGGTAGAGTCAAAGGAAACGTTTCATATACTAAGAAGCACGAGTATAATAAAGACTAAGTAATCTTCGGCTACAATCTTGTGGATAATACAGAATTTTAATAATAATAATTCATCCACTAAGGGGTGACAGAATGAACTGTGCTGCGTAAGTTTCTCTCCAAGTGCCTCCAAAACGCAGGAAATGCCATTTTAGACACCCAAAATTCAAAATTTTCCCGGGGGACCATGCCCCCGGACCCCACTAGAATTTGTTTGCACCCCCAAAAATAAATCCTGGCGGCGCCACTGACTGTGATTATAGGTTTTTGTTTTCGATTCATAGTTCGTCTATTAGAGTTTGAGAATTACCTTGCTAACAGACATATTTTCTCGAAACCAAAGTTCGTCCATTGTGTGTCTCTTTGTCAAATCACAGACCGAAAGTTCCATGAAGGTTGGCAAGAGAGAGAATTTGTATCTAAACTCTTGTGCGAAAATATTGCATGAAATTTGACCGAGCTGTATTCGCATGCGTTATGGAGCTTCAAAATAATAAAGGCTCTTCTTGTCCTGCATGATCATGGTATGTTATTATACTACCTAGTTTTTACAAAATGGAAAGCATGCAAAAACCATTATATCTCTCCTTGCCAGTTAAACGAGTAGAAATTCTCATCATGCACATGACAGAAGTTTCTGAGAGTTTGCGAGCACATGAGAGCGGGAGTTAAAACTCTTGAGGTTGAGATAGTTGGGCTATAGCTTACACTAGGAAAACTTGCGCATATTTTGAACTTAAATAGGCAAAGCATATCGATTCCACCGATAGTATATGGATTCAATCCCTATTTGGCGCTGAGGAATGGAAGCTCGTATTATTCATTTAATTACCTTGAGAACAGACATCTTTTTCGGAACCAAAGAGCGTCCAGACTGTGTGTTTTTCGTTGTAACAAATGTCGAATATTCTCCATAGTGCATGTATCTGCCTGACTTTGACTGCCGATAATGTCGTGTTCCTTGTCACCCACACATTCCCATAATTGCTTCTGATTATTCCTGTCACTTTTCTTCATCGTGTTGTTTACTAAAAAAGTCCTATGTCATACATTCTAAAGTCGCCCAGGAGGCCCGGGGCAGAAATAACTTTGGGGCCCTAACTTTGGGGACTATTTTCCATTCTCAAAGATCTTTGGCGTCATATGCTTGTTTTAACGTTTTAAATAACATTTTCAATCTGCATTGAGTATATACGGGGGTCCGGGGACATTCTCATCCGGAAAATTTTTGAAATGTAGGGTCTCAGGAATGGCAAATTCCTGCATTCTGAGAGACTATTTACAGTAACATATATTTCTATTTGGGGGCCCCCTTTAGTTGGGGACCCGAGGCAAATTTCCTCTTTGCCCCGCCCTCCCTCTGGGCTGCCCTGTTTAGGAGTTGTCCAACGGTAATCCCAGTTATCCTTACTACAACTACTTGCAAAGACAAACGTGTTACCGCCGACGTATGGTCTTTGATAAAGACAAACTTTATTATGATTGTTTTTCACGAGAAATGAGGATTCATAAGCTGTAAGAGAAGTGAAAATATAGAAAAATGTAAAGGCATTGTCTTTCTGCAAGAAAATGTTGCAATGGTCCTTGCGTTAAATTATCCTTTAAATAGTTGACTAGCTGTCTAATGTTTCCTAATTATCATTCCAAAATGGCTGAGTGCCATGTACGTCTAACGCACGACAAATGAAGAAAACGCTTCGAAAGCGTCGTCTAATGCAGCTATCTTTATGACTTTATCAAATATTAAAATATATAACACAACGCGACAAGCGCTATAAGCCAAGACAATGTAAAATTTATGTATAGTTGTATCTTAAAGGGTGGCCGTTTAGTAGATCAATTCAAGCACTTTAAAACAAGATCATTGCAGGCTTGAACCGTCTGAAGTTTGCTACAAATATCAGAATTGTGATAAAAAAACTAGTGGCCAGGATCTATGGCTGGTGACCAACGAAGTAGGGGTCCAAGAAACACCAAAGGGCAAACCTATATATAGTTGCCAGGGCACAGTGCCCGAACAACTAATTAATGGCGAAACTAAATACATAAAGATATCGACCAAAACAGTTTGATCTTCGTTGCTCTAAAACAGTAAATTGTATGTCATGGAATGTAATTTCAACACTGCAATAAAACTAAACCATTTACATGTAGCATAGACTATATATAGAAGCTCGTTCGCAACACACTTCCCGTATTGACCTCTTGTCTATATAAATACATTGACAATAAGTACAGTCCATGTCGAAACAAACAGCATTCGCCATTCGTCTAGTTACAATGAGCTATATTTGTGAATCTGTCCCGTTCCCCTCGGACAATATCTATATCATTCGTGCTGTTGCTAGCATGAAATAATGTAAATGTTAAAACAACCAAGCAAAATGTTACTCTCAAGATTGGTGGCTGCATAATAAAGCTCCAATCTTCAAATTTAATTCAACGGTGTTGATATGGTAAACTGGTATACTATAATAAAATTACATACTATGAAACCCATAAGCTTTATCATCAAGCTGTGCTTGAATACAATCTAGTCACGTTCGGGAAAAGTATGGAATGTTATATCACGACCTGAGAAATATTAAATGATTTGTCTTCAGTTATTTTCCCGCCATCTCATTTCCATGTAGCTAAATAATTTCTGTCCATTCCTGATACTGATTAAATTCTGATCACGCCCTGTCACCTACCTCCTCCACAGGCGCTTTATTAATTGGAGCGGGCTTGGAAAATTAGGGAAGGGACGCACGGGCGGCATAAAAAATGCGGGTAAGGCGAAGAGAAGCGCCTGCTGACTAATGTTCTCAAGATGGCAGAAGCTATTCACCATTTATTTGACTATAATCGTCCGGAGAAAGAGTTTGTTAATGATTCTTATGAACGTAGGCTCTTACAAAAGGTTAAGGAAGGTGGGAAAGTACTTTGCCCTAACTGTCACGCTACTGATGGCAAAAATAAATGAGCATATATACTTTTAGATTTGTTATACATATTTGTTATTATTTTGCATATAATTTTCCTTTCAAGTTATACATATTCGTAGTCAAATACATACTCATACTACATACTGAATGACACATTAATGATGTCGACATCACTAGCACTGAAGTCAATTGAACCCTTCGCATTTTGAGTGCATTTTTCGGTGTTGTCGCCCATCGAGACTGAGGACAAAAACACTTTGATTCAACGTTTCATATTTCGATTAATATGGATCATATTTCAGCAATAACTTTTAAAATATATCCATCTAAGATGGAAAACACGAAAATATATCGTTTTACGCTGTGATGGGCAATATTTCAGGCAGATTTTTTTGGATTCCCGATTGTCGACATTTATGCCTGATTTTCGACCATTATATGGCAGGCCCTTCGTCACTCTTTCCCCTGATGCAAAATATCACCCGCCCGCGGGAAAAAGGGCCTGAGGAGGAGGTAGCCCTGTCACTGAATTAATTCAAGAAGTTCGAGTTGGCGGGTGCCAAATTACAAAATAGTACGTTAGAACAATTGTTAAAATAAATAAAGTTAATGTGGCTGATCCAATTAATTACCCATTTATATGACTGTTAATTTTGTGAAATATACAATAAACACTATCAATACAGTATTTTGAACAATTGCGATGTAGGTATCTTAAACTGAAAGATTGCAATCTTGATTATAGTCCGTTTTATACGTGCATGATTACGCTGCAAAATCAAATACTTGTACGCATTTCCCAATAGAAAACAACGACAGTCTCGGCAGTCTAAACTAATATGGAATTTATTCTAACAAATTATATAATAATATACAAGAATAGTACAAAAATACATGAATTAAATATATCTATAGTAGTATTTACAGTGGATAATCATCCGTTTGGACGCGAGTATGAATTAATGTTTGTCAAATTGTTTTTCGGTGATTTTCGATCAGAAAATACTTTCTATTTTTATGGTGATAATCTATTTCTTAAATACGTATTTGTGTATTTTTACGGTGTACGTGATTTTAACACATTTGCTCTTGGTTTTGACTCCATAAAATAAATACTCTCTTCTCATTTCTTGGTCATTAACCGTGGCCAGTTTAAGTATATAACAGTCTAGATACACAAACATTGTAAATATCCTTCTTTGTAACATGTCTGTCATAAAGAAAATATCATCCTCCGACAATTTTATGAGAAGATCTTCCTTAATTTTGACTTTTTTGCGCTTTTTCGCTCATCATTTTTCGTAGAGACTTTGTATGGATAGTTATTGAATCTGTATAGTCGTCGTCCTGATTTGACCTGGAAAAAATTGAAAGAATTGTTTATAAATAATCGTACTGTATTCAAGACAAAATAGATATTACCACTGAAACTGGCAGCAACATTATTTAAGGCTGTTCATTTTTCAAAAAGATGGAAGTATGCTGTATTAATCGCTGACAGAAATTCCATGTTCACCATTTCCATCGCCATTACAATCGTCATTAACATCATGGGAATCACAATAATTCATCGTTATTGTCATGATCATAATTAACCATCATCAATACCACCATGATCACCACCATCATCTTCACAACCACTATATACCGTAGCAATTATCATGAACACCCCACCATAACCATCCTTACCACCACTATGACCATCTGCATCACCACCATTTATCACCATTATTATTTCCACCTTCACCACCAGCATTACCATCATTAGAGCACTACTCGGCTTCACCACAACACCATTATCACATAATGCAGTGTACACTCCCATAAAAAAACTTCAGGATTTCCTTCCATATTGGATCACTTGTGACAATAGAAAACGAACATGCTAAATTTTGGGAGGGTTATTTCCAAAACAACCGCAGCTTATCAGTATGCACCATATACCCTTATGAAATTATTTCACATGAAATTTTGTGTGGAATTGGAGCATTTCAAAGGTGAAAATCCTCTGCATTAATTTATGTGATATTTAGAAGAATTTCTACTTATGATATTTGAGTTTCAGATATTCTTTCACATTTGAAAGTAAATGTTCATGCATGCACATGTGAAAATTAATTTCACGTGTGGAATTATGTGAAAAGGCAATCTCTCATGTGAACTAATGTGCGAAATTCTCGTAATGGTAAATTACTGGATTCAAGCCTACCTTCTTGATAACATTGATCTTGTAATAATATCTGAAAGCTCTGAAAAATGACTTCTTATCCATCTCAGGTCTACCACGTAACATTCCCCATAGCTGTGCCAGCTCACCCATATCCTTGATTTCAAATTCTAAATCTGACTCCTTCGTCCAAGATATTATCGAAGAACATTCTTCTTCTTGTAGCATTGCCAGGATGAATTCCCAAATGAAATATGATGTTCTTCTGAAAGGCATCTTTGCTTTTTGCAGGAAATCGCTTGCAGTGGTAGATATCTATCTGCATATGAGAGAAAAGTAAAGAAGACACTTAATGATTTTGACAAAATTGGTAACACTTCTATGAAGGTAAAAGAAGGTTTGTTGTTATTTTGTTGAAGAGAACTTATATGCATGTTAAAATTTATGAGTTTATGAGAATACCGTCCAGAGTTTAAAAACGTATTCAACCCTTTCTGCGGGTAGGATTCTGGGTTTTCTCAAAAATCAAAATCTGAACTGGAAATTTTTCAGTACTGCTAGTCTGGCTGAGTGCTGACTGTTGCTATACTAAATACTAGCCTGCTGACTAGTCTTGTACTTACTGCTGCTAAGTTGTGCTAACGGTATATGCTTTGCAATGTTGTACTCATTGTTTCAATTTTAATCTTTCCAGTCAATGCCAGTAAACCTTCCTCGCGTGTGGTGCCTCAAGTTTTTTTGCATATCTGCTACCGTCAACCAAGTCAAACTTGGTTTCGCTCGTTTTACTCTGGTCCAGACACGTTTCAAACGCGGCTCCACTATTGTGCACATAACTAAATTGTATTTAGATGCGACAAAATTCGGTTTAAAATAAGCAATAAAACGTTATTTAAAGAAAACGCCCTCAAACAAACGCCCTTGTCGACAGGGGCCTCTCTCCTCCGCAGAGGCTTTCGTGCACCTAAGTATAATACGCTAGCTAGATGGTAATAAAGAGGACAGGGGCGGAAACACGAGACACTGCGATTTGAAAAACAAACAGTATTTAATTAAACTTCTACATAATCGAGTAAAAACCACCCTATAGACATAGATATTGCAAGCAACAGAATGTTTAGCTAACTTTTACATGATTGAGTGAAACCACCTCAATACATATAGATAGTATTTCAGCTTTTATTCTTGTAAATCTTACTCAAAATACTGTATTAAAGTTACGTACGTGACTGTATTTGGATACGAAACAATTGCCACTAGGGCAGGAAATAGGACACAATACGATTTGCAAACAACGTGATAAACGTTTGACAAACGTCTGACATGATATTGAGTTTAATTAAACTTCCTTTATGTATTGTAGATATATATTATTTTATATTTTTTAAAATTTTGGCCAAAAAGCAATAATATCACAACAGACTAAAAACAACAGTAAGCAACCATCAGTAATAGATGGTGCATACAACAATATTATTAAGTACTTTTGTGATACCCTCACTAATTTGATATGCACTGCTGCTTCATGTTATGATCACGGTTGACTGCAGTGCACTCTATATAGGTAATGTAGAGTAAATCTACTAGTCTAAAGACCATGTTACACGAGGCAATTCTTACTGCAAGTTGCAGCACAATTTTTACAGAGACTGATGTTATGTAACAAGTATTGGTAGGGAAATTGTGAACATGGGACACGATTTACTCTGAGGACGTTTTCTTGACATAACATACCTGAGAGGCAATAAGGAAATGAATCAGAATTAAAAATATTGACGTGGGCAAGCTGCACAGATTTTGTGAATACCTTCCTTCATAACATGGATCAGTCATGTTATATACTAAATATACTAGATAGCTCTATGACTTCTCAATGTTGTTCCTAGAAGTCCAGTGAAGGGCCATTCCCTAATTCCATTTTGGTACAGACAACAGTGTTACCACAGGAGGAAGCCGGAATGCCCACAGAAAGCCTGCAGTGTTTGGAGAAGTCAAGCTGATGCAGCATTTATAGAGCGAACCGACTTACTATATTTGTCACAACTGATCATTTCGCGTTACTACGCCAAACAAATTACACTAATTTTTGTGCAAGCAAACATTAAAAATATACAGGATTAATGAAATGAACAATTCATTCAGTCCATCATATCTTTGAGATTTTTCAGATGCATTCACTTGGAATCTGTTCTATTTTATGATTTTCCACCCAAATTGTTGGTTGAGAAATGGATTTGCTAAGTGTGGGTGAGTTAATCAATAAAGAGACCTTGGGTCGACGTTACTCTTTTGACGACTAAAGGAGTAAAAATGGGAAGTTTTTATTTCCCAATTATAAGAAATGGAACTGAGTAAACAAGACGACGTACGTAGATTAATTTCGTCTCGAATTCATGCCAGTAATTAATGAGCCGTAAACAAAGAATATTAGTACTGTGACAGCTATTAGATATGTGATCTTAATTTAGCATAGAATTTTGTCAACTTTAAAATCAAATTTCTCTTAAAATACTGATTCATTTGTGAATTGGAAGTGTCGTATCGAAACCTCCAATTCGGACTTCACCGGCCAGTCCTCGCCTTATATATTACATAAGGGCCCTGTTTTGCCCTGTACTGATATGATCCCAGTTTGACCGAGACGTCTCACCGGCCTATATTGGGATGCTTTTGGTGTATCCATGCAAATGAGCGATGTTATTATGTTGAAAGCAGCTAAATTGTTTCTGATGAGATCCTTATGTTGTAACTACATTCTAATCGCTTTATAGATGGCCGGCTTTGTTGCCGTGTCTAATAATCATGCACTTACATCAATGACAATCAAAACTCACGAAGCGAGACGCGTCTTGCTGGTCTTTGTATGCACAGGTTAAACGCCTGTCTGAACTAGCAACAGAAGTAGCAACAAAAAATGAGCGAATATCTGATTATGACTTTGCCCTCCATGCTTAAGCAGGCAAAGTATGCAGGGTTAAATTGTATTCACTTCTGCCCCAGATATAATGCATGCAGTCGAAGTTTATATCGCATGCTTCACTGCATTTGTTTGCTTTATACTCCTTGCTGATTTCCTATATTCGCGTTTGTGTTCCTAGACAACTACCCAGACTTAATTAATCGCGAAATGGCAAATTGTTGCGAATCCTCCATTTGCTTTAGTAACTGCACCAATGTCAAGAACAGGGCTAAAGGTAAAGCCTCGTTTCGATCGACTGATCGCGAAGTGTGCAAAGCTTGTTTGCATCTAATTAGAACAAGCATTAGGGTATTCTGATTTGTAATTGCAACTTCTCATAGGTAGCTTGCGAATTGATTCGCTTATGATTGTTGGTTTTAAAATTAAGACTACAGGATTGCTCGAACTGTTGTGTTCTGAATGAGTTTAATTAATGCAGAAGTGAGGTCTCTCGATTTACATAATTTGTTTTGTTTGGTTAGGCCTCGGTAAGCAGTGCATGAAAATAGATCACGGCAACCAAAATAATGAGGCGCGGGTAACATTCAATATCATATTATCGTAGATAGTTTTCGATTTAACATTCATCGAAGCATATACATCAGCCGAATGAAATCGCGCAATAAATACAAGCCGGGCTGAGTCGCCCCTGGTCGCCGCCTATGTTTTTATCACGAATCATGGGGTGCGTCTGTAATATATTAATACCTATCTAGCCTGCTTCTGTGTAGTTTTGCTACATTTGTGTCCTGGTTATCGCTAATCGCTGTAGAGTGGGAAACATTTTCGATATAGAAACAATCTAAACGATTCCGAACAAATCAAACATTTAATGCTATATTATTCTCGATCAATGAAAGCACTGGAAACATGTTGTTTGCAACGTATAGCAACTATTTCGTCTGTAACACCTGATGTATAACAGAATTTAATTGTACTATAGTGGTACACTATAACACTATCTATAGAATTAAGATAAGAACTGAAACACTTACCAAGGCAGTCGTTATCTGTACGTCTTTCCTCGACCAAACCATACAACAATTGCTATAGCCACATTGAAAGGCAGATTCTTTATACCCAACGAAGGGCAACCATGCATTAAGTATACAACTCAGTGTTTGCATAATAATGCAAGACTTAGACACGCTTGATGAATTGTCATTCGACTTTACTCTCGACTCTTACTATCGATAGCTGCATGATTTAAATCTAAATTTGGCGAAGTATATCACAATTCAGATAGATGGATGAATTACCAAAATCTCTGACAAATTCAATGAATTGTTCTAGATGGCTTTTTTTCTTTATAATCTTGCTCAGTGTGAGCCATTATATTTCAATGCAATGTGCTTGATGCCTGAATGTGCGTTAAAACAGTATAGCTTTATAGAATTAGGTAACCGCAAATACAGTGATGCAGTTTACTCTTTTGCGCTGTAATTCCTTTTTCCCTAAGTCTAACTTTGTAACACTCCGATGTTTCATGCGAACGCCCTTTGTCGCGAAGTAATTAGCAGCCAAACCTCCGCCGAAGAGTCTAAGAAGCTTAAATTATTTGTTCCGACATTTTTGACACGGCGTCAATGGATTACACAATCTAAGTCGGACGGGAAATAGGGTGGAGTGGTTCTGTCGGTTGTTCTGATGCGGTAGGTGCCTAGATAGGTGCCAATTACACGAGCTCTGGTTTGCTGGATGCTATCAACCTTATCACTTTGCCAGCTCGAATTGACCCATCTACAAAAATATATTTATTTTAACATTCAGACGAAAGCCGGGTAAACTCTTTCGCTTTCTTCAACCTGGGAAACCCTTCTCGAGTTGATGATGTGTAAAGGCGGGAAAATTCTGCTCATTAATTCCTGCTGGCTTGACAGGGGCTCTCCTGAAGTTGAAATAGCGTACTATAGATATATAGACGTCCATTCTACATTCAAAGAAAATGAGCTTTCAAAAAGCGTTGCAACTAAATTTGACCTTCCGTAACTAATGAAATTGTTTCACAACGCACACTTTTATTATACTAAATGATATTTTATTAAAGCAGTGCCCCGACCAGCTCTACCACTCCTCAATGTACAAATTTACATGTAAAAATTTAGAAACACAGGTACAAGGCAGATGCGGTTAGCGCGCTGCATGCTTCTTATACCGTTGCATGAGTTAAGCCTGCTACAGAAGGTTGAGGGTAAGGTATATATACATGGATGATGACTACCCCACTCTGACTAGACGTGCTTGAAACCTCGTGCAGGTATAAATACAGTTGTGGTTGGTTCTCTTCTGGGTTTTACTCCACACCCTGCAGTTTTTCTCCGGGCCCTGCAGTTTCCTCCATCACCAAAAACTAACCCTTCC
This sequence comes from Trachythela sp. YZ-2020, assembly GCA_016169945.1. Lineage (NCBI taxonomy): Eukaryota > Metazoa > Cnidaria > Anthozoa > Malacalcyonacea > Clavulariidae > Trachythela > Trachythela sp. YZ-2020. The sequence continues at coordinate 565,609 of JADLSH010000098.1, read as the reverse complement.
ACCTTATAGGAGATATATTTCTCTTTGCTTTGACCGCAGATTCTTATTCAGCACTCTATCTAATCTCGTAGTGATTAGTTTCGCTTCATTGGTCACGACTGTTGCATTAGAGTTGTCGAGTGCTCAAATTGTTAGCGAATATGATTTCCGCCATGTTGGGAGACAACTTCAAAGACAAAGTGCCGACATGCAGCAAGGCAAAGCGAGCAATAAATTGATGAGGATTTAAACGAATGAATGAATGAATGATATTATTTAAGAGTGAAAAAATCCACATAGTGGTTTTTCATTTTTCACCCTATTCAAAATTATTAATACAAAAATATTAAACTATAATTAACAATAAAATATACTAAATAGATGTAATAAGATAAATATATAATAAGACAAATAGAACACTTTAGACTATTTATAACCTCGAAAATGTGAACACGTCAAAAAAAACTCTACTTGCACTTTGTAGACTTACAAGGTTAACAAAACAACATGCAATTACTATATGCGTGACAACAAAAGGAGATATAGAGACTTTGTTGAGCAAAATTGTATTGAGAGTTAATGAGAACTTGAGGAAACCGGCCTTTTTGCAATCTAAACACTTGAACGTAATGCATGATGTATATATACTTTACCACCCTTTTAATCTAAATGCTTCCTTCAACTTATGAATGTCAAATGACCCAAAAAAGAATTTGCTGTTCAATCAGTTTTAAATATGAAGAAACTTTGTGATACTCCGATGTTTCAAGCGAACAACCTTCGTCAGGAAGTAATTAGTAGCCAAACCTCCGATATGATGACACGATTGGCTCAAAAGCCCCTTTTCACACGAAACTTTTAATCGTTTTTAGGTAGTTCAAGCAGCTGATACTAAAAATGGCCGTTTATTTTATAATACTTCATTGGAACATTTGTAACTATTGCAGTTAATGTATCATATTATGCTCGCATGCTTCAAAAAACTGTCGCACAACATTCTAAGTGTAAGAAGCCTATATTGTTTGTTCCGACAGTTTAGACACAGTGTCAATGAATGTTCGTCGGAACGGGAAATAGGGTGGAGTGGTTATCTCGGTGGTTCTGATGTATTGGTGCCTAGATAGGTGCCATTTACACGAGCTCTGGTTTTCTGGATGCTATCAACCTTTTCCAGCTCGAACTGACCTGTCTACAAAAATGCTAAAAGATTCAGACGAAAGCTATGGTAAACTCTTTCGATTTCTTCAACCTGGGAAACCCTTCTCGAGTGACCATGTCAAAAGGCGGGAAAATTCTGCTCACTACTTCCTGCTGGCTTGACACGGGCTCTCCTAAAGGTGGAATGGCGTACTAATATGAAATGGATATAGACGTCCGTATTCTTCATTCAAAGAAAATGAGCTTTTAAAAGCGTTCTAAATCTAACCTTCCGTAACTAATGAAATTATTTGACAACGCATACCCTTTTTATATTAAATGATATTGTGTTAAAAAGTCCCCCACAAGCGTTAACACACCTCAATGTACAAATTTGCATGTACAAATTTAGGAGCACCGGTGCATGCAGATGCGGTTAGCGCGCTGCATGCCTCTTATACCGTTGCACGAGATAAGCCAGCTACTGAGGGTCGAGGGTAGGGAATATTTACTTGGATATATTTGAAACCTCGTATAACTCTAGAGTTGTGGTTGGTTTTCTCCGGGTACTCTAGCTATCATCACTCGCCAAAAGCTAATCCTTCCACCTAAGCTGTGCTCCGTGATCAGAATTGAGTCGTATGGTGGCAGCCAGAGGCGCTCTAGGAAACCTTTAACTCGGTCATGTTTCAGCTGCAAAGTCCGGTGTCAGCTGCAAAGTGAGATGATTCGCACCCCTACACCTTTACCCCCTACCTTTGCAACTATATATAATTGAATATCTACCCGAGTTGGCTCAAACTGACCTGGGTTGGAAAGAAAAGAGACATTTTACGTCAATTTTGAGGTACATTAAACATACAGGAATTATAGAAATATACACTAAGCAAACAGTATATCATGATGTATTGTTAAGACTAATGTGTTTATCAACTCTATTAACGTCGTCGTACGTTAGTGCCTCGCTGTCGAACGTGATTACGTCAAACGTTAAGCAAATATTTACAATTAATATAAGTTGGCGCGACGTACGTTCCTGTCATGCAGTACTTTTTCGACTTAGTACTTGATATATGCATACTTCCTACACATGACTATGAAAACTAATTGGTTTATTACAACAACATAAACCTAAACTTCAAGTTATACTTGGTGGCGCAATAGTTATTGCATTCAATTCCTGTCATGGCAGTTGTCTGATTACAATTTCACCAGTTAGGATGACACAACTGAGTGATATCCACTACAAATATAGTTATATAGTTACGCCGTTTTCACCTGCAGTGGCACTGAACCTATAAGTGCATGCATGGTGGCCTTTACGGGACCTCTAGGAGATGTTGGGGAACAGTTTAGAACTGCATGACAGAGCTATCTATAGTTTAAATACAGTTTGTGTAGTTAAGACTTATATTTTATTAGTTTTAGAGCAGTGGAGCTATATTTATAATAACTATTTGCTTTCTATCATATAATGCGAGGTAAGGATGCTGTCATTAGTCTCGCTTCACCGGTCATGACTGCTGATTAAGCCTGGTTCAGTAACAACAGTAACAAGAGTAAAGCCTGGTTCACACGAGTGAGATAAGCATAAGTAGAAATACAGAAGAAAGTTTTCTTTTTTATTTCTGCTTATGCTTATCTCACTCGTGTGAACCAGGCTTAAGAGTTGCCGTCGTGTGCTTAATGCTATATCGAAATATTTCATGTGACTTCATGGGCGCCACGTTGGCCAGGACAACTTCAAAGTACCGACATTCACAAAGCGAGCAATAAATAATTTATTGCACCATTTTTACCCTCCAAACACGCGAAACACTGTACTTGCACATTGTAGGCTTGCAACGTTAATAAAACAACATGCAATGACTATATGCGTGACAAGAAAGGCAATATATAGACTGAGTTGGGCAAAATATTGTATTTAATTTCTTCTCGTTTGACCATCAATGAGAGTTAAATGAAAGCTTGAGGAAACCGGTCTTCGTGCCAACCATATATAATTGACTTTCTTGCTCATATAACTTTAACTATGCACACTTCGAAATGCTTCATTTAATTAACTTATTATAAAAGACAAATTAATCAAACAAAGAAGTTGCTGTTCGATAAGTTTGATAAACAGTTTTGAAATATGCTGGCCTTGCAGACTGAAGCGCCCATGGAACGCCAATTCCCCCGCCATAACCTATGTTTCACACGGGTGAGTTATTAAGCGGTGAAATGTAAAAGGGGGAATGACATGCAAATACAAATTTCTTATAGGATTATGGTTTGGGTTAGAGTTATGGTTGGAGTTAGGGTCGGAGTTAGCAGTTAGGTTTAACCCTAACCCAAAACTCAGTGCATGCCATTCCGCCCAGCCTTCCGCCGCCTTTTACATTCAAAGGAATTAATCATAAGAAAACTTGGCCTTAGCAGGAAATTTGGCCTTCTTTGTGAAATTCCTTTTGTTTCGCCTATGCAATAATGCTTATAGAGATCTCTGCTTCATATCGAAGCTTATGTCCGCACGCTTTATCTGTTTACTTTGGCATTTGTTTTTCCTTATCTTATGCCACTGAAGGAAGTATCTGATCATTGCATGCATGTAAAAGAAAGACATTTATGTAATATATGTTTAAAAATGTGCGGTCCTATGGAAGCACATAGAACATTATGAAACTTGTATTTATAGATTATTTTGGGATGCGATGTAAATATTATCCCTGGCATACATCCTTAAGAAGGCAAGGTTATAATGATATTAGTCTAATCGTGTTCTCTTAGGAGCTACTTCATAGGGATAGACAACTCTTACAGTGAGCTCTTGAAGGACAAAGACTCCTAATGCACATACTACAATTAGTTCCGACATGCACGGAGACGCGGTAAAATATATTTCTAAACCCTATATTTTTCACGAATTAGTGTAATCTAGCTAATCCAGGTCTTTTGACAAACTATATATATATGTTGGTTACAAAATTATATAACTAAGCAACTTATCATGCATGTTGGGCAATGATTAGTAATACTGTCCGTTCATTTCACATTCTTGTTTCTATACTGAATAACTCTGTCAGTACTGAGCATTTCTTCCTGTAGAAATCAAGTACCATCCCTTATACTTGTCCAGTTATCAGTACAGGGAGACACCTAAACTAAATTTAGCTCAGTTATTCTGGATCGCTCTAATGACCTTTCTTCGTATATAGGCCATGCAGAAACACTTTGTTAAATTTCAAACATCATTTTCTTTTTTGCGTATACCATCTAAGATCTCTGTATTTTAGCACTATTTTATCGGTTATGCACTAAACATATACTTTCTAAGTTTGTTTGTCAATTGAAAAACATATGAAATTTTGAATAAAATTCGAAATTTTGAATGCAGTCATTCGCGGTGGAATTAACGCAACATAGAAAAAATCTCCTCTTCACTCAAACAGCGATCTTCGCTATAATTATTTTAAGGGAGTATCATGGCTGCGCAAAATCAGTTACATCGTGATTTGTTTTGCCTAGGTCGAATCTATACTAGTTTAGGGAATGCCAACGGAGTAACACTGCATGGCTGAAACAACGCCATGCATGATTAAGCAGGCGTAATTTAGATTAATTTAATTTTTCGGACATTTTTTTATTACATCCCTTAATCCTTATATTGATGATACATTGCACAGAAGAAAAGCTAAACTATAACTTTATTTAAACTGGATAGTTGTATCAGTTCTCAAATCAGTTTTCCCAAGACACACAGTAAAAGGAACGTCCCCTATTATATTCAGAAGGAAAATTAAGATAATTTTAGTATAATGATTGTGGGATAAATTATAAAAGATGATGCTATACTATACGAGTGGCTGCACACCCGGCAAGCTGAAAAATTGTATTAAAGCAGGCTATAGTTGAACTAGAAAACCAATGGTCGCCGTTTCGATTCCATGACATCCATGCAATATCAGCTAACTTACTATTTAGATTATGGTTACCTCTATCAATTATGAACAATTGATCTTCTTAGAGACTCAGTAAATGGCATCCCTGAGTGGGTCTAGTGAAGTCTAGTGTTATTGCAGATTGTTGAGCATGTAGCTTAAAGTAACTTATACTGGATAGTTCTATCAGTTCTAAACTGTTCCCAATAGAGATATTTCGTAAGAGTTATAGTAAGGGTTATCCGTATATATTGGTCCACTAAAAATCGGCGGAAACCTGAGTACCGGTAGAGTGGCGCATGTAGCAGTATATTGACAGGAATCAAAGACTACAGAAGTGAAAGGCACATGCACTAACCACTCTATGCCGTGCACCAACGTCTCTTATGACCGTTATTAAACACTCAAAACTTAATATGCAGTATTATGCACTATTATTATAAGTGAAATATGAGGAAATATATTTACGAGGAAAAAATCAACAATTCATGCTCGGATTGTCAGAGTGACTCCATGCAACAGAAACTGAGTATAGAGATCAGTGTTGCACCATCACGTGACCAAATTCTAAAATATTTAACGTGCAACCTATAAAGCTGGCTGTTAAACATGGTTTGTTTGTCATTATAACAAGTATTCATAACAAATTTCAAGTTAATACAATTATTCCCTCGCGAGTTTAAAAGGTTTGAATAATTCGTATTGCTGACGTCAGCATCATTTTCAAATGCCGTTAAAAGCTACGTTTTTTCTAAACCTAACGCGAAAAACTCAATTTAGCTTTTAAAAGCAATATATAGTATCATAGTAAACAGAATATAAACATGTTTAATAAAACACGTCTTTCCTTAAGCATTTGTTTTTTGGCGGCCATGTTGGATGGCATCCATCTGCCATCCAACATGGCGGCCAAAAACAAATGCTCAAGAAATGATGTGTTTTATATATTCTATTTACTATCATACTATAGATTTCTTTTAAAAGCTAACCTAAGTTTTTCGCGTTATGTTTGAGAAAAACGTAGCTTTTAACGGCATTTGAAAATGATGCTGACGTCAGCAATACGAATTAGAATTTGGTCACGTGATGGTGCAACACCTCTTCTTTTTTTTCAATTTCCCGAACTATCTCATAAAAAGGTGAAAATTCTATGTTCAGTTTTACCAAATGTCACCTATATGTAGATTCAAGGTTTTGATGCTGATTTCAGTTGTACTTGAGGTTCCAGTTGTGGACAAAATCACGATTATAATTGATTCTGCAAAGCTCTGGATCCGGTTTCTGCACCATCACTGGGCCATGTTACGCCGAGAAACGTACGCACAGAAAAACAGTGAACATGGTCCGAATCTCGTCAATTCTTCATGAATTCATTTTTTTGCCTTCGTGGCGTGTTTGATAGCAAGAGATTTATGCAATAATTATAAACTCGTATAACATGGCCTTTAGAAATAAAGAGAGACGTTTGATAGCGGTTTCTATATCGTCTGACTGGCTTTATTTTCTACGCGAATAGATATATACTGTATATATATATACAATTAATGAGTTCCATCTGATCAGTGAAGGTTAATTCCAGTTCTATATATTTGAAATCCGTTTTCTCACGCTAATTTCACGCTATACTTTCATGTAGTTCTTATACTTATATTCGATATACTATGATTGGCTAAGGCCCGGTTCAGACGTCGAACTCAGTTTCATGAGCCGAACCTATAATGTAAATGACCTTTGCATTAGGTTCGGCTCATGAAAAGTTCGATGTCTAAACCAGGCCTAATATTCTGTACTTGGGATTGCCGCCTGCTTTAAAAAGTTGAAGTATTCTTCAATAAGAAGTACTACCTTTTAAAGTGTGCCGTTGTAAATATAGCACAACCATTCAAGTACTGCGGACCTGCCGGATGAAAAGCATATTTGATATCCTTCTAATATGGGAACAAAATAAATTTTGCAACCCAAGATTTGAGATGAGACCAAAACATTATTGAAAAGTATTATTTGTCGCCTATCGCCTTTTAGGAGTTTCAAGATGCTATTAAAGGCGTTACGAAGCAATATTTTGTTGGAAAATACATCTTTGTCTTGAAGTGAATAATGTTTGCAGTTTGCTAGTTACAAGTACCGGAAACATTTGTTTAAAAATAGCAAGTGCTGGCCACAACATAAAACTCAGGGAAAAACCTTGGAACGAGGTTCAATAAAACTATATGTTGAAAACCAAACGCGGGGCTCCAGTGTTGGTAGCTTTAAAAATACTTACTCTATTTTATACTGAACAGCTCTGTATCATTTCGAATTCTGTTTCTAAACTGCTTTCTCTAGAGGTCCAGTCAGCGCCATCATGCAGTTCTTTCTAGACTTTTATCTTTAGAGGTCCAGCAAGCGCCACTGCCTAAACCTAAACAAAACTAACTTTCTTTATAATGGATACAGTCTATCAGTTCTTTCAATTCGAAACTGTTCTCTATAGAGACCCAGTAAAGCCTGGTTTTCATTTGGTCGTAACTGTCGTGACATGCAAGTCATGTTCGACGATGTGAAATAGTCTGCATCTACCTTGTCGTTTTGTGCTCTATGCCAATCAGTCTTTAGTACAGGGCTTAAAGGTAATAATTGCTGCAACTTTTAACAAGAACTGATTTCAACGCATGTTAGTTAGAGTGTTTTCAACTTATGCATGAACATTCTTAATTAACATGTGTTGAAATCAGTTCTGTTGCAGCCAATATATGGCTGAAGTTGACATCCAAATCTGTGACAATCGTGAACAGTTTTCATACCATTTTCCCCTAATCGAAGTCAAAACACGAAGTTTTGGCTCACTCCTAGCCTGCGTAGCTGGCGGTTTTAAGGGGTTAAGGCGAAGGCGGTTGAGGTGAAGGCAGTTGAGGCGAGGGCAGTTGAGGCGAGGGCAATTAAGACAGGGGCAGAGAAAAATTAGGGAGGCGAGGCGAGGGCAATTAAGGAAATTTGCCCGCATTTCGTCCTTTCCCTCGCCCCCCTAATTTTTCTCTGCCCGCGCCTCAACTGCCCTCGCCTCAACTGCGTTCGCCTCAACCCCTTAAAACCGCCAGCTACGCAGGCTAGCTCACTCCTTGCAGCCTTGTGCCAACCGCGCAAACAAAAACAGAAAGGGACTGGCACTGGACGTCAATTTCCGCCATCTTTGGCTTTACTTTTTGGACGCGAGTTCTCACTCCAGATATATATGGAGCTCACTGGTTGTAGCATGCTCGTTTTAAGGAAAGTAGCATGCTCAGTTTTTGTTGCAAATTGCAGCAATTTTGTTGCTCGTATTACTCCACCTATAAATTTCATGTATCATTTATGCAAATTAAAATAATTTTGAAAACAATGATTTGAAAAATGCAATTAAACTTTGTTAAACTTTCTATCAAATAATGTACAAGTTTTTTTATAATAATTTCTTTAAATAAGTTTTCTGTGTAAATTAAACTATAACAAAACGATATATCTAAAAAGTGTTTAAAAGCTTCTGTTGATCATTAATAATCTTTCAAACTCCTTTAGTGTGCTCCAAGCTGAGTCCGTATCAATGTCTTGAAATTGTGCTGACGTTGTTGAATTATTTACTAACGGTTCGGTTTTCATTTGAGCGATGGTTGGTGAAAGTATCGCCTCAGGAGTTATATTTCCTGAAATTGACGTACAAGATACTGGAACCGTAGTAAATGTTTCCCTTGAGTCCTGTAAAATTTGTTGGTCGCTCATCAAAATACTGTTCAATAACAACGATGCTAAGTGACCACCGGTTTCTACATCGCACTGTGGGTAATTGTTATTACAGTCTGTTGATGGGTAGTAACACTGAGGCATGTTATAGTTCACTGGTTCAAAAGCTCCATTCTTTATATAAGTTGGATAATTCTGTCGTCCGTATTGCGTGATTGGTTCTACCTCACTGCATGGTACATAGTAGTCCTCGTTTGGGCAAGAGAAGTTTGTTGTATTGTTGTTATAATCATAGAAACTGCATACACTTTCATTTATATTGTCCATACTACCATACGAATCACAACTGGCTTCCATAGGAAACAACTTTTGACATTTCTCTTCTTGAAATACTTGTTGGTTTCTTTCCGCAAGCAAACTTTCCAGCGGTGTGTCATCCTCGTCCCCGTCCACTTCCGCCGCAAGTGACGACTCGCCTTCGGACTTGTCATCGTTGATTAGATCAAGTATTGGGTTGCCGTTGAAATCGACTTCGGGAAAATCCTCGTGGCGAATTATTTCGGATTGCTTCTGTTTCAAATAGTCAAATTTCGTGAAACGATAAACTGCTTTTCGCCTTGGGACCTGTAAAATATTGGAAATCTCGATTAGTGTTTCATATTTGTCAATGATTTTTAATAACAATAATATGCATTACACTGAGGCGAGAATCTGACTGAAAAACAACATTTGTTTAGATTTGACAACTTGTGTTTTGCCACGCGTTTTTGTTTCACAACTTAGTCTACAAATTCCGAAACCGAAATTGCCTGGTTTTGAAGTAACCAACAAAGTATCACTATTCGAATGGCTATTCTTTACGTCTATAGCTTCAATATAGAAACCTTACACAGATATAGATTAACAGACAAGGTGCATATTATTGCTATAGATAATAGGCAATAATATATAATTCATTAAAGAACATAATACCTTAGCGAGCAGTTTCTTCTTGTAGTAATATCTCATAGCGCGTCCAAGTTTGATCTTATCCATGCGAGGTCTTCCTTTAACTCTCCCCCACAATTTAGCTATTTCACTCTGGTCTTTGAGGACAAACTCCCCGCGTTCTCGGTTCACCCAGGAGATTGCCGCACAGTTCTCCTCGCCGTCCAGCAGTTGAAGGAGAAACTCCCATAAATAGATTGTTGTTCTTGGTCTTACGGTAGGCATAATTACTACACGATTCTGTAAATGTTAAGTCTTGATTCTCTGGTAATTCTGCAAAAGACAAACAAAATATTTGGTTAAGATAACGGAAACTGTATAATGTTGCTACAGTTGTCATCAGCACTTTGTTTACGAGCTATCACGATAGCTACACAATCTGTGAACCGGTTGTAGTTTACAATTAACACTTAATCAATCTTTCTTTCTCCAAACTAAGTATTTTTCTCAAACGGATTAACATGATCATTTTGGATAACTAGTAGCCTAAGTAGTTGCAGCAAAATTGATTTCGTGCCCGTTGTATTTTGCGCGCGCAAAATAATAATTCGTCAACACCATGCTAAAACTTACACCATGCGTTTTCGCGCAGCAGTCTGTGTTTGGATTATTATAATGGGTTAAGAATTGTCCACTATGCCATTTCTTCGTTATAATACTATGAATTTATTCAGCTCTTAAATACTATGTATATACTCTCGATGACTGCTTTAACACTCGACCAAAGCAAGAAATACAGGGTTATATTTCATGTTATACACGCATTTTATTTGACAACTGTAATTGGAAACCATCACACCTGGATGAATTAAGCGTAAGTCAAACTACTCCCATCCTGCTTTGCTAGCGCAAGGTTTTAATTTAGCCGTTTAATTTTATACTTAATTGCAGTGGTTGCACCTAAAGGTTACAGCTTTAATAGTCGAATAAATTTGAATGGGTTTAAGATAAATATGTGGACCTTATAATATACATTTTATAAAAGCTAAAGGATCGAATCCAGACCTCATGATCGGTTCTTATGAGAACGAGCAGTAAGGAGGCACATATTTCTGCTTTAGCCAAACAGTATATTGTAGCTGTTACTGTGTTAATATTTATCTTGATTATGAACAAATAATATTAGTCATCATAAGTAATCTTGTATTAACTTCTGTTAACTCTATATAATGTTCTGAAATTTCTGTGGTCTATATTAGATCATTATTACAATATACAAGTATACTTAAATGTGTAGACGAATGTAAATTTTAATTGTTATAACATTAAATGTTACGGTAAATAATGAAGGATTTTTGTTCTAAGTTAATAGAAATACCAAAATTGAAGTGGATTAGTGATTACTAAATAAGTTTATATTATTTTCTTTAGTACTGCAGATGTCTTCTCGATAAGACGAAATACTATACTCCAGACACAAAGGATGTCCGTTTACGTTTTCCATGCAGGAAATTCCTGTTGTGTACAAAAGAAAGCTTATACCGTTGACCGTTGTAACAATATGTGTCCTTGGCCTTGCTGAACAAGTTCCTGCTCCTGCATGTGAGTACCAAGTTTTCATCAAGTTTGCCTCAAATGACCTGCACACTGCCACACTCTTCATATTCAAGGAATCTCACTCATTTCCAATGGCGAATGGGAGTGACCCCCAAATATTCTAATATAAAATTTTCTGAAAGATTGCTGATTCACTGAGTAAAGTTCTGACAGGCATTCTTCAACCACGAAAGCCTTAAATCCTTTCAAATAAGCAAATCCTTTCAAATAAGCAATGCAATAAATTTGAGCCAGAAAAGGTTTGAGGACTTATATTGGCAACAACAAAAGGGTTAGAATATGTTGGTAACCTAAATTTGCACCTTCAATCACTTCGTGATGTGTACGTCACTGGTCTTTCTATGAAATGTCCTGTAACCAGGTAGTGTGCAAGTTTACACTATGTGCTAATAATAAGACATAAATTTGTATGTACAGTACAAGATGACAACGTACACCAAACGTTCCGCTTACTGTGCATGCACGTGTGGCGGAAGGAAGCTTCACTTTTCCGAATTGGGCAATATGCCATTGCTGCAGTTCTATGTCCAAGTGAAATTGTGTCAGGATATGGCCAAATTCCGTACCGACAAGCAAGTTTCCTTGACAGTTGCGCGTACGACTTGCTGGTCAACATTCTTTTCCAGATAGGTTTTGAACAAGAAGATTGTCAAGGAAAGCTTCAGGTCAATTGACAATTGTTAATTCTTCTCGTATACATACGAACAGATAAAACTTGTCAATGAAAATTGTTTGTCTGTACTGACTACTGGCCAACTGGGGACTTAATGTTGCTTACATAACCTAAAATGACTTATGCTTAACATGATTTTATAGCAATGATAGCTGCAATAGAATACAAAAAGACTAAAAAATGTGGAGTAAGACCTTTATCTATGGCAAATGTCAACGTATTCTTGACATAAAAACATGAAACTTCACATGACTTTTCGGTATCTTGCATTTTCACGCGAAGACAATCAGCCATATTTTATACTAGATATATAGATGATTTATTCAAGTTGTTAACATTTACCTTCAGCGAATATGAATCTGCATCTAGTGCTTATGCATGTTTATACCCTTATGCAGTGTTTACCCCTGTACCTCGTTTAAAGAAGTTATCCTCGGGTATATATTTGTTTACACCATGTCCATGATCAATAGACAATAACTTCAATATTATATGATTTTATCGATACTGCATCCATTCATGTATATATATGGTGTTAGTGATGAATAACTTTCATCTTTAACGAATTTTTGTGTAAACCCCCACGAACAAATCTTGCCGTACTCAGTAATTTTGTTTTGGTAAGTTAGACGTCGAGGTCTATAGTAATATTATATAGGGCATTGTACAGTACCTGCTGTAGACGTCATTGCATGATGCGGAGAGCCCAATACTATATTTTACACGCACGCAAGTAAAGGTGATCGCTTGTTTACTATGGCATATCATATAGAGAAGATCGCCCAATATTAAATAACGAGGTCGCGAAGATACGAGAATATCAAATCTTACAGCAAAATATTAAAATGGAAAGTGAATATACGTTTCATCGATATGCATGTGATCGTATATATAATTATGCTGAGCATTTCTATATCATAACTCAACATATATATCATAACCTAAATTCATCCTCAGTTTATTAAACAAATTTAGTCTTATCTACGAAGCCGCAAAATTATATTCGATGTGTATCGTTGAGCTTATATGGCATAGTGCACCCAAATATATATCGACTATTTCGATTTATCCTACTTTTAGTAGGAGAAAAAGTATGTGTAGACCGTAGTTTGAACCTATATATGGCTATACGCACGAAAATCCCATTCAAATTGTGCCGTAATTTTACAAAATAATGAGCGATAAGATATTTTGTTGAAATCTAAATTTATAAATACAAAATATAACAAGCTTTTTCTAGAATCAAATTCGTGTAAAGGCTTTATACACATATATCGCCGAGTATTAATTTGCTATTAATGAAAATTACTCCTTTAGCCTGGTATAAAATGTACTCCGAAGGCTAATAATGATATATTTAGACAATAAAGATGAAACTATAGGTATATAATGCCTTTACACACTATATTTTTATTTTAAACCCTCGCGAAAGTTATAAAATATTATATATTGCACGCGAAGATCCTCGAAAATGCTAGAGTATTCTATAGCAGCCCACACATACATAGAATAGTTTATAATATTCTAGACTTATTAAAATATTTCAATATAAATGCCCACTTACTTCCGTTCAAAACAAGCCACGGAACTTTCGGTAATCGAAACCTCGTTGTGTTTGTGAAATAGTTTAGTGTGTTACAACTGCGCGTTCGTCTACAGCAAATAACCATGTTGCAAGCCATTGTACAAACGTTTTATATTAAAGCTCACGGAAAAGGGTTAGGCTGGCAATTGACCCCCGCAGTAAACTCTTTTACGTCTATCGACGTCACGGCATACTTGCTACACTCGTAGCCCAAGCACGATTTGTCTGAAATAACGCATTTTGAAGCCCTAGAACTCGGGGAAAGGGCCAAATAGGCATTATTTGGGTATTCCAAAGCATTGCTGGTATTATTTTAGTGCTTTTTAGCCGCATTCTCGCCACATGTACAGAAAATGATACCGAATGAACGTCGTATATTGACGTAGTCGTTTGATTGATTTACTCGTTGGGCGCTGTGTATGACGTTCATAAAACGATAATTTTAACTCGTTAATTGTTCGGCAAGCGCTCGGGTACTTAAACCAAAACGAGCGTGAGTCGTCGACTGACGTCAACCATCGCTCGGAATAGTAACTTTCACGAGCATCAAACAGAGTTAATAGAGCTTTTTTATACTGAGTGCTGTAATAGAGGTTTTTAAGGGTGAGTTTACTAAATGGGGATATTTATAGTGAGTTCAATAATTCAAGCTGTTTTTGTATATACAATATTAACGCTTGGCCGTTACTGTATAGAAGTAAGAACTATAGTTATAGAGTATAGTTTATCATAAGAAATTTGAACACTGTTATACTCAATATGCTAGCGACTTAATTTGTCGGCGGTTAATAGACCTGATATACTGAGTGTTGTATTATATATAGAGTTTAAAAGTCAGTTGACAAGAAAAGGGGACATTTAATGTCTATGATTACTGCACAGCACTAATAAGTATATAGTTTACGTGCAGTTTATTGGGATCTATAACAATAATATCGCTTGTTTGACATATGTCGGCTAGCGACCGAACGCGTGTAAAACTTAATCCTTATACGAATACATCCAGATGTGTGCTTATGAAATTAATGGAGATATTTTATATCACGTATAAAAAGTAAAAAAGAGGATTGTTTTAGTGTTCTAGGTCTAAAATAGGCAGTATATTAGCGAAGAAACAAAGACAATTTGTCTCTAATCTATTAATATATAGAGTTCATAAAAAACGGCACTGATCGATATTTCATGAGATGTAAACTAAACATAGCTTTAAATAGTTTAGTCTTATGAATACATAATACTTTAGACATGTTTAAGCAAAACGTCAACAGACGACAATATATAGAATCTGTCCAAGTTTCTTACAAATTAAAATATCTAGAGCTACAGAAATCCTTATACTGTTATGTGGACAACCAACTTCTGTAAACCTATGCGCTATATGTTATGTTGTTCGTTATATGTTTTACTTATATAGTTTTCCTCATAATATGAGGCCCTGTTTAGGTTAAATTCCGACAGACGACATTATTACGACAGCGCGGACATGAAGGTAGAAAACAATAGCGAAATTCAAAAAAGCAACATGTATGGAAAACTGTGACATTACTATACTCTATAGTATTGAAAATCTTAAATCGTATTAACAGGGCTTTAAACTAAAACGTTGTAAGTTATATAATCATTTCACACCAAATTTTGAAATGAGCCGAGAATGAGCTATCATAGTATATCTATATAATTTTATTCAGGCTGTTTTATAGAGTAAGGATCTTCAGACTTGAATTCAGGATACTTCATAACGTATGAACGTGTTACACATACAAAACATGCTAAATTACTGTATACAAGTTCCAACACTCTGCATTCTGCAAAAGAGACTGATTACTTTGCATTTCAACACTTTACACTTCAGGACCATTTTCAACCAGAATTAACCTATGGGAACTGGACTTTGTAGTGAAGAGAAATTGGTGGGTTATCATTTTTTCGACTAATAAGGGGCTTTTTACATGGAAGCCGTGCTGGCGCGGTCAGCGCGTAGGGCGGTAATGGAGATCTGACCGGGTGCAGTTATTTTATAGCAGAATTGACTTTGCGTCTGGACAACCGGGCTGAGTTCTCGCTTGAAAAAGGCGATATCTCGGTTATCTGAATGAAAATTCACTGGTTGCGGGGTGAAAGTTCAAAGAAATCCCGCCACGAGCTATTTTTATGAACTGTCAAAACAATGTCAAAACAACAATCGGGATGAAATTTTCTCATGTGAACACGAAACAAAGTCACCCGTACAGTATACATGGTATTATAACGTGCACTATAGATACAATATTGTAATTTTTTGAATTTCTTCCCTATATGACGTTTCATCTACCGATCTACGTAAAATGAGCACGGACGCTTGTCTGCATGAGGTCAATGATGTGTACTTTGAGTTGCATGGCATGACATACATACATACATACATCATTCAGCTCACTCCCCATTGGGGCTTTTCAGTGACCGATTACATCAAGTATCTAGCTTACCTATATTATGTACTTAACCTACATTATTTATTTTTACAATTGTGATATTACTTTCCTAATCTGTCTATCCTAACCCACCCAGTCAACTTTCCCTGTGGGAGGAAACCGGAGTGCCCGGAGAAAACCCACGACTTTCGACAGAGCGTTGACTTACTCTTCTCACATGAGTGTGATGAGTGACCTCAACGAGAATCGAACTCAAGACTCAGAGGTGAAAGGCGCTTGCTCTGACAAGTGTGTAGTGCCAGTATATGGGACATCACTTACGCTACTTTCTGATTAATGGGTGATCTGCATGAAGCTCTTCGGTGCAATAACTTTATGTATATCGTGGATTTGCTGTGTATACAGTAGAACCCCGCTATGTCGAACTTAAACCCATTTCCCGTGGGTTTGGCCATACTATTTCAATTATTTTTACTGGTTATCTCCAACTCGGTTAACTCGAAGTCTCGAACTCCGCGCTAAACTAATTTTGCTAATTTTATAGATCCAGTTTTCGTCAAGAGGAGGACCTAGAGTACCCGGAGAAATTGTCAACTAGTAAGCCTACCCGGATGGACGATCGATAAGCATTTTTGTTTCAGACGCCTTGCTTCACATGTACTTCATTCATTCGCCTAATGACATCTTAAACTGAAGTACTGGACCTTAGCTAATAGAATGCGTGGGCGTATGCCGTGCGTCTTGATTTAATGAGCTGCGCATTCAAACTGTTGCGGAAGTTTTTTTCTGCCAAATTGCCTCGTTTCGTGCAATGCTTTTTGACGGCAATATGGCGGTGTAACGAACGAAAGTACTAGCCACAATGACGCAGTTACTCTGAAGCACTTGAACCCTTTATTTTAGCAATATTATGGTGACATGACCACAATTTCAGAGTCGGGTTTATGCCTATATACAGTATATCTATTAACTATGGTTTATGTTATACCTTGTTATATAGTAACAAAACTTATTCAAGTATTGAACACAAACATAAATTTCTGAATCTATAAGTATTAGCGGTATTAAGTATTATCATACTTATATACATGCAAAACAAATTTCATTAAAAAGATTGATGTGTTATTTATTCATGAGATAAACCATCTCGTAGTTTCGACTGCGCAACCAAATGACGCGTCTTAGTCGAGATAAAATTGCAGTTGAGTATAGTAACATGTATATATAGCTATGAATGAAAGATATAAAATGTGATATGTGTACCAGAGTATTCCTGCATGAGTTTTCAATCATCCATTCGTGTTTTACTGTAGTATTTGGTTTAGAGCTACACAAAAATAGCCAAATTTTGCTGCAACTTGCAACACAATTTCTCACACAAAGGTATGTTAATTATATACAATACAACGGTGAGCAAAGCCCAATGGCCAACGTACCACTCCGCCGAGAAATATGTGGGTCATCATTTTACACGTACAGTGCTGTCAGTGCAACATGACTCGGTATTCGAAATTGCGTTGCAAGTCGTTGCAGGCGAAAACTTGCCACGTTTTATATGACCTCAAGGGGAACGTATAATAATAATAATAATAATAATAACAATAATGCACTTTATTTTCATTGGGTGACTGGATTTTCGTCCAGGCCCAACATTTACAACTATTTATAGATATCTAAAGGTACATAATATAAAATAACATTATAATATATATGTCAGACTTTATAGTCTTGACTCTTGACAAATAACATCAAAAGAAACCAAAAAACAAACTGTTTGTTAATTAGTACTATAAATATTCTGTACGTATATGCGTGCAAGTTGTAGTTAACCTCAAGTCATTATGAGACAAAACCCTCGCCGAGGGGCAAATCACTTGTAAAAAGGGTAAGAGATAAAAAATGATGTGATATTTCTGAAGGTATACGTGATTTAAATCCGTGTTTCGCCGTTGCCCTATGACGTATACTGTAGTCTGTAAATCGTTTGTTCACACTCAACCACCGGAATTTGGTAACCTGTGGGAGTGGGTATTAACGTATCTGATTTCAACGTCATCGTATTTCGTCACTGCAAGAAAAGCCCAACAGCTTAGCCTGCTCACAGCCTGAATTTGTTTCGTAATTTCCGATCGGCATTTCGAAATTTCGGGCTGCGAGCAGGCTACATACAGCTCGACTTAATGCCTGGGTCACATTTCAGCCAAGGCCAAAATCTGAGTATACCAAGTTAGGAGTGATTTTCGACATGATAGCTCGATTAATATAATACCGTTTGACCTGGAGAATTTTTTTATGATTTTTATTTTATTTTTCGGATCAATTGAAGTTAACTACCCCCTGCCCCAAGGGAGTCGTATACTTGAAAGAGCCGATATATCATCTTGCGTTTGTTGTAATGCTTTCCCTAGATGTTTTGACAGCTGGAGAGAGAGAGCCGGAATCTCGCCTGGCCGTGTATGTAACTTTGCCCGAGTGTGTACGAGCAAAATTGAAATGTGACTCCAAAATATGTATTGTGGATACTGCCTACTGGACAACGCTTTTCAGAGAATACAAAATAACGAAAGTTCAAATTTCGACGCTGTATAACAAGCCAAATGTATTAAGTGTTGATATTTTTGCGTATAACGATAGCGTGCACAAGGATGACAAATATATATACATTTCCGAAAGGTGTCAAAACCAAGCATTCTAAAATTAAACCATATGGCTATATGCATCATATGTTCATATGGTAGCCAAGGACCACTACTCCAAACGCCTTTGTCTTTCTTTCAGAAATAACTTAATTACCATCACAAGTTGTACTTGATATATATTTATAGCAGAGAATCCTCAGATGAGTAAGAACTATAAGTCGTAGTACTTTAGTACGTACGTAACTGTAACGTAAAAGAAATCACCACTAGTGTAAACTGATAAACATTCTTTGTTACCTCGTGAGTGTTTATCCGTAAAATTATGCTATTATTAGCCTACTTGCAAAGTTATACTGTAGCAGCCGGATAAACGTTTTCTGGTTCGAACTTCTCAAACAAAATGACTTCCACGAAACTTAAAGACAAGTTGGAATGTGCATGTTATTAAATTTGTTGTCGGTTTATTACTACAATCTTTAACTCGTCTTTAATGTCTAATTGTTTGTACTTCTGCATGCTTGTAATGAAATGTCTTTTTGGTGGTCTTTTGCTTGCTTGGAGAAGCTTAAGGTTATTTCATTGACAATATGTCAGGCTTAGGTTACTTCATTGTTTTACTACTCCGCTCTACTTCGGTATTAACTGGGCACCTCTATTCATATGCTTTCAAGCACTACAGCACTTTAATAGAATCATATACTAGTATACTATTGCAAATGCTGTAATTTGATTGGCTACGCTACTCGCTATCTAATTGTCGATAGATAGCGAGTAGCGAAACAGCCATCTCCTTGGCGCGATTTTTAATGAATTTATTTCAATAAATTATGAAAAACGTTTTGAAATACTGTTTTCTTGCTGTTTTCTACTAAAACAATTAGATTATTCGCTCTCGATTTCTATGAGATGATAGTTCATTCGGGCTTCGCCCTCATCAACTATCACCTCATAGAAATCTTGAGCTCATAATCTAATTGTTAAATATATCAACCCATACACTTATGCATGTATATGGGGTTTGATGTCAATTGGGCTATGCCCTGTTTCTTTCCCCTGTTGTCACTGTAATAGCTGGAAAAATATGGAAAAAATATATTTGCTTTCTATATTATACAATTTACGCTGCTATATGACATGTGAATATGACTATGAATATGACTTTAATATCCATCTTAGACTTAGGTTAAAAAATACAATGGATTTACATGCTAGTATAAGAAAAGATAAAATTACAAGATAATATTTACAGTACATTAAATTGCGAAATTACAGTAGTTAGGTATTTACAAGATCGAGCAACAAAAGATTGTTTGTGTTTCTCATGTTTCTGCCGGCAGTAAGATCTCGGAAAGGATGTAAGGCTTTCTTTATTTTTAATGCTGAAAGTTTAATTTCGGAAGGATCAAGGCAAAATGTTTCGCAATGAAGTTTCTGGGAAATCTGCTTAACAAAAATTAAGGTTATTAGAACGAAAGTTTAAAAACTATAATTACTATCACTATATTGTACGTAATATTTATTTAAAGCAGAGCCGAAGCTTCGGACGAATAAGTACTACATATGTCGTAATACTTTACTACGTACGTAACTGTAGCGTAAGTGCATGTAATCACCATATTTGCAAACTGATAAGCATTCTTTGTAACGTCATGAGTATCGGTAATAGCTAGTAAATGCTATTAGCCAATTTGCAATCAAATAGCTGTTGCAGCCGGATAAACGTTTTTTCGGTGAGAACTGCTCAAACAAAACGACTTCCACGAAACCAGACAAGTTGGAATGTGTTATCAAATTTGTTGCAGGTTTATTACAACAATTTTAAACAGATAGATCCTGTTTAATGTCTCTTGACTTTTTCTTGTTTATACTTCTGCTTGTGAAAATGGAATGTCTTTTTGAAGGTCATTTGCTGGGCTGTAATATCTATATATCTTAGTTATTGTTTGTGATCCATGTTAAATTTTATATTAGGGAGTTTACGATCTACGACGCGACTAGCTCGACGACGCGCCTGCAAAACAAAGATATACGTCATGCAAGACAAAAAGGATGAATATAATTTGTGGTCCCAGGGGTTTCCTCAGCATGCAGCGTTGCCATAGTTATGACATCGTCAAATGAGGAATTTTCACGTCTTCTGAGTAATGTGAAAGCTGGTTGCGTCGTGACAGCTGTTTTATAACGTTGACCGAACGACAAATATCAGCTAAACATCGGAGTTTTTAGCCTAATTTAAACGTTTGTAAGGTTGTTAAAACATGCTTTAGACAATTAAAGCAGTATAGTTAATTCCTGTGGCTTATGTCAAGCATATAAACTGACGTGGCGTCGTCGAGGTGACCGCGTCGTCGTCGAGGTGACCGCGTCGTAGATCGTAAACTCCCTAATATAGCCTGCATGTACGCCGCGAATGCATACAGCTGGATGACATAGTTCAGTTAGACGTGACTTGTAGTTTACAGTCGATTTCATCAAACTTTTGCCAAAATATTCCGAAGTTCGTTCCCAACTTCGCAAATTCGTTGCGAAGTTCAAAAGTTCATAATGATTCACAAGCAGGTTTGTAAACAAACCCTCTGATTGGCTACTAAAAAAAGGTAGCCAATCAAATGCTCAATTTACAAACTGTTTGTGAATTGATGAATCATTATGAACTTTTGAACTTCGCAACGAATTTGCGAAGTTCGGCCGGAACAAACTTCGGAATATTTTGGCAAAAGTTTGATGAAATCGACTGTAATAAGCGTATTATTTGATAGATAAAAGAAATATATTCATAAGGTTTCTAAGACTAAGTATACGATATACATGCACTGCTATGCATGTTTTTGGCAGTTCTTTGTCATTATCTCACAAAGGATATAAGGCCTTCCTTAATGCTGAAAGTTTAATTTCCTATATCAGTGATAGAAAACGGATTAACCGAAGGATCGAGGCAAAATGTTTCGCAATTGAAGTTTCTTGGAAATTAGTTTAAAATTAAGGTTCTTGAACGAAAGTTTAACAAAACTGAAGTTTCGCAGAAAGTATAATGATATGTAAAATTGCTTCCTCTTTTTCAAATTTCGCTGGCGTAGCAATTCAGTTTGGATGTATAAATAGTGGGGAATTCTAATTCAATTACACTAATGACGTCAAAACAGCCAGCTTGAGACAACACAGCAGTAATAAACCGACTTGAATTCTTGAAATGCCGTTTAGCATAAGTCGATTTTGATTATGTATGCCAAAAATGCCATGAATATAATAGCCAACAGCGTGGGTATTTATGTGTGTTAAAGTCCTTGCTTTTTAACAGCAGATACCGAATTTTCGACCTCACTGAGAGATACTCGTATCTGGACAAACGCAAATATTCCATATTGTTTCCTGCGTTTTTATAGCAGTATAATTATATAATGAATTATAATGTTTTGTGTTACGGCCATATGTTACGATGCAATTTTTGCTGCAACTCGCAACCCAATTTCGGACACAGAACGATGTTAGGTAAAAAGTATATTCGCAGAGAATCGTCATAACCTTTAATGTTTATTAATGAGATAAACAGAATAATTGACGATCCTTGGAAATATACAGTATATTCAAAATTGATATTTATCGCGCTACATAAACTGGAATTACACATTCCGAATAAGAGCATTTTGTGCACTCAACATTTGAGTATTAAATTGAAGAAGAAAACAAGATATACGCCATATGGCGGCATATGTAATATGGTAATATTTTTATTCTATTTCAAAATGATTATCAAACCTGACTTGTTCATTTGTACACAGCTGCATGCTGCCAAAATTTTTGTCAAGGTAGACTTGATGTCCGCGTGCATACGAAGGTCAACTTTTCAAGGTAACTTATCGAGGAAGGCAACATGTCTGTAAGAGGCTTTACTGTAAGAAATGCAATTAAAGTGTTATGCAATTCTAGTAATTCACTTGCGTCATCATTGCACAGTTTACATAAACCAACTTGTCGGAACGTGTGAACTAGCCCTTATAATCTATAAAATCTGTTGACCCAGTGACCTATAATCTTAAATACGTGAACAGCATGTAGTTTATTAAGGCCAACATATTGACAGAATTTTGTCTTTGTTTAAAGGGAGGAGCTCCGAGAGCTTGCATTCGAGTTTGTACGCCCACGCAACTACGCAAGGATAAAGTATTGCGACACGATGACCTAGCACTGCACGTGGTCGAGTGCATCGCTGAATTACATATTGGAGATTTAACCCCAATTCAAGTGTTAAGCATGGAACGTTATATAAATCATTCATTTATATATTAAGACAAAGGAGATGATAAACGGTATATTCCCTGCACAGTTCAGTTAAAGTCTCGCAGTTCAGTGAAAAACCACTTGAGGGGCAGTGTTAGGATAATAAACATGTACATGTATGCATGTATGTATATTGTAACATATAATTTCAAGGTCTCTCAATTACGCGCACATTATCTTTCTAAGACATAGTTTCCATTTGGTTGTAACTGTCGTGAGTAAGTCATGTTCGACGATGTGAAATAGGCTGGATCTATCTCGCGGTTCTCGCCTTTTTGTGCTGTATGCAAATCATGTCTTTATTTGACCAGCAGATATACTGATTACGCGGATACGCCTTTCACGAATACCGCCGACTAACGACAAACCAGCCTTAACGTTCGAAGTCGTTTTTTGTCCTTTACGTAAACTGATTAACTAGTACAGTACTACTTATTGAGACAGATAAATGCTATATAACACTATATCATATCATGTCGACATTAGCCGTTCTAATTATACTTGTCTAACTCCCTGTTAATTGCTAGGGCGTGGCGGGGGGTGGAAATCCCTATATACTGTAGATCTAGACGTATGTAAATGCTCAACCTATTTCCTTCCTTTTATATTTCCAAGTACTCTCTTCTTGAAACCAGCCAACCACATACTTCGATCACTTGAGACACAAGTGGACAAACTTTACTACGATCGAATCTAACGTAATTATTTCGCCTCGCCTTATACTTGTGACGAAATAAACGAAACTTTTAAACTACTGAACTGAATTTATACTGCATTGCTGAAGAATTTTCCCAGAGGCCTATAGTAAGAACAATTAATCTCTTATTTATGTGCATTATACCATACAGAAGGAAACTGGAGTACCCGATCGAAATATACAATAGACGACCCTATAATATGTACTAAATCTATATTCATACCAAAAGATTTCAAATTTAATAGTATTAGAAATTAATATAAAGGTCTTAACTTTTAAGACGATCTGTTCAGGTTTTGGAGACCAAAAATTTATGTCAGTCAGTCCAAAAGTATATTGGCACGAGTTCTCTTTTGGGATCAATTTGTGCATGTATATATATGCCAACTTCATACACTAAGAATTCGAACCCCGTGCAATCATGGAGGTTGAAAGGGAACATGCTGATGCATGCAGTGCAACTATATTATCACCAATTAATCATTGCCAATGTATGGGAAGTTACTATATCTATGTATATTATAATTCAATTCATATCGGTAATCATAATCTAGCAGATATAACAGTAATCAATGAGAATGTATTCAACCCATATATAACAGTAATCAATGACAATGTATTCAACCCATATACAACAGTAATCAATGACAATGTATTCAACCCATATCATATAACAGTAATCAATAACAATGTATTCAACTCATCTACAACAGTAACTGAATGACAATGTGTTCAACCCATATGGCATATACAATAGTATTCAATGAAAATGTATTCAACCTATATACAACAGTAATCAATGACAAATGTATTCAACCTATCCTAATCTTATAACAATCAGTGAAATTCTAATTGATGTGTTGGGTAAATCGGCAACTTTAAACTGAGAAATAACCCTTTATAATAATATATGCAGTTTAAGCAAATATATATATATAACTACTTGACATTTGCCCAAAGCTAGTGTAATGACGTATACATGCATAAATACTCCATTTATATAAGTCTGCCTATAATATTATACGTATATTTGGACCTATAGAGTATAGACTGAAAAGCTTTGCAAATAAATCCTGGTGCAACCCATAAACACAAAAGCATTTTATTGACTATTCTCTAGTAATTGATCGCGATATCCAAACCTATATAATAGTTTTCATAAATTAGCTTTTATAAGTGCATTTTTTGGATATTCGATTTTCAATCTTTACTGGACTGTTTATAAATCGATTGAAGACAATTTTAAATGATTAATAGTAATATTTTTCTGGAGTAAAATTTTGAATGTCAGTGATGATCACAACTGCATGGTAAACTCCACAATATCTACTTATACTTCACTTCTTCAGTCAATGTTAAAGATTATAAAATATAGTTTACAAATCATTCGACCTGAATGAAAGAAGGACTTACCAATATTCTTTACCAACGCTAATTTCAACTCCCAGTACTTTAATCCAGAAACTTGCAAAATAATCAATTTGTAAGAACTAAAGTATAGTGAATGCGCCAAGATAATATCAAACTGTTCCCGTATTATAATAATACATTTAAGTTGTTGATACACTAACGTATGATAACAGTTAGACGCCGGAGTTCTTCACAGCAGCACCTTCATCCTTTGCTACATTTATAGACACATGGGAGAACCATCACTCGCCTATATAGAGCAAAGGAAGCATACATCACATGACAGCTTTTAATGCAACACTATATATCCTGTCGAAATTTCAACACTCGGTCAAAATAATACTAGGTTGGGCACTTATCGGCAGTTCATCATAGTGAATTGATAATACTTAAGGCGGAATGACTTCGCGATTTAGCGAAATTATTATACAAGTTGTACAATTACTTCCTATTTCTCGGCCGGGTATCTTACACGAACTTCCGATGCGGACTGGTCTCCGAATTGGTTCATTGAGACAATCTAATACATGCAGTCTTTGGTGCCCATGCAAGCGTGTGCGCGTGATCAAATAAAAAATGTCTTAAAATACACATGTTTTGTGATTACGCTTAGGCGCCAACGACAGTGTAGTCCGCCAATGAATACTGAAATCTGAACAATGGTTGATACAAAAATTGCTGAATAAACCTAAAAATTTGAATGGTAGTACGATGTACAGATGAAGTATCCGACAAAACGCATGTATTCTGACGGATCTCTTATCGTAGACGTAGTATAAAGAGACAAGACTGAGTCCAGACGAACAAACGAAAATAGCAGTATAGACAGGCAATGATCCGGCTGCACAAATCATGCCTATAGTGGCTGCTTTTTCCTGACAAATCGTCGCCGGACTGCCGTATTTTCAATTGGCTGAACTACGCAGATAGTTTGTCTTGACTGGTGATCCGTCTGTTTGCCGTGTTTATACACAGACAATTATCAGATGAACTATAATCAAAATATGCATTTTTGAATACATACATGCAACCGTCCAGACAAATTTTAAGAAGCCGCAAACTAAGACATTGGTCTGCCCTACTTCTCCATACCTCTTTATGATTAAGCGATAATCAAGGGAGAGTTAAATTCATCCATTATATGATTTTGCTAACACTCAGGAGTCAGGTGCCGGCTAAAATGAAGAATTCCAGTTTTATTTTTCTTTCCTGGAACGGAGCTATACGTCCAGGCTTGAGTCCAAGTCCACATCTGATCTGGATATTTCAATTACGATTTCACAGTGCAATTGTAAATATTGACCTACTGCTTTCCGGAAGCTATAAGTAGGCGGTGGTAATATGATTCCGAGCAAACTTGATGTAACAAAATTCTAGATATATGCACGCCCAAAAATGGCAATTTTGTTTCACATAAACAACCCAATATTAAGCCTTCCCACTAAAATTTAGAATTTTGTGTTTCATGGTAGGATGAATTATTGGCCGAACAATTCTAGATTTTGTATGGCCCGGTTGCACCCGTCGCCAGAGTGGGTACTTGCCGTTGTCTGGCGGGTAATAGGTATAGACAAAAAAGGCAAACACGCCCTATATGGCCGATATTATAAAATTGTTTTGTCACAGCACAGACTCAAACTCCGTGAATTAAGATTCGCTTTGCGTTTTCTCATTCTTCAACAGGTTATAATAAAGCCTGCCGCACACGAGAGCTCTCCACGACCTCGCGAGGCCGTTCGCTCAGCCACATGCATTCTCTCGTGTGCAGTTCGTTTTTGCTAGAATCCTACTTCACGAGGCCGTGAGACAAAGATCTATCGTGTTTGATATCTGAGAAACTTGCTAAGCTACCTAAGAGTCAACCATTCATACAGCCCTGTACTGCAGAGCAACTTTCCCGCTTGACAAGTTTTCGTTCATAAGTTTGATTTGGTCATGTGTACGGCGATAAGTGACCAGTTTTCCTTGATAAAGAGCCTTGCATAAAAGAGAGTAATTCCAGCATGCAATTTAACGACAAAACGTAAAAGTACATGTTATTACGGCCAAAAAGGCCTGAAAGAAGCTTGCCAACGGACACATTTTGTCAAATTTGCAGTCATGCATACACGAGCAAAAAGATCTCGTCAAAAAGTAGTTGTCAAAGAACAAGGAAATTTGTCAAGGAAAACTGGCTCATCTGTATGGGGAATTATCTATAAAATATTAATGTCGTTCCTGTTTGTATTGCTGTATGATTTCGCAATCGGCTGCATATCCGGTTTTTTAGTTTGTTAACCTTGTGAAACTAATTCCAAATATGGCAATACACTTGCTCAGAAATAAAATTATAATAGCTAAATGTGTGTTCCTTCCTGTCGATAAGCAACGAACCGTCCGCCTACAGCTTACAACTAATACAAGTCAGGATGATATATGTATATTGGAGCTTTTTCGATCCTCAGCATGCTACTGCAAAAGTACCAGACAAGTGTCAGTTTATTTAGTAAATATAGAATTAATTTAGTGTAAAACTTTATAACTAGTTACAACTGAATATATACAGAAACTAATGTTATTCATAGTGGTAGCACTGATCTCATAGTGATGCAGGATAACTCTAAACTCAGTAAACTGCTTTCCCTAGAGGACCAGTAAAGACCATCCCATATATTCGTCCAGTATTACTACAGGAAGAAACGTAAAGTAAACTAACTTTATTTATACTGGACAGTTCTATCAGTTCTGCCTAAACTGTTCTCCCTTCTTCCTAAGTCCAGGAACTGGAATAAGTACCAATATTTATTGCATGGTGCATGCTTGAGGAAACCAGAGAATAAAAGCTGCGGTGTTTGGTAAACTCTAACGGGAAGCACCCTTCTCATGCGCGGCTGCAGAGACGAATATATAACTGATAAAAACTCACTGCAAAAATCGAGCCCCGGTCGCAGAGGTGAAGGCACATAAACTCGGATAAACTAACCACACTGTCACATCTAGATATCCTGTTAATAGGAAACTTTAGTTGTTTCCGAACTGATAATAGTGGTCAGTTGTCGAGTGTAATTCTCATAAGAATGAATGAATATTGTTGTAAAAAAAACACCGGCTTAGCCCTATCTCTAACCCTGTAAAACTTATACCTATCTTCCATATATATAATTTATGCTGCAGGCCTTTCGTGCAGTATATCATATGATCGTGTGTAGGAGTATATCTAAATTGACCATTCAATGTCATTAATTTATGAACTTTTAAAGATTTTACTATATAAGGACAAGATTATTATGCTTGGTTTTAATATATGTGATATCCGGACATGCACTGTCTTATTTTCCCTTGACCTTATACAATCAAATTAATCTTTGCGCCCCCGTACGTATATCCTGATTAGTGCATGTATAGCGTCGTATTGCTTCCTATACGGAAGACTCGGTGCTTGGTGAGAATGAAAACCACGTTGCGCACAGAATACTGAAGTTAATTACCATAACTTTTTCATCATATCCTGATTATAAAACTTTTATACAAACATAGACCTAGTCACCTAGACCATATATAAGTAGCATCTAGCATGCATTCTTATAAGTCATATAGGTCTGTTTTTATTATTAACGACGTTTTGGATGAGAATTAGGCTCTATAATTTGTCACCAAATTTAATATAGTTGTCATTGATAGTTATTATGCATCATCTAGCTATAGCTCCTGACTTTTTGAACCTCTCTTTATGGACACCCCTTCAATACGGACACCTCTTAAATACGGGCACCTCTCTAATACGGACACCTCTCTAATACGAACATCTCTCTAATACGGACACCTCTCTAATACGAACATCTCTAAAATACGGAGACCGCTCTATTACAGACACCTCTCTAATACGGAGATCGCTCTAATACGGACACCCCTTCAATACGGACACCTCTCTAGTACGGGCACCTCTCTAGTACGGGCACCTTATTTCTGTCAGTTTGTTCCACGTATGTGCGCTTCGAAAAGTAACTACTGATGAATTTACCACATTTTGTCCCAATTAATAAATCTATACATGCAGTCAGGTGAATATAGATTCCAGCGAAGTTTGTATTATTCATGTTTTTGATTTATTGCTACTCTACTCTACTCTGGTTTAAGTAAATAGATGCAAAGCCCGTAGTCGAATTCTTTGCATTCATTTACTTAAACCAGAGTAGCGAGCGAAATCATGAATGCTATTAAACCTGGTTGCCATGAACAAACAAACGTTAGAAGTTTCCAGCTTCACTAAATGTATATGTGTGTCCCCACATATATCCCATAGTTCATTGCGCAAAGATTGCATGACGTATATCTCCGAGGCATATAGTGCTTTATAGAATACAATAAAAGAAATGTTTTTTAACAAATATATAGAACAATTATATATGTTGCGTTATTATATATGAAAAGCCATTTTGTTCAGGATCCTTTCCATTGTCCAAATCCGTCATTTGAGGATCCCAGTGGAACACTATTTCGTATCCATTTCTAAAGTTGAAATTTTTCACCAGCGTAATTAATTCTCAATTAATGTCCTCAACTATATATACTATATATATATTTCAAGATTAACAAAACAGAGTAAATCAAGCAATGTTTTGTGGGGTTATGGAAGTGCGGGACAACTGCTCTAATATTTTTGTTTGTCTGCGATGAGTTGTGTCTCGAGCGGTTCCCAGGATATATACTCGTAATACATGCACCCTTTCGATAATTACGTCACGAATACTTCCTTGGCCTTGGAACCTCGCTTTCATGAATCAAGAAGAAATGTAATTCACTCACGATTTATGAGAATGAGGCTCCCGGGCCAAGGAGAGATTTGTGACGTAATTATCGAAAGGGTGTATTGAAAAGCTGGGCTTTGAAAATAAGGACATAAACTAATTTCCAGCTGGGTGCTAATCTGCCCAAGACATCTATTTTGCCGCGCGGATTAGAGCTGTATCCTGATTAAACAAGGCGGCTAGAACATATACTCCATTTGTAGCTGGTCCTATTCTGCCCTGCAGCATATTTACTCTGAGCAGAACCCTGGGAACTAATGATATATTACAATACACAATCTGGCTCAGGACATATACTAGTATACAGAAAGCATACCTATTTTATAAGTATAAAATTAGCTCTAGGCCAGGATGACAAATTCCGTGAAGAAAACATGAGGTCTATGGTAAAATTGCGACCTCATACTAGTGAAGAAAACATGAGGTCTATGGTAAAATTGCGACCTCGTACTAGAGCAATTGCCTCCACAATCACACAGCGGTAGTACGTGTGATCCCCATAGACCGAAAAACGACGGGTGGGTGTTCATTAAATATTTCAAGTTGTATCTTATTCCGCTATCAGTCTCTTTGAATCGTCTACCTGGGATATACTCGTATAGCGGACAAAATCATGGTTTCATCGTGCAAAATCACATGCGAAGAACGAGATCAAAAAACCGAGGAATACTATAGGTATGCTGTTTACAGGATATCAACACTTATGCTAAAGCTGGGCAATTAGGCAGGCCAGGAAAAACCTGCTTTACAGGAAACCTGGGTAGGGCCATGACCACCGTGCAGCAGCTCCCCTACAAAGCTCTATATTTTTTTAACAAGTGCCAGTACGTATCACGCTAGACAGTACCATGTCAAAGTATGAAAAAGAAGGGTATTGAGTGAACAGTTGAAACATTTATTTGTCTATCATTGTATCCTAACTCAAAGCAAATAGAGTTGGTTGGTCGTCTGTTTACTTGCTTTTGATTTAGAGTTTAAAACTTTGCAACCCTACAGACTAGCCGAATACTCAGTATTGATTTCATTCTCGCATGTACAATAAAGCTAAAAATACACACATATACTATGAAATAAATATTGAGTTCATAACTAAGCCAATAAATCTGTAGCAGGCATCCAGATAGGCGCTGGATGACAGAAACCAACTTTGGCAGACCTCCCTCATGTCTATACTTCGTCTTTAACAACTGAAAGAAAAAAAAACAAAAGCAGGGCTGTGATCTGTGGTGGGGGCGGAGTGCGTGTTCAGCGAGTGCGAGACACTAAAAAACATGTGGCTTTCCTTTTAAAATAGTTTGTCAATTAATGGACTATTCATTCTCAGGAACATAACATCATACAAAAACACCATCTGTGAAATGTTTATATACTCTCTTTATTATTAATGTATATTCTATTAATATTCTATTTTTATAATACTTTATTTATTGATAAAATACTTAGTGGGCAAATTGATAAGTTACTTAGTGGGCGTGTTGCGTGATATTTCACACAAACAGACTTAAATGTTCTTGGAACTTCAAGATCATATATATATTTCATGAATGAAATCTACGCAATGTTTTATTAGAGTTATTTAAATGTAACAAGAGTCCTAGTGGTATTTATAATGGAGCAGGGAAGCGTGTTCCAGTACTCTTGGTCACATTCAATAAGATGCCGTTGGTTACATTAGCATTTCTTGTTTCTCTTGCCGGAACTTTGAATCTTGCCGGAATATTGGTCTATAGTTGGAAACTTCATGAGGAGGAATGTTCTTAATTGGAGTTAGATAGACATTGGACGGCTTCCACTCCCACGGTAGTTGACCAGAAGATAGGCTTTTGTTCAAACGTTCGCATAAAGATGGAGCAATGCCGCCATTCGTACTTCTATATATGTTAATGGTATTACCAGCCCCGTCCCCTCCGACATAATTTATTAACGTTTCCTTAGGTGATAAGCGGGCACACAATTTGCGCGGCATAGTTGAGTTGAATACTGATAATATGACTATAGTAGGGCTATGTTATTGAAGCGTTGAACCAGTAACGTAATGGACTAAGAATATTACAATATGAATAAAAAACCGAGTCCATCCTTCGGCCTAAATTTTCGGAATACTATAGACCTCGGCACGAACGCCATCGATCGCACGGTAATGTAAACAAGTTGTTAATTTTACGGATTTTTTTCTGATTCAAAAGAGTTGTTCTGTCATCGTTTTGGAGTTGAATTTAATCCTTCAAATTTACCATGCAGAAATTAGCAAGTTGGTGCAAGCTTAAACCAGGTCGTCTATAAGATAGGGCAGCGAAACGGCAATGTAACCCCTGATCAATGTGTGATGCGCGGGACCCCCCGAATATTCTTATATGCATGTGGAGACATTTTTATTTGTTAAAGAAAATTACCACAAATTTGTTATATACACAGGCCAGAAATTATTATTGTTCTAGTTCGGGAAAACATTGAATAGAACAAAGGTTACTAAGCATTAGAATGATCTACATGAGTGAATAGCTCTTATACTTAATTATAATGCTTAGTTACTTTTGTTCTATTCAATGTTTTCCCGAACTAGAACAATAGTAACCAGGCATGTGAGTTATCCGAAGTTGTGAATTGGGTAGCAACGACGTAAACACACTGATGTAAACAGCGTTAGCCAATTTAAATGACCGGTTGGTGCGCATTCAATGGCAGGTAGCAAAAAAAGTTCAAAAAATTAAGAAACGATATTTATACCAAATATACATCTATTAATGGTCTAACTGCCTTGGGATTTACTAAGTTCTGGTGCCAAAAGAAGCGGTTGAATTTTTTACAAAACCAACCGCGGTTGGATCTGCCGAAGCTCTCGTGATGGATGGAATGAACCTTCGTCTTCACAAAATCTGCAATATCTCTTCAAATGTTTGTTTTTGGCAAATGATGTTCTTATGGTAAGAAGCGTATATATTTTTGTGTAGATTGAAATTGCAAAAGTGGTCTTAGTGTGTTTGACTGCCTTTGAAATAAGCGAATTTTCAAAACAGTCGAACCTGATAAATTTTTACACTACAACCCAATTTTTATGCTGCAGTTGATTACACGACAAAATTGGGCAGGAATAAAGT
Source organism: Trachythela sp. YZ-2020 (assembly GCA_016169945.1). Classification (NCBI taxonomy): domain Eukaryota; kingdom Metazoa; phylum Cnidaria; class Anthozoa; order Malacalcyonacea; family Clavulariidae; genus Trachythela; species Trachythela sp. YZ-2020. The sequence continues at coordinate 532,755 of JADLSH010000098.1, read as the reverse complement.
TTAATTCGTGGCACGTTCTAGCTCGATTCTAAGGTACGAAATTAGTAAATTGTTTTGCGAGCGGGGCGAAATTGGACAGGGAAGTCACAAATGTTTCGAGATTTAAAACACAAAATTTTATATGTTAGATAGTACAGAACGCCTTAAAACTTGTTGTATGAACGCTAAAAGGCTTGAATAACATCTTGACAAAATACAGCAACAATCGACTGAATACTTTTTAAAATATTAATCATTTACTCGATCCACCTGGAGTTTTTTCCACTCCTTGTTGTTTTTTTTAAAAATTACACAGGGGCCGCGTCGCCCCAGTCCCAAAGTGCATCACACATTGATCACGACATTATCTAGCCGTTTCGCCGCCCTATCTTATAGACGCCCTGCTTAAACCATGCTTAAACCGCAACCGTATAACGCATGTAAAATTAGTGAATGAACTGAAAGTAGTGCATCACCAATCACAGTCACGTAAACTATTATTATTCGCGAACCTCGTTCAAATTTAAAAAATAATCCACCGTTGGAAAGTTGAATGACTATATAAGCTTGAGAATTAATGAGTGCAATTTCCATTTGAATTGAGGACTCAGTTTTTTTATACACCCTGTATGGTGAGAAAATCAAATAATGCACTCACCCGGTTTTAAGTTCCAAGAGATATAGTCAGGAAAGACAACACTTTTCCAGGTCCAGAACATTGGCAGCTTGACAAACCGAGTAAAAACTTTCCACGGCCGTTCTTGTGTAGATGGAGCGCGACTTTGCCATTTGTCTCGGATGTTGTTGGTTGTATCGCCAAGAAAGCGGGCTCTTGAACGTAGGAGATTTAGGTTTATATAAGAGATTTAAGCGGTTTTTCTTGTATAAAGTCTTCGTTTCTGCTTCACTAAATGTATATATATATGTATGTCCCCAAATATCCCAGATTTGATTGCGAAAAGATTGCACGACGTATATATCTCCGAGGTCTATAGTGCTATATATATAGAATACAATAAATAGTTTTTTTTCCACGGACATTTAAAGATTATATCGGTTGCGTTAGAATGTTAGTTATTTCTTTCATGATCGATCTGACTCTAGATCTGCCCAAATCCGCCATTTGAGGGATCCCAATGGAACACCATTCCTCATCCTTCTCCATTTCGATGGGATAAATAGTTTTCAATTCGTGACCGTTGATTCTCAGTTTAGCGTAAACAATTGGCACCAATTCACCGTTTAACCGAGTCACTGCGTTGATCAATGATTCGGTCATTTTGCGACCGAGAGGAAAGCTAGCGATATCCGCGCCTGTGTCGAATAAACCCTTTCTTTTAGAAATAACTTCCCCCGTAGATGGATTTATTAGCTCGACATCGATACTCGCAAGATCTCCAGTCATTAATGCCCGGGTCTTTTTCTTGTTTACCAAATTCCTTATTCTGCAAAAAGATAATTTCTCCCTAACATCGTTGCTATTGTACACCCACTGAAGTGCTTGCTGCTCATCATGAAACAATTCACACATGATTTTGTTTTGTCGTACATGATGGTAAGTGAGAACGTAGTTTAAGGCGTCGCCATCGGGACGTTTATCGCGCTCTTGAAATATTTTCTTCCAGTTCTCTTTCCAAATCTCCTTGTGTGCTTCGCTTTTTTCCTCAATTTCCTTTTTATATTGATCGTAATCTTCATTGGATTGAGGTCCCTATATAAAGTGGTATATTTGTCAAATAAAGATCCATGAAGATCCCTCTTTGTGCATGGTCGAAATATTTGCAATAATTGGTAAGCGTGGTGTTTTCCTCAAACCAAAACTAACTATATTTATCGCCATGCAAACATTCATAGGATTTATTAAAGCCTAAGTTATATTATTATACTTTGACTTGACTGTGTGCAAAAAGGCATTTGTCCGTATAGACTGATTAGAAACTGGCTGGTGATACTTCGCATTATTTTGTATTGCTATCTTGAAGTTAAATAGACAATTGTATAAAGAGCAAAATGTCAAACGTTCATGCAAGCGTCTTTGAAATGTTTAAAAAGCACCAAAGCGAGGCTAGTTATATAGTCACTTTTGCTAAAATAAGCACAAACGTTGTTCAAAAGAAAAATTGCTTTATCATTTTTCCATCTTAGATACAGTCAGATAATACACATCTTTTCGGGACAACGATATTTGTTGGCTCCATTTTAGCAATTGTGTTCAGAAATCAGAACAATGAAAATTGTCTCGTTCTTTAGAAAACCTCCTTCCAATTGGAGGAGGTCTTCTATCGCGGCTGCGTACTGACTACGGAACCTTGCATTATGGATTCTGGCCACAACTTAAATCCCAGATACTCACAACAATTTAGAATCACGGCAAGCCAACAATGACGAGTGTGCCATATGGAAATTCAAAATTTGAACTAGAAGGCACTCAGAGACTGCATATACCTCCGCCAGCAAATTAAGTCACGTATTCATGCATAAATTATACATGCACTAATTTAGCATTCAGCTCTTTTCAGCACGGGAAAGCAAGACAAACTTTTGTAAATTTCTTACCCAATTTTCATTCAAATTGAACCAAAATTTAGTCGATTAGTCCTTGGCCTATGGCCTCGTGCTCCACAAATGTTTGTATTTAAATGTTTGATATTTTTTTAGTTATCGTGCTTTCAGATAAACAAACACAGATATGATCTGGCAGAGCTATTAATTAAAGAAAACGATCTTTTGAGTACATGTAAGTCTTCAGACAGATTGAAAGCAGTACTTCATATACAAGATATATGTACATATCGTGCAAGATGGTAATATAATATATTTGTTTTTGAAAAAGCACGTGTTGAAAACCTAAAGCATTTCCCGATTCAGTGGGTGTGCTTGTGATATTTATAAACAAATTAATTTATTTTATGCAACAAAGTCCTCATGCTTCAATATCAAAAGATATACTTGAGGATTTGTAGGATCAAACTACCTGAAAAACAACTGACGTTTTGAGCGAAGGCCCTTCGTCTGGAAGTAACGTGGGCACAGAATAGAGGGCAGATAGCTTCCAGACTAAGGAACTTCGCTCGGAACGTCGAAGTTCTTGTTATAATTTTAGGTATAGTTTGATCCTGCAAACCCTTAAGTATATCGTTTATCGCTACCTACACTGGAACCACACATTCAAGATCAAAACTATTCAATTAAACCTGCATGTATGCGCATATAGCTGGCATGTGTTTATATAAGCACTCTATAAATATTATTTATTAAAAGAATGGCAAAGTCAAATTCATCTATAAGACTATACCTTTGTTCCAACTATTTCTTTTGTATCAGGTATTGATTGTAGAAATTTCCCTATTAGAAAGAAGAGAGTGTATGATCAATTGTCGTCTCTTTTTGATAAATAGAGTGGACTACTTAATCATACCGTTATATAATTCGCCGAAGTGTTTAAGATTGTTTTTTAACCGTGTATTTTGGGCGCGTTTGCCCTTTACCGTTTGTGGGAGTCATGTTTGGATATATTTGAATGTGGGCATGCTAATTCTTCTTACCTAATTCTGGGTTGTTTAAGGTTCCCACCAATCTAGAGCAAGGGTAACTGGTAGGAACAAGTGCCATAGAACTAGCTATTGTTTTCGTGGTTGGTCACTTTTCAAGATGTGACTGGAAAGAAATCATTCAGATTGCTAAATGAAGTCAATCTTTCCATCGAAATGTTTTGGCTAAATTGTGTGCAATAACATATTATGTAATACGTTGTGTGCAGCTACCCGTACCTTTGCGCAGATCAGATTCATGTCCAAATGATTCTGAAAGATTCCACATTAAATCTTCTGCAATTGATTTGTCACTAAGTGAATGTGAAATACTGCTGATTTCGGTCCCTTCTTGTATTGATTGTTTAGATGAGGATATTCTATTGTCAATTATGCTCTTGAAAGCTTTCTCATTCAAACATATCGAACATGTCGACAAATGTTCACTTTCGAATTCGGCTGCTTTGTGATGTTGTTCCACTAACTGCACGATTATTTCTTCACATTTCTTGAGTAATGTACATAAAACATCTTCTCCTATGATTAAAGGATGATTTCCTTCACACAGCATCAATTTGACAGAGGGGCTACCATCCTGTTCACTCACAACCTTGTAAACATGATTCATTATCGACTTTTTCACACTAACGGCCAGACTCCAACTAATATTTTGAAAGGTGTCTAGTTTCAGGACGTTGTCAAATTTTTCTTCAAACTGGACTATTAACCCTGTTTCTTGCGTCAGCATAAATATAATACGATACAGTTGCAGGGTGCTGTCAATTTTGGATTTCCCAGCTAAGCATTCTTTATTAAACTTGTGACGAAGCCTAGTGTAATTATTTAATATATACGACAAACATGAATCCTTTTGTTGCTCAGCCATTTTTTCTAGTTTTCGTTAAGTCAAACTAACCACTTTGGTATGACCAGGAAACTAAAAATATTGACATCAATTTGATAATTAAGATTGGTTTCCCAAATTATAACTCCATCCAATAAGTTTGATGATGATGATGAGGAGGAGGCGGATGATGAGATGAGGATGATGAGATGAGGATGATGGGATGAGGATGATGATATGAGGATGATGATATGAGATAAGGATGATGAGATGAGATAAGGATGATGAGATGAGATGAGATGAGGATGATGAGATGGGAATGATGAGGATGTTGATATGAAGATGATGGGATGAGGATGATATGGGGATGATGAAATGAGGATGATGAGATGAGAATGTTGAGATGAGGATGATGAGATGAGGATGATAAGATGAGATGAGGATGATGAGATGAGGACGATGAGATGAGATGAGGATGAGGAGTTGAGATGATGAGGATGATGATGATAGCTGTGATGGAGATTGTGATGGAGATTGTGATCATGATGGTGATTACAAATATAATTATTAAAATATTGTATAAAATGACGTCTAAATGTAGAAATATTGCCTCAGTTCCTTACATTTAAATCTATATCGTTCCATTCGTGAAATATATGGATTAATATTATCAGGTGGTCTATCTGGATCTTCTTATAGAAGCTTAACTTGAAGAATAACGCAGCGACGTTCTGCTTGTTGGGTGGCTTAGTTGGATAAAAGCCTTTTCCTGTTAATATGACTTAGTGAAATAAAGCTTGTGCTATATTTGTTGAATAGTTTGGGTTTGCTGTGTCTAGGTCACATGACCTGTTGCTTTGGCGCAATTTGTATTCTCTTCAAGTTTAAGGTGGCTCCATACACTTTTCTGCCTAAGAGGCTAAAATTTGATAATTTCCTTTTAACATACGTACATGGTTAAACTTCCATAAAATTATGGCACATTAAAGACTTGTTACAATTAAAAGGAAATTTTAAAAAATATGGCGTTTCCATGACGACTATGACGAAAAGAATGTTACCAAAAATGGCGATAATATTGTAGTTTTCTCAATTTTTTAAAAACTAGTTCGGTGACCCCCATTTTTTAAATGATAAATCATTAATTTTAGTACTAAGAAATATTTTCTGCAAGTTTAAAAAATTCTGTAGATTCAAATCTTTGGAATTAAATTTCAGCTTTTTTAAAGTTTCAGTCTACAGATTTTTTAAATTTTCTCTTCATGAATTCTTCTCTAATTTTCTATTCAGGGTGCCTTACCGAACTCGTTTAGGAGATATTTTATGTTACTATGGTAATTTCTCGCTCGGCCAAGCTGTTTTTCGTCCTCTGCAAGATCAATTATTTGACATGCGCGTACAAAATTTCGCAGGCGCAGTTCCAGATAAACACGCACATCCCACGCAATCGATAAAAGTTGTTTACTTGTTTTAATATCCATGATAGCTTTCGTGTTTTGTACGTTCATGATAGCTTTTTACGATTTACACACTAACAAATAATGGGAAACTCCAAGAAAACGGAAAGAACTATCTCAAACCATCGCTAAATTGCATTTTTGGCATAAGATATGTTTTTGCGTAAATGCAGTTTTCGACTTCGGCTTTCGTGACTTCTTTGTCTAAATTGTTTTCATGTTGTTGTCGCCATGAAAAGTTGTTCAATGAAAGCGAGAAATGGTGTTTCACTAAAGCCTTTTGTTACTGACTAAGCTTGCTCTTCTACCTGCAAAAACAAATCCGAAGATCCAAGATATGGAGATATTTATTGATGACAAGTCAAAAATTATTCGCCGTTTAACTTGGTATATTTTGGAGTTAGAACTTTGCCTTAAATAATGACTGACAATTAAATTTCAACGTTAACTTGGTAGAAACTTGTTTTTTAGGAAAATGAAACCTAGAAACAAATTAAAATATCGAAATAAACTTGATTTGCAGTTGATTTTGGCTTTGAAAACTGTAGTTATTTTTTCGTGATTTTTACACGCAATTTTCGCGCGAAAACACGAACCATGCAATGTGCGAGATTAGAGACCAGTTCCCTGTGACGAAAGGGTATCGAGCCACCGTAACGTATACATATCGTATCGATTTCCCCTCAATATAACTAACCTCGTACTCGTTCTTTAGGACATTATTATACAACGGTAATACAGTTATCACAACTATGGTACAATAATTCAATAAGTATCAACAGATACAAATATATGCCTCTTCAGATATGAAATATGAAATCTTTGCAAGTGGCTATGAGACTATTTAACCTATTTCGTTAATCTGGCCCACTTTTATTGTGTTATTTATCATAGCAATAGAAAGAGTGTGTTTCGTTACAAGGCTAGAATAGTAGAATGTATCTGCCTTTTAGCTGGAAAGCCACGTCGCTTGTTGTGAACTATTCGTCAAATGCTGATGCAATCTTAAACAATGTACATGCCCTCTATACAACGGCGTCGACGAATGACATATTTTTACGTCTGTATATTTATTCTGATAACCTTTCAATCTGTGACATTAATAAGTAGATTTTTGAATCGTAAAGTCCCTGTCTAAATCTCTTGAGACGATATATATTAATTTCATCTACGATGCCTCTTTTACAAGACGTTCGATACAATGTCAATGATGTATTCATATTTTGTTTGGCCAGCCGACAGCCGTATTCCTTGCGGCATGCGTTGTCGTCTTCACGTCTTGTATATTTAAGCCTCCGTAAGACTGTATATTGATAATCGAAGAATCGACAAGACAATCTCGTACCCCGAGCCCGAAAGGATCGCAGGCTCGGGGGACGAGATTGTCGACAAGAATGAATATTGTATTGGATCCATGCTTTCAAATCTAATATTTTTAACTTGAGAATCGATCGACTACGGATTTAAGTTGCCGACTCCGGCGCGATATTGCATTGTTATATTGTAACTTATATTTGAAATGCAGTACAATATCGGTTCAATTTATGGTTATGAAGAAACTATCACAAGAAAGATGTACTCACTTCTATTTTACCTTTATATTTCAATTTGCAGCGGTTTTTCTTGGTATGTCTGACTCTAGAGCGCACGGAAGACTCAGTTCTTGCGGCTTTGATTGTGAAATTCGTGCCTTAACTGCTCAACCATCCTCGTTCCCAGGGCTTCTCGAGTCAACCGCGTGCAATATGTTGGCTTTTATGACGTCAATATGTTGACTTTTATCAAGTCAAATTTCGACGTCAGTTGCAGCTCATTTAATATACAAAACCTCTTCCAGGTTCATAGGAGCGATCAATTTGCTACAAAAATGAATTGCGAACTGACAGCTAAAACAAAGTATATCTTTTGAAACCTAAAGACGTAACATTTCATATTCGTTCTTTCATAAAAGGAAGATGATATGATAATGATTAGACTGAAATCTCTTCAGATTGCTCCAAAATATCGCTGTTCATGGTTCTGTTCTTCAATTGTTGCCTGGGGTATTTGCATCAATTTCATGTCCTTTGGATTTTAATTGAGGAAACATTCCTTGCAATTGCGATAGTTACTCAAATACAGTCAGGGTGAAAAGCATACAAGGTTCAAATTAGGACATGCGAGAAATGCTTAGCGTTTATATCAATATCCTGTCGAGTGCATATTACAGAAGAGTACACAATTAGCACATAATTACTCGAGCGTACAATTATAATTAAATAGTCTCGACTTCATTCTTCAATTTATTCAAATTAATTGTATTCATTAGATAGATAGAAATTTTATTTATATACGCTGACCCCGTCAACCGAAGCTGATTTCCACGAGGGGCGTGTGCCAAAAAAATAATAATTACAAAGTGTTATTCAGAGTTATTTACAAGATATATAAGTTTTAAAAGATATATAGAGTATCAAAATAGTTGGTAGACTATTTACAGGGTATATTATTTACAATACTTATTGTTCATAGACATAGATGTGAGCAGCGATTTTATTTCGAAAGGAAGAAAGTGATTTGCTTTCCCTAATTTCTTTTGGAATGGAGTTCCAAAGGTTTGCTCCGTCATACATGAAACTATTTTTCATATTATTAGTACGCGGTTTTGGTAAATAGAGACTACTTGAAATGTCCCGAAGGTGATAGTTTGTTTTCTCACTTTTATATGAAAATAGATTTGTGAGTGATTTGGGGCCCATTTTATTTAATACTTTATATACCATTCTTGCTTTAGCCTTTTTCCTTTCTGTTTGGAGTGGTTCCCAACCCAATGCACGCAAAGCAATAGAATGATCTACGTCATTGCTCATACTCAAGATAATTCTAGCAGCTCGATTTTGGAGTTTTTGAAGTCGTTTTGATTGTGTTTCACCAAACACATCCCATACTTCACAGCAGTAATCGAAGTATGGGCGAACAATAGCGTTATATATGGAAATAAGTGTTTCTGTGTCAACAAAGGGTTTGACTCGACGAATAGCAGAGATTCCTGAAGTTATTTTTTTGCAAATATTTTCAGTATTACTTTTCCAAGATAAATGCTGGTCAACTGTTACTCCAAGAGTTTTGCATTCATAAACTTGTTTAATTTGTTTATTATCAATGAAAACATTCAGATGAGAATCAGAGATCTTTTTTATCATTGATTTTGAACCAATTAACATGAATTCAGTCTTTGCTACATTAAGGCTAAGTTTATTGGCCATTAACCATTTTCTAAGGTTTTCTAAATCAGAATTTACTGCAGTCTCAAGGTCATTTATAGAATCTCCCGAAGCTGTCAGATTTGTGTCGTCAGCAAACAAACGAGGTTTTGTTTTATTTAGACATTGAGGTAAATCATTTATATATAGCAAAAAGAATAGTGGTCCCAAAATAGAGCCTTGTGGTACACCACATTTAATTACTCGCCCAGATGAAAGGGAGTTTTTTATTTGACATTTCTGATTTCGGTTTGTGAGATAAGATTTGAGCAAAGTTAGAGCATGTCCTTTTATTCCATATAGCTCTAATTTCCTCAATAGAATTTGATGATCAACAGTATCAAATGCTTTTTTTAAATCAATTAAAACTACTAGGTTAAACATTTTCCTGTCTAAATTCATATACCAATCATTTGTACAGTCTAGTAATGCAGTAGCTGTGGAGTGAAATTTTCGAAAACCAAATTGAGAATCACTGAGAAGTTCAAATTTTGTTAAATAGTAATACAGTTGATCATATAGAATTCGTTCCATAATTTTGCTAATGGCCGGCAAAACTGATATTGGTCTATAGTTACCTGGAATATTTCTTTGGCCATTTTTATACAGAGGCATTACTCTAGCTACTTTCCATTCATCAGGAAAAGTAGATAGAGTAATAGCCTGATTAAAAATAAGTGTCAGTGAATCTGAAATAGCTGGTGCAGCTATTTTAATAATTTTACAAGAAATCTTGTCAATGCCAGTGGCTTTATTGCTAGCCCAAGCAAAGACGACAGACATGACTGACAGCAACAGGTTGGAATGCAGCAAACTCTGATTTAGAATTTTTAACATACGCTTCAAAATTGTAATTTGAAGAATCAATTTTGCTAGCTAGATCAGGGCCAATGTTTGAAAAATAATCATTAAATCCCTCTGCAATATCTTCGGGACTTGTTAAAATATTGTCATCTAGATTTAGTTCATTTACTACTGTTGGTTTGCTTTGTCTACCCAATAAGTTGTTAATACTTTTCCAAGCTCTTTTAGGATCGAATTTTTGACCAGCTATTTTCGAGGAATAGTAATCTTTTTTGGCATTCCTTAATTCTATATTTATTTTATTTCTCGTTGTTTTATAATTTAACCAATCATTTTCGAGATTTGTTAAAATGGCTTTTCGTTTTAACTTGTCCCTTGTACATATAAGCTTCTTTATATCACTTGTAATCCAAGGGACTTTTTTGATCTGATTTTCTTGTGTTGAAGTGGAGCATGCTTATCTAGGACCTCTAAAAATAATTTTTTCCAAATTTCCCACATGGCATTTGGATCTTCAGCAAAAAAATATACATATTCCCAGTGCTGTTTCAGCAGTTCTGCAACAAATTTTTCTTCATCAAAATTTTTCATGTTTCTAATTTCAACAGTATTTTCCTGTTTTTTTACAACCGAAATTTTCCTAATTGCAAATACTAAAACTATGATCGCTTATACCCGTATGAATAACACCAGAATCAGAAATTTTCTCTGGTGTATTAGTAACAACATGATCAATTAGACTGGTGGTTGTCATAGTAATTCGTGTAGCTTCATCTATCAGTTGTGATAATTGATATAATTCGTACAATGACTTAATTTTCTTTGTTGGGGTGTTTGAATCTTTATCTGTTTTTAACATATCACAGTTCAGATCACCAAGTACATACATCTCTTTATTTTCATTATCAATAGCTTTGATCAATTTTTCAAAAAGATCAAAGAATTCTAATGATGCACTGGGCGGTCTATAAACTGTTGTCACCAGAAATCATTTGCTATGTGGCTTAATAATTTCTATGCAAACAGCTTCCAGTTCAGAGGGAACTAGATCATCTCTTATTTTGTAGTTGATGGAGCTACGCAAGTAAATACAAACCCCACCACCATTTCTTGATCTATCTTTTCTGACAATATCATAGCCATCCAGGTTAATCATATTATCTGTTATATCTCTGAATCTCGTATTCAATTTTTAAAATTTATAGCTGCATTCAAAGCAGCGAAATCGCCGTTATGCGTGTATTATCGTGCGCCAAGTGCTTCTGATATTTTTGTTTATTAAAATCATTTTAAGCTCCTCCTTTCAACTCCAATGTAGTTACAACGCTTATCTGGAAATACGGAATTGTTGAAATGAAGCCGGAAATCAGCCATTACTAAGGGACCAACTGGTAACCTTAATTTCTAACTTATTGCGGTAGAAAATTATTGCTTGATATGCTTTATATGTTAAAACAATGTAGTTGTCTAGTATTTTTAAAGTTTGAAATAATTTTCCCCCTGTCGTGCATTTGGTCCCTTAGTAATGGCGGATTTCTATTGTCTAGCAATGTGTAACTGGCTTCACTTTCTTTGTCAGTTAACAATGGGTTGCACCATCCAGTCAACTTTTTAGATCAGCGAGTTTGAATATTTGCACTTCTCTCCACCAATTAGAGTTCAGTTACAAAATGAAGAAATGTATGGATAAAAACTTTAATTACACTAAGATAACGATTTCAGTTTACATTATGGTTCTTGTATTGCAATTGTTATTAATATTATGTACAATATAATTTCTTGTTTCCGTAGAGTTTTTGTCTGGGCCTCGCAGAATATACCCTTTCAATAATTACGACATGAATGCTTCCTTGGCCTAGGAGCCTCGCTCTCATGAATCAAGACGAAAGGCTGATCGCTTACGATTCATGAGAATGAGGCTCCCGAGCCAAGGAGAGATTTGTGACGTAATTATCGAAAGGGTGTATTCAACTTGGCCGAGCAATATATTTCATGTCTCCTTTATAGCAATATTTGTTGCTTCGTATCATGACTACATGTTTATATCTTCTACCAATTCAGCTAATCTCCATTCTAGTACATTCCTAAATTATTATCATCATTAAAAACAAAGTCCATATTTTCAGTCATATGATCCAGCAAATCGGTATTTAGTAAGTCTGCTTGTAGCTCGTCCAGACTTTTTGTACTGCTATCACTCGACATAGAATATTCAGACGAACTTTCTTCTCGCGAACGACACCCGATGCTTTCATCTAAGCTATCTTCCGTCTGTTTACTATTGTCTACGGTTCTTTCACCATTGCATGCCGTGGCTTTTCCGCAATAGTCTGCCGTTCCTTCATGATGATCTGTCAATCTTTCGCAACAGTTAGATGTTACACTGTGTTCGGGTGAGCCAACAAGAGTTGGTGAGCTACTGGTTTTACCAGATATCTTCACTTCTTGGTCACAACCTTCCGTTTCGTATGGTATAGATAGAAATTGGTAAACACCTTTATGTCCTTTGACCTGAAAAATACAGAATTAACGCCATTAATGTGCTGCACGTAGTGTGTACAACAATGGTGCCTGTCTTGTATTGAATATACGACATATATTCAATACAACAGCACGGTCTCGAATGTTCTGAACAACTTCTGAAATGAATCAAATCATATGCAAATTAGTTACAACCACCCGTGGTTTTAACAGAAGAGTTGCAAACACTAGTGCTTGTTGCCAGTTTGCATATGAATTGATTCACTCCATAAAAGGGTATACATGTATGTGACCCAATATTTACATTAATATTATGGTGAACTGACCAATGGGACTCGTCAAATTGGGTGTCCTAAATTAGGATTCAGCGACACAGGCATTCAAAAGTTCCTTAAAATGTTATGTTTTAGTGAAATTGATAGAGAAAGAAAACAGAGAATGGAGATAACTAATTCGTGACACATGTGAGAAAATAACGAAAGCAGGACGAATATCGAGAAGAAGAAAAATGTAAAAACAAAGACTCTCCACTCACGTAGTGTCAACTAGTCACAGTTAATCCACACTTATGCACTGTGCTTTTAAATGTGAAAGAAAGCTCATATTGCATCCGCGATAAAAACATAGTTTGTTACAGGGTAAATATAAGTTATATTTCATTCAATCTTTTTCTAGACCTGCCTAATGGAAGGTAACAGAGTACTGGAAAGAGAAAGCTACAAGTAGGGATGACGATCCTGTAATGGAATAACAAGTTGAGGTAGATATGAAGGTATGCCATTTTATTTTTTTTCGAACCTTTCTCAGGATTTTCGTTTTGTAATAATATCTCAGAGCTCTGAGTAATTTTTTATCATTCATCGTTGGTCGGTTTTTAACAGTGCCCCACAATGTTGCAATCTCGTGTGTATTGTTGATTCGAAATTCTTTGCTCTCCTTATTTGTCCATGTGATAAGCGAACAGCATTCTGGATCCTGAAGTAGGCCATATAGGAATTCCCAGAGGTATACTGTATATTGACCGCTTTGCCATGGCTTTCTGACTTTTGCTAAAAGAAGAGGGAGAATAACGTTGGATTCATGGGCGTTATGCTTTTGTATTATCACAGTTATGATTCCCTTAAAAAATTCCACAATGTATGAAATTGCTTCTCGTAAATGTCAAATTGTTATGTCATGAAATTACTTAATTTAATCTATAAATTAGTTTTCATACTATGGTAAATCAATCTGTGAAACACGTATTTCATATATGTAAGTTCTCATAACACTTAGCATAACAATAGTGCAATGCAAACACAATCCAGTGATTGGAATGTCCATTGACTTTTCATAGTCTTGGAAATCCCACTGTTTTTCTTGCCATTCGGTCACTCATTGTTTTTGACATTCAGCACATGGCCTATGTCATATATAAAATGGTTCAGGGTTTCATACAATTGCATATCTAATTTTTATATTTAGTTTTCAATACAATATAGTTTCAATTAATATATGTATTTAAAATAGAAAAGTATGATGTAATGATCAGAATGTAAATGAGCAATGGAAAATTGACTAACTAAAATAAATAAAACAGATCTAATAAAATTAAAATAATGAAAACAAAAATTTAACATGTATTGTAAAATATGCAATCTCTCTCTCTCTCTCTCTCTCTCTCCTCTCTCCTTACTTGCATATAAGTATGAATAAAAGGTCAATATCCTCTGCTTCTATGAATTTACAATCTATGAATTGACTATGAAGTAAACCATCAACAAGTGCAACCATCTACTTCGTATATAAGATGGATTACGATTATCACGCTATATATACTATAAGGTAAGGTTATGATATATGATTTTCGAATAAGTACTTCACTATATTAAGATTTGTAAGGTCAGATAAGGATTAATTAAGACACACAAAATTCAAAGAGTCTGCTCATTGCTCTCTATATATTGACTTATAGAATTATATTTTATACATGCACTTCTCTATATACCTGGCTGTGTAGCTTAGTTATCAATGTATCTTAATGCACACTTTGATCAACTGATTATTCTCCAATAGAAAATACGATTAATGAATATAATATACTATATTATAGGATTTCATGGACAGTCTAATCAAGAATGCTTTCATGACTTATAAAATTGAATTTTACATGCATGCATAAACCTCTATTTAAATGTAACATTATACACAAAAGTTTGCAATGTTCTAGACCTTTAAAACACTAATTATCCTCCAATATACTAAATTAGATTAATAATGAATTTAACATACATTATAATAATATAAGATTCCCTGCACATGGTAATCAATAATGCTAGGTACTTCATTTAGTTCTGCACTATAAAATTTGACTTACTGTTGGCCATTCTCTTTACAAAACTGCAAGGCAAATCCCTAGACGACTATCCTCTTAAACAAGCTATCAGTTTCTGCATTGTGACGAGCTAATAGTATGCTTCTCTCCTATAAAATATCATCCCATATGTGACGTGTGTCTCTGCCGGCGGTTTCCGTGGGACTATAAAGGTTTTTTAGTGTACCATGCTTTATATTCATATATAGTTTCCTTGACGTCTTAGGGATAATTATATCTCGCCTAGTGCCTACTGGTGTGTGGGCGACTTGTAAAGATGTATAGTTGTTGTCAAGACTACATATTAAAGATTTCAATGTTATTACACGAGGGAATGACATTGCCCTTTTACCATGTGCTTAGTGTGGTAGTAATACTTATTTTAGTAACATGAAAGGTTATAAATATAAGAGTACTGTAGTTGTACTATAAAATATGTCAAGGGTTGTGGCAATATCAGTGAAGCACATCGACTAATTTGAATATGTCAACAAGTGCATGTAAGTGGAATAACAGGATAGGTTTTGGTCTTGCAGTGACGTAATTTCATGAATTCTTACAGGAAACAGGATTAGACCTTATATCCAGATAATTACACAGACTTGCATGACTAAAGCAAATATTTACTCTATTTATAGTCAGTGTACGATAGGTATGTTATTTGGTATGTATAGACATACTTATTATTTCATAAATTTCATGGCATTGACATTATTCACATCCTTAATTGGTATAAGCTGCAGAAATATTGATTTGTATACAGGTTTCAAATAGATACTGACATGAATGTTTTATTCCCTTCAATATTTACATTATATAAAAACAGTACGTTCTCGTCCCATTATATATAAGCATTTGCAAGCTATGAAGGATAATACGAACTCAAAGCAAATAATGTTTATGGCAAAGTATGTTTTATATTTGTTTGTGACTCTTAGGCAAACAAAATAATCTGATAACTATATTATTTTTGAAGGGAGAAGTGAGATTCTTAAGTACTTGTCGTGGCTTTCCGCATGCATGTTATGACTTCCCAAATAGACAAAAACCTTTCCTAAAATGCGAAAAAACATACAACAAATATAGAAATTTATGTCTTATAATAATATTATATCATTGATAATGGAAACAAATACGGTATGTTTACTTTTGTAAACCATGTACAATATTGATGTTGCTTGTAGTTTTATTTGTCATTGATGAACTATATGTACTATATTTTTTATGTACTATTCAGTTCGGAAATTTTTAGAGCACGAAAATCACTTCCATTAGAGTTAAGATAGCTAGAGAAAACTAATGCTTTTAGAACCTATATTTTGAATACTGAAAGAGAGAAACTATAATATTGTCAGATGAACGATTTGGCAGTATAATTTAACTTTATTACGTAATCTATGTTATCTATATTTCTATTAGTGGAGTATGTATAAGTTTCTTGAATATTGTTGTAAAGTAACTCATGCAGTATCCTATTGTGTAATTGTTTTGTTAGGCTACGAGTTTATCAGCAATTTTGCTGTTTAAATGTTACATACCCTTTTTAAATATAGTGTTCTATACCTATCTATCTATAGACTGACTGCATGAAAATACAATATCCTTATACACCTTCAATTTAAAACCAACATATTCAATTCAATTAATTGGATTTCATGGGAGTGGCATGTAGTGATACTTAACTGGTGTTCTAATTTCTATTGTAATCTTCTTTCTTGCAATATTTTTATGCCTTTTGCTATTTATGCAATTGAAAGCTGAATAAGTTAATTTTTTATTTAATATTTGGAATACTCATTCATATGAAGCATTAGATCCAAAGTTATAGCAGACTAATCAAACTGGATTTCATCTTTATACCCCTGTCCTTCTTTCCCTCATACAGTTTGATATAGTTCTAACAAATTGATCTAAAGTTATTTATTTTCATTTTTGCATGAATAGTACAAGTATCTTTATTGCTACGTTTTTTCTCTAATTTTACCTTTATGTTTTTTGTGTTTAAAACATGCTGGGGAGTAAAGTTAGAATAATTACTACAAAGGTGTTATAATTTAAGTGCGACGTCACATGGTTACTTTAGAGTTTATATTATTCATGTTAGAATTATGTTGGCAAACAGTGGTATAATCTCTTAACTGAAATGGCTAAACGATTCTCTCGTTTTAGTTCAAACGGAAGACTTAAATTTGCTAGTCTAAAAGACTGAGATAGCTGCATCAGTCAATTGAAAAAGCTTAAAACCCCACTCAAGGGAAAGGCTGTCTTTAAATCTTTTAATGATTTATTCCTGAAAAATGTCTAGCAAAGTTGAAAACATAATCGAATGGATTGAAATTTAAACTTGACGTTTGAATATATAGAGTGTGATATATATTCTTTGAAATGATAGGGAATAATTCTCAACTGAAGATTATAGCCTATATATATATATTTAATATATTTAATGTATGTTATTCTAATTTTGGATAGTGCTGTATAATAAATGACTATATGTTTTCATCTCTAATTTACGATGAAGTAATTGTGTCTTCATGAAATACAAGTGCATGCATGCATGGTATCACGAACCAGAAAATATATGAGTATAAAGGTTTTTGCACAAATGTACATGTGTAATTCGTTTTTAACCGAGGTACTATAACTGATATAAAGTTAACGAAGAATAATATTTTTTTAAATTGAATTAAGTTCCCATTGTTCATTGTTACCATTCACAATGGTAGTTTAAATGTGATAAACAAATATACTATTAATAAGTATAAAATATATAGCAATTGCTCATTTTGAGTACATTCTACCGGCTTATCTATAAAGTGCATCACTACCATGCATGTATAAAAAATGAATGAACTTACTTGGAGCTTGCTGCTGCTGTAGTTTCGGTGACTTTGCTTCAGCCATGGTGTTCAGTTGTCTTGAACCCAAAATAGTACTATGTTTATGCGCATTTCATAACCACAGATTTTATAATGGCGGCTTAACTCTACCGAATTTTAATGTATTCAAGTGGGCCACGTCTATTGACGTAATTTGTAGGATTTCCGCCAGACAATGTGGGAAAGTCGGAAGATTTAGTCCAGTATAGTGAGTCTGTTTATGCCAAAATTTTAACGCTTTCAAAGTTGTTTTTGCTTAAAAATAACTCATATCATGACACAGTGTCCCACCTTTATTTCTGAGTCATCCGATCAGGGGGATGTGATACCACTATCCATAGCAAGAACCTATTTCTAAATTGTATTTTTCATTTGTATCTTATCTTTGTTTTGAAATTCTCAATAGAAATTTTTGCTGAAGTTAAAAGCGGAACCTTCAAGATTAGAAAAAGCTGATTGTCATCCTAATGAATCTATTTTTATGGGGTTGGGAAATAATTTAACTTCAGTTATAGATTTGCTATTGATATAAGAATGCTAATGCTCGAAAGGGCTAAAGCAACTATGCAGGGTTCCTTTGTCTTATTAACAGAATGGCACTTGCATTGGTCTTTCGATAGATAAGTCCAATCGCTTTTCTCATCCATTATTCCAAAAACTAGGCTCGTTGATTTAATACTCCCAGAGGAAAATAATACTGCAGAGACCTTAGTTTTTCATTCGGTGGTGTAAAGTTACTGTTGTATCAATCCTGGTGCAAGTTTGTGGTGTGTTAGACATAAATTTATCCTCAAACTTATCTCCTCTCCGGCCGAAAGCACTTTAGCTTATATGTTAAACCCAATGCTTGACGATTATGGTAAATGGTGCGTGATAGCACCAATGGTGTTTTGATTTTGATCATGTACAATTTCTCGAAAACCATACACATGCAGGTAAAAAAGCAATAAAATAATTTTTAAGTTGGCATCTGGCTAATATATATATATATATATATATATATATATATATATATAGTCAAATCTGCAGACATGCATGTTTCGCCGTTCAACGGCTCGTATATAAATATATAATAATAATTTTGTTGTGGTTGTTGTTGTGGTTGTAGTATATTTAAGAGTGCTCAATACAAAAACAATATTTGCAGAGCGACTGACAGAATTATATTCACTTTAGCCTATAGCTAATCATATAGGGATCGAGATGTTGGATAAATATAATTAAGTACTTTGTTTTGTATAGTATTATTTACTCGATATTATATGGGAAGCGTGGGGTACTAAAAATATTATTACATTTGAATTGGTAAGGTCAAGAGAACGCCTCCTATGTGATAAGTCAATTATAGTTAAAAGTGTTGGTTGTGCGTCGGAGTTATTGATTAGTTCAAAAATAGAACTCGATCAGAAATTCTGAAAGGGCCTTGCTGAAATCTGAACTCTCTTTGGATTTTCTTTCAATTTGAGTCATTGAGGAATAGCCTCCCTCATATATGTACAGTTCATTTTTATTGTATTTTATCGTTAGGTGTACTGGTGTAGTATTGTAACACTGTTTAGACAGAGTAAAATACTTAGGTTTTGCATAGTTCATATTTGATCGATTTAGGAGGGGAAGAGTTAAACGGTCTTTATTCCATAACCTGCCCAGAACAATAGGAATGTGAGTATTGTAAAGGTGTACATTGGGTATAAACTAGCTTTAGGCCAAGTTGTCTAGGGCACGAAATAGTGACTATATACATATATTTGTTAGGAAGAGATGTTCTCGAGTGAATGATTCCAAACCACGTAGGCAGAAAATTCTGCTTGCTGTGGCTTGGCATAAAAGTTTGATAATGATAATGATTGCTCTGAATTACAGAGTCGAACCACTGTACCATTGCAAGGAGTTTAATAAGTAACTTGAAATTGCGAGAATATTTCGTGCCCTTAAATACGGATATAAATTTGTACACTCCCAGTTGATTCGATAGCTCAATTGGTAGGGCGTCAGCTCGGTTTTCTGGATATGCAGACCGCAATAGAGTGTAGTTTGTGTTGAATGTGGTACTGTACAATAAATTCGTGAAATGTTTGTACATCAGTCTTCAAATTTCATCTGATTTTATCACCCTTTTCAGTTTTAAGTTTACAAACAATAGAAGATTAAGCTTCCCAAATACTATAATACTTTACTATTGTTTTGGAAACAATTTCAAAACATTTTCTAAGAACCTTTAACAGTCAAGAGTTATAACTGTAATATAATTAAACAGTTTATAACTCATGGCTAAGTTTGCCGTGAGCCTTCCCACGTACGCGTGGTAGTATATTAACTCATGAGTCATTAATTTCGATAAGGAGAAATAATTTTATATGATGATCTGTAATTATTGAAATAAAGACCAGGTGACGTGGTTTGGTCGGTTATACAAGGTCGAAACATGTAAATATAATATTTTTAGACACTTGGAAATCTTCAAATTATAAGTCTTAAAGACTGAGATTCTGATCGTTAAACCTAAAACCTGCAGCCATATCAAAGTGGATGATGCAGCAAAGCCTGGTTTCCATTTAGTCGTAACGGTTCCAACACATTAACGTGGCCTATGTAGGCCTAATAATAGAAATGCCGACACACCTCCGCAGTAATACAATCACAAAAGACTGATTTGCATAAAGTACACAAAACACAGGCATCGTCGCACGGCTTAACTTGGTCACGAGTCTCGCGACAATAGTGGCAAATGGAGACCATGAAGGCATTACGAAAGTATTGATTTTAAAATATGGCGTAAAATGAGTCGCACAAATGACCAATCTTGTATTCACACTCGTCGCCAAATCTAAAGTTTTGCATACATATTATATTATCCTATTTTTGTTCAATTCACAAATTTTGTGAGCACAAAACTCAAAAGAAGTAATTAAAAAGTGTTTGAGTCATACCAAATAGCTTAGATAATGTAACTGTTAAAATTTGCGATAACCACTCGGAGTATTTTTATAAAATACAACTACAACTACATTTTATATGACAAGTTTTATTTGCCAATTGCAGGTGTGTACGTACAACAAATTTTCTATGGCAAGTTTTTGGTTTTCTGACCGTAATGATAGCTAATACAACAATAGATTGCTGGCCAACCGCACCTAAGTGCTCAAATTACTTTGACAGGTTTTCCTTGTTGACTCCTATACAGACGAGCGAAATTTGTACTTTGACAATTTTTTCTATGACATGCAAGTACACTTGTTCAAAAGCTAACATGCTAGCCCAGAACAATAGGAATGTGAGTATTGTAAAGTTGTCTATGGCATGAAACAGTGACTATATACATATATTTGTTAGGAAGAGATGTTCTCGAGTGAATGATTCCAAACCACGTAGGCAGAAAATTCTGCTTGCCGTGGCTTGGCATAAAAGTTTGAAAATAGTATAAACTTCAGGAATTTCGGTTATTTTTGGTGCCGTGAGGAAGAGATTTTTTAGATGATAACGGCTTACTGATCAGTTCACTATTCAATTTTGCGGCGAAGACATAAATGGACCACATGCACCCATAGATCGCCGCCATCAACTGTAAGGGTTACATTGTCCATTTATGCTATTACTGCAGTAAGGAGTAATTCTGATATAACGAACGATTTCATTTTTTGACGAATGGATTCCCTCATCAACGTCGTATGTGAGAGGAGGCTTCCAGTTTGACTCTACAAGTTTTCTCTTCGTATACTCATATTTCCTAATACTAAAGGCCACTTCCATGCACCGATTAGGAACTTGGCGATGAAATTTCAATGCACATACTCACAAAACTCCTTCAATTCTTCGACTGTCAACCCAGAAAACTCAGCTGAGACCAGGATTATGGGTGCGGGAATATTTTGATTTGTCACCCTCAAACTCATCCCTATTCTTAATACTTTATACATTACTTTTACACACGTAACAGGCCCCTACTGGACCTCTAGAGAACAGTTTATAACTTATAACACAGTCTATAAATAGCGTTAGTTAAATCGACTTTTGAAAACACTTTTCAAGTTGCTTTATGATATAGAAGTGGAAAGACGAGGCTGTATAAAAGATTCGGTATAAAAGAATTGTGTAATTTATTCATGTTCGAACCTTTAGGGCAAATTATAGCATCTTGTATAGAGAAGATAATTAATACCACTTGAGATGAGTACTATACGTTGGCGGCAATCGGAAGGGCGATCTTTAGCCGTGAGTCGGTGAAACGCTATGCCTATGTATAATACATGGTTCGAACTTCGAAATAAAAAATATGTGGCCTCGATCATATTCCAGCTGGAAAGGTTTTCAAGCCAATAATCAAATATTCCCCAAACTATAGGAGTACAGTATATATATATGCATTTGTTTAGACTATAATATATATCTCATGTAAGAAACCACATATCGTTCTATTAATAAGATTTAATATTTCAGGAAATGTTGTGTCGTGTAACATATCCGACCATTGACGCATGGGCGAATACTATACAAGTGGTAAAGCTTTAAAATGGGATAGGATTTTGCGTGGAAGTCGATTAATAGCAAGCATAAATAGATCTCCTAAAATGACTGTTTGTTCTTTGCCTACGTAACTCTATAGTAGGTCCTTGAGAATTTTTCTTATGTATTAAGCTTCAGGAATGTTTTTTAAATGAGGGGGGCGTCAAGCAAGATTTTGTATTGCGCGCGCATGTTTCTTTCCATGTGCTCAAGATTTGACAAAGCTTTTTATGCAGGAAACGGTTGAAAATATTTAGAAAAATTGTATAAGTATGGCTGTTTCTTCCTGCTAAATATACATCAAGGTGATGAACGTTTTAGTGTTCGATCTAGAGGCAAGCAATGTGCTTTCATGAGTTTATGATATCGGCAGTTCTAACAGCCCAAAATAACCCACTAATCGATTGGTCAACAACAACATTTAAAGGAGACAAACAGGAGACAAAATGTACTTAAAAGCTCTAAATAGTTGCTTTAATTTGTTAGACCCAGGTGTCAGAATTTTTGTCAGATAACTTGCAGAGTTAATAATGTCTTCATGTGTTGAGATGTCTTTTTACTTAGATGAACCGCCCATGGTGGTAGCAATAAAATATAATCACTGAACTACTTGTGGTAGATAAAAAAATGTAGATTGAACCCATGGTGGTGGTAGAGCCTGTTGTGGTAGAGCCTGTTGAGGCACAAAATAACACTGAACTACCCATTGTGGTAGAGCCCATTGAGGCACAAAATAAAACTGAACTACCCATTGTGGAAGAGCCCAATGAGGCACAAAATAACACTGAACTACCCGTGGTGGTAGAGCCCGTTAAGGCAAAAAGTATCAATGATCTGCCCATTGTGGCAGGGCCCATAGAGGCACAAAACAATGACGCTAGAAATGAAAACCTAATTTGGTTTTTAAATTATGGAAAAGAGCTTCAAGGTCTTGTTATAACTGACAGAGAAATCGAGTGTCACTACTATGACATTCATACAGCACTTTTGAATACATTTTTGAATGATAGTTATGCTATTTTAGTATTAGAAGGCTATATGATGGCCCTGATAAAACAAACAATTTTTTCTATTTATTTGACTCCCATGCCAGGGGAACATGGGGTGGAACATTATTCGCGTAGACCGCGCGAGACAACACGCACGACTCAATGTGTGAAAATGGCGGGAAAACAATATGGCGTTCGTAATTTGTTTGTAATTTCGTAAAATATTTATTCATTTAAATGACGATTTTCAAGAAGTATGTTACCTTCAATGATCCAAAGGATACAAGCTCAAATATATTAAAGGGAAAACGTCAGAAACTCAGGTAAAAATAAGAAATTAAACATTGTATTCGCTTAGTTATTCAGCAAGTTTATTCTCAACTTATTGGGATCTTTAACTTTCGGTATAATATATCATTTATAGACCCTCCGCTCGGGGGATTCGGGAAAATATTACCCTCAGTGATGATATTTCCCTCGGGGCAAAGCCCCTCGTCGCCCATCTTCACTTCGGGTAATATTTCGCCGAATTCCCCTCGCTCCGGGTCTATAAATGATAAATGTTTCACTGCAGACAACTAAACGTGTTAAAGACTGCGTATACCAGAAAAAAAGATGTTCAGGGGAAACTGAATATGATAAACAAGTAAGGGACCGTTCATTTTTTACCAGGGAGGGTGGACTGGTGCAATTGGTTATGCCTTCATAAAACTTTAGCATGGCCCACCCCCTCCAACTCAATTATTTCCAGTGACCCACCCTCAAAGAATGATTTTTTTCCAAGTGACCCCCCTCCCCCCATAAATAAAATTGAAAAATACGTGTGATTGTTGAACTTTAAAAATTTCATAATTATATATTTTAATACGACTTATAGGTTTTTGTGTTTGTATATATTAAAAACTTGCAGTGTATAAATTTCATATAAAGCTGTACATGTTGTGATTTTTCACTCAGTAACAAGCAAAGCCATTTTTTTTGCATGACCCACCCCCTCCTTCACAAACATTTTCGCATGACCCACCCTTTTTCGGCCTTTTTTTTCGAGTTGCCCACCCCCTATTTCCACCAGCCCACCCTCCCTGGTAAAAAATGAACGGTCCCTAAGACTTTAAAAAAGCTAATGAGAATAAAAAAAGAAAGCAGTCAGAAGAAACTGACAGTGAGAGACAAATCAGACTTAAAAAAGTAAGCGAGTACTTCGCGAATCTACCTCGTGGAACCTCGTGTCGGCAATGAACAGGCGTTTTGCGCATGCTCAGCGGGACTCGCACTTGATCCCTGGCGTGCGTCATCAATGAGGCAGCACTTCCATTGTGATAGTAACTTCTAGTCATAAGCACCGGAAAATACTTTAGATTTAAATTGAATCAATTGTGAGAAGTTTTGAAGCCTCAGTTTCAATTCGAGGTGGCCCATGTAAAGGAGTGTCGGTACAACAAAGATTTAAGAGAAAAAATAGATCCAGGCAATTGCAATTTCACATCGACGAACACGACTTGGTCACCACAGCCACAACCAAACGGCAAACGGAAAAATCGCCTTACGGTATAAGGGGGGGGGGGGATAAGGGCCAGGGTTCAGGACTAGCGCGACGGGGTTATGGTTGGAGTATGAGTTAGAATTTGCATAGGTTTGTTCTAGTCTCTTTCAAGTGCCGGCTGTTCTGAAATACTTGGTGATTGATATGATGATTAGTTATTGATCTATGCACACTTGGTGATTAGGGATTAGTCTTGGCATCCTGCATATCATCAATTGAAAACGCTAATTGACTATACAAGCACATGCAGTGCCTGCATATAACTTAATTAACGACGTTTTTCAAAGCGCAGTGCATTGTGATTTATCCAGACTCATTGAACGTTTTTAAAGTGTTGTCCGTTCAAATACTTCGACGAAAATGGATGTTATTTTGGTTCCAAACAACAAATTTCCATGCCAGTAACCGTAAAACAGGCATTACTGGGAATAATAAGTAATGGGGGGGGGGGGGCGACTAGTAAAAACTCTGTGGTATTAATGACTCCTTGTTGTTAATGCATCTATTTCTTCGAATTAAGTGCTGTTGTTAATTTTTGTTCATAATAATATACAAGAAAATGTTACTCAACTCTGATTGGTTGATTTCAATGCAGTTAATTCCAACAGTGCAAAAATGGGTAACAAAGTGCAAAAATCTGTGACAAACGTATCTGATTAGTCGAAAGATAGTAGGAACTGAAATAAACCTATCGGCTTAAAGCAGCTTTCTACGGTAGTGATTACGCTTCAAAACAAAACAAAAAATGGCTGCCTAAACTGAAAGTTGTGTTCCGGACGAAAATGTGGAAAATTTGGTTCATATTGAAAAAGGTTTGTTTAACATCAGTTGAGGGACTTACGTCGTTGAGCGAAATTTTCAACTTTGCAATATTGGTCTCAAGGGTTATGCCCAAGATGGTAGTACGGGTAAATTTGGTATGGGTACCATTTTTATCCGCGCCGCGCCAAAAATCGAGCCCAGTGCATATATACGGGCCATTAATTAATGTCATTCGTATGATCTCCAGGACGTGTATTTACATGTGCACCGGGCACCGTGGGGTATTGCAAGCTTTTGGAATTTTACTTAATGCTGCAAATTACCGAAATCTGGCTGGAGGTTAATTGGGCACCGCCTGTGGGTTAGTAATCTACGATTTAATCTTTTTAAACTAATTTTGATGAAAACTGTTCCCCAAAACAGGATGTTGAAACACAACACTTCAATTATATCATAGTTTAATAATAGAATATGATGATTATAAAACTGAACTTAATAAAGTCATAATGTGTGATATTTACCTTGAGATTAAATGCCCACCACCTATGGTTAGAAATTTTAAGCTACATCTGCAACTAATTTTGATGAAAATTGTTCCCAAAAAGCAGGATGTTGAAACCCAATGCTTCAATTATTCATAGTTCAAAAACGAGCAAGAACCACATTTTTGCACAAATCTTTATCCAGTTTGCAAACATGGCATTCTATGCACTATGGTATTATAGAAACGTCGTGTTTCTACATCCTGTTTTTGGGAACAATTTTCATCAACATTATTTCCAGATGCAGTTGAAATTCATAACAAGTGGTGGAGAAGAGGGAAGTTGTTACGTAACGGCGCAGATGCAGTTGAAAAATACCGTCAACAGGAAGTTTAAATCAAAAGTTACTGAGAGACTCTTCCTATGATACAATTATAGCGATTCCATATGGCTGCCCGTGCTATTAAAATTGAATTATCTCACAGCTTGAATTCCTTGAAGTCATAACTGTTGTTTGCAACAATTAAACTAACAACTGTGACTAATTTAAACAAGAAGACAACACAGAGTTCTTTACCAATTGTTCACTCTTGCAGAGATAGAGTCATCAAGAAATCAACCTTATTGTTGACAATACATTCACATGCTGATGTCAAATTATTCCAATTTAAGAATAATTTAGACCAATAGACCCTTATAATCAGTTTTACCAGATTCGGTAAATTAATTTACTTCCGTAAAGATTCGTATTGTTGGCAAAAATTGGTAGACTGAATTTTGGTATAAATGATTCAAGACCGTTATAAGGTTTCTATATCCAGCTTTTGAATTTGATTTCTAACCGTATAATTTTAACTGTACAATTTCATATATATATATATATATAGCCACTTATCGACAATTTTTGTCTTTTTTCGCAAAAAATTATATCCTTGTGGGGCAGTGTGGCCTGGACCAACTTTCGGATAATATGTAAATTATCTCACACCGCGCGAGATTCTCGCGGACTACACGTGAGACCACGCGCAGTAAGAAAAGCTATGAAAAATTGCGGGAAAGGAGACTGGATGACTGGAGAATGGATATATTCCTTAAAGAACACTAAGGCGAGGATATTGAGAATTTTTTGTCTCTTACCTGCTTACTGCGTTTGATAATCTTTTGCAAAACGGATGCGAAAATTCTCGACAAATGTCTGTTTAGCAAACTTTTCGGTGGATTTTCTATATTTTTCGTATAAGGGACCGGTCATTAATAATGGGAGGGGAACGGTGGGTGAGAAAAGGGAGGCGGTTTAAATTATTTTTAGCCTGAGTGGTGGCGGCCTCAAACCAAAAATATGTGCCAGGGGGCTACTTGAAGTGTTTTGCTGAAACCATACGACAAGAAATTGACCATGTAGCATACATCAATATATAGATGCAATATAGATGATTCGTACTCATATACATACAATATACATGCACTATACATACTTCACACTGTCCATAATTCTTGTGGATCTAACATGTTCAGTATTACCCATATTATGGTATTTTAGACTTGGTGGTTACATTAAGGTTTAAGACAGAATAAAATAAGAAAAGGACCTCTTTGAGCTTGATGGGTAAAGAGTGCTAACTGCTGTTCACCCAGAGGGGTCTCTTCGACAAGTAAAATTGTCTCGTGTGTATAGAGTAAAATCGTCTGGCACGTATAGAGTAAAATCGTCTGGTAGAGTAAAAAATAAAAGTGCAATTTTTTTCTGCTCTGGGGATTAATCTAAAACATTGGATCGCGGCAGGCAAAGTATGCTCGGAGCATTTTATTGGCTTCTTTTTTGTTAGTGGCCAATCAGAGGTTTTGTTTACAAACCTGGTCGTGAATTTCACTTTGCAATTTGTTCGCATCGGTTGCAAATTGCTTAGAACAATCTCTCAATCAAAATGCGTGACAATATTGCAATGTTGCTCGCAACAGAATACAGGATTTGACTGTAATATGTTTATTAAAAAAATAGCTTGTGTAAAGCTTGAAATGAGTGGGGTCTGAAATATTGGCGATATGGAATTCGGGGGTGTCTTGAAAATAGATGTCTTGCTGTTGGTAGCGGTCTCTAGAAAAATTGGGAATTTCTCACCCACCGCCCCCCTCCCATTATTAATGACCGGTCCCTAATAGGAGGAAATTCGCCAAAATATTGCCATCAGTCACGATATTTCTTTCGAGTTTCTCCCTCCAGAAATATAATCACTTCAAGTAATATTTTCCCTAGTTCTCCTGGTATAAAAGAAATATATGTTACCTTTTTCAACATTCCTCTGTCGTAATACGTCCTCATCGCTCTGAACAGTTTGTTCTTGTCCATTTTCGGTCTGTTTTTAACAGTACCCCATAATTTGGCCAGTTCTTCGGTGTTTTTTAATTCAAATATTCCTTCACGTTTGTTGGTCCAAGTTATAACTGAAGCACATTCATCGTCTTCCAATAGACCAAAGAGAAATTCCCAGAGATAAATTGACTTTCTTGTGTTAGATCGCGAGTTTCTTCTTTTTTTAGTAGCTAGGAGGAATTAAGAAAGTTGTGTGAGTGGAATGCACACACGGTTATTGAGTTCATATCTTAAACAGATAAAATAAATTGAATCGGAATTATAGTGATCTTGCTATTGCTTGTTAAAGCAAGTTGCATATAGTTGGGTAGTTTCATGTGGTAGGGTGTGTGTGTTATGGTTTGGTATGATGTAGGTGGTTTGGTGTTGTGTGATATGGAATGGGATTGAATAAAATGGAATGCCGTGGTGTGGTGTGGTGTGGTATGGTATGGTATGGTATGGTATGGTGTGGTGTGGTGTGGTGTGGGATGGTATGGAATGGGATGGTATGGAATGGTGTGGTATGGTATGGAATGGGATGGGATGGGATGGGATGGGATGGAAAATAATGGTATGGTGTTGTATGATATGATATGGATGGCGTTATATAGAATGGCGTGCTATGATATTGTAAGATCTGGTGTGGAATGGTATGTTGTGGGGTGGTATGGAATGGAATAGAATGGTGTGGTATGATATGATATGGAATGGAATGGAATGGAAAATAATGGAATGGAATAGAATGGCGTGGCATGGTATGGCGTGCTATGATATTGTATGGTCTGGTATTGAATGCTATGTTGTGGGATGGTATGTCAAACAACTTTATTTAAAGAGGGTAAACATGTGACAGTTCAATAAAATAAAATGATAAACCTGTGGCCCTCTTAATGAATGATTCTTAGCTAAAATATATTGTTGCAGTACTATCGCTACATAAAAAATTATCAATGTACATTCTATAACATGATGAATCGCATATAGATATGATATTACATGAAATACATCACACTAAAAACAGATATTACAATAAAAGTTAAAGTTATCGAAGTTGGTATATTTCTCAAGAAAGAATTGTCTAAGAGCTCGATCCTTTTAAAAGATTTAACTGAATCCTTTTTTCTGATTTACAACGGAATACTATTCCAGAGTTTGGTGCAAGAAACAGCAAATGTCTGTCCCCCTTCGGTCTCACGTTTATAAGAGGGACACAGTAAATTGATTGAACTATATCGACCATTTCTTGCATGGACATCAGAATTGTGACAAAGAAGTCCACGGATGTAAGTAGGCGATGTTCCCTGTAGAGTCTTATAGATAAGTGTACATGCTTTAATTTTTATTTCATCAAAAAACGGAAGCCAATTAGGTTTTTAAAAAGCGTGACACTTCTTTCGTGGAAACCAGATCCAAGAATTACTTTCGCAGCTCTTTTTTGGATTTTTAGTATCCTGTGTAGATTTGCAGAGGAGCACGAGGACCAAATAATACTTCCATGCATTAGGATGGATTTGATTAGTGTATTGTAAAATAGAACTCGTTCACGAAATGGAAGAAATCGTCGAATCTTTCGCAAAAAGGCAATCCTCTGGGATAGCTTAGCGCAAAGATTATCGACATGATTGTCGAAGGACAATTTATCGTCTACAGTTACACCAGTTTCTGTGAAGAAACCTGCTCACTTACAGACACACTTAGACTATTTGACTGCATTTTCTGTGCCAGACGTTTCCCAGTGATCAACATAGATTTAGTTTTGGAACCGTTTAGAATCATGCAATTTTCTTGTGTCCAATTTGAAATTGAGTCCATGCATGTCACATTGACGATTTTGTTCGATTTGTGATGGTGCGATTGTGTAGTTATAGATGTCGATCTCATGGTTGTGTCATCTGCATATATGTCAGTGATGGATTTAGTGGCGATGGAGGGCAAATCATTAATATAATGAATACTAAATATAGCAGGGGACCCAGGATAGAGCCCTGGAGAACTCCACATTCTATTAGTTTCATGGTAGATTTATTATTGTTGATCTCAGCATACTGCATTCGGTTTGAAAGATATTTGTCAAAAAGTTCTAAATTGTTAGATTTAATTCCGTAAGCTTCCAGTTTAGTTAGGAGGATTTGGTGATCGATTAATCAAACGCTTTCTTGTAGTCAATGGAATAGCGTGGTATGGTATGGTATGGTATGGTATGGTATGGTATGGTATGGTATGGTATATGGTATGGGATGGGATGGGATGGTGTGGTGTGGTATGGTATGGTATGGTATGGTATGGTGAAAACTACATACAACTATAAAGCTTTCAGTATAATAACTCGTCCGACAACCAATACAAATTAACGATCACTAAAACCAATTTTATCATTGTTAACCGTGGCTACTATTAAGCTTCCACTAAAAGGTATTGACAAAGATAAGGATAAATTAAGTAGCCTCTTTGCTTCCTATATACCGTTATCCTTTCACAGACTTCTGAAGACTAAAATATACCGTTATCCTTTCACAGACTAAAAATCTCTTTGCAATTGAAAGTGTATCTGTCACGAATGACAGTCATTCTTCTAGAGTCAAACTTTGAATGCTGAAATCGACTCGTGGAATTCTATTGTTCTTTTATATTAAAAAACATAAAGAAGATTGATAAAATACAAACTACTCTCTCTATTCACTTTTGTAAAAAGAGATGCTCAAGTTTTTGCTTCAGGTTCTTGGCCAGACAGTTTTATATTGTTTGTCTTGGAAAGTTTCTGAGACTTCTCTTTTCGGTCAGTCAAAGTGTTCCTATACTTTCAAATGTAGGAGGTACTTTCAAGGTCGTTACCATGCATACTTAAAGTTGCGTATGTGGTCGATATGTAAGTGCATTGTCATATTTTCTTGAATAAATGAGGTCGAGCCGTAGGTGAGAAATCAGGATTTTCCTAATGTAGGAGCTGTGTCTAAGGTTGTTACCTGCAATGCACAATTAGGTATTTGTGCTTGATATGTACGTGGTCGAGCTTTC
Source organism: Trachythela sp. YZ-2020 (assembly GCA_016169945.1). Classification (NCBI taxonomy): domain Eukaryota; kingdom Metazoa; phylum Cnidaria; class Anthozoa; order Malacalcyonacea; family Clavulariidae; genus Trachythela; species Trachythela sp. YZ-2020. Next base: position 501,539 of record JADLSH010000098.1, on the reverse strand, counting down.
TAGGATAAAGAATAGGCTCGAGTCGTATGCGAGAGGTAACATTTATATCGGTGACAACATGGACATGTATTATAACTAAGAGTGGATAAGAGATTGGCCCCATGAATATTTGCAACGCCTAAACCTGAACAACCTAGAGACTAGACGGCACGACAACTAGCTACACTATAATGTTTAAAGTTACCGACATAAAATGGTCCCAAATTGCTTGTCAACTTTATTTCAAAGAACCGACCAGGTCCATAATTACCTGACAAGCCAGGCTAGAAACGACTATACACCACCTAAGCCAGACATTAATTGTATGACAGGAAATCATTTAGCTAAAGGGGCGCGGTGGTTTGGAATAATTTACCAGGTGAACTTAAAAGATCAGAAACTATAAATTATTTTAAAATGCTATGAAATTGGTTTGATTAATTTGGTTCGTTGTGTAATTAATATTGTCATCTTTGTCGTTGTACAAACTAATTTTTTATATATACCCATTGGAATATCGCTTTTTCCTATTAATTATAGTGAAATACAGTTCCATATTAAAATGCAGTCTAAAAATAATAATAAATAATAATAATAATGCAAACATGTATGCCTTAAATAACTTAGGAAGTTCTGGATATTGGTCCTAGGGCTGGTGATATTGTAGGAGTTGCAAAAATAGTAATTGATACTGCATATTGATACTTTTATCACCAGTGGTTGCTACAATAAATGCTACTGTAGCCATTGCTGCAGTAGTTACATCAACACATAACGTATGAATAATAATAATAATGATTTAATATTAATTAGAAACTATGCCGGCAATTTCACGGTGATTTGTATTTCAAACCAGATAATTACTTAATTTACTAAATAATGATGTGCATGATTTCAAAGAATCTTGGATACACAATAAGTGAGATTTTCTTTGTCCGACATATTTCCCATCGAACGACCATCCTATTTCAATTGATGACTTATCGAGAAAAGACGTTCTTGGTTTGTTGGAAGGTGCTGTCTCACGCAAATATTCATGTATAAATTTGAATGTCGAAACTGAACTGCTCTTCAGAAAACAACCCACACCCTTGGGACTTTGATGGCGCAGTTGTCAGGTGCAACCGCCTTTTACCTTTGTGATTGTGCTCGTTCTGGAGGAAAAGAGGATGCGATTGTTCTGCCATGGGTTTTCGCCGAGTGCTCCTGTTCCTTCCCAAAAGGATACATAGAATCGAAGCACATTCAGTTAATTGCCCGTATCGTGATTAAATATATTACGTTATAATTACTATTATCTCTCGGATGTACCATTTCTTTAAAGTTATTTGAAGTTTATTTGTCATATTAGTCATCTGTCATCATAGATATAAATTATTTTCAGTTATTTTAAGAACAGAACAATAATATTGTCCAATATGTTATACAATTATCTTGTCTTCTGAATTACGAAAAAGATCTGATGTCGAAATATCTGTTATTTTGAATTGGAATATAAGATTTTAACGTCAGTTCTTTACACTCCTTCTTTTTCAAATGAAGACAACAGTTTCACTCTATCAATGAACTCATGACATAACCTTTTACTGTCGTTACAATGGAAGTGTTCCTAAAATATTGCATCAATTCATTACCTAGAATTTATCAATTCATTCGTTGAAAAAATGATCAACTTCCTGTGTGTGTGGATCGACCAATGGCGTCTCATTTCAGTGACTGATTGACCAATTGGGAACAAGTATGCTAGTAAACAGGAAGTTGAGCAATTTTTTAGCAAATGTATTGATCAACTTATGCAATGAATTGATGTAATATTTCAGGAACACTTCCATTGCAACGACAGTAAAGAGATATACCTTTTAAACCATGCATTTAGAAATTTTTAAAAGCCATGCAGACTTTCAAATCTATATTATACTACATAAAGAGGAAGTCCATGCAATCTTTCCAGTGGTTTTCCGACCTGATGAATGAGGGGAAAGATTTAAGCAAAAATAAACATGGTTTAATAATTTGATATACAGTTTCATTGCCCAATCATTTTTTTCATATCCATTTCCTGAACCGACGTTTTTACAGCAATTAACATGCCATTTGAAATTGTAAGAAATTACGCACGAATATATCTTATTCAGAAATTTGTCCTAGATAATTCTATCCAGTAACAAATTAACAAATTTCAATATTCCTAGAAATTGTTAGATGTACAAATAAATTTTAGCATTCATTAGGCTTCGACGAATATACTTTATTTGACAATATTTCTAATCTTTTTTGGAGCATCAAACTGTATCATAATGTGTGTAATATATTTATATAGCACTCTATAAACATATTATGAAAACATTTTTATAAATTTGTACACATTCAATATTGACTTGCCAATGTATACTCTATCATTGACATTTTGGAAAACTATATATTGTCTTTTGTATATCGTGTCATAATATTATTGTCCCAATTTTGAAAGAATTTATCATGCATATACATCAACATTACATGGCCATACATGCATGGGAAAACTTTTTACTTGTTATTTGTTTCGATTAATTAAAGGTTGGCAATAAATTTTCCATTTCCTAAAGTAGGCTTACTGATGCGTGGACTATTGTTCACAAATTTTGTCTTGACTCAGCCAAAAAATATATTTCTAATTTAAATTTGTTTTATGCGTATTTCTGCACTCTCAGAGGCGTGGGACTTATCTTATTAATTTGAATATACACTAAATTTTTCTTTTAAAATCATATCAGTTTATAAACTCTTTTTTTTCAATAAAATGTTTTTGTCATCATTATCCAGCAATCATATAGGCCAATATGAAAAGTAAGAATTAAATATAAAAGAAAAACTAAAAAAGTGCATTTCCTGATAATTTTTTAAACGGTAAAGATTAGAAGTGAAAATGTAAATTGTAAATGACTTGTATCTTTCGAGTCATCATGCAATTAGATTAGTTTAAAAACTTATATTTTCTCAGTATAATTTAATATCTACATTGGCCAGCAAATATACCCAAGTACAACATGAAAGTACAAATTTGATATAGAATAATAAACAAGTGCATTTCCAGACCATCATAATTCATAAATGGGATGCTTTGTACATAAATTGATCCATGGCCAAAAAGATTGAAGTTTACCGGCCGCTAAAAGATGTCCTTGTTATCTTTCTTGGTGTTAATTCCTTTCATAAAAAGCAAAACTATTAGTAAATGTTAACTTTTTTCTAATTGATAGTATATTGTCTTTAATTTAAATTATAGGAGAATTTCAAGTGAAAGCCGTTACATTAAGTTGTTTCTTATCCAATATGTTCAACAGCTCTCAAAATTTTATCCTGGCTTTGGTTGCTAAGCCAAAAATGCGGCACAAGTTTCAAACGAACTTTCAGTACAGCCTTTCGGCTTTGAAGTGTATACTCAGTTAAAATGGGATATGTTTTACTTGCTATAGAACACAGATTATATTAAAGTAAGAAGTTTGCATGTTCAGTTGCATGGACAATAATGATAATAAACTGCTCAGGATATATTTGAATTAAAGCAAGAATCAATTTTAAAGAAAACATGGTGTAAATCCAAGAGTCTATATGCTTCGAAACTCTTCTTTCAATGTCTAGTATGATTTTATACTTTATAGTGCATCAGTAAGGAAATCAGTGCAAAAGTGAATGGACCTTGTATCCTGTCTGAATGCAGTTAGCTGGCAGAATAGTGTATTTGCAATGTTTTTGACTGGACCCATTTTCCAATAAATATTAAAAGTGCTGCATGTCCTATAAAAATGTCCCCGAAAATATAGTATATACATGCAGTTATATATTATAATTATGTCCATGGACGGATTTTTTCTAGGTGTAAAGGGGGAGTCAGAAGGTTTATGCATGTCTCCATACACAGCAATAATTGTTTTGTTTACTGGTTTGTTTTATAGGACTATCGCCTGTATTCTAAAAGCTCACTCAGACTCATACTCAAAGAGTGAAGGTTCAATCTAAGCTTAACTTGAGTGTCAGTGCTGTTTTTTAAAAGCTGGAGGGTTAGTACCGTACCATACTATGTCGGAGTACTCACCCTCCAGCTATTCAAAAATAGCACTGACAGTCAAGGGAAGCTCAGATTGAACCTCCACTCTTTGAGTGTGAGTGTGAGTGAGATTTTAGAATACAGGCGTAAGTCTTTGAAAATTTGTCTCCTGCCTGGGAAAATCCAAAATAGTGTGATTGCAAAATCTAGTCGAAAGTAGGTTAATATACTGATCAGTGTGTACGTGTGTGTGTGTGGCTAATATTTATTTTTACATATATGTTGACTATATATGGATGCATGTTGTTAGTCTCCAATGTTTTTATGTGATGCTTTTATTATGATAAGGACCCTGGCAATAACTTGAAAACAGTGGCGTTATATAGACTGAATACGAGAAGAAAATTGCTTTTTTTATTAAAAGCATGTTGACATCTATAAACTTGAGACATGTACTGTACAAAATCAAGACACAGAATTCAAGTGAAAATTTGATTGAAGATAAAATCTGATTAGTTTTAGGGAGACTGTCCGACATTACTATTTACAAGCCTACCTTACAGATCTAGATCTTAATAATTTTAACTATATTTCTATAATTATAATAGTAAGTATTCACTTTATACTGATGTATTTTGTACTAAATATTGGAAACTGAGATATTATACAGCATACATGTACTTTAAATGATCCGTGCATTCTGAATATAGAATGAATCCAAATACGAATTTGAATTTTGTATCTCGTTTTAAACTTATAAGCTACCTGTAGGCTAGTACAATTTGCAGTTTTCGTCTAGTTTCAATTCATAGTGTTGCTGGATAGTACAAAGTTAATTTTTACGATTGAATTCCTCGACCGAAGGCAAAATTGGCATGGATAGAGATGCTTTTAAACTAGCTTGGAGCAATGCATTCGTGATAAAGTTAATACTCCATTATTATTTCTCTAATAGGAATTTCACTATTTGAATGTATATCTTGCATTGTGTTTTGAACTTCACATATAAAATAAAGTTATTTAATTGTACCATCACTTCGTGAAATAGATCGGTTAACTTTGTTATTACATGCTTCGAGTATCACGGAAATAGCCAGCACTTGTGAATGAATCTGTATTCGTCCATTTGATGTGACAACATATGTTACCGCATACAGCTTTGATGAAAGAAAATAGTTTAAGCTAGAAGGCATTTTAGTACATGCTCAGCCTCAGTCCTTAATTGCACTGATGCAAAAATGTGCTCATGTACAATGTGTGATTGTATGATGAAGTCCGTACATGCATATATAATCACTTACAGATGTACCGTATATCGTGTTAAGGTATACCAAAATAGGCAAATCTACAATTTAGAATAGTATATTATTACTGTAAAATGTACTAAATTACAGCTAAATGTGAAATGCAGTATATATCTAATGAACGTACTATATGACAAAAAGAGTAGTCCCACTTACCCCCAGCCATATTAAAGTAGATTGTTTTCCTTCCTTTGTGTTGTCGATGCAGACTAACCAGTGTAGTACTATCGCCTGTGAGTACTGAATGAGGTCTCGACAAAGTGCTAGACTTCAATAAATGCCTTTGCTGACCATGCTTAAACGCCGACGCATTAATAGATTAATTGGGAACACATTCTAATTGTCACCTGATTTATACGTCACGAAGACTAGCCGAAGCAATCTTGGGATAAAATCTACCCCGTTTTCTGCCCCCCTTTGAATGTCCGACTGTGGTTTTGTTTTTTACACTCAATGACTTGCATTTCACCGCAATTTGACATTCGGCTCTTGAAATTAGTATGCAAAAATATTCGCGAAAGAAATGCTTGGATTTCAGTTTTCAAAGGAAGTCGTATTTGTGTAATCGCTTCCTATTCTATGTTAATCATAACCGGAAAACCCGCACAACGATTCGCAAGATAAAATGTTTCTCTTTCCCTGCCTTGCTGCGATATTTCCTTTGTAAAATACACTAATAATTACACATTGGAATGAATTGAATTCAAGTGTGTTTTTGTAATACTCGATATATTTAGAAATACACACGTAAGAGCCGTACCGTATCCCTCGCGCCCACTTGAATTTTAAGGATCCTTTTCTGATTCTCTATAAAGCGTTTTGTGGATTTTTGACTCCTCAGACTCTCAGTGACTCAGTCGTTTTTACTGTTGATTCTGTATATGTCACTTCACGAGGTTGCGCATGTGTCTGAGTATTGTACCACATGCGCTTGGTGAGACTGCAAGAGTATGGTGTATAAATACGAAGTCATAGTTAAATTTGCAGACATGCATGTTTCGCCGTTCAACGGCTCGTCAGTGCAGCTTGTAACGCAGTCATATATACTTGTAATATTAATAATATCTCAAACGTTGGGTTCCAGTGTAGGTAGTATTTTACAATACGAACTAACCCCTGACGAAGTGCATACCGGGCTCGAACCATCGAAGTACATTTTTAATCTTTTTAAGGTAGTTCAGAAACAAACCACAACAGGTTACTGTATATAGTCGTGGATGTATTCAATTTCCGCTTCTATTTACCGGACTGGGCTCGTCTGAAAATATTTCTGTGTCCGTTTCCGATCCAGTCAGTGTATCCATGAAATATCGGATTATTTGCCTGAAACTAGATAATTTTACCTTTCATCGAACACCAGAGTCTCTTAATAAAATTAAACGACGATTGAAAATTTCCCCCTTCCCCCTTGCTTTTATGAGGAAATGCAATAACCAAGGTTAACAGGTAGGTAACCATGCGTCGATACGTCAGCACATCACATGACCGAGGGGGTATGTAACATGAGAGTGGTCGAGCGTGCGGCATCAGTTACGGTTGTGTGCTAAGCAAGCGTGTTAGGAGGGAAATTTTTTCTTTTTTTAATTGTTGTTTCGTGATTCGTTTTGCATTTCCACCAATTGATTAATTGGGGTGAAGGTGTTAGCTCTTGAGGGGTGGTCAGCTCAAAATACCACTTGCATGGATCTTAACCTGAGTCCAACTAACAGTATTCGTCCCAGGCCACTTCTTGGTCGTCAGGACTAACACCTCGCCATTCAAACGGGTCAGTATGGTGAACGTAGGTGTTAACAAATCTTAAGACTGAATACTAAGCCTATTGTAAATTCAACATTTCGCCCCAGAAACTCTTCTCTCATTGTTAAAATTTTGGATAACGTTTTGACTCACTTTCAATCATAAAAGTATTTCTTCATTCGGATTGAAAGATTGGAAATAATATGATTGGAATATGTTCAACTGTTTTCAATATAGTTGGACTTTAGAGAGCGAGGTACAGGTGTTAGATAGGCATTAATTGCATGGCACATTAGAGGTGCTGACAGATTACTATAGACCTTACGTCAGTTTAATGCCTTTAAATATATACGTGTTTGTACGAAAAGCAAATAATATAGCACTCGAATTTAGCACCTCTTGGCATAGTGCTGCGAGTTAGGGTATTATTGTATATGAAACGACATCGTATCCTATTCAGAATTCACCTGCCTTTCGGCAAATTAATAAGATATCGATAATACAACATACAGATATCACACTTGATACAGTACATACCGATAGTGATGTGATTTGTGCATGGTTGTACCACTAGCTTGCATGCAATGTGCATGAATACTTGGATTTATATCAATGATAATATAGAAATTTAATTTATTATATTATAGATAGCACGGCCTCGATATTATTTTTTACGGTCTATAGTATCTGCATGCCTTTTGGTTTTATAGCTTGTTTGCAATTGGGTGACAAAATTTCTGCGATTTTCTGTGTGTCGTCATTTCATTGGCTGTGTGAACTAAGATGCAGTAATTGATATATCACCGTATGGGTCCAGTGCATGCATGTATAAGTCGATGTTCTATACACAATAGCGGAAGAGCCTGTCGTGGTTTGTGTCTGAACTGCCTGAAAATATACGCACAATTCAACGTTTCAAGCAAAGCCTTTCAGCAGGTGGCCATTATAAGCACTACTATGACTTCCTGACGAAGGACCTTTGCTTGAAAAGTCGAAGTGTTGTTTTTTCCTATTTTTCAGGTAATTCAGACATAAATGACGGTAGCTATATAATTATGAACTGAAAGCACATCTTAATGTGTGTAAAAACAACCAAACAAATAATTGATCTGTAATCCTGCAACATCCGGTCAGGATTTTCACAGAATGCTATATATTGAATTCTTCCCTTTTCCTTCATGGATGATCTTGTTTTGTAATCACATGTTTCCTTTAATATAATTGCCATGTTGATGTACACTCATTTAGGAATCATTTTCAAGCTTAGACAATTGAATTTCAAAATAAACAGGAACTCGTTTTAAAATATAGATCCTTAGCAGAATCCCATTCACCATCTGTATTAGTTCATTATATGGAGCCTGATTCGTTTCCTATGCTATATAAAGATCAAGAGTGCTAACTGTTTTCAACTTAAGCCACTCTGAATAGGATTAGCCTTAGAAGATAGCACTTGTAACCCACTGATGTATTGTCCAGTAGGTCAAGATTATATATGGTATAAAATATCTCAACATAGTTTTGAGATATTTTATAAACACATATTAAAAATACACAAGAAAAGGGGAAATGTCTGCAATGGTATATGTAATATGGTTTCAATAGTAACTGTATAGCAAGTGTTCTCTGAAAGGTGATATGATATACGCTTATTCAGTACATAATTAGGAAAACGAATAGTTGAAAAAGGCGGAAAGCAGTTAATGATGTCTACAATATCACATATATAATTTAATCATACCACATATATAATTCAATTATGTTTATTAATTAATGTATGATAAAATAGGTGATTGCCATCTTTGGCGAGTTTTTAACTGCCGAACCCTGACTTGACTTCAACGGGTGCTGACTACATGTTCAATTACTTTTGCACATATATCACGCGCTATGTTACATGATATATTGCATTTTTGTAACCCAATATATAATTCTGAAACACAATTATTGTTGTCGCTGTATCGTTGTATGCGCTGTATTGTTGTCTTGTCTATGTCAGGATAATTGACATGCATGCGTATAAATTAACTCAACTTTTGCAGTGAATTTCTTTTTGAATAATTTATAATTAAGTTGTGTCATACGCTCGGAGTCGTTCAGTTATAGTGATTTTATTTACCTTAACACATTTCGGTTTTTCAATATAATGACTATATTGACAAATGACGATAATAAACCCCTTCCCGTGTATCATCAATACTTTCAAATCAATTAAATTTCAGGGGAGGAATATAATAATACAGGAAGATTAAAAGCCATCAATGATCACTTAGAGTTATACTCAGTAAGATTACGTATTGCTATATTATCAGTATAAATCAAATGTCAAAATGCAGGATTTAACAGTCAGAGAAAATTGCTGGCAGGACCAACATCCACCGGATGGTTAAGCTTAATTGAATTGAATAATACAATTACCTCCAACGCAGCTTTTGGACGAGCGATGTTTAACATACATATACTATATGCATATACATGTTCCTTTCTGCTTACATGAAATTTTGTAGTTCGGTTCAAATTTCAGTGCTCGCACTGAAAGGAACTATATTATTAAAATGTCAACTGTTTCTATTTATAGCTTGAAAATTTCTAGATTATAAAATGCATGCAGTAAACTGAATTGTAACTTACTGAATTTTTGCATTTCCTGATAGACTTGCCATGTATCTACACAATGGTGTTCCATGTACTCGTAAAGTTGATATAGGAGGTTTAAAATCTTACATTGAAATTATCGAATATAGAATATTCGAGTTGTTTATACACTGCAACATCCTCGACCCTTATTCGGATACAACGTCAACGGACGTTTTCGCATCTTCATATCTGATGCATGCACTTATGCATGCAGTTATGCATGCAGTATATTCTTGCAACCAAACATATAATTAAAAGAGTAGGTTGGAATGGAAGTTGGTGCATGTTTCTTTCTCTTCTTTTCTGTGACCAGGGATTCCATTCCTACGTAGGAATTAATACATCGCCTCAGTCGCCGATGTGCATGTCTCGTGTTCTATTTATCTTCTACCGAATGATTCTATGTTTATATTTGCTTATAATTGTATAATTGATATAGGAAGTTTAAAATCTTATAGAAAGGACGAATGTAGAATATATCGCAGTGTTCTTCAATGCAGCATCCTCAATCCTTATTCGAATATAGCGGACTTTTTCGCTGCATCTTCGCGTGCAGCCATTGTTCTCCTCCTACATTCACAATTACAGTGCATTTTGCAATCAAATCTATTATTAAATGAGTAGGAAGGAATGTTCGTGGTTCACTGCAAGTTGGTGGATGTTTCTTTCACCTCTGGGACAGGGATTCCATTCCTACAATATGCAGTTGTCAGTTGATTATAATTTTCGCCTCATGCAGTCACTTGTGAGATTAGTGCTTCCGATTTGACTCTACCAAACAGCTCAATCGTTATCTCCGTACTATACTCCGACTTCCTCCTGTAGATATACTAACACTGGACAATATAGGGATGCCTGGATGTTTAGGTCGGGAGCTGTTAAACTACAGCAATTTCTAGACATTTTTCGGTACTATAGACAATGAAGCGATGGCCCTTCCTGGACATCTACGGAAGCAGTTAAAACAGAAGAGACTCTGGATAAATAGAGCCGTAATAACGTATATGTAAAACGTATTCAAGTATATACTCCTTAGTTTTTCAGTACGTGGATACCTGCACATCTGGTTGGCTATAATTAGCACATTAAAATTGCGTGATCTTTTGCAAGGCCAAGGTACGCGCCACCTACTGTATACATGTACGCACAGACCACATTTAATTATTTCATCCTGCTCTTTTTGTAAAAGGAGAAACGCTTAAGCAATATCGCGTGGATGTTCAATTATACTTTGGAATGAACTTCCTACCATGTTAGATATATATCTATCAGTGTGATAAGTAATTCTTAAAGGGAGCGTGCATGATACCTAAAATCAAAATCAAATTAGTTAGTTTAACTTCCTAAATATTCTAATAATACCTCTAGTTGTAATAACTTTAAATTATAGTATAACTTCCGTTATATGCTATAATAATACTATGCATAACAGTTGTGAATGTTGCCTATAGCGTATAGCAAAATCATCAGTTTTCCTAATCCTGGCAAACCTTGTCAAAAAGCATCGACGATATTTAGAAATTTACGATATATTTTGCATTGAATATCAAACCATGCAACCCCAACAATATCTTGATAATGAAAACAGATATGGATGGTAAAATTGTAACAAGGATGTTATTCCAACTTTTTAAAAGGTTCTTTGTATTAAGCGTATACTTGTAGAATAGTATAATTTTCAGCTCATGTGCTCCTCAATTGTGACGTATTTTGAATCTCCTCGCCCAGATATAATTGCTCGTTGTTGTTTCAAGAATTCGAAACAGCATAATTAAAATGATGAAAATAGCAAGATTGTATAGCTACAGTATAATGATTTGACACTTGAGATAATAATGTGAACTTGTTATGCTGTCTGATTTAACAAAACGATTTGTCTTTGAATTGACATTTATAACTCACTTTCGTTAAAATTATCAGCGATCACAATATGATTTAATTGTTTATTATATAACGAGATATATGGTGTCTATATTATAGGAATAGTGGATTCTTGATTACCTTACTGCATTTTCCTTATAATATCTTAATCATAGCCTATCATTCAACATAGATTACGAAATATGAAAAACTAAATATTGAACTCTATTAAGAGTGCATAGCCCTATTAAGTCTAAAGTATAAACTGCAAGTTATGATTGCCTTGCAAAGTTCTAATGCCAATTTAATTGCATGCAGCACCACCGTAGCAGCGGGAGGGAATACGCTTGTTTATAAAAAACATAAAGGCTCTTTTCGTTAACTGAGATCACGAGTTTTAACATAATTTATACAATTATGGGCAGTCGTGGGTTAATAGAGATTCACTGCGAATACAACCACGTCTTTATGAAATAATTCGAGTCATTAATTTGTGCTCCAGTCACGCCATATCTTGCTGTCTTCATCACTAGTAAGCGAGCAATGGCAAGAGCAAAATATGGCGGGCCTAGCGCACAAATGACGAATTTTGTATTCGTAGTCGTCCTCATGGTGAAATTTACAGCTTTCTATTATGCAGTGAAAACAAGTTGGTGGCGAATGTGGGTGTAAGCGTAAATTACATCGGCAGGAACTATAGCTAAAGCTGAACACCTACTCAAATGTCCCCCAACTTTAGATTTTATACTGTCACAGGATGTTTTTCAAATAGGAACACCACATCCCACATGCACTAGGTATTTGTTAGCCATACCCTGTTTGCAAAAAGCACCTTGTGTAACATAGATCTGATTTTACTACACTTTAGTAGATTGATAGGTAAATCCACCATATAGCTGCCACCTCCAGAGGCCCTCGAGCCTCATGGGAAGGTCACAATTTCTAGAGGGCCTGCCAAATCTTGTAAACAAAATGGTGTACAATGGCCCATTATGCACATGGAGTAACTTTTGGCTAAGCCACAACCTGGCCACAGCCTACGCTTGTCCTTTGCCCACATGAATAACAAGTTTTAAAGCAATTTTGAACGCTTAAGGCTAGTTTGGGAACTAAACCTAGTGCAAAGGTTTATATGCATGTACAAGGCTCAAGAAGCTCAAATTAATATATAAAAGGTCATAAAAGGCATTTTTGCTCATAAAATATATTTTATTGCTATGCGTTGCTAAGGAAAAATACAATTGACTAATCAGATACGATTTTGCCTGAAAGCTGTATTGTGATTTGCTGAAATGATCTAGTTAATTATGCAAATATATATTGATTCCGCAAGGCGCAGATTTTGTGTGTAACCTTCCTATGGTGCATAAGGGCCTGTGGAGGAGGCAGATGGACAGCAACTAAGTTTTCAAATAGACTACAAATAGACATCCTTAAAGTTGAAAAATTATCGCATGAAAAATTCAAAGATAACTGTACTGGGAAAACAATCTCGCTACTATGTATATGTTTCAAAGTTTATAAAATTCCAATGACTTATTTGTTGAAAAACAAAGAGAGTCTGACTTGTATAAACAATGGAAGATTTCCGTTTAGATCCGAATTTTTCGACAATTATTCATAACTGTTGTTATGACAACAATGACGTTTCAATATGGCGGATATTTTCGCTTTAAAGTGATTTAACTCGAAAATAGCATCGGTGGCCCCCATTTTTATTCCATAAAATTCTTTCTTTCAGTACAATTTAAAAAAACTTCTGTCATGGCAGTTTTTTCAGTCAAAATAGGTAAATGTAATTATTCTTTATAACGTATTTTGCCATGACAGAATTTTTTTTAAATCATTAAAAATATTTAATATAATAAAAAAAGCATTTTATGGAATAAAAAATGGGAAGCACCGATGTTATTTTCGAGTTAAATGACTTTAAAGCCAAAATATCCGCCATATTGAAACGTCATTGTTGCCATAGCAACAGCAGTTATGGATGTTTTTTGAAAAATTCAAACTCTTTGTTTTTCAACAAATAATAATTGTTGAAAATTTCGGATCTAAATCGGAAATCTTCCATTTTTAGAAAAGTGTAGTGAGCCACCTTAACCAAAAGAACTCTTAAAACTGTAGAATGTCTTCTTTTGTACATTTCTATTTCCATGTTTCATTCTTGAGATATTTCATTTTCTTTAATAAACGGCTAAGCAACCAAGATGAACTCTACCAAAATCAAGAACTATACTATATATTATATGGATTAAACTTATTTAAATACCAGTCGGCTAAATACTGGAATTCCCTTCCAGATGATATCAGAACTTTAGGTACTTTAGCTGATTTCAAGACTGAGCGATTTCTCAATATCATTTGACTATAGCCACTAATAGAAAGACATTATAGTATATCGATAGTATATAGTTAAACGTATAGTTTCGTAATATATTGTATTTTTATTCATGTATATGTAATGTTTTCTCGAAGATATTAGCATATAACATGCTACTCTGTAAATTCGAGGTTAAATAAAGTTTATGTATGTATATATATACCGACTATATATACAAAGATAGCGATTATTTTTCACGATGTTCTAAATTTTGATATATATTATATGTTGAGCCATTACATGCATTAGATAGTTGTGTGATAGTTTTTCATAACAGTTTGACAAGACGATGACCAAAACGGCTATTTAAACAATTTTGATATTAATTCTTATTTTTTTGTTTAACCATTTTAAAATTGAAGTTGTTGTTACAGCTAGAAATGTTATGCTCTATTTTTCTATTCTTTATATATTATATTTGGCCTTCTAACTCAACTTCACTTCATTGAAACGAATATTTGCGTAAAATGCTTCACATGGTTTTCAAAAATATTTAATAGGCCATTTAGCTTAAATCTATATTAATTGCTTAAAGTGTTTACTAAAGTTTAAACGCAGCTGTATTGTCATTGCATGAATGGCAATATATCAACATTATATTAACATTGCTAGAATGTTGTGAAAAAAATTTGTTTTAATTATTAGTAGCTTTTTTAAGTTTTTAAGTTTAGAAACACTCGTACTTTTTTTGCTTACTTGGGGAAACAGTATGGTATTTAGAGAGAGATTAAAGAGAAATTTACGACATTAGTATATTATTACTAGACATTTAATGCATGTACTGTGTGGTACTATCTGAAGAGTAGTAGACATACGCACTAGCGTGTAAAATGAAACTAAAAATAAAATTAATAAATAATCTATTCAAAACTGTTGAATCTGAATTTAACTTCATATTGCTAGTTGTCTCATTGAGCACTCTGCAAACGGTTTTTACTATATCGTCTATAGTCTATATATATATGTATGTATTTACATATAATGAAAAATTAGTGAAACATACACAAGCTCTTCGTTTCAAATTATTTCGTTAAACTGATACTAGCAAAGCCGGGAATAAAACAATCACTGATGCCACTTTATTCATGCATGACGTCAAGTTGGTTGCTTTGCTTTAAAATAAGTTATTCCACAGTAAATTTTAAGAGTTCAGTTTGTGTGATATGCACTTTAAGTATAAACTTTTTAAAAGCTGATAAAGATATATTTGTTCTATATGATCATGCCCTTCTTCATTGTATAGTTATATATTTTTATCTTTTATATGTGGGTGTCTAATTTTGTCGATATTTGAAGAATGTTGGAAATTATACGCGATAAGTTTGTAAAATCACGCTAGATTATATAAATATTATTAATTTTACTATTTTTAAATAACTGTAGAGTCACTTGTGCGGTCATTAGACTTTCGACTCCCCCTTGTGTTTTCGGACATTCTTTAAATCTATTTTTACGACCGTTCATTTATTATTCCTGTGGTGTGAGCTGGAAAATTTTTTTGGGTGAGTTGAAATCAAAGATTGGGTAAAATAGTTTTGCGTTGCTTTTATGCTTTACTTTGCAAAGAGTAAAAATATAGGTTTTGCCAATAAACCATCCAGTGTAACACAAGAAGCTAAGATAAATGTGTAACATTTATAAAATCAAAACCACAGTTTATGCCATGCAGGTTCGCCTGCAGGTCTTCGTCAAGACGAAAATACACTGCGCGACGGTATATAGTTGATCAAGCAGCTTAAGGTCATGTTAAACGGGGCAATTTTTGCTCCAATGTGCAACGCAAGTTCTCAAGAGGTTTTGGAAGTTGTTGTTTCTATTTATCTTACAAAGCAACGAATAATTTAGTAATAAGCTATTCCACTTATTTTGTTGGTTAATAAAAGTACTGTACATGTTATAATTAACACCAATTTTTGTTACAAAAGCGCTCAGCCAACATTTGAATTGAATTTAAATATAGGAAAGCCTTTCGTGCATGGCAATCCGCCATGCACTGATGGAAAATTAAAGACTTTCATTACAGTCAAATCCAGTGTTCTGTTGCGAGGAACATTGCAATATTGCCATGCAATATTGCAATTTTGATTTGGAGATTGCTCTGAGCAATTTGCAACCGGTGTGAAAAATTGCAAATTAAAATTCACAACCAGTTTTGTAAACAAAGCCTCTGATTGGCTACTAGCAAAAAGGAAGCTCCAATCCAGTTTCTCAGAGCATTTGATTGGTTTCTTCTTTTATTAGAAACCAATCAGAGGCTTTGTTTACACACCTGGTTGTGAATTTCAATTTGCAATTTGTTTGCGTCGGTTGCAAATTGCTCAGAGCAATCTCCAAATCAAAATTGCAATATTGCGTGACAATATTGCAATGTTCCTCGCAACAGAACACTGGATTTGACTGTAAATCAAACAGTACAGAGTGTCCCAAAAAAGTAAATTGAAATTGGCATTGCTGTCAAACAACCTATTGTATTCAATTCACACATGGGTATAATTAAGAAAAACTTGAACTGTGTGTTAAGAAAGGATTCAGAAGCTTTTTGTCTTCGTTTGAGGTCTGTTTTTCATGTCGAATTTCCGTTGAATTTAACTCGTCAAGTTTAATATGATAATGATATCTTTGTGGACGGAAATTCGACATGTAAAACAGGCCTCAAACGAAGACAAAAAGCTTCTGAATCCTTTCTTAACACACAGTTCAAGTTTTTCTTAATTATACCCATGTGTGAATTGAATACAGTAGGTTGTTTGACAGCAATGCTAATTTCAATTTCAAAGGGTTTACTTTTTCTTGGGACACCCTGTATAGGCGAATAACTTAGCAATTCATTGCGAAACAGTTCTTTGACTTTCTCATTATCCCGTGAGACTGCAGTCAAACGCTAGCTGCCTTGTAGTTTTGCTAAATATTTAGAAAGAACGTCTAAAAACGTATTATGAATAATCCTGATCATGGTTATGGTTCCAACATCTATTGTGCTGGTCATACTTTAAGCTTTCGCTTTGCTTAAATCTACAGACCGTATGGAAATATTATACAACCTAGACCTATAGTTCCAGCGTATTACGGAATACAGAAAGCAAAGAAATGTACATATAGTTCGAATCTCAAGAAATATAATCAATTTATATGGTGAGTAAGATATATATCGTTCATTTTACTTTCTCGTTTCATATTGCGTCACCTAAAACTGTATAATGAGACAATTATCAGTGTAACGAATATATAATCTTAAAGTCGTATTGTATTCATTTTATTGTAATAATTTCGTCTTAAACTTCTCAAGCATTTACCTGTTGTGTATATTTTATACAGCTTTGTGCGTTTCTTCCAAGTTTTGAATGTAAAATTTTTAATTCAAGAATTCAGCCCTTGCAAGTGACGTCACAACTCGTAATTGTTTGGCTTCCGGCATTTTGGGTGGGAAATTCAAACTACTGATGACTTTGCAAACTGAATAGACAAATTTGGCTAACGCTTGTTTATACCCCATTCCCAACTCACATGCTTAGTTACTATTGTTCTAGTTTGCGAAAACATAGAATAGAACAAAGGTAACTAAGCATTAGAATGATCTATACATGAATGAATAGCTCTAATACATAATTCTAATGCTTAGTTACCTTTGTTCTATTCTATGTTTTCGCAAACTAGAACATTAGTAACTAGGCATGTGAGTTATCCAAAGTTGTGAATTGGGTAGCAACGACGTAAACAGCGTTAGCCAAATTTGTCTATCGAGACGTGATGGGATGGGAATTTTTTTTCAATTTTTTTGCAAACAATTTTAAAAATTGATATGCAAATCCCGGTAAAAACGATATTAAAATGAACATGTTTTTTAATTGCGAACCTATAAAATGAACATGTGTTTTGGAGCAGTGTTTGTACTTGTACGTTCTTTATATAGTTTATTCTATCGTATTGTTGTGTGTTATTGTCGTGATCAGCCCAACCTGGAAACCATCTATTTTCTATTAACTCGTTTGGAAAAGGTGACTTCAGGACCCAAGGAACATCCATCATAAACTTTTTCAGATCTGACAATCACAAATCATGTTCATATATAGGAAATCCGTTCATTTTTTATGGTGTATGTATATAATGCATGGTAATACACAAATAGCGAAATGCCAAAATCTATAAGTATGTCTAATGATAGATGAAACATGGGAGTCCAATCTAGGAAATGCATGCTGCTTACTAGCTACAACTGATTGTGGATTATATGAATAGGCATATAACCATATCCAATGTTTGCAAAGCAGAAGAGAAATTTGCAAAAGAACTTCTCATCCCATCACGTCTCAATTGGCGGTTATGCTAATCATGTAGACACCACAATGTCAATGTACGTTTCCGAGATTGACGTAATTATTAAATCTAACGTCACTGACACTTAACTGTACTTGTAGTTTTCCCATACTATATGCGTCACACTTAGTTAAATTTTTTTGTTTATGAGGAAAAATGAAGAAACATTAGCATCCCATCACGTCTTAATTGTTATACAATGTCATCCACCACAATGTATATATATTTTTTTTTTGCGCCGGTTTGAACTCGTCTGTACGCCGTTTGACGTGTCCAAAGCGCCAAGACGAAATGTCAAAGTTCACTGTACTATATTTATGCCTGCCCTCTAAACATGCGATTAAAATGATAATGCTTTCCGTGCATTATTGCATGAGTACTGTGTTGCAGTTCCTGCGCTCTGTTTACTTGGCAAAATTACCAATGAACACACATCAAAGAATTTTACACTTTCTTGCGATAATCTTGCTGGTGGTAACGATTCCCCCGCTTTATCAATTTTTAACTTACAAAATATAATTCATATTCTAAAACAGCCCAGTAAAGGGGAGGGCGAGATTGCATGTTCAGCAACAATCCGTATCGCAACCTCGCCTTAAACTTTCATATCACCCATATGTTTTTTGTTTTAATTTAAAGTGAAATGGTTTTAGAACAACATCACTGAAAAGTTGGGATACTCTTTATACATCGACTGCATTTACATGGACTGCATAGATTTACATTTAGTTGACTGCATGCAAATCTATTTCTTAAGACCTTTCCGAAGAATCTATATAAGTCTGATTTCTGCCTTTCCCTGTTGTTTTAGCCTCTTTCAGTATTGATCCTTTAAATTTGACTTGAAGGGAAGCACAAGTGGAAGCACAAGTGGCAGATGCGGTTAATAGCACCCTGCCTCTTACCTCCGAGTTAAGCCAGCTATACGGCAGGTCACGGGCAGGGATTTGCGTCGGTTAGGTAACGTCCCTGTGCTTGATTAACTGACATGTAAGTTGAAATTGGTTGGTTCTCTCCTGTGCTTCGAGGGTTTTCCCCGGGCACTCCGGTTTTCCTCCATCACTAAGAACTAATCCTTACTCTAAGCCTTATATATGCATGCACTAACCTTCACTAAGCTCAGTGCCCAGTAGTCAAAACGGTTTATCGAACTCTGATTTATTTATAATAGCGCCTGCCACACTTACTACTTGACATATTATAAAGTCTCGTGTCGACAACAATATCTATAACTCGTTCACTCAATAATGAGATACCACTCTTGGGACTTCAACATAAACTCCATAACTTTTCACCACCATATTATATCCTATAAATCATAATGATACCGTATATTATTATCCTTATCAATTATCTTTAAACCGTTTTAAGCACTTAATCTAGATCTCTAATCTATCCTTTCTACATAAAAAATGCGTCCCAAAATTTATCACACTGCAGTAAAAAATTAGAACGTTTCTAGTCGTGCTTTAAATAGTACTATAATCTCTAATCCATGCAATTGATACGAAAAGGCGTCCCAAAATAATAACCCTCAAAAATGCGTCCCAAAATTGAAACCGCATATAAAAAATGAGTCCCATAATTACACATATACCTCTAAGCATTCCTGCAATGAAACTCCTTAAATTCCTTCCTTCCAATGTGGTTGGAAATTTGAGAGTGTTGAGAGTATGCTTTAATGCGTAGAATGAGGAAAAATCCAATGGTGCGTGCAGCATTTGTCATAGCATTTATTGTAATGTGGCTCAATCTTGACGACCAGTGTTATTAGTATAAGAGAGTCAATACAAATTATTGCTGTATTATTGCAGCAAAATTAGTACCGTACATGTTATAACAAACTGACCCACTCTCTAATAAACGCTCTCCTTGTAATAAACGCCTCGTTTCTAAATGGCGCCGGTGAAATAGCCTATAGTTCATTCGGACATGCGTTTCTTAATTTCCCACGGCATACTTTTAATATGGGAGAATTTTAATAAGTATCACTTATATACTTATCTGTCATTTGAGATTGTGAAGTGTTGTTCAATGTTTATATCGAAGATTATACTTTGTTTTATACGGTCAATTTACTTTTCCCATATTTTTAGGTTAGTGCCTAGTGGTCAGAACAAAACCCGCTGTTCTAAGACTATGGAGGTTATTAATTATTGGAGTGACTAAATTATTTGTTCTCTTTCTGTGTTGATTTTGTGTTCGGTGTCAATTACTGCACGGAATGGAATTCGATGCAGTAATTCGCTTCAATAAGTGTCTATATTTTGGAAGTTAACCAACATGTATATAGCACCATAGTCAATTTAATTAAAACCCACCTATTTTCCAGACTCTATTTTCCTGCATGAGTTTACATGAAAAACATATGCCAATATTAAAAACTATCGAATAGGTTTTTATAGGAACGAGTCACAAATCCTGGTCACTTTTTTTTAAGGAAGCGAAACAACATTCACTTTAATATCGATTTTACCGAGATTTGCACATTAATTCTTAACACTGTTTGTAAAAAAGTTGAAACAACATTCACATCCCATCACGTTTCAGTTCAGTTTGCAAAGTCACCGGACACCACAATGTACATCTTGGTTTCCGGTTACTGTAAATAATTGACGGCAAAATGCCAATAGGACAAGTTCGCTGTATAAATAAAGCATTGAAGAGTTCAAGATGCTGACCATGATTTAATGTTGACTAAATTAAAATTTGTCTAAATAAATTCTGTTTTTGCTAGTTATCTGGTACAATAAATCATGCAGAAATCAGATTCTTAATCAAATCATGAATCTTGTTGCAAGTTCACTAGCGAACACGTTCGTGTACCAAGTGTGTAGAGTACCAAGACTAAATTACCTAAATTCTATAACAATCATATTCCTCTCCTGTAAACGCAAAATCAACCTTGTCTAACCTGTGCGCAGACTGTATACAATTTATTACAAGCGTATACAGTCTGTGCACACTGCACAGGCTAGCACTGATCAAACGAGGATAAGAATTGACCAGAGTTAGTGCCGCGGAGGGTTTGCATACATGAGAGAGTTTCCCGGTCAAACGAGAACAAGAGTTGCATGAGAGTTGATGAGAGTTGACTGGATATTACCACGCGTAGCAAAAATTCTCATCAAAATTTGAACCGGTTCAACTGAAGTTGATGAGCGTAAAGTAAAGTTGGTGAGGCCAGAGTTGGCGGTCAACGCGTAGCGTGTGCTACCAGTAGCGTGTGTTTATTAGCGTGTGTTTATTTGTCGAGCCATGACAAAGATATAAAATTAAACATTCACTAATTTTTCATTATGTAAATGACGTCATATGACGTCACTTTGGTTGCATTGCTTTATTAAAGAAAATGAAAATAGAAATCTATAAAGGAAGTTACTCTACAGTCTTAATAATTCTTTTGATAAACAGTTTCATGTTAGACATATGCATTTTAAACCTTGAAACATATACATACTATATATAGACTAGTATCGAGAATTTTTCTCCACGATAACATTACAACTTAAAGGATGTTGATACGCATGAGCCGTACATGAAGCGCCAGCCCTTTACATCGCGTATATATACATTTCACGAGATATTGCAAAATAGTAATGTTTTTAATATCAAACTATAGTCACATCAGTCCCTTCACATGTAGTAAAACCAGATTTATGTAGCACACTGAAAATTAGTTGCTTTTTTCAAACAGGGAATTTTTTAACAAATAGTCAAATATTTAGTGTGGGATGTGGCGTTCCAAGCATTTTTTGGGAAAACTTCCTTTTCTATATATTCGCTCTAATTTGGGATACTTGCATGAGTAGGTGTTCAGCTTTAGGTATAGTGTTCCTGCCAATGTAATTTTACGCTAATACACCCACATTCGCCACCAAATTGTTTTCACTGGTCTGGATAATAGAGAGCTGTAGATTTGACCATGACTACGAAACCGAATTTCGTCATTTGTGTGCTAGTCACGCCATATTTGCTCTTGCCATTGCCTGCTTACTAATAATGGCAACAGCAAGATATGGCGTGACTAGAGAACAAATGACTCGAATCTCACGTGCATGATTGTATTCGTAGTGAATCTAACCATCTCTATTAACCCACGACTGCCCACGAGATAATTGTCTACATGCACTAAGTTATTAATTACTCGTGCATGATTTCAGTAAATATATCAGCATATTAATTCCCTCCTGCTGTTGGGCGGTGCTGCATGCAAATTGGCATTATAACTTTGCACGACATTCAATAACTCTTCGATAGTTTATATAAGATTCACTTCCAATACTTAAGCGATTGTTTGCAATGAACAGTCCGGCAAAATTGAAATCAATTTGAATAGATCGAATCCAGTAAATCTACTATTCCCAATATAAACACCATATACCTCGCCTATTAAACAATTAAATCATATTATGATCGCATAATTAGAACTAAAACCAGTAACAAATTAAATCGTCTGTTAATTTCAGACACCTGAACAAGTTCTCATTATTATTTCAAGTGTCAAATCTTTACTGTACAATTTTGCTATTTTCATCATTTTAATTATATACTATTTCGAATTCTTGAAACGCCAACGAGCAATTACATCTGGGCGAGAAGATTCCCCCACAAATATGTCACAATTAATGCATGGGCACATTACCTGAACATTATATTATTCTATAATTATACGTTTAAAAAAAGAACTTTTGAAATATTGGAATAACATCCTTTACCATTCTCTTCTCACATGATCTATATC
The DNA here is from genome assembly GCA_016169945.1 of Trachythela sp. YZ-2020. Taxonomy (NCBI): domain Eukaryota; kingdom Metazoa; phylum Cnidaria; class Anthozoa; order Malacalcyonacea; family Clavulariidae; genus Trachythela; species Trachythela sp. YZ-2020. The sequence goes on along the minus strand of JADLSH010000098.1, from coordinate 478,554 downwards.
GGGGTAGCATGGTTTTATATTCAATGCAGATTATACAATTTCCTACGCTGCATAATGTCAAATGAATTATCGCAAAATTATAGGTTTCGTTGCAAACATGCATTGTAATTATGAATGTAGGAGGAGAACAATGACTGCACGTCATGAAGATGCGAAAACATCCGTTGTATCCAAATAATCCGAGGATGTTGCAGTCTATGAACAGTTTGAAATATTCTATTCTATATTTTTGTAAGCTTTTAAACTTCCTATATATATATCAAATCAATTCTACGAATGCGGAACATTTAGTTGGCATTGTGTAGCTATACAATTATATACAAATCTATCAGGAAATGCAAAATTCAGTAAGTAACACTTAAGTTCACTCCAGAGAGTTCACTCATTCTCTAGTTATAAACTATAAATTTTCAAGCTAAATAGAACACAACATTTTAAAGAAGGTTCCTTTCAGTACGTGTCGTGAGCACTGAAATTTGAACGGAAATAACAAAATTTCATGCAAGCAGAATGGAACATGTATATTATTTAACTCAAGCTTAAACTATATCCGGTGCTTGTTTGTCCTGCCAACCCCAGCAATTTTCTCTGACTGTTTTGAATCCTGCTGACATTTCATTTATACATGCAATTTATAGCAATACGTATCTTGAAAATACATCTTAGTGATGATTGATGGCCGTTTAATAATTTAATCTTCCTGTATTAATTATTCCTCCCCTGGATTTTAAGTACTGTTTAATAAACGAGCAGGAGTTTTTTATTAGGTTTAAAATTAGACCTAATAAAACACGTACTGCGAGTTTATTAAACGGCTTCAAAAACGTCTCATTGGTATTCTTTATATAAAGAATACTCAAAATTATAGGATGAGCTTTTATATAAAAAATACTAATGAAGATGAGTTTTATCAGGTATAAAGCCACTTCACGTGACATATTAAGTTGACATGATTTGCCAAAAAGCTTATGAATTATTAATGAGTTTTTTAATTGATTTGAAAGCATTGAAGATTAATTTTATATACACTGTCACGTGTTGAAAACAAGATAACTTCAAAAACTTCTCAGCAAACGAACCAGTATCTAAAAAGACCTCAACGCGATAGTTGACTTAATTTATGGACTCGTATACATGCACATTGAATTTGAGACATGCATGTGCACATACATATATATGTCTACATGCACCCAGGCTTCCTGAGTTAGCGTTTGGAAATTCAAACCAGAGCCAGAGGTTGCATTGCCTACTTATCGTACATCTTACTAGTTTAACATAATGAAATATGTGGGATATATATCTGTAAATTATATATCAACCAAGAAATTATACCAAAAATTGCAACATTGTTGCATGGGTTTTCTAACTAAAGTTTCTCAGTGTCATTATACACGGGGTTTCATGCTTAACGCAATCATCAGACGACTGACAGATTTCAACAATGTTGTTTACTTATATATACTGTTTCAGTAGCACTGATCAAAATAGCGTTCTATACTCTATAGTTCATTATAATGATAATCTTTTTTTATTGTGCTCTCAAACTGCCGCCATGTTAACAAGTTCCTTCTAAACAGAAGCCGCCGGATCGGAATAATAGTATAGGCCATATATATATAAAGATATAAAATAAACAATATTGTTGAAATCTGTTAGTCGTCTGATGATCGCGCTCGTGTGAAACACCGTGTAATGACATTGAGAAACTTTAGTTAGAAAAAAACAACAAAAATAAATTATATTAGCTCTACGAATTAGTATATTGAGCACTCTGCTTTCTCTATAGATTAAAAAACAATATAATATATAGTTTAAATTTAATAAAACCAATTGCAGACATTTCCCTTTCTATCTTCTGAACATGCAGACAGAACAGTATTTAAAATATGCGTTTAGATTATATTACCACCCTTGACCTACATGTGGGCTACAAGCACTAAGCCTAAGATTAATCAAATCACGGTTAATCCAATTTAGAGTCTTATAGGTTGAAGACATTTAGCACTTTTGATATTTATATATATATGGGAAACTAATCAGGCTCCATATAATAGAATAATGCATGCAGATGATGGGTTTCTGCTAAGGTTTTACCTTCTAAAACGAAGTTCCTGTTTATTTGAGATTTAGTATAGTCTAACCTATATAGACATAATTCCTATATCGGACTGATCACACTGAGTGTATGTGTTCATGAAAATTAAATTAAAATAAACACGATTGTAAAATCAGATCATTCATAAACGAAAAGGGAAGAGTTCGTATTCTGTAAAATCCTTATCCATACAGATGACGCGGGCTAATATCGAGACTATAATTTAGATAGATAAATAAATAGATATATTGACCTGTCTCACCGCGAAGACCATTACATCAAACGTGTACACACCGACACGTACACAACTGTAATACGATCCGACTGACGTAAATTCCAAGCAATGATCGACCTACATGCAGTCTCCGTGTTCCGTCAGGTCAGCAGTGTAAATGAGCTGAAATAGCAGTAAATTAAAATATCACAGTTAGTTAAAATCGATTAGAAAGAGAAAATAAGCAAAAATATATATAGCCAGCGAATACGTAAAGCCCCGGTCAAACGAGGACAAGAGTTGGCAAGCGAGAGTTTGTTCAACTCTCATGCTCCGGTCAAATGATCGAGAACAAGAGTTGTATATCAAAGTGTTTAAATTTCCTTATAGCTTTTCTTGTTATAGACACGTCATAACGTGTTATTTTGTTAAGCTAATTCTTATAGAAAGTGCAAAACAATAATCGATCTGACTATAGGTTGTTTAAAATTCTAATGCAACTCTCATGACCGGTCAAACGAGCAAAACTCTCATCAACTCTCATCAAAATTTGAACCAGCTCAAACTTGATGAGAGTTGATGAGAGTTGATGAGAGTTGATGAGAGTCGATGAGAGTTGGCGGTCTCAAACGTGAGCGAGAGTTAATTGCAACTCTCATCAACTCTCATCCTCGTTTGACAGGGGCTTGCCTTAAGATTCAAAAATAAGATGCTATTTGTGTCGAAAACTAAAAACATTTGCAAGTTCAAACATAGTTTTGATTGACCTATTGACCTTTTATTGAAGCGACACTTTAAACCCAATTTTCTGCCTGACTTTGGAAAGAAATGGTCAATGAAATGGGTATGAAAATGACGGACATTGATCATAGATATGCGGCATGCATTAGAGTGCAAAATTGACAAAGGGAAGTTGTGAAATGGATCTAACCACATACATTAAAATATTTGAAACACTCTAATTCTGCACATTGCATGCATATGGTGCAACCACAAATCAATGGAAAAAACGGCATGTATCAAGTGTGCATGATATCTCTTTTTTAGAATTTGCTAAAGGTGAATATTACAAATCAATAAGATGCGAAGTCCCTTCACAAATAATGATACCATAACTAGCAGCAAAAGCCAAGAGGCGTTAAATTCGAGTGAAACATGTATATAAATTTAGTGTGCAGGTAGTGTGTACGTCTGTCAGCACCTCTAAAGTGCCATACAATTAATGCCCAACCTGGCTCACAGCTCTTAATTCAAAATATTTAAAACAGTTTAATATATTCCAATCCTATTATTTTCAATCCGAATGGCGAAATTTATTTTACGATTGAAAGTGAATCTATATAGCATCAGACAAAAAATCTGTTACACCCCAGATACACTGTCTTGAAAGAGACAAATATTTTTTTCAGATAAGCCATGCAGCCCGGTAAACAGAAGCGGAAATTGAATACTTCCATGACTATACAATATTAACCTGTTGACTTTGTTGTGGTTTGTTTCTGAACTACCTAAAAAAAAAAGATTAAAAATACTTGGACAGGGGCCATTGCTCGTCTAAGGCTTTAATCTTTTTCAGGTAGTTCAGACAACAACCAAAAAATGAACCAATTAGGCAGCTTATTGTAGAACACCTACACTGGACCCCACCGTTTAAGAAATCATTGCTATATATACGTACATTATCCGTATTAAAATCGACTGAGATTCTCAGGAGTTAGAAATATCCACAAAATGATCAATAGGGAATCAGTAAAATTTCCTTAAAATTAAAGTGGGCGCGTTTTACTTTCCATAAAATCGAGGCCGAGGGTACGGTAAACGCTCTTACGTATGTATTTCTAAAGGATTCTAAATATATCGAGTGTTAATACAAAAAAACACTTGAATCCAATTCATTCCAATGTGTAAGTATTAGTGTATTTTACCAAGGGAAATTCACAGCAAAGGCAAGGATGTAGAGAAAAACAATCACTAGATCTTGTGAATCGTTGCACATATGATTAAGACAGTCTAGGAAGCGATTATATACCACAAGACCACTTCCGTCCAAGCATTCCTTTTTCGAATATTTTTGCATACTAATTTCAAGAGCCGAATATCAAATTGCGGTGGAATGCAAGTCATGTAATATAAAAAACATATAACACAGTGTTAAATTTAAAAAGGGAGCAGAAAACGTTGTAGATTTTATCCAAAGATTGCTTGCCTTGTTTTCGTGACGTATGAATGTAGTGAATATTTATAATGTGTTCCCAATTATTTGATTAATGCGTTGGCGTTTAAGCATGGTCAGCAAACGCATTCATAAAAGTCTAGCACTTTGTTGGGAACTCATTCAATACGCAGTTGATTGTAGTTCAGGTCACACTGGTTATAGTGACGTTAGTCTGCATCAACAACACGAAGGAGGGAAAACAATTTTTACTACAATACTTTAATATGGCTGGGGGTAAGTGAAACAATTCTTTTGGGAACTATAGTAAGTTCATATATAGTAACTTCACTACTGTAGCCAAGACCTATACTGTAGCATATGCAATTCACACTCAACTGTAATTTACATTATACAGTAATATTATATGGTATACCAATGAAATTTGTACAGAATGGTATATACCAATGAAATTTGTACATTTGCTTAATTATATTTTACTATACCTTTACACGATATTCGATACAAATAGACTACTATATATACCACATGCATAGATATAATAACACAGCTGATCACACCCTATTAGTACTTGCTACATCGTGAACACCCTTGTGCAATTATGGAATGAGCTCGATGTTCATAAGCTATATTTTGGTGCAAAGTACTTTCTATCATGAGCGGTTGTCGTATCAAATGGACGAATGCACGTTCAAACTTAAGTGCTGGGTATTGCCTATTGGCATTGGGCAGTGCCCTCGACTATACCCGTGAGGGTATGCTTGCCGCGATGAAGTCAACATATAAGGAATCGCAGAATTATATGAATACTTTCTATGTGTATATTATACATTTAAACAATATTTTATGCAAAATTTACTTTATGAGAAAACGTGGTTTAGAAATCTGCAATGGTCAAAGGCATCTCTGTGTATATCAAGTATTACCTATGGAGGAATTAGTCAAGATCTGACTGCGCCGACCTAAATTAACTTGTACTATCTTGAGCAACGCTATGAAAATAGAAAAAAACTGTAAATTGAAAATAGTATAGCCTATATAGGAGTCGTTCCAACGAGATAGAAATGATTCAAATTGGTATTTGAACTCATTCTACATTCAGAGAGATTGCAGGTCAAATTTCTACTTACAACAATTACAAGTATAAAATATGCAGTATATGCATACTGTATCATAATATCTCAGTATCCGAATACATATAAAGTGTATTGTCACTATTGAAATATACTTAAAATTATTTAGATTTGCATGCAGGGTATAGGCTTGTAAATGTCTGGCAGAGTCCCTAACATTAATCAGTCAAATTTTCACTTGAATTCTGTGTCTTGTTTTTGTACAGTCCATGTCCGGCTCAAGTTTATGGATGTCAACCTAATAAAATACATATTTTCCTCTCGTATTGAGTGCATGGAACGCCACAATTTATTGCAAGGCTTAAGGTTCTTCTTGACTATTGATTAAAAGCATCCCATAAAATGCAACCAACCACCATGCATGCAACATAGTCAACATACATGATTATAATTAAATAAAAATACTAGCCATGCACATGCACACTGATCAGTATATTAACCTGCTTTCAGTGGAATATTTTCGACTAGACTTTGCAACCACACTGTTTTGGATTTCCAATTAGTGGTAAGAGACATATTTTCAAAGACATCCCATAAAACACACTATAGTAAAACAAAACAATTACTGCTGTAGTGCATGCAGACATCCATAAACCTTCTGGCTTCCCAATTATACATTTGAAAAAATCAACTGATGGACAGAATTGTAATATACTGTATATACTATTTTCTGGGATATTTTCATAGGACATCACTTTCAATATTAATTAATATTGCAAAATGAGTCTGTTATCAAAAACACTGCAAACTATAGTACACCATACTGCCAGCTAACTGCATTCAGGCATGATTCAAGGATCTATTCACTTTTGTACTCATTTCCTTCCTGATGGACTATAAAGTATAAAAGTGCTTGTTAGAACTATAGGCATTGAAATGAAGAATTTCGAAGCATCTACATACTGGATTTATACCATGTTTGCTTTAAACTGATTGATTCTTGCTTTAAGACAATTTATGTGGCTTGAATGCAAATATATCCTAAGTAGTTTATTATAATTATTGTCCAAAACATGCAAACCTATATAAAATATATAATCTATGTTCTAGAAAGTAAACATATCCCATTTTAACTGAGTATGCACTTCAAAGCCAAAAGGCTGTAAAAGTTCGTTGGAAATTAGGTCCGGCTTATAGCAACTAAAGGATGAAATTTTGAGAGCTGTTGAATAATGATACTGAGAAACAAGGGAATGTAACAACTCTCACTTGAAATTCTCCTATAAAGACAATATAACACCAAATTTAAAAAAATGTTCACATTTAAAAATTTTGCTTTTTAACGGCAAAGGAACACAAATAAGATAACAAGCATCACGTTTTACCAGCGGCCTGTATACTTCAAACTTTTTGGCCATGGATCAATTCATATAAAAGGCATCCCATTTATGATGGTCTGAAAATGTATACTTGTTTATTATTTTATATCAAATTTGTACTTTCGTGTTGTACTTGGGTATATGTGCTGCATAATGTCGACAATAACATATAGTATGATACTGACTCAAATCACTGTTCTTGAAAGAAAGATTTACTGTCATCACTTTGCTCCTTTAAATTAGTCTTTGCTTAAAATGTCACGCCAGTTATGGACAGAAAATGTACTTGTCTTAGTATTTCATACTTTTCATATCGAACTTATGTTTGATTGCTGGATGATGTTGGCAAGTAACATTGTACAGAGAAAATATAAGTTTTCAATAAACTAGTCTTGATGACTTGAAAGATACATTTATGCTATTCACATTTTCACTTTAGTCTTTACTTTAGAAAGTTATCAGGAAATGCGCTTGTTTTCAGTCTCAGTTTTTCTTCTATTTTTAATTTCTGCTTTTCATATTGGACTATATGTTTGCTGGGACTGCATGTGTGATCAAAATAATAAGATAGGACCCACGACTTTGAGAGTGCAGAAATACGTCAAAACAACATGTGAAATTAACTTTTTTGCTGAGTCAAGACAACAAAATTTGTTAACAATACCTCATAAGCATACATTATAGGAAATGGAATATCTATTGCCAACTTTTAATTAATCCAAACAAATGACAAGTAAAAAGTTTTCCCATGCATGTATAATTTTTTATCAAGACTTACCACTATCTTTCAAAATTTCAACAATGATATCTCAATTCATTTATGACACCACAAGAAAAACAAGATATAGTTTTCTAACATATAAATGGAAAAAATGATACAGTATATAGAGTTTGTCAAGTGGATATTATATGGGTATACAAATTCAGTTATAGCTAGAGTACAGTGTCTGTAAATGTATATTCCAATTTCCACAGTTTTTATACAACATGTTATAGTTTGATGCTCTTAAATTTTCAGGAAAGATTAGAAACATCGCCAATACAGTGATTTCGTCTTAAAATATGTTTGAAAATATACATCTAACAATTTATAGGAATATTGAAATTTGTTCATTTGTTATTGTATATAGCTATATTTCCAATTCTAGACCAAATTTCCCATTTTCCCTTTCGTGCATGCATGCATGCATAGTTTCCTACAATTTCAAATGACTTGTCAATTGCTGTAAAAACAACGGCTCAGGAAATTGATATTTATATGATTGGATCATGAAGCCAGATCAAATCATTAAACCATGTTCACTTTTGCTCAAATATTTCCCATGCAATGATTCATCAGCTCGGAAAGCCACTGACACTGAAAAGATTGGACCTCGGCCCTCTTTCTGTAGTATAACATAGATTTAAAAACTCTGGATTTTAAAAATTTCAATGATTTAATAGGTTATACTGAAATCTTCCAACCCTTACAAGATTTTGTTTTATCAGTTCATTGATCAACTGATGGTTGTCTTAATACACAATAAATTAACGTTAGAAATTATCTTTTCTCAAAATAGCATTTCCTTCAAAATGTTCGTGACTGATATTTCAACTTCAAACTTCTTTCATGATTGAGGAAACACAATAGTTGTACAACGTATTGGGACAACGTTATTGATCTTTCACTAGAAAACAAATTATAGAATAAGGTTACTCAAATCTATCATTAAAGATGACAAAGAAACTTCAAATATAAACTTTAAGATTCATTTAAGGAATTGGTACATCCGGCTGATAGTAATGTCTATTACATCATTTATTTAATCACGATATGGATACACTGCATGGGACGTGGTCAACCGAGGTGAAAGGAGGTTGCCCTGACAACTGCGCCATCAATTCCCCAATTACAAGGGTGTGGGTTGTTTTCCGAGGAGAAGTTTCAAATTTATACATAAAGATTTGTGTGAGAGAGCACCTTCCAACAAAGTCTTTTCTTGATAAGTAATCAATGTATGTTGATCGTTCGATAAGAAATATGTGAGACAAAGAAGATCTCACTTACTCCAAGATTTCTTTGATGTATGTCATTACTTAGTAAATTAAGCAATTAAGACGGTTTAACACCTTCGTTCACCACATTTACACGTTTGGATGTTGAGGTGTTAGCCCTGATGACCGAGGGATCGCCTGGAACGACTAACTGGACTCAAGGTGTTCGACTTTATAATTTCAGTTAATGAAAATGTTTGATTTGCACGACGCCACAGTGAAGGAGAAAATCTGTTTAGCTCAGCGGTTGGAAGCGAATGCTTGCGTGTCAATGTTGTCACCGATATAAAAGTTAACTTCTCGCCTATGACACGATGCTAGAAAGCTCGACCACGTACATATCGACCACAATTACCTAATTGTGGTAACGAATTTAGACGTAGCTCCTAGATTAGGAAGTTTTTGACCTCGCACCTATACGGCTTCAAGAAGATACTACCATGCACTATAACATATCAACCACATACTTATGTATTGTAACGACCTTTAAAGTACCTCCTACATTTCCTATATGGGAAGACTTTGATTGACACGCATATATGAAAAGAAGTATTAAACCAAGCTTCATTTCTAAGAGAAGCAAGATAAAATATTGAGCAAATCTTACCTACTTTCCGACTGAAAAAGTGAAAAGAGGGAGTAGTATTTTCAACAATCTTCTGAATGCTTTTCAATCAACAAGACTAAAACAAGTCCACCAGCGATTCCAAATCAATTTCGGTCCAGAAAACGACTTATAGGTGTAAACAAAGTGTGTCCCTTTTAGTAGATCTTAATAGTAAGCTTAACAGTTTCATTTAATCGATCTTAGTACTAGTCTTTAGTTTGTATTGCATAATTTATTTAACCAGATATTCTTGCATGTAAGCTTTACAAAATTATAATTTATTTAGTGCTATTTTCTTAGTTTAATGTAATTCTTGTTGAGTTTTCCGTGGGTATATGAGTATATCATACCATATGCTCATATACCATTCTACACCATACCATACCATACCATACCATACCATACCATACCATACCATACCATACCAAACCATCCTTTTATATCCCAATCCACACCATACTGTGTCATGCCATACCATACCACACAATACCATTCTATCCCATACCACATCATACCACACAATTCTACACCATGGCATGTCATACCATACCATGCCAAATACCTCCCACACCATACAATACTATTAAACTAGTTGCTGATTAAGCCTTCAAAAATATTTGATTCAATAAGCACTAGAAACTGAAGATCACTAAGTCCGATTTAAGCTATCTTATATGTGTACAAATGTACTTGATAACAGTACGTGCTATGCATGCGCCATAAAAGATTTTGTTAATTTTCTAGCTTCTAGAAAAAGGAGTAGCTCGCGATCTACCACAAGAAAGTCACTTTATCTCTGGGAATTTCTCTTTGGTTTGTTGGAAGACGATGAATGTGCTTCAGTTATAACTTGGGTCAAGAAACGTGACGGGATATTTGCATTGAAAAACACCGAAGAACTGGCCAAATTATGGGGTACTGTTAAAAACAGACCGAAAATGGACAAGTACAAACTGTTTAGAGCGATGAGGACGTATTACGACAGAGGGATGCTAAGAAAGGTAACATATTTTTGTGTTGTACACACGGAGAAAGGAAGATTCGGCAAAGTATTACCCGAATGATGATAAGGCGTGGTGTACCAGTTTTAGTATTTTTCCAGAGGTATTCACTTCTTGATCGCATCTTTCTGTCTCCTATGATATATAGATAGGAATTGGGAAACATTTTTTACTAATCTATCTACTCCTTATAACAACCGCAATAACGGTTAAGGAGCCGAGTACAAGTCATTACCTGGTCAAAAGTTGTCTTGAGCATGCATGTTGATATACTTTGTCTTCAGAATATTTTCTAAAGGATGATAGACTTGAGAAAGTACTAAATAGGGCTGAGTAGGAAATAATGTTCCAAAATTTATCGACGCGATTGAAGTAGGATGACTTATATAGGCGACAAAATTGATGTTCCAAGTATTCAGATCTGGATCGACGAGTCTGCCATGATTGATGATGTGTATATATAGTCATGAATGTTGATGTCTCAACACCTTGACAGGAACACCAAATCCTTCACCTCATGATTATAACAAAGAGGGAACATATTTAATATTTGACGCCTCCTCTTGTACAAAAATTCACCAAGCTTTAGACACAGCCGGAATCTACCGAGTAGCACGTCTCTGGATCTTCTCTATCTCTTGCTTTAATATAGAAGTTACTGGAGACCAAACCTCGGTGGCGTAGCTTAACTGGGACTTAACCAGTACGTGTCATGAACAGCGTTCGTCGTATAGTTTTGTCAGTGATATATATATATATATATATATGCATGTTCGTTTAAGTAACCCAAGTAACTCATTTGCCTTCTCGATTATTTTGTTGAGATGAGAGTCCCATGTCAACTTATTCGTGCACAGTTTTATGATTCAGTTAAATGTACAATATTCCAAGATCTTTCTAAGTAAATTATTAGGCAATGTGACGTCATAGTGATAGTCATTTGCATACCAAACGTTGTTATAAGCATCTATGGAATGCAGCAAGCAAAGAAAGTTTGGTAAAATACCTTAATATAGCTCATTAGTAAAAACAAATTGCAACAATAATTTTCACTACAGTGCATTAATGGTTGTCAATTCTGTATTTTCCAGGTGAAAGGACATAAAGGTGCTTACCAATTTCTATCTATACCATACAAAACAGAGGGATGTGATCAAGAAGTGAATACCTCTGGTAAAACTGATACACCGCGCCTTGTTGGCTCTCCCGAACACAGCTTAAGAGACTTTAGTGCGATACCATCGAACTGTAGTGAAAGACGGACAGATCATCGTGAAAGAACGGCGGACGTTCGTGGAACAACCGTAGACTATCCAAAAAGTACGGAAAACAATCTTGAACGAGCCGTAGACAATCGTGAACAGACGGAGTACAGCTTTGATGAAATAAACGGATACCGCTCAAGAGTTAAAAGTTCTTCAGAATATTCCATATCGAGTGATAGTAGTACACAAAGTTTGGAGGATCTACAAGCACACTTACAAAATACCGATATATTGGATGAAACCGATACTTATTCATGTATAGCTGGTCTTAAATGTGCGTTGGATATACCTAGTTGAGTATATACTATATACATATAATATTTCTCAGTGTGGTCACAGCGTTGCATGGTGAGTTACTATATACCAAAGATTGAGTTTGATTCCCAGTTGGGACGTTCAGAAATTAATTTTTCACCAAAATATATACACACAATACAAATTTATTTGATAAGGCAGGCCAAATATGGGCAGCAATTATGCTGATTGGGCCTGCCACCTAGAACTATATACAACAATGTGATTTAACAATAAAAGATTCTGGCATCTCTAGTATGTAGTTCTTTCAGTGGTTTTAAAGCTGATTGAGGACATGAACCCCAAATCAGCATTCTATAAGTTACTGTTGGTACTATTGATCTAAAATAGATTTCTTTTTGGTAGTAAATGTTTTTAATAAAGGACTTGCATACTGATATTATGTGTTTACTCCATGTCAATTTGTTGTCAATAGTCATTCCAAGACACCTGGACTTTGATCTACCAGTCTAATTGGTTTGTTGTTAATAGTAACTTTGTTAAAAGAACCACAGAATGACATTGAGCAGATAATTATCACAGTGGATTGTTAATCTGTTTGTCTGGCACCATATTTCTATGTCTTTAGCCAGTAAATTTAATACATTAGTAGCTTCATCAACTGATTCCCTAATAACAAATGCTGTTGTGTCATCTGCGAGTAAGTGTATTTCCCAATTTTTGATGCTTCGGTAAAATCATTCACGTATATAGCAAATAACCTGGGACCCAGTAAGGACCCTTATTATTTCCTCTTATATCTACATATTGCTTTCTATTTGTCAAATAATCCATAATCAATCGATTCAAATTTCCACTTACTCCAAAGGAATGTAGCTTTCCCTCCAATATACCGTAGTCCACAGTATCAAATCCTTTTTTGAAATCTATGAATAAGACTCCAAAGCTTTATCCAGGTTTCTGATAAGTAGAATAATAATAACTCTGTACATGTGCTCATCCCTTATTTGAATCCCCACTGATTAGGTGTGGATAAACTATGTTCTTATAACTTACCGTAGGTTACCCCTCTAATTGTACGGCCACCTCTACTGAGCGGCCACGGCAACCTATGAGTGGTCCCAATTGGTGTTTCGTATTATTTTCTACCTCTATTAAACGGCTAACCAAATATATTAGGTACAGTTTTCAGCCCAAGACGATCAAAACTAAAATTTGAGCTAAATTAGAGACCTCAGAACACTAAATTGGTGTCAGTACGGATAGATTTAGCCAATTTAAGTTTCAATTTTTGAAAACTGTTTTGTTAACTACTTGTTTGTTTTTTGACATTTTACTTGTTACTGTTAGAAGTAATTTAGAATTTATTAAGTGGCCACCTCTATTGAACGTCCATTCCTCGAGGGTGGCCGTTTAATCGAGCTTCGACTGTATTTGGTTCATTTGACTCCCTAATAATACTGGTCGTCACAATCCAAAATGAAAACAGCAAATCCGCGCTGCATGCATTATTGAATTTTTACTCATTCCACACCATAGAGCAGTGAGAGCACCGATCAGAATCAGCAGACTACACTAGACGTTTAGCACTTTGGCAAGCTTACGCTATTTTTATCTAATCCCCACCGCAATGGTAAGGAAGTAAAAAGGAATTTAAGAATTTTCGGGAATGCTTAGAGGTGTGTCCTATTTTCAGACAAATTTTTATGCGGTTAAACGCAATTTTGGGACGCATTTTTTGTGGTTATTATTTTGGACCGCCTTTTTGTGGTTCGATGGAAAAGAGCTTATAGAGAGGATTAGAGATAGTTGATCAGTCTTAAACGTATCACATAGCCAGAAATACGCGACATCCGATCGCGCAACACCTTGTAGCTTATCGAATTTACACAATTTGTGTATATAAGATTATATAGGAACACACGTACTTGTTGAAATAGTCAAATAGATAAAGTATATGTCTTGTTTTTTAAAATACGAAACCAGATCTTAGTAAGGTAAATATTGAAGATTATTATGAGCTAAAAATTGGACGCTACCGGTAAGTTTTCGGTTGTCCCTACGAAAATTAATAAAATGCTGCTAGTTTGTATGGATTTGTATTAGGTTAGTACGAAAAGAACAGCTAGTTAACGGATCGTGAAGTCGAAGCATGTACATCATCAAACATGCGAAAGTGTAGTTCATAATATTATATAGAATGTCCTCTTGTAGTGATAGTTGGCAATTCTGTCTTACGTTTGGCTTGTCCTTTCTTCGTTGTATTTTAGAAAGCGTAATAATGACCAGAAACGACTCCGGGTATACACATAGAATCTTTGCGATTTAGATTTGCCATAACTCTGCGTGATTCTGCGGTATTACTGTTTATGTCGCATCAAATTGAAGCTTGTGATCTACTTGTTCAAAATAATTTATCATGGTTTGAAGACCGGCGCGCGCATTATTTTAGATATATTTGCCGCTGAAGTATCGGGTTTTGGGAAATCCTAATGAAATCGAAAGCCGTGGGATATCGATAAACCACCGGATCGTATATCACAAAACATTTCAATTACTCATGCGCGATATTTGACACGCTGACAAAAGTGCATGTGCCTCGCAGTCTCATATGTCGCGTATTTCTGGCTATGGTTAGAGGGTATTGCACGGTGGTGAAATTTTAGTGAAAAGGTATTGATTTTGTGTTTGACGACCAAGACTCAAGAGCAATATTTTATGAGTGAACGAGTGAGACACTGTCCTTGACAAATATTAAATTTTGTTGGCATCTCACTCGATTGAATAATAGTTGAAGGGTTTTTGTAGATGGAAATTATCGAGTGTAAATTATATACATTTATTAGACAAACCGTACTCTGTCTCAAGTACAGAACTAAGTAAAGGGTATTTTACCCTTTAGGGGTACAAGACCCTTTACTTAGTTCTGTACTTGAGACACAAAGGAAATCAGCCAGCCTTTCGGCTACTTTGGCCACCGTACACGATACGAAAATCATAAACTAACTTTCTTTTTCTCTTTCCCATGCATTGACTTGTATTATTGTTAAGTCGGTAAATAAAATTTGATTTGATTTGATCATGAATAAATTTACTCAACTTTCGCGTTAGAATCGTCCATAAAAATTTATTCGTTTGAGAAGCCATATCGTACATTGCAAGTAATTCATTATAATACTACTGTCAATTTATTTTTAAAAATATGGATAAAATAATTCACTTCTCATCACGTCTCAATTCAGTTTGCAAAGTCATCTACATTTTGATTTCCGGTTACTGTACGTCATTGACGTCATCTGTAAGGCAAAATGTCAATAGGAAAAGTTCGAATTAATGATGTTAATATAAATTAATCAGTCATTTCTCCTCTACAGGGTGTATCAAAAATACTGAGACCTTTAGAAATTCACCTTATTGTTATAATTTGAATGCCTGAGTACTATACTGAACCCATGGGTGCGTAAACACAACTGAATCGAATTTTATGCACGGAGAAGTTAATTAAAAGTCAATAGGATAACATGGCCAGAAATTTGAGACATTGAGCCATTTTATGACGAGCGGCTAACTGCTGTAAATTCAAAATGGAACTAAGCGTTCACAGTCACAATCTCTCCTAAAATTTGGTTAATGTTCGCAAGTTCACTTTTGATGACGCTTATCAATCTTACTGTTACAAATATACTCAGAGCAAAGTTCTCAATAGCGACTACGGACGAAATTGCGCAACGGAGCTCCCTTTGGACCTGTTATTTTGCTCGTTTCTCTCTTCTGGTGCGTATTTTGCATTTTTCTCCGTTAATGAGAATACGACCTAAAAATTATAAAAACATTTTTGTGTTGTAAACGAAAAATCAGATTGAATACGCAACGTTGACATTTTGGAGAATGGTTTTTTAAATTAAACTCCCTATTTTAAAACTCCTATGAATAACAGGCTCGGTGAAACCCTGTCTGGTGGATTTTTTTGCTTCTTTGGCAGGTGTTTTGCCTCTCTTGGACCTGGCCAGTTTCCTGGCCATGTCCTCCTTCAGTTAATGTGTAGAAATTCAGTCAGTGTCAGTTATATATTATTTAGGATGGTAAGTTGTCGTGCATTCTGACACCATGGTGGGAATTTTTGGTTCACATGTGTGTTAAAGAGGTGTGTTATTATGCTGGCCCGAGCATTTCAGATATGAAAAAACGCGAATTAGATCTGCTTGAATAGCTTCAAACACGACTACAAAAGATTGACTTCTATGTGCATTATTTTCTATTGTCTGCAGAACATGGTTGAGTTAGCTGCCAAACAATAGTAATTAAACTGCCGATGTATTACATAAAATGGTTATTTTGTTCAACATGAAAATTAATAGCCTCGTGCATGGACATGGTTGATGTAGCTAGACGGTTTAGAGTTCTAGTGCTAAACTAATGCAAGCTTTGGAATAAAACTTATCGAGTATTAGGAAGAAAACAATGAACCGAGAACGAATTCAGAAGGTGTTTTTATCAACAAGCGCCATGAAATATGAGTGGAATTAGAGAGCACAGGACTTCAATTCGCAATGTAATAGGTACGTGAGTATGATATAATATGCCTTCATGAATTCGTTCAGTTTGACCTTTTCAGCTAGTCTAACATCTGTAACATGGAGTTGTTCTCTTACGCCATTCTGTAGTAAAGACTAAAGTATATTATATTACTGCTGTGGCGTTTAACAGTTCTTTAAATTAGAAATCTGTATCTCTAATGTATGGTACATTGTCGTTGATGATCAGCCATGGTTAATGCGCCATTGAAGGCTATCCTTAAATTCTCACAAGCTGAAAATCTTGGTTTTGAAACTTTTATGGTATGCATTTGGTTTTGATTTTTGTCAGTTCGGCTGTATTCAGCGATCTCGTTTGTATTTTAACTTTGTCTTTGGCCTAAAGTTTGCATGGGTCAAATGTTTTGGAATTACTAAATAGCGTAAAATGGTACGTTCATTAATTAGTATTCTTGATACAAAATCTCACGTTAATAGGCCTATTCTAAGTGTAACCATGCGTAACATAGGGTATAAAAGACTGAGTCTACATTCACTCGGGGTCAGTTTGTTAAACGAGACTCCGGGTGTCACTCTATTCTTGGACATGGCCGAACCCGTAGACGTACCAGTCGTTTTGCCACCACAGCTACCTAATCCAGCTCCAGACGAGAACCCACCAGCAGTTGAAGTGGGACAGCACGAGGCCGAACCTCAGCCTCAGGCACAGCCAGTACAGGTATGTTGTTGTTTCAAGAAGTGTCTACGTGCACTTTGGGATCTTTGTTGCCTGTGTGAGGCTGCTCGGCACGTGTATCTTGTATTTTTCTTGGTTTATGCTTTGCGTTTCGAATCGGCCAGGCGTTTGTTCAATTCCAGGGCGATCGGACGCCTATCGAAGTGAAAATTTTCAGGCGCTAGGTCATGTCTTTGGTATTGTAAGCACATTACGCAATTGACTTAAGCTGTTCCGCTTCGCTCTCCTGCTATCTCGGCGGAGCCCATGCGTATCGTATAGTAAAATATTTGTTTGATTTGGCCTTACCTTAGTGTGTTAGTCTTGCGGTAATTTACTCTGCAGGCGAAACACGGTTTTTCCAGTTTGTTACGACCATTTGTGCAGATAGTTGGATAATACAGTGTGCAGTATATCAGTATTCTAATGGATTGTAGCTGCGTGTTTACGCATTTTACATACATGGGTTTAGTTATGCTTGGTTGAATCGTTCATTTTCTGTACCTTTTGCAATAAGTGAGTCGGGTTCCTTTCACATGAATCATGGGTTTCATGTTTCATCTCCGCTACAGTTAAGAACCACGATCCGTTGTCTAGCCGTTAGGGCCGCCCCGGTCGTGCCTTAGTGCTAGTTGAGTGTTGTTCAGTTTAATTTGCGATGGGTCGTGAACATAGTTTATTGGGTTACGGCCAATTTACGGTTGTGTATGAAAAAAGTGTATTGGTTGTGGCCAATTTACAACTGTGCATGAAAGTATAATGTATTGGTTGAGGCCAATTTACAGTTGTGTATGAATACAGTGTATTGGTTGTGGCCAATTTACAACTGTGCATGAAAGTATAATGTATTGGTTGAGGCCAATTTACAGTTGTGTATGAATACAGTGTATTGGTTGTGGCCAATTTACAACTGTACATGAAAGTATAATGTATTGGTTGAGGCCAATTTACAGTTGTGTATGAATACAGTGTATTGGTTGTGGCCAATTTACAACTGTGCATGAAAGTATAATGTATTGGTGGAGGCCAATGTACAGTTGTGTATGAATACAGTGTATTGGTTGTGGCCAATTTACAACTGTGCATGAAAGTATAATGTATTGGTTGAGGCCAATTTACAGTTGTGTATGAATACAGTGTATTGGTTGTGGCCAATTTACAACTGTGCATGAAAGTATAATGTATTGGTTGAGGCCAATTTACAGTTGTGTATGAATACAGTGTATTGGTTGTGGCCAATTTACAACTGTGCATGAAAGTATAATTTATTGGTTGAGGCCAATTTACAGTTGTGTATGAATACAGTGTATTGGTTGTGGCCAATTTACAACTGTGCATGAAAGTATAATGTATTGGTTGAGGCCAATTTACAGTTGTGTATGAATACAGTGTATTGGTTGTGGCCAATTTACAACTGTGTATAAGTATAATGTATTGGTTGAGGCCAATTTACAGTTGTGTATGAATACAGTGTATTGGTTGAGGCCAATTTACAACTGTGCATGAAAGTATAATGTATTGGTTGAGGCCAATTTACAGTTGTGTATGAATACAGTGTATTGGTTGTGGCCAATTTACAACTGTGCATGAAAGTATAATGTATTGGTTGAGGCCAATTTACAGTTGTGTATGAATACAGTGTATTGGTTGTGGCCAATTTACAACTGTGCATGAAAGTATAATGTATTGGTTGAGGCTAATTTACAGTTGTGTATGAATACAGTGTATTGGTTGTGGCCAATTTACAACTGTGCATGAAAGTATAATGTATTGGTTGAGGCCAATTTACAGTTGTGTATGAATACAGTGTATTGGTTGTGGCCAATTTACAACTGTGCATGAAAGTATAATGTATTGGTTGAGGCCAATTTACAGTTGTGTATGAATACAGTGTATTGGTTGTGGCCAATTTACAACTGTGTATAAGTATAATGTATTGGTTGAGGCCAATTTACAGTTGTGTATGAATACAGTGGATTGGTTGAGGCCAATTTACAGTTGTGTATGAATAAAGTGTCTTGGTTGAGGCCAATTTACAACTATGTATGGAAGTATAATGTATTGGCTGTGGCCAATTTACAGCTGGGAACCAATATTAATAGTGTATTGGGTATGAAAATCATGTGTTCGTTGAGGCCAATATTTGGTCCTATATTAGTCTATCATATACTGTATTGGTTCAGACCATTTGCAACTTTGAACGTAAATAACGTGTGTTTGCCGCCAGTTTACATATTGGTATATGAGTACCATGTACTTGGTGAGAGCAATTTTTCAAATTGTGTAGACGTTCAATTGGTGCGGCTGTTTACAGGCATGAATATATTGTATTGAATGGTTGAGCCTAATTAAAGCTGGGCATGCGTTTCACGCTTTGTTTGAGGCAACATTGTAATGGTATTTGAATATCTGAGTTATAACAGTTGTTTTACTTTTGAGTTGATGTTAATTTTCTTTGGGGACCCGTTGAATTAATTCGTGAATTGTTGAATTAATTCGTGGAATTAATTAGTGCCTTTGTCGTTGGTTAACTACGGCCACTTTTGGTTTATGTTTGGCTGTTGGATTCTTATCGTTATCTACCGGTTTCTTGAGGCTAATTCCTAACTTAATTATATGTACATCGATAGTTACAATTTTAGTTGTGTGTGCATAGTGCTTATTGGTTACGGCAATTTTTCTCGTTTTGGATTTGGCATGATTTAGGTATGGTTTTTAGACCAGTTTTAACAGCGTTGCCATGGCTGGTGGGGAGCCGTACTATGAGTTTATGTACATTAAGCTATAGCGTGGGTTTTCCTCTTCTTAGATTGAGGAACAACTAAGGGTTTTGAAAGAAGAGGTCCAGACCTTAAGAGCAGATCGTTCTCCGTCGGAAGGAGTGGATGCTGCATTACAATTTGTCCGCCAGCTTGCTTTGGCTCCTCTCAGGCTTCGGGATCCGACGATATGATTGCCTCAGCACTTCAAACCTTAGCTGACCAGGCAAGGTGTGCAGAAAATCCAAAGGCGGCCGAATTTGAAGCCATTTTGCGCCATGCCAGACGAGGCCGTTTGATTTATTGGTCAGAGTATGGGGAGGTAATCATCAGGTTGCTTGGCACAAAAGAAGAGATTGTTGTTGCGTGAACCATCGCAAAGATGACGAGGAACACCAGTCGACAGACTCCAGCCCACCCATATTGTCGCCAGACTAGAGGTCGAGGGCTTGGTTGGCGTTCAGGTCGCGGTGGTGCGAATCCTGCAACATCAGTGTGTTTTAATTGTGGCCATACTTGTCATTTCCAACGACATTGCCCGGCGCGAAATTCCAACGCTTACTTGGAACATTAGTGTGTGTCATTCAGGAATTGTAACGTTTTTGTTGACAATATATTCTTGATCATTTGCCTGTGGCTTATTTTCTATTTGGCTATGGGTGGTTTTTGTTGATGAGAGTATTGGAGTGCTTGTTTTTGTTGAGATTACGCTTTATAATAGGGCGACATACATCCTCCTTAATACATTAGGTTGGTATTTTAATTTCTGCGTCTGCACATGATTGTATTGATTGAGTTGGCCTGGTTCTGCCGGCACCGTCATGTCGAATGGTTGGGCTGCAGTTTTGGTTGTTGTTTATTTTCCCCTACCTGTACATTTTGCCTAAAACATCCGTACACGTTGGATAAGGAATCTTCCTCTGCAAGTTTTGACTTAATCCAGCAAGATTTCCGTGGGACGAATTTTTTCCTTTGTGTTTCTCCTCGCCATTGCTGGACCTAGGTGCGGGCTTTCTACAGCCTCGTATGCCCCGCGAGGGGTTGCCTGGGGCCGACAATGGAGTGGGCGAACTCACCGGATCTCGGGTCGATATTTCGCTTTTACCGGAGTCCTATTTTTCTTAAGGGTACTTCCGCTCCAAAGCGCCAAAGAATTAGTAACGACCAGTCGTTTTGCAGGTGGCATCACCCGAGGCCAAGTATCCAATGTTGTGATTGGCAGGGCTCGTCCGTGTCTAATGTCGGCCCTAGACCGTCTCCGCTGATGGTGTCGCGTGGACAGGTTTTACCTAGCCCACGGGGCGTAATTTTCCGTGACCGTTCCTCATTTGTTCCTGGCGTTTATATAGACGCTTTTGAGGAGAGTTTTGGGGAAGAGAGTTTTGGGTTATGAGGTTTTGGTATGGGTTTAAGTTACGGGTAGTGGTTAGGTTTGTATGGGTGAGATGAGGCCCAGCCTCAAATTACAATCCTAATCCGTATAGTCCGGCGACAGGGCTCGCATTTCCCATAACTCTCTTCCTGTAAGCCTATGGAAGCATTGTTGCAGTTGGAATAGATTACTATTCTAAGTGTAACCATGCGTAACATAGGGTATAAAAGACTGAGTCTACATTCACTGGGGTCAGTTTGTTAAACGAGACGCTCTTGGGTACGGCGTGATTGACCTAACGGGGGAAGGTTATAATATTGGCTGTTGTTTATTGTCCATATAATCTTTAGTTTAGTTTGATGTAGTGTTTGTTTTTCTGTTATTTTTTTGGGGGTGCTTTCGTTTCACTCCCACCCTCCCCTCCCCAACGACTAGGCACAGACAGATTGTGCTAGTAAATTGCGAAAAAGTTGCTCAAAAAAATCCGAAAAGTTGCTCCAACACTAAAAAGTTGCTAAAAATGGAACAAGTTGCTGCCAAAGTCGGGAAAATGCTCCTAAAATTTAGTATTTTCCGCACAGAAATTGACTGGTTGTCTGCTTTATTTGCTTATATTTACAAGAATACACATTTGACATCATGAATGACTGTATTTCAAACTTCAACGAGCATGTACAGTATTCGGTATTTTATATCACAGGTTTTATGCGCTCAATACAAACAACACTTAACAAGTGTTCACACTTCACAGGAACTGTAATGAGAAAATTAATGGGAGTTCAATCTCAGTTTCAACAGTTCCTCGCTTGATGATGATGCGTCCGCCATATTTTAAATATTAATTTTGTGAATGCTGGAATAAATTAAATTGGCCTCTCATAGAGCCCAGGCCCCGGCCGGCCATACTTTTGCTAAAGTATGCACATTTTAGGGAAAGTTGCTCGAAGTTGCTCGTTTGCCAAAAAGTTGCTCAAAATTCAACAAGTTGCCAAAAGGTTGCCGAGCACAATCTGTCTGTGCCTACCAACGACTGGTACCTGCATCACTCTTATAGGCTTACGGGCTCGCATTTCCCATAACTCTCTTCCTGTAAGCCTATGGAAGCATTGTTGCAGTTGGAATAGATTACTATTAACATTTTAATTGTGTTAATGAATAGACCCATATTTCTTCTGGATGGCTTTTAAGCACGGTGAATTTTACCAGGTATGAAACGCCATTATGTATTGCATGCACAAAATCTTCTTCAAACGCAATATTATATATACACTGAAATTTTCCTCAGCCGAATACGTAAGCAAACGGTCTGACATTTGGTGTGAAACGGTGACAAATTTGAGTCATCCAACGTGGCGGGCAAAAAAGCCGAAAATGTATTTTTATCAGGTTAAAAGCTGTTCGTTTCTGAAAAACTTGGCAGACGCGATGTAAAACCTTACATCTTTCTTGAGATTTGAATGTAAAAGATTGTCACCAGCTACAATCTCGCCGTTTTCTCTTCGGCATTTGAACAAGGGCGTCAATCCTGGGGGGATGGGGGGACGAATCCCCCCCACTTTTTGGGCAGAGGGGGATCAATATGTAATTATCCCCCCCACATTTTTCCACTTTTTTTTATACGACATGTTGTAATCATCAGAATTCTGTAAATTCTTCCCCCAAAGTGCATGAAATGTAATGCCCTGAAAACCTTAAACGTGTTACATGCCTCCATAACTATTAGCAGGCTCCATCCCCCCCCCACACTTTTTGAGATGGATTTTCGTCCTTGCATTTGAAGCTTGGAACACCAAAAGCCCGTGCGAAGTCTTCCATAAAACATTACCCTGTATCCGATTTATGAACTATAATTCCATACCTGCTGACTTAAGAGCATCAAGATCACATGACCTCTTAGTGCAAGCATAGTGCTAGTCGCCTGTTGCCGTGTAGAGTTGGTTCCACTAAACTCACTACTATGCTAGAACTGAATAGAGCATCCTTTTGAATTCAATGAGCCAAATTTTAAGCCAGATTTACGAGTCAAATCGTCAGCTGGTTAAATTAATTTTACTATCAAGCAATATCTTCTCTTATGTGACTACGTAACACAACATAATGAGACTTATGGTAGAAAAATTGGTGTGACCTCATTATACTCACTAGTTATTATTATACACTCACATTCTCTCACATACAATTGACCAATCATAAGTCCTTAATAGGGTCACGTGTCTGTCCGATATTTTACGATGTAGGACAGGTACCTATTGGACAGTAGCTTATCGCTGCTTTTTATCTTGTTTAACTCACCTTTTTACATGTTTTGTTGATTTAAACACAAAACAAACGGTAAGGCGAAGTAAATTGAAGTCTCGACTTAATATTTTGCCATATTGGTTTCAGAAGAATCCAATAAGATATATTCACTGGTAAATTTGAGAAGAAAGAGAAGCCACTGATGACCAATTCTTATCTAGACAATACGTTTCCTTTCCCGCCAATAACCAGAGATTGTTAGAACCTCTTCTAACATGTCGGCAACACCAAAGTAGATTTGTGGTTGTCACACCAATATGGCCGCCATTGCCTTCACTATCCAGTTCTAGTTTTGAGATCAATGTTTGGTTCCCTACTGATAGCTGACCTCCGGCTTTATTTTTGACAAAATAGATGTATCCAGTTTCTTATTATTATTATTATTAATTATTATTATTATTAAAACTTTATTTAGAGAAGGTTAATTTACAATGAAATATGCCAGTTTAGCTTTTGCTAATCTTCCACTGGTCCTTCTAAAATTAACTATATATAACTAAATATCTTTACATTTCATAAATTTACGTTTCTTTGGAGGTCAGTGCCTCTCATCCATTACAAAGACCATTTTTTTCTTTCATATTTCTGGTTTCGATACTTTAATGAATGTTAATGTCACAATAAACAAGTAATGATCCAAATCAATGTCAGTCTCTTTATTATTCATGATAGAACTTCCTTCTGAAGTATTATGCAAGCCATATATAGTTTTACAAAGTGCGGAAGATTTGTAAACCGTCCGTAAAATGAAAGTACTCTTTGTCTCAAAAATGTAGTTTTTAATCAGTAGACAATAGCCCACTCGATGATATAATGTCCTGCATAGACACTGATACTGGCTTTCAATAACAATGTTTTGCCTTTCAAGTTTCCGAAATTGTCTCCTTATTTGAAGCAAACAATTTGGCGTGGCTTGCACGTGATGTTATGAAATAAATTTTCTTTTAAATTCTAAAATGATTTTGAACACTAAAGATATTTTTGTTGTGTTTAAAACCGAAAGTAACTCCCTTTATAATTAAAAATATTAATTACGATTCATGGCGAAAAATATTATGAGCTACTAATAGTCTCAACACATAAATATACATTATATACAGACCTAGGCTAATTTTATTTGTGCTGGATATAGCTCAATTGTTTTCTTAAAATGTTCTCTCTACATGCAAATCCATCAAGTGTCATCTCTAATTTAGTCCAGTGGCAGTGTAAACTTAAACTAAACTATAACTTTATACTGGATAGCTATACCAGTTTGTCAGTCCTATAGAGCTCTTCTCCCATGCAGTAAGAGCCATCACTCATTAGTTTAGTGTTACTATAGGACTGGGTAACTCAACTACCTTTATTGAACTACCTATACCCAAGATTTGTTTGCCCTACAGATCCATTGAGCGCTATATCCCTTATTGATACTGTGCTACTACATGCAGGAAGACTGAACAGGGGTGCTTGGATAAACTAGCGGTGTTTGGTAGGCTCAAGCAGGAAGCACTGTTTCACTTGCGAATGGATTAAAATCAAACAACTGGATATTACCATAGCAAGACCACAATCCATCACGATTAAAGATGGCGTCGTTGTTGATGAAAAAACCAATTAGCATTGATACACAGTATAACACATAGACGATTATTTATCACTGAAGCAATACACTAGGATGAAGGTTTTTAGTTTTTATTTGCTTTTTCTCTCACAATTTCGTTATATCACTCCATATTAACACCTTTAGTTGTATCTGTACACATTTGTGAATTGTCGTATTTTATATGTTTTCTTTGGGTATTGCAACACCAAACCCGGGTCTGCTTCAAAAACAGTTCGTGCAACCATTTTGTTTTAAATAATTTTGCCACTGATCTTAAAAAACTGAACACTGTTGTGCTAACTCTAGGACTGGATAGAACATATGCTATGCATATAAATGAAGCCAATGGAAGCCATATTGAAGTGCCCCGAATGAATCTGCTGTGGTGTTGTTTACATAAAGAAAAGGTTTTCACATTTTTTTATTATTGGCACAATATCGTCTGTATGGCAAATGGTCATTGAAATTATCATGGTCAATAACAAATGAGGTTACTCAATTATATGCTGCATCAAGTCTCTATATTCAATGCTTAAAAAATTCTACAAGGTGCGGGAAGCTACTGTATATCTTTAAAGTTACATGGGAAAAGACATTTGCTTGATAGTAAATCAAATTTCACCTAACAGTTCAATTTGTAAAGAATGTGACAGCCTTAATAATCTCTTCTCATTATAAATATTAATTCGGGCTTCAAAAATGGCTCATTAAATTCAAAAGCTCCACCCAGCGACAGTTTTAAGATCAGTGGAATAAAGTGTTGTGTTTCCACTCAATCATCTTCCGACATGCAAATCTGCTACGCAGTTCATAACTGATTCATATATCCTTTTGAAAATGAAATTCACACACCTCCCGCATAGTGGGACCTCGCTAGGACGTGCTAAGGACTAACTGCTTCGTCGTCATGTGTCGTTTCCTCGTACGATGGACTTTCACAGTTCTCGTCAAAATAAAATTTCTGTTTCCGGTTGCATGTGTCTAAGCCTATAGGATCGTATGGTAAATGTAGAAACTTGTAGACACCAACTCTGCCTTTGACCTAAAAAAGTAAGATTAGAAGATGTTTAATAATAGTTTACACCCATTCAAGTTTATACGCCTTCTATGGACGTAGAGTGTTGGTAGCAGAGTCGTTAGCGCATGTTATCTGTAGTGTCTTGGCACAGAATAGATACTAGACCAGAAGTGTCACTCCTATGTGTTTTGGCTTGGGAAAAACGTTGAAAAATTTTCATGGGTACAAAGTGCCGTGTGCACCCCAGGATGGCGTAGAAATTGAGTCATATGACGCCATCCTGGGGTGCACACGGCACTTTGTTCCCATGAAAAATTTCGAAATATCGTCTGAATGACACTTCTGGTCTAAAATCTATTCTGTGGTCTTGGGTTCGACTCCTGCAATAATTAAGCAGTTGTCTGATTATAATTTAAGGAGAGTGCTCCCAGTTTGATTTTATCGATCATGTACTAAACCAATAATTATGGCCTAATCCATATAGGCGTAGGAAGCAACGTCAAGTTGGAGGAGCACTTCGATTTAAGGGACCTCCTCTATTAGAGAAAGGCACTTTTCTCATTGTTTTAGTTGGAGAAATGGGAACTTTGAAGATAATTTGGTGGGAGGGGTGCATGTGCCCCTTTGCCATACTCACGGACCTCTATGGAGAACAGTTTGGAACTGATAGCGCTATTCATTATAAATAATGTTAATTATAACACTAATGTATATGGATTGGAAGGGCAGGTACATGTATTACAAATTTACAAATAAAATCAAAACATTTCATGAGATATTGGTCACTAGTCCCAATCCTCTTCCGTGTTTCCGGACAAACTCGTATCACTTGAATTAACATGAAGAATATTTTTCATATGTTCGTAAGATTATCTATAGCTAGAAAAGGATTATATGTTTTTACTTTAGAATATAAAAAATACTTAAAACATCTTTAAAATATCAAAAGAGAGTAATTTGAGGAACTTTATGGATAATCAAATATAATCTATTGTATGTACAACAGGAACAGGAACTTTCCATTTTTGGTTGTTCATATTCTTGCGCTAATATATGTAAGTGCAGACCAGTATTAATTTCCTTTCGGATCTAAGTCTCACTTATATTTATGAAACTTTCCTTAAGAGTTTGGAGTACCTTATAGTTTCGTTTTGCCTCGATAGTTTGTCTTCTTTCAAGAAGATCTGGCTGAAAATGGTCATTGTCCTCTTTTATACCCATCAAACAACTAAAAACTCCTCATCCTTATGGCCTTATCAGAGTAAGCTACGACCTCTCGTGGCGGTGAGCTCAGCCAAGAACTCTCGTGTACGGGAGGCTTTAGAATGATTTCAGTCTCAAAGACTACTACTATAGTCCACAATTTTGTTTAAAATATGTTAAATGTATGATTCCCCTCTCTCAAAAGTAGATATTATAGAAAACATGTATATAATTATGGTTCTAACTAAAGCAGATTTTCTGATAACTAAAGCTATGCATGCGTTGTATGTTAGTCATCAGTTACATTCTGTCATTAAATTTAGTCCATAATTCCTATCTGTGCACGAACACTCCTTACTTGATCTATTTCCCAAAAAGAAACGGACGGACGTGATGCCGAATATCTTAATAGATTAATTCTGTAACTTTTAAGTTTAAATGATAGGTTTTACTCTTAACGTTTGCATTCATTTCTTTTTTCCAGGACTGAATTTTGTTGCAATTCAAACGAATATAACGAGTCTCGTCTTCGTTACTGTTCAATTAAAGGTGGGTGAATAAACTAGCTGCACCCAATTATGTAAAGGTGAATCCTAATTAAGTGAAGTGCACGTATATTTTCTATTTAATTGGGTCGTTAAATTTCTCTTAAGTCCAGTCCCATTTAGTCGTAGCTGTCGTGACCAAGTCAAGATTGCCAATGTGAAAAAGTCTGAATATATCAGTTGTCAGTGTTTGTGTCCTGTAGGTCTGTATAAGCCTGTATGCGGCAAATCAGTCTTTGCTGATTACAAAGATCTATCGATATTGTATTACGTTGATCATCCTGACATGGTTTGACTGTCACAACCAAGTCGAAACCAGGCTGTTTGATAGAAAAATAATCTAAAGCCTAAAGGTAACATTGCACAAAACGATAAAATTTAAAAATATATAAGATATCAGTCAGTAAACACCATAGCAACAACAGCCACACACAATGGGCATGGCTAATTGCCATGCATTAAATATATGTTTATGATTGCTGCCAAATTTTTCCATCGTCCTAAACATTTTGAACCCGTGTATTTCTAACAATGCATTAAGTTTATGTCTATAATTACTGCTAGATTGTTCTATAATAAACATTTTAAAAACAACGCCGGAATAATTGGTAACTATATGATACTGATTTGGGCAATAAATTGAAAGGGGCGTGCGTTTAAATGCCTATGTTGATCCTTAAATATACATAGTATTTGCAAAACAAGTGATTATAATCCTAACTAAATTATCAACAAGCCCTTGTGGACAGAATAATGTTCTATCACAATCCAGCACATTTCAGATCTACATCACGAGAATATCTTGTGCGTGGACTTATAACTTAAATAAGGATTTGAATTTGTGCTCTCTCCAATGTGCAGGTTTAAATCAGGGGTCATTCTAAGGCCTCCCATTTTCCAAAATGGCCAGTTCTAAATGTAAAATGGACAGTTCTAAAATTGAGTTTAGGAGCTTTTAGGGAAAACGTCAAATTAACAAATCCGAAACGTCACTAAGCAGTCAATATTAGATTACAGATTTAAGTAACTATAGAAATATTGTATAGTTATAAAGCGTTCACATAGTGATCTAAAGCAAAACAAAACCAAATTTCAATCTGAAAATATTCATGGGGAGCGACCCCACCCACCCCCTGGTTATTCAGGTATCCAATAGCATGACTAAACAATTGGCCTTAGCCTCACTGCCTATAGTCTGTTCTCCTTGTTGAAATGGGCAGTTCTAAATTCTTCTCAGGATGTCGACCCGTGGTTTAAATCCGGCTTGAGTCAACTTTATGTTGACAATACAGTTTTGGGGTGTATACTGTGAATATATGGCCATGGTATAATACTCCCTTATGATGGTTCAGGCTCTGAAATAGAGTTGAAACATCGTGCCAGTGCTACCAAAGAAACAATTAATGCCTCGTTTTGAGACGGTCAACAACTATTTGTTCAGGATTGTAACGAATTTGCCGCACACAATGACGTCAATGGTGTCATTATTTACACTTTTTGTGTGTTCCTGTATTTCCAAAGAACAGAGTAGGCAATGTTTGTACCAAAGTGGGCGTACAACGTCAAAGCACGTCGAATGCTAAATTGACACCCCCATGTTTTTTTGGTGCAATTTAACCGGCAATTCCTGACTCACTAGGGTCAGGGAATATACATTTATTATCCAAGTAATTTATCAGACATGTTTCGCTACTTTGCCTCTTCCGCTCTGGATTAAGTACATGAATTTTGTGACCTTTTATCCCGAGCAAATTACATTCATTCTGGAAATATGTTAGTGTTTGCTGTGAATTAACAGTGTAAAATATAACCAAATAATATTTTTTGTTAATCACGTATTTTACAGTATTCAACACCTTTCCTGATCCAGGGCTTTCTTCTGCTGACGGACAATATATTGGTCTTTGTTTTTAACTAAGTTTGTTTACGGCTATACAAAACTTAAAATACTATATCTACATAACCACTATATATTAACCACAGTACTAGTAGCTATGGCAACACCTTCGCTACATTTTACTTAGGCTAACACTATATATACTAGGTTGGGACTACCATTTTACCCTGGCTAACGACTGCAGCATAATGCCTGACTATTTTATCTATTGCAGCAAAAGAACTCCTGCAGCCCAGTTTAAAGTACAGTATACATAAAAGCTGTTCATAAGTTTGCTTGGAAAACCCTATTTTTACCTGGATAGTAATTGATTAATCAGCATTAATTTTTGAACCATCGTTTCTTAAATGGAATATAGTTAAACGAGACAAGAACTGGTTTTAGTAATCACGTCTTCTTTTAGTGTTTTAAAGTAAAGACGTTCCCTTTTTGAATAAGTAATTTAAGAGCCACTTGAAATATTCTGCATGAAGGGGCATGGTTATTTTACTTATTTTATACAACATATACAGGTTGCAGTTTATATCCTGCTTGCTTTCAAAGGCTATGCTGATTTCTTACAAAATCCTGCACACCAGAAATGATTATCTTTTACGATTGTGAAACTAAGGGAACATTATATCGACCTTATGCATATAATAATTAATTTTTAATCTATGCAATTTGATCATGATGTCAAAATATCTCACTTGCACAATCTTGAGACAGACATCCGCAGAATTTTTGAAAATACAGTATTAACCTTGCACACAACGTCACGTACATGTATATATTTAGTATATAAAAGTGATTAATTAGATTTATTACGTCGATAACCCTAAGCCGGTTCAAGGTTAATTCAGTATTTGATACTTTCCAGACGTGTCGTTCTTTTGTGGGTTGCCAAATTTATGGTGGGGTGGAACTGATAAAATATTTCTTAATGAGTTGGTAGAGACCAACTGGATGCACTCTTCTCACTGTATACTGCAGGAATCGATCCAAGTCGAGATGAAAGCTAATAATATATATTACGCCAACAAGCCAACATCCCATGCAAAATTAAATCCCCGCGTTACATTTAACGATTTTTTCTCCTAGAGAATTCATTCAATTGTGTGATATAATATATGATAAATAATTCCCAAAAACTTTGCCTCCTGCAGTAGTGCCTCCGTGTTCCCAATTAGTATATTACTTGGTATTCAGAAACAAAGAGAGCCTTACATAATTTATGCCAACCAATACAATCAAGGACTTCGGACGTTGAGAGCATGATTAATATCATGTAATTATTTCTACAATCACTTCGGAAGTTTTTTTACATAAAGATATTTGAACTTATTGAGCTAGCAAAAATCTGTTATCTGATTGCAAGACAATAATAAATCACTGCACAATAAAAATTGGAATTCAACATTATAAAATACATGGTATGATTTGACGTATACCTTCTTGATATTTCTATTATACTCAAAGTAAAAGTACTTGTTTTGACATCCGATATGCTTGCATGCTTTCTCCTCGACGGCAAAGACGGTCTTTGAGTGACTCAAACAATTCAATGCAGCGTTCATTCAATAAAAACACAAAAAAAGTTGGTTTGAATAAGAAGTAATTCGTTTTTAGCAAATTTAAGCTTTTTTGGATCGTGTCGTATCCTCGGGAACACAAGATATTATTCTTGTTCCCGAGTTAACACTTATGGCCTGATGATTTCAAGTTCCGGGCATTATTTAAGATTTAGACTTAAATCCCTCACGTATTTTTATCAAAGGCTTAAATTATTTTTTTCCTATAGAGTATATGGATTTTTAAAATCAATTTTGGAATTATAGAGCATTCACAAAAAATGCCTACAATTAACGTGGATTTTCAGTATGCGAAAAAGTAGGTTTTACCCGAACATTTAGGCACGCGCCTGCGAGCCTGGTAACCACTTCATGATCTGCTTGTATGCCTACTCGAATAAGAGATTGTTGTGAGGCATTATCAATTGGGCACGAAACAGCTCTATCAGTTCTAGGCTGTTCTCCATGGAGGTATACTAGTAAGGCATCCGTTATTGTTTCAGTCGGAGTACAGGAAGAAACCAGAATACCCTGTGAGCACTCTTCTAATGAGGCGAAAACTTGGTTTCAAACTGAAACCACGATTGAAGAGGTGAAAGGCACATTCAGTAGCCACTGTCGGCTACCAACACATTGACTGAATATATAATTTATTCAATGACGTGACACTTCATAATATAGAATATATACTTTAAATACTGGCGAAACTAATCCTTAAATATACAGCAGCACAAATATTCCGTATAAATACAGTTGGTTTAGTTTTAGTTTAGTTTAGTTTATATTATCACTAGTGTAGTTCAGTTCAGTGTAGTGTCATTGGTGTATAGTGCCCGCGCCGGCCACGGCTGGTTGCCGCGATCATGAATACTAAGTACCAAACACAAACAAACTCCTACCTTCATAATAAGATCTCGTTTATAATACTGTCTTATGGCTCTTCTCAATTTTGTTTTATTCATATTCGGTCGATTTTTCAACATCCCCCAAAGACTGGCTACCTCGTCAGGGTCTACCACTACAAACTCCTTCTCGAATTTATTAGTCCAGTTTATAAATGGCGCGCATTCCTCGTCCTCTAGCAGACCAACAAGGAACTCCCACAGATAAGCTTGGATTCGTCGCTTGATCTTTTTCTGTTCCATGACGAAGTAAATCCAGGTTTTTGGAAGTCGGTGGTTACTCAATATTATGGTTGTATTCTGGCAGCTATAGACCAAAGAAATATAAGAGAGACCTTAGTTTAGCTAATAGTCCCGAACGATGAAAGGGCCTATTGTCATTTAAAGTCGTCTGGCTCCCCCTCCAACACTAGGTAGGTTAATGGTAATACAACCGAATAAACTGTTACTTAGATTGGTATTTGACTTTAAAATCAGCATCAAAGTAGTCTGATAAGGCCTGGAAATATGAAGTAAACTTTTAGGTTAGTCAGGAATCGAAAATTGACCATTAGACCGTGCGTTGTTTTCCAATAGTTTAATTATATAATTGCCATTGTTTCCCTAGCCAGGAGGCTGTAATTATTTTAAAAATATACTCGAAAGTTGTGCAAAAATCGATCTAAAGCGCCTCAAGTCTGGTGCAGTAATGTTATCTAGTGCAGTATATATGTGCAGTGACTAGGCAAGCTCAATAATAGCTTTAATCACTCAGCTCACTCACGCATATGTTAACATATATCACGACCTACGCTTCGTTATCAATATAATGCATGAACTTTTGCCCAAGAGATTGTGCTAGTTTATCAAAGAGAGCTGACACATCAAAACGGTTAAGCAATACCAATCGATTGTCAACACAGATGTTAGATATACTTGATATTTCGCAGTCCTCTAATGCTTTTGATTATATAATTATGCGCATAATATATATGGTCTAATATTAATTTCAAATATAGATTCTTAGCCTTTTGGACTGTTTATATTACATTGAGCGCCAAAGGCACTCGCTCTTTTAGCTAACTTTATTTAGGCTTACAAATTTCTTTATATGGTCGAGTACTGATTATTGGTTCAATGTTTTACTGCTCAACTTTGAACTACCAGCTCGTGTCTGACATGTCTGGTGAGGCAGGTAAATTATTCAAAATATAAGCGAGCAAAGATTGTCTCATCTCGCAGGGGAGCCACTATCACGAAAGGGTATAACCCTCTCCCAGCCCGAGGGTTATTCTATTAGCCCGTTACCATTCGGATACTCTGCGCAAAGCATTCAATCTCTCTTCAGGGTTACATTACACATCTAACCAAATATTTTTTAT
Source organism: Trachythela sp. YZ-2020 (assembly GCA_016169945.1). NCBI lineage: Eukaryota > Metazoa > Cnidaria > Anthozoa > Malacalcyonacea > Clavulariidae > Trachythela > Trachythela sp. YZ-2020. Next base: position 444,715 of record JADLSH010000098.1, on the reverse strand, counting down.
GTATACATTCGACAGAGCTTAGTTAATTTTGAGGCAATTCAGCGCGTGGGCCTAAATAAGGAGTATAGCTTCACCCTCGTCTGGAATTTTCGTTCTCTGTAACAAAGTATTGATATCAAATAATTTTGCTCGCCCAGGGCTGATTAAACCGTGGGAGTCATCGAGATTGCGACATAAACACAAAGGTAACATGCCACTACAAATTTAGATAAACCTACCAATGCTCCCTCTAAACAACATATCTACATATCCATATTTAAATCAATACTAATAATGTATTGGTATAGCAATATAGCATAATATAATTCCCAGGTATACCATACGTATGTCAATGTTATACTAACCTTACAATATTCTTGTGATGTTACTCCTGCGCCGCACTTGCCCAAATGACTTGCCTTCTCTGCGACGCAGTTGAATTTGTATACTTCGGACTGAGGGGGAATTAAAGAATAGCGCGCAAGCGAAGCGATTGATGTGATGCAAATGAGCGTGTTGCAAGCCGTCGTTACGTCTCCGTGACGAAAACAGGAAAACTATCAAGATCAAAATGGCATGCTAAAGTTCCTTGTTTGTTTCACGGGTGTCTTAAATTAATTAGTCATACGTCAATACCACTGGTGGTGAAATCCAAGCTGCTGTGTCTCCATGAGAACACCCGTGGCATTGGCCTATTGCATAATGTGTCAGAACCTCTCTGTTTCTCTATGTTTACGCAATTTGTGTAGTTTCATCTGGACTTAAATTTGCTCTCCAATATAGAGGGGTGTTGTGGTTAGTGCATTTGTCTTTCACCTCTACAATCGGGGTTCGACTCTTTCAATATTCAGTTGTCTGATTATAATCTCGCTTAACTCTGGGCTATATAGCTCGAGTGCGCCTTCTAGTTTCAGTCTACCATTGAAACAACGCACATTTTCTCCGGTTTTCTCCTGTAGTAACACTGTGCTACCAAGAGATAGCCCAAATTACTGAACCTCTAGAGAGAACTAGCCAGTCAATTTTGTCAGAACAATTTTGTTAGTTAGTTATAGATTTATCTGGGCTAAAGGTTGCCATCGTTGCATGATAATCTCGTTTAGAGATTAGATTCTCGTTAGACACCCATAAGCCTTTCTAAAAAGCTTTAATGTCTAGTTTCTCCCGTTTGCTTTATTAAAAAGTGTATCAATAGTATGCTCCACATCTCAAACCTCGGGGTCCAGTTTAACTACTATTCAACAAAAACTGGTCCGGTTTTGGTCGGAACTACCTGAAAACGTTTCGAGCGAAGTCTCTTCGCCTGCATGTAGTTAGTAGCCAAGGACATGAGTATAGGCTCTACGTTAGTAGTTATATCTTCCCTCGAAACGTCGAAGTTTCTAAACTTTTTCAGGTAGTTCCGACAAGAACCATACTATTCATTCATAACAATTTTTTTCTATAGTAATCGATCTTCAATTTCCTTTATCTCAACAAAAATTATGTTTAAATATAACTCAAGATACAGATTAAGTTTATTTTTATTTTTAAGTTCACGTTTTGATATAGGGTTGGGTATAAGGTGAGGTTAATAATGGGATCAGGTTTTAAGGGTATTATAAATTAAGGATTAGGAGTGTTATAGCCGTGAATTGCATGTGGTTGGGATTAAATTGGGATTGTTCATATATCTAGAAAATACTGTTATTTTAAATTGGGGGACAAATGCCAAGTGCTCTGCCACATTGAGCTATATACACATGGTCCAGGTTTGCCAACAGTTAGCCACAGGTTTATTATAGTATGCAGGTAATTCAATTAAGCTTATCCTGGTAAAATCAAACCTCAAACCACAAAACGATCCACGGCTTCAGCGCGACTGAGCACAATGACGGAACTTTTATTCCGAGTTTGTTTTGTACTTTATTCTACGATAAAAAGGCATAAAGAAAAAGACATAGAAATACTTTGGTTTTCGGAGTCGAGGTTCCGCGGTTTTAGGTTTTTACATTCAACAAAGCACATGCATAATTGAAATAGCTGTATTCATATTTTGAAGATCCAGTGTATAAGAACTTCGGTTGTGTTCAAGCACGTTGCCAGGAACCTGATATTAAACCTGCCTCCGCAACTAAATGCAGGGGTGGCATAGCCCAGCAGGGAATCAGCTGTGCATTTCCTGGTAAGTGTCCCCGCTTTTTTATATATAATTTGACCCTTCCCAGTTCCCAGCAATTATATATGTAACAGGCAAGGCAATACAATTAATTGCCATAGTTTGCAATTTAGAAACAAATCTCTTTTGAAAAAGCTATAACAAGTTTGATACCAGGCAGATTTTAATTTGAACAAAACTACATGTCTATCTTTATTTAAACCCTTGTTCCTTGGCTTGTTCGTGTAAATTTACCTATTAAAAGGCTAAAGCATCACAAAATTCATGGAAAATTTTAAGTCTTTCGCGACCTAGCACACCTAGCACATGCAACCGCTCTTTACTTAGGCAAAATATTTACCATGACATGTAAATGTTTGTTCCAACTGACTGAACTTGTTGAAGAGCATGCGAATGCTCATGTACAACACTCATTGAAGACTCGATATCACTAAGCAAGCTATATATGACACCACTTTCACAAATCACAAATGTGAACCAATTTAAGTGTCTTTTTATGTGCATCTCAAGAAGACTTTATATATAGCGTCATTTCGATCTAAAGAGCCCAGAAAAGGCTAATTCATATACATTACATGAATATCTCGAATGTGGGGTTCTAAGGGTAGGCAGCACTGAAAAATCATGATCAGGAAGTTCAAGGTTGAAGAATACAACGACATGAAAAATATAGAAACAGTACTTCGATCTTTCGAGTGAAGGCCCATCGTCTGGAGGTTTGTATATAGCCTTCGCTTAAAACGTAGAAGTATTTTCTATATATTTTCTGGTAGAATTAAGAACATTTTAAGGCAGCTATTATGAAAGGAGTGTGTATAACATCCTATCTTCTGTATAATATAAGGGAAAGCTAATCCCGACATTCGTAAGTGGCTTTGGCCGCATCTAGACTTTCTTGTCGGAATTTATGGAATATGTCTCCCGCCAATACTCATCTCCATATCACAACAAAGTGACTTGAGTGCATGTGGGCGGTGTGAAGGCGGCGATTTCAAAATCTACATTATAATCACAATAGCAGAATGACAGACAAATATCAAAGTGATTAAGTCCACCTACTTACTGCGTTTATAAACATCTTTGTTTTATGCCATCGTATGACGGAACTACACTAATAGCGCGATGTAGCTTGTATCTCATTTGCTTAATGTTTATAACTTTATTAGTTGTATGTCGATTGAGTTCAGCCTAATACGTAACTGATGTTGAACCAACTTTCGCACGATACCAACTTTATTTATACTGCAGGGATATAGCTCTTTTAGTTCTGAACTGTTCTCCCTAGAATTCCCATTTCAAGCATTATTGGTCCACAACGGGAGCAAATTTGAACTAAACTAACTTTATTTATACTGGATACAGCTCTCTCATCGTAGAGGTCCAATAAGAGCTACTACGGCACTACTGAGTCCTTTCATGATCCAGTCTTACTGCAGGTCGAGTCTACCTGGAAATACTCTTCTCACAATCACTCATATGCATAATGCGGGAATTTCGAACCCGAGTCGCAGAGGTTAGAGGCACATGCACTGACCACTGTGCCAGCCAATTTCAATCTTTAAAATTTTAAGTATGAAAGTTGGAAAGGAAGTGCATGGAAACTTTCAGCCCAGGGGAATTTTAGATTCACAATTTTCTTCCCCAAAAATCAGTTAACTTTATAGCAGAAATATTTATGAGAGATTTAGGGCACCCAACCACTCCCCTTCTCCCCAGAGATTCAAAGCAATGCCCCCTCTCTGTTACCACCCCCGTCACTTGGACACTTTGCTGAACTATACCGAAAGTAAAAATATGCAAAATAGCCACTTATGTCTCAAGAAGCGTCTAATGTTATACTTCGTATGCACATAAGTACCAATGACCACATTATTACACAGACTCAAATTTGCACGATTTTTCCTCTTTCGTGTTAAAACTAAACCGTTGGTTGAAAATTTTATGTATTTGGATCGAGTTCATTTGAGTTGCTTCGGTGGTTCCATTCTTGCTGTAATCATTAGGAAAGATATGAGGCTTTTTATGGAGACTTAAATGATTCTCTAATTACTAGTTACAGTCAACAGGCGATACGGTAGAATGAGCTCTTCAATTTACATAGCATATTGGGTATGTGAGAACTGAAGATGCGGGCAATATCCATTTTAATGGTGCTTGCATAAAACATATTACTTGCCCATGCAGCATATGTTCGAGTGATACAGGCTAGTTGCACAATGGTAACTGCATGTGCGTTTTACCTTTGCAACAGGGATTCTATTCTTGCAATATATATGCTGTTGCAGTTGTCTGAATATATTTGCTTTAGTCCAATTTGACTCTACCAAGTTTTCCACCTGTAGTAACTAGTAACACGTCACCAATAAATGATGTCCCTTTGTGAGCGTATAAAAAGAACAGTGAAGCAGGAGATCGGAAAGAGCTACCCAGTCCAAAATCCAAATAGAGTTTAGGCTTTCTTCTGTAGTAGCACTGGACCAATAAAAAGAACAGTAAAAACTCACTGATAAAGCTACCCATTGTGAACAAAGTTAGTTTAATGTATAGGCGCAACTTTTAAGCATGTACTGTTTCATATCTTAGCGCGTTACATTACAAGGCATTGATTGTTCTACATATCTGTGAGAAATTTAATTAAAGATTAGAGATTATGCTAATTTGATTTGTTTTTGTCTTGCTTCCCGCGCGCGCCAAATCATAAGTACATGCTTAGAAATGTAACGGGCTGCCGTAGTCTCGATCTAATGGCATCTAGCTAGAATTAACTGGCTCCTTTTTAGTTTGGAAAATGGATTTAGATTTGTTGAATAGCGTTCATTTCGAACATAGCGTTCATTGGCTTGCAGAAAACGCGTGCATTTCTACACTCGTTTACGAAAACCGTTAAAGCTATTTGTTGCGGATCAAAGTTCAATCGAATATGTTAAATCATGACTCGATTAGATTTGTAATAATGAGGAACCATTTATTATTCGATTATGTGATTTCAAAAGAACCTAATGTTCTGTATCATGTCACATTACATTTTGAGCATAGCAAATTACTCTTATATTGGCCCTTGCCTTGCAGAATTAGCATGCACCTAAAGTTAAAAGTTCACTCTGCCATGTCGCTTAACGATGGTACAAAATTAATCAGTAAACCATTTATCATTCCATTATATAATTTCAAAATAAGCTAATGTTCTGTATCATGTACATTACATTTTGAGCATAGCAAATTACCATTATATTGGCCGATGCGGCGGTGCCTTATAATAACATACAACTTGAGCTAAAAGCTCAGTATACCAGGTCGCGTAACGATGGTACAAGATTAATCAGTAACTGGCCATTTCTTATGCGCAACAATATAGTTTCAACAAGTGGCGTAACTTTGTGCTGAATGGCCCCCGGCTTAATTTGAAGAGGGCCCCTTATCCTGCTCATTCAAACGGGAGACTACGCCAAGAATAATACTTTGTCATCCTTGCTCAGGGACCCCTAATTGACATGGGCCCCTGGCTACAGCCAGGCGGCACCCAAAGGAGTTACGCCACTGGTTTCAACTGAACGTTATGTTCATGTTTGAGCATAGCAAAGCACTTGCATAGGCCAGCATACACCTATAAGTAGAATGCTTATTCTACCATGTCGCCTAATGATTGTGCAAATTTAATCCGTAAACAATTTATCTAAGCCAGTGCATTCGGCAACTGTACTAATGTCTTGTCATTATAACAATTGCACTGAATCGTTATTAAACCTATTCAATTGAGCTTTTGAAAGATGGCTTTTTCCCCATGTTTCGCACAAACCTTTGGCCACAGTGGGAAATGTATTTGTGCGTCGGAAACATGAGGATATGGCCCGAAAGAGATTTTCGCCATGTTGGATGATATTTGAATTGCAAACGAGGAAAATGCTTTGTCAAATTCATCCAACATGGCGACATGGCGGCAATGATGTAAGGTTTGAACTACCTATACACTTGATCTCATTTGGTAAATATCAGAGTTGGTGGACTTTCTATTTATTTGATTTAGTTTTACTAATGTGAAAGCTCAAAAAGTGCTCGGAGATAATGAAGTACCGAATTCAACAAGCTATATCCAAGGCAATTTAGAATATGTTATTCCTTTGTTTTATAGTGTTTCCTCAAACATTTGACCACTAAAGTATAATACCATTACTATACCATGATATTTTGTGCTGGTCTTAGAATTAAACAAGTCGTGATAGGAACACATCAACAGGGGGTATTGTAATGATGTCATATTGATTACGTACATAAAATATTTATCCCGGATTTACGACAATATCTCGTGTGTTTGACTGTTTGTGTAAACAGGAACATGACCATTGTGCGGCATGCAAGGTTGTTTTTATAAACAATATTTACACGGTGTTTCCAATCACATTTACAAGGCAAAGGTTTACTTACTTTAGGTTTAATTTTAATAGTTTTTCCATTGACATTGATAGGCCTATAGTCATTGATATATATTTGGTGTTTGGAATAATCTAGATGAAAGCTTGAAATCCATCAACAATTTGAACGGCCTTAAAGATAATTAAATTGCCTCAATTTTATATTCTCATTCTTATAGTCTTCTTATATTCTCAATTATATACCATGTACTATATTTTAAAACTTAACTATTCGATATTTAATTATATCATTGTAAATTACTTTAAAAACCCCTGGTCCCTGCATATTTTGGATACTTTTCATTGGCACTGACATGACTATGTCTATAATTATCATTATCTGTCATCATATCATCCCTATTTAAACACTTAAAATATGGGCACATATCTCCATGCAGATTTATAATTAGTTCCATGCACTAAACTCTAAATATATAAATATCCTGGGAAAGACCATGCCGGAATTACGGCAATATTTCGTGTATGCCAATAAACAGAAACATGAAAACAGGAACTTGGTAAACACCCTTGGATGTGAAATCTGTAACAATGACGTCAGCAAGGAGTTAGCGTGCAGCTTGCCATGCACGTCTGTGGCAAAATAAATGCCACTCGCCAGACTCAGACCGGTGACTGATTATCAATGACGTATTTACTAAATATTATTTCTATCATGTGTCTTCACACTTCGTGCGCTTACATATATATGGATGGTATATTTCCACCTAATCTGATAGTATAATTCGTCAGCCATGTTTGCCAAATGAGCAAACTTTTATATGCAGTTCGTAATGCCGCAGTGTTTTATTGATACATACTGATTTTTTATAAAAAAACTTATATCCCAATTAAGTAAATCAATTATTCCATTATTGACTCATTATGGCATTCTATAAGTATGCATGTTGTTGTAGAAAAATATTTCGCGGGAAGAACAGATTTAAAAATCTGTTCTTCCCGCGAAATATTTTTCTGTTGGTAAATTTTTCTTTCTTTCAATTTTCTGTCAGTTTGCTGCACGAAAAGGAGAATTTCGAACTTCAAAATGATGTACATCTGTCCTAGCTAGACGTAGGTGCCATTATCATACATGATATCATGCAAAAAGTGCCTGTGACCATAATGAAAATTAATTTTGTAGGTACTAAAATTCGTTTTAAGCTATGCACTGGGGTGGGGAGTTAGACTTGCTCTAAGTCTCTCTTTAGTTCTCTTTCTTGTTTTTCTGTATCGATCCACTATAGTATAAATAACATGACGTAGCGAGGTGTGGCGGAGCGAGAAAGAGAGACTTGTCAACTTCGGAAAATCTCGGTTCAAAACTGAAGTTCACTTTGAACCGAAGCTGCTCCAAGTCTCTCTTTCATTGTCTTTATGTACCGATCCACTATAGTATAAATAACATGATCATAAGTCATGATGTACTTGTTTTCCTACAACTATATCAGTCAGAGTGCTTATATAGTCGAAAATTTTAGGTTTGGGTGTTATGTTCTATTTTGTTTGCAACTTGAGAATTAGTAGTTTGTTTAGGTCAGGATAAAATCCTGCTTGAAAAAATGCAACCCTAAATTGAGCTATCGAGTCAACTGGGTCTTCGTGCTCTACCTAGCTGACAAAATTTGATCGAAGTACACAGGACAATCGTTTACCGGAAAAGAGACTCTATATAATTTCGGAAGTTATATTATATAAATGCTTCATGTGTTGAGTAATTATTTTTTTCAAAACATGACTGAAAAACAACACGCAAACTCCAAATTTACAAATAGAGGCCGGGCTTAGCCGCATAGGCAACATGGGCTATAAGTGCTCCAATCAGTCTTAAAAGCGATCTCTAGCTACTAACGCTTTTAAAGGTTATTTTGATTCTCCCCAAACTCTATTTAGTGCGGGCCGGCCAGCACTTTCAAACTTTGTCTACTTTTTTGGCAATCAATAACAATGCACTGGACAGTCACTTTTTTGCTTTAATGGCAATAACTATTTTAGCTGCAAATTTCTTCTGCATAATAAAATAATTTGCATTTCGTGCTCGGACGTGCGGGTCGAGATGTTTCATTAACTCAAGTATTCCCGCCAAAAAGTCGCGAGCTACAGTATAGGAATGCATGCACTTATAAATATGAAGTATCTTGTAATGCTGTAAACATCGTATGATCGAATTATGATTGAATGGTTGAAGTCTTTTAAAGCATCATATCCTGCAAGTCATCAACTTTGGCAACATGCAACTTTTTCAAAATGCATAGATTTCTGATATATTCGAAGAACAGTGAAAGTGGGACACATAAAACACCTGTATGAGAAGGCTTAAACCATAAATTTCGAACGCAAACAGAAAACGATAACCACAAAGATTTGATGAAGTTCTTGACAGTGGAAGCAGACAATATCAATGCATGCATAATTTACATTTATGCAAATTCTTCAAATGTCTATTGTGCAACTAAGTGGAGACTTGAAATCTCTTAAAACTTCCGAAAACTAAAGAAAGAGTTGACAACAAACAGTGCAAAGACAATGCCTACAGTCATATTCTTGCACATATCAGCAGTGCATGGTTGGAACGAATATTCCGAATGTTGTGTGGTTAGTGCACACGAATTTCACCTCAATGATCAGGGTTCGATCCCTGCCATATTATGTTGTAGTGTTCTGGTTATATTTTTGCCTCATGCAAAATCACATGTGAGAAGAGCATTTCCATACTCTAAAGAATAGTGTGAAATTCCACACACCAAAGTTGTGCCCAACTGCACATCTTCTAGAAAAAGTGTATATGAATACATATGGTGTAATATCAGGACGCCAAGGTTTAATTATGTACACTTGTATACAAAATTACACACCTTAGGTGTGCATGATTAGTTTAGATGTGCAAAATTACACACCTTTGTCCTACACACCCATGTCCATGGACTACCAAGAACATATGAATTTCAGCCATATTAAAATTTGCTGACTTGCAAGCTATATTTAAAGAAGGAAGCCTGTTCATTCACTGTGTGAAAAAGTAAATAAGCACTTAAGCTACGGACGTGATTTCTGAAGTAGCCAACACTTCAGTACTAGCATCAAAAACAGGACGTCTGTTGCGTTTACTTATAACTATTGTGCAAATTTATTCTCGAATTCATTAAACTCTCATGAAACTCATGAAGCATGGCTTGATTAGTGATCACTTCCTGCTTATTCCAAGTGCAAGAATATTTGCGTTCTTTTCAACCTAGCAACAAACATAATTGCGTGAGAAAATCATGCAACATTGCACTATGATCGAAGATGAGCCCATATTGTTCTGGTCAGCGATATTACAATTATGACAACATTGAACCAACCCCGCCCCCTCACCCTACCTGTAACCAATCTTGCATCGATATTATCATAATACAATATTACAATCTTATTCTATAATAACATTGATGTAAGACCTAACATGTGATTATCTCTTGGCAACTGGACTCTGTAGCTCAGTGGTCAGAGCACTGCACCGGAATCCCAGGACCACAGATTCGATTCCTGCCGAAGAGCCTATAGTTCTATAGTCCTAACCTAACCTAACCTAACCTAACCTATATAACCTAACCTAACCTAACCTAACCTAACCTAACCTAACCTAACCAGTCTTGCATCGGTAAATTGTAGTAAGGTTTACAAGAACGATATGGGCTTGATCATTGCCCTGGTTGTAGTTTGACTAATATATTCAAACTGGATTCAAGTTGGATTACGTGAACATATTACGTGAACATTACGTGAACATATTAGAAGTATTTTCATATCTCGCATCTCATAGAATCACATTAAGCTCCGCTCAAACGAAGACGAGAGTTAATGCGTTTGGACGTATTTTTGGACCTAGGCTTTGGCATGCAATCGTCAGCTGTGCTTCATTAATTAAACATTCGAGTAGAATTTACTGCCAAGGAGACGGCACTACAGATTTGGCTCCAAGCAAAGAACACAATTGAAATTTTCCTGATTGTTTGAGTGAAAAACTCGGAAACTACAAGAAGCGTACCTTGATTGTTTCCTGTAAGATGCGTTTATACAGGATATGAGGCTTTCTATCTAAATATCATTTTCGAGTTGTCCTTAAAATTAGGAGGTATAAACACGTGCGTGTGGTGGGGGTATATTACCCGGGCAGTGTTGTTATATTTTGAGAGAGGAGCTCCATGATATAGGTACCCCTCATCCACTGATCTCAAAACTAGGACTGGATAGTGCATCTGCTATGCATAAATGAACGCAATGACGGCCATAGTGGTGTGACCACCACAAATCTACTGTGGTATTGACGACATCTTAGCCGAGGTTCTTACAGTTTCTGGTTATCGCTGGGAAATGACACGTATTGTCCAGGTAGAAATTGATCATCAGTGGCCTCTCTTTCTTCTTAAATTTACTAGTGAATAACTAATTATACTAGGATTTGTTCTTCCCGATATATATGCATATATAATGCCACTTAATTTCAGAATTAACATTGAAATTATTTTGTCCCGGCAGTCTCTTTGGTTAGGTTTTCTGCTGCATTGGCATACATAAAGTATAGTGCTTTTGTCATGATGCGGTATACTTGCCGCTGACGGCTTCCTTTTTCACGACTTTTTCCCACCTGCTTCCGATCCTTCTTCACGACTTTTTCCCGCCTTCTTTTTGGCGCCTTTCTTTTCGCGCCTTTTCCGCCCCTTTTTGTGCTTTTCTATTTCGCGCCCCAGTTTTTGCCTGTTATATTTTCGGTTTGCAATCTTGGGATAAGAATTCATTCATCGATTGTTGCGCAAAAGTATTTAACTAAAGTTTCTCTAGCTAAAGTCTGGTTAAAGATATTGCAGAAAAACGTATTTGGCATTGCAACTGAACAAAATTCATGTTCCGTCATTCGCTTCTGTTTGATCGTTCTCCTACTTTCATTTCCATAAGTATCCTTTAATTCAGTCTTGGATCATTATCACTCTCCTCCGCAGAGGCTTCTTTGTTTTTATTCAATGGCCTTTTGCCTGGCATAGATCGGTCAGGCAGGCTCGCAGACTAGGAAGCGCGGGCAGGATAAAAGGGGGTGTTCCGGGACACTTGGCAATAATGGGGAATCAACTACCTTATCGATGCCAGGCAAGCCGAGTAGAATAGAAATAAAGAAGCCTGTACGGAAGAGAGTGGATCAAAACTAAAACCCGGTGGAAAACGTCGGGTAAATGCACTAGAGATCCACCCCTCCATGAGTCAGATAACCACAAATTAAGAGTTTTGCACATCTGATCTGCCAAGGTATCAATTTGGATCTTATACATGTTGAGACTGAACTAATCTTGAACCGGCTTCTGGTTTTCGATATAATCAGCAATTTTATATATTTAATATACGTCACCATGTGCGCAATCAAACTTTGGAGGCATGTATTTTGCAGATGCATGTGTCAGAATAGGATTCTAAAATTGAAATTATTAAAAATTCACAATTATGCATATAAGTAACATCATGGGGCTTCGATGCATGGCGCAGTCGTCAGAGCAAGCGTTTTTCACCTCTGAGATCATGAGTTCGATTCTCACTGCGAATTCATTACACTTATGGTTTGTCAACGCTCTACTTCGAGTCGTGGGTTGTCTCCGGGTACTCCAGTTTCCTCCCACAGAGAATGTTGACAGGGTGGGTTTGGATAAGCCCAAACTAAGGGGCGGACCATTAGAAAAGTGATGGGGGGGTGGTTCCTGCTTGTGTTGGAATTACTTTTTTACCTCTCCTCCTTTGCACGAATTTTTTTTTACAAGTTATATTAGGAGATATAAAACATACCTTTAAACGAAGAGGTGGTGAGGTGTATGAGGCTGTAGGTGGGTCCTCCCCCAGAATTTTTTTGAATTCTTGAGCCTCTGTGGCTTGATTTCTTGCATTTTTTTATAGTGACAGCTTTTTAATATATCCCATCTAGACAGAATTTTTTACTTACAGAATTTGTTTTGCTTCCCCCCCCCCATCACTTTTCTAATGGTCCGCCCCTAACCCTTCCATCGTAGCTGTGCTCCCTGGTCAGACATGAGTTATACGGTGGCAACCAGAGGCGCCTTTAATAAGCCTTCAACTCGGTCAAGTCGAGCTGCGTCCTTCGTAATTCAGCTCAACTCTCAGCTGCAAGTAAGGATGATTACCACACCCCAACTCGCCCTCACTCACCTAAGATGAGCCTGATTTTAATTTATGCACAATCTTAAAACATGGTCATATTAATTGTTTTGGTAGACAGTTTCGTCACTATAACATTAACCTTGAACCAGCTTGTGGTTGCCGACGTCATAAACCGTATCAATTATACTTTATGTGCTAATTATAGCCATCAACGTCATTATGCGTGCAAAGGTTAAGGCCGTAATTACGCTTGGGAAGTGAATTTTGCAAAATTTTGCGGATGCATATGTCATGATGTATTATGATGTATTAAGTTAGATAGTTTGATATAAAAATGAAATTTATTATTATTCATATAAGTTGTAAGGTTTAAGGGCGTCAATCCTGGGGATGGGGTACGCATAATTCGTTGCAAGGGTGGGTAGACTACAAAATGTTTGTAGTTCGCTACAACTACCGCTACTTCAAAATAATGTAGTCGATCAGCTACAACTACTGCTACATGTCAAAAAAATGTAGTCCGCTACTGACTACAGCTACTGCTAAAAAAATCGTTACAACAAAGTTCCTGGTATCCACATTTGTAATTTACATTGTACCACATGTTACTCCCAGGGCCTTTTTTAACTAATGTACTGGAGGGGCAAAAGCCCCCCCAGCCCCCATGTTGGCCCCCCAGTAAGCTATTTTTGCCCCCCCAGTGAAGGTCCCTTTTGTCCAAAGTATAAGCCAAAAATGGACTTCGCTACTACCCACACTTGTCTGATTGTAATTTCGCCTCAGTTGCATGTGAGAAGAGTGTTTCCATTTTGACTCTACCAATCATCGTCCCAGCTTTTCTAGTTCCGGCGGCCTTCCGGGTATTCCATTTTCCTCCTCTATAGTGACACACGTTCCGGCACATGTAGGGATGGGCCCAGGATGGCCCTTGCGTGGACTCAACCTGTAGGGGGAAAAGTGTAGATAGAAGTCATCAGGAGGCATCTTAAGTTTGCTCATTTCAACAAGGAGAAATATACTGTGAGGTATTTTCCGCCTGAAAATGTCGAGATTTGGAAGTCAAGAATGGCAAATAGAGTTATCCTTATGCTTCTACTCAGGTTTTCATTAAGAAATATTTTATCAGATCTAGCCTCAAACAAACAACAATCTGACCTAGACATTCGGTGCAATTTGTGTCTTACATGTTAACACTTTCGTCGCCGTGACTGCTTAACCTGACCCGGCTTGCGGTTGTCGACGTCATGAAACGTATTAAGAGTCGATTTCATATGCTAAATATAACTCTCAACGTCACCGGTCACCTTGTGTGCAAGGTTAAACTAATCGCTGTCGAACTTGGGAAATTTTTGCAAAATTTTGTGTCACGATCATGTCAATATATATAAAAGACTAGAAGGCACTCAGAGACTGCATACCTCCGCCAGCAAATTGAGTCAAGTATTCATGCATAAATTATACATGCACTAATTATGCATTCAGTTCTCTTCAGCCCGGGAAAGCAAGACAAACTTTTGTAAATTTCTCATCCAATTTTCATCCAAATTAAAGCAAAAGTTAATCGATTTTTAATAACATGTTTAATGGTTTCTGAGAGATAAATTTTACAGAGAAACATGCACACACAAACACATCAATTGCGTAGGGGGAAAGTTCCTTTTTATAAGACGAAATGCCCCTCCAACTCCTTTAAGTTGCTTCCTACGCCTATGAAACACACACATAAACAAACCACGGGAACACTCATTACACACCCAGGTGAAAACATAACCTTGGCCGAGGTAATTATAGCCTGCTCGCAGACGTTGTTTTTCTCACGCCAAGCGACGTTTGTTTTTAACAACGTCTGCGGGCAGGCTAAGGTAGTTATTGTCTTATTGATGAAATTGAAATCGTTGCAAATAATTCATCATTACAACAATAAGTTGTGAGGTATAATTATTGGTCTCAATTTCAAGTTTATAAAGAATTGCAAAAGATAACACTGAGCTAAAATAGTGGTTTAGTTTTTATTGTTTTAAAACAGTCAGCCATTAGTAAGGGACGAACTGATAACCTTTCTAATGTGACTATGTTTGAAATTTATATCTTGATAGATTGAGATCCCTCTGCAGTTGCTTTCTTTAAATATTGCCTATTTTCCAGCCTCGTACCCAGGCGCTTTAGAGGAAAATAGAAAAAAATCGAGCTAAGCTACGTACTATATACCAAGCACCCCCGCGCGCTCGCTCAGCTTAGCCACTGATCTCTATATAACAGCTTAGCGCGATTTTTTATCTTTTCCTCTAAAGCGCCTGGGTACGAGGCTGCCTATTTTCTATTATATAATAAGGGGCTAACCATTAGAAAAGTGATGGGGGGGGAGGACCCACAAAAAAATTCTGTCTAGATGGGATATATTCAAAAGCTGTCACTATAAAAAAAAATGCAAGAAATCAAGCCACAGAGGCTCAAGAATTCAAAATTTTCTGGGGGAGGACCCACCTACAGCCTCATACACCTCACCACCTCTTCGTTTAAAGGTATGTTTCATATCTCGTAATATAACTTGGAAAAAAAATATTCGTGCAAAGGATGAGTCCGCCCCTAACCTGAGTTTGTTCAGTACTTTTTCATTGGTCGACTGCCATGATCTATTATGACGTCATACTGTATATCTATAACTGAACAGACAACGGCAAAATGTCATCTTTGCATCAGCCTCGAACAACCCAGTCTTCCTTCGCCAGCATTTCCACTAAAACGAAAAAGTTTCCATTTTCCAGCTTTTCACAAATCACAAGTTTATCCATGAACACCCAAGGCTGAAGTTTAGGATAATCATTTGCGCATTTATCGCAGTCACGTGTGAGAGGATTGCGTCAAGTTTGACTCTACCAAACATCTCAAGCGGTTTTTCCAGGTATATTCGGATTTTCGCTCAAGGAAGAACAGTAGTTTTTCAGTATAAATAAAGTTTAGTTTCCATTTAGAACACGTTTTCAGTATTGTGATTTCACTATACTACAATATAGTCCGTATACGAAGACCTTGATCTGTACCACTGTAATGTGCGAAGGGTGTATCACTCCAAAAAAGTGTACGAGATTTTTAGGAATTGTTAGGGATTTCATAGAGATCTTTTTAGGGATTTTCTGGGATTTTATAGGGATTTTTAGAGATTTTTAGGGATTTCTTTCCGAGGTGTGCGAGATTTTTTGGAGTGATACACCCCTCGGTAATCTGTATGGTCCAGAGAGGGATTGCTCTTTATATATAGAGGTCCAGTACAGGGGCGTTCATAAATTCAGACGGACCTCTCACCCCCACCCCCCCCCTCCCCCCCAATTCTAAATCGAAAAGTCATTTGAAAAATTACGTGTGCTGTGTGCTGCTCCAATAAGTTGAACGGTAACACAATTCAATCAACAAAATATGTACACACATACTAATGACCACCTCACCACCTTGTATAAGAAAAAAAGTTTTTATATCTAATGTCTAGATATAAATTTCCATCTGAAATTTGATTCCGAAAATTCCACCGTGCAACCTCTTTCGTAAACAACGGGAAGTGATGCATTAAATATAATTCTTGAGTGGGCAATGCATATTAGACAAGTATTCATCATCAATAACACGTTTATCAACCATTATTATCGCTCAAAATCCGAGGTAAGCCCGATCATATTTTAGTATCTTACTAAATGTGTTTCTTAGAGATTTACTAATGGTGTAATGTGTACATACCAGTACACATTGGCTTTATCTTTTCAAATCCGGTTTATAATCAAAGCGTTTCTATGTGTATGATTATGTCATCGTACTTTATAGTCTGTATCGCGCCGTATTTATATTACTTGTCTGTGATAGTCTATGACTCTGGGTTCTCACTATCCTGTGTATTTAACTTTAACTGTTTTTCCTCGAAGACTGGTTGTATTTAACTTAGGGTTAGCGCCTTGGTTTTAACAAATACACACAAGACTTTAACATAAAGCGCATTGCACAGGCGCACCCGGTCGAAATATAAGTCCTTCAAAATGTCTAAACCTATAAGCTTGTAGTCAACCTATAGTTATGAAGTATATTCGATAAATAAGGGTTAAGCTTGTTTATAACTAAAATTAATAGAAGGGTCTGTTGTATTTTGGTGTAATATAAATCTTGCGTCTTTAATGGTAGACATAAAGTAAATATGTATATTGATAAATTTGATATATTGTATTATTGAGAGGAAATAAAATTTCTAGCTAGAATGGCTCACTATAGAGTATAGTATAGCATTCGCCGGCTATTCCTAAATGGCTTCTGGTCTTAAGAAGGTTATGAAATATAGGTGTTAAACTGAGCTGAGTTCACCAAAGGCACTGTCTATTATTCTAGACATTCGTGATTTATTCAGAAACTTGAGCAATATTTTAAGGAACACCATATCGTGTTTCTCGAATAACCATGATTATAGCTACTGGAGCAATTATTTCTAAAAAGTGGGGTATGTTTAAGTTTTAAAAGTAGCATGTTTCGCAGCTATGGTGATTAAGTTACGTATTTCATTGTTAAGCAAGCTCTACTCGCGCTGTAGGGGAAGTCTTTGGGAAGTTTAGATCATGAATAGATTTGTAATTGTTTCCTTCTATAGAATTATTAACTTCTTTCATTTTGAATACGTTACACGTATGCCCCTGGGACGCTAATCTTGTTTGTAGTAGATTCTCCCTGACTTATACATGGAATAAGCATATCAGATCTAACACTTAGATCAAATCTCTTTCCTCAGCGATTTAGCCTAGCTAATTTCCTTGTTCTGACCCTTGTAATTGTATATTTTGGAAAGTGTACCGAAAGAAAAGGTACATGTATTTGAAAAGCGCAACCTGCCTGAAAACCAACTGTTTGAAGATTATTTAAGTTGTTAAATTCTATATACCTACTTGTCTCATGTAGCACTCGTAGGTAGTGTGTTTATATTTTATTCATGTTAGCAATACAAAGACTTTTTAACCAGCACGTTTCTCATGGTCTAATACTTTTGCCAATTTTACATTGCATATGTGTAAAGATTAAAGAAAGATCTATTTAACCGTTATTAGGTATTAATTTTAAGCAAAATCATCACAATTTAATTTGTTAAACTGTGCGATTTCAAACTTTCCTCAAACGAGGAAGAAAATTTTAGTCATTACGAGATATATTGTGATTTGGAATCTAAATTACTGTTATACTGATGTCATTCTATCCAAAAATAGTCGAAAGCGGAAAAAATTTCCGTCAAGCGGAAGTTTTTGTGACAACTTGGGAGAATTTAGTTTCAAATGAAGTTAAATCGCCAAAGAAACGAACGAAAAAGAATTAAATCGCCCTGTAGTTTTGTAGTTCAATTCATATTTCTACTTAGCGTTTTTGTAGACTGAAGTATACCACAGAATACTGATGGGAAATGAAATAGACAGTTGTTTCAATTTGATTGGCATGTTAATTCTCATAACTATAAGGACGGGAAAATCTCACCATAATCTTGAATGTTGCGGATCATGATGCATTGTGGTTCAATAGCGTAAAGGGTTGTGTGTATACTTGCATATTTCTAAAATTCCATATGAGCTCTGCGACAGTCTAAGTAGTATTTTGTCTTGTCCGGATACAATCTAGCAAACTTATCAGAAAATAACATAATTGTCCTAAACAATATTTGATGCATGAGATTGCGAGTTACATCACTTGGTACGTATGGAAGTATTGTATTCTTTGTTTTTTATTTATTTATTTACCTGTACTTTCATTTGTTAGAAATAATCAGCATTTGTTACTGATCACAATATATAAAATGGCCATCGTGGCATTCGTATTTCATCAATAAAGTACTTTAAAACTTACGTATATAGTATATATATTGGTGTATGAATACTGATACACCACAACATTTTGAGAATTACAGATCAGTCATATGGGAATTGAGCTCAAGAAGTTCTGAATAATGAATAAGGAATTTGTGGTTAAAAGGAATAAAGAACAATGAATTAAATAATTCAGGGAATTAATAATATAAAAGTACGAAGATTAATGGGATATTTGGAAATGTCTATGAATAATCGACTCACAATTCTTCCGCTTCCACCCCGATTTTCTTCGGGACCAACCCAATTAATGAACGATACCTTACTTTTGGCTAATTTCGCTGGTAGGATTTTTCAGATTTTGCAGCCTGCAAAACACTTTCAACCAAAACGTCTTCCAACCAAATTGTCTTCCAATGTTTGCTCACTGGCGCCTCCCTATTCTATTTGCTCTCATCAGAGAGCTTCCGAAGGGCGGCTATCATGCTAGTCCTTATGACTCTTCAAGTCAAAACGGTGATACGTTAGCTTAAGATCCATTGTTAAGTATATTGTTTGCTGTGACAGTACAACACTAACCTTAACACTGATTACATCATGCAGTTGTGGGCAAATAAACTATTATTGTTTCACTATCAAGCGTCACCATAATTAGGGTTTGAAATAACTGACAACATCGCTTTGATGCCCTTGTTGTCTATTCGTTGATGATAACTTTGTGCATTTCTATAACAATGACAATAGACAGCTGTGCAGTGCACCTGAGATAGACAACCATTGCATGGACATGGCAGTATATTCGCTCAGTCTTCACACCTGATACTTTATATTTTGAATTCTATATAGTAATACTGAGGGGTCGAGAGTTATAATTCTAGATAATGTGAAAGTATTATTTTATCATTGTTTTATCATTGTCGACAGAACTTTAAGATGCTATCAAGTCACACTTATAAACAAAGAGCTCAATATAAATCAGGTATGTATTTATTATGCATTATTCTAGGTTAATTTGGTAAATGAATTATGTTTTCAATGCTTAGCCCCGCGTGAATTACAAATCAATGATATAAGAAAACTATATCCATTCATATTTTGGCAAAGGCCAATGGTTTTCGTTATTGTCATCAGCCCTTGACAACAAAATTCCGGAACTTTTTCAAATTTTCACACATACGTTATGGGAGAATTTTTGGGAATCATAAAACCGATCTCTAGATCTTTTGACCAATTTGCCTCTGCGACCAAGATTGGATATTGGTGTTGCCACAAGTCGTCTAAAATGTAACTAAATTTTACTTTCTTTCACAGCAAGTCATTCAGGTCCCATCCTGGCTGCGAGAACGTCAATATATCTTTGGGAATTCTTGCTTGAAATCTTAGAAGACCCGGAGTGTGCAGCAATCGTACGTTGGACGGACAAGGGTAAAGGAGAATTTGAATTTTTGAACGTAAGCGAAGTTGCAAGGCAATGGGGAATTGTTAAACGACGTCCGAATATGGACAAAATTAAAATGTGCCGAGCTATGAGATATTACTATAAGAAAGATATAATACAAAAGGTAAGTGCAGTGAAAGAAAGGAACTTAATACTTCTTAATGAATGGTCAATCGATCTAATTCTCTGTACATAAAATGATAGTGCAGGATTAATGTTTTCAAATAATGTTTTGTCCGATCAGGAGCAATGTAACAAACAACAAACACTTTTCAAGTGTTCTGGTAACACAAAAGAGGACGGCTGAGAAGAGAATTTCATTTTCATATTGAAATTCCGCAACATAAGCTCCAACTTGTAGGCATGGCGATAAATATAATCAGTCAATCAGTCATCAGGATCGAAATCCAGCTTACACATCGAAAGCTTTGCGCGTGATTTTAGTTTCCAGAAAAACAAAACTCCCAACTACCCAATATCTTGTGTAAATTATTCATTTTGTTCATAATACATCATTTCAATAATTACGTTACAAATCTCTCCTTGGCCCGGGAACCTCGTTCTCATGAATCGTGAGCAAGTTGCCTTTCGTCTTGATTCATGAGAGCGAAGCTCCCAGCATAAGTTTTATGAATGAAGGAGAAAGCCAAACAAATGATAATGAATGCAGAAAACTGGATTTCTATTCTGTGCTACTCGTCTACTCCAGGCCCTTTTCACGTGTATGGTTACGTACTTTCAACTTTTTCTACACCGACTTCGTGTTGGTGCGGCTTTCACTTTTTACTGTAGTATCATTTTACCCTTTTGTCAATATTGTTTTAAGTTCAAATTTGTATAACAGTTCAAATTTATATTACAATATGAATGAATATTGATTTTAGGTAAAGGGAAGACATTTTGTTTATAAATTCCTTCAACTTCCATACAACCACCCCGTTTTACCATCACCTTCACCGCCACCTCGGGAATTAGAACGACGATCAGTGATTTGCTACACTCCTTCTTGGAATGGCGAGTGACAGCCAATCATGTAACGAGAATTATCAGCTCGTTTGAATTTGAATTTCGCCATCTTTGGTGAATAACCGTTTGACGGATGAATCCGAATTGACATCAGTGGTTTTCCTCTGAACGTTTTTGGCTATGCAGAGACTAGCCTTTTCAGATTTTAAGCTTGTAGACAGTCAATTTAGCAGAATTAAGTAGCATTTAACGCTTTAAAGAACGCCAGAACATTTATGCTGCTTGGGATTAATTTTTAATGCTATATTAAGTATCATTTTGTACTTGTCTTATACAAGTATCTAGTATTACCATGTTACCATATTTATCATGCACTCTCACGGGAAAAACTATTTACCCGAGGTAACTTGGTTAATCTTAATTTGATACTGTTTACTCATATATAGTATAACACTCATAGAGTTGATATACGCGTTGAAATCCCCATAGTCTGTTTTCAAAAGTGTACAAGACTTTTTATACCTTATATACGATCGGAAGTTGCGGCCAAAAATTGACACCAATGCCACCTGAACCTGGCTTAACTGGGCATGCGTAGATTGTACTTGCTGGCGTGTACAAATGTACAATGAGGCGAACTACTCAATTATTTTAAGATGTGGTCTTTTATCTGTTGGTAAAAATTTACAGTAAAGAAAAGGCTAAGGCCTAAAGACAACATTACGAGGCTCAAGCATCATTATTAAACGTACAATTTGAGCCTCAATTTGTTATAAATACGTCAAAGTAAAGCAAAATAGAAAGCCCGCGAAAATACTTCACTGAGCCCACGATGCCATGCAATGAATGCTCAGCGATATGGCCATTTTTCGGTAGGCTCTTTGTGTAGCCCTACACGAAATGTATAATTTAACCCCAACCTCCACCCTAACCACAACCCTAACCCTATATATAATCACAGACATAACTCGTGTAGGGCTACATAAAGAACGAACCCATTTTTCCGTTCAATTTCCGGTCGTGGAAAGTTATAGTTATAGAAATCTGTATTTAGAAGTTTGTAATAGTTTGTATTTATTATATGTATAAATAGATTTAATTTATATTTTGCTAATTAGAGTATATAGGTGGAAATTTAATTTCCTATACAAGGTTATTTTTAATACGAATTGTAGTTTCATATAGTTTTCATATGTTGCATGATCGCTTTCAAATAATAAGCTCAATAGACAATTCACACATTTCAAAAGCAAGCATAATTCGTTGTTTTATTTCATTCATCTGAGCATTCGGAAAGAAGAACTTAAAAGCTCAATGCGATAACGGACCGGTCCGTGCACATGTGCAACTTCGTACGACACTCATAATTCGACTACAGACTACAGACGGTCCCGAGCATGCTGGGTAACTAGGTCGAGCCACGTGACTGCTTTCATCTCACCGTAAGCAAGCTGCGACGGTGAGTTGGAAAGTTGTTTTTCGTAGTACTGACTACGTCTATACGCGCGGTCAAGATTTTCATCGAATTTTTAGCTGCTAAGTTGAGAATTGAACTTTTTAATCACAACTGCAAAGACGACTTGGAAGATGTTTTGAATTGCTTCACTCTTCAGGTTTAGTACATTGGGACGAAATGTGACTCCTAACTCGAATTTCTTCCAAACCAAAGTATTTTGCGACAAATCGCATTGAGTGTTGAAGACGGACCAGCATACAGTTGACAAACCAGTACAAAATGTTTCATTTAACAATTCTTGCGTAACGATACGTTCGTGATATTAAATGAAATTAGAAAACTGTGTCCTGTGTTCATTTCGGCTTGTGGCAGCGTTCTTCTTTAAGGTCAAACATATAAAAATGAAAATACCTCCCTCTCCAATTTTTAAATTTTAATCTTTTTGCAGATCGTATACGTACACTATTATCAGTATCATTTCAGCCTAAAATTATTTGTCAAGAATATAATTGTATTTAATCTATTTTATACTCAATGTTTATTATGTTGGTGAATGGTAACAATGTAATTAAGGTAGAAAAGGGGAAAAATCGCTGGTAGATTTTGTCGCTCTTTTTCGCTTAATAAAATAAATATGGGAGTTTTCTAATATAATAGTTTTATTATCACTAATATATTTCTAATTTCAATAATGGAATAGATTTGATCAAGATGTTTTTGTAACTATAATTATACTAGATTGTTAGTGAAATAAAATTATTCGCTGACCTTGCATATCGTGTTCATATCTCTAAAAATGATTATCTATTTTTTGTGTTCTTTTCCGTAGAAATAAATATTTGTAATCTCTTTACTCCTTATTATGAATTACAATGATGTCTTATTATAATTTAAGATCTTCAATTTATCCACAAGAATATTTTAACAACATATACTGGATACCTCTGTCAATTGTAAACTATTCTTCCTAGAGGTCCAGTATCGGTCCAGTGCAAATCACTACGAGAGGAAACCGGAGTAAAAATGGAGTGTTTTGGTGAAATTAAGAACTTTTAACATCTGCGACTAGTACGTACTGAGGGGCAATAACAATCAGGCTACTACACGCAGGAATCGAAACTCGGCCATAAGCGACCAATCTGCCTTGTATATTAGTTATATTTTTGCTTTTGAATGTGAATTAATGGCAAAAATAACAAAAATCTAGAAATTATCGTTTACGCTTTAGTTACTATAATTATCCCCTGCAATACGTGCGTATACATGCATACACAATTTGGTGGCAGGCTGGCAGCGATGGGCAGGCTGGCACCGATGGGCAGGCCTGCGCTGAAAAACACGTTTTCACCTGTTGCTGTTTTGAACGCTTGACTGGTTTTGTAAAATATTAAGTCAATTGAAGTCGCTTTACTCTCGGGTAAATATAAACCTTGTTATTGTATGGAATTATAGATTTTACTTAAACCTCTTTGTTGTTGAATTCATGCCAAGCACAAGTTTTAAAAGGCACGAATAGTATATCAAAAAGGCAATGAAGAAAGGGAAAATGGACATACTTAATATATATTTATCATTATGTGTTTCGTAAAATAAAATGATGTTATTAATGGCCAACAAGCTATGGATGTATTGCCTTGTTCTTGCTTACACCCGGCAAGTTTTAACAATCGTCGTTTTGGATCAGAACGATAGTGGAAAGCAAATATGGCGCGAGAGTCTAACATATAGAGACAGATCGCAAATCCCAAAACCTTCAGAAAACGACAGAAGCAAATTAAGTCAAATACGACAGGATTTTTATCCTATTCAAACTGAACAAAATACAAAGTCAAAGAAATGGAAAATTGGGAGGATTTTTTATACATTGCCAATTGGGGCGACATTTCCCATTTTTTATACTTCGAGGAGAGGTTTGAAGAAAGGAAAGAAAAGTGAAATATATTTCCCACGGAATTCAATGTGGAAACCTGGAAGGATTGTCAAGGCAACGGTTTCTGATCACGATAGCAGATATCGAAATGACTGGTTAGTCGAAAATCTCAATCCAAGAAGAAAATAACATCTTTGCCAAGGAGTTGTATTTTGCGGTTATTTAATTTGACCGCGTTGTAGTTTTCAAAGTACTTTGGCTTTACTTATGTATTGAAGCTATAAATACCTATATAGTTATTAACTGTATCTGTACATGGTGTATAAAGAAAACCGCAATCCTCGATTCAAATGTAGAATTTATACCCTATATGTTTACATTCATTTGAAAGCTTAGCCAGTCAGCTTTCCAACGATGGGTTACTTTTTAAATTTGAACCATTGGTTCGCGAAAAATATTACTTTAAGCAACTGAGATTGGAAAGATGAAAATTCGAGATGCAATAATAAAGCGGCTTTGAAATATAGACGAACTCATTTCGTAAAAATACCCAAATATCAAACCTTTTTTGCTGATAGCAGATCAAAATCAAGTAGCCACGACTTTCTATGCACCATTTTTAACTTATTACTATATAACTTTCCATACACAATTGTGCTGATTTAAACAGTTTAAGCTTGCGGCCACCAACTTTCCAATTTCTGTTTACGTTCCAATTTCAATGTTTTACTAGTCGCATTTGGATTCTTGAAACTTTAATACTGTTGTTTTCACGCGAAACAAAGTACTAAGAAGTCTTTAAAAGACGTTTTAAAAGATGTTGAGCTGTGTAATTTACTTTATACTCCTATCATATCGATCCCAAAAAGTAATAAAAACAATCTCCGACTCCGTGTATTGTTCGCAACAGAAATTAGCGAGTTGGTGGCCGCTGTTTAACCAGCACCGTTGTGTATGGAAAGTTAGTAATAAGTTAAAAATGGTGCATAGCAAGCCGTGGTTACTTGATTTTGATCTGCTATCAGCAAAAAGCTTTGATAGTTTCGGGGATTTTTACGAAATGAGTTCGTCTATTTCAGGGCCGCTTTATTTAATATTGCATGCATCTCGATTTTTCAATTTTCCAATCTAATAAAGTAAGCCATCGTTGGAAAGCTGAATGGCTAAGCTTTCAAATGAATGTAAACATATAGGCTTTACTGCTATATTCTTTTCAAATCCACATTTGAATCGAGGATATCGATTGCGCTTTTTTGATACACCCTGCATATAATGTAGTCATTTCTCGGTGCAGTGGAAATATGCTTACAGTAAATTCTTCTGTGCAACGCCATGTTACACGAGGCAATTTTTGCTGCAACTTGCAACGTGAAACGTCTGACACAGAGTCATGTTATGTAAAACGTATTCACTGTAACGTTCAGAAATTATCGCGCACTTTACTCTGCCGACCTTTTCCTCACGTAACTGATACCATAAAGGCATATGAAAGAAATGAATGAGAATGAAAATATCAGAAAAGTGAGAAGAAGTCCATGTTCACTGTTTTACTGTTAATACTTTTTAACATAACATCGCTCTATGTCTGAAATTGCGTTGAAAGCAAAAAATACCCCGTGTAACATGGCCTTTACTGTCTTACTGATCGTTCACCATTTCAAGGCTTCCGTTTACATCAAGTAAGTCTTGGCAAAATTGTGGGCGCTCATGCAACACAGCAACATAAGAGAAATGAAAACCTAATGCACTAGTCAATTGAAACCCCGGCCCCCCAACCCCCGGGAGTATGCGTGGATTTTAACATTTCTCGAGTGTTAAAATCCCGGCCTTAAAATGTTGTCCATTTGTTAAAATGCCCGGCATATAACTTTCCAAAGTCCAGCTTTTCATCTAATCGTCTGATCAGTCTTTTTTTATATAAAAACGTGTTCTTACAGGGAGTTGTCAAAGAAGAAAGTCTGGCGAACGTGTTCGAAGGCTCTACGAGAGTTAAATCCCCGGCATTTTATCCCGGCCTTTGTGTCAGTGTTAAAACCCCGGGTAGCATGATGGCAACGTTTGTTAGAACTCTGTATTCCCCCCGCAAAGTCGATCCCGTTAAAACCCCGCATATGCCCGGGGGGGCAGGGTTTCAATTGACTAGTGCATAAGGAGTATGATTTGTTGACATATATACTGAGACTACGCGAAAAGTTATTTAACTCAAAAGTATCAAAAGAACCTTGATTTTCTACGCATATACAAATTTTAAAATAAGATTAAAAAATGAGAATCCCAAAAGTTTTAAACTGCATTGACAACTTTTCCGCAAACTGTGCTCTTCATAGGCCTCCATATGCACTTATATAGTAACGATGATTAAAGTTTGCCGGTCCTTGGCTTAAAACGAGTCCTAATTCCTAAAGAATAAACATTTGACGGAACGGACGCATTGAAACAATAAATCGAAACACGCAATAAATTCACCATTTATATACATATTGCGATAAAGATTTGTCGATTCAGAGTCGTCTAAATTTAGACAGTACAAAAATGAAAAGAATTTGTTGTGCATATTTTTGGTGGAAATTGTTATTATTGAAATCAGTTTCGACCTCTGGAGCATGCAGATATAAAGATTAAAATATTGGAAACATACGACATGAATTTTAGCTTTGCGCAACTCAAAAAGATACCCGGCAAAGACCAGGACCAAGTCAGCCCCAAAGCGGTGTTTTAAGACAAATATTTATATTTGTAATATTTGACATAGGCATAGCTGAAAATTATCTTTGGGCTGCGCGTGGGTCCAAATTATTTCCACCCACGCTATTATTTCTGCTTAGGTCGGCGAAAAATAGCTTTTTATACCTATTAAGCTTCTACCTGACGCAACCTACCCCGGGGATCCAAGAGATGCCTGCGGAAGAGGCTACTATTAAGCAAATTTAATGAATAGAAAAGTGTCATTGATATGTGAAGATTTTAGTCTAAAATTGTCAGTTGAATGCAATCCTAAAATTATTTTCAAGACACTAAAAGTATAGATCAAACTAAGTACCGATATTGCTATGAATATTTAAAAAATATGCCGGCTGAAATTCACGTGGTCCAGGTCCAAGTGACCTGAAAGAAAAGCTCTTGTAAAGACAATATGAAAGACAAATTTAATCCAATGATCCTCATATAAATACGGCGGTTGACTGTTGTAGTAAAACTACCTGAAAAATACAATGAGAACTTCGACGTTTCGAGCGAAGGCCCTTCGTCTGGAAGTTAGTAGAATGGGTCGGGGGGAAAACATGTGTTTTATAGTGAATACAAAAGCGATCACGTGATAAAAAATAAACCAATCAGATGGATTTAATCAAAACAAACTATAAACAAATATGGAAATCACATCACAAAATATATTAGCATATATGGTAGATAAGCCGATAAGGTAGATAAGGTAGATACCCAGACTGGCACCGTACGTTCGAGACATCCTCATATAAAACCTTTCAGCAGGCCAGCCCCGGTAAACCGGATCAATGCATGTTTTATTCCGCATAACTAAGGTGTAAATCTGTGAGAAGCTTCCTGAAGCTGTTGCCATCGATAGAAACACCATTTTCAGGTATACACAAATTTCATTTTCTTGGCAATATCGCGCAAATATTTCTTGCTTATATCCCTCCTCGTGTGAAATTCATGGCCCGGCAAGGTGAGCTAGCCCGATTTGCCGAAATAGCCTGGCTGGCTCGTATGAATTACAATTCCATCTTTTCACTAAATTCAATTTCACTTACACTCATATTTGAGGATAAGGGCGTGTGTCACTAAAACGAAATTCTTGAAAAGATAAACCCCGGAAGGTATGATTTATAGAAAGATGTATTGTATAGCCGGATACTAAATCGTGTAGCTCATCGTAATTTATTTTGGGAGATTAACTTCAACTATATATTCAAGAAAGTAAATGTTCTTCGTCACTCCATGTAATAAATATTTCCCGATGGACGAGATAAGGAATTTTAGCAGCGCCTTCCTCAATTGCTAGCCTGTGCACAGTATCACTGTTTTGAGGTATGATTATCTGATATGTTTTCATTTTCTAACAATTGCACAATTTGAAGACGTCATCCATGTTAAGTGATAATAATCGTTATGCAAGAAAGTGATAAAGAACTATGAAAACATCTATTATAAATAAATTATGTGCTACAGTAAATGAGAAAACTAAATTTTCTCCCTAGTTCTAAACAGGCATTTGGGGGCCCGGGGCAAAAATAATTTTGGGGCCCTAGCTATTTTCCATCCTCAAAGATCTTTGGCGTCATGTGCTTGTTTAGTGAATTTTCTGCCTTCCAAGAATTGTAGTTCACTTTTAATTTTTACCATTTATTTGAAATATAACAATAATAATCACAAAATCACATAAAATCTCAATCACACTCGCATGCCTAAAAATCACTGTCACAACTCGCTTCTCTTTTTCCGATTCTCTCTAGTAATTCAGTCTTTTATCTCACCTATATATAATAGGCTTTCGTCGTTAATCAGTGCATTTATTTATTTTCCCCTAACACTCCACACCATATCATTAAATCAAACTAAGTAATTAAACCCTACAGTCTCCGACTCCAACACTTGCATGTTTTAACGTTTTAAATATCATTCGAATGGGGTGGGTCCGGAGGTATTCTCCCCCGAGAAAATGTTGAAATCTAGGGTCTCAGGAATGGAAAATTCCTGCAGTCTGAGAGACTATTTACAGTAACATATATCCATATTTCACTTCATTTCTATTTGGGGGCCACCTTTAGTTGAGGGCCCGGGGAAAATTGCCCCCTTTGCCTCCTCCTCTGGGCGGCCCTGGTTCTTAAATATCCGGTAAATGGTCATCTCTTATTGATCATAATGATCAAGATACAAGTGTTACTACTGACTTGAACTCACTTTATTTATACTGGGTACTTCTATCAGTTCTATAAACTATTTTCCAGTATATGCCTATTGCTTAACCGGCATACTCCCATTACCCGGAGAGAATCTGCTCGCGATGTTAGATTAAGTCAAACTGGAAACACTCTGCATGCAGTGTTCTGAACCATTGGCATTGCAAATGAGGCGAAATTCTAGCTCATCGCGATGCAACTGTCCACAACAGGATTCGAACAAGTACTTCGTTTTACCCCGTTACTCATTAGCCATTTATTATAATCTGCAATTGAGACTGAAATTGAATCTTGACTATTGTACAAATATACACAAATTAAGGAAACATTTTGTCTAATTCATGACAACCCTATTCTACTAACACAATAAACCGCCTATTAACCTTATTTTAGGCAGGTTTTAAAACTTGAAACTGAATATTATCAACCCCGCGATATTTGTACATGCATGAAACATTAAATTGACTGATAACCTTATTTTACTCACGAAATAGACCGTTAAATCAAAGATCTATTTGAGGCAACATGCTTAAAACTGAATCATTATTTCAGAGAACCGCAAGATATTCGTACAATTTCACACAAAGAAAACATTTAGTCTCCTGATACACACCATTATTATATTTAGTCACGCGATAAACACTCTATATTTAAGGCAACCTGAAAAAAATTTAAACTAAAACTGAATCGAATATATAATACAGCCACTTGAAACAGGATCTGCATTGTGTCATAACCGCATATCATTAATTTACAATAATAATAATACACATGCGGTCAAACAA
Source organism: Trachythela sp. YZ-2020 (assembly GCA_016169945.1). Classification (NCBI taxonomy): domain Eukaryota; kingdom Metazoa; phylum Cnidaria; class Anthozoa; order Malacalcyonacea; family Clavulariidae; genus Trachythela; species Trachythela sp. YZ-2020. Next base: position 414,784 of record JADLSH010000098.1, on the reverse strand, counting down.
AAAATTTAATCCACTGTCACTAATAACCTATGTTTTATATGCAGTAAAAAGTAAAATATCTAAATATTTAGGGCAAATTCAAAAAATTTAAACTAAAACCACGAATACTGAAAGTTTGAACTGAAAGATTATATCACAACCGCGCATACTCGGAAGCTGTAAATTAATCAAAGCGGAAAATATATTTGAAAAAAATATTTGAACGAAAACCGAAGCTGAAATTTTAACTGAAACATGAAACGGGCTCATTATTTCATAGCCGCATATCATTGTACAATTTTTAAAATACACATGCAGGAAACATTAAATCTATATTTTACTCGGAAGCTGTAAATCTAGGTCGGAACATACTTAGAGCTCTTTTCAATTCTGAAGACTTAACCTCTCATTTCCTATTTCCGTGACACATACGGCCAATGTGCGTCACATGTGCGTCATTGGTAACAAGCAGTGCATAAAAATTTCCCGTTTTTGCCCAACAGGTTGTCACGTGAATGCTATCTGAACGATTCTAGGTGATGCCATTGCAAGATAACTGAGTCAGCCATTTTGAATCCTGAGAATTTACCAAAGCGCCAAAGCCTCATCACGCAAGCACGACATTTTTGGAAGTTTAAGCCATTAAGGTAAGTTTTTCCCCTTGTATGTTTTGTATAAGTATGAAATATAATATGTTGTATGCGGAAATATACACTTTAAGACTGCGGTTTACAATATCGAAGTTTCTTTGTTCAAAGTATGCTTTGGCAAAGTGTATGACAGTTTAAACCTCTTTCAAAGATCCAACTTTAATTCAAAACTCTCTGAATCCAAGTTTGGTGACGGTACTTATATGATCAGAGAAACTTTTAGAGTGTAACTGTAAGCCAGCCTTTCACTGCAACGGTTTAAATAATATTTTATGAATGAATTAGATTTATATACATATTTTATCCAAAATGTTTCGCGCGAAATTTGAACTAAAACCGTAAATGGAATAACTGTAAGGTTTCATTAACAAGGGCAACATCGCAAGTTTGATTGCTCGTGTGCGAAGAACAATCAAAGTGATTTATTTATTCGAAAGCTTACAGTTATATATTAGCAATAAGGTCAACTTTGTAATCTTTGCCCCATATCATTATCATCATATATATACAAGAAAAAATTGTGGTTAGCTTGTGTCTTTGAACATTATTTCCAGACTATGCCTATGAAGTATAATATCTTACGGAAACAAGCGCGCTTGGCGAAAATCCATTTATAAGGTTTTATCACTTTTATGGTCCGAATAATTTTAACTGTATACATTTTAGGGCAAAGTGGTCGCGCGAAATTTGAACTTAACTTGAAATATGGTGTTGTTTCTGTAATCGTGAGGAATAATGTTTATGTATAAACTGTAAACACACTATCTTTCGGTTTTCGGAAACACGTCCTATATGCCATGACAATGCTGTCATGCCATTGGATCCTTCATCTCGCAGTTTATAAATAAACGTTTCTTTGATAAATTCGAGTCGTGTAAATTGTACATATTTTAGTACATTATCTACAGATCATGCGAGCAATCCCGAAATCATAATTTCAAAGTTCAAACCGCGAATGTGGTTTACAAATCTATAATTCCTTATTATTATAAGGTAGCAATAAAGCCAGTATTATCATGCAGTAGGCGGGCGGAAGATAACCAGTTGAGTAGGCAGTATATACTTGGAAATCTATTGATCAATATGTTGATATACTAGGAACTGCTCTAGACCAAATTATAGATAATGTGGGATCAAGCGTCATCCAGTCCCGTTTCCTGTAATCTATTATATCAATTTATATTTTTCACATAACACCAAGATTATAGCTTAATTTACCATGATTTCTTCGCGGTCTTTGTGGCGTGAGGTCCAGCTGAAATTATAAATCACACTATAGTCTATATACTGCAACAAAATTGCGAGAAAATCAAACCGCGGTCACAGAGGCGCAAAGCACGTAAAGCCTGCCACGTGCACCAACATTTCAGCGGGCCGGTTGTACTCTTATTTCATTAACTGTGGTTGTACGGAGCGCGTGACAATGTGTAGCCTATCCGGTGGATAAATCGAACATATCGATCAAGTCTATACATTCATCGAAAAACCAAGCTTAAATTTTTCAACTTGAATAGAACAATTATGTTTGCTACTACATATTAAGTGCATAAGATTTAAGTTCAGTCATTCACAAAATGTGTGAAAGTGTTATTTAATTTTGGCTTATCCACCGTTTAAACTATAAACGGCCTTCGTACAACCGGCCCACTAGGCACTAGAGCGGTATATTGATCTTAAAACGACAAAGGTTTTTTCACGTGAATGATACAAAAGTCTCTTAACTCAGAGGATTGGAATTCATTTTATTTTATTTTATTTTATTTGTCATTCTTTCGTTGATTGTTTCTAAGAAACTGAATCGTTCACCAATTCATGAAAGTGAATTTTGTAAAATCATTAATAAATCAAAATAAATCTATGTTTAAGGAATTGTTGTATCCACATATATACAGAATTCTACTGATCGATTTACATAAACGTTTCCCTCAATTTTATTGAAGTAAAAAGAGCTTCTTTTTGAATAACAACTTTAGAATACGACTATTTCAACTCGTGTTTGTATAACTGACACAACACCGTCGCTCATGCTGTATATATTAATTAATACTTAAACGACTGAAAGTCAATTCAGTTTGATGTTTGTGAATTGAAAGGCTCAATATTTCTATCGACTCAGATGAACTTGTTAATTATTTAGACTGAAAAGCACAATTGGAAGATAATTCATTCTTTAGGTCAATGCCAATGGGTCATATTGAAAGGAACTTAAATAAATTCTTCAGTCGTTTTAATAAGAAAGTTTTGTTCTTGAATCAGTCAACTTCCTACGCTAATAGTGGTAAAAAAAAATTTGTCGCCAAGGGCAAGGTTTATTTGTATATATTAGTGAATGTAACCAGTGGAGAAGATGGTGTGTAAGATGGTGGTGTATAAGGCATGTCAATGAAAGAATTAGAAAAAAGAAAATTTTCCTATGAAGATGCAAACAACAAATATAATCCTTTATATAAATTTATGGTTTTTTGCTGCGGCATTTAGTTACATTTATTTAAATTGAACTTAATGATTGGTGACACAGAATATTATTACAGAATCATCCTCATGAGATATGCGAAGCTAGTTTCATATTAAGAATATATATCTGCTCAAACACATCAATAGTTCATCAGGGGCCGGTTGTAGGCAGGGCATATTTTAAGGATTTCTAAGTGCGGGGCCATTTGTGAAAAAGGGCCCTTAATCTGAGTGCTGAAGCCGCGAGCCCTGTAGGGGTCCGGGGGAGTTTTTTCCCGGGAAAATTTTGAAATCTGGAGCTCTGAAATTGCCAAGCCAATAGTATTTCAATGTTTTAACTAAAACTTTAAAAATGTCTAACTATATAAGCCATAAAAACAATATTTCGTTAAACACAGACAAATAATTTATTCTGTAAACGACCCAATAAAGGGCCCAGGGAGTGGGGGGCCAATTTTGTGTGAGTGGGGGGCCATCAAGAGGGCCTGGGGGGCCAAGTGGCCCCCCAGTATATATGTTAAAATATGCCTTGGTTGTAGGCCTATACGAACGCCGTTTAGCTTAAACGGTGGATAAGCCAAAATGAAATAACACTCTCACACATTTTTTGAATGACTGAGCTTAAATCTTATGCACTTAATATGTATAGTTGCAAACATAATTGTTCTATTCAAGTTAAAAAAATTAAGCTTCGTTTTTCGATGAATGTATAGACTTGATCGATATTTTCGATTTATCCACCGGATAGGCTAACCGGCCCCAGGAAATTAGCCAAACATATTGCTTTATTCAGTGCTCACATGATCGATGATACTGGATATGCCTGCCGATCGAAGTATATTATAGTCCTTGGCTTGGATTGGTCAACATTTATAGTAATGATTTATTGCCGTATGACATGTCATTTCAAAACGTCATGCATGCATGTCAGCATTTTTAGCGGAAAACAGCAGAATTACATCAGAATATTTGCAATACAAATCTGAGAAGATTACATCATGCTTGAGGGTTAGTTGGACCAAACTGCCTGAAAAATATATCAAGAACGTCGAAACGTCGAAGTTCTTGTTATATTTTCAGGTAGTTCGATCTTACTAACCCTCAACTCCTCAAGCATGATGTAATTCTGCTCAGATTTTTATTGCAAATATTCTGATGTTCTGCTGTTTTCACTGAAAATGCTGACATGCATGACGATGCAACAGTCGGCGCCAACTATTATAGGAATTTAGTCATTACTCACATTAGGGACCGGTCATAAAGTATGTGTACTGGGGGGGTAGAGGGTAAGTTGACGGGGGGGAGGGGTTACGAAACAAATTATCTAACCTTTGGGGGGGTATGAGACGAATTACGACATTTGTGGGGGGTACGAAACAAAAAATGAGTCTAATACTGTGTCTATGATTAAAACTACAAACTTTAATACTTTAATAAAATTGAGTGTATGTTCTTATAATAATTTTTTTGGTGGGAGGGTGATTGGTTGGGTGGGGGTGTGGGGGGGAGGGTACGAAACATTTTAATCACCTTTGAGGCGGTATTAAATATTTTCCGACGCTTTTCGGGGGGGTGCCAAATTTTATGGTTGTATTTTGGAATACCCTCCACCCCCCAGTACACATACTTTATGACCGGTCCCTTCGACATTATTTTCCCGAAAACCCGACAGTGCAACACCCGTTTTGGATGGAAAACTAACCCCAATTTCACGAAGATCTGAAACCCGGAATTTTTGTTTGATAAAAAATGTCCACATGAACCTATCCTAATCTGTATAAGTTGATTAAGTTCCGTTAGCCGGTTTTAATTAACGGGTTTTTATGACGTACTAAATCATTTTGTCACCAGCATGACCTCGAGTGACACCGGAAGATATCGGGTCTACAGCTATAAATAAGATTATTGACATGCTGACTTAGCGGGATTCTTCAATGCGGAACTTATTTGAATGACACCGGATATCACAAGGCCATGTGATAGCATAGTGATATGGCATCACTTGTACAATGAGTATTGCAAGGTGAATTATTACTGAGTCATAGAACTAGTTACACTCTTGAAAGCTTGAGCGAAGATTTGGTTGTTCGTGCAGTGAAACTGACGCGGTTTATTTTGTTTCATGGTGAGGATAGCGGAAGGTAAATAAGAATTAGATATATTATATTCCTAGAACAAGAAGTATCAAATGTCTTGTCATATGGACTTGAGTGTCCAGCTTAATAGCTAGCGATGAACAAAATTCACGAGCTTCGTTGAAGGATATCAGAAAAATATAAAAACTGCAACTTCGACTTTTCGAGCAAAGTTATTTTAATATTTTTGAGCCAGTTAACCAGGTGAACGCATACGGCGCTTTCGAGAAATTTACCACTGCCACTCACAAATATGGAGCCATTCGAAGTAGCGTCATCTAATATCATTCACCCGAGTTCTAATCCCACAATCATTAGAAATAAGATATTATTCTACCGCCTCTTAAAAAAGTAAGATGCTAAAGTCAACATCATTTTGTGTACAGTATATTGTATAGTATCAATGTCTGAGCCAACTACTAATAATTCTTCCATTCAAGGGCTGGCTCCCACATGACACATATATGAGATTAAACTAATTTATTTGTACTGGATAGCTCTGTTAGTTCTTAACTGTTCTCCATAGAGATCCCTTAGTGTCATTACAGGAAGAAACTTAAACTAACTTCAGTAGGCAGTACGCTATTTACAGTTTTACACTCGGTTTACTGAAATATCCGCGGAGAAAACCTGCGGTGTTTGGTTGGGTCGAACTGGAAGCACTCTTCTCACGAACTAGATCAAGTTTACAAGTATAAGGCGTCTGAGGAATAAAAAGACCGAGTTAGGGACCTACACACTAGCAATCAAGTATAGGACGGAATAAAAGAAACTAAAAGAAAGCAGCTTTGTAATCAATAACATAGTGCTAAGTTGCAGGTTTCGTTTTTGTGAACTAGTCCAGATTGATACTGTTATGGGAAGACTATTTTGCTTATTATACTTGAGGCCTTTGAGGGTTTGTAGGATGAAAGTCATGAAACTATACCTGAAAAATATAGCCGAAGGCGAAGAACTTCGACAACTCGACGTTTCGAGCGAAGGCCCTTGATCTGGAAGTTAGTAGTTTTGCTATACACTATAGCTTCCAGACGAAGGACCTTCGCTCGAAACGTCGAAGTTCTTGTTATATTTTTCAGGTGTTTCATCCAACAAAGTTGAAAGCTTCAAGCTGATGGTTGATCGCTGTATACCTCCACTGGAATCACGCATTCAAAATTTTATTTTGCTTATTTAATAGGCCGTTGTCGTTGAGTATTAAGTATGAGTTTCCGACGTTTCTCTAACAAAGACGGACTTTCGGCTCCGTTTTTATTTCAAGACTGCCTAATCCACTGTTTGAATATTTTGCTTATAAATTAGTTTATCGCGAAAGCTAACTTTCTAGCTGAAGGGTGACAGTATTACTCCAATAATCCTCGTACGTTCCTCCAAGTATTGTGTAATACTGTTTTAGGAGTAATTCATTAAAGCATTAAAACACTTCCTCAGAAATCCCAAAGTCCCGACGTCCTGCCAAATTTGTTAAATCCCTAATGGCAAAATCTCACTGCAACAGGCAAAAAATCCAGTCATAAAATCCATAAAAATCTCAGAAAATCATTCAAAATCTTGAAATCTCTTGCAAAATCAGGCAAAATCCCTTTCAAAATTCCAAAAATATGATGGACATAAATATCATGCAGTATAAATGAAGTTTGTTTGTAGTTTATATTTTATAGCTAATCAGTTTGCAAAGAACCACAAATATCACAATGCATACACATTTTATTTATATCGATATTTTGTTAATATGACTATGTTACACGATATACATATTTTGTAACGGAATACTGTATTATGGAAAACGCGGAAATATAGAAGGTAATCTGCTGACATTTTTTCAGATTTACATTTGTACTTCGGGCTAAAAAGTCATAAATATACATTTACAGGTGTCTAGTGCATTCGACTATTAAGAGTGATAAGACCCCAGTATTGCTGAAAGAATAAAAGGCTGCAATATAATTATGTAGAAGTACCTCTCGACCTCAACATAATGATATTGGTCACAAATATCACTATACGTAAAATCAAAACGAAAAACGAACGGATGGTTAGAATATTTGAAAGATTACAAGAAATCGGCCACTTTGTAGAGATATCGCTTCAAAGCTGGCAGAGTCTTCGCTTCCCCTTCCCATCGCGCGTTTTTTCCTCGCGCGTCGCCCGCGTTTCAATTTGCAGCGGTTTCCTCGGTATGTCTAATTCGCTCCTCTAGCGCACTTCTATAAACAGGAACAGTGACCACAGGGTCATGAGTGTAGTGGAGGGCCCTAGCTCGTCGGAACATTTTCTTGAATGCAAATATATGCCGATTAATACTAAACAGGCTGCCCAAATATAACCTTCAAAAGATCAGCATTGTTGGTCCGGCCTTGGATGTTCAAATTCTATAAGTCTCGTTAGTATATGGTATGGACGAACCTATACCAAGGAAATAAGGTATATAACATAAAAAACAGGACTTTGTAAGAGACAAAATCTTGAATGCGTGTTTTCAGTGTATAGATATAGCGATAAACGATATGCTTGAGGGTCTTTAAGATCAAACTACCTGAAAATATATAACAAGAACTTCGACGTTTCGAGCGAAGGCCCTTCATTCGGAAGTTATTTGAATGACATTCCATCGCGATTTTTTATTATTTTTCTTGGGACATTCTGAAAACGTGCCCAAATGAAGTAACCCTTGTTTTGCTCGTTTCTTCATCTCTTTATTTACCACACTTTGTGGGATTCCTCAAAGCGGAACGTATTTGAATGACACTGGATATCACAAGGCCACGTGTACACTGTGAAGTGAGTTCAGTCTTGAAAGCTTGAGCGAAGATTTGTTCGTGCAGTGAAACTGACGTGGTTTATTTTGTTTCATGTTTATTAAGAAAGCGGAAGGTAAATAAAAATTACCTATATTATGTTCCTAGAACAAGAAGTATCAAATGTCTTGTCATGTGGAGTCGTGGACTTGAGTGTTTAGTTGCGCTTAGCTAGAGATGAACAAAATTCATAAGCTTAGTTGAAGGATCTACCTACCAGAAAAAATATAAAAACTGCAACTTCGAACGAAGTTCTTTTGATATTTTTGAGGTAGTTAACCAAATGGGGAACGCATTCAGCTCTTTCAAGGATTTACTTTCGATGACCCACTGACAAAGGTGGAGCCACTCGAAGTAGCGTCATCTAATATCATTCACCCATCACCCATGTTCTAATCCCACAATCATCATTTTGTGTATACAGTATAGTATGTCTGAGCTAACTAAAAAGAGGGGGGGGAAACATGGGGGCTGGGGGGGGCTTTGGCCCCTCCAGTACATTAGTTAAAAAAGGCCCTGTCTTGAATGCGTGATTCCTGTGTATAGGTGGCGATAAACGATGCTTCAGGGTTTGTATGATCAAACTACCTGAAAAATATAATAAGAACTTCGACGTTTCGAGCGAAGGCCCTTCATCTGGGTAGACCAACATTGTTAGTAGACCAACATTGCTGGTCTTTTGAAGGTTATTTTTGGGCGGCCTATTCTTTAAAAATACTTGCATGTAAGAGATTATGCTATTTTGCATGAATCCACATGCTTATATGACCAGAAAAATCTGGTATACACAGGTAAAACCTGCTGATGTTGCAACCTCGTGCAAGTCTTTGTTACCACGCCCAGGAAATGGATGTCGCTGAAGCAATAAAACTTGAGTGTATAAATATAGAATCAGGATATTCTCGCTCACAAGTTCTGGGTAATTATGTCTATTGACGTAAGAACGCTTTGAATTAAGTTGTGTGGCAACTAATTTGAAGCTATATTGGGCACACCTATGTCTCTGGATAAAAAGACCTTGTAACATTTCTTTGTGATTGCATTCCATATCAGTAGCCTGAGGGTTCTAACTGCATGAAAATATAACAACGTTTCGAACGAAGGTCCTTCATCTACTAACTTCCAGACGAAGGGCCTTCGTTCGAAACGTCAAAGTTCTTGGCTAGTCTTATCCGTCGTAACTTAAACGTCGAAGTTCTTGGCTAGTCTTATCCTACAAAACCTCAAGCATACCGTTTATCGCTACCTATATTGGAACCACGCATTCAAGACTGTAGCCTTGCTTTTAATTGTGGTCGAGTTCGCTCGGTTATTTGCAATCTATTTAGTTCAATTACAACTAAACGAAAATGTTGATAGCTATATAAACTGATATTGAAGGATTAGATAGACTCAGTTTCGAAATATTAACTATTCGATCCGAATTGACCTCGTAGCTCAATTGGTGATCGTTCGGACTACTAAACCAAAGTCCATAAACTGTAAGCCTGAGATAACTTAAATGATCAAGTAAATGTTCAACGACACTATATCTCTGCATGTTTCAGTTTTCATCGTGTGTGTCCACAAATCGAAGCACAAAATAATATTTCGCTTCGTCCAAAGTCTTTCTTCCTCTCTCGCCATATTCGTCACCGCTGTCCTTTTCCAAGTGAAACCTAGCCCACCCCCCTGCTTCTCCTCTACTTCCTCTCGCCTCCATCCATCACGATTCCAACCCAACAAGAGTATATTATGAATCGTACGAGTACTGAATGTAATGCGTTCCTGCATGTACAGTCTCTCGAGAACTCAAGTGTTCTGTAAGTGTGCTTGTGGTAAAATGCTTTGTCATAGGAAAACAATCCTCAGTTACATAAGCTCATCAAGTACATGATATTGTAAGCTGAAACTGCTGCAATATGACCAGCATATTCTAAACCACCAAATGTATAAGCGAGAAGCATTTTGAGTGCATATACACGGACGGGCTTATATATATTAGACTATTAGTGTAAAGGGTTAGGATTTCTGTGTTATATTTAATTTGTTGTACGTCAGTTTTTATTCCAAAATAATTATAACACGCGAAATTGTACTATTGTATTGTATAATTATTGGATTCTGCATGCCTATATGTATACTTGAGCTTTAGCGCTTATACCGGATTGCATGAGTATATTTGGAACAACGATGAAAAGTATTAATAAATTCGTAAGTGACTCTACAACGTATATGCACTTTCTTGGAAATTGACTTTAGAGCAAGCTTGAATTCTTGTTTGCTAACTATTAATCAACATTTCATTCCCAATTCAATTAATCCCCGCTTGGATTGACCATTTGACCTTGTTCATGATTCGTGACTTGTAGTTTTTTCTTATATTTAAAACTTTTCTTGTGGAGTTTTGTGACCCTGATATGCCTTTGCTGCGTCAGTCAACACAAAGAAAAGAAAGTCTATTTAGAATTGTTCTTAATTTCAAGCCACAAAACTGACTCACATCTTCCGTTCTGTACTATTAAACATGGAAACCGAGTGCGATATTTGCTATAAACTTATCTTTAATCTCTAAACTCAGTCGAAACGCATTCGATTACGGAACATATTTTACTTGTTGATATGTCGTCGCCAAGGGATTGCGAGTCTCAGACCCCGTTTACACTATACCGGATCCGCATCGTCACGACATCAATTTAAGCCGTTTTACTGCATCCCTGACCCTAGGCTTTAGCCAGTTAGCTGATTTTGTTGAATCGATCATACTATTATAATTTTGGGGGCTAAACTCGCTTCGGTATGGCTCAATTTGATGTCGTGACCATCGGAGCCTCAATGACGTCAATACGTAGGTCTTTAATTACGCACCCACATCAAATATAGGTAGGAGTATAGCTAATTCATGGCAAACACGTGCGCTTATATATATACCGGTAGGTTAATCTGAAGAAAGTGAAAGTAAATAGAAAGTTAGAGCACACTATTCTTGACCCGTCTTGCGAAACTATATATGCTTGCGAATCTCTGCAGTTTTCGTCGGTCGGTTTGGATGTCTGGATGTTTGGATGTTTTGCGCTATAGCCTATAGCTTGAGCTAATTCTATTTACGGCGAACGTAATAAACGGATGCCCACTACAATAAGCAAATTCCAATTAGTGAACGTAATAAACGGGAAAATAGACGGAAATTGTACGGTGCGTTTTATGCGTTATCTGACTATTTGACCTCTCTTGACTATTGCATTCATTCAAAAGCAAACAAGTAAATGTATTTATTTCTTCAAAGTTTCATCAAGGCCACCAGAGATTTAGCGCTCATTCCAGGACGACCAGGAGAAAGCAATGTCCTTTCATGGCGTTATGAACAAAAAATAGCCCAATGTCTTCCCCAATCTATATATTGAGAACGTCCAGTTTGAGGCAGCACTTTCCTTGCGATAGTAACTCCTAGTATTATTAGTGCATTCACCAAGCATACTGTAAAAAATTTCATATCTTAAAATTTGAGTTAAAAATATAAAGTTTTTCAGAAATTTATCAAAATACTCAGTAGCTACAACAGTCACCACAAATCTAGTGTGAGCGATTAAAGGGACAAACATCCGGGACCATAGGCCAGGAAATATCGCAAAATTAAAATTGAAGAATGAAAATGAAATCTGTAACGCCAGTGGCAGTCTTGGTGAATTTATGCATATATGCAGTTCTCATTCAATAAACTTGAAATTGCAATTCTATTTCAACATGATTTCTAGGCAAAAACTCGTTCCTGTACCAGTTTAGTAATTGAAAGAGAGAACTGCCTTATACTATTTAAAGAGTTTTTCTTATGAAAATTTTTTATTTTTTAAAGCTTCCTGTTTCAGTTTTATCGAGTAAAAACAGTCTTGAAACTGAAAAATAACAAAGACAAGGAAAACGTCTATTGAGAGTGTATAATAGTTGTGTTGTTCTAAAGAAAAATAAAGTTTCAGAAAGTGGTCGGAGCATCTTCCGCATTATGAGCTATTACTTGGGCTATATACCGTTTTCCGGCAAAAATTTCCCTCCCACTCAGTATAAAGATTCCTTTAAATACTACAATAGCATTTTACGTTGTAAAAACATCCCATTACCAATTTCCAATAAAGCCTTCACAAAATGTTTGTGAATGTTTGAAATATACGCAGCACTTAGGTCACCGCTGTGAGTGCTGTATATAAGGAATCAGTGGTGTATTAAACTTTTGACTTTCGTTTTCACTATTGAACATTGCACTACCCGTAGGGGTGTCTGGTTGCATGCGGTGATTCAACAAACTGAAATAGAAATAGCTGAAATAAGGTTTAATTTGTTCCATTAACTGTTTTCGATTCAGATGGAGGGGTATATAGATAGGACCAAAGAGCTTAATTTAAAAGGGATTTTTTACTGGAATTCGAGTTGTATATCGCAAATAAAAAATGACTTTTTAGATATTTACATCGGGATTTGTATATGGAATATAAGGGGGTTCAAAAGGGTGTATTCAAAGGATGCTTCATAGACTTTATATATGGGAATTAATTTTTAAGGATTTGGAAATTTTTACGGACATTCAAGGAATTTAAGATTGGAATGAACACACCCCTCAGATCAGATGAAGCATTCTCTAATACGATATCTGAAGCCTTTGATATATGGAAATTTAATATTCATGAACTTGACTAAACTAGACTAAAAGTTTGACAACTAGATAAAACGTTAGTTCGTACATCAGTTTTCACAAGTATTTTGACAGGTACGGCGTATTTGAGCTGTAATCCGCTTGAGATATCATAAAATATTGTGCTAATATTCTCAACTTGGCTAAAAATCACTTAATTGGATTTCCGCGTCTTTGTGTAACAACGGAAAGTAACGCCCACCTAAAAATTTGACCTTGGCAATAAAAATCTTTTAAATTTGAACTTCCATGAAGTCAATACCTTAAGCAGTAATATTCTATATATCATCACAGAGTAAATACTTAATTTCACTTTCCTTGTGCTAAGTTCCTGCGAGGAATATAATCGTCTATACTAACCGGAATACTACAAAACCAGATCTGAATTTGGACCGGATTCAGACTGGAACACTGACTCCCTGGAGGTAATCGATCCAGCAAACGAGCTAAAAATTTAGCTATGATCATTCTGTTGAACCCGTATTATATTTTAAGTAGTAGATGATATACAATATAAGACGGGTTCAACGGAATGACCTGAAAATTAACTGGAGTAAAGTAGATGATATAATAAACAAGTAAGTCCAACAATATTGTGAAAGAATTCGACTTTTCGGCATCTCTTTGGCTATTTCTCGATATCTAAACTACTAAACCACACACAGAGCTTGGGTAGCTTTAAAATTACTAAAAAGAGAAGCACACTGCCTTAGAAAATTTCTGTATTGACTTATATTTGCCTGATTCCAGGTTCCAGTTTGACTCCAGTCCTATTCCGTCCAGGTTTCTACCTATCTGCCTAAGCTCTTGTATCAGTAATGCGGAAGTTAAACCATACAGCTTCCGTATACACGTTGAACATATTTAATCTTCTTCCTGTATCACGCTATAGTTGTTCTCTGTCTTTTCTAGCATACACTGCGACGATGGAATATCCTAGCGAAGTATCTATTAAACAAGAAGGTAAGTGAAAGATTCGAGCTGATTTTTGCCAGCAAATTTAAGCGAAAGCTAAGCGCACAATGTGTTATCTCAATTTTTAATTTGTGATGACTCGGTGTAACAAGCGACTTCAAATACGCGGAATTGTGTAGTAGTTTCTCGGTAGCCGGTAAATATACAGAGCTATACTTTTTCGCATGCAATTTTGTATAAGTATAGATTTGCTAAAGAATCTACCAAAAAGGGAAGTAATTTCTCCGACTCTGTCGATTTCGATCTGACCAGTTGGCAATAACTATATTGTGATCTTATAATCTCGCTTCGAACTGATACCGTGCGCCAATTACTCCAATTAACGTGCATAGAAACTAGTATAAGAGTTATATATACTTATAGATTAGTAATATATATACTTGATTATTTATTTTCAAATATAATACACTTTTTAATTTGGTCACTACAGTACAAACTTCAAAACGGGCGCAGTCTTCAGTATATGTGCGTCTATTGTGCTGGATTCTCGCTACGGTCCAAACTTCAAACTGACAAAGGCTTGGTTTTCAACCTTAATAGTTAGTGGTTTTGAAATACTCGTACTTTGCGGTTGGTAGATTGTTACCAGCCTGAATTTCAAACGGTTTGTTCTAGCGGGCTTGAAATACATGTCCGTTGTGGTAGATAGGGCTCAGTTCTTGAAATAAAGCAACCTAAATTTTTTGTGGTAGATTCTTACTAGCCTAAAATTCAAACGGGTTGATTCTCAGCGTATAGGTATATAGTGGTCTTGAAACACATGTTTTGGTTTTGTGTGGTAGATTCTCACTAGCCTGAATTTCAAACGATCGTTCTCAGCGTCGTAGATAATCAGCTCTTGATTGGAATACGGTCTTGAAATGAAACAACCTTAATTTTTGTGGTAGATTCTCAATAGCCTAAACTTCAAACGGTTGATTCTCAGCGTAAGGTAGTGGTCTTGAAATATACGCCTTTTGTGGTAGATTCTCACTAGCCAGAATTTCAAACGGTTTGTTCTCAGCGCAGTTTAAGTTCTCAGAATTCATGCCCTTTGCGGTATATTCTCGCTAACCTCAAGGTGCAAAATAGAAATTGACGAACGTTTCAAGCAATGCCTAGAAAAGACCTGTTTTATGTATTTCATCTGCAGTAACTTATTGAGTATTGACGTTCCGTTTCAGTCGTCAGAAAGCACATGTCAGTCACGATCACTGATCTATACGTGTACTTCCGTGCTAGCCTCAGACATGCATGCACAGCTTTTTTCGCTGCAATTTTAAACCATGGACTTTGATTAACATACGAGGCAAGAGTTCCGCTTTGTCAGTATAGCCGTCATATTGTATAGAGATATTTTAGAGCAAGCAAAACTTGCACAAAAAGTACTGTACAAATGTACAATATTAGAGATTTGGCTGACAGATACATGCAGTATTGCAATACTGAAATAAATCAATAGTTTGTAATATAAGTCGAGATCGATACAGATTACAGTATATAAGGGATTTGAACTGCATAGATTTACATTTATTATTTTCATATAGCTTCAAATGGCTTCAGTAACGTGCGCAACTGGCTAAAACGCGTGGCGAATACGGCGCGAAAACGAAAGCCAAAACGTTTGTGAAGACCACAGTCACGTAGTCGTAGCCATTGTCGTGGGCTTGTTTAAGGAAAAGTCAGTCATCTCGTAGAATTTTGTTTGACTATAATATCACTGTTCTTGTTTTGAAAAGAAACTTCAGACCAAAAGTAATAACTAAGATTTTCACTTTTCAGGATCGGAGTAGACCTAGTATAATTTCGCCAATATAACCGTGCCATATAAGCATGATGCATAATACCTTTCTTCCTAGAACAGCAGAAGCTTATGTAAAAATGTGCATGTACATGTCATGTGTACATTTACGAACTTATTTCCTGCTGAGAAAGGTTTATAAATGTATAAAGTTATTTATCGAAGATTATCCCATCCCACGATTTGAAACACCCTCAACATGTAGGCGTCCTCACGTTTTGTGTATCGAATAACTAGAACCGAAATATGTAACTGGATCATATTACTCTATTATAAGCCATACAAGCTAGTCTGGTCACGTATACATTTAACATCTTTCACGTTTTGGAGAAACCTTACCCCACTATAAGAGAGTCTGAAGGAGTCTGAAGGAGTCTTCGGATAAAAGTTTTCAGCTGGACTTCTCGTCGTAGTCGCGTTTTTGGGTTTACATTCATTCCGATCAGAATTCGTCCCGCTCTGGCGATTGCTTGTTCGGTCTCAAGCTACAATCACTTTCAAAAGTTGTTGGGACACCTGCCATTTTAGATCGTAAGTCAATCTATACAGTTTGTATAAGACACATTAATGTTGTTTTCCCAATTATAAGATAATAGCGCATCAAATATGATGGTACGTTTGACACAACATTGAATAGGGGGCGGGAGCATCGAAGTTTGTTAATATAATAGGTATTTGAGGCATCTGTCCCAACACATTTGAAAATGATTGTAGCGAGATAAGTTCAGCACAGTCTCAACAATTTTCTGATGCCGTTGAAGCCGTTCTCATGTAAAAGCGACTAAAGACTGCAACTTTTTGTGCCTTTCGCTTCCCTGCCTTCTATTATTCTATATATTAAAGGCAACCTACAATCCTGGCAAAAATTATTGCGGACAGCGCATGCGCCAATCTATCTATATAATACATAACGTTCACTTTGTTGTCAAAATCGAGCATTTGGGCCCCATTCCGCCCTCTCATGTTGATAAATGAACAAATAAGACTTTGATGAAAACGTTTTGTACAATACAACATTGAATAGAGGCGTGGGGGTGGTATATTACTAAAAATATATGTCTAGGTGATTATATGTATATGTTTGTTTAAGATGAACTGTCCACATAATTTTTGCCAGGATTGTAGATCTTTCTGATGTGAAATAGGGAATATAATGGCTCTCAGCTCCTTACCAACTATACTCCAGATATTAAAAATATTATGTTGTTTTCAGAAGGGGAAGTAAAAGAAAAGCCAACCAAACCGTGGACTTCGAAAAATGCTATTCATTTATGGGAATTTTTACTGGAGTTACTTTATGATAAGGAATGTCAATCACTGATATGCTGGACCAAAGCTGAAGAATTTGAATTTAAGTTAATGGACCAGGAAGAGGTTGCAAGAAGATGGGGAAATCTCAAGCAGAAACCAAGGATGAATTATGATAAACTGAGTCGAGCATTGCGGTATTATTATCAGAAAAATATCATCAAAAAGGCAAGTTTCGTTTGTTTCTTAACTTTTATTAAATATTTAACAGAAACATGGTACTGTATTTATTACCTCACATAACAGTGATAACACCACATCACCTCACATCACGTCATCACATCACGTCATCACATCGCGTCATCACACCCCATCACATCACATTATATCACACCACATCACACCACATCACACCACATCACACCACATCACGTCATCACATCACACCGCACCACAAGTAGTTAATGCATTACTAACGCAAATTCCATCCTTCACAGGTCAACGGTCAACGTCTTGTCTATAAATTTGTCAATCTGTCCCATGGATACATACCAGTCAAGAAACTCGGTGCAGCTCGACTTCGTCAGCTAGCCAAACACCGGGATGACGACATCAAACAAGATTCGGTTGCCAATGGCGATGCTGCTCCACCAACAATGGCGACGAAAACAAGTGTCTCTGTTATAAAAAGTGTCTCTGATGTGATTAACACCTCTTGGGAAAATTCACCTACCACTCGCGAAATGTCGCCTTCCGCTCGTGGAATGTCGCCTTCCGCTCGTGGAATGTCGCCTTCCGCTCGTGAAATGTCGCCTACTTCTCGGAACAGTCCGGTATCGGCCATTACTTTGTACGAACCAATGTCAACGGTTGCAGAAGGACATGTGACTTCCCCACCAGTATATCTCCAGCAAATCACCACGCTTCCTGGTAGTTCAAAATTGTGCGCATGTCACCCATACACTTTTCTTCAACCTATTACGCGTGCGCTAGGCACGGACACTGTAACCAGGCAAACGTTTACCGTCTTACAAACTCCGTGTTGTGGAAAGGTCGCCCTCACTCCCCTGTCGGGTCATCCCATTATTTTTGGTGGAGCAACTGCAACGATGGCTGCGCCGTCGGTAGTGCAGGTCGCGTCGCCCGAAGGCCGCGCACAAGTGATTGAAGCGTAGGGACTTGGATAGAAAAGGGAACATGGCCAAATAATTTGAGAATAAGGTTGGTCGTTTGCACCTTGCCGAAATCTCTAGCTGCAAAATAAGTCTATCGAAGTATTTAGTGTAATACTGGCTTGGTTTAAGTTATTGCCCATCCTGAACTCCTGCTTTTCTATATTTGTACAAAAGTTAGTTTATAACTATATCAATTTTTGTCTATTAACCTTATATAAAAGTACAGTACTATAGGAATAAACTAAAATGCTGGATGGATAGTTAAACGAAGCCAATATTTCCGACTAAATACTTCGAGAGACTCGTTTTGCAGCAAGCGATTTCGGCAAGTTACAAACGACCTACCTTATTCTCAGAATTTGCGATTTACAACATCGCGTTATACAATTGACTGTGTACCGTTGAAGTCATATTTCAACGTCATATTTCAACGTGATATGTAAATTAGTATGAAGTAGAATAAATTATGTCCGTGATTTCTGGCCATGGAGAAAGATAGAATATAAGCCAGTTCAGAGTTTAGAAAGTGCACGATCTTAAGGACTAGTTTATAGTAATTTTAAGCGGGCCAACCATGCAAAAACTGCTTGTCCTAAGAACAAATTTTTCATAAATATAAACTGTTAATTCTTTTCCACAAATCTAAACAACTTAAATTTAAGTCATAGAATATTTGAATCATGCATTCTTGGTTAGACAAAAAGAGATATTTCATGCGTAGTTGCAACGCGGAACCAGTACTGGCTTATCGCGAGAGTAATTAGTAGGAAATATAATTAGGACGAATGAAAAGGATTATGTAAAGATGGCATCATTGGTATTGAGCATAGGTATTGAGCGCTTGTGGCCACTGATCTTAAAATAACTCTGGATTGATCCAAGCAATAGTGCACAGCTCAACGCTCGCAGAATTTAGAGGAAGTACATTTGAAAGTAGATGAAACATTAGTTGATAAGTACAGCTATTTATGCAATCATAAGGGTAATATTTTCAATTATTTGTAGGTGAAAACATGCATTTCATATTATTTTATATAGTTTTAGGTCCAATTGTATTGAAATTGTATTGACAGTATTGTAGTATTGTAGTTTATTGATATTTCAGATATTTGAGCCATCTACTTTTAAATTATAAAACAAATACAGTTTGAAATTATATTTGATAGAGAAAAACGGACTTCTTTTAATATGTGTCTAGCCGGTGTGTTTTTCCCTTACGAGTTCTGGATCGGTCAGTTGGTGGAAGGTTCTAATCATACAGGCCTAACACAAAGAACTGCGTTCAAGTCGTGCAGTACACACGTAAAAACGCACAAGTTGTAACAAACTTGCAGAAGACTTGCACCAATGCTGTTTCAACAACATGTTATCAGGATGTGTTCGCACAGCTTTCCCAGCTTGTTGACAAGTTGTCAACGGCTTGTTGACAACTTACTACAACGTCGTTGACTCAACAGACATGTTACAAGACTTACAACGTCGTCCTGCAATTCAACAACTCGTCGACAAGACATTTGTGAGTGACAACCTTGTAGCAACTTGATAACTTGACAACACTGTAACAACTTGTTGAGAAGCTTGCTATACAAGCCTGTTTCGAACACATCTTGTTGACAAGTTGTGAGATTTTTACGTAATATATCATACACGAGAAGGAGTTTATTATAGTGATTTGAAACACCGATTTTTAACATACTTTGAGGTGTTTTTAAATCACCATAATAAACTCCTCGTGTATGATATAGCTTCTCAAACAAACCAGTATTTAAAGAGAAATTCAACGCGAAAGTTGAGTTAATTTATGGGTGTTTATTACCGTTTATTGCTCATGAATTATTAATGAGTTTGAGAAGTAAAAATCTCGCATCTTGTCAACAAGGTGTGTTCGCAACAGACTTGTACCAAACTTTTCAACAAGTTGTTACAAGGTTGTCACTTACAACTTGTTAACAAATTGTTGAATTGCTGGAGGATAACAAGTTGTTGGAACAACTTGTAACAAGTCCACTGAGTCAACAACCTTGTAGCAAGTTGTTGACAAGCCGTTGGCAACTTGTCAACAAGCTGTGTGAACACATCCTGATCAGGGGCGTACATATCAATTTTGGTTCGGGGGGGGGGAGGGGTGAAGTCTCGAAATGAGACCGACCCGTGAATCCAGACCGACTTTTAACCCGACTGAATTGTAATTCAAAAAGTCAATAACTTGAGTAGCCGCACAATTCAATGAACAAAATGTTCACTTACGTAAGTTACGTTCCATATTTTTACGGAACTCTCTTGTACACAGGGGCAGATCCAGTAGAACAGGACGACTGATATGCAGTAGGGCACCCATTTGCAGGGGGGTCCAGGGGAATCCTCCCCCGGGAAATTTTGAAATCTAGGACCTCGGAGACGCGATTTCCTGCGTTCTGATCAAACAATTTATTCCAATTTGTAGGTAGAAATCAGAAAGATAGGTAAAAAATTTCGAACTATATCGCAAAAACAACTCAGTGTTTCCGGATAAGAATAAGATTAGCTTCCTGTAGTCTGTACAGTAAGTTTTGTCAAAATAGTAAATATGTAGATTATAGCAGTTGTGGCAATATGGTTCTATTTCAAAGTAGTCAGTTTTGGCCTCCTGTCTCAAATTTCCAAGATAACAAATCATTGCAATAGTTGAAGACAAGGCAAATACACTCCTACAGTGCAACCCTATTAAGATTACCAAATTGAAACTTGTATTTTTCATAAGCGACTGCAACAAAATGTGATCACATCATTCACATGTGTTCACGAGGTACACGAACATGTGTAGCAATGAAATTGATTTGGTTTTGACAAAACTGTCACTGACAAACCGCTCATTAAAAAGGTTGTTTCGCTGGTTTAATACTGCATGGAACAATACGAGTTACGCATCACCAGAATTTCTTCTGTTTTCACGGCACGTCATTAGCATTTACCGTGCTTTAATTTGTAAATATTCAACATACGTACGCCCGCCACAC
This sequence comes from Trachythela sp. YZ-2020, assembly GCA_016169945.1. Taxonomy (NCBI): domain Eukaryota; kingdom Metazoa; phylum Cnidaria; class Anthozoa; order Malacalcyonacea; family Clavulariidae; genus Trachythela; species Trachythela sp. YZ-2020. The sequence continues at coordinate 393,931 of JADLSH010000098.1, read as the reverse complement.
ATATGAGTAACATGACATTCTAGAAGAACGGTTTACACCAAAGACCGAAGTAGGATGTTCGGTAAACTTTATGTGGACATATTCAAGTAACTGCAATTGAAATAAATCGTGTTGGGAATTGTAAATAATGCAACGATTAAAGTTGGTCTCTGAAAATATTTAGCCGGGTCCGCATAGCATTGCTTGGCCTAATGCGTTCAATTTAGCAATGCAAAATTTTTAGACCAGCTGCACTTATTTTGAGGCCGACTGGATCATTATCTCTTGGAGTTGAACCCCACACACCCCCCACACACACCCCCCACACACACCCCTTGTTACGCGTGTACAAGTCTGTTGCAAACACATCATGTTGACAAGATGTGATATTTTACGCGTGTAGTTCATAGAAACATAGTCCCTATAACACAGTGTCAGGAACGCATCTAAAGCTTTTGTTCTATGTTTTTGTTCATGTTTGTGCACCTTCACGCTCAGTAAACACATTGTTCTCTTAGCATAATGAAGGAAGCAGCCAATGAAATCCGTGCAGCTGAATATTAACATTTTTAAAACAAAGAAAACGTGCACTCTCAGTACACCCTCAACATCAACCCGTGCACATGGCTATAAACTTTCAAGTTTGCCGCGTTTCCAGACACTGTATTATAGGGACTATGATAGAAATGGTAGATATTTTTTCTATGGTGTATTTGTGCTGTGTTGCATGTGCCCGGTGCTTTGCGATAATTTCACAAATAATTCACATTTTTTGCACATGGACATTCACTCCCCCCTGACGCGCTCGCAGATCAAATTATTCAAAATGGCGGTCGATTATTTGACTCAACTTGATCTTTGGGCGAATTTCTCGACGATTCTGTCGAAATAACCGACCGATTGAACGTTAAAGCTTTGAAATGAACCTAGCACAGCAGAGGAAGCTCATTTCAACAATATAGATTCATTTTCTGAGGCAATTTTGTAGTTAAAACCATTTGTGATTCTGGAATAATTATAATAGTAGCTTCTCAGCAGGAAACATGAACGAGCGATCGAAAAAGTTCGTCGAGGCTCTGAATTCAGACTTTCGCGCTTTGTCAAACGAAACTAGAAAGAAATTCCACCCTGTTAAAGAGGTAATGGAATATTTTTTATAAATTGTTTAAAGTTTTCGAGAAGTTCTATAAAACAAAAGCGTTCTCAACTGAATTCTAATTTGCAGATTTAGTAAATTGGACACGTTGTAATTTTGGAATGTTATATAATACACAATACCAATGCTTGTTTTGTGTATGACATGTATTTAGTTTTTATTAGTATTTTGTCACAGGAGTAATTTTTTGTTTAATATTTAGTTATAAGCGGGTTGTAAAAGAGGTTGGTCTTTTTTATTTACACCTCTGACTGTTTGTTTGTTTTTTCAATTAATAATTCGTTCTATAATCCACACTTATTAATTGATTGGCCCAGTTCATACTAGAGATGTATCATGTATCACCATCAAAATACCCGACTGCATTCCAGCCCCTCCCGACCTTCGGCAGGAAGAAATTATCTACTGATTTTTGGCGGCACATTTTGGCGTAAATTTTATATCATCTACTAACTTTTGGCGGCATGGTGGTGTGGTACTGGCCTTTTTGCTAATGGAAAATGGTGGATGAGGCAGTCATTATACAGTGTATCAATATATATAGGCAAAATATGGTACTCAACCGAAATATTCGTGAAATTTTACCCCCAAAATGCAGGGATTTCACAGACCCCCTTGACGAGTTTCACACCTTTGGTGCATCTGCGCATGCAGCTCGAGCACAGCCGCTGCCATGTCTATTTTTACAGCAGAATTCCTGGCGTGAATCTTTGGTGGAGAGAAAAGGTGGAATGCAGTCAGGTCAAAATGCATCACCTGTCTGAATTATAATCTGTCTAAGTGTAAATACAAGATTAACTATCCAGATGAAGTAGTTACTCTTATCCACAAATCTATCTGGAACAAATCGTGCCTGATATTTTTTAGATAGCTCAGCTTAACCTTTAAGCCTTGGTCAAACGAGGATGAGAGTAGATGAGAGTTAGCAAGGGAGAATTTGCATGAGTTTCATCAACTCTCATGCCCTGGTCAAATGGGAGCAAAAGTTACATCAGATTTGACTAGATATTACCGCATGTACTGGTCAAATGAGGAAAATCTTTCATCAACTCTCATTAAAATTTTAAACAGCCCAAAGTTGATGAGAGTGCATGAGAGTTGATCAGAGTTGGCGGTCAAATGTGAGCAGGAGTTGCTCTCTCATCAACTCTTATCCTCATTTGACCAGGGCTTTATTTAGACACATCTGTCAAGACAAACTACCTGCACAAGTTCATCTAAACAAACTACACAGATGGTTCATCTTCACAGATGATCCGTTTGCCGAATTTATGCTTTGTGTGATTAGACGAACTAGCTTTTCTTTGCCAAAGTGGCAGCTCTAACCTAAATCTCATAAATATACCCAGGAATGTGTGAACCGAGGGTGTGAACCATATTTCAGAAAGCAGTTTTCATTTCAATATTTTTGTAATTTCTGATTCTATCATGATACCATCTCCCACTGTTTTTCTGGCCACCTTTAATTTGAGTATGTTAACCTATTGATGCACTAGAGTATACCACTGTACCCTTAAAATCACTTGGAATGAGACAAAGTAAAATAGAAGTAAAGCCCAGGTCAAACGAGGATGAGAGTTGATGAGAGTTGAACTCTTGTTTGCATTTGACTGCCAACTCTCGTGCGCTCTCATCAACTTTAAACTGGTTCAATTCTTTATGAGAGTTGATGAGACTTTTTGGTACAGGTGGTAATATCCAGTCAACCCTCATCAACTCTCGTGCAAATCTTGTTCTCGTTTGACTGGGGCATGAGCATTGAAAAAACTCTTATGAATGCAAACTCTCACTTGCCAACTCCTGGACAACTCTCATCCTCATTTGACCAGGGCGTTCTAAGCAGTGGCGAAGCCAGCCTGACAATTTGGTCATGCTATGCAAATATTTCCGTGTTCATAGACTGTGAAAACAATCAATTTCTAAAGAAATGAATAATGATAATGATTTAAAATTTGCATTGCATGACCAAATTGCCAGGCTGGCTTCTCTACTGATCCTAAGGGTGATTTGCTGCTTAATTAATTGTTCACAAGCAACCATTGATCAATTTAACCAATTTATGCCCAAGAATCTCCCCTTCGCTTGATCAAGTAAAATTGTCTTGTGTAAGAGAGAGTAAAATGTTTAGTAGACACATTAAGCCACATGTCAGTTTAATGGTTAATAATACAGTCCTCGTATTCCTCGTAGGCTGCAGAAGCTGGGATTTTAAAACTACGAAATCTTCCTGCTATTTACCAAAAAGACAAAGACATTTACAGAGGTGAGATAGACATGAAATCACTTCATAAAAATAAATCATAACGATCGAAAGCATGCAGAAATAATCCTCAATGTGCATTCCGACTTAATATTTTTCAGTTTTGTCTGAGGAAACAGAGATCATTCAGCCATTTTTACTGGGATGTGACACGAAGAGTCTTCGTGTAGTTCAAATATCTTTGACGGCATTGCAGAGATTGATCTCACATCAGGCAATCTCAGAGGTGAGAAACATATTCAATCAATTGAAATTGAGGAAAACACTTCAAAAATCTGAGTTTAACACACATGTACAATTTATTTGCTTTTTACTCACTAGTCACCCCTCGAATGGGCTTGCTTAGGAGTGCTGGCCCTCCTCTCATATACAATAACATTTTTTCAATAAGCATCTCAATTAGGATGCAGGATTTCACCTTAGAGGGCCAGCCCTTCATGTAGAGCTCAATATAAATTATCCGCCTACTGTACATGTTACAACTGTATCCCATTCTTCAATATTGTATTTTGTAATGTAGTATTTCGTTTTGATCTTCTTTTGACTACATTTGTTGGATTGGTTTATTTTTGACACATGATTGCATTTGTATTTGCACTATGAAAGCATTCATTTTTCCTGACCCATTTGCAGACAAAGGGCCTTCCTGGAAACATGGAAGTTTGTTCTACATTTTTCAGGTTCTTAAATCCTTCAACCAACAATATGAATATTGTTTAACGCTGCCTGTACTGGAATGCCGCTTTCAAGATATCACCCTCTCACTTTCCTAAATTGTAGATTGCCTTCTACAATATTTATCTAATTCGTATCCGTTTGCAATTTACAGACGTCTGCACAGAACCTAATCAGTACACTATGGCTGTTGATGGAAACTGGGCTGGAGGAATTGAGAATCTTACAAACACTGTTATTAATTTTAACCACCACGAAAATTGTAACTGGTGACTCTTTTGCCAAGGTACTATAAAATATGATAACCAGAAGGCACTCGAAGACTGCATACCAGTCCTTGAAACTCCCGAAATTTCAGGTCGGCAAGAAATTGCCGACCTAAAAGCGATAATTCTCAATCTGGGTCGGCAAATATTTTCAAAACAAATAGACAATATCCAAATGAAAATTTAATTTGCTTGCTGCAAATACGCGTATTTATAAACAGCAATTAATTGCAATCAATGCCAATAGCAAACAAAACAACTAACAAAATCTATAAACTCCAATCGAACAGTGCATGTACATATAGCATGACCATGAGCAAGCAAATTCCATTGACAGCCAATGCCCAATGACAAGATCGTGAGCGCTAAAATATTTGCCTATTCACGGGAGTCATGAATAGCTAATAAGTCTTGCTAAGGTCTAGCTAAGATCTTTGGTCTTTGGTCTTGCTAAGGTCTTTGCTAAGGTCTATAGCTAATAGTCTAGCACTCTAGCTAAGGTCTTGTTGTTGTACATTTAGTCATTACATGTTAAGATTACAGTGTCAGTACTTTTACATAATACTTCAAGTGTCAATGGTCAAAACCTGATAATTAAAACATCATCGTTGAAAATGCGTATATGAAAGATGCGTTCGCGGAAAAAAATGCCGAGACGTATTTGAAAGTAGATCGGCAAAATTTTGCCGACCTAAATCTACACATATCGCTTTGCAGGTCGGCATTTAGGTCGGCATTGCCGAATGCCGACCTGAGTTTCAAGGACTGGCATACTGTATATCCGCCAGCAAATAAGTATTGACAGTATTCAGTCCAGATTAAAATTCCTCAAATTCTCTTGACAAGCATGAAGTTATCTGAGCATAGACAATGCATCTATCCATGTCCGTTCATCTTTTAGATGCAAAGATCCGTATTTTTTACTAAATACTAAATAACTGTTTGGTTTTATTTTATTTTTAGGCGATAGTCCTGTGTTTTAAGTTATATTTCTTTAAAGACCCAACCATTAGTAGTACAGCGGCAGCGAGTGTTCGACAGATTGTTTCTGCTGCTTTTGATAGAGTTGTGCATGAAGACAGTCAAGAGGGAGGTGCGTATAGAAGTATATATCGTTTTATATTGACGCAATTTATTCTGTAGAGACGCTTAATCTCAGTGTTTGACATCCGTCTATGTGTAGGTACAGTATGTGACGAGCTATGGACGAACAGGAAAACTACCAAGAACAATGGCTAGGGTCCTAAGGCCATGTTACACGTGGCAATTTTTGCTGCAACTTGCAATGCAATTTCTGCACAGAGGCGAGCCATGTTATGTGGAAATGTGCGCATAGAAAAACAGTAAACATGGAACGCGTTGCACTTCACCGACATCATTCTCATTCATTTCTTTGTGGCAAGAAAAATATCTATCGGCAAAGTAAAACGAGATTCATGCTTACAATTTCCTAAGACGAGATAAACTTGGGTTTGCTGCGAAAAATAAATATTATTTTTGTACGTACGTCTATGCAGACGAACTGCAGATGTGATCCATCTGTTTGCCGCATTTATGCACAGATGAATTATCCTTTAATTGTCCTTGTTCTTTCAGATTGACCATCCCTCCCTATATAAATAAGGCCAGATGAAATGAAAGTAATATAATAAATAGTTCCTAAAATACTGCTAGTGCTATTTTCTTATAAATATTCTTCATATTGTAGAAAATGAACCTGCTGTCAAACCATCCAGTTCCAGACATAAGAATTGTCCAGTTAGTTTGAAACCATTTGCAAGAGATGCTTACTTGCTATTTCAGGTAAAACAGTTCTGTATATCCAGTGATTAAATGTAGAAACATTGTTTTTGCTTATCATGTCAGCAAACGTGATGGCGACAAAGAAAAAAGTCGCTTCACGCTAACAAATTCGCCTATACATTTAAAACGGCCTTTTCATATTCTGACACATGAGTCGTTGGAAGCATTAAATCCGTTTTCCAGCACTAGACGAATTTGTTCACGCGAAGCGAAGCAAAAAAAATATTCGCCAACGTGATTGGTTAGCGACAAGATTCGCCGCAAAAAATTGGATCGGTTGCTACCTTATGGCGGAGAAATTTTTGCTAACCATGCAATCACATTGCCGAATTCATTTTTTGCTTCGCTCGAACAAATTCTCTTAGTGGAAAACGGGCTTTAACGTTGCTGGTTTTCGGACGTAAGGAATCACCAGGATCCATGGATATTTTAAGTCGTGCGTTAAAGGAAACTGTGTTATTGCGAGGCTCCTCGGTAGCCTTAATTTTATTTTAATTTCTTCAGGATCTGTGTCAGTTGACAAATGGTGAGCAGCCATATTGGCTTGTTGGAATGGACGAAATGATGAGAACGTTTGGGTTGGAATTACTGGAGAATGTGCTGAAGAGTTTTCCTAATATATTCCTGAAGGTTTACTTGCTAATTGAGTAATTATTGATTGATAAGTTAATTATTGAGTGATTGTGGATTGGTTGAAATTCTAATTTTGTTATTTAGCATCCCGAGTTCAGTTTCCTTCTCAAAGAAAGAGTGTGTCCACTTGTTATAAAGTTGTTTTCACCAAGCATCAAGTTCCGACAAGGATTGAATAACTCATCAGAGCCACCTTTAGAGAAACCGGTTTTCCCGTTTCCATGAGGTTATTGAGGATTGTGTCTGTGCTTATAGAACAGTTCTACACTTTACTGGTAAGAAAGGGCAAAAACCCGTGGGAAAAATGGGTCGCCCCGTACCTATATGCAGAGGTGGAAAAAGTATCTGATCCTGGGAACCTAGTCCCTAGAAATATTTTTGAATCTGAACTTTTGCAGAAAAATTTTGGCCTCGTGGCAAAACTTGTCGGGAAAATCCGTTGAGTCTATGTACGCATGCGCACATATTTCAAATTGCTCCCACAATAAATGCGTTAAATTTATTCATATATATGCTGAAATATCGAATCGACACACAAGCATAGATTGAAGTATTCTTTCTAGTTTATCCTTCGTATTTACCCAATTTTTATGGCCTTTTAAAAGGCTCACGAATCAGATCGCGAAGTCATTATGAAACAAAACAAGGGTGACCGTGGCGTCGTTCTTGTTCCCAGGCTAGAATAGGTGTTCGCTGGTGGGGTGGAAGGGGAGATATAAGAACGCTCTATGCCTGAGCTAGCCAGCTGTGTAGAGACGCGTGTTTCAGACGTGAGACTGAGTTCAGATGGGCTAGCGTGCCAATTATCGATTTCCAAACAAGAAGATTTTTGTTGAAAAACTTTATTAATATTTTTTGAAGGTGACGGAATGTGAGATTTTTCTCTCGTTGTTGGTGAAATTCTTGGATATTGACAAACCATTTTGGCAACGTTCACTCGCTTTGGAAGTGTTGCATGCTCTTTGCCTTCAACCAAAACTACTTAGGTAACTAGAAGTCCAATTTGATATGAAAAAGTACATAAACAATACAACGCGTCATTTCGATGCACAGTCGAAACTGCGTGCAGGAAAAATTGCAGTTGAATCATAACCTGTAGCTGAGGCTGGAAGAATTAAAATATGCATATCGAAGTATTCAACTACCCGATCATCATTTTTGTTTCACATATAGCCACAATAGAAATGTCCATTAAATAATTTTTGTACTAGCATATTTTGTTTTCTGTGTAAAGCAAAATAAAGAAAGGTGCACTTAAGGGAATTTATTTTTTCTTTAAAAGCGAGTCAATCGTGCATATATTCTCAGCTGTATGTTATAATTCAACTGCGATTTTATTCCGCCGCATACAATAGGCTTGTTAATTATTACTGTAATTGACGAGGTTTTTGACGGTGTCAAATGGAGTTGTCTGATTATAACTCCCGTCGCATGTGAGAAGAATGCCTACATTTTGACTCTACCAAACACCTTGGGTTTTCTCTGGGTAGTTCGATTTCTTCCTATGCCTATTGTAACAATGGGTCCATATGAGAGATGGCTTTTAATGGATGAACAGTTAAAACTGATACAACTATAGTTAGTATAGTACAAATGAAGTTAGTTTAGGTCTCCTTCTGTAGAAACAGTGGAAAAACAATGAATTGCGTACTAGGAAGAACATTTTATATCGTTGTTATAAGTTGCCGTGAGTTGTGTCTGAACTTCCTGAAAACGTCGGTTAACTTCTTAACGAAGGACTTTCCCTCTAAACATCGAAGTGTTTTTTTATCTTTTTCAGGTAGTCCATACACAAACCAGCACAGCTTATTGTAGAATACTTCCTTCACTGAACCCCAACGATATCATATACAGATTACAGAACTTAATATACAGTATTTAAAAGGTTTAAGGCCATGTTACACGAGGCAATTTTTCTTGCAACTTGCAACGCAATTTCTGCACAGAGCCATGTTATGTAGAAATTAAATGTACGCACAGAAAAACGATGAACGTAACCCGTGTTTCACTCCACCGATATTATCATTGGGGCCGCGGCCCCCCCAATATTATATGAGGGGGCCCCGAAATATCTTTCGGCCCCCCCCAATATTATATGAGGGGGCCCCGAAATATCTTTCGGCCCCCCCCCAAAAAAATAAATTAATTTTCATGAAAATGATGGAAACAGCTTAGTTCCCTGAACAAGCTTACTAAAAGAGGTAGATAAGACTCTGAAACGGCCGTTTCCATCGATCTGGGGGCTTAAAATTTTAAAAACAAATTCGCTGGGCCGCCCCAATATTGAATACGTTCCTACGCCCTTGGCATTCTGGACATGTTTAGCAAGAACAGAAACGGCAAAGTAAAACGAGATTCATGCTCACAATTTTTCTGAGAATTTATTTTTCACCTTGCATCGCTCTGTGTCCAAAATTGCGTTGCAAGCATTTGTTGCAAGAGACAGCAAAAATTGCCTCGTGTAACTTGGTCTTCGTAATATCGTGCAAACTGCAAAGTGCCAACACTGTACTTGTAGAGTGATTGATGTTGCGTTCATTTAACGATATTATTACACTGTAATCTGTATTATTAATTTTCTGGCCTTTTGCGAGGCCCACCGAAATCATCACCAAACAAAGAAAGGATGGTGGTGAGGTGGCCATATATATATATATGCTGAAATAAGCCCCCCTTTCTTGATGAAGAAATTTATTAAGCCCCCCCCCTTTAATAAGCACTTCCCCTTTAATAAACACCCTCCTTTAATAAGCACCCCCCTTTAATAAGCACCCCCCTTTAATAACCACCCCCCCCCCCTCTAATAAGCTTCCGCATTCACACAAGAACACAAGTGTTTGATAAGATTTTAAAACCAAAACAAGGTGGTGAATTGGCCTCGTTCTGGCAAAAACCTGTCGGAAAAATCTACGAGTCTACGAACGCATGCGCACATCGTATTTCAAATTGCTCCCACAATAAAGTGAGCAAATTTATTCGTATATATGCTGAAATATCGAATCAACACAGTATACAGCATGGTTCAAGTCAATACTTTATGTAAAAATTCAATTTTTATGGCCTTTTAAAAAGGCTCACGAAGCAGATCATGAAGTCATTATGAAAGAAAACAAGTCTCGTGTCGTTCTCGTCCCCAGGCTAGAAGGGGTGTTCATAGGGGGGGGTGGGTGGAGGGTACAAGAGAGGCCTTGTGCCTGAGCTAGCCCGCTGTCTAGAGACGATTTTTAACCGTGTTTCAGACGTGAGACTGAGTCACAGATGTAGAAGAAGAGGCCAGCGGTGCCTGCGCGTGTCCTCGGTTTTTATGCAAAAATATATGCAGTTTACTGGGAATGGCGGATCAGCCAGCCAGTTCGGGCTTGCTGGCCCAGAAAAGCATTTATTGAGCCAGAAATGGCGGCGATATGCGCGACCCCAAAAAATTCAAAGGTTCCCAAGAGAGTGAACCCTCTATATAATATTTACTCTATGACTGAATTCAGATGGGCTAGCAAAACAAAACACTCCGACTGAGCATTGGCCACTGTAATATATAATACGCGGAAAACGTTTATTATCGATTTCCACAGGGCAATTTTTGCTGCAACTTGCAACACAATTTGCGGACACAGAGCGATGTTAGGTAAAAAGTACATTCGCAGAGAAATTATGAGAAAGAATCTCGTTTTACTTTGCCGATATTTTTCTTGCTAAACATATCAGAAGGCAACAAAGAAGTGAACGAAAAAGTTGCGTTTCTGTGTAAAAGTTGCGTTTCATGCAAGTTGCAGCAAAAATTGCCCCGTCTAACATGATTGTCTTTAGTTACTCGTACAGTAGTTGGTTTAAAACAGTGAGCTCTATATATATCTGGAGTAAGAACTTCTAATGTTCGGCCAATAGGCCAAGTGAAGCCAAAGATGGCGGCAATTGACGTCCAAACTCATGAAGGTCATAAACAGTTTTCATACCATTTTTCTAGCTAATTCCAGTTTATACTAACAGATCGCATCGCTAATCAAGTTATTAGTTCATAAAATCATGATGTTATTGTTTAAATCGGAGTAAAAACACGAAATTTCGGCACACTCCTTGCCGGCTTGTGCAAACCGCGCGGTCGAAAACAATAGAAAGGGATTGGCACTGGACGTCAATTTCCGCCATCTTTGGCTTCACTTTTTGGACATAAGTTCTCACTCCAGATATATATATAGAGCTCACTGGTTTAAAACTGTAAAAGTACGTTTACACGCTGCGATTTGTCGGGTCGATTTTAGGTTTTGTTGAATGTTAATGACGAATATTTTGAGTTGATGATGTCGTCATACTGACGTTTGCCACGTATTTTTCAAACATCATTAACGTGCATCTGAAATCGGCCCGATAAATCGCAGCGTGTAAACGTACCTTAAGACAAGCAACACCTTATCAATTTAACTTATCTTTTAAGATCTTTCTGTCAGTACTATGACATGCAAGAACACTCGACCAAAGTGTTCCACGATCTCGTCAACTCATTGGCTAGTTTCATCCAATCACTTTACTCCGGTGCTGGCCAGCAGTCCTCGTCAGTAACTCCACCCCACTCCCCCTCATCGCAATCCGCGCCTCCAGCCCATTCCACTCCGGGAAACACGGCTGCTAATGGTGGTACCCCAGTTCCAGGCTTTCACTACCATGGCGTATGGTTGCCTCTTGTGAAGTTACCTTCGGGACAAGCAAAACCTGTATAGTAAGTTTTATAGTTCAACGACATAATCGTAGTTGACTGTGTCTAAAATTAGGTTTGTAAAAAATTCGAAAACATTGCATATGTGTAGTTTTTTGTCCAAGCGATATTTGTATCATAGTTAAATTTGCTCCTCGATGTCACTGTTGCTTCATTTGATTTATCACACAAAACTAAGGATTATTTCAAAGTTATTTTTTCATTTCAAATCTTTCAGAATACTGGAAATTATATTTATAACCTCGGCCAATTTTTGTCGACGTACTCGCCACGCGTTTGTGACTTTCGTCCCGCGATCATCCCACGTGTTACTGCAGGGAGCCTCCTTAAAGTAAAACAAATAAGTTGTATTCAGGCTAAGTTGTGAGCACATCAACTAACTTGCACGGCAAGTGAACAAAAAAGCTATGTTACATCACTGATATGTTAATTGTCTCTCTCGTTTTGATCTAGTCTTGAACAGTTAGACAGAATTCATACTCCCAATGTGGCTGAAGCCTACGCCATGACCGTGGCTTTTAAGACTTTGTTAGCCTTAGTTAATAGTATTGATATTCTCGTCAAGTCGACGTTGAAGAAAGACAGCACGAAGGTCGAAGGATGGATAGAACCAGCTGAAGAAGTGAAGACACCTGATCAGACTGGAGTGGGAACAGAGGCGGTTGAGAATAGCAGTAGTGAAGAAGGTTGGTTCAGTATGTTTTGTGGTGGTGATGGTGTTGTAGGTGGTGACTATGATGTTGGTGATTGTGGTGGTGATGATGATGATGACGGTGATGGCAGTGATGATGATGGTGCATGGTGACGATGATGGTTGTGTTGATGTTTGTATTGGTTTTGATTGTACTAATGATGATTATTTCTACAAATTTCTGAGCCTTAGTTATACATTTTTTATTTATTTTACCAGAGAAGAATCTAAATGAAGTTTGGAAACAAATGTTAAATTCCTCCTGGTGTGGCCTGCTTGCTGCTTTGTCGCTGTTACTGGAAGCAAGGTCAGTTTTGTTCAAATGGAGCACAGATTGATCACCCGACTAAACTTTGTCGCATGCCTTTATTGATATAGTAATAATAATATGCCTACAAAATTTGAATATAATAAGAAAGGGATTTATGCTTTCTATGGCGAGAAAATGTTCCTTGCAGACTGATTGTTTCAAAATTTTTAAGAGGAAAACTCTCTTTCAAGTTCATGTGTACAACACAGATGCTATTGTATATTTGATCAAAGTTAATTTGCCTACAACGGTGCTTACATTTGCAACAATAGACAGCTTGCTTGAGTACATACGGGACAGCGATTCAGCGGTCGAGGCGATAACTAAAACATAAATGTATTAAATCGCATTATCAGCCTCGACATTATCAGCCTCGACACATTTACGAGTAGATCGATTTATATATTAGATAATGAATTAAAGACGTTTTACACCCGTCGTCACAGAAATTGTCCGTAGAAATGCTGTTTATACCTGCATAAGTAAAATTATTGGCCCTAAGATACTGTACTGTCTGTCAACTGGTAGCCAATTTAGTTGGCGTAGAAGTACAATGTAGCAAAAATAACTGTTTGTTTACAATTTCATTTATAGTAACAACGAGGCAGCGACAGAAGGAATCTTAAAATGCTACCAAATCTTATCCAACAGTTGTGGCTTACTTGACCTAACTTTCCCGAGGGATGCATTCATTATGTCGTTATGTAAAGCTTCTTTACCATCCCAATGTTCCCTCTCTGTACTCAGTGTTCCCTTATTGGATACAACCGCTGACCCCAAGTTGTCACCGCATCAAGATCCTGAACTTGCGGGAAAGACTGGGGCGACCGGAAGTGGGTTTCCGACTATGGTTGCCGGCATGGCGCCTGGTGCCCAAAGCGGACCTGTTACGGTAAGGGAATGGACCGATCAACCTTGATAAATTGTTTACCTAATCCTAGTTTACCGTAAATCCCCTATTAAGCTCTCAAATAAGCTCCCCTCTAATATTCCTCCTTATTTAGAAACCTCCACTTTTAGAGGAAGAGCTTTATTCCGACTGCCTCCCCCCCTGTTCTTTATTCTACTCCTTCACATGTGTATTGATTAAATTTGTTAATTGGCCTGAAAGTCTATTTTCATGTCCATTTGATCCATATTTTCGGCCGCATAAGCTCCAACCATCATATGCTGCAGTTTTTCCACTCCCCGCTCGATCCTCAATTTATCGTGTTTTAATAAGGTTATCATATCGTACTATTCCAGATAACTTAGAGCTTACTGGGTTTCGGCTAAATCAATAAGCCCCCATCTCTATTAAGGTGGCTCGATACAGTTTTCAAAAATTCAGGTGATCAACAATTTGAAATTATTAAACTCCATATTTTTAGGTTTTATTCATCAGGGTTTTCATATATTTTGATGTTTCTACTTTCAAATTATGTTAGTTTTAGTAACACACAGTTCGTTGCTATGGCAACATACGCGTACGAAATTCACTCTAAAATAGCCTATCGCCTCGTGTAGTTGGAAAAGAAGCACGGTGAGTGCCCGATCTTTACTTGCAAGACAGACTAACAATAAGCAAAGTATAAAAAAATTCTGTAATGCCATTTTTTTGAAAAAGGGAAAAATGTCGTTTTCTTCGATTTCTGTCGTTTTCTTGGCATTACAGAATTTTTTTATTTTTGGTACAATGAAAGATTTTTGCGGTGCAATACAGCATGCAAAGTTTGAACGTAGGTCACCAGACAAAATAATGAGATATAGCGCATTGTTTTTCGATCATCACACATCATTTTTTAATGACGTCAGCAATTGACATGAAACGGTATATAACACGCACAATGACGCGAGATGGCGCGAGCAACTGCTTACGTCAGATCATTTTGTAAGTTCTTTCGTTAATATTCCCACGCGCACAAATGGTCACACGGATTTGTTCACAGAGTATGAAGTTTTGTTTTCGCGATTCTTGAATAAGGTTTTTGTGATTACTATATCGAGCCACCTTAAATTCCTCTCTTCAATGACAATAGGCCCCAAGCTTATAGAGGTACAATGTACATTGATATTTAGTTGTCATCAAAGAACATTCGCTGTATGAGAGCAATTTTAAACCTGGCTCATTGTCATGGAGGAATACTGGGGTCATCATGGTACATATTACTGGCCACATTAAAGGTACACAAAAATGTTTCCTTGTTTGCCCGCCTTTGAGAAACATGGCTAGAAAATAATGTTTCCTAACCAGCCTAGTTCTTAGATCATTTCCTTAGTTTTATTTATTTCATCGATATTTGCAGCACTTGACGTGGATGTTAGGACTCATACCCGCTGATGGAGGCAGTTTAAAATCTGGACCTATAAACGAAATCCCAAATTTGGTAGGTCATTTCGTTCAACGACAATTAGCAGAATATTTTACCATGTTCTTTGAATGAAACTTGATCGGGTCTTCTCTGAAGTAACATTTTTCGTTCATTACCAGGTCGTGAGCTCCTCTTTGAAAACAGAAATACCAGTCTTGGCCGCCATGTTGTCCAGGCTCTTCGAAAGCTCACGGTACGGAAACTGCTAATCGGAATATTGAATGAGACTGAGTATATAGCAGTACCTTCCTTCAGGTGTATTATCTCTCGCGCCAATAACTTATGCTACCTTTAAGTGGTAACAACTGAATAACTTACTGTATAACTTACTGTATAACTAACTGTATAACTTACTGTATAAGTGTGACAACTTAGACTTGCATAAGTTTGAGTAAATAATATTTGCAATTTGCAATGGCTAGCTCTGTCGGGAGGCCCAGATGAGGCAATCCCATATTGAGGCACACCTTTTGGTGTGTTTTTGTAACACACCTAAATGTGTGTTTTGTAACACACCTAAATGTGTGTTTTGCGCGCACACCTTAGAAGTGTGCGTTAAATTTTGGACAAAAAAGGTGTGTAATTTTAGCACACCTTTTTTTTAGAGTGCATAAATGTCATTTTTGAAATGTATATATTTAACAAAAATAAATTATGAAGTATATGTATATGTTTCGTTTAGATTTTTAGATGACGTGGCTGTCCACCATTTGATCGATGCTTTGTGTCGACTCCTGTCTGAATCTGCTGACCAAGCAGAAACCAGCAAGGTGTGTAGATATTTTAGTGAGGCGGTTAAGAAATTGTTCATTTCATATTTGCAGGAAGTATAGACTTTGATATGACAATAACTTTTAGATATGGAGGCATCTGAAAAATTAAAGTCGACGGCCTATTCTTTCATTTATTAAACTCCTATATTGTCGAAAAATATAAAATTGCAAGTTCACTTATAGCAAAAGTGATTACAGAATCAGAAAGCTTACAAAAAGTTATATTAAGACATGTAAGTGGTTACCATGATTTTTCAAATCCTTCTTGAGTTACAAGCTGTTAAATACGCATTTTCAAGCTAGTACCCAGGCTTTTCGCGCGATTTCGTGGCATTTTTTCCATTTTGGAACAGCAATAACTCGAAATCGGTTGGGAAAATAAATGACCTATATATAGTTTTTGCAAGCTTTCCAATGATGTAAGTCATTATTGCTTTAAATGAACTTGGAATTTCACGGTTTTACAAGTATAGGAGTTTAATGAGGAAAATGAAACGACTTTAATTTTTCAGATGCCTCCATATCTAAAAGTTATTGTCATATCAAAGTCTATACTTCCTGCAAATATGGTGCTTTTATCACAAAATGAACAATTCTTACACTTAACCGCCAGACTATTTTATGAAGCATACAATCGTAAAAATCTATGTAAAGTATAATGTAAAGTAGAGACATTTACTAACAATACTTTTCTTAATTCAGGATCCTTCGTTATTTCCCATCGCAAAGTTACTGGAAACTGGGTTACATAACTTACATAGGGTACCTGTACTTTGGAAACCATTGATTGCTCATTTACTCGAGGTAAAAAGTAAAAAATTTTAAACTTTTATCTTCCAACCTACCAGTAGATGTTTTCGTGCTTTCATTTATTAGTGATACATGGTAAGATGGTGGATATTGAGATTGATTGAGGGGCTGTTTATATGAGCCGTACATGAAGGGGTAATCGCGAAGCTATATGAACAAGCTTTGTGATTGATTGGTTATAACAATACACTGGAATAGTATGGATCCTAGTTGGAAATAGTATGAAAATGGCATTTAGTATGGAAATTATACTAATCACATTCAAATTGCCATTTTCATACTATGGAAATACATGTACTATATGAATATACCATGCATACAATGTGGAAACACTATGGAAGTATCATTTCCATATTATTTCCATAGTATGGATTTCAATTTTTTTTGCCAGTGATATACTAAAGAATAAATTATTTAAGGTGGATCGATACAGTTTTCAAAAATTCAGGTGTCCAACACTTTGACATTTTTAAACTCCGTATTTTTAGATTTTATTCACCAGGTATCGGGGTTTTCATATGTTTTGATCTTTCTACTTTCAAATTATGTTAGTTTTAGTAACACATAGTTCGTTACTATGGCAACCTACGTGTACGAAATTCACTCCAAAATAGCCTATCGCCTCGTGTAGTTGGAAAAGAAGCACTGTGACACCCAATTTTTTTTCGTGCATTATTTTACTTGCAAGACAGACTAACAATAAGCAAAAAAAAATGCTGTAATGCCATTTTTTTGAAAAAGGCAAAAATTCTGTCATTGCGCTGCAATACAGCATGCAAAATTTGAACATAGGTCACCGGACAAAATAATGAGATATAGCGCATTGTTTTTCAAAAATGGAATTTTTTAATGACGTCAGCAATTGACATGAAAACGGTATATAACCAGTGAACTCTAATAAGACTGGAACGCTAACTCCTATGATTAAGCCCCTCTCTCCTCCGCAGAGGCTTTGGAATCCAAAGTTTAATACGTGCGCTAGATGGTAATAAATAAAATGCGAGAAAATGCGCTAAACGGTAATATAATGAAAAAACCGCTAAAATTCGGAGCGCGGGCGGAGGGGAGAAACGGGAGAGGAAGGGAGAAAGCCTCTGCCCGATTTGTCAGCCAATATGGCGAAAAACCGGGGGGTTCAATTAATTGTTTAATTCCTGTGAAAGCAAACACGTATGTAAATTTAAAGAATTCATGCTGTCGAAGAAAAGATATATTTTAACATAGCTTCGACCGTTCGACGTACAACGCTAGGCTATCATACTGTTGCGCTCTTTGTTAAAATAGTGTTTAAAGCCCATATACATCCCTGAGCCCACCTTTCGAAATGGCCTTCGCAAGCAACTTTAAAAACATTAATAAATTGTCAAAATATATCATAAAGCAACTGCAATTTAATAATACCAACGCGGTGAAAGACAGAGTTATACACAGTTTTACCAACTATCAATATTACACTGATTTCGTAGCATACAAACAAGCGAAATCCGCATAGCGAAATCATCGACATTCCCGGCCATGGCATACTAGGTCATGACTGGAGCGAGACTTTTCAAGAGACTTTTTCATCGTATTAGAACAATGTAATGTCAAGATATACACGTTGGCCAGTAGATCTTGGTCCGAAGTATCGTTATATTAAAAAAATGAAACATAAAACCAAAGGATTATTGAAATATACCATGGATTGTTTGTTGTTACAGATATCTTCACTTTGTCACAGATATCTTCACATTTCGGGCAGAGGCTTTCTCCCTTCCTCTCCCGTTTCTCCCTCCGCCCGCGCTCCGAATTTTAGCGGTTTCTTCATTATATTACCGTTTAGCGCATTTTCTCGCATTTTATTTATTACCATCTAGCGCACGTATTAAACTTTGGATTCCAAAGCCTCTGCGGAGGAGAGAGATTAAGCCCTATGATTGGGTGAAGCCAAATTGATGCATAATTTGAAGCAAAAGGCGGGAACCGCGCGACTAAAATGCACTTTCAAAAGGACTAAGGCGAGTTTTGAGGAGTGGGAAATTCAGTCAAAAGTTTCTTTTTTAGCGAAAATGAGAAAGAAAAATAGCTTTTTCATCCGAATTTTTCAATTTCAAAGATTCAAACCTGGTTTTCTGGATAGTTCTAAGTAGTCTACATCCACCAACTGCAAAAACTTCAGGGGTGTCAGCTTTATATTCGAAATATTGGACAAGTTTGAACGTGCCGATGAAAACTTCGCTGTTCAACTTTAAAAAAAATAAGGTTAAAATCTTTCTACGGTCTTGAAACTTGTTTTTTACTAAAGTTAAAGTATTGTTGTTTGTTTTAAGCCTTTAATCTTGCTCCAATGAGGATGTTTTGTGTAAGAAAATCGACGCTTTTTAGGCGGTGTATTTTCGGCTTCGGACCTTCAATGGCGGCCTTCAATTTGGCTTCAAAGATGGCGGCCGAGTTATCGTTCCAGTCTACTTAGAGTTCACTGTATATAACACGCGCAATGACGCGAGATGGCGCGAGCAACTGCTCACGTCAGGTCATTTTGGAAGTTCTTTCGTTAATATTCCCGCGCGCACAAATGGTCACGCGGGTTTGTTCATATAGTATGAAGTTTTGTTTTCGCGATTCTTGAATAAGGTCTTTGTGATTACTATATCGAGCCACCTTAAGTAACGAGTCACAAACAATGATAACCTTCGTTTAAGCCAATTAATGAAGGCAATCACAAAACACGTTCATTTTTGTGTTTACTGACATGAAGGATTGCTCCTCCAAGGCCCGATCGTGCTATTGATTACCCGAGATCTCGCCTAGTAGGTACTGTAGTGGGGCTGGAAACTTCTAGTACGGCTGAATAAAAAAGATCCATTCTATCCGTCTCAAACTCGTCATTTACAAGCCCCTTTTTGCAGTAGGTTCTTTATGTAGCCCTACACGAAATATATAATTTAACCCTAACCCCCACCCTAACCCCAATCCTAACCCCCACCCTAACCCCAATCCTAACCCTATACATATTATCACAGATATAATTCGTGTAGGGCTACATAAAGAACCATCCCTTTTCGCTCTAGATGTTTACTGTACAGAAAGAAAATTTCCATAGTTTTGTTCTCTTCTATTTTCATGAACAACTAACCGCAAAGCCTGACCATATAGCTGTGGGGACGTCTAGTATTAAACAGTCATTCTAAGTAGTTGTGAACACGGTTAAAATTCAGTGAATTATTATTGGATATTAAACCAAGTAGAATTGTGTACACATGTCTTAACCTTTTAGCATTTTGTAATTTTGATAGGTTTGCCAGAATCGCCACGCGCGCATGCGTGAATATGGTGCTGAAGCTGTGACGATGTTGGTTCGCGAGGCACTGAATTATGATCATAAACCTCCCCTTGTTGCAAACTCGGTAGGTAACCAAAACTGAAATTATTAAGAATTACTGAATGAAATTGTAATATTTTGAGGAGGTGGCGATGAACAGGTGGTCTTGAGGGATTGTAGGACCAATGAAACTACCTATCTTCCAGACGAAGGGTCTTCGCTCGAAACGTCGAAGTTCTTGTTATATTTTGAGGTAATTTGATCCTACAAACCCTCAAGAATAAACTATAATATACACTCTAACATACTGCTAACATAAATTGTCGATCATTAATGATTTTTAATGAGTCATAAATGAATTTCACTCCTCGTGTTTTCCAATTCAGCAACTTCAGTCGATGATTCTGTCTCCGCTGCAAGATATGTCAGGTAACAACAATGGCGATGTACGGAATAGACAACTGGACTGCGTTCTTAAGGTATTGAATTATTTCCATGTTGGAATAATTGTTAAATAACGAGTAAAATAGGGAATTTGGGGTAGTACAGTACGTGAAAAGATCTATTTGCTAAGGTAAACTAAACTGACTTCATTTATGCTGGATAGTTCTATCGGTTCTAAGCTGAAATCCTTAGAGGTCCATTAAAGGCCAATTGCCTTATTGATCCAGTGTCAACACTGAACGAAACCGCTGTGGCAGCGACATCCCATTTATTAAATTATCCAAAAACAATTCGAATAAACAGATTGAACTAAATTGACTTTGTAAAATGTAGATTCTGCAGTCGAATGGTCAAAATTTAGGAACTGGATGGCCAGTTATTGTTGGAGTGGTAGGGGCGGCTACAAATAAAAAAGGGTAAGGATAAGAATACAGGTCATCTCTTTGGCTATTTTCTTTCACACTAGCACAGATATGCAAAGAGATATTAAACCAATATATCTGTCTTTAGTTCCGCCATAATTCAAGCAGGATTCCAAAGTCTTCAACTTATTGTTACGGATTATCTTCCCATGATTCCGCATTCTAATTTGAAACTCGTCATTGAGGTTGTTGGCAAGTATGGTCTACAGCCACAAGAGTTAAATATCAGTTTAACTGCCGTTGGATTACTGGTAGGTCGTTATAGTCAGTTTAATAGTTTTATAGTCAGTGATTGTAACGTTTTGGCGGTGATGACTGGTGATGGTGTGATGGATAATGGTGGGTATGTTCTTTATGTACTGTAGCCCTACACGAAATGTATAATTTAACTCTAACCCCAATCCTAACCCTAACCATATATTATATAATCACAGATATAATTCATGTAGGGCAACAAAAAGAACCATACTAATGGTGGTGGTTGTGGTGATGGTAATAGCAATTCTTGTTTTCGTATTTCAGTGGAACATCTCAGATTTCCTCAATCAAAATCGCGTCACCATTCAAGAAGCTTTGGAGCAACAGGACACCCAGGTTTCAGAACCTACGAGAGATGAACCCGCACTGCCTGCCTCTGACCGTCTATGGATGGCGCTATACTCTAAGATGGGTGAACTATGTGTTGATCCTAGGCCCGCGGTCCGCAAGAGTGCCGGTCAGACGTTGTTTTCTACCATCAGTGCGCATGGCTCATTGTTGGATAAGGTCACGTGGTACACCGTGCTATGGCAGGTAAGTTATTGACTACAATAGACCTAATCAGCTGTGTGTTATGCCCTTTTGTGGACCCTAGAAAGTTAGAACATATTTTAACATGTCTGTTGAGTTATCAACCTGTAGCAAATTGTCGACAAGAATTATTAACAAGCTGACAACAAGCTTGGGGCACATACTTATCAGCTTATTGGAACAACTTTGTCGCAAGCCTGTTGATTCATTAACATTGTAGCAAGTTGAGAACAAGCTGGGAACAAGCAGCGTGAATACAACTTAATGTCAGCTTGCTGGAACAACTTCAACAACTCTGTTTAGTTATCAACCTTGTAACAAATAAATGAAGACAAACCATTATAATATCGTTGGAACAACCTTGTTGACCGTTGTTGTTTTGTTATAAGTTATACACACGCGAAAACGCACGACTTGTAAGTTGTAACAAACTTGCAGCAGACTGCTACCAATGCCGTTTCGACGACTTGTTATCAGGATGTGTTCGTAGCAAGTTGTCAACAAGCTGGAAACAACTAATACGAACACAACCTGATATCGGCTTGTATACGTTTATACAAAATCAAAATATCCTAACTCGCATCTTTTCTTCTTAGGTTCTGTTTCCTCTACTAGAACGTGTCAAGACAATGTCAAGTGCAGCCGCCTCAGTCCCCCCACCAAGCGACACGTCCACACAAGGCAGAATCCTCATGCACCATTCACGTGACACGGCTGAGAAGCAATGGGACGAGACACGCGTGTTGTCTCTCAATGGCGTAGCGCGCGTGTTTAACACGCGACGTCAACTCCTCGCATCGTTGGACGAATTTCCAAGGGCCTGGGCTCTACTCTTGGAATTCATCGAAGCATCCGCTTTGAGCAAGTCCGCTGAGGTGTCGCTGGCGGCTTTAAAAAGCTTCCTAGACATCGTACAAGACCCGACACCCGACGACGAGAGGAAACAACCCGAAGCCGTATTCAACGCGAAAAGTGGAAACTTTGTAAGCAAAGGCCGAACTAAACTTAAAGTGAAACCGAAATTTTGCGAAGCCAGTGAGGATATTAATTTATGGGTCAACGCTTGGCGTGTCTGGCATAATATCGGGGTAACCTCTACTTCACAAACACATACACTTAGGGTTAAAAAGGACTCCAATGGACAAGTTGTAAAATACCGCGTTTATCCTACTCAATCCTTCCTATCCGCACTAATCGATGTGTTCCCTTATTTATTCCCCCGAATCTACTCTCGCTTCGGACTTTCAGATTTGCAAAAATTGTCACAGGTTTTAGTGAGTTCGCTTAGGGTACCTGTGCACATAGACTCGGCTCCATTCCTAACGACCGCGCAAGACTCTGCTCTGACGTCATTGCAAGTTTCGATTTCAAATGCATTGGATATGTTGCGGGAGCCAATCCCAGAACACGGTTCAGTATTGGATAACCAATCACAACCAATGTATCCAACGGTTTTTGCAATGCTAATTCAAGTGGTAAACCTTGCCTGTAACCCCCCGACCGTAGACGAAGCCGACGACGGCGCGAATAAGAAAAAGGACTGGGTCATACCAAGCTTGGTACCGTTTTCCGAGAGCTGCTTGGAGCGCGTGGTGGACTTGTACAAAGTCTGTGCAGCCAATGAGAGTGTGATTCAAGATCACGTGATATTTAGTATTATTAAGGTGGGTCTGCTGAGATTCGAAATCTATAAATATATACTTCAGCAACTATATTGAAATTGGCAGAGATTAATGGTTAGAGCATGCGACTGGGGTTCGGTTTTGTCTTGATCGCATGTGAGAAGAGTGTTTTAAGTTTGTCTCTATCAAACACCGCAGGTTTTCTCTGGGTTAGTCCCGTTTCATCGTGTCGTACAGGTAACACTGGACCAACAAGGGATTGCCCTTACTGGACCTACTGTAGAGAGAGCAGGTTAGAACTGATAGAGTTATCCCTGTAGTATGAATAGAGTTGGATCGGTTTAGGGTTCCTCCTCACCTGGACAGAGATGGTTCTTACTGGGCCTCCAGGAAGAATACTTTAGAACTGATATAGTTATCCCTGTAGTATGAATAGAGTTAGATCGGTTTAGAGTTCCTCTTCACCTGGACAGAGATGGTTCTTACTGGGCCTCCAGGATGAATACTTTAGAACTGATAGAGTTATCCCTGTAGTATGAATAGAGTTAGATCGGTTTAGAGTTCCTCTTCACCTGGACAGAGATGGTTCTTACTGGGCCTCCAGGAAGAATACTTTAGAACTGATAGAGTTATCCCTGTAGTATGAATAGAGTTAGATCGGTTTAGAGTTCCTCTTCACCTGGACAGAGATGGTTCTTACTGGGCCTCCAGGATGAATACTTTAGAACTGATAGAGTTATCCCTGTAGTATGAATAGAGTTAGATCGGTTTAGAGTTCCTCTTCACCTGGACAGAGATGGTTCTTACTGGGCCTCCAGGATGAATACTTTAGAACTGATAGAGTTATCCCTGTAGTATGAATAGAGTTAGATCGGTTTAGAGTTCCTCACCTGGACAGAGATGGTTCTTACTGGGCCTCCAGGATGAATACTTTAGAACTGATAGAGTTATCCCTGTAGTATGAATAGAGTTAGATCGGTTTAGGGTTCCTCCTCACCTGGACAGAGATGGTTCTTACTGGGCCTCCAGGATGAATACTTTAGAACTGATATAGCTATCCCTGTAGTATGAATAGAGTTAGATCGGTTTAGGGTTCCTCCTCACCTGGACAGAGATAGTTCTTACTGGGCCTCCAGGATGAATACTTTAGAACTGATATAGCTATCCCTGTAGTATGAATAGAGTTAGATCGGTTTAGGGTTCCTCCTCACCTGGACAGAGATGGTTCTTACTGGGCCTCCAGGAAGAATACTTTAGAACTGATAGAGTTATCCAGTATAAATAAAGTTAGACCTTATTTCCTTAGTGTTCGTCGCTGCCTTTTGGACAAGTTATCAATTTCAAAATATTTTTGCGTTATAGTTTCTCTATTTTAGTCCATTTCTTCTTTTTCTACTTCTCATCAGATCTGTACTGATCATAATTTTGTAATAATTTTGTTTCAGGCCTTACACTATCCGTTAAAACTAAAATACCAATGTCAACGACAAACGACATGGAAACTGGCCATCAATTCACTGATAACAATTTTAGAAAAGGGCCTGCCTGTTGCTTACAAAGATACCAGAACAGGTTGGTATAGCATAAGAAGAAATTTGAGTATCTGCTTTGTTTTAATAGCCCGTATTTTAGCCCGTATAGCGACCGGATCCGTTCCAGTCGAGGGCTCATAATTCAAAAGAAAACGATCGCAAAAGGTCGATCGCGCGACATTTTGCACTGAATGGAAATCGGCCTTTATGGTTGTTGGGTGAATTATGTTAGATGCCGCTACTCCCACATAGGGCAAGGTGAAAAATTGCTTCACCGCCGTGGGAATGGAATCGAGTGGGCCACCTATGGTTTACTAGTCCAACGCTCTTATATTCTGGGTTACACGAGGTGAAGTTTGTTCAGATAGGTGATATTTAGGAACTTAGTCTGGTTTTAACTCTGTTGGTAAGAGCGTTGAGCCATTGACATGTACACCTAATATCGCTGGTTCGATTATCCAAGGTAAACGCAGAGAAAAGGCGCAGGGTACGAAATTGCTTTCCTTGATAGTTCAATCATTTTCACCTAGAGCTGTTTCATTCAATGTGGGAAGAACTAGCATCGGCGTTCGAAGATTTTCTTTTTGCGACCAGGTTTGTAGCTCATTGCTGTGAATGAATTATGAAAGAAAACTGAAGCCAAAATCTAAATGTTTTCTATTTTTCCCATTTACAGCAACCCTCCTGATACCCAAACATTAGAAAATCATTTGAGCGACGAACAACTTGATCTCAAGGTTTGTATGTGAGGCATTGCACGATATGTAATGATGGTGGAATAATATGAGAATTCAGAAATAACTGATAGAGCTATCCAGTATAAATTAAGTTAGTTTCTTTTTTCTGCTTTAGATACTTGATGTTATACGCGATGACATCCTGCCTCACTCACATATCGTGCCACGTGACTTCCTTTCAAGAATAATGACGTTATTAAACAAAGGCTCTATCCATTCTGCCACAAACTCAACTTTGGAAGGTGAAAACACTACTTATGTTAAACCTAAATATTTTTATGGAAAAAGTCCTCCATATTTCTGATTATAATTCCACCTTAATCGCAGCTGAGTGCTCCAAACCTGACTGTGCTAAACATCGCAGGTTTCTTTGGGTACTCCGGTTTCCTCCTGTGGTAACACTCTGCCAATAAGGAATAACCCTTACTAGACCATTAGGGAGAACAGCTTAGAATTGATAGAACGACGAGGTATAAATCAAGTTAGTGTAGTTTAGGTTTCCTCCTTTAGTAGCACTGAACCAGTAATGGATGATCTTAACTGGACCTCTAGCCAGAACGGTTAGAAATGATAGAGCTATATTGATTAGAATCAAACGAAAAGTGAGTCCATCTGTCGTTTACTCTCGTGTGGGCTTATATATCAACTTTGGCCTACACGCGTAAAAACGCACAAGTTATAACAAACCTGCAGCAGACTTGTGCCAATGCTGTTTCAACAACTTGTTATCAGGATGTGTTCGCACTTGTTGACTCAACAGACTTTTTACAAGTTGTTGTTATCGTCCTGCGATTCAAGTTGTGAGTGACAACCTACAAGTCTGTTGCGAACACATCTTGTTAACAAGATATGAGATTTTTACATGTGTAATTCACAAGTTCGCTAATATATATAACTTATTTCCCCCGCCCTATGTTATTCATATATAATTTTAATTCTTTAGGTCTAGACGGCAGTAAGTTCCCACTGAGAGAAGAGTTTGCCAAGACATGTTTCGAAATTCTTTTGGAATTTTCATTTTCAAATGGAGATGCGAGAGGGACTCAGAAAGGTATGGCAATTCAACTAAATATGAAATAGTTTCTATAAAGGAAATGTTCCAGATTTTCAATTCCGTTTCCATGATTGTTGTATTCCTTTACTCTATTCCTTTCAGAAGCGAAAGTGTCACAACTTGCCATCGACTCTCTTCTCGGCCGCTGTAAAGAAGTTCTTTCTAGATACACTGAGGATGATAAACTTGGCGGGAAATGTCCTTTACCAAGGTATAAACTTGCTTGGAGTTTAGTTCGATTCTTTTCACTAAACTAAACTTTATTTAGACTGGGTAGTTTTCAGTTCTAAACTATTCTATACCAGTGAACTCCATAAATTTATAATATCTGGAACGATAACATTCAATCATTCAGGCGGAAAAAAGTGAAGCCTAAATCCCAGTCCTTCACGCGGTTCGTACGTCAGTTTCAGCACAGATGAAATATATACAGATGTGTAACTTCAGGTAAAAAGTTGTTCCACGGCCGCCATGTTCCTAGCAAGCGCGCCGGCGCGTGACAAAGCCGACAATTCGTCTTTTCTCACTTCTTCATTGCTTTCAACCAGCTCAAACATTTAACAATGATGCTCTTAACTGTTTTATCCAAAATTTTCGATCTAAAAAGGCCACGAAAGAAAAAAAACGTTCGTGTTTTTCACGCCGCCATGTTCCTAGCAAGCGCCATTTGGGGAAATTTGAGGACACTAATTCCTATGAAGTTACACTTCTGGTATATCCTTAATCTGTGGTTTCAGTCCCCCACAACTTATTTACTGCGCGGTCCGTACGTCAACTCCAGTTTTTCTCCAGTTTTAGTTGAGTTTTGTATTATTTTTTGAAAAAACCAACAGTTTTTTTGCAAATCGAAGTAGTTTCTCCTTTGTAACTGGCTAAAAAAGATTACAGAAGGAAGACTAGGAGAAAAATATATCTTTGTCACTGAAGTAAGTCAATTAAAGCAAGTTTTCTCAGTGTTTTTGTTCAAACAGCGAAAATACTTTGTTTATTTGTCAGTCGTATAAGGCGTATAAACTAGTTTGTGCAAAAGGTTTATGAAAGCCATAAAAATATGGGATAAGATAAGCTATCGTGCAGGTTTTAACAGATATTCAAGTTTTTTTTTCTATTTTCGTGAACTTATTTTGAACTTTGGCCGTTGTGAAACCAATCACGTTTGATGGCGTAGGCACTGTTATTTTGGCTTCACTTTTCACCGCCAGTTATCGTTCCAGGTAACCAAATTGAGTTCACTGTTCTATACCTAGAGGCAGAGTAGTGTTTAGTGGGGTCAAACTCGAGCTCTCTTCTCAGTTGCCACTGTGGCGAAATTATTATGAAAATCCGGTTACAGAAGTTCAAAACATAAGAACTATTATCATTGCTTTTAGATCGTTATCTATACAGTACTCACCTTAACACAATATTCCTTTGTTATTCAGAACGAGAATGGCTGAAGTAACGTTCGTCATAAAGGCGATGGCGACCTTGGTTTCATCTTTAAAGAAAACTTCCAATTCCCCGTCAAGTAGTTGTAAAGGTAAGTCCGTTGCGTTGTGTGTCGATGTATAAGAAATTGTTACAACTGTTATCGATCTGCAGTTCAGCATCTTGTTTCCAAATTTTGCGCGTATGACAACACTACGTGTATATAAGTTGTTTCTAGCAAGTCGATATCAGGTCGTGTTAGCAATGGTTTTTCCTTGATGACTCGACAGACTTATTTGCATATGTTCCAACAAGCTGGTAAAGTTTGGTACAAGTTGTTCCAACAGCTTGCTACGACTCTACAAACCAACAAGTTGTAACAAGCTTGTTGACAACAAGCTTGCTGCGACTTTGTAAAATAACAAGTTTTTTGACAAGTTGAGCCAACAACCTGTCAACACTATGTGACATATTTACGTGTATAAGAAGCCCGTTGACAAGTTGCACTACTTTGTGTATATTACTTATCAATAAAGACTTACAAGCGTTCGAGACTTACAAGCTTCGGCGAACCGTCCACAGATAAAGTTTTTTCACTCCTTTTATATATCATTTGTATGCATCACCAAAGATTTGAAAGTAGACTGAACCATGTAAATTCCTTAAATCTTGTTGAAAACTCAATTATGATTTATGTCCATTTTAACTGAATAACATTCAAGTTGCCATTTTTTGTAAAAACTCATGATTCAGTTTAGGCCGTGCGGGCGCCATGTTGTTTTGTTTTTGAACAATCTACCCAGAACTTAGCTCAAATTTGATTGATTCATATAGTGATTATATTATAGAAATTTGCACTGCGATTACAAATTTTTCACTGCTGTTCCCAGTTAACTGCATGGAAACAACGAATCAAAATCTAGAAACATTTTTATGTGTATATTACTAATAATAGAACAACCGGTTAAACCGGCTTTAAACTTGTTGCTCGACTTTTTCAGTGGATCCCAAACTTTGGTCGCAAGTGGTCGAGATCTATCCGTGTCTCGTCGATTGTATTACGTGTAGTTCCGACGCCGTACGAGACGCTTTGAAACAAACACTTTTTGAATTTAAAGATCTTCTACTACACGAGCCTAATAGCAAGATGGCGGAATTTAATCACCAATGAAACCTATCACAAGTTTGACAAATTACAACGAGCTATCTTAAAAATGGCCCGGAAAACATCGTTTTGGAAACATTGTATCCTCGCCACGTTTCTCAAAGATGGGCAAACCAGGATGCATTGTTGAGAAAGCAATTGCTATTTAGCCATATTGAGGCCCCTATTAGGGGAATCTAGATATTTGATCAAGTATCCCTGTTATGACGAAATCACATAATTTCTTGTTGGTCAGATGTTCCATATCGCCATGAATTTTCCATTAAATACCCTGTATCCCGATACCCCTAATAGGGCCTCAATAATTACACATAATACGGGCTGTAACATACTTGCTGTTTCCGCAGTAATGTTTCCTAGTTTGCCCAGACTAAAACTGCCCGAGTGAAGTCCAAGCATGTCAGATTATAGTATGAACTATATATATAACTGATGCAAGTTCTGTACTAACCTGCTTGGCAGACGATTTATTAGGATGGCTTTATATAGTAAGTTTGTATTGCACATATATTTAAATTTTTCATGAAATATAGTTGGGTGAATGGTAGCGGCGTAGCGCAGACCTGGGAACAGGTTTCGTGCGAAAATTTGCCCCTTAATATACTCCCCCCCCCACACCACTCACTGGCACTGAATATAAACAAATTTTTGTAGTTGATTTTTCAAAACTCTTCATCATAAAACCAATATGGCGATAATACTCTCAAAATGCATGTACCTACTTATATCCTTGCAATTCTATTCTATATGCCATCATTAATATTGAATACTCAATAATGTACCAAAACAAATTTTATAATAAAATATTCAATATTTTTTACACCGTGCTATTATTTACATATAGGTACACTAAAGAATCAATCTTCTATTGGGAGTTTTTCCATTATTTTTACTTTCAAGTAATACTCTCTTTTTCGTCACTACTTGTATATTTTGTTCAATTTGAATGTTCACTCGCTGTCAGTCTTTCTAGTCTGCGTGGGTACGGACTGTCTTCCCCCCCCCTGGTTGCAGGACAACACCTTTAGCGTCCAGGGGGTGATCAATTACCGAATCTTGAAAAGACCAAGGTTTTGTCTTTCGAGTATGAGATATACAGTCTCTTGAAAACCATCTTTTCGCGAAACAAATTGAATCTTCCGTGTGCTCGCTTTGTTTGATACTTCACGTTCCACACACCTAGTCGCTGGAATACTTCGTTTACGACACGAATGTCGATAATGGAACACGGTACAACGTTTTTACCAGTATATCTCCACCGTTTTTACTAATTTTCTTTTCCAACGATTGCATTTGTGAACCATTTCCATGCTTGCTTTTGTTTCTTGTGTTGTGTCACCAACAAAGCAGTTTTAAAAACTTCATCTATACCATGTCCTGTCAAGGCGGAACATTCTTTGAATGCTACTGCCTTAAGTTTCCTCGCTATTTCGCGCCCTTCCGACGTACTGACCGGCCTTTCTTCGTGCTCCGAGAGCTGTCCGACTGCTGGCGAGCTGTATCGAAGATCAGTTTTATTTGCTACCAAAACGATCGGCACATCCGGGCAATAATGTCTCACTTCCGGTACCCATTTCTCGTAGACATTCGCCAAAGATTCAGGGCGGTCTACCGAATACATTACGACAAATACCGAAGCTTTCCGATATAACATCGGTCGGAACATTTCGAAGTCTTCTTGTACAGCGGTGTCCCATAGTCTTAATGAGATGCTGCGGCCTTCGAGCTTTACTTTGCTCGTATGGTTCTCGTAGACTGTCGGAATGTAGTCGGTCGGAAATCGGTTTCTGAGGTAGACGCTTATAGTTGAAGTTTTGCCACACATTCCATCACCGACTATGACTATTTCTTTAACAGGGGTGGTCATATTCTATAAATAACAAAAACTGAGATTAAGATTGTGGAATGTGAACGTAAGCGAGCCATGCCGCTTACCCACACTTGATTGAGATTGTCTAATCCATATAAACACCCTCAGACGTCACGTAGCTCTATTCTGTCTGGTACACGATTATGTTCGGTAGATTACAAGACTAGCTACGCAGAGATTAATCTAGGATTAGGCCAACGCAATTTGTTTTCGACTTCATAACAAAATACCTTCCTATCTTCTGTATCATAGATTAGATCAGTAATAATTTTGTATTACATCATTGCGAGTCTTATTGTTGAATTGTTGATGAGCGATATGAGGGCTATTGACAATCGGAAAAAGACTAAATATAGGTCATTGTAAGTTCATGACCTTGTTGGTTTTCATGGCGATTCAAATATAAGTGTTTTGTTTTCATTGAAAACACCAAGTCTCATTTTCGGCAAAACGTTCGTGTCTTCAGTATTTTATTTGCACTTATGAAGGTCCGGCTTGCGCAATAGAAGTTCTGCCAAATAAATAGACGTTGTGTTTTCTACAAAAGAACAAATCAATTTTAGACTGGCGCATAAATACTCCGAGAGCACGAATAACCAAAACTATAATACTCCGAATGAGTAATCTTTGCCAGTGTCGCCACAAAATTTTCTCAAATTTATGGATTATTCATCAACAAAACTCTAAAGAATCAGCACCGTATACGCTGGTTCGTAGCATATAATTTTTTACCAGTGGGGTGCGAGCATAGATATATTATATAGACGGGTGCGAGGAGCAATGATCTTTACTCAAACATTTTAGATTCATAGAATATTATTTTAAAGTAGTTCCCTTTTTCGTGCGGATTAATTATCGCTCAGTTATAATTTCGCGCCCCACAAGTTTGCGCGAATTAGAATAATGCGCGCATTTAAATATCTAATAAACAGCTAATAAAAAGATGACCGATATAAATTTGAGGAAATGCTTCATGACATATTTAACTAAAATATATCTATTTTTGAATCTATTTTACATAAAATGTGACCACAATATATAGATAAATTATTTATTGTACAAAACGTTTTTAAGTAATTACTTACCATTTTAAGTAATATCTAAAATCCAATTTTTCAGTTATTTTGTCTGTCAACTCTATTCACCGCGATCTTTTAGTCTATCTTTGACTTCGAAACAGCTGGTGATACCTTATATCAGTTTCAAAGGGAGTTTTTCTGTCTACTGTTTACTCCGCAACCTTTCAGCTCTATCTTTGACTACTGAATCAACTGATTATAGGCTTATATATCGGTTTCATCTCGAATCTTTTCCGGACCAGGCCCACATGTACGTCAAGAATCGCTTTGCCGAATTAAAACAACCCCCGCGACTGGTCGCGAGGTCAAGGGGACACTGACCACTTAGAAACCATGAAACGATTATTTTTTTACATTTTCCCTGAGGGGAATTCTGCTTCCCTGTCTCTATAGGTTTGCCAAACGTTTGAAGAAAAGTAGTTATTAGTTTCAAAAACTTAAAATCAGGTCAGATAGATTGAGGTTACTTTTGATTTAAAGATTACGTCATTCAATGATGTAATCCCCATAAGTTATGTTGCTATGGCAATACTGATTGTATCGCGACTATTTTGCGTGGTTAACGATCTAGATTCGGTGGTTTGAAAAAAAATGTAATATTTTAAGTTCCTTGTAGCTTTTCATACATACTTGTTTCTTTCACACCACGTTTATTTATATGGCAACTCGATTCGTAAGCCGGGATCTTCGTCATGTTTATTTCTAAATCAATAAAATGATAAATTATTAATTATACATGCACAGATGTACTATAAATTACGTATTCAGTTCTTTTCAGCCGGAGAAAGCAAGACAAACATTTGTAAATTTCTCATCCAATTTTCATCCAAATTGAACCAAAATTTATTTGATTTGTCCTTGGCCTATGGCCGTTAGCTCCACAAATTTTTGTATTAAAATGTGTGGTTTTTTTAGTTACCGTGCTCACAGACAAAACAAAACAAACAAACCTAGGAGAGAACATAACCTCGCTCTTGGCGGAGGTAATAAAGAATAGAAGTAGTATTTTTCACAAATAAAACAATTATGTAATGTTTTACGTCTATTGGCCGTTGTGTATGGTCAAAAATAGTCACTAATATAGGAGCTGTTGACTGTTGTTAAACTAGTCTTTAAAAGCATACGTAGTTTTCCCGACGCACGTACGCTACTAACTTCTAGACAAAGTGCTTTTCTATTTATCTATCTGCTTCGCAGGAAACGTCGAGGATTTCTTTATTTACATGCTCCCATTTTGCCGGGGGATAAGATTTACGCTTCAATGTCACGTAGTCAGGCGCTTATGACTGTCCGGACTCTACTTACACTAAACCCCCACGCTTATTTGAGACCGACCTGTTATGACTTGCATTCTAAAATTTGGATTTTTACCAAAATTTCGATTTTTATTCAGCATGTTTCAATTGGTTGTTGAGGACACTAAAGGCCCAGACACAGGACGATTCGGCAACGCGACGCGATTGTGCAGTTTTTAAAAGTAAATAGAACCGTCTATGGAAGGAAATTTTAAAAGATATGCAGACCAGATAACTCACTGTTATAGCGCTTCTGAATATTTGAAAAACTTAAAACAGGATCAAAGTTATATGTCAGTGAAAATCGAAAAATAGCGCCGCGTTGTAGAATCGCGTTCAGTCTGTCTGGGCCTTGACAATGACCTAACTCTTGTGTCTAAATTCGCGCGGTATTCGCGTCAAAACATAGGTGCGCGAAATTGAACCTGTACCTAAGCGAAAGTTAATAATCCGCGCGAAAAGGTTTCCTACCCTCACACGCGTCATCATTTAAGTGTGATTTTGAATTTCTTATTTCGTACCGTTTCATGCCAAGGTGCGCGAAATTAAAACAGCGCGAAATTGGGCCGTTCGCGAAAATATATTGCGCAAATTCAAGACAGCGAAAATTAGTACCATCGGGTTGCTCCCAACCTATATAAACAGGTTTTGTGATTGGTTGATTATAACGTTTACATCAATGAAAAACAATAAAACTAAAGAATAAATTTTCTAAAGAACGAGTTACAAACAAACTGAATAAACAAGTTCATCTTAGGTTATTTCCCGGCTGGAGATTCGTCTATGTCACATTGTCACGTATCAGGCACTTTTTGAGGCTGATAAACTGTCTTAATTGGTTTGCGTCTGCCAACTATACATTAAAAAAACTGACTTCGACATTTCAAGCATACTGTCGGCCTACACTGGACCCCCACGTTTAATTAAGGCTGATTCGGTTATTCAGCAATTTTTAATTGGCAAGATAATTCGCTGAATTAGAATTTGCGCAGCTAACCATATTTGTGCGAAATTAAAACTGCGCGAAAAGTAATCAGCTGGTGCCGCTGTATATGCCGTGGCGGTGTCACAGACTTGACTTACATGCTGTTATGTCTATTGTGTTCGTTATCAGCTAATCTGACCTGGAACCAGCAAGGTTCTAGTTTGTGCTTCGCCTTTTGCTTTGGCACATTTTAGGCAGTGTTACCGTGTTATTGTTAAACGTAGTCTACGTTAAAGTGCACCTCACCCCAAACATTTTTTTTGGCTATATCAAATCTTGGCATCATTTCTAGTGTATCCGTGAAAATTTTAATTCATTTGGTCAAATCGTTCGATTTTTATGGCAGTTTAAAGTTGGCAAAAAGCACTTTTTGATGGTCCTTGGCCGTCGTTACGAGGAGTCTGGAACGAGTAAATTTCGTGACGTCACGCAAGGGACTCGTCAAAATAAACTTTCGGCCCACATGCAAATTCCATGTATACTGTCGGCCATCTACATATGATATATCAGACCTACAAGCACGAAACTGTACGTAAAATGTTTCTCTTGATCAGAGGTTTCGATCTATGCATCTTACATGCATAGCCATAGAACGTGTGTAGTTCTCAAGAAAATGTGCACGAAAATCGATGTATGTTTCCCCGAGATTATGTATTTTTAGAAGTTTAGTGCCGTTGAATTTTAGTACACTTTGCCTGTGGGCGAATACCTCATAAATAATGAACTACGAACTTGAAATAACCAATAGCTATCCCGTCATAAAGAGAGCTTTATTTTCATGTATGATATGTCTATATAGCTTGTGTATTTCCATTCAAACATTACTACAAATTTTGTATGTTTTCAGCTTTCAAGCGCAGGACTTTAAAGAACGGATACCGGTTTAAAGAGATATACAACCGATCTATTTGCCCGTATAACTTTGTAACTTTTTAATCTACAACCTTGAAACAACTATGAGCGTGTTCGTCATGCCTACAGCTTTCTATACCCATGCATAAAACATGTGTTTATCAACAAAATAGCTTTAAATATATTTTACTAAGTTCATTTCGCGCCGCGGTCACATTGGCGCTGCGAAAGACTTGTGAGTAATATTCCATTTGGATATCGCTTCATAAGTGACATAACTCAGCCAATATCAGACCTACAATCACGAAACTGTACGTAAAATGTTTCTCTTGAACAGAGCTTTCGATCTACGCATCTTAGATGTATGAAACGTATGTAGTTCTCAAGGAAATGTGCACGAAAATTGATGTAGCCTATGTTTCGCGGGTCAAACGACGAAAATATATCGTGTGCACTAATTGTGCTGTAGTAGGGGTAAACTTTGTTGACGCGCCTGAAGTCAATAATCAATATATATTATCGTACTTCATACAAAGAAGTAGCCCAGAAAAAGGCGATGTTTTGGTATATATAGCAGTAACCTATATCGTGTAAACAAGTTGTAGTTTTAGATGCCTACACGCGTGCGAAGTTGGATTTTCAACGTACTCGAACTAAATAATACAGTCTTACAGATATAGCTTAATGCGGCATATTGTTAGATAGCTCTTCTAAAGCTGATTCTATCCATATATAGCAATTATATATATCCTGTGTGCTAGTCTGTTCATGGTTAGACATGATAGCCAGAAAAAAACAGTGTAAACTTCGATTGATTCAAGGCAAGCAAAGCCGAAATGGCGAACTGAATACAAGCCGATCAAAGCTAAATGCCGACTACCTTGCGTGACGTCAGAAAATGGGCTAGACCCAGGCTCTTTGTGGGTATGAAATACGACGGCCAAGGACCATCGAAAGCTAAGTTCAAAACGCCATAAAAATCGAACGATTTGACCAAATTAAAAAAAAATTTCACGGATATACTAGAAATGATCCCAAGATTTGATAAAGGCAAAAAAAATAATTTGAGGTGAGGTACACTTTAAATGTAGTCTACGTGACTACGTTAGTATAAAATAATGTGTGGTTACTTGTGTGCCAAATATAGCTATTAAAGATAATCTCTTGAGAGATTTTTTAAGTTCAGCTGGCTTGAAAATTTTTACAAACACTTTTACGGTTACGGGCATATAAGAGCTATTTAACCGTAAAACACAATGTGCGCATGCGCAGTGTTGACTTTATTAAGTTACTTGGAATATTGTCTCCCACAATCATACCAATTTATTTTGTAGATAAATAAAATTCTGAACCACCAGCAATCTTCGAATGGTACTGAGTGATAGCTGACGTCAGTCGGCTTACGAGTTGCTAAAGTCTCGTGTTTCTCTTTTCACGAAGAGGATCTCGCTCGTAATTTCTGGCACGGGGGGGCTAGCCATCGCTTGTGGTGTCCCCCACATATATATAATGATATATCATAGTGACGTAATTAGACTTGTTTCTGTTTTCTGTTAATCTACTATCTAGATCTGATCTAATAATTAGTATCATAAACCACACCTCGTAGGAGCGAACTTTTGGTGCGTATCTTTTAGTAGCTGACTTGATGCGGCTTGAAACCTTGTGTAGAAGTAGTTGTGGTTGGTTTTCTTCTGTGTTTCGAGGGTTTCCCTCCCCCTCCTCGATTCCAATTATGGTTTGAGTGAACTTGGTTTAAAAGGTGCAAGATTTATTCTTAGTTACTAAAACATCTAAGAATGGATGAACAATCACAGACAAAAAAAAGTGTGTTCTCACGTGAAACGTTACTATTTTATAATAAAGGAGTTTACTAATTAAATGCCTTTTTGAAAGTTTCTTGCACGCGAAAATAGAGTCAATATATAGACAATGGATTTATCTGCTACTATATATATCGCCACTTGATGATCGCTTATATCAGTGATATATATATATATATTATTGAACTCAGAGGTCGGCGTACGAAGCTAATCAATTTTGGGGGGACCGACCAAACTGAACAAAAACCTAATAAAACCTGAATAAATAGGGGGGTCTGCAATAATTCTCTTTATTATTATTATTATTATTATTATTATTGGTTTATTTGCCCAAAAAAAAGAAAGATTAGCTATTTACAAGATATTAATAAAATAAAGTCGGCGAGGAGACCTCAAGAAGCTTAGAGCTTGTGTAAAGAGGCCACCTCTTTCGTAAATGAAGGAGAATTATAAAATGACTTGCAATGAAATTGATGTGCAACCAGGGTTGCCAGGTGGCCTGGGCCAAAAAGAGCCAAACGCAAGATACAAAGTATCCAAACTGAGCCAAGAGAAGCCAAAATCGAATTTTAGAGTGAGGCCAACTTGAAATAACCAATAGC
This sequence comes from Trachythela sp. YZ-2020, assembly GCA_016169945.1. Classification (NCBI taxonomy): domain Eukaryota; kingdom Metazoa; phylum Cnidaria; class Anthozoa; order Malacalcyonacea; family Clavulariidae; genus Trachythela; species Trachythela sp. YZ-2020. Next base: position 356,537 of record JADLSH010000098.1, on the reverse strand, counting down.
TATCCCGTCATAAAGAGAGCTTTATTTTCATGTATGATATGTCTATATAGCTTGTGTATTTCCATTCAAACATTACTACAAATTTTGTATGTTTTCAGCTTTCAAGCGCAGGACTTTAAAGAACGAATACCGGTTTAAAGAGATATACAACCGATCTATTTGCCCGTATAACTTTGTAACTTTTTAATCTACAACCTTGAAACAACTATGAGCGTGTTCGTCATGCCTACAGCTTTCTATACCCATGCATAAAACATGTGTTTATCAACAAAATAGCTTTAAATATATTTTACTAAGTTCATTTCGCGCCGCGGTCACATTGGCGCTGCGAAAGACTTGTGAGTAATATTCCATTTGGATATCGCTTCATAAGTGACATAACTCAGCCAATATCAGACCTACAATCACGAAACTGTACGTAAAATGTTTCTCTTGAACAGAGCTTTCGATCTACGCATCTTAGATGTATGAAACGTATGTAGTTCTCAAGGAAATGTGCACGAAAATCGATGTATGTTTCGCGGGTCAAACGACGAAAATATATCGTGTGTACTACTAATTGTGCTGTAGTAGGGGTAAACTTTTTTGACGCGCCTGAAGTCAATAATCAAGATATATTCTCATACTTCATACCAAAAGATAGCCCAGAAAAAGGCGATTTTTTGGTATATATATAGCAGTGACCTATATCGTGTAAACAAGTTGTAGTTTTAGATGCCTACACGCGTGCGAAGTTGGATTTTCAACGTACTCGAACTAAATAATACAGTCTTACAGATATAGCTTAATGCGGCATATTGTTAGATAGCTCTTCTAAAGCTGATTCTATCCATATATAGCAATTATATATATCCTGTGTGCTAGTCTGTTCATGGTTAGACATGATAGCCAGAAAAAAACAGTGTAAACTTCGATTGATTCAAGGCAAGCAAAGCCGAAATGGCGAACTGAATACAAGCCGATCAAAGCTAAATGCCGACTACCTTGCGTGACGTCAGAAAATGGGCTAGACCCAGGCTCTTTGTGGGTATGAAATACGACGGCCAAGGACCATCGAAAGCTAAGTTCAAAACGCCATAAAAATCGAACGATTTGACCAAATTAAAAAAAAATTTCACGGATATACTAGAAATGATCCCAAGATTTGATAAAGGCAAAAAAAATAATTTGAGGTGAGGTACACTTTAAATGTAGTCTACGTGACTACGTTAGTATAAAATAATGTGTAGTTACTTGTGTGCCAAATATAGCTATTAAAGATAATCTCTTGAGAGATTTTTTAAGTTCAGCTGGCTTGAAAATTTTTACAAACACTTTTACGGTTACGGGCATATAAGAGCTATTTAACCGTAAAACACAATGTGCGCATGCGCAGTGTTGACTTTATTAAGTTACTTGGAATATTGTCTCCCACAATCATACCAATTTATTTTGTAGATAAATAAAATTCTGAACCACCAGCTATCTTCGAATGGTACTGAGTGATAGCTGACGTCAGTCGGCTTACGAGTTGCTAAAGTCTCGTGTTTCTCTTTTCACGAAGAGGATCTCGCTCGTAATTTCTGGCACGGGGGGCTAACCATCGCTTGTGGTGTCCCCCAGATATATACTGTATAATGATATATCATAGTGACGTAATTAGACTTGTTTCTGTTTTCTGTTAATCTACTATCTAGATCTGATCTAATAATTAGTATCATAAACCACACCTCGTAGGAGCGAACTTTTGGTGCGTATCTTTTGGTAGCTGACTTGATGCGGCTTGAAACCTTGTGTAGAAGTAGTTGTGGTTGGTTTTCTTCTGTGTTTCGAGGGTTTCCCTCCTCGATTCCAATTATGGTTTGAGTGAACTTGGTTTAAAAGGTGCAAGATTTATTCTTAGTTACTAAAACATCTAAGAATGGATGAACAATCACAGACAAAAAAAAGTGTGTTCTCACGTGAAACGTTACTATTTTATAATAAAGGAGTTTACTAATTAAATGCCTTTTTGAAAGTTTCTTGCACGCGAAAATAGAGTCAATATATAGACAATGGATTTATCTGCTACTATATATATCGCCACTTGATGATCGCTTATATCAGTGATATATTATATATTATTGAACTCAGGGGTCGGCGTACGAAGCTAATCAATTTTGGGGGGACCGACCAAACTGAACAAAAACCTAATAAAACCTGACAAACTAATAAAAACCTAAACAAACTAATAAAACCTGAATAAATAGGGGGGTCTGCAATAATTCTCTTTCGTAAATGAAGGAGAATTATAAAATGACTTGCAATGAAATTGATGTGCAACCAGGGTTGCCAGGTGGCCTGGGCCAAAAAGAGCCAAACGCAAGATAAAAAGTATCCAAACTGAGCCAAGAGAAGCCAAAATCGAATTTTAGAGTGAGGCCTGGGGCAGAAGTAGTAATTATGCGAAAGAACCTATATATTGCGAATTATTTTAACTTTGCATCTAATTAAAACATGTTTTGTCATCACGCGTACACTTAGTCAAACGACTGTATATAATTTTTACCAAACCATGAAATGTTATCATTCACAGTACCAGGAAATGTGAGGCGGAAAAGCAATTAAGATTAGTGTCAAGTAATTAAGGCGTGTCAACAAAATTGGTAGCTGGCGTCTGGACGTCTGGTATCGCTGTCAAACATTTTGTTTTCCCAAAATACCGCTATTTCCATTCTCCTCGCGATTGAGATACCGCAATATTTTAATTTGTTCGTGTAGTTTGTTCGACGTGTATGAATCCAAGACGTTTTTCGATGACTTGTTCGTCCAGACGATTAAATCGTCTTCGAAAAATCGTCTTGACAGACGGACAGAGGGTCGGACAAATTTAGACGATTTGTTCGTCTGAAATTTTGTCCGACTCGTTTTCACATCAGACGATTTGTCCGACTGAGACGATTTGTTCGTCTAGACGACTTGTTCGTCTCTAGTGTGAAAACGGCTATTGTCTCAAGTTTATCTTTGTGCGAAGTGTCATCACGTTAGTCAGTTAGTGTCGCTACAGGTTATTCGAGTAATTTGTCCAGATAACTAACTTTTAGTGGTGGATGCGTGACTATTTTTTGAAGAGTTGCATATTTTGATAAAGAAGCCAAAAAATAGAGAGAAGCCAAACGAAATTTTTAGTAGTCAAACAAAGTCAAAAGAAGCCAAAATCGAGAAATTTGGGGTTTACGAAGCTGCAATTTCTCATTCAGCGGTATAACGCAGAAATTCCAATATGGCTTCCGCAGATGGTGAGTTTTTCAAATTCTTTTGCCGTTTTTTCGTTTTAGAATTAATATTTCTGATGTTTACTCAATAATATTTTACTCTCCCCGTTCTTCAGATGATATGATGAAGAAAAGACTTCTCATAGACGGCGAAGGAGTTGGGGATGATCGCAAAATTCAGACTTTACTTAGAACATTTCTGAAGTGGTTCAACAACAATGATGGTTCTGAAGAGGAAAAGTAAGGGGCTGGGAGTAGACGGGGTGTATATAAGTACTTAAAGTTATAAACTATGACGAGAGTGATGGTTTATAGCAATTAACTCTACAGCTCTCGCAATGTTAATAAATCATCGTCGATATTTTGGAGTTCGGCAGTAGTTCAACTGTATCAGGGTCCATTTAATAGGGAAATAATCTGTATTAGGGACCATTCATTTATTATTTGGAGCCAATGATCACAAAGCTTTTTGCTCACAAAAACGGGTTTTTAAGGAGATTTGGAATTTTTAGGAGAGAAGGTGGGGGGGAGGGAGGTCATCTGAAAAAATATCATTTAGGGGTGGGCCACTACTGGGTAAAAGTTGTCTATGAATGGTGGGCCATGCCAAAGATTTAAAAGTGCTCACTAAATTCCACCAGCCCCTCCAAAATGAATGGTCCCTTATATCCATATCGATTATCGGTCAATCGCTAGATTACATTCACCACCATTTTTGGTAGATCTAGTGATAGGGATGCAGTTGGACCCCCATCTTCAGAACCTTCATTGATGAATTTAGCATTGCTTTATGAAACTTCTGCTTATGGATGTAATAGCAAAGCAATGATTAATTCCCCTTCTGCCATAGAAAATCCATCTTCATTGCTAAAACTATTCCATATTCTCTTATCCCAGGAATATTCTTTACAATAAAATGTTCATCCTGTTAACCCAATGTGACTTCAATATTGGTAAAACTTTACAAGTTTATGAACTGAACCAGAGAGAAATGAAAAACTACAAGAAACTTTATGAAGAAATTGGTAAGGACACTTTGCAAAATAATCAGGGTATTTACCAACATATTCCCACTAATTAGTTGGGGGAAACTTCAGGGCTCATTACTGCTTTTTTGTGCCCACGATCAAAATTTCATAATTACAAAATATCCCTGCAAAAGTGCATCTTATCTTCTGATTTTGCAAGCTTACCCCATTAACTGGCAGTACCCTACCACTGACGAGTAAAATCGTCTGGCGTTAGACAGAGTAAAATACTAAAGTGGGTGCATTGCCAGCTAATGGGTTAACAAGAGACACTGTCTGGTAGATAGTTTTGTTAACCCTAATACTGGCAGTACCCTACCACTGACGAGTAAAATCGTCTGGCGTTAGACAGAGTAAAATAGGGGGGCGCATTGCCAGCTAATGGGTTAATATTGTGCATGCACATAATTTGAAAGATGTCTGTGAGGGATGATGCTAGCACACTTTAATGATGCCTGGGCAATTTTCATCATTGTAACTTGTTGACTCAGACTTAACAGGGTTCAGGGCCCTGTTAAAGGGGGGACTGAGCCAGAGTTTAAAAACCTATAATTATGTTGCTGTTTCAAATGGTTCGGGTTGACATACCCTCGTCATTTTACGGGTGCAATTTGGGCAGAATTTGTGTTGTATCTTGCTATTTGATTTCCTAAATGTCACCATCTCAATGCAATGTTACCTGTTAAAATTTAGCCTGTCCGGATTCTGGACCCTATAAACTTGTGTAAATAGAAGGGTATTAGGCTGTCTTATTTGTAAAAAGATGTCACAGCTACTGTCCCCTTATAATGTTTTTATTATTGGAAATGATAAACAATTTTCTGGCCCCTTTATTATTAAAAGGAGAAAGTATAAAGACAGCAAATGAACAAATATCAGAATGTAAGAAAGAGCTGGAAGAAGCAAAGACTATCAGGAAGAACAGACAAGGTACTTGAAAAGAAGCTCAATTTTTGAAAAAAGATCCTAAACTTTAACATTCTGAGTGATGGCCCTATGCCAAGAGGTTAGGGTAGTAAGTCTTATTTATTATCGACTGACAAAGTGCCTTCACTCAATATGTTAAAGTGTGTTTTATTATTGTCAGAGAGTCAGGATTTCTCTGACTTGTATTTTTCCATTTGTTCTACAGTATAAATTCTTTTGAATTTCTATTTCAGAATATGACAGTCTGGCAAAGGTTATTGCTAAGCAGCCAAACAGAAAAGAAACAACAAGGTATGATACATAATAGAAATCTCAAAAAGGATCTTAAAGGGATCATAGATCCTAGTAGCAAGTTCCTGTAGCAGGTTGTAGTATCTTGTAAAATTCTTTAAGATTCGAACATTTGTCATCAATATAGGCAGATTGAAAGCTTGGATAAGGAAGTACAGTCTATGAAAGAAACACAAGAAACTCTTGCTACAAAGGTTCGTATGTAATTTGAAAAATAAGTTCTGTTTTTGTGTGTGTTCTTGATAATTTCACTAACTGTTGTTAAAATTACATGTGACTATTTTAATCATTGGTTTGTTTAGCTCGAACTGCGAAAGAAACAATTTCACCTTCTGATTCACACCATTCATGAGTTACAGGAAATGTTAGAAGGTAATTTGCACACATATTTCTGTCAAACACGCGTACTTATGTAATTCAATAGAGTTATGACCACTAGTTGCTCACTTGATCCTCATATTTGTATATAATTATTGAATACTACTTCCAATGAAAGTTGAAGTATGGGACCATATGCTTGAGAGATTTCAGGATCAAACTACCTGAAATATTTACTGTAAGAACAACTTTGACATTTCTAGCGAAGGCTCTTGAACCACCAGCAGTTAGTATTCTATTACCTGGTTCACTGGTTGGTGTTTGAACTTCCTGAAAACTACCTGATTATAACACTTTCATGAAGAGCAAGCACACAAAAGGCCAACTGAAGGTGTTTTTCGTGCAGTCGCACAAACCACAGTATGCATATTAAGTGGGCTTAAGTGTGCCATTAATGTGTTTTTTAGAAGACTCCAGTGGTGTCAGTGGAACAAAAGATTCACAAATTGAAGGTATCAGTGCTGACGTTATGGATACATCATGACGTCATGTCGCTACCATGGATAGAGTATTATGTCATTGTATCAATAATATTGACACATGACGTCATCTTCATTAGATAGCAAAAATATGCAAACTATTGGAAACTAAACATCAAGTTTCATTGTACTGAATAGTTCAATAGCCCAGTTTTTCTGAAGTTTTGCTCGAAATTTCAGATCTTGTAAGCTAACTTTTTAACTTTAAACGATGCTGTTGGATGACAGAAATTTATCACATAGCTCTCCAAGCCTCAGCTACTATATTCTACAGACAATATATTGGAGCAAAGGGCCCATTGCTCTTTTGTTGTTGCAAATGCTTCTGTTCTTAAAATTTTTTGCCTTAAATTTAATGCAAATATGCTTATTTGTAATCAATAATATTGATAACCTATCAAGGCACAGTACATGTGCCTTGATAGTGTTTTTCGGAATGCCCGTAAAAGCCATAAATGAGATATTCAAGGCTTGATAAAATATTTTTCTTCCTGGCAGCAGGCATCCAGACTAGGCAGTTGCGATATTGAAAAAAATCGATATATCGATATCGAAAAAAAAATATCGATATTATCGACTATATCGAATTATGCAAATGAGAAAACGTAATTTAGTCAACTTGCATGTATACGTATCACAAACAGTTAAAAAGAAGTGCACGAAACCAGTCATGGTACGTCTCAAAGATTTATTAACAACGGTTTATCCGTTTATGAAAGTTTAAAAAGATATATTTACAAGCCTAATGGTTTCACAGTACGATTGTTTAATGTATATAATGTTTATACTGTAAAACTATTGTTTTCAAGCGTTCAATGCCGCTGCTTGGTGATCTTCTGTGGTCACAGTTTCTCTGTTTCCGCTTTTAATTTCAATTGCCCACGCACTTGTATCATAAATTCGCAATTGCCGCGATACACACGTTGTCTAAACTTCGCCGGTAAAAACAATAATTGCCGAATAATCGGAGATTAAGTTTTTAGTTACAACTTTCGATATTTTCGATATGCGAAAAATCGAATATCGAATATCGATAGTTTTGAAATATCGATATTTATCTGCCAAATTTCAATTTCCAACAGTGCGTGCTTTCAGCGAAACCAATGCAATTATGCACGGTCATGACCCAAGTCACCCAACCCCAGAAAATATTGGGCGGCCATGCTATGCTGGCACAAAAACATTCAAAAACACTTGAAAGCGTTTTTTCTCTTATTTCGTATTGTATTTTACTATTTTAGCATGCCTCTTGTATCACTTTGGTGCTGCGCTGCATTGTTGAATGTTAATAACGTTAGAACTTATCAATTTGTCAAACTTCATTCTTGATTTCTTGCTTTTCCTCAAAAAATACTTCCTGGCAGCATGCTGGCGGACATTTTCAAGCCTTGGAGATATTAATAGCTTTCCAAATTGTTCGAAAGCAAGTATTAAGGCTCTTTTCCACTCGTCACAAAACCAACTCGCAAACTCGCTGCGAGTTCTTGCATGTAATTAAAATAAACTGTCGAGCATTGTGATTGGATGAAAGTACTCGCAGCGAGCTTGCGAGTTGGTTTTTGCGACGAGTGGAAAAGAGCCTTAGTCTCTCATTTTATTCCAAAGTTTTACACTCGCTACCAGCATATTAACGTCAATGTTATACTACAAGTAGCAAGGGAACTGACTTAGAATGACTGAACTATATACATTTTAGGTTTTGCTAAATGTTAATGATTATATTTTTAGTTGATATAATCATCAGATGACGTTTGCCACGTAATTTTTAGACGCGTTCCCGCGTCGCTATAAGAGGGTATGTCTGTCGGTCCATGCTTGTGGGACCAATTTTGTACAACTGAGCATGCGCAGTTTTGTGAGAACGCGTTATTAGTATAAAGTACTTGTTCAAATATCGTTAAATTGCATCTGAAACCGGCCCGACAAATCGCAGCGTGCATGCAAAATATTTAAAATGCATTGTTAGGGGTTAGGTATAAGCGAGCAATCACAGAATGGCCTTTTGATTGATTCTAACAAATTCATGAAATCGATAATTTGTTACTAATTAATTACATTCTAGGTGCAAAATAGCAACGTCCTACTGTTTGTATTAAAGTAGACTGTAGTTTATACCAATTATTGTCTTTGAAAATTGAGTTATACAAAATCAATGAAAGAATTAAGATTACCTACTAGAATATTCTTAAGCTAAGTCGATTGAATTATATATCATTTCATTAGTATACAGACTTAATTCTAATTAAGAGAATGACTACGGCAGCTATACATTTGTCAATTTACAAAATTTAATTCAGGCTAATATAGGGTGATAGGTAATAAATCGGAAATAATTAGTCGTCCTTATATAGACGGTTAATCAAACGTCACACATGCATTAAAGTGAGTTTGTATATCACTTTCAGTTTTTACTTAATTGATCATTTATGTGCGATTATCGTATAATCTTTGATTTCTTCGTTCTTGCATTTTTCATCAACATGTTTGAATAACTTATCTTGGCACAACTTCCTGTACATCTCTTTCTGACCTTCACTCATGGTTAGGGGCTTTGTATCGGAGGCCGTCACCTTTCTTGTCAAGGGGATGAATCCCAAAAGATACCATTCTTCAAACATCGCAGTAAGCTTAAACGACAAGGTGTACCGCGCGATTGCCAGGTTTATCATCCCATCGCTTTTTACGACAATCATGTGCTCGTAATACGTGTTACCATTGCCTTCATTGAATTTAAATGCGCTCCTATGGCCTTGCCGTGCTTCCGTGCGCATTATATCAAGTATTGATCCTTTTGTTTTCTTGTCCAGTTGGAATCGATCTTGCAATTCATCAACGAACGCCGGAAAATCCTTTTCTCCGATTTCTTTAAAAGCTTCACATAGGTAGTTTTCATCGAACTTCTTGTATGTAAAACCTTTTATTAGTTTCTCGGCTTTCTTGATTTCTTTCATCGCTTCTTCAGAAGGCTCTAAATTGCCACGCATTTCCGTGAGAAGTTTCCAGGTCGCTGCGCATCCAGCAACTATGGCAATTGTTTCCAATACAACCGTCATGGCTTTGCAATTTTTGACAACACTTTGCAAAGTTGAAATTATACAGGTACTGCAAGGAAAATTAAAAGTACATATATTTTAAAAATGACTACGGAAGCTATACGTTTGCCAATTCAAAAGACGTCTTCCTCCCAGTATTATAATTTGCGGGGCTCTTCCACTAAACTCCATTTGCCCAAGCCTAAGACTGAATATCTTAAAAAAAGTCTTAGCTATAGAGGGGCCAAATTGTGGAATAGTCTCCCAAATGAATTAAGAGGAAAAGAATCACTAGCTATATTCAATAAAAACGTATGACACCTGGCTACTAATTAGAGTTTTTAAACCCATATTTACCTTGACTATTTAATCTATTAATATTTACTATTATGTATGTACTGTATGTACTATTATCTATCTAATTATGTATGTAATTGTAATAACTGCATGTAAGTAATTGTATTTGTATGTTTAACTTTTCTAAATTTTTAATGTAAATTTAATGCTACGCCCCCCTTGGAAATCAGCTTTCGCTGTTGGGGTTAGCGTAGTAAAATAAAGTTTTACCTACCTACCTACCTACCAATTTACAAAATTCAATTCAGGCACGTACATATATTTATAGTTGTGCTTGTCAACATTCAAGCATAAAAGTTTAAACACAAAGTTAACTTAATACATTGCCCGCATCTATATCGAACCTTGCTTTCATTTATGTACTTTCAAGTACATAAATGACTTACCGTCGTGCATTCAAGACGATAATACAATAATGTATACGCAGCGATACAGTAATCTACGTGTCATCATCTCAGTTCTCATAACTTGAATTCAAACTGAATTTAGAGCTAGATAATATTTCTCGATGGTTATGTGTAAACAAGCTTGTATTAAACATGGAAAAAACAGAAGTCCTGGTTTTTGGAACACGCCAGTGTCTAAGAGCTAAAAATAGTAAGGACATCGGTTTATGTGGTCAGCCAGTCAAGCATACATTTATACATTCAAGTACTTGGGTGTTGTCCTGAATGATACTCTTTCATCATCGTATTTTTCAATGACCATATAGAACATGCGAATTGTAAATAAATGTAACATTATTTATATTTTATTCACATTGTAAATAAATGTAACATTATTTATAGGGACCCTATAAATGGAGCAATAAGCTCTGTAGGGATTACCTGTCATTTATGTCTAAGTTTGTAAATATAGAATACAAGTCTCCAAAGTTTTAGGTATGTTTTCCAGAGTAAGGCCATTGCTAACTCTAGAATCTGCAACCTGTTGTATAAAGCAATGATGTTACCAATATTGGAATACTGTGACGTAGTTTAATAGCAGGAACAATAGAAATCTAATTTTAAAGTTAGGTATAGTTGCGACCAGCAAGCGAGCACCAGCAAAGCTTGCTGGGAGCATCCTAATCTGGGATAAAAAAGTTTTCAGCGGATAAAACAGTTTTCACCAATTTTTTCCGCTGGAAAAAAAATCATTTATACCCATTGCGGGTTCGTTTTACCATATATGGGCGAAAAGCACGCGTGCAAGCAACGGTTTGTTGACTCACAGGCGGCCCAATCTTGGGTAGAGTTGTATTTATAGTATACTATATAAAGATTGTATTGTGGTAAAAATATGTGATGAAAATATATATTTTAAATAAAATTTACTTGCCTAACTTGTTGTTTGTGTTCTCCTTTTATCCCTACTTTGTTGAGCTATGAATTCATCGAAAGTTTTTGCTTGATGCCTGCGGTCCACGCCGAATACTTAATAGCAGTTAAAGGCTAATTATTCGCAGCCCCGGATCCGTCGAGACAAACATGCCAATACGAATATTCTCCCTCTTAAATTGCTTTATTCTCCAAGAAAATTCGCCAGCATGTAGAACAAACACCGATCTTTTCATATATAACGATACTTTAACATCTCGGGCAATTTTTAAACCAATTTTTGATCAATAGAAATCAAAATCCCCACTCTGTTGAACTGACAACGACCGAAAATGGACACATCGGCAGCTTGGCCACCTGGCCTCCTCTACCGTTGAGATTTGCAGGGGGGTGCGACGACAACATCTTGATATATAGTCTTTTTGAATATCAGATTTTGAAAAATGTAAACAATTGCAAGTGCGGTCGTGATTGGCTGGCTGTAACCGGAAATATCTGTTTGGTATTTGCATGCTGTGCGCTGATTGGCAAGCACCCCCCCCTGCAAATCTCAACGATAGAGGAGGCCAGGTGGCCAAGCTGCCGATGTGTCCATTTTCGGTCGTTGTCAGTTCCAACAGTGGGGATTTTGATTTCTATTGATCAAAAATTGGTTAAAAAATTGCCCGAGATGTTAAAGTATCGTTATATATGAAAAGATCGGTGTTTGTTCTACATGCTGGCGAATTTTCTTGGAGAATAAAGCAATTTAAGAGGGAGAATATTCGTATTGGCATGTTTGTCTCGACGGATCCGGGGCTGCGAATAATTAGCCTTTAACTCCTATTAAGTATTCGGCGTGGACCGCAGGCATCAAGCAAAAACTTTCGATGAATTCATAGCTCAACAAAGTAGGGATAAAAGGAGAACACAAACAACAAGGTAGGCAAGTAAATTTTATTTAAAATATATATTTTCATCACATATGTTTACCATAATACAATCTTTATATAGTATACTATAAATATACTCTACCCAAGATTGGGCCGCTTGTGGTTGACTTTGTTCTTTTGATCTTCGAACTTCGATCGAGAGTTTATGTAAATTTGCAGGTGAGTACTTCGATTATTTTTCAGCGTTTTCATCTTTTAAAGACGGTTTTGTCTTAAGCAAATGCGAGAAGTAGTATTTAAGACCAATTCTATTACTTTATTCTTTTATTATTCCTACAAGAAACAAACATTTCAAAAGCCTAAAGTAAAGTCGCGTGAGGGCTCCACTCGGTATGTACTTGTAATTTGAATATTTGAGCGATTGATCATTGACTCTGTGTCATTTGATATTCATCTTAATATTATAAATTAACCGTTTGAATTTTCGGTTATAAATTGCCAAACGTGGCTAATACTATTTGTGAAGGTATGGTCAAGGGAATAGTGATAATATAGAACGATTACAGAGAAGAGCAGACAGAATCGTATACCAAAATGTTTCACTTACTACTGCTGAAATTATAAATAGGTTGTGATGGAAACCTCTCTATGAACGTAGAGATTACCCATGTGGTCATGCTCGTCAAGACGTTTAGTGGAGGAGGAGCTCTTGGGGGCTGAGCCCCCTTGACTAAATTATTTGTCAATTTGGGGGGAGGGGGGCTGAGCCCCCTATATGTTTGCTGATTCCCCTATATTTTTGCTGATTCCATAAAAGAAAGTTCTTTGGGACTGTAGTGTAAAAAGTTCAGTTATTTCCAACAACAATGATATTAGTAATCCTTCACAAGGTAGAGTGCTATTGAGACAGTCAGAATTTTCTATTTCAAGTTAAATCATTTCTTCATTTAAAAGCAGTATTTGAAGAATTGCTAGAACCAAAACGAAATATTGAAATGCCCCCATGCATTTTTCACTCCCCCCAGCCTTGTCATCCCTCCTTTTGAGAGCCCCCCTTGTTAACATTCCAGAACTGCACCACTTGTGCTTGTCCAGAAATATATAGAGAATAAAGCACCACTATATTTTGCTGACTATTTAAAAACTCGAAACTGTGATATACATAATATAATACTACGTTCACACACAGCGATTTGTCGGGCCGATTTTAGGTTTTGCTGAATGTTAATGACGAATATTTTCAGTTGATGTCGCCAGACTGACGTTTGCCACGTATTTTTCAAACATTAACGTGCATCTGAAATTGGTCTGACAAATCGCTGTGTGTGAACGTACCTTAAATATACCAGTCGTGGTTTGTCCCACTGTGGACTTTTGTGAATTTAAAAATGTAATAATAAAACTAGATTTAAACAAACAACATCAACTCAACAATTTTAATACTATACTTTTCAGTAATGTATTATTGTTATTGAATATGAAAAACTAACTTGTTACAATTTATTGGTTTTCAGTTGTTGGTATATTAAGGATCTTGATGACTCATATGATGATATTAACACTCTTTTCTTTAAACTTGTTTCACCTGCATCTGCAGTATGTATTTACAACCACTGATCTAGTGTTTACAACTGCATGTCATCACAGTAAGATTCGTTTATTTTATAAAACTCGGCTTTGCGTCGGAATTTTATCGAGAACATTTCCTTGCATATTTATTCCTTTTTAAATTAAAAGTAGTTGGAGTTGGGTCGCACTGTTAACCCGTGGTTATGCCTAGTTTATATATATATATAAAATTATAATTCGTTTTTAGTAATGTAAGATAGCATAATATATCAAATTCTTATCATAGTCATTTCTATATTTTTTGTAATTTTGAACTAATCAAGACGTGCAATGATAGCAGATTAGCAGTTCTACTGTATAACTGAAGCAGCAGTCCTGACAAAATATGTTTAAATAATAATAATGATAAAACCATCGCTGATCGCCCGTTGCTTAGAAACTTCAATTGACCCAGATAATTTACATCGATTATTACATAATACAAGTACATCATCCAAACGAAGGAACCACTATTCTGAAGAAAATAATATTTAGGCTAACTTCGCAAAATCTAGCTTCTTACTATAATATAGATCACTTTCATAATTCAGATGAGTTTAAATATTCTTTTATGTGCATCTTAATAAGCCTTATCAGCCTCGTTTCTGTGACCGAAATGGAATAGAATTTATTAACCTGAACGAGGTCAATGAGGCTTATTAATTAAGATGCACATAAAAGAATATTTAAACTCATCTGAATTATGAAAGTGGTCTACACGCTCGGTTAGTCGGTTCTCGAGCCTCGTAATTTTACTCCAATTTCCGTCGTTGGCACAAAATGACTACGTCATTTTTTTTGTCATGAATTACGTAATTTTTACCAAAGTTATTTATTGGTCTTTTAAGACTTTGAAAAGTCTTCCTAAGCGTATACAGTATTTATCAAATTGTTCGTCTAATCACGCTCTTTCTTTTGGTAGTTTTTTTTTAATGAACCTTTAACAATTTACTGAGTTATCGCGAAGTTTCACTATCAAGGAGCTTAATAAGCGCCATAATGGCGGCCGCTCGTCGAATGCATGTTTGGTTCAAATTACTCGTTTACAGTATTCAGAATTGCAAAGTGCTCAAAATACTCTTTATTCTTGAAGATGTTTGTTTATTGGTATAATTATTCGACAATGTGCATGGCATGCTCATGGCATGATCTGAGATTACGTTCACGCGGGACCGGATCAATTTGTTACTGTACTCAAATTTACACCATTTCGCTTTACGTTCAAACGGGACGCATGAAACCGGACATCATCGAGCGCAGCCAATCCGCACGAATTCCCGCGCGAGCAAATGTAGCCTGCTCGCAGACGTTGTTTTTCTCACGCCAAGCGACGAAAAACAAACGTCTGCGAGCAGCCTAGAGCAAATGGTACCGGACGAATTTGCGTACGGTTCTCCGCTCTCATGTGAATTTCACATAGTCTAAAAATGGGAACAAACTTACCAGAATTTACACAGCAGCAATGTTTCTTTGCACTTTCGTTCTGTAAAACGATGTCTTTCTGTCTACAACGAAACGTCTCATGATTAAGCGGGCATGCCCCAATGCCCATATAAGGACCTTAATTTCCTATCAAAGAATTACACCATGTAAGCACTTTTCAAAATATGTTGATAGATTTCACAGAAAACAATTCTTTAAACATCAGTTGTTATTAAGAATTTAAAAAGTTTATTTTAATGCTATTAATGTTTACATATAGCGTAAAATATAGCATTTAAAAATGTTTTGGGGAAGTTAATAATTGATATTAGTATAATTTTGAGTAGTAAATGGCTTTCAAGTGTTTTGATTGGTTGGCTGAGCAGTAAATCTGAGGCATTATTTACTAGCTGGAGTCATATCAGTGGCTGGAGTAGTGACTTCTCTCCGTGAAATTAAAGAAATAAAGGATAATGCAATTCCACAAAACACAAAATAAGCAACAAAATATGGGGTTAAGCTTTTTAAAGGTAAGAAGTCTTTTTGCAATTAATTTATTAATAATTATTTTGACAAATTTAAAACTTACGAGTGTCATGCACCTATCATTTGTTTCCACCACCCCAGGGAGGGCGGGGAACCGTGGGGGTTTTGACACAGATTCTCTTCCCGCGGGGCAAGAATTTGACAGATAATTATATTCCGACCGTCGGGGAATTGACCGGAAGTGAAAGCTATATTCATTGTAATACACTTTTACTTCCGGACCCTCCCCTGAAATTTCCAAAAATGGTGTTTTTCATGAGGATCCCCTGGAATTTCCAAGCGGTTTTTGGCATCTGCCCCCTGGAAAGGCAATATTTTTACCACCTCCCTTGGAATTTCCAAGCCATTTGGGTGACAACATCCCCTGGAAAATGGATTTTTTTACCCCATCCCCTGGAATTTACAAGTAAAAAAACTTGTACCCCCTCCTGGAATTTCCAAGGTCCCTCAACAGGGGGTGTACGGATTAAAAATGCAATGTGCCAATATTAAAACCAATTATGATAATCCGTGTATTTAACAAACATTTTCGCTACATTTACTAAGTTTAGTGAAGGCAAAATTTTCAAAAATGGTTGAAGAGTTGAACGAGACATAGAATAATACTATAAAGCTTGTTTCCATTTCACCTGTATACAGATGCTAAACTAGAGCTTTCTGTTGTCTCATTGTTTGCACTTGGAATGTGTGTTTGACTATATTGCCTGTGTTCAATTCAATTGTGTTCAATATTAATATTAGCTGGTAAAAGCAACTGCTTAATGCTCTGTTCAAGTTTTTTTGCGTTGTCGTTTCACAAATATATAATTTGTATTTCCCACTGACATCATGCAAAAATATTAAACTTCTAAATATAATAACTTGTGTCATTCTCGATCTTTTTGCAAAGCGCAAATGGCTATTGGCTAGCTAGAATGCTTCTGGACATGAAGTATATGACATCATATTTCCATGAAAGACCTTAAGTCACGCTGAAGGAGAAACAGCACTGAGCACTCCCACCTAGTGGGGGTATTTGACAGCTAATTCCAACTTGTAGGTGGGGAATTTGACAGGAAAAATTTGAAAATGTCAAATGCCCCTGGGTTTGCCCGCCCTCCCAGGGGTGGTGGAAACAAATGATAGGTGCATGACAAGCAAAGAGCGACAAATTGCACTTTCCAAGGACGTTCATTCACATTTAACACGAACATGACAACCATTAACTTGTCTTAAACGTTTTAAATTGATTGATTTATATCCTGCATGATCTTTCTTGTAAATTTTAAACATTTTCAGCGCCATTCGGCCATTGAGACTTGTTGTTTTAACGAATTTCCCGAGTATTTTAGTGTACATTACGTATTTAAAAAGGAAGTAAATTATATTCATAACGGAAGCGCATGTTGTTGTATTTAACTTTATGCATATTTTACTACTGAAATTATACTAAAACAATTATTTACTTCAGTCTCGGTGATTATCGGGGAATATTCACCTCGAATTCGTCTCGGTGAATATTCACCGATAATCACCTCTACTTCGGTAAAGCATTATTTATTATACGTACGCTTTAATATGTCATGACCTTGATATCCAACTGATATTCAACAACTAAAATTAATATTAACATGTTCTGCCTTAAGGATCCTATTCCTAAAAAAGCCTTAGCTTACCGCCAGAATCAAGTGACATATTGCAACTGATACTAAAGAGGATTCGGCGGTTGAGTAGGATAAAACTTACCTGAAAAGTACAATAAGAACTTCAGGTAGTTTTATCCTACTCAACCGTCCAATCTTCGTTAGACTCTCAGGGCTACACTGGCACCACGCGTTCGAGATATTATCAACTGATACTAAAGCCTCGGTCAAACCGTGGTCAAACGAGAATGAGAGTTGCAACTCTCGCTCGCATTTGACCGCCAAATCTCATCACGCTCATGCACTCTCATCAACTCCATCAATTTTAAACTGGTTCAAATTTTGATGAGATTTCTATCTTTCTCGTTTGACAGGTACGCGCGATAATATCCAGTAAACTTTCATTCAACTCTTGCATGTTCTCGTTTTTACCGGACATGAGAGTTGATGAAACTCTCATGCAAACTCTTGCTTCCCAATTCTCATCATCGTTTGATCAGGGCTTAACTCATGTTTTGAAATCGTTGATGAATCGCATTTAGGCTCCGGAGCCATATGTTGAGGTCTTTGCCTTTGGTCATTCTCACTCAGTGCGCTCTTGCTTGTGATCAGGCAGGCAAAATAGTGCCAAAATAGTGCGGCACATGTTTGGTGTATAGCAACTAGCAATGGCTCGTAAATTATTCCGAACTTACTAAAACAGTTAATATTTTTCCTTCTTTGAGGCAGCACTTCCCTTGCGATAGTAATTACTAGTATTTATATAATGCGGCTAAGTGGGGTTAGGTTGTGATACAGTGTTACATAACGTTAGGAAACGTTATGTAAGTAGAGTTGTGTTTGGCTCCTGTACTTCGATCGAGATTTTTCTTCGGGTCCTATGGTTTTACCCCCAACAACTTTAGTTGTCGAGTACGTATATTATGAGCCCCTGGCTCAGGTGAATGGACAACCACGCCTTGTGTAAACGACACTACAGGGATTATTCTAAGCTGGATTTGCTACCACATCTTGGAGTTGTAAAAATATTTCTGGATTTGTAAATGGAAATTGCTGGAGTTGTTATACTTAATTTTTCTTTCTAATTTAAAAAAGATAAAAACTGTATTTTGTCTATTAAATATAGCATAATTCCTTTCAACACGTAAACAAGATATTTACAAGGAATAACTTATATTGAGATAGGGGTTATTTTTTATTTAGTCATGTAGTTATATGTGATAAATGATGATCTAAAATCGCCAAAACTTTACAACATCACCCCCAAAACGCAAAATTTAGAGATTAAGATCTTGCTTCTTTCTCATCCCACGATTTTATGTATTGAACCTGGAAATGACCGCCAGACCTTTCCAAACCATAAATAGGAGCGCCGATATAAACGCTGTAAGTAGGATACTATTTTAGTGAATGCGCCCCCAACAACCCAAATTGATACTTAAAACCCATTCAATATAGATGTTTATTGGTTTGAGATTCCTTATTTGCTGGAGTTGTAATATTTTCTTAGAATAATCCCTGCGACATTAAATAAATAATTATATATGTTCTATATATATATAGATTCGCTCTATATTTAGCATGTAACAAGATGCCTGCTGAGGCGTTAATTCACGCCTGTGCCGGTGACCAGTCTTTGTGACAGTTAGTTCAAAAACATACCGTGCATGGCATTGACATTGCCTTGTATAAAAAATATGACCCGAATAAAACCGCGAAAGGCATTACGTTGTTTATTTCATAAATTCAGTTATATCCATAAACCATGTTTTATATAACATTTGAAAAATAACTACAGTCTGCCATGATTAATTATGCTGTAGTGGTAATTGAAAATAAATACCGAATACCGTTATTCGTTAATGAACAAAGTACCAATAGTTTCAATATGTTTCCACTTCGAAAAGTAACTAATATTTTAAATCTCACCTGCTAACATCCATCATTGCGAAAAAAAACACGATTTGTCAGCAAAACATGTTAACTGCATTGGCCGACCTAAAATTCGTTTTTTTTACACACACAAGTTTCACACGATCGACCTATATACACTTACAGCGTTGTGCACAAGGTACGTTCACTCACTTTCGAAACAATATTCTACCGAAAACGTTTGTATACGGCCGGCAACGGCGATGGAAAACTCAGTTGAATTTTTGCTGCGCAATAACGCAATTAATTATTAAAGTTGAGGTTACACGCATTTTTACTTTCACTTTTGGTCGGCACTATTTGGTACAGTGCTAACGGAGTCCCTCTTTTATGTTTAATAACTTTAGGAATACTAGTCCTTATAGTGTGATTTTAGGTCTTATTTATAGAAAATTGTTCATTTTTCTTTCGAACAAGTAGTCATTGGTATCTTTAGTGCAAGTAGTGACTGCACAAGAGAAAATTTAGAACCCATCAGATGCCGCTTATTATGCAATTCGACTATGTTATTTCACATAATGCGCGTGGAATTCTTGAATTTGCTTCTTTAAATCTTAATATTATTGTTGCCACACGCGAGAAAAAAGATATCAGTTGAGTTGTTTTATTTATTTCATGCATATACTCCTAAATCCAATCCAAAGAATAGCCGTAAAACAATTTTACGTCCATCGTCGGCACGAACGCCATCAATCGCACGGTATAAAATGTAAACAGAAATTAGCAATAATTTTGTTTGGGTTTGTTCTTCCAGATTAAAATAATTTACAAAAATTGTTAATTTCGTCTGACGTGTCGGTTAAATTGTCAATTTCGTCTGAAAGTATATAGTGCCTGGAAAGCCGTAGTTGTTTGGTTTTGATGATCCGTTGCTAAAATGTCCAATTCTTTCTTTTTTTTTATTTAAAAATAGTTTAGTGAAAGACTCGTATCAACTTTTATCGCATCTCAAAATTTTGATTCCCCAATCGCAGTACCTTAAAATACTATTTTCTTTAATACATATATATACCCTCTCAACTTATGTGCGATAAATCAGGATCTGCTTTAGGTTTATAAATGTTTTTATAGGTCGGTCATATATGACCTAAGCATTCATGTATAACTGTAATGAATTGTTAAGTTTACTTTATTTTTTTAGTTCAGGGGCTGCATGCATGTACACTGCCGAAAGCATTGGGTATCGTTTGCCAGTTCGTAACCCTTCTGGCATGCACTGCATTGTCATATTTTTAGTTTCATAAGTTTAAAATAGGGAATGTATATAGGTTAGAGGTAATTTTTTTATAGACAGCGTATCACCACTATCAGATAATATACCGTATATATATTGCTTCGTGTAGCTGGAAAATCTAAGCATGAACCTATATAGAAATAAATACACTCTTTCCCACCAAATAATTGATTCTTTATTATGGACATTACTCTCTATATATATACAGCAAGAATTACATTACGGTGCGTTCAAACATTCATATACCATTAAAATATATAAAGCGAAAAATGCTATCAAAATAGAATCGTGTCTTAATGTACATCAAAGTCTTTATATAAACGAGATGGAAACGTCCCAATCTTTGATCAGCATAAGCTAGCCTAGACAAGTGCGAGAATACTAAATACGAGAATGCAAGAAAATGTCCTAACAAATATCAAGTTTGTATAACTACACTTTGCTTCGAAGTTTTGGAATTCGTCAATAGTAATTCCTTGGCTCTCTTTTTGGCACCAGCTCTTTTTCGTCCTTACGGCATTCCTCCGATTTTTCTTCTGCTTCTTTCGAGGGTTCTTTCGAAGTTCCCCAAAGATTACCACCAATGTGTTCCATCTTTCCTCCTGTCTCAGCTCCCTTCCCTATTTTCTTTTCTGCTTCCTTCCCTATTTTCTTTTCTGCTTCCATAGTTGTCGCTCTTTTACACCTTCAATTGTTGAAATCAACTCTTTTGAAGTTTATTAAAATTTCCAAGCGAATTTATACCCTGGGTTCTGGGAGATCATGAATAATTAATTATTTATTCCACAGTTCATTTAAAAATCACTTTCAAAGTATAGCCTAACATAACAATTTACGACGCGCCGCGTCGCTCTTTAAATATTTAGTGCTCTGTATGCGGTGCTTATTTTAAGACGGTGCTTATCCTAGGACGGCGCCCTTTAAAAATGAGGATATTTGAATGTTTGCTTTCACAACGGATTTGCGCACTTCCAAAGTTCTGGAGAGAGTGTTAAACGACAGAGCATTGAAATATACTCACTTTGACCTTAAAAACAATGTAGTACAGGATAATAAATGTCCGAAGCTGATCAAAGATTGAGATGCACTGTAGTTGTTTTCAGCTTGAAAAATTCCGTCTGACGCGGTGCTTCGATGAAGCGCCGCGTTGTTGTGAATAATTGCGGCGCTTATTGCTCTCATGTTGGGGTGCTTATTCGGTATAAAGCCGGCCATGTATATCTTTTGGCTTTCTCCCAGGGATGCCGAAAGTTGCTGAGGGCAAGGGGTGCGATTTGTTATCAAAAGGGCATATTTTTTACAAAAGGACACAAACAAAAATCAAACACAAAAATCTTACCAGTTACGATAAATTTAATTAAGGGTTTACGTAAGTAATCTTTTCGTGTTAAATCTGTTCGTGCTAAATCTGTTCGTGTTAAATCTGCATGTTCGTGGTAAATCTTTTGTAAATACAAAAGGTAAAAGGGTGCATTTGCACCCGTGGTTCCGCCATCCCTGCTTTCTCCTGTACTGCGATCTGGATTTTTCCTCGCATGTTGCTTTATACATAATTTGAAAAATAATTCCAGTCTGCCTGTAATTAATTACTATAGGCGGTATAGTAGTAAACAAAAATTTAAAAAATTTCGAACAACGACAAAATGACTTTATGATACACTTATATATTTAACATTTTTCCATGCACTTTGGAATACTTGCCACTATCGTTGACCCATGCAATGACGGTCTGGCGAAAAAAATTTGTCAGCAAAACATGTTTACTGCATGGCTACAGCTAGCTACAGTTTACTACATTTTACGCACATGCACTCGTGCCCTGTTTCACACGATCGGCTTATATATATATATATGGCGTTGTGGGCAAGATTTGTTTTATACTGAATTTTAGATTAACGAAACTCTACAAAACATTCTCTGTATATATATGCGATAAAAATTTGCAAAATTATAACATCTTCTGCTCATGATCGTCAAGTTCGTCTATTTACAAAATTTTATACTAGGCACGTATATATTCGTGTGTGTATATATATATATGCTTCTATACTTCAGTGTTCGAGTGTACAAATTGAAGCAATCATGACGATAGCATCAGTGAGACATGCTAGCGGGTCTGTGGAAGTCGAACGCCGAAGGCGTGGGCATGCTCCCTGATATGGGGCATGCCGGGGCGGGGGAAAAAGATTGACAAGCTTGAAATGCGATTCGAAGCAGAGCGTTTTGGATATTTTTTTAGATCAAAAGAAAGAGAGACATTTACATCACAAATCTTGAATTTATGATTCACAAACATTCCTTGAGCATTTTATCTTCGGATGATAATGATTGAAAAAGTCAATTGAATTGTAATTGTCATGTAGTTTCAATAGGCTTTTGAATTAAATGAATTTTTATTTATACTTTTAGTTACAAAATATAAAATCCTTCACAAGATAAATCGCTGCATGTGAAACAAAACAAAAAGCAAAATAAAGAGTTATATTTCAATTATACTTTGTAAATGCATACAATCAATTACAATACAATTTATACTATAAATAAATTGACTTTCATCGCAAATGATATTCATCGCAAATCTTTCATACATTGTTTAGCAACTCCAATTGTTTTTACACTCCAATTGCGTTACTCTGATCCTTTATTATAAATTATAAATACAGTAGGAATTAGAAAAAGGGAAGGTCCAAGAGAGCAATGCAGTTGCTCGATAAAAATATATTAAAAGCGTGTTCATCATTTATCTCACAATTTATATTGAACATATTAATTTCATATTTATTTTCTATTATTTTGGATATTTTCATACGTTATATCAGTCGCACGCTTTACCTTTGGCTTTACCACCCAAATTACCACCACGATCTTTGAGAGGCATCAGCAGAGAAGCAGAGAAGTCTCTACTGAGTGCCTTCTCGTTGCTGAATAGCAAAGATAAAGCTGCTGATGGCTTCATTCGCGCTGCCAAACGATAACCTCATTCAATCGATCAAGTTATTTGCCGTTAAAATCGTATCGCATCGTATTCGAACGTCCGCGTACGCATATCAATACACAACATCGTAAAACCGTTTTCCTACTATGAATAATAAAGAAATTATTTACATATAATATGAGATTACAACTGAGAAGACCGCTTTGCAAGAATTTTGAATTTTTTTTCGACTGACCCCCCAGCCCGGAATCAGTCCGAAAATGAAAAAAAAAAATATATCAATATTTTCAAATTTCAAATTGACCAATCAACATGAAAAATGGAGGAAATGGACTAGATAAGATAATTAAGGCACACACAGATCCACCACCCTGATAATCAGTCCAGATAAGTCAAATGACTGACCAATCAAATGAGCATATGCATCACCTGATTGTTTGTTTCTTTCTTGCGTTGTACCGCGCTGTGATATATATATATTTATTTCAAACTGAGCTCGCTAAACAAAGACGTAAGACTATGATGATATTATTTATAATTATTAATTATATAAAAATTTCGAAATAATAAATTAATTATTTATTTGCAAAAAAATACGTCAGTCACGCGACTGATTGGACTTACCCTAGATCCGCCCCTGGATAGCATAAGTGCATGTTTTAACATATTCGGCTACATATTGAAATTATCCAAACAAAACGATTAAGTTATGCTTCAGTGTTTCCATAGAAAGGTTTGTTTGTTGAAAACATATATACCGTGGCATTGACATTGTCCTGGTAAAAAATATGAGCGGCGAACCGCGGAAAAGATGACGTTGTTTTTAGAAGAATTAATGTATATACTATATCCATGTACTATACCCTGTTAATTATACTATATAGCATAAACTAGCTATATAAAGCGTCTTGAACATGTTCGCCGATGACAATAGTCAATATGATTACATAAAGTTTCAAAACGATAGATATATGGATTATGGGAACAATGTCCCATGGTTGTAACAAATATCAAGTTAGAATAGCTACACTACCGAAATATTCTATACCCATGTTCATGCATGGCCACTATATTTTCATGGTTACAATGAAATATACGTACATATATAACTAAAATTCACATACATATTATATGGACTATTCTAATATATAGCATTTAATTTTAATATAGGCAAGGAAAGTATCGTTTCGTTCAAACGTCTCACATTTCATTCTTTCGAAGATTTCTCAAGGACAGAATTGAACAGTTTTACTTCACACCATTGACTTAATTTATTTTTCTGATCTTCGCTCAGCGTTCCGGCTTCCTTCTTGTATTTCCAACCAACTGGCACCACGTACAACCACCACACATAAACCCACTCCTTACTTTCTTTTTCAGGCAACTCGAATGTCTTAATGTACACGGCATATGCGACATCCATTTTACCATTTCTCTTCACAGTGATAAACCGTCCGTGATGGATATATCCTTTGCCATCGTTGAAACGAAAAATTCTCACCACATCTTCGTTTTCGCCGGCGTCCAGGCCATCGAGTAGCGACTCTTTTACCGTGTCTGACAAATTGAATCTCTTCTGCAGTCTGTCAACGAAAGCTTTAAATGCTTTTGTTGAGATTCCTCGAAGGCCTTTGAACGCAAATTCTTCATCAAACGATTTGAAGATTAACTTCTGTATTTCACTGTAGCATTCCGCCGATTTCATTTTGGTTCCATCTGAAATATTGAAACTTTTCTTAAGTTTTTCCCAAATATCATTGGTAGTCTGCACCCTGTTCATGGTAGTCTGCATCCTGTTCACGAGACCTTCTGCCGTCTCTGCCGCCATTGTTGCCACTGTTTACACCTTATTGCAGCTATATATACCTTGACTTCCGGGAAATCAATAATCATGATAATCTTTCCCATAATTTATTATTTAACTCATTTAATAATCTCTAACTCTTTCGCTTTCCAAGTATCACTAACAACATAGGGAATAATTGTTCGAAAGGTGATCGTGTATATAGACGTCTTTTGCATCTGGCTTGGAACCCATGTTCGCTATAATAGCAGCTATACTTAAATTGTTGGCGAAGATGAAAACTTACATTGGTGATAAGTGTTACTTATTTGTCAATTATATGTGCACGTTTCGCATTTGGAATAAGATTTATTCCGCATTTATCCGTTTCGTTGTATTCGTGTATCCGTCACGAGGAAACGAAATACGGGCCGAGCAACGAGGTACAAGACTAACAGGAGCGCAAAGCCATGGAAAAGTTATGAAAGAGGTAACAATATAATAGTAATCTAACTTTCCGTTGATATTCTTGTCGTATAAAGTCAAAAGCTAGCTGAAATATAGGCAAAATATTGGTTACAAGATCGCCGATAGCGCATGTTAATAGACTTAAACTAAAGCATGTATTAATAGGTTATTGACCGAGCGTGAGGTCTGTACAGTGAAATATCGGACCGAGGTTTTTTAGTACGGACCAAGCGAGCGCAGCGAGCGCGGTCCGTACTAAAAAACAGAGGTCCGATATTTCACTGTACAGACCGAACAAGCGAGGTCAATAAACTGTTTATTATATGGCTCTCCTCTTCCAATTTTATCGCGTCCCGCCCGCCCGCCGTCCGCCTTAATTTCCTTCCGCCCGCATTTTCGCAAGAGACAGACTTGGAGCAAGTCTACCTTTCATGTTGAGACATGAAATGGCTTCCTCATTTAAAATTTTTAAAATTCTTAAAAAAAATATTTTTAAAATTAAATTTTTATTTTTTTAATCCGGGACACCGGTTCGGATACGGCTTTTATCGGACCGCTCGCTAGCCAATCAGAACCGCGGATTTCATAAAGCCATATAATAAATGTGTATACATGCAACGTCTTAATTGAAGATTTTATATCGGTGCTGTGCCTCTCATTCAATCATTCGCAATTTTCACTTTAAACTTTAACAGCCGACGACACTAGCTTCACGCTTTAGTCGACACGGACGTCAGGCGAACGTAATAATGTATCAGAATTCAGCCTCGTACCCAGGCGCAAAAGAGAGAAAAAAAAGCACTACTCCAGTGTTTTATATAGATCAGTGGTTATGCTGAGCGAGCGCGCGGGGGTGCTTGGGGAGGACGCGTCCTCCCCAAGCACCCTCGCGCGCTCGCTCAACAACTGATCTCTATTTATTTTTTCTCTCTTTCGAGCCTGGGTACGAGGCTGATCAGAATTCATAACAAGGAAAGAGGAGCGGGTAAGAAGCGTGTAGTTCTTCCGGGAACTATTCGCCAATTTTCGCCAAGTGGAATTTTCTCACAAAAAAGGAAAACCGGGGGGAATCTTGTTTATCAAAGTGGAAAACAAAGCTTATCATAATCATATTGTTACCATTTTTAAGGTACTTAAAAGTGAAGGTAAACTTGTAATGGAAAAGCTGTCAAAGCGCTATAAGTTATCTGAGAATGTTACATCTCAAATCCTGCATACTATATATGATGAAGCTCAAACTGGCGTATTCTCTTTTGAAGATGAGCAATATTCTGTTCGTATCGGCATACGAGAGACTGAATTCGACATTATATTATTTTGCAGTAAAAACATGGAAGACATTGACTGACAATAAACGATTCAATTAACAAGAATAATAATAAAAAGAATAAGTGTGATAAAGTTTCATTCATTCATTTAATTACAATAATGGAGTAATAGCATATAACCGACAATTGTCCAATATTCCTTGGCGCGATCACTTGTGGATCTCTTGGGACATAGTCACTCTCCTCCGCAGAGGCATAAATTTTAATTTTTATTGTTTAAATATTTCATTATTATGGATAATAATGGTGACATAAAGATAGTACCCTATTCCCCCGCATGTAGGCGCCCCGCAGATATAGGCGCATGCGCTTATATCCGAATATAGGCGCATGCGCCTATATCCCGTCAACATTTGCGGGTTAATTACATACACGAACAGAATGCTTTTTAATTTTTATTATAAATTGTATTTTTATAATTAAGGCCATGTTACACGAGGCAATTTTCGCTGCAACTTGTCTCGCAACGGCGTTGCATTGCAGGTCGCAAGGGAAATTTCCTCGTGTAACACCCCTATTTTGCAACTTGTGTCGCAACAAAAAATTGCGTTGCAAGTTGCATAGAAAGTTGAAGCAGCTTCTACTTCTCGCAACGCTACGAGACAAGTTGCAGCGTGTGACACCCCCACCGCAACTTGTCTCGCAATGTTTGGGAAAAGAACCAATCACAAAACAGAGTGACACGCGAGCAGGAGAACAAATTACTCTTTAAGGCAGGAAATTCAAGTTAAAGATGGCGGAACATTGCAGGTCGTAAAACAAGTTGCGTACGTCTGACATGTCACTGCAACCTGCAATGTTTTTTCCAGCAAACATTGCGAGACAAGTTGCAGCGAAAATAGCCTCGTGTAACATGGCCTTTAGTGATAACATTTATTGTTTTTTGCTTAAAAATACTAAATTTGCACATGTTACCGTTTATACGTTGTTAATTGGAAAGTTTTTAAAAAATATTAAATTTGCATTTACCGTTTATACCATGGTTTATACTAACGTTGTTTTTTCCGCTATTAAAAAGGATTCGCCAATATTCGTACCCAGACCCCATGCGCGTAGGTTAGGGGACAAAAATAGGGTGCGTCTGCAAGTGAATTTTTATAGGAGCATGCGCCTATAACCCGTCAATTTTTACTCCAAAGGTCATTTCATATTGTTATACTGTTAAATATTTGTGTAATAATGCACATATATTTGGTTTGTCCACTGGGTTTGACATTTGAAATAATATATGAAATATTAACTTTAAAACATTGCATTCACTGTTTTACTTGGCCAAACAATCTAAATTACATGTCAGTAGTTAAAGCTACTTGTTATTAGAATGGGTAATAACCCATTAGCTGCCATTCAGCCAGCCAAATATATAACTATTTCGAGGCGAAAGATCGAGCACGAGACATAAGTTGTCAAAACTCGCGCACTAACTGCTTTGGAAATATTCCAAATTTTAAGACTCCAATTTCAGATTATCTTGTCAAGTCATTCATTTAAGGTAAGATCAAAGTACTATCTACGGTTTTTGTTGCTTTAACAGCATAATTTTCAGGAGATTTGACGGCTTGTTCTATTAGTTATATAGGTGTACGTGTTATAAACGTGTACATTGGTTCGGGAACCATTGTGTTCACGCTGATCAACATATTGATCAGACGTACCCTCTTTGAGTGTTGGTCACGGGTGTGGCAACAGGCAACTATATACATCAATTCTAATAAACAAGAGCCATTGTGTTCTTTAGAGTCAAACCTAGCGAAGCATTGTCCTCGCTGAAACAATACAAACAATTAAACAAAGGCACTAGTAACACTGTTAGTACAGTATTCAGAACAAATAACAAATTTTGTTGCACTGGTGTAAAATAATTTATGAGACACGGCAGCAATTTCACTAACTTTTTGTTATACTAGTTTAATATTTAATTGTCATTACGAAATGCACATTAGCATACGCAATTTATTAGCATACGCTCATAGTACTCTATAGTTTATAACTTTGTCCTATACTGTCAGTACTAAGACTGAATATATATGTTATATCAATTGTCTTTTTATGAATTAAAGTTAGTTAGGCAGTTAAAGTTAGTTAGTTAGAATAAGAAGTTAAATATAGATTACTGAAAGCGAGTTTGTATTCAGTTTCAGTTATACCTTATTAATTATTTATGTACGGTTATCGTAATAGAAACTAAGGGTTGATTTCTTGGTTTTTGCATTTTTCGTCAACATGTTTGAATAACTTTGCTTGGCACAACTTCCTGTACATCTCTTTTTGACCTTCACTCATGGTCAGAGGCTTTTCATCGGAGGACCTCACCTTTCTTTGTATGGTGATGAATCCCAAAAACTGCCATTCTTCAATCATCACAGAAAACTCAAACGACAAGGTGTACCTTGCGATTGCCAGGTCTATCATCCCATCGCGTTTTACGGCAATAATGTGCTCGTAATACGTGTTGCCTATGCCTGTATTGAATTTGAGTTCGCTCCCATTGCTATTCCGTGCGCATTATATCAAGTATTGATCCTTTCGTGCTGTTCTTCAGTTCATATCTCTTTTGCAATTCGTCAGCGAACGCCGCGAAGTCTTCTTCTGCGATTTCTTTAAAGGCTTCGCATAAGTAGGATTCCTTGAAATGCGTGTATGAAAACCCTTTCATTAGTTTCTCGGCTTTCTCGATTTCTTTCATCGATTCTTCAGAAGGCTCTAAATTGCCACGCATTTCCTTGAGAAGTTTGTAGATCGCAAACCCAGCAACCATGACAAACGCTTCAACTACAACCATGATGGCTTTGCAGTTTTTGAGCACAAATATAGGTACTGGAAATATAAGTTTAAAAAAGGAAAGAAATAAGTAAGAATGTGGAAGTACAGTTGAAGAAGACGATAAGAAAATCATGCGGCAGTGAAAATATTGGATTTAATCCTCACCTGTCAAAATACGGTGACCTCGCTGTGTGATACGCAGGAGAAATCTTCTGCAATATTCTTTCGCTTTCTCTTGTAAAGAAACGTTACCGGAAACGGGAATTAACAGCTCGTTTCC
This sequence comes from Trachythela sp. YZ-2020, assembly GCA_016169945.1. Lineage (NCBI taxonomy): Eukaryota > Metazoa > Cnidaria > Anthozoa > Malacalcyonacea > Clavulariidae > Trachythela > Trachythela sp. YZ-2020. The sequence goes on along the minus strand of JADLSH010000098.1, from coordinate 326,700 downwards.
AGTCTCCTGATTAATAAGAATGCATGGAAGTACAGATTAAGAAGACGATAAGTAAATCATGCAATAGTAAATTAATTATGAGAAGAATGGAGGAAAGGAAAGAAAAGAAGGGGGTAAAGAAGGAAGAATGGAAGGAAGGAAGAAAAAAGAAACAGAGAGGAAAAAAGAATAAAGGCAGGAAAGAAGAGCAGAGGTGGCGAATCATCATTTCCCATATTGCAGAGATGGATCCAGCTTGAATTATCTAAACAAAACATCTTTTGGAAATATGCCCTATTTTCGGGAAATATTGCTCAAGATATAGCTTTGTAAAACTGTGAGTATGGCTTTGCATAAACGCTTGCATAATTTATGACTCATCGAATACAATTTCACCAAATAGTAATTTATTCGCTCACCGAATACAGTTTCAAGACAGCCGAATGAACGTTACGGTGGCGTTTCCGAAGCTTAGCTACTAGATTATGTTCGATAAGATACCAAAACATTGTACAATTTGTAATCTTTGTAAGAAGGTTAATTTATTGCGTTGCGTCATTTTTCAGTATAGTTTAAAGCGCTACCCTTGGGAAGTCTGTTTTGATGTTCTCGCGAATGTTTCCCCGTTGCCAGCCGTGGAATCTGGCAGTTGTTACGGAAGCAAAATTGTTTTCTAGATTCAAGATTGTTTCTGAAAGAATGGTAGTATACAGATACGTTTCTTACAGTTTAATGCATGTAAAAAGAACAGTTATAGTTCCTCAGACGAACAGTTAGCACTATCTATTAAATTATAGTCAAAATATGATGAATTTGCTGTGTGCTACGATGGCAGAATCTGACCCAAGATTCTTTCTCATTAATGGCGAAGACACCGGAAACGGAAATACACAGCTAGTTTCCAGTCTCACAATGTGCTATGCGAGTCGCGCTTCGTACTCCAAGCAACTCCAAGCCTGATCTTTCCTAACGCATTCGCACAAATTGAAAGAAACAAAAAGATTTATATGACTCGGTCCCGCATATGAAAATTGTATTAAATAAAAGTAAGAAGCGAAAGACATGTACAATGGAAGTTGATAATTATGCATGTGCGTCCAAATGCAAAGTCTATTCCTTTAAAAGCCGGTCCTGTTATGGTAGATTCCGACAGATGATATCGTGTTGAAATGGCATGGGAGTATATATGGAGTTAGAATAGCGGCATACATGCTCTGTCCATACAACATGAGGGCCTCAATGTTAATCTTCTAAATAATTAGATGAATTAGATGCATCATTCAAATTGGCTAATTTTTACGATATATAGCTAATAATCTCGCGCCTGATAATATAGAATATTGTTCCTCATAATACAGATTTAACAAAGAAAATATTACGCCAATAGGCAATATTAAGTAATAACACTTCACGTTTGTATGTTACAACTATTTATTTAAATCACAATGTCATTAGCCATGTTCACTCTCACTCGATACACACAACACCCTCGCTGGCATAACCTACACTTGCTCGAAATAATCTAACATCGAATTCAGTGTTTCGTTTCACCACTTCAACGGAATATTTGTCATCTTTCAAAGAGAATTCGCCACATCGAACATCATGGTCCAGTAATTGTAACATTTGAGATTTGACAATTTCTGATAGTTCGTAGCGCGTTGATAGCCTTTCTACCATATTTGTGTATTGATCTCTTGGTACCTTTAAAAGACAATCAAATTATTGGATGCCATGTATACTACCATATTAGTACAATTAAACACACAATAATTTGATAATTTGACAATTTTTTATCCAACCAAAGTGCAGCCAATTTCATATTTACTATGCTCACTGTTGTTAAATAATCAGTAAGGTTAAATCGCTAATTAGCTACAGGATAATTTAGTTAATTAGCTAGAGGATAATCAGTTAGTTAATTAGCTTATTAGTAAGCCTGTCAGTGGGTATCATTACTGATCTAAAAACGTCCGCTCTCTAATAGACGCCCCGGTCAATCCAGAACTTTGTAATAAACGCCCCTCCCTATTAAACGCCCCTTATATAAACGCCCCTTATATAAACACCCTTATATAAACGCCCCTTATATAAACGCCCCTTATATAAACGCCCCTTATATAAACGCCCCTTATATAAACGCCCCTTATATAAGCGCCCCTTATATAAACGCCCCTTATATAAACGCCCCTTATATAAACGCCCCTTATCAAAATTTAATTCATTTGACCTTGGCCTATGCAGGCCATTATTAGCGCCACTTAAAATTTCGTGTTAAAAAGTTTAATGTTTTTTTAGTTATCATGGTTACAGACAAACAACCAACAAACTCGCACACAAAAACCATACCTCCTAGCGGAGGTAATTAGAGTGTTTACTGGTAGAAGTACAAACAGACTATATTATTACCTTGGATAACACTTTTTCGTGACTTTTCGCGATAACTCCGGAACTGAAGCGCGTTTGTTGCTCAGGTATACCAACTTCGTCTTGTTCCTTGACTAGAGTCAAAGCGTCTTCGTCTGATTGGCCTCGTCCAAACGTAAACAGATTGAATAGAGAGGAAAACTTGTCCCAAATGTAGGTCAAAATGTTCCCCATCATAATGAATCACTCTTGAATTACTGCTTTTGGTTTGGATATGATATCGCAATGAAATTGAGTTCTGTATTAACGTTTGCTGTTCATGGCTTTAAACCCTAAATGAGATAAGTTCTTTCGTGTGCTGACGCAGTTTTAAGTTTCACAAGCATTTAGAAAGTGAATGTTGATCGAAAATTATAAATAAATATTAAAAATGAAAACAGGAAAGTATCAATTAAAAGTGAAAATGCGGTAATATTTATGTCCTGATAATTTATACGCATAGAAATATTTTTCACACTGAAAACGAAAAGGAATGCGGAATTGCAACTTCCTCACATAATGCCTATGTCTATGACAGCTGGCGAGACAATTTCGCTATACTATACGTATTAGGATTAAGGAATGTTTTCACCAATAATATTTCAAAGACAAACATATAATTGATCGAATTGAATGATGAAATCGACTGAGTTTATATCCTCCTAATTTAAGAGAATAGAAATACGCTCTTGAAATCAGAATGACCATGCACTTAGTAATTAAGTATTTAAGTACTATCTTATGTCTTAACTTAAGTGTGTTTTGCCTTTTGGTGCACGAAATGTTACTGCATGGTGCATGTTCGATAGCATGAAGAGAGCAAAAATATTAGCCTTTGTATAGTGTCTGTTCTTTTATAACTAGCTGCGTTGTAGGTAAATTACTCAGCCAATTTTCATCCAAATGAAACCAAAATTTGATCGATTTTTCCTTGGCCTAGCTACGCCTACGGCCGTTAGCACCACCAATTTTCGTATAAAACTCATCGATAGCTTACTTTCGAGTTATTCTGCTTACAAACAAACAAACAAACACACACATACACACACACACACATACACATACACACAAACAAACAAACAAACCCAACATAACCTCCGCTCTGCATGAGGTAATAAAGTTGTTGTAATTGCAAAAACGAGTATAGTATGAAACGCCCAAAGTCAGCATCGTTTAGATTTAATCGATACATTGGATGATTTAACCTTATTTTTATGTGCAAAAATGGATCAGCGTGGTCAGGTATAAAAGCATCACGTTCATAGCCTGTATCGCAGACGCACCTATATAGACTGGTTTTCGACAGATTCAGGACTAATGATAAACTTATATGCATACTATAGATTACATCATGATTTAACATGACTCATGCATGCGCATGAAATATAATGATAATCAATTTCAACTTCATTTGTATAAAGTCCATGCAGTGTAAATAAAAGGATTACCGTTTTTCTTTTCGTTTAAACAAAATCCTCGGATTTCGATTTGAAAACAGCAATCCAATTTCTTCAGTTGCCCTTTCTTTTCCCAAAGAAAACACCTAAACTAGTATTGTAGTAAACTATTTTTAAAAAAAACGAAAACACAAATTATTATTCAAAATTTTATTGAAGAGCAAAATACCTATTTGAAATTTTACTCAAATAATCTGATAAATCTATACTTACAATACTATTAAATACTATACTAAATTCAAATTATAGAGTGCATTACAATGCTACTACAATGTCTAATAAACTAAAATGCATAAAGTATAGAAGTTGAAAAAGTTTTTCTAGAATTTGAGTGCATGTATTTTTAGAAAACACGTGACTCAAAAGCTGCGTTCTCATTGGTTGTTATCAGTATATAAATTATTCGCGTGTCTCCGACAAGCCCACATACAAAGTTCAGTCGAAAATTGATTTTGACTACCGGTATACTAGATTATATACACTCACCTCCAAGCCTAAGTGACAATCATGACTTCAACTGCAGAAAAAGTTGCAAATGCTATTGATGTGGCGTCGACAGTGGCAGATCGCGCTATTGACGTTTTTGCCAAACTTCGAAACAGCTTTAAACTTTCGGACGAAACAAGAAAGCGATCGAATGAATGCCAGAGCGAAATAGAAAAGCTAACCTTCAGAAACTTCGATGAAAAACACTCGTGCAAAAGCATTAAAGAAATTCCGATGGACGAATTCGAAGCATTCGTAACCAACAGGCTGCAGAAGAGGCTGAATTTGCCCGGCGATGTAAAAGAATCGCTGCTCGACGGATTATACTCCGGCGAAAACGAAGAAAAGATAAGCCAATTTCAGTTTAAAGACGGCAAGGGTGATATCCACCACGGACGGTTTATCACAATGAAGAGAAATGGCAAAATGGACGTAGCATATGCTATCTACACTCTGTCTTTTGAGCTGGCTGAAAAAGAAACTGAACATGGTTCGTATGAGTGGTTGTTTTACGTCTGGCCAGTTTGGAATGCAACCACCACGAAGGAAATTCAAAATTTGAGCGAGAATGAAAAAGATAAATTCAGTCAATGGTGTCAAGTGAAGTTGTACAATTGTGTCGCTCAGGAATGTTTAGAAGAATGAAATGTGAAACGGTTGAACTAAATGAATTTTCCATACTATTAGTCTGAACATTGGTACAAGGTCTTGATAAAAGTATAATAACATAAGTAGTATAACTTCCACTGACAAGTAAGTCAGATTAATTAGCGTAACAGCGTTACAACTAAGGCGATAGCTGCCGTGGTTTGTGTCATACAACTACGACCGTTCATTTGCAACGCAATTTCTGATATAATCCTAGATGCCATTGCCATGGATAGCATTAATATAAGATCAGTGAGGATGGACTGCTTTTCACTTTCTGGTCATTCATTTCTTTCATGCTTTAATGGTATGTTAGGAAAACGTCGTCGGGATTAAACGTGAGCCAAGATCTTAATTTCACTTTTTAAATAGCATTGCACTATGTCAGAAATTGCGTTGCAAAATGCAGTAAAAATGGCCTTAAGTTTAAGTGTTTTAAATCCCGTTTAACATTGCCACGCTTTCCATCCCGTCCGGCAGACGGTTCTTGTAAAGCTTGGTTGCCATTTGGTCGTAACTGACGATGTGAAATAGTCTGGATCTATGATCTCGTCTTTCGTGTGCTGAATGCAAGTCAGTCTTTACTGATTGTAGAGATATATCGACACTCTATTACATCGGTCACCTTGATATGTTCACGACAGTTACGACTAAATTGAAATCAGACCTAAGCATGCAGTCAATTAAATATCATATGGAGTCTACACACAAGCTATACTTAAGTCAATCAGCTTATTTATTAGTTTGTTCATTTTTTGTCCCCACTCCACCCCGTTGCTTGGTTATAAGTAGGAGGTGGTTCATTCGGGTTAGGGTACAGTCCATATCCTGACGGCTGACCTGTGGGTGGGTAGGGTGCGGTTGCTGGAGGCACCCCGTACCCAGCTGCCACACCTGACCCCACTGGTGGATAGGGAGCTGCGGGCATGCCAGCACCGTAGGGTGGCGTTGACATGTTAAATCCATAGGCAGGGGCAGAGACTTGATGGGTAGGGGTAGGCTCGTGTATGAACCAAATACTGTGAACATCTATTGGATAGTCTGTGCCTTTATCTTGATGCACATACTTGGCCGAAACATCACCAGCCATCAGTACTCTCCATCCTTGCGCCGCAAAAGCCTCGATGATATTACAAAGGAAGCTTCGGATATGGTACGCATCATTATTCAAACTTCCATTAAATGGCCAACCTTTTAATTTGAGTTGCCGGACGCTACCGAAACTTAGATTCATAACTTTTTCCTCCTGTATTCCTTTCAACCAACGGCTCACGAGAATTTGTTTGAAAAGTTCGACCAGCTGGGCAGGCATGTTGATCAATCGAAACTTGTCAGCATCGGTTAGGCTCAGGCACATGATCGGACAACGCTTCGGTTCACGTTGTTGGAAAATAAGCACGGATTTATCAGTTGCACGCCGCGAGATATCGATAGCTGCGATAATGTGCCAACCTTGCTCCAACATTGCCTCGAGAATCTTTAGTATCAAATACCTACATAAATACACAAATTGCAATACAAATATAAATATTGCATGGTCATTTATATTATTGCCCCGACCAGCATTAGAGACGAATGATCCATCTGGAGGAACTTGGTCAAGGAAAATATCAGGTATGATCAGTTCCTAGAACCATGGCCAGTACATCTCGTGCCATTCTAGTTAGTTCGTCAAGGAAATGAAGGGAATTTTTACTCCATTTGATAAAATAAGATTTGAAATTTTAGCCTTGAACAGATTCAGTTCTTATGTAAAGGTGTTCAAATAGAAACGTTTACCCTAACAGTTTTTTTAAATCTAGGTTCTTATAGGCGGGTTTTTACAGTACACTTTTCTAGTTTGGTAGAAGTTCATTACATTTCGTTTGGTAATTTGGTTTTATGTACTAGATAGGTTCACTATTCTTGTACGCGTCCGACCTAAACGTGTACACTCTTGTAACAGTATTTTTTCCATTTCAGATTGTGCGGCAGTCGTGAAATCCTACAAAACTTTTACATTTTGATTGGTGTTGCCCATGCAGCTATACATGTACAGTAAGTCTGCGTTTACAAGTTCAATAATACTAAAATATATTACCGTGCCATGACCGATTCTTCTTTATAAGAATGCCAAGGATTTCCAGAAATCTTAAACTCCCAGCTTCCATGGTGATCGTTCTCTTCCTGTATCCTACCATGAGACCAAACTGTCTGGATAACACTACGAATCATATTCACGATACCCTCAGGGGCACAGATAACCCGTAACCTATCTGTCCGATTCAGACTGATGGTACAAAACTGGGTTGGCCCTCCGGCAGGCACGTCTGGATCATAACGAAAGTATAACGAATCCGCCGTACTCTTCAGGTTAACATTCACTGTATAGACATACTGATAACGATAGAGTGTTGCAATTATGTTCTGTAATAGTACCTTAGCCATTACCGATTGCAGATCAGTTGCCCACCACGGGTTCCCTGACATCTTTATTTCCAACACACCGTTCTCGTACGATTCGTTTTGTATTCCTTTGGTCCAGTACTGATATACAACCTGTTTTAATGGTTCGATAAGCTGTGTTGGAAGGTTTATGATTTGCAACTTATCCGAGCTACTCAGACCAACGCAAACAAAGGGATGGACGGATGAGAAATTGCTTGGAGATTTCTTCAAAAAGATGGAGCTTTTATCGTTGAATCTTCCCAGATCACATGATATCACAATTTTCCAACCGATGCTGTATAGTTTTTGTAGAATGACCGCGATCATTTGCCTTGCTTGCTGGGATGTACTGGAGCTCGATGTTGGATAAAATGGGTTACCTTGGATAAAAGATTAAACCTAAGCATTTGTTCTTCAGTGGCGTAGTTAGAAATTACTGTGCCTGTGGTTCGAGTGATGCCAGAAGCTACTGTTTAATGACTAGTTAAATACCAATGAAACTAATATAAACATGTAGTATTTAAACCTAATAGTATATGCAAAGGAGTGCTAATTGTCTTTCCTTACAGCTGAGCCGTGCTGAATTGCGAAGGATGCAGCTCAAACGTGACTGAGTCGAAGGCTTACTAGGGCACCTTTGATCAATGAACACAGCTAAGGGCCTGTTTATATGAGCTGGGCAGTTTGTCATTTGCTTCACATGAGGCGGGCTAGCCTGGCAAGCGCTACCAAGAAATTCCTGCATGATTTTGGTGGGAAAGCGAAATGTATTTTTATTTCGAAAAACACTATTTTAATTTATTGTCAGCAACTACAGAACTACTTCAGGAGACTTAATTTCGTTAATTTCTTACTTGTTAATTTCTTAAAGCATGTGCTGCGACACACAGGGCTGTTGAGAGAATCCACGGGGCCCGGGGCAAAGTTTTCTCAGGGGGCCCCTACAACATCATTAATTATTTTCAAGCAGCAGAAAAGGACTAAAAACTGTGCTAAGGCTGGAGCTAACTGAAAAGGGCCCCCCAATTTAAAAAATGCTCTCAATCTGCAAGTAAGCCCTTACACTGACCCCTACATTTTGAGCTGGCCTGCTCAATTTTAGGCTCTCTCTCAAGTTTGGGGGCCTCTGGCCTCATTTGAACCAGAGTATTGTGTTGTTATTACCTTTGACCTTAAACATCCAGCCTGTCCCACATATAGCAATTTCTCTTTGAATACCGTTGGGCCAAGTGTCAACAACAGCTTGTCGGATGGTAGACAATGTCCCGCTGTCATGGTGGAGTACAGTGATACCATCAATGTATTGAAGCGAGATGCACATCGTTGAAAAACCGGGGGGAACTTGGACAAGAGGAAGGGAGGTGTCATTACCCATATTGGTAACAACTAATGCTTAAAAACAACAAAAGTACATATTTGTGGGTTTCAAAAAGCATTACGACACAACAGATGGTGGTTAACTTCAGAACTGCTGATAAACAGGAGAACCCATAAATGCCTTAGGCTTGTTCACATAATCTGATTTCTTGAACCAATTGTGTTGGATCTGAGAAATCGGAATGTGTGAACACCATTAAAGTGACCTTCCAACAGCCGGATCTGTCAGTCTGAAAGTCTGAATTTAGCGGGTAAACACTGCTAAATTGCATCGTCTTAACAGGCATCCAATAATCAAATCTGATACAATTGGATCTGACAAATTGGATATAGTGTGAAGAATGAGCCTTAAAACTTTCCCTTGATGAGAAAAACCATCTGGTGTTAGGCAGACTAAAATTATAATATAAGGAGTGTTAGGGCATATTGCAGCTTCATGTACTAATCACATTTTTCATACAAAATGCTGATTCATGAGTGAATTGCAAATCTGAGCTAAAGTATAGATAAATATAGATTTTCTACTCTATACTATTACAAATATTTAATCTTGTATTATCTTATAAGCATAAACAAATACTCACAAAATTCAAGCTTTCTACTTTGTGCCACGAATGAAAATTGGATGAGAAATATACGCCTTTAATAATTAGAACATATTTATATATCCAAAGTTATGTACAAAATTACACGATTTTATGAGTTGTTGAGTGTTTTTTTCGCTGGACCAATACAACAATACTGAAAATAAGTTTAAATATAGTGGCTTACCGGTATTATATCTACGAAATAGGGAAAGTACAGATTTTTGAAGGCCTTGCCAATCTACTGTCGCGACATGTAAACAATATTAACATATGTAAATATGTTTTAAAATAACCCTTTTGCAAATCCTTTAGGAACTTTGCAAATTTCCGAAACCAATTAAAAGTTCCTCACTTCCTGTTCAAAGTTTCTCACTTCCTGTTTGAATCTCCTCACTTCCTGTTAACAATTCGAGCGCAAAAAGTCGCTTGAGAGACGTTGTATTCTTATATTTATTTCCTTTCAAACAATATGTACACTGATGTACACTCATAAATTGATATAAAAAGCTGAAGGCACAAAAATAAAGACTTTCGATTTGGAATTATTAGCGGTTGGTTAAGTCACAGTTAGTGAAGGGAAGCCATTCAACTGCAAAGGGCCAAAGGCACTGTTATGTTCCTCTTGAAAAAATTTGACTTCCTGTTAAAAAAAAAGTTTAAAACCGAAAGGTAATTATTTTTGGGACTTTTAGGCTGTTTTAGCTCCTTATATCGGTTTTAGTTTATGAATGTAAATATTGCTTCGTAAGGATATTTTACATGCAAATAAAACGTCTCTCAACTTCAAATTCAACAAAATAAGCGACTTCTTTGCGCTCGAGGGCATTCAAACAGGAAGTGAGGAACTTTGAACATCATCTTCAAAATGAAATGTAAACATCAAATTCAGAATATCAGATCAGTGTTACGACGGTCTCCGACTGTGTGCCGAGTCGAAGTCCATGAAAGTGATGAAACATGGCCGTCGATATAGTTTTAAGAGGATTAATAGGCTGTTTTAAGTAATAAAAGAAGCTTGAAAGGCAAATAAGCGTGCAAACATCACTATGAGTGTCTATGCAAAGTTTTGTCGTATTTTTCCGCGGTCCTGTAGACCTATAAATTGTTCTTTTGGAAAGTTTTTAAATAAACATTTTGTGCAAGGAGTGCAACTGCAAGTGAGGCGAGAATTTCACGTTAGTCACTCATCTGCTGTGTTTGCCAAGGAACTTTTTGTTGGGAATTTTGTAAAGGTAAATTACTTTAATATTGTGGTTTAGTATTTCCTGTTTAATACCCAAAAATCAAACGTGAACGGTTGCTAATTTATTGTCAGACAGAAAATATTGACCTATTAGCTGGCAATTTTGGCTATTTTACTCTGTCTAACGCCAGACGATTTTACTTGTCAGTGGTAGAGTACTGCAAGTTCATGGGTTAAAATGACTGCACTAGTGCACTAGTCATTCAACTCTCCCCCCCCCCCCTCTCTGGGGCTTAGTGTGGATTTTGATATATATTTGGGTCAAATTCCCCTAGCAATCAGAAGACCAAGTGAACAATACATGTAGATAATTTATTACTACTTCAAATGTTTATAAGAAAATATGTTTCATATAGAAACTTCTGGGAATGGACCTGAAAGCCCAACCTGTAAAGTTTGGTCTGCGCGGGAAACACAATTTCACCATATAAAACACTGAAGTGTAATCCAGTCCAACATAGTGTATGAAAGTGTTTATTAGATCATGTTTATTTCCAGGATAAAGTGTTTCCTTATCCAGAACCTACAGATGATCAACAAGAAACATTACAAATGATGATTGATCCTATAGAGAGATTTTTTACAGAGAAAGGTAGACTCATTACCAATGTCCCAATTTATACCAGAGAATTGGATAATCTTTCAAGATGCATCATCTGTCTGACAGATCATCAGGCCTCGAATTTAGTGGTGGCTGCCAGAGCAGTGTCGGCCACTATGCCCTTGAAAAATACTGAAATCTGCACCTATATATATGTATATATTCATTCATTACGTCTATTTAAACATGATGAGTGAAAAATCTACACAAACTATGTATGTGTCAGCTAACCCACCTTGTTGGCTGAAACTTTTCACTGTGTAGAGTATGGATTGAGAATCAAACCCACAGTTAGGTGAAAGCAGGGCCGTCCTCAGAAAATTTTTCAGGGGGGGTGTAAGGTCCTTTCAACCGACTGCTAAACGAACTTGTACCAACTACAGCCCGTAGTTTGCGCTCATTTCTTGGTCGGGACCGTTTGCCAATAATTCTTTCTTTAGTTCCATAAAATTCGTTTTATGTGTTAGTCATCAAAAATATTTTTTTGTGCCGACTCAAATCGCACTTCTGCCGACTGAATCTCCAAATAGAATTTCTGGGGGGTGTGACACCCCCCCAAACCCCCCCGTAGGGACGGCCCTGGGTGAAAGGTGGTTGCTCTGACAAGTCCATCACGAAAGCCCCACATGAACAAGTATGTACATAAGGTTGAGCATCACTTTTTCTATTTCAGTGGATTCAGCCAAAATTGATACAGAAGCAACAATTCCAAAGGATGTGCTGGATGGACTTAAGGAACTTGGCTTGTTTGGATTGCAAATTCCTGAAGAATATTGTAGGATATCACCTTTTTTCCTTCAATGACTTTTAGAGCTGCTCTATGGCTCCAAAAATCAATCATATATTGCCGGTTTGCATATTTGCTTACTTTGCTTTTATAGCCTGTATTATGCAACTGCATACTTACACAGAAATATTAATGTTGTCATTCTAGCTGGGCTTGGTTTATCGAATACAAATTATGCTCGTGTTTTGGAGACACTTTGTACTGACCCTGCCATTGCTGTAACTCTTATGGCTCATCAATCTATTGGTCTTAAGGTGGGTGAAAATAGACAGTCACAGTCTTTTTCTAGCCTATTCTTTTCCAGGCCTCTGAATTAGTGATAGAATGTGCCTGTATAGTAACATTGAGGACATTTACATTTATAAACGAGTGTAACTGACAGAACAATATTTTTCTATTTGCTTTCCTCTTTTACTCTAACTTTGTATCAAATAAGTATAATTGCAGGTCGGCAACTTTTTGCCATCCTGACATGAAGATAAGTTGGCAATCAGGTCGGCATTTGCCGATTACAAACCTGAATTCGGAGGCCTGCTCCTCCCAGTTCTCTAGATTGTTTAAATCAGTCGATTAGTACTGTCTACCAGTTATTGGTGATTTAATTTTATAGGGAATTTTGATTTTTGGGACAGAAGAACAGAAAGCGAAATATCTGCCAAAACTGGCTGTGGGTGAGAACATGGCTGCTTTCTGTCTCACCGAGCCATCCAGGTATGTCTTTATAGTTGAAAGTTAGATACAAGATTTCTATACAAACCATGTGCCTTTAAAGTGACTACAGCATCCCATAAGATCTCAACAGTTCAATATTGCATTTAATACTAGTTAAATATATGTAAATATTTTATTTTAGTGGAAGTGATGCTGCTTCTATACAGAGTAGAGCCACTTTAAGTCTAGATGGAAAACAGTATATTTTAAATGGAAATAAAGTAAGAATTTCTGACTGTCTGAGTGTATAATTAAATAATTAATGTTGGTTTTGAAATAATCTAATAATTAAGTAATTTGTTGATCAGCTATAATCAATGATAATTATGCTAATCATAGATTTGGATATCAAATGGAGGCTGGGCTGATGTGTTTACTGTCTTTGCTAGAACAAATGTGACCAATGAAAAGGTTAGCTCAAAGTTTAATTATTCTAAGAGAAGATACTCTCACTAATTATATACATTTTTATGTTTACTTAACCCATTAGCTGACAATGCGCCCAGATGCGCCCTACTTTAGTATTAATTGATCTGTCTAACGACAGACGATTTTACTTGTCAGTGATAGGGTAGTGCCAGTTAAAGAGTTAAAATGTTTAAAACATCAAACTTTAAGACAGGATAGGCTAAAAAGTCAAAGATCACAGACATGAGTTAATTTATAAATAGGGTTGTCCCAGTGAGTGTGGGGTATCTTCTGGCTCAGAATTATGTTTCACCTGGAAACTATACTATTCAAATTTTAATGGCCATGAGATTCAGTCTGGCTTTGGATGGATAATAATTGCTTTTTACCAAATGTTATGGTTGCCAGTATTACATGCACTCTGTTGTTAAATTTCACCAAATAGTCATCAATAGTATTGTTTACATAAACATAATCCACTGTGGATGGTACCTTATCACATATTTTGATACTTTTTGAGTGCCTGGTGGTGCCTTCTATGCCTTACGCCCTTATCTCTAAATATCATCTGAAGGGTGAAGTTGAAGACAAGATAACGGCATTTGTGGTTGAGAGAGCGTTTGGCGGAATAAGTAATGGAAAACCTGAGGACAAAATGGGAATCAGAGGATCAAATAGTGAGTTATATTTTTGTCCAGGTTTTTTGTTAGTGATTCACTGGAAAACTGTTTTGAAATTCATAATTATATGGAAATGCTATGTTCATAGTATTTCCATATTATATCATTCCATAGCTGTATATTTATAATAGTGAAAAGGCCAATTAGTATGGAATTTGTATACTGTACAGCAATTTCTATACGAATTGCCATTTTCTTAAATTCTATTTCCATAGTACAGATTTTGAAAAAGAATTCAGTGATTGAAAATAGCCCTCAGGTCCAAACTGTTTATGTTGTCAAATATGTAGTTTTCAGATGGTTGTTACTATTCTCTCATGCATGCATCAATAACCTGGCCTCATTGAGTTATTTAAGCATATTTAATGCATTTTCAGCATGTGAGGTGATATTTGAAAACACTCCAATACCCATTGAGAATGTTCTTGGTGAGGTTGGAGGTGGTTTTAAGGTAAGAGACATGCTTTATCTGGCCATTCTCTAACTACAGTCTTCAGCGAAATATGGTTTTAAACAGGATAAAATAATAGAGAACATAATGGAGACTGACTGTTTGAATGATTCCACTATACCGGGTTGGGTGGGTGGCAGAATGATTTTGATATAATGATATAAGTCCTGGTTCACGATTCAGCAAAACAGCATTGTCAGAAGCCTAGTGACTTATTTCAATGCCTGAAAATCGTCCAGCCCTTTTATGTCCTGCCAAAGCGGGTCTTAGACTGATTCATGTAAATAACCCCTTACTGTATAATACTCTTTATGCAGGTTGCAATGACAATCTTAAACAGTGGCCGTTTTGGCATGGCGGCCGTTGCCTCAGGTGGAATAAGAAAAATAATTGGTAAGTATTAAGGGTGATTTTCCATATTACTATCCAAACATTACGTCACAAGGATTAGAGTAAGGATTAAGGGTCAGGATTAGGGTTAGAATTAGGGTTGAGGTTAGGATTAGAGTTAGGATTAACTGATTAAGATTAAGTTTGTATTAAAATTCAGGTTGTTAATATGGAAATTGTGCCGTTTTAAAGACATCTGATGTTATACAAAGTTCAATATATGAACGGTGTTTCACTTTAAGCTTTCATCGATGCCAAATTAACCTTCCTCACGGGTGGTACCCCTTGCCCGCATTCTTTTTGCAACTCTTGTACTGACCTACAGAGCCACTGTAGCTCAGTGGTCAGAGCGCTGCACCGGTCAGAGCGCTGCACCACTGCGCTCACCACTCCGTTCAGGTCTAAAATTGTATATATTATTTCACTCGAAATATCCATCCACCTAAACCTTTTGCCTATACATACTGTACATGTAAACCACATGGTTCTCTATTTAAGAATACGCCTCAGAGTACGCCACTCAGCGAGAACAATTTCAGAGAAAATTATCATCTTTTGGACAAATACAGGTATGTGTGGAGCTTTTTACGTTGAAAAATTGCTATTTGGATATAAAATTTTCTCTTCTATATAGATTTAGTAAATAATCAATCAGAAACATAGATTATATTATATAATGTTCTATATCTCGAACGTGCGGTGCCAGTGTGGGTAGAGTATAACGAAGATTAGGCGGTTGAGTTGTGTAAAACTACCTGAAAAATAAATAAGAACTTCGACGTTTCGAGCGAAGGCGTAATCTCTCTAATAAGTTCGGGGGGCTTATTTTTTAAAGGGGGTGGGCTTATTAGAGAGAGGGGGGTGCTAAAAAAATTCCTTCATCAAAAAGGGGGCTTATTAGGGTGGTGGCCTTATTTATGGGGGGGGGCAATTAGAGAGATTACGGCATTGGATAAGTTATCCAAGATTAAATGGGGTTTTTCTACCCACAAAGAACTTTCAAATCTTTTGATCAAATTTTTTTTTTCCACTTGTGATAAGATTTCCCTTCTTCAGCTCTGCCTTCAGCTCAAGAACACTAATTTCCTTCGGGTTCTTGCCAGACAACAAAGACACACAAAATACGAACAAAAAAAGATGTGACCGAATTGCAACCGAAATTGTTTATAAGAAATATAAGTTGTAACTGCGCATGTGTAGATGGGGATATATCGGTTTAATATAGATAAAACTTAACCGGGTAACTTTGGCCCCTGGTCATATCTGGTATATGGCCAGCAAATTGTCTCATCTGAAGTACTGCCTTTCGTCTGGAAATCACTAGGGCCCTTCGAAGGGCCTTCGCTCGAAACGTCGAAGTTCTTATTGTATTTTTAGGTAGTTTTACACAACTCAACCGCCTAATCTATATAATGTTATGTCTATATGATGATATTTCAAACTTGAGAGCTCCAGGGTAGTCAGTTTTCTACAATATGCTGTCGTTATATATATGTGAGATAAACTACCCGAAAGAGATTAAAAACACTTCAACGTTTCAAGAAAAGGCCTTTCTTAACAGGGTCCGTGCAGGTCCTTGAACCCCTTAAAATCAATTTCAAGGGCACTTGAAAATACAAAATTTGTTAAAAGTGCAAAACATTTTCCATAATATTATCTCGCAAATATTGCATGTAAGGAAATTGCTGCTCTGGGTTTTACTACTGTCATAGTTCGGCCACCATCTTGGTATACCGGAGTCCACTAATGCGAAGGTCGGTCTTTGAATGTATGACACTATAGTGGCGGCATTGACTAAAAGATGTGATATAAGTAAACTATTGTTTACTAATCTTTGGATTGTGTTATGTTTGTAAGACATTAAAAAGTCTGTGATATCCTCAAATATTTTTATGGGGAACTTTTACGAACTAGAATTATACTAGGATACTACCTACTGTATACGCTGGACCACAAAAACTACGAAAGTGTGAATCATCTTTAACAATAGCAACGTTTTTAAAAAATTCAGGAGAAATTTGCTCGCATGGCTATCACAGGCTACACAGTGGAGTCAATGGCGTATCTTACATCTGGGATGGTTGATAACGGAGAGGATTGTTCTCTGGAGGCTGCAATGTGTAAGGTATATAGTACGCTGCTGTGTCTTCTCAAGTTTTGTCAACATGTTTTATTGGTATATAGAATATATACCAATCGTCGTCCCATCGATACTTAAATTGAAGTAAGTCTTATATTTGATGAC
This sequence comes from Trachythela sp. YZ-2020, assembly GCA_016169945.1. Classification (NCBI taxonomy): domain Eukaryota; kingdom Metazoa; phylum Cnidaria; class Anthozoa; order Malacalcyonacea; family Clavulariidae; genus Trachythela; species Trachythela sp. YZ-2020. Next base: position 309,817 of record JADLSH010000098.1, on the reverse strand, counting down.
GCTTCTCTGAGTGATCGCGTCAAAATTTGAAGAAACAACAAAATTTGGAAAATGTCAAAACCGCGCGGCCTGAGACGACGTTGTTAAGCTTTCTTGGTAAACGTGTATTACATTAAGTTATTTGTATACTGTATTTAGAGCCCATCTCTCCGCTTGGCAAAGTGTGTAAATAAAAATACAAATACAGATAAAAATATACAATAAATACAGCTATATATTACTAGCTAGAAAAGTGCTTTTTCAACTTGCAATGAAAGCAACACACCAATGATTAAATTATATATATCACGGTCTATAGATTTATAGTTCGGAAGGTGTTTGGGATACTGTCAACGATGCTTTGCAAACTTTAGGAGGTAGGATGTTTTCTATTTAGTTTATCTTTCGCATGCATATTGTTCTTTTCTGTGTAGTGCACCTACTAACTAGGCGCCTTCTTGTGGCCGGTTGTAAAAGTATTTAAAAAGTAATGTAGGTCACATGACCACCTGCCCCCACCCCGAAACAAGTTCTGAAAGTCTTTGAATGGTATTCTCTGAATAATTGTGTAACAAAGCTCAGCTGTATATAACAATTGTTATAAGTATAAGCAAATTTGCACGAAGCCATTGAAGCAAAGAGGTTTAAAGAACTGAGATTTGCAGCAACAAAAGAGTCGGATTATGGTGGCAACCTAAATCCCCCTCTCCCCCCAATATTTTGTTTAACTTTGTATTTTTGGTTCCAGGGCTTGGTTACATGAGAGCTTTTCCATATGAGAGAATAATGCGAGACACTAGAATAATGATGATTTTTGAGGTACTGTATGCCGGTTACATAACTTTGTGAGGAGCGGTGGCAGAGCTTTTTGATTTGTTTGACTTGTTTATGTTTATACTTTGTACAGGGTACGAATGAGATTCTTCGAATGTACGTTGCTTTAACAGGAATGCAGTACGCTGGAAAGAAACTGTCAAATCTCGTAAAGTAAGTTGCGATACTAACTTTATCAGTTCAGTGTTACAGCTTTGTCACACAGTTATTCACCTACAATTCAAAGGCTTTCAGAAATTGCTGGAATGGGAACGGTTGCTCCCCCTTGCCCCCTAGTAGTTTCTGCTACTAACCTGGACCTGTATACAGTATACGTACTTATTTATTCGTATTTTCTAAGAGCCTTGAAAAGCCCACTTGCAAATCGTGTTGTACTGGCGGAGACGATATTAAAGCGACTCAAGTATTCAGTCGGCATGAAAGGAAATATAAACATCGCTGATTCCGTACATCCAACATTGAAGGTAGATAGATTTGTATTCTTCGACGATCTTGGTCACAAGTTTTTGACATGAGCATTTGTGTGAAATCGAGCATATATTTTGTTGTTTTTGAGGTTATAATATGTAATTCTATAAACTTTTGATATATACACCCCTCTCCGATAAAAGCCCTCGTCTATTAAACGGCCCCTCTCTAAAAAACGCTCCTCTCTAATAACGGTCCCTCTCCAAAAAACGCCTCTCTAATAAACGGCCTCTCTTTAAAAAACGTCCCTCCCTAATAACGGCCCCTCTCTCCCCTCTCTAATAAAGAGCCCCTCTCTTAAAAACGTCCCTCTCTAATAACGGCCCTCTCTAAAAAAGGCCCCTCTCTAATAACGGCCTCTCTCTAAAAACTCCCCTCCTTATAATAACGGCCACTCTCTAAAAAACGCTCCTCTCTAATAACGGCCCCTCTCTAAAAAACGCCCCTCTCTAATAAACGGCCCCTCTCTAACCAAACGCCCTTCTCTAATAACGGCCCCTCTAAAAAACGCTCCTCTCTAATAACGGTCCCTCTCTAAAAAGCGCCCCTTTTTTAAAACGTCCCCTCTCTAAAAACGCTCCTCTCTAAAAACGCTACTCTCTAATAAACGCCCTCTCTAATAAACAGTTCCTCTCTACTAAACGCCCATCTACTTATTTTCTTGGAATTCTTTTGTTTCAATTTCTGCGAGTTGAAATTTTGGGTTATATTTTTTATAGAAAAGTGCAACAAAACTGGAAGAAAATGTTGTCGACTTTGGTATGGTCTCAGAAAAACTACTCAGAACGTATAAAAAGGTGTGTCTGCCGAATTTAGAAACTATGTGTCGCTTTGTAGGAAGGTTATTTACTGTAATGTTGATTACACAGGATGTGCCCAATTAATTCAAGCCAATCTTAAGGGCTAGTTTTTGTTGAAGGAGAAAAACCAGAGGACCCGGAGAGAACCCCTCGAAGCACGGTTAAAGACCAACCGCAATACTACCATTACACAATATAAGTTACACTATATAAGTTACCCAACCTTATAGTATATCCCCTACCTTCGACCTACAGTAGCAGGTTTAATTCAGCGGTAAGGAGCTGTGCAGTAACCGCATCTGCCACCCGTTATCTTGCTTTTTGCAAGATCAAAAGTTTAATCAAGTCAATCGTTTTCACTGTTTTCTTTTCAGAATATCGTTGATCAACAGCTGCTATTAAAACGAATCTCGAATGTAATTATCAATATATTCGGAATGACAGCCGTGTTGTCAAGAGCAACCAGAACGATGATGAAAGAAGATTTGAATGCTGATTATGAAGTAAGCTAGTCTTCATTCCTTTTTCCCGTTTAGCAAGGTTTTAAACTTCAAAGATTATTTTGCACTTCACTTGGTTGAACTAGAATACTGGGTTTGGTGGATAATCCAAGTGAGTAGATATATACACAATTTAAGACCTAACCAGGAACGGTTGCGAAAAATGCAACACTAGGTCCTCTGGCAGGAATTGAACCCACGGCCCTGCGATTCCGGTGCAGCGCTCTAACCAACTGAGCTACAGAGGCCAGTTGTTGAGGTGTAACCGTAAGTTCTGTATATATAGGTTATCGGGTGTGCGGGTTGTGATACGGTAAACTTCAAAGATTCTTTTGCACTTCACTTGGTTGAACTAGAATACTGGATTTGGTGGATAATCCAAGTGAGTAGATATATACACAATATATGTTCAATTCCTGCCAGAGGACCTAGTGTTGCATTTTTCGCAACCGTTCCTGGTTAGGTCTTAAATTGTGTATATATCTACTCACTTGGATTATCCACCAAACCCAGTATATTTGTATTTCTTACATCACATTACTAAATTTTGGTACGTAACTTTTTCTCTAATAGGTTTTACTGGCTAATACGTTTTGTCAGGAGGCCTATTACCACAACAGAACTGCCCTTGGTGAAATTAAGAAAGGTATAAATCTCGGTTTTATGACTATACTGTCATCGTTATCATTACCATCACTATTATGACCATCATAAATGCAACCACCATTATCATCACCAACAGAATATTACAATAAGCTGTAGCTGCTGTACCACCATCATCACCATGATCATCGTCAATACAACCACATAAACCATCGTTATAACCATCACCATAATCATAACAACAACTACCACCATCATAATCATCATAACCATCTATATCATCATCACTACCACCGCCGTGATTAACATCTTCGCTACAAGCAGCACCGTCATCACCACCATATTCATTGCCAACATCGTCAACATCATCACAACCATTAATCAATAACGATGACAATCATCACCACCATTATCACATTCACTCACCATCATTCCACAATATATCCACCATCGCCAACATCGTCATCACCACCACATTCACCATCACAACTACCATCATCCCCATCATCATCACACTATCACCATTATCATTACCACCAACATTATTACACTTCCAATGCATCAGTCATTACCATCAGCCATCTCAATTAACCAGGTACGCTAAGGAATGGTGACTCGAATCTTGAAAAGATCGCAGCTGGTGTTTTTGAAAGAAATTCTCAAGTGCCTCGTCACCCTCTGAGCCTCTGAAACCGTGAGTGATTTTACAATATTTCTTACCAACGAACAGTGCTTTCCGAATTTGAATGCACTAAAACACAAAGACGTACGTGGCATGCAGCGACATCCGAAATTTTCGATGCGAAAGATCTAAAGAACCTTTGAATAAGACCATAATTGTGGACAAAAATTCTGTTAAAAATTTTAACAGGCTATATCGTCTCAATCTTTGCAAATACTCGCAAAATCCTATTAAGGAGGCTCCCTACAGTTTTAATTAAATAAAGTCATATTTGTATTAGTTTGAAATCTGTAGCTGTACAAAGTTGTACAAAGTACAAACGAAGTTTATGTATTATAAACAAACCTTTTATAGTTTATATCACGAGTTCGTTGTCCACACGCGTGGGTATTCGAGGGCTTGTCTCGCGTGAAAAATGAAATCCTGATTTTTCTGACGTCACACACAAACTATAAATACATTTTTCTCCTGTTTCCTCCCGTTATTTTGTTTTTTAAATTTGCATACGATACAGAAATCACAAAATGCATAAAATATGCGATTTTAAAAAAATTCCTCCCAGCCGAATTTTTTTTATTGCAAAAAAACGTTTTTTTGAGATTTAAAAAAATTCGGATCTGAGGAATTTTTTTAAAATCGCATATTTCAATACTTTGTACTTTACCGAAGGAAAATCCAAAAAGTTAAGAAAGAAGATAAAAATACGACAATCTCTAAATCGCGTTGTTACCATGGTAACGTAAATATTTAGAAACATTTTTTGTTCTGCGTAATCCGCAATACTGTGGCAATCTGATGGCCAAGTCTCGTGACCATACCTTGCAAAATGAGCAAATAATGGACCTTAGAGCACATTTGCATGCCACAGAATTAAAACTGTAGGGAGCCTCCTTAAGATAAACGGAAAAGATTGAAACCGATAGGATCGAAAAAATATAAACAGTTACTTATATATTTGTTTTCAAAGCTTATATGCTCAGTCTTTTGCTTCCTTCGATCAGAGAGCATTGTTTATTATATAAAAAGGAAATGTTAACTTGAAACATCTAATATGTAAAAATTATACAATGAACAATAAAGCCATGACAAGTCAAATGTAATGTATAGAAACTAGTAAATTGCTTTTATTATTTATCATGCATACAATAATTGAAAATTATACATATTATAAATATTATATATACATACATATACAATCGAATGTTGAGCATTTACCCCATTTAGCATGTCTTGTATTCAAAGTGTGAGCACTTAAATGCAGCAAGACTTGTTTTACTATAGAACATTGTCAATTTTCCTCCAGGGGTAAGGACCTCCATATCTATTGTAAGCTATCCTTACCATATCTTTACTAAATGTTAAATATTCCATTGGATGTAGGAAAGTCACTACTTTGAAATGTATACGTTATTGTTTTTTTGCCATGTCTCTTTTAACATTATAATTCTAAACTAACTAGAAAACATAGTTATATTAACCGTGGCTAAAATAGTATTGTAATCGCAAGAAAAGCCGAAGAGAATATATACAAACAGAGTAAGATAAACTCTATACTTAAGGTTACAATTTACCAGGAAATGTGCAACCTTTATTAGTTTTTGACCTATCTTTGCCACCACTCCCATCTGACAAAAATGTCTAAAATATCTGAACCGGCATCCCATAATTCTTTACACAGAAAATCTGGTATATGCAACTTGGCAATGTATATTGGTAGATGATCAACTCGCTCAGATTGGTTTTCCGGCAACAACTTTTTCAACTCCGTCATTGCAGTACTGTGATGTTGGGTCCACTCTTTGCCATCAGTGAACTCATTCCACTCTTCTGCCATTTCTCTGTTCGAACGTTCGCCTTTTGCCAGGATCTTATTCATTTCATCAAAGGTTAATGTGGCTGAGTCTTGAAGAATCCAGGAAACAATTTCCTCTTCATTATCTTTCACTAGCTTGCCAAGTCGAGGACGATTTGCGTCTTTAATTACGCTTATGATATCGTCCGAAAGAGAAATTTTTCGAGTGCGAATTAAGTATTGAACCAAATGTTGTTTTGCTTCTTTCAACTCGATATCTTGCAAATGCTCGACATGATCACGATAGCACTCCATCTTAATCATACGTAGCAAATCTTTGTCCCGTTTGGAAATGCCAGAGCGGTCAACGAGTTCATTTGCTAGTATTCCGAACTTCAGTACGCTGTCAACTATTTCCAAAAGATTTACAAAATCTTTACATTGTTCTTTTCGATGAGGCATTAGCTTTCCCAATGTTTCTCTGAGTTGTACAAGGTCAAATTTCTTATGATGAGCATTACTATTTCTGTGTGTTATTAAATCGTTTTTGGCATCAAAATGTTTATCTATCCATTTCATACCACACTGTTGTTGTAGAAGATTCCACGTGGTGCTCTGCTTATCCTTCCTCACGTATTCAAACAACTGAGTAAAAGCACCAGCCTCCGAAATTGTTGCCTCCGCTGGTAAAACAAGTGCAGCTAAATGAGTTCCAAAAATTTTAATTGCTTCTCCAGCGTCAATTATGTTTATACTTTCTACACGTTTTTTCAATTTCTTTATCTCCTTTTCTAAGATAGATACACGATACTTTAAATCGTTGATTTCTCTTTGTTTCTTTGCGCGATCTTGATCAATATTTTCCCGGACACTTTTGGCTGTTTTAGTTATGTAATGTATTTCTCTTCTGAAGTTGAGGTCATTGGGAATAGAGAAATCATTTAATTTCTGTATTCGGTCCCAAAGATCTTTTTCCTCACTGTCTTCGTTACATGGAGTTCCTGCATCGTGAACTTTAAAACTTTTACCTGCTGCCACATCGCTACATGCCCCAGTCGCCATGTCAGTTTGTCATTTAGTATAATGTCGTAAATTTTAGTCCGCAGGAATCTATATAAAAAATGAAATCACTTTTATTGTATACAGCAGAATGATAAAGAATGATAAACGTTGAAGAATAAATGCAGGACAAGGGGTCATGTCCGGCATTTCATTTGGCCGATATTTAGGCTTGAAACTTGCTTCCTGGAACAAAATCCTAATGGGGACAAAGGGTTGCTGTTAAGCCTTCCGGACGAATTCCGAACCGTGCTCAAATTCGTCCGGTTCGACTTGTTCACACGGGACCGGATTAATTGTGATACGAAAAGTGTTCACACGGTACCGGATGAATTGTAGCCCCCGAAGTACATTTGGAGGAAACTAGTTTTCGTCGTACAACAACCGATAATTCGTTGGAAATCTTTGCATACTTCCTTCGGTTTTCTTGGTGGATACACGAGCAAATTGCCAACTGTAGAACAGACAATTGCAGCACCCCAGTCAATCCTGTTGAGAGGGCTAAAAGCGCTGATGCCACTAAGGGACCGGTCATAAAGTATGTGTACTGTGGGGGTGGAGGGTATTCCAAAATACTGCCTTAAAATTTGGCAACCCCCCCCCCCCCCCGAAAAGCGTCGGAAAATATTTAATACCCCCCTCAAAGGTGATGAAATGTTTCGTACTTTATGACCGGTCCCTAATTGAGTTTTCATATCTTTTTGACCAAGTACGTATGCCGTATACTTTTGAAAAAAACGACAACAAGTGTTTTCAGCTTTGCTAGGCTTTGCTGTCCTTGTTTTTGTTATTATTAAGCTTAATACTTCATGTTAGTTTAATATATTGAGCGAGTATTATCTCATTCCCAATCCTCTACCGTGCAAATTTGTATTGAAAAAGACCGGTTCCGCTGTTCACACCGGGCCGTCAAATTTGGAAACGTTCCGGTAAAAAGCGAGACCTAATTTTTTTGGGTCTTGAATTCGTACCGATAGCGGTGCTCGAATTCGTCCGGTTTCATGGGTCCCGTGTGAACGCAAGGCGCAATCGTACAAATATTCGTCCGGTCCCGAAATCGTCCGTTCCCGTGTGAACGGGGCCTAATGAGTAATAGCTCCTTACCCCCTTAAGGGAGTACTGGCAGTTGCATTAACAAAATCGTCTGTTGCACGAAATGGTTCTTCGACAGCCTCGTGCACCGCCGTAATTCATTCTGAATTGTATTGGGGCATTATACCAAAAATACTTACAAGTGTGTAGAACTAAAGTATAAACCATAAACTAAACTTAATTTTATTAGTTGTACACTAGTACTCTAGTAGCCCCAAAGACGGGGAAACGTTTCGAGACTGAGCCTTTGTCACTGAGGCAAGCCCTCCCCTGTGTGTAAGTTTTTTCCTGTTGACATTTGTAGGGCTATTTAATACCAATAATTATGCATTCCTCATAAATTCTCTGTTTTGATTGGCTGCTGGTCTACAGATAATTCGTGGTGTGTTTAGGTATGATGTAATTTTCAGATCTTTGGGCTCATGCATGACGGTTTCAGCGAAGTTTGAAAAGAAACAAACTGTTCAAAACAACTGCAAAAATCATGTTTAGCACTTGCACGTACGGCCAGCGCGACCGATTTTGCGCATGCTCTGTGACTCGAAAATGATCGCTAATCTTGACCGTCGCGGCTAACTTTTTGTACGTATGACAGTAGAACTGTATTCTACTTTCTGTGCGGCCGTCAAGTTTTTAACCAATCAAATTTCATGAAAGTATAAACACATACGTGCGTGCAATTGTGCGTACGTACGTGCAAGTGGAGCCCAGCCTTAAGATATGTCCGTTGCATGGCAATGGAAAATTGAATCGTTTATAAAACCACAGGAGGCCCAGGCTCTATTTGCCCGCGCCCTCCTGTGACTTCCTTATAACGAGGGAAGGAAGGAAACATTGAGACCAAAATAGCCCAGACTTGGCATATGTTACACGAAACTATCCTCGATTTTTCGCCTTTAAATGCATTTCTTTCGAGATTAATCGATATCCCCTGCAAGAATGATACCGTACAACTCTCAAAACAACGATGCTTTAATCAAAGAGCTTAAATTCGCTCTAAAATCCGTGAGGGAATGACAAAATTGGGCAAAAATATATCCGCGTGCCAGGTTTGCGAGTTTATCTAAAAGTCGAGGGTCGAGAGTCGAGAGTAAAAGTCGAGAGTCGAGAGTAAAAAGTCGAGAGTCGAGAGTAAAAAGTCGAGAGTCGAGAGTAAAAAGTCGAGAGTCGAGAGTAAAAAGTCGCGAAAATATCGCGAAACATGAAAGACATCAATTGAAAGTTTTGTAACCAGGGACGTAGCCAGAACTTTCAAAGGGGGGGAGCCCTGCGGGGATTAAAGCAAGCCCGTAGCTGGCCTTCATTCCTTGGGGGGGCACTTTTGGCTTTCACTAATTATTCTTCCGTTTTTCTTGTCGAAAAAATTTTCCCGGAAACTATTAACTATTACGTATGTTTTAACGTCCAAAACCTGAAAATTTAACGTATAAACCATAATTTTGGCTCCAAAAAATAACCTATTCCACACCAAAACTTACATTCTTTGGATTAAAGGTAGTTGTGGCTATATGTGGGGCATAATTCCTGGTTTTGCAGTAAGTATTAGCACTAAATATTACCAAAGGGGGGGAGCCGCGGCTCCCAAGGCTCCCCCCCTGGCTACGTCCCTGTTTGTAACATCTATTTAAAAATATCAATATTATAATACTATACTTTATATAATAATAACTTTTAACATATAACAGAGCGTAAATACGCGATAGGTTGTCCGTTTTGTGGCATCCTGTACTGTACTTAGAACGTACTATAATTGTTTTTTCTATATCTGGGTAATTGATTTATTATACTTCTGGGATTATATGTAATATGTAAACTTTAATATTTATTCCGCCTACTTAAATAATAATTCTCGCATATTTTGTAAAAAAATACAGGAATAGGGCTCGTTCAAGCGGTTTACATGTGCGTGAAAGCCAGGATATCGCCGAATATAACCGTTTCGCCATATTCAAACAGATGTAAAACACTAAAACCAATATATCGCAACTTTAAGAGCTGTGAAGTCGACTCGAAAGAGCGTGTGTTGGAGCAACCTCGTTCCCAGGCTCTTTACCTACGCTCACCCCCGCTGCGGAAAAGACCCTAGTTCAGACTGGTCACGTGACACCCCAGAATCTGGGGTGTTTTTAATTAGCGCTTTGAAAACACTGAGGGAGGGGTAGTTGAGTAAACATGTCAATTTTACATTCATGCATGAGTGAATAATGGCGTAATAAATACAAAAACATGGGCTCACCTGCCCAGATTAGCAATGGCTCAATTTCAAACTCCGAGTCTATGTGTCGAGTTTGTTGCGGCATATGAGCCAAATTATACAAAAAACCTGTACAATAAAGCAAATGTCAAACTACTGGCTTTTGCTGAAGCGGTCTATGGTGAGAGAACTCCCTTCCTCGTCTTGTGTGCCGACCTTGTGAAAGAGTTAGACGATATATTCCAAAGCATGATATGTGGGAACCAAAAAACTATGATGCAAACAAAGAGATGTATTGATATTTCGCCTTCAACGCGAATCACGGAGGAGAAAAGGGCAAGAACTAGTCTGGAAGGCGAAGTGCAATCAACCCGAAGCCTGTCATTTTCATCCAACAAAGAAACTATACAATCCGAGGTATGCTATATTTTTTATATGATTCATCATTTATGTAATGAGATATTGTATACTATAATTTATGTGTAGATTTCCAATTTCATTTGCGGTATACACTGAACTCTAAAGAGTAAAGTTTAAAAGCCAATAAAGGGTTCTAAATATCTCCTATACACTACAGGTTGTCAACGATCCTGTTTCCAAAACCGCGTCGTATGATTTCATCCCGTTTACGGATGTCCTAAGTACCGTCAATGACGAACTGAGAAATGTGGCAGTTAGAGACACGAAGTCCGTTCTTCGTAAAAGAAATTTTGAAGGAATGAGTTCGTTCTCTTTGGAGACTATATCGTGGACGAGTATCCTGTATAGTATTCAGAATTATATCTGAATTGTTGGAGTTCAACTACAACACGGAAAAGAAGATCGCTCCGTTATGTTTGATTTACAGCGTCATAATGTTCAAACGATGCCATGAGTTGAGTTTTTTTGCAGCGCATTAATACAATTTTACTGGCCGACAGTGGCGCTAATACGGAGGTAAATTATAATTATACAGTTTACTTAATTGTCATTTGAAAAAAAAGGAAAAGCTTTATAAATGCATATCAGTTTTTGCTGAGTTGTTCCGTGCGCAATTTTATATTGTCCACAGCGATGCTAACACGGGGGTAAATTATAGTTTATTTTGAATATATCATGTTTACTCTTTGGCTTGTTACAAATTATGTCAATTTCGAGAACAATAGAATAGACGTGAAAAAGCTTTTTACGCGTTTGCCAATGTTTACTTAGCTGTATCGGCATTTTATTTTGTACATATAATGTTCGAATCATGTTGCCATTGACATTAATTGTAACATAAATGTTGGTCAATTTATTTTTCGCTATTGGTTTTCAGTGCATTAAACTGACAAGGTAGATTTTTTATTTGATTGAACTAGTTAAGTTGGTTACAGACGAGCAGGTTTTATGACAAGTTTTCATATGACAAGTTTTACTTGCTCGTTTGTATGGGTATTAAATTTTGCCAATTTTCTCTCAATGACAAGTGGCGAAGTGCACTTTTGCCCATGCATACAGACGAGTAAATAAAACTTGTCATAGAAAACTTGCTCGTCTGTAACCAGGTTTAGGTCAGTCAGTGTCACTTCATTTGTAGAAGAGAAATTTCAACCGCAATCTCTTCGGCGCTTCGCTCGTTTCAAAAGACAAAACAAATTCTAAATTATTTAATATCAAACTTGTAATTCTATATTCTACAATATATAAGTATCTTTTCGGCTAATAAGTTTGAGTTACAAATTGTTTTTACTCTAGTTTTGATTGTTATACTGTTGATATAAGGTTGCCCAATAGTTTATACTGTAGTTGCTTTGTATATTAATTTCTTGTGCCAAAAAAACTGTTATGGACTATTGTTACTGTTACTGTTACTACGGCTTCTGTGCTATTTTATAAACTCAATTTAGAACTCAATTTAGAGCCCTTTTGCAACTTTAAAAGCGATTTTTTGTTGATTTATAGCCTTTATTTGTAATTTTACCGCTCCTTTGAACACGCTTATTTCTACCGGAAATGACTTTTGCGCTTTACGCGTCTTAGCCTACCCTCCCACGGGACAAAGCTGTGGAAGGTGTCACGTGACCAGCCTGAACCAGGGTCTTTTCCGCAGCGGGGGTGAGCGTAGGTAAAGAGCCTGGGAACGAGGTTGGTGTTGGAGGTGAAATGTAACTTGAACCAACTCAACGCTTTGTGAGAACAGGCGCTACACTCGTGCTTTTTTTCACATGGGTTGAGTGATTGGCAAACTGACAATTTTCGGAGCGCATGCATCTAATTCTATTGCATGAAATAGTATCACTATTGCGTATAACCAAACCCAGCCAAGAAGAAGTTTTTTTCAGAAAACTAGAAGTTTTTTTCCATCAAAAACGAAGTGCTTCGAGTTGCACTAGGGGACGAAATATACTCCGTTTAAATGGCCATGTGCGTGAAAGCCAGGCTGTCAGACTTTCCTACATCGATTGGCTTCAAACTCATTGCCTGGCAAATGCCTGCCAAGAGTACACTTATATATTAAAGCATGCTTATACTTATTTAAAACACTTGTCTTGATTTCATAGCTATTTGGTAATTGCTGCGGTAGCGAGCGAGCCTGAAGCGAGCGAGCGGACGCAGCAGATCTAATTTGTGTATATAGGGGATTTGTGAATGAATACTATTGTCATGCATATTATTGTCATGATATGGTCTCAGTTCTGAACGCACTAAGACAAATATTCGAATGGCAGTGAGTTGAAATGAGTTGTGCTTTACATGTAGGTGACTCACATATCCAGCAAAGTAAAAAAGAATGATGGAACAACACTTTCGTTTTATAGCTTTGCAAATGCAAAATTATTTCGCGCACATGTATATATTTTTAACGCTTTTATACACTACAAAAATATGCAAATTTGCTTGCGTAGCAGTGTCATATTACTCATCGCAGTAAACATGGTTCATGTGGGAATTCCTTGTGGAAGAACAATACAATACATGGAAAATATTGATATTTTGAAATAGATGATACAAAACTTTCAATTGACGTCTTTCATGTTTCGTGATATATCTAGCGTGTCTCATCCTGCAAACTATGACCATAGGCTGCTCAGCTCCAGTTTCAGATTCGCAACTCTATATTCAAATTGAATCTAGAGCCAGAGGCAAGTCGTTCATGTTCAAATGGCTGTAACTCCACAACGGCTTGACCTATTCTAACAATATTTATTTTCATTCTTTGTCAAGAAAAGAAGTATGATATAACACAATCGCCGAGTCTCTACTGCTTCTAGATTTCTCTGAACAACTTGCATAAGTCAAGTTGCCAAACGGCGTGCGGTCAATTAAATCTGGAGCCAGGTCCGGTTAGTTCCCGCCAAAATCGCTGTATAGTCGTAACGAATAAATGTTATGCTATAATATTTTTTTTCATTCTTCACTGATAATTTGCACATTATTTAAAACAATCGGCTTGTCTGTAGCGCTTTTACTTTCCTCAGGAGAGCTCGCATAAGTTAGGTCTTCAAACAGCGACATGTTGACACAGACGGTAAACAGGCTTGCCGCTTCTCACTTAAAACGCTCTGTCTCAGCCAAAAGTTACTTTATCGCAGAAAGATTTTTTTTCATTCTTCGTCATTAAAGCTCACATCAATTGAAGCTATTTTTAAGCTTATATCGCTTTAAACTTTGCCAGGACAACGTGCATAAGGTGAGTCCTCGAACAGCCACATACTGACACTGTCCACAAGTCAGTCTACTAAAAGCGCTCTATCTCAGCGAAAAATGAACATATTCGTAAAATACTTTTTTTCATTCTTCACGGATAATTTGCACATTATTTAAAACAATCGGCTTGTCTGTAGCGCTTTTAGTTTCCTCAGAAGGGCTCGCACAAGTTAGGTCATCAAACAGCGACATGTTGACACAGACGGTAAACAGGCTTGCCGCTTCTCACTTAAAACGCTCTGTCTCAGTCAAAAGTTACTTTATCGCGGAAAGATTTTTTTTTATTCTTCGTCATTAAAGCTCACATCAATTGAAGCTATTTTTAAGCTTATATCGCTTTAAACTTTGCCAGGACAACGTGCATAAGGTGAGTCCTCGAACAGCCACATACTGACACTGTCCACAAGTCAGTCAACAAGTCAGTCTACTAAAAGCGCTCTATCTCAGCGAAAAATGAACATATCCGTAAAATATTTTTTTTCGTTCTTCCCTGATAATTTGCACGTTATTTAAAACAATCGACTGGTCTGTAGCGCTTTTAGTTTCCTCAGGAGAGCTCGCATAAGTTGGGTCATGCTCGTTCATATGCTGGACTCACCCATGCGGGGTTTCCCCTTCGTTTAAGATTGAGATGTAAGGACTGGTCATAATTTAGCAGGGGGGGGTGGGGATGTGGAAAAGGTAGGGGGTCACATTTTTTTAGCTGCAATAAAGGGGGTTCACAAAATATTGAACCGTTATATAAGAGGGGTGGTCACTTATTTTCATGCTGGCCCTAATATTGGCTGCTGGGCCGCCTATATAGTCGGGAGACAAAGGGGGCAATTTGCTCCGGGCCCCGAAATAACAATCCCCTTTTACTGTCAAATCATCTCCTAGAACGCAGGAATTGCCGTTCCCGAAGATCGTTCAGGAGTGGGGGGTAGACATTTTTTCAGTCATGAGCAAAAGGGGGGTCATCATTTTTCATGCTCTCGACAAGGTAGGGTTACCCAGTTTCAGTCCTAGAAATCTTTAATTACACCTCCCCACCCCCCCTGCTAAATTATGACCAGTCCCTAATGTAGTTGTTTTTTAGTTTGGCTTCTCCAACAATTCTGACGGTGCTTCATTAAGCACCGCATTGTTGTGAATAAGTGCGGCGCTTATTCGGATGCGGCGCTTAAAAATAGTTTTATCTCCAAAATGAATTTTCGGAAATAATTACAAGAACGATTGTATGATAAATGTAGATTAAATTATATATTTACAAGTATATATTATTTTTTAACAAACTACAAGCAGGATCATATATGCTATAAGATTAAATTACATGTTTACAAGTATATATTACTTTAGTTACTAAAATATTAAAATTACGTTGAGTTGTCCCAGCACTCTTTGTAATATATTTCTTATTGGATTAAATTTAGCACTCTTGTGGGTTTTAGTATTGATGATTTGATGTTGGCTATAATTCATATATGATATCTATATATATATATATATAGACAAGTATCGAGTTTAGAATCATATGAGTAGAGTGCTCAATACCGAGGTAGAGCAGATATAACACAAAGTACAAACTTGAGTCACTTCATTTAAACTTTATTCACTACAAATTTGTTTCGTATAGCAAGCAAAGCTTGCTACACTCATCAGGTGAAAACGCGTTTGATGTTGTTGTGCCTTAGGAAACTTGAGATATTATATATACATGTTTGACGTCATAGAAACTATATGTTGGTTTATATTTACAGTGTTATATTACATAGATTAGCTATTGGTTGCTTAGCAGGAAGTTTTTTCTGTGTCTACAGGATGACAATAGTTCGTTTCTAGAGTTCAAGGAACTGAGTTGCGGATAATAAATAATAATAAACTTTTCATGTAAGCACAGGTTGCATCGCTTAGTTTTGTTCGAGTAACTCTTGCATTTTTTGATAACTTTCCACTTAACTGAAATTCAGTTAAGTGGAAAGTTATCAAAAAATGCAAGAGTTACTCGAACAAAACTAAGCGATGCAACCTGTGCTTACATGAAAAGTTTATTATTATTTATTATCCGCAACTCAGTTCCTTGAACTCTATTTAAGTCGGATAGCTGCTTAGCGACACCATCTGGGTTAATCTGCAGGTCATTGATAGGCTCGTATGGTGACTGGCCCATACTAGGAGATGGTAACTGTTCACGAGTAAAAACCGAGAAAAATTCTACGCATCTCCCGTTTGATGTTGTATGTAATCCAGGGTAGTTTAAATTTTGGCCGTGAGGACTTCTGGGGAATGAATTGATTAATACCATCAGACAAAGCATGTTTAAAGGTGTTCCAGTTTTCTTCAACCGGTTTATTTTCGGGGTTAGACGAGAAGAACGTTGACGACAAATCTAACATATAATCATTAAGGCCTTTAAAGTCTGCCGTTTTATAGCTATAGACTTTATGAGACGGTTTAACAACTCGTGATGGTTTCAAATTTACTTCAAACACAACAGCAAGATGGTCGCTAATGCCAGAAACAGTGGTAGTGTTTAGGACAGAGTTTGGATAAGTAGATAACAATAAATCCAGAACTTTGCCAGAGGCAGGTCTAGTAGTAGATTTAACGTGTTGCGATAGCGAGTAATCATCGATCAAGTGTAGGAGTTTATTATGCTGTGAGGCAGAATTTGGGATGCAAGGAGCAGGTACATCAGATGTCCAGTCGATGTCTCCAAGATTAAAATCTCCTCCTATAATTACATTGGGATGGGTGAGGCTTTTGTCAAATACTCGACTGATAGAATCATGGAATTTGTCCAGTACATCTGTGCTTGAGTTGGGAGGTCTATAAAAGGCAGACAAATACAATGTTTTGCAATTGCTTAACTTAAGAGATGTCCAAATAATTTCACAGTCATTGGTAAAATCAGTTTCTTCAGTGCACACGAGATCAGATTTAACTGCTTGGAAGACTCCGCCCCCATTGCGATTTCTGTCATTTCGAAAGATTGCGTAGTTTGATGGAAAAAAATATATACATGTGCGCAAAATAAATTTGCATTTGGAAAGCTATAAACGAAAGCGTTGTTCCATCATTCTGTTCTTACTTTGCTGGATATGCGAGTCACCTACATGTAAAGCACAACTCATTGCCATTCGAATATTTGTCTTAGTGCGCGCAGAACTGAGAACCTGTCTGTTCTGACAATAATATGTGAACGCGACTAGACAAAAATATTAAGTCCATTGTAAAATAGGAATAAAAACATATTTATATGCCTACAGTAGCCTATTTAATAGGTCAAACCTTGCACAAATCAGAATGATTCAGTCAGGCAATTTGGACGATCAATTGCATATCTGTGACTTTCTGTCAAGTTCACACGGAGTCACAATCGTCAAGCGGCATACACGAAACATCACTTGATGCAAAATATGGAAATCAGCAAGAGAAAGCAAACGCGAATGGATAGAAAAACCTTTTAAAGACATCTCTATGTAAGACTTCCATGCTTTACAGCACTAACAGCTCAAGCAAAGTCGATAGCACATTAAGAGAATATATAGTTTATAGGATCAATTGAAGCAATCTCGTACCCAGTATACTCATGGCTCTGGGTACGAGATTGCAATTGAAGTTAACGACCCCCCTACGCCAATGGGGTCGTATACTTCAATAACAAATATTCGAATTGAAGTATACGACCCCCCTTGTATTATATCCTTAAATTTACGGATTAAATTCGATCCAGTTTATATATAAACAGACACTGAATCTAGCTGCGATCGATTGTGTGCTTTCAGCGTTTCATAGATATATAAATTGAGATTGCCAACTTTCCAAAAAGGAGTAAACAAATGTAAACGTAACATATAAACAAAAGACAAAATATCCTACCTTGAATGGTCAAAATAGACTTGAAAAAGCTTTAGAAATTCGATAAAAATTCGAAGACTCCGTCCGTCAAAATCGAAAAGCACATGGAACTGAGCGAGTTTAAAATTTGTGTTCTGCGCATAGCAAGCGCGCACGACCACAATTCCATGCGCTAAATAAAATTTACTTCAAAACTCCCTCTCTGCACATATTAGGCTGCTGCTACGCTCGCTCGCTTCAGGCTCGCTCGCTCCGCAGCAATAAAAGCCGTTAAAAACCCGCAACTCCTGATCATTCACCCTGAAATTGGGCCGCCTGTGCTTCGACGACTTCCGGTTTTTGACCAGCAAACCTGGCACGCGGATATATTTTTGCCCAATTTTGTCATTCCCTCACGGATTTTAGAGCGAATTTAAGCTCTTTGATTAAAGCATCGTTGTTTTGAGAGTTGTACGGTATCATTCTTGCAGAGGATATCGATTAATCTCGAAAGAAATGCATTTAAAGGCGAAAAATCGAGGATAGTTTCGTGTAACATATGCCAAGTCTGGGCTATTTTGGTCTCAATGTTTCCTTCCTTCCCTCGTTATAAGGAAGTCACAGGCGGGCGCGGGCAAATACGGCCTGGGCCTCCTGTGATAAAACCCGTTGGCACAAGATTTGGCGGTAGGGAGAGACGTTGCAATGGCGCCAAGACAGACGTGCTTGTATGTCGAAGTGTCACTCCGTTAAAATAAGGTTCCAATTCGCTGTTGTGGCTGACTTAGGGACATCATGCAAAGTCCTACAATCAAGGAATAGTTGCATTGGGACAAATTAAAAAATCTTACGTCAAAACAAAAAATCATTTTGCGCACTAGTATTATCCCCTCCCCCCGCCCCCACCTTACAATGTTGCCGGTTGACAAACATGTGCCATTGAAACATATTATATGCTTTTTCCCAATACAGATTGTGGTGAATAACCAACATTGTATGGTGGGGCGGGGGAGGTGAGAGTCCGTGTAGGTGTATGAGGTTTTTTAGTATATGCGCTATAGTCTTATAATGTCATTTAACCTTTATCTAATTGTAGATAATACGATATGTCAGAAATGCCGTTTTGACGGAAATTGTCCCGATTAACTATTCTCTGATTGTAGTAATAGTCGATCTATACCCATAACCTTTTAGGCTTTCAAAGAACCGAGAGGTTGATACAACGCAATATTTTGGCGTTGGTGTTTATCGGGTGAGATTGCAGTGGAACAGACGGAGACCTGAATTTTAGAATAGCTAGGTTGAAACATTTTTTCAACAATTTAGACTGACATATTGTTGAGATATGTCAGTGTGTCTCTCCCTTAGGATACGTTTTGGCTTGCAGTTTTGACCCCGAATTAGTGTTAGTATAAGTTCCCTTAAGTGGAAAATTGGCGAGGCTCCATGTCAAATTTTCACAAAATGTACCCTTTCGTAGTATATTCATTGAGGCCAAATAGCAATATTTTATTATCTATTCACTTACTGATTATACACTTTCACAACTGCTACTTTGAAAAGTGCAGTTGGTCGTACAAAGTGTATCTGAATAGGAATTAAAGCATTGTAGTTTTCTAACAATTGACAATTCAAATTGACGACGTCAAAGCTAAGTGAGGCTTCTCCCCTAATTTTGCCATGTTGATTTCAAATTTTGAACTAGAACCGAAGTAAACAAATCCCGTTTCCAGAAATATTTCGCTTTTTGATAAAGTAATCGGCACAATACATGTATCAAAATGGACACCAAGATGTGGAGACTGGAGAATGACCCTGCGTCGAAATTAAAATCGTATATGAGACATTCTGAAGGATAAATCAGTCACAAAATACAAGGTGGAATATCTTTTTTACAAAACGCAGTTTGGAAGATGTCCATAGTTGAGTATTATTTTTTATGACATCATTCGCAATGTTTATAATTTGTTCTTGTCTCTTACGCTGACCGCGGGGTAAAATCTTTCGATATCAAAAAATTACAAAACGACTGTATAATTGGTGTGGAGAACGGTTGCAAATATAAAGGATTTCGGTTGTTTTCCTTTATTATGAACATACTGTCGCCTATTATTCAATTCCGCTGTGGCAGTTCAAGTAGGAAGCCAAATAATGAGAACACAGGGAAGAATTAAGCATGAAGAGAGACTGAAGGGATAACCTTAGCTATGAGGCAGGATGTTCCTGAGTTAACTCACTTCATAACAGTTATCCAACAGAACTTTGAAAGCATAGAAAGTTCAAATATATTGCATAATTTCCCTTTTAAAGTCTAATTCTTGTGTACTTACACTTTAAATCCAGTTTCCCGAAAAGCTGTATTTCTGTTTCTTTGAGAAAGGATATCTCTGCAACGATTAAACCAATCTGGCTGAAATTTTCAGTGTTTATAAAGTTCATTGTGATCAGTGTAATGAGTGATAGAATTTGATGTATGTTGTAACACAATCATTTTATAAAGGAATACTGCATTATTTTCCTATCGAAATTTAGTTGATATTTTGCAGTGGCGTTGTACAAACACTACATGCAGCATAAAAAATTCCATCGCTCGTTTCAATCTACTTGCTTTGTAGTCTGTAAATACCTCTAAGCAATGAAATTTGGCTAAAATGGTAAGGCTCTATTTTTTCTCAACTAACAGTGATTCGTAAAAGACATATCATGTTTAATTAGTAGATGACCTAAATAAATATTGGAAATATGAAGAAAAACTATTAATATTTTTTGAATCTTTGTATAGTTAACAAACTACTTCACAAGTATACTGGGTTTGGTCACAGAGTAGACACTATACAGAGGTTTCACTTCAGGCAAAATGCGTAACCGGCAGCTATTCTGTCTGATGATGACTTTAAAATAGAGTGGAAAATTTACAGTCTCTCAAACTCGTCTTGTTTTATTCATATTTTGAATTTCAAAATGACATTACTCTCCGGAATTTGTTTTTTTTCTTTATTTTCTTAAATTATCGCCCGGCCGCCATGTTCCTAGCCAGTGCGGTAACGAGAGGCATTCACCCCCCCGAACAAGATGGCGGCCGATATTTTCGGAAAATAACCGGCATAAGAGACCCTTGTTATTTTCTTTATAACGGTTTACCTTGACTGAAGTTGTGATTAACAACATTAAATAGTTAACTCGAATTTTTGCGGTATTTTTACGTCTAAAAATGCCCGCCATTTTGAATGTTTTCGGGGGGGGTGAGCCTCTCCTTTGCGCACTGGCTAAGCATCGGTTACGCTCAAAACATTAGGATTTGATACACAGTGAGGCCTCTTTATAGTGTCTACTCTGTGGTTTGGTGGATAATCCAAGTGAGTAGATATATACACAATTTAAGACCTAACCAGGAAAGGTTGCGAAAAATGCAACACTAGGTCCTCTGGCAGGAATTGAACCCACGGCCCTGCGATTTCGGTGCAGCGCTCTAACCAACTGAGCTGCAGAGGCCAGTTGCTGAGCTGTAACCGTAAGTTCTGTATAATTATATAGGTTATCGGGTGTGCGGGTTGTGATAAGGTAAACTTCAAAGATTTTAATTTGCACTTCACTTGGTTGAACTAGAATACTGGGTTTGGTGGATAATCCAAGTGAGTAGATATAATACACAATTTAAGACCTAACCAGGAAAGGTTGCGAAAAATGCAACACTAGGTCCTCTGGCAGGAATTGAACCCACGGCCCTGCGATTCCGGTGCAGCGCTCTAACCAACTGAGCTGCAGAGGCCAGTTGCTGAGCTGTAACCGTAAGTTCTGTATAATTATATAGGTTATCGGGTGTGCGGGTTGTGATAAGGTAAACTTCAAAGATTTTACACTTCACAAGATTTTACACTTACACTTCACAAGTAATAGGCTTGCGAATGCGATCGCCCGGAATATGCGGTGCATCGATAACGCAAATCATACACATGTATACGCATGCGCAGTGATAATAACATTTAAAATTTACTAAAATTCTCAGATTATATGCAACTGAAATACGCTAACCACATGTGGTGCATCGATTACACAAATTATACACAATTATACGCATGCGCAGTGGTGTTTTTTATCATTTGATATTTCGCTTATCCTAATAATGCCTAATGATTGCCCACATAATTGTCATTTTTCAACATAACACTGGAAAGAGTTTATGTTCAAGGTCAAGCACCAGCCAAGGTCGTGTCTTGCTGCTGCGATAAATTGCCTTCATTTGCTTTGTATACAACAAATTTTACTTTAAGATCCATCGATGAAGTGAATGATGGCCCTGAGACAAGTACGGCTGACGAGGTTAGCGATAATAACTTTTTTAAATTTATCGAAGCTATTCGTGGGTTGAAATTGGAATATTATTCTGTTGAGAATTGGAGTAAAAGCTGTTGTAGAATAATGGTGTGAAAGGTTCTTCAACACGGGACGACTTTGTTGGTTCTTCAGGTGCCCATCACACTGCGTTCCATCTGTCCGCCACCAGTGCCAATATAACTTGAAAGCACCTTTGTATTTATATACGTCACACTATAATGTAGTTATGGTGCCAAACTACATATTACATTTGTACCACCTGCAATGCGAAGAAACAACCATGCCCGAGTAATCTTGTAGGGTGATATATCGTATTAAGTAAAGCATAATCTAGTAGGGTTGGGCGATATTGAAAAAATCATCTCACGTATATTGTCTAGGAAATTATCACGATATTCGATAATATCGCGATAAATGCAATAAAAACAATGACCACATTTTTCAATTTTAATTAATATCAAAACATAGTAAGCTTATATAATCTTATTAAAAACAAGTAAAACAACAAATTAAAGTAATATGAAGGCTTTTTCTAGTCTAATATTTACTGTTCATAAACCTGAACTGTCTATGCAGTGTCTACTGTTCAAATGTCTCTACTACAGCGCATGCAAAGTCTGCAATTTCATTGTTCAGCGGATTAATACATAAATATTAGCTTTTGTATCGTATTAAATTTGTATTTAATTCAGGAAATAGTTTTAATTCTTTTAAAAACTATATTTTCTAGGAATTGAAAGAATTTTTTAGGATTTATAAAAGCTATATACACATGCGAAGCAATATCACGATAGTCATCGAGCATGACGATAATTTCGATATATCGTCGCTCAAGTTTCTAACTTCGATATGATAATCGCGATTGAAAATATCGCGATAAATCAAAATATCGAAATATTGCCCAACCCTATAATCTAGTCTATATTTTGATCTGTTTTTTGACAAATATGTACGCGATAATTAGGTCAAGCCTAAGCGATTAATTAAACAATAAGAGCTTCACTGCGCATGCGTATAATTGAGGAGAGCTACACATGCGTGTAATTGCATTATCCATGCACCACAACAGCATTATCCATGCACCACATGCGGTATAGTAACATATAAGTAGAAATTTTTATCAAAACTGAAATGTTATACAGCACTTGCGTTGTCGTTGACAGATTTACAACAAAGTACTTCTTTGTTTGAGTCGATGAGCAAACGCTCAAAGCAGTAAGTTAATGCTCTGAGTTTTTTGAGCATGTGCTCTGAGTAAAATGAGTGAATGAGCAAGTACTCAATGAGTCCCTTAGAGCAGGTGCTCATCTGCTCATAAGTCCCGCTTGCATCACCGGAATTTCACGTTTCCGGAACCATAAAAAGTCATGAATCATACAAGTACACGTTTGGACAAAATGTCTATTTATTAAAAACATCAAATTCCGTAATACAAAAGTATAATATTCTATAGCTCATTATGAAGCAGTTTAATCATCGCTTTCAGTGTTTTCCTCATTAAAACTGTAGCCTTTTAAAAGTCTTTTTATTAGAAACTTTCTCTTATCAACGGCTGCTTCTAGAGCTTCTTCTGGATCAAAGTCACCGTTTTCGACAAATGTATCCTTTGTCTGCATTATTTTCCTATGCACTGGATCTTTCTTTAGTTGTTTCATCCACAAACGGCGTTCCATATAAATACTTTCTAGTTCCTTTTGCAGCTTAGGCAATGCTTCCTTGCGCTCAAAGGAAACTCAGAGTCGGTACTTATATGCTCAATGAGCGCTCGGTTACTGCTCAGAGCACCTGCTCATCTGCTCATCTCATAAAATAAGTGCTTCAAAATACTGTCTATGTACGCTTACAAAAGAGTTCTTAACCTTCACTTCTGCTTTATGGCCTGGACAAAATTATAAATGCAGTGTGAAGCATACTTCATGTCATTCGTGTGATGCTCAGAGAAATTATAAAGAGTTGAAATTGTAGTATACTTCGTTGAAATTATTTAAACGTCATGGTTTTAGGTCAAAAATATTTATTAGTAATTTTCGCTCCAGAAGAAGTTGCGCCATCTTTCGAAATGGTTTTAACAATCTGTTATTTTGTTCTATTGCATGATTTTCTGTAAAGTACATACCAACATAAAGATGAGAATGTAAGTATAATTATGTAGAATCGGGTTGATCGAAAGCATATAAATAGAGTGCTTAATACCGAAGTAGAGCGGAATAATAGTAAAACAATAGGATGAGCTTTAGTTACTTCATTTAATCACTACAAATTTGCTTCGTGCACACTCATCAGGTGATTATCGCGTCTGTTGTAATGCATGGGCATTTATGAGTGACTGCATGCAGGGAAGCAGTCAAATTATAACTTTGAGACTCAATTTGAGACTGAGACGATATAAATGAATATAATCAATATACAGCATCTACCAAGTGCTTCATTTAATCACTACAAATTTGCTTCGTGCACATGCACTCATCAGATGATTATCGCGTCTGTTGTAATGCATGGGCATTTATGAGTGACTGCATGCAGGGAAGCACTCAAATTATAACTTTGAGACTCAATTTGAGACTGAGACGATATTGTATCATCATTATTCATTCAAGAACTGAATATAATCAATATACAGCATCTACCTACTATAAGCGCATCAGATTTACAAGGCTGCTTTGGTTTTGATCGATCTGACGACCATCACGAATTATTGATAAATTTTATACATTAAGTATACATGCATGGGAAATGCTAAGTGCTCGGCAACATTGTTTGTATACTGCGGTTTTACTATCATGATAATGAAAGAGAAATGTTTCTAGTTAATCTCCTTTGATATATAAGATTATAGCTATTTTAGACTTTTTGATAAAGTCAATAATATTTTAACCTGACAATATATCTATCTATCCATCTACGGTACAATCTATTTGGTAATAAATTGTATTGTTTAAATACAAGAAATCTCAGGATGTTTGCTGTTACGTTATCAACTTATACGCTATAGAAACGTCTGAACGTCACGCACGAGCTTTCATTTTCGATATCATTTCAAAGTCAACGTCAGACATTGTTTAAGCAAATTCTGAAAGTATACGTATACTTATGTTTTATTTAACTTGTTTTGTACTACATATACGAGGGTCTGTGTTTTTCTAAAGTGTTCAATGTAAGATGAGTTAATTTTTTACTGTTTAATGAAAATATATTATTGCTACGCTACCAAAAGGTGGTATAGATGCATGTATAGTGTTTAATATAGTGTAATACTCAATAGAGCCAAAATCTTTAATGATTATTCGTAATAGTGTTATTGCGATACCCCTATCCATAGACTTTCCCAAAGTGTATATTCCTTTTTTTGGCTGGTCAGCGCGAAACAGGGAGAGAGTTTTTCGCTCGCCTCCGATTTATAAATACTGAAAGAGCTTGCATGCGATGACTGGCGTATAAGGCAATACAGGCAAGTATAAGGCAATACAGGCAAGTACTGGCAAGTATAAGACGATACTGACAAGTGCAGTATCCCATACAGACCCTCACATATACGCAAGCTAATTGGCAAAATGAAATAAGAATCTTACCTTGTCTCCCTTGTATATTTGATCAAACTATTTTAGTATTATATCAGTACATAAATATTTCCGTCACAAATGCCGACGTATAAAAGAATAATATAAGAAACTCAATTTAACAATTAAAATACTTTCCTAAAGTCTATTAAACAATAGTTAACAGCATGTCGCACAAACATCGGAACGTGCATGCATGATTGCTTTCTACGCATGTTTATAGAAGAAATGGAAAAAAAAATAATCTTGTCTCATGTTTTGTTGCTTATGCGTGAACATTTTATTGACTTGCGCTGAAATCAGCCTTTGGCTTTGTTGTAAGTTGCAGCAATTTTGTTGCCTTATATGCTTTTGTTGCAATTTTGTTGCACTATAGTGCTTTAACTGGATCTGATCAAAATGTTCAATTAGATATTGTTATAGATTTGATTAAGTTACCCAACTGCACAACACTGTTCTTAAGAAAAGGTTTGAAACTCAGAGATGTAGACCTATATAATATTATAGATAATAGTATGGTTTCGAGTGCCATTTGGATATAACATGCACGAGCAATTTGGATATTTCAAAGACCTCAAGATAATGCACTGTTGTTACAGAATTTTGCACTGTTGTGCAAAATGAACCAATCACAGTCGAGTAATATTTTTATGTATATATTATTAGATCTTTTATAGCTTTCCCCTTTTTGCAAAGAACGTGAACTCAAACGATATATAAATTTAGTCACATAGTGTATAGACAAACAGACACAGTTGTCAGTTGCAGGCGAAGGCTTCCCGTGGTTAAGGACAAAAGAAATCAGCCACTGAAACTTGCTGTCATAATTGACAAATTGTATCTCTGAAACGAAACTAAACTTTTCCTGTTCTCTGCAGTAATCATTGTTTGGAAAAGTCAAATCAGGCATGCAGTGAGCATTTCTTTGTTACTATATTGAAAGATTTTGAAGAGTTTTGTTCGATGCTTGGCTGTAGAGTGCTATATTATGGTAACAAATTATTGCGCCTGTTTTGAATTTTTTTGAATTAAGATTGATTCCATGCCGAGCAAGAATCTTGTGACAGCACAGTTCGATGCGCTGATTTCAAAAATTGATGTTTTTGAGTAACCGTGTGGTTGTATGTCTCGTCTTCATGTTTTAGCTTCGTTTTGGTGAAAATATGAGATGACGTCATTGGATTGACGAGGTAGTTGATAGCGCTGATTCCAAAAAATCAATGCTATATAAAGACTAAGACGCCTTTAGTCTTTATATAACATGTATCGGTTTTTTGGAATAATCGCATCAAACTTGACCAAAATCAATAACTTTCATCAACTGCCTCGTCCAATGACGTCTCTAAAACGATGCTAAAACATGAAAACGAGGCAAGCGGTCATACTTATTCCCCATATAACGTCTATATTTATGAAATAAGCGCATCGAACTTGACCAACACAACTAACTTTCGAGGTCAGAGCGCTTCGATTACTAGTAATTTTCGCTGGAGAAGAAGTTGCGCCATCTTTCGAAATGCGCCATCTTTCGAAATTTTGTTCTATTGATTTTCTGTACAGTACATACCAAGATTTGATTGGTAAGAAACTGACAAATGACTGTAAGTGCATTTATTTAGACGAATTTTTTTAGTTCCATGTGCTTTTCGATTTTGACGAACGGAATCTTCGAATTTTTATCGAATTTCTAAAGCTCTTTCAAGTCTATTTTGACCATTCAAGGTAAGATATTTTGTCTTTTGTTTATATGTTACGTTTACATTTGTTTACTCCTTTTTAGAAAGTTGGCAATCTCAATTTATATATCTATGTCATGAAACGCTGAAAGCACACAATCGATCGCAGTTAGATTCAGTGTCTGTTTATATATAAACTATATATTCTGCTAATGTGCTATCGACTTTGCTTGAGCTGTTAGTGCTGTAAAGCATGGAAGTCTTACATAGAGATGTCTTTAAAAGGTTTTTCTATCCATTCGCGTTTGCTTTCTCTTGCTGATTTCCATATTTTGCATCAAGTGATGCTTCATGTAATATGCCGCTTGACGCTTGTGACTCGTGTGAAGTTGTGAACTCGACACAAAGTCACAGATATGCAATTGATCGTCTAAATTGCCTGACTGAATCATTCTGATTTGTGCAAGGTTTGACCTGTTAAATAGGCTACTGTAGGCATAAAAATATTTTTTTATTCCTATTTTACAATGGACTTAACATTTTTGTCTAGTCGCGTTCATGCACATATTATTGTCAGAACAGTGATATATTTAGCTTGTCTCATCCTGCAAACTATATGCTAGGGTATGCTCTACTGACAGCGCGCAAGCCACTGGGTCAATGCCAATAATTACCGTCTACTGAACATAATTTGTGTTGCATATTTGTTTGCATGTTTGTTTCAAGAAGCTAAAGAATAATAACAGTCCCCGCAGCATTCCCTACCTTGCAGGTACCCTAGTTTAATCTCATTTAAATACATTGCGTGCATAAGTCATTATCATATCTGTAAATATAGAGCTTTTCCCGCGGCATCACCATGTCTCAGTTCCCAACGTTCCGTTATATAGCGCTGTTGGTTGCTTTGCATGTAAACTATATATATTAATTAACTACGGTAGTACTAGAAGTTGTTATCGACTCATATTGAGCATTGTATTAAAATGCTTACTGCACGTTGTGAATTCAATTGCCTTGCCAAGTCTTCCCACGAACTTTGTTGCAGTTGTATTTCTTTTGCTTAACTCTTCCTTTGTCGTGATATGATCTAGTCATTTATATATAGTGAAGTTTTCATCTTCGTGTGTTATTTGTACTCGTAGCAATTCCAAAATGTTCTGATTTTGCGTTCGTAAAAACAGTTTTAGTTGGTCTTTGAACAATTATTGATTGTTTTTGTGACTTCGCGGTTGAAGTTTCTAGAAGCTGCAGGGTTTTGTTTTGGATACCTTTAATTTAAAGGTTTCCTGCTTGCTGCGTCGGTATAGTAACAATACAGAGAGTTTATTATATAATTATATATGCGTGGTTTCTGGACGTGATATATATAACGGAAAATGTGGAATGTATCGTCACCTTTGGAGTTCCAGAAATCTTAAAAGTCTTAATAGTATGGTTTTGTGTTGTACCTTTCAGCGTATTTTACCGATGGCGACTTTCACAAGCGTAGTTTTCTCCACCATGCAGTTCCCAAGAACCTGTTGTTTCCAATGTTTCTATAAGCGTTTTTCATGCAAGGCTTTTAAAAATGTGCATATATTTTGTAGATTAGCAACCACCAAGCGAGTTTGAAATTTTTTTATTATACATTATTTATTGCATAAGATTTCACGTTTACAAGCATAAAAACACGCACTTTCATATATACGGGAAGATAAAAAATGTATTATGAAAGAAGACAAACAATTTTTACTTAAAATGTGTAAAAGATCGGAAATAGTTTCAACTTGTAAACACCAAAGCAAATTCAAGAAAAGATTTAAACTTATTAAGCTTATGTATTTTTCTTTATTAATTATTTTGCTGTACTTGGTAAGTTACTCCACAGCAACGCAGCTGAGTAATTAATACCCTTTTTCATAGAGTTTTTTCTGGCTTTTCATTGCTGTCATTACTTCGCAAATTATATCTCAATGATTAGTTCCAATTTTGAACATGTTTGTTAAAGATGTTGGCAATGCATCATTTCCCAGTTTGTGCATGAAAATATTGTTTTGTTCTCCTTAATTTTGAGCGAAAACTTTACACATATATATAGCCTATTAGGCGTAACCTAGAGATGCAACTATATAAGCCTTTGGCAGGAATCGCATCCTGTGAATGTTCTACCCTGAAGAGTACTTATACCAATCTGCGTATCATTTAGTAATCTTGATTTCACTCAACACCCACAGAAAAACCATGCAAAGTAGGTCCGTTTCATCAACAGCAGTTTTGTAACCCTTCCCGTCAGGCATAATTCAGTGAATGCGTGTTTTAGTGTTATATGTAACTAATGTTGTTTTAGTCAACTAAAACTAAAACCCTATTTTAGTCATGCCTAAATAAATTAGTCAACTAAAACTAAACTAGAACTAAAGCAATTTTGGAGATAAATACTAAAACAAAACTTGAACTAAGGTAAAATCAACATCAACAACTAAAACTAAAACTAAACAAGACTAAAATTATTCTGCTGAGAACTAAAACTAAACAGAAACTAAATATTTATAACTGGGACTAAAACTCGAATTTATTCAACAGATTATTTCTTATGTATGAATTATTTTTGAAATTTTCGAGATGACGTACTTCGGAAATATTCGTGCACGATCATAAACTGTCGCCGTCGCTTCCCACCATTAATTGCAAGTTCCAATTCAGGAACTATTTTGAATCTCAAATATAAAATTTCACATGCCTTTCCCTCACACGAGATTTTTGTACATGTACATATGTGCTGAATTTGAATCATATAAAACTAAAACTACAGTAGTTGTTGGCTTAAACTAGAACTTAACCAAAACAAAACAAAATAAAACACAGTTCACTGGAACTAAAATTAAAATGAAATTTCTCTTTCAAACTAGAACTAAACTAAAACTAAAATGAACTTTCTCTTTCAAGCTAGAGCTAACTAAAACTAAAATAAATTTCCTGTTTGAAACTAGAACTAAACTAGAACTAAAATGAAATTCCTGTTGCAAACTAAAACTAAACTAAGACCAAATTCAAATCACCATACTCAAACAACACTATATGTAACTTATTTTATTCGTGCTGCTTCAATAACCACGTATATATACAGATTTGTAGAACCCCGCTGCATAGTGCGGACGACGTTTTATACTAAAATGGTCTATATTTCAAAGCGTGCCGCGTCGTATTCAAGCGGCGGAAAGCAATGTAGCTTGTGCACCCAAGAGAAACTATCCATTTTTAAAGCAAACAAGAACATGCTACTTAATTCTAGATCAGAGATTTTTTCGAAGTGCAGACAACAGAAGAGATATTTAGCGGGAAAATATGGTCGCGCGCAAAAAGTGAACACGCGCGTTAACAACTGCAGCAGAGAACATTTGGACTGGAGAGAAATTCGCGAAAAATTAGTAGAATTGGTTTGTCGGAGTATATACGACGAATATTGCCAAATGTGAATCCCATGCATACCCACATGCATGCCCATGGGCTATATAACGGGAGTACAATAGCTAAATGTTTCGTTTTTATGTTCGATTTTTGTTTCTGGAGTATATCATTTTTAAGTTTGCCAATTTTGATTTCTATTTTGTATAATCCATTCAGCATTTTTTTCTTTGCATATATACTTATTGTTACTACCAAAGTCTTTTAAAGCCATGTTGCCTGCAGGTATACGAGTTTCGTTACTTAGTTTTAATTCGATCTGTACGTAGTTATATCTCGAGTTGCTTGTATATTTACTGATTTCTAAGAAATATTGGAATGTATCGTCACCTTTGGAGTTCCAGAAATCTTTAAAGGCTTAATAGTATAGTTTTGTGTTGTACCTTTCAGCGTATTTTACCGATGTTGACTTTCACAAGCGCAGTTTTCTCCACCAGTTCCCAAGAACCTTTTGTTTCCAATGTTTCTAAGCGTTTTCCTTGCATGCAAGGCTTTTATGCATTTTGTAGATTAGCAACCGCCAAGCAGTTTTAAATAAAAAATTTTACGCATTATTTATTGCATATACAAATGACAATTTATAAAATAATGCGTGATTGCTGCATACAGTAATTGTATTTTATTGATAGAAAACTGTGCTGCACCCTAGGCAAATTTGTTCGCGCGAAGCGAAGTGAAAAAATAGATTTGGAAATAGGTTGCATGGAGATTATTATATTTCAAGAGTTGAAATACTGTTCCACATTGAAATGTTTTTAAACGTTTGAATAAAATTCATCTTTAACTTTCTTTCAATTCCTGATGGACTAAATGAGCAAGACGAAATATAACGTTTTTCGGAGTATTCATTAATTAAAATATTTTACGATAACTTGTAATAATAATAAGTTACGTCTAGCTTATTGCGGTGATTAATTAAGATCTATTTCTGTTTTTGGACAATATCACGTTTGGTTATTTCATATATCGTATTATTTGCACAACGTGTGACGGATGATCGTGGAGGCACCCGGAAATTAACTCTACAATGTATAACTCAAGTGGAAACGGAAGTGTTGGAACAGAGTACCTAGAATTTACAAAATTTATTAGAGTACTGAGGGGGAAGGAATACTACTTTGCTTGGAGAAAACGGGAATTGCCCGATTTTAAAGAGAACAACACGCTCTACGGTCTCCATCCCCGCTCACTTTGTACGTCTATGGTCGCTGGTCGCCAATACCGAAAATAGTTGAAATTGTGGTTAAGCAAATGATTGGCGCGATATTTTTGCTTTTACTTTAGAGGGCTTCGGTGGCGTATATTCGTCAGAGCAAGGGCCTTTCACCTCTGAGGTCGTGGGTTCGATTCTCGCTGTGAACTGCATGATGACATTTATACCCACTAGAAGTATCCCGTCTTCGGCACTCGACACTCCTAGACGAGTTTCGTTTGTTATAATTCGACTATATTTACTGGTTTCCAAGAAAGATAGTCTTAATAGTATAGTTTTGTGTAATACTCGGGGAAGGGTACAAATGCATGTGCGCCAATTTTCTTATCACTTTC
The DNA here is from genome assembly GCA_016169945.1 of Trachythela sp. YZ-2020. NCBI lineage: Eukaryota > Metazoa > Cnidaria > Anthozoa > Malacalcyonacea > Clavulariidae > Trachythela > Trachythela sp. YZ-2020. Next base: position 277,766 of record JADLSH010000098.1, on the reverse strand, counting down.
TATTATTAGCCTTGCCAAATCAAACCATATTTTTCGTCTTTGGGACCTCTCTCGCCATCTGTATATATAGGCAAATGTATTTTTCAATACATTTCCGACAGGCTTAGAATTGAAATTCTCTCCCATCCCTATTACCAGTTCGACCCGTATGGAGACTGCACTGGACTGGTTTCCTAAAACAATGCCGTATAGCCTAGCTTCTGGTAGCGATGCCCCTTTTTCTCTGATCCACTATAGTGTGAGTGACATAACGTAGTGCGCAACGGTAAGCGAGAAATAAGTCGTGCATGATGCACCCTGCCTTGGTTGATGGTCGTACCTCGCACTATGACGTCCTCTCAGTACCGCTCCTACCAGATCAAGCTGCGTGGATCATTAATTGCACGTTCGGCTACTGCCTGTGTGTTAAGACCTTAATTGAAATTTTTGTATAATAATCATAGTCGCTTAAAATACACAGACTTTGAGAATTCAAAACCAAGTGAAATTTCGTTATTCCACCTTTTAAATTCGGTTATGTATAATAAAGAAGTTGGAAATCTTATATCGAAGACCCCTATACATGTATATATACATGCATATACAAAAAATACAACAGCACATTCAGCCTTGCTTTTATATCAGAAAATGATGCGTCATTGCTGCATTTTATTGCGACGGACGCTATGTGATGTCTGTGGAGGAGGCTAAAGGGCACCTGCTCCTATTAAGCCCGTTCAGGACCCATTTTACTAGGCGAATTACTTGTTCGCGCAAAGCGAAGCGAAAAAATATATTTGGCAATAGCTTGAGTGGAGATGATTTGAAATTATAGTGTTCTTCGTTGAAATGTTTTAAACGCGATTGCATAAACATAAAATGCTGCTTTAACTTTCTTTCCCATATTCCTGATGGACTAAATGAGCAAGATTTAGACGGAATATATACAGGTTTCCAAAGTATTCATTAATTAAAGTATTTTACGATAACTTGTAATAATAATAAGTCTCGATTAGCTTAGCATGGCGGTGATTAGAATTGATATGTGTTTTTGGAACATATCGCGTTTGTTTATTGCATATCGTATTATTTGCACTAACGAGTAACGCGGTGATCGTGCACGACCGGCATTTAATTCTGCAATGTATAACTCAAGCGGGAAACGGAAGTGTGTTGCTGAACAGATTACCTAGAATTTACAAAATTTCAGTAAAAACGAAAATGAGAGTGCTTCGTGTGCGATTTCCAGTTTTTATCCTGTGGCTATGTACAGGTTTTGCTTATTTATAATTTTGTGGGTAATATTTGGTATAAGTGAACTCGTTATTTTGCTCATTTACTTGACAATTCCTTTTAGACACAGGGATGTCCAAGGAAGGGCAAGTTTGGAACCAGAGAGGCGAACTGCCTAATCAAATTGCACAGCCTCAGTGAGAATTGCCAATGCACATTTACTACAATTTAATTTTGCTTAAATTGAGGGCTACTGCATGCCCAACCCCACCTCGTACGTCATGGTCGCTGGTCGCTATAGTACCGAAAATAGTTGGAATTGTGGTTAAGCAAATGAATGGCGCGATATGGTGGCGTATAGTCGTCAGAGCAAGCAGCTTTCACCTCTGAGATCGTGGGTTCGATTCTTGCTGCGAACTAGCTCATGACACTTAATGTTAAAAGAGGAATTCTTCCGATCTATTTGTGTGAACAGATATCTATACTAGTTGTATGTTGTTGTGTATTCTCCATTTTTTAATTAACTATAGACAACGATCAATACGACATTTATAAGAAGTATATACTTACAGATTTGGACATGAAGATAATTCCAAAATCACTTAACCTGTCAAGGATCATTTTCTCCAGTGTATCAAAGTTCTGCTTTATACTGCAAAATTGTATATGTGGAAAACAAAACAATTTTTAAAGTTTCCATTATTATTATTATCAAAGTACTTAACTTATTACAGTATTACTATATTGCAGTTTTTATGATAGTATATATAAAACTATCATCACATAGGTTAAAATACAATGAAAATATTAACATACCATATTTTATTAATAAATTCAAAAAATACCGATCAAATCGTTTTATTATGTTATTATAATATTACGTCTTATTAGAATATCAATTATTCAAAAGTTGTTGGACGATTCCTCTGATTTCTACTAGCTCATTTCGTGTTTCTGTAAGTTCATTTTGCATTCGCGTCAATTTGTTTGTAAGATCATTTCGTGTTTCTGTAAGTTCATTTTGCGTTTGCGTCAATCGGTTTGTAAGATCATTTCGTATTTCCACGTGTTCGGTTTTCATTTCAGCAATCTGGATTTCGTGTCTTTCATTCATTTTGTCTATCCGTTCATCCAGTCTAAAAATGTCCAGCTGTAAATGGGTAATGCGTTTTTGATCATCATCTACATCTTCTTCAAGAATTCTTACTTTCTCTTTCATCTGTTCTGCTCTTTCTTTGTTTTCGATCAAGTTGTTCTTTAGGTTTCTCATCGCTTCTCCAGTGTTTCCCCGTTCAATTATTTCTCCAACTATCCTGATCTGAACCGCTGTTGCTCCGTGTATGTCTGTTGCAAGGTCGAAAAGCGCAGTCATCTTTCTTCTCGAAATGGTTTCAACAATCGGTTTTCTTTTTCTACTGTTTTTCTGTATGACAAAAGATGAGAATATATATATATTAGTTGCAAGAAAATTTAATCACCAAGACAATTTGGTTCAGAATATAGATTTGTGGTGTTGAAGTTAAAGATAAATGAGGCCTTGTGTGTTTTTTTGTCGAAAATTATTGAACCAAAGATACGACTTTGCAAAATCATCCTAGCTATAACTTGAAGTGTCGTTCTTGTACTATGTCTTGTTGTCACAAAATTTTATTGCATTTTCGAATTCAAGTTTTGCACCATCACGCGTGAATAAATTATAACTTTCATATGTTCCATGACCGCCAGAAATATGTTTTCATGATTTAACAAAGACTATATATACAGAAGTTGTCGATGCATATTACATGTAATATGTAAAAATTGCCTGCTATATATAATCGTGACTACACTGAGCAAGCATACCATCGGTCTGGGAGAATGGTCCATTACCACGAAATGATATGGATGGTAGTTTTCGTGAATCTGCTATGTACTGTCCGTATATAGTATCACTTGTGACTCATGAGGCTATGTTATGTTATGTTATGTTATGTTATGTTATGTTATGTTATGTTATGTTATGTTATGTTATGTTATGTTATGTTATGGGCCAATGTCGTCTAATATCGCCCAATGCCGCCTAATATTGCCCAGTGTCACAGAATGTCGCCTTAAATCGCTCAGTATATCGCCTAAATATGGGGCCCTCCGTATGGGGCCCTGAGTATAGGCCTATACATGCAACAACGCCTTATATATAACCAGTTAATAAGGTAGATTAATACACTATTATGTACAGAAAACGGTTCAGTGATGCAACCAACGTTTGGTTATTCTTTTTTGTTGTTAAATTTATCTTGAGTCAATCACGAGATTACAACACATTATTTACAACACATGTGACATATTACTACTACATTTTACGTACTTTTACGTGAGTAACTCAAAAGGACAAGGCACGAATGGGACGTTAAGACCCTTGCAAGGTGCCCCTCCTTTTAATTACATTCAAATTCTATTCGATATATAAATAAATAAATAACTATAATTGTAATGAACTAATATCTAATCCATCTAGTACTCCTTATGACAACCGCAAACACGGTTTAGTGACCAAGTCATGTCTTGGTCAAAAAATGTTTTAATTAAGCAAGTCAGTATACATTGTCTTCAGATGTCTTTTGAAAGAGGGTGGATTAGAGAAAGAAAAAGGTAGAGCAGGGTTACAAAGAATGTTCCATAATTGAATGACACGGTTAAAGTAAGATGATTTACCATGATGCAAACCAAACACCGTTGTGGGGGGGGGGGCTTAAATAGCTCAATCTGCTGTAACAACTGGCATTTTAGGGCAGAGGTATATATATGCGAATTTTATAAAAGAAAGACCAGTTAGGTCGACTTCGTGTGTTACTTGTACTCGTAGCAATTCCAAAATTTTCTGATTTTGCGTTTGTAAAAACAGTTTTATATAGTTGGTCTTTGAACAATTATTGATTGTTTTTGTGACTTCGCGGTGGTTCTAGAAGCTGCAGGGTTTTGTTTTGGATACCTTTAATTTAAAGGTTTCCTGCTTGCTGCGTCGCTATAGTAACAATACAGAGAGTTTATTATATATATGCGTGGTTTCTGGACGTGATATATAACGGGATATGTGGAATGTATCGTCACCTTTGGAGTTCCAGAAATCTTAAAACTGTCTTAATAGTATAGTTTGGTGTTGTACCTTTCAGCGTATTTTACCGATGGTGACTTTCACAAGCGTAGTTTTCTCCACCAGTTCCCAAGAACCTGTTGTTTCCAATGTTTCTAAGCGTTTTTCATGCAAGCCTTTTAAAAATGTGCATTTTGTAGATTAGCAACCACCAAGCGAGTTTGAAATTTTTTATTATATACATTATTTATTGCATAAGATTTCACGTTTACAAGCATAAAAACACGCATTTCATATATACGGGAAGATAAAAAATGTATTATGAAAGAAGACAAACAATTTTTACTTAAAATCTGTAAAAGATCGGAAATAGTTTCAACTTGTAAACACCAAAGCAAATTCAAGAAAAGGTTTAAACTTATTAAGCTTATGTATTTTTCTTTATTAATTATTTTGCTGTACTTGGTAAGTTATTCACAGCAACGCAGCTGAGTAACTAATACCCTTTTTCATAGAGTTTTTTCATGTTCTTTTCATTGCTGTTATTACTTCGCAAATTATATCTCAATGATTAGTTCCAATTTTGAACATGTTTGTTAAAGATGTTGGCAATGCATCATTTCCCAGTTTGTTCATGAAAATATTGTCTTGTTCTTCTTAATTTTGAGCGAAAACTTTACACATATATTAGGCGTAACCTAGAGCTAGAGCAGTTGCGAAAAATGCAACTATAAGCCTTTGGCAGGAATCGCATCCTGTGAATGTTCTACCCTGAAGAGTACTTATACCAGTCTGCGTATCATTTAGTAATCTTGATTTCACTCAACACCCACAGAAAAACCATGCAAAGTAGGTCCGTTTCATATTTATATATATAGATCAACAGCAGTTTTGTAACCCTTCCCGTCTGGCATAATTCAGTGAATGGCGTGTTTTAGTGTTATATGTAACTAGTGTTGTTTTAGTCAACTAAAACTAAAACCCTATTTTAGTCATGCCTAAATAAATTAGAACTAAAGCAATTTTGGAGATAAATACTAAAACAAAACTTGAACTAAAGTAAAATCAATATCAACAACTAAAACTATAAACAAGACTAAAATTATTCTGCTGAGAACTAAAACTAAACAGAAACTAAATATTTATAACTGGGACTAAAACTCGGATTTATTCAACAGATTATTTCTTATGTATGAATTATTTTTGAAATTTTCGAGATGACGTACTTCGGAAATATTCGTGCACGATCATAAACTGTCGCCGTCGCTTCCCACCATTAATTGCAAGTTCCAATTCAGGAACTATTTTGAATCTCAAATATAAAATTTCACATGCCTTTCCCTCACACGAGATTTTTGTACAGTACATATGTGCTGAATTTGAATCATATAAAACTAAAACTACAGTAGTTGTTGGCTTAAACTAGAACTTAACCAAAACAAAACAAAATAAAACACAGTTCACTGGAACTAAAATTAAAATGAAATTTCTCTTTCAAACTAGAACTAAACTAAAACTAAAATGAACTTTCTCTTTCAAGCTAGAGCTAACTAAAACTAAAATAAATTTCCTGTTTGAAACTAGAACTAAACTAGAACTAAAATGAAATTCCTGTTGCAAACTAAAACTAAACTAAACTAAAACTAAATTCAAATCACCATACTCCAACAACACTATATGTAACTTATTTTATTCGTGTGCTTCAATAACCTGCACGTACGTATATATACAGATTTGTAGAACCCCGCTGCATAGTGCGGACGACGTTTTATATGACTAAAATGATCTATATTTCAAAGCGTGCCGCGTCGTATTCAAGCGGCGGAAAGCAATGTAGCTTGTGCACCCAAGAGAAACTATCCATTTTTAAAGCAAACAAGAACATGCTACTTAATTCTAGATCAGAGATTTTTTCGAAGTGCAGACAACAGAAGAGATATTTAGCGGGAAAATATGGTCGCGCGCAAAAAGTGAACACGCGCGTTAACAACTGCAGCAGAGAACATTTGGACTGGAGAGAAATTCGCGAAAAATTAGTAGAATTGGTTTGTCGGAGTATATACGACGAATATTGCCAAATGTGAATCCCATGCATACCCACATGCATGCCCATGGGCTATATAACGGGAGTACAATAGCTAAATGTTTCGTTTTTATGTTCGATTTTTGTTTCTGGAGTATATCATTTTTAAGTTTGCCAATTTTGATTTCTATTTTGTATAATCCATTCAGCATTTTTTTCTTTGCATATATACTTATTGTTACTACCAAAGTCTTTTAAAGCCATGTTGCCTGCAGGTATACGAGTTTCGTTACTTAGTTTTAATTCGATCTGTACGTAGTTATATCTCGAGTTGCTTGTATATTTACTGATTTCTAAGAAATATTGGAATGTATCGTCACCTTTGGAGTTCCAGAAATCTTAAAAGGCTTAATAGTATAGTTTTGTGTTGTACCTTTCAGCGTATTTTACCGATGTTGACTTTCACAAGCGCAGTTTTCTCCGCCAGTTCCCAAGAACCTTTTGTTTCCAATGTTTCTAAGCGTTTTCCTTGCATGCAAGGCTTTTATGCATTTTGTAGATTAGCAACCGCCAAGCAGTTTTAAATAAAAAATTTTACGCATTATTTATTGCATATACAAATGACAATTTATAAAATAATGCGTGATTGCTGCATACAGTAATTGTATTTTATTGATAGAAAACTGTGCTGCACCCTAGGCAAATTTGTTCGCGCGAAGCGAAGTGAAAAAATAGATTTGGAAATAGGTTGCATGGAGATTATTATATTTCAAGAGTTGAAATACTGTTCCACATTGAAATGTTTTTAAACGTTTGAATAAAATTCATCTTTAACTTTCTTTCAATTCCTGTTTTTCGTACCGTTTTTCGGAGTATTCATTAATTAAAATATTTTACGATAACTTGTAATAATAATAAGTTACGTCTAGCTTATTGCGGTGATTAATTAAGATCTATTTCTGTTTTTGGACAATATCACGTTTGGTTATTGCATATATCGTATTATTTGCACAACGTGTGACGGATGATCGTGGACACCCGGAAATTAACTCTACAATGTATAACTCAAGTGGAAACGGAAGTGTTGGAACAGAGTACCTAGAATACTACTTTGCTTGGAGAAAACGGGAATTGCCCGATTTTAAAGAGAACAACACGCCCTACGGTCTCCATCCCCGCTCACTTTGTACGTCTATGGTAGCTGGTCGCCAATACCGAAAATAGTTGAAATTGTGGTTATATAAGCAAATGATTGGCGCGATATTTTTGCTTTTACTTTAGAGGGCTTCGGTGGCGTATATTCGTCAGAGCAAGGGCCTTTCACCTCTGAGGTCGTGGGTTCGATTCTCGCTGTGAACTGCATGATGTATTTATTGATAACATTGATTATTAATGATTGTGGGAAGCGCTAAAGCGTAATAGATATGAATATTTGTATGAAAACCGCTGAAAACTGGAACGCTGCCCGCACTGCCTGACATATTTTGCTCTACTACGCACGAGTTTCGTTTGTTATAATTCGACTATATTTACTGGTTTCCAAGAAAGATAGTCTTAATAGTATAGTTTTGTGTAATACTCGGGGAAGGGTACAAATGCATGTGCGCCAATTTTCTTATCACTTTCTATTATTAGCCTTGCCAAATCAAACCATATTTTTCGTCTTTGGGACCTCTCTCGCTATCTGTATATATAGGCAAATGTATTTTTCAATAAATTTCCGACAGGCTTAGAATTGAAATTATCTCCCATCCCTATTACCAGTTTGGCCCGTATACGGAGACTGCCCTGGACTGGTTTCCTAAAACAATGCCGTATAGCCTAGCTTCTGGTAGCGATGCCCCTTTTTCTCTGATCCACTATAGTGTGAGTGACATAACGTAGTACGCAAGGGTAAGCGAGATGCTTGCTTGATGGTCGTACCCCGCACTATGATGAGCGTCCTCTCAGTACCCCTCCTACCAGATCAAGCTGCGTGGATCATTAATTGCACGTTCGGCTACTGCCTGTGTGTTAAGACCTTAATTAAAATTTTTGTATAATAATCATAGTCGCTTAAAATACACAGACTTTGAGAATTCAAAACCAAGTGAAATTTCGTTATTCCACCTTTTAAATTCGGTTATGTAATAAAGAAGTTGGAAATCTTATATCGAAGACCCCTATACATGTATATATACATGCATATACAAAAAATACAACAGCACATTCAGCCTTGCTTTTATATCAGAAAATGATGCGTCATTGCTGCATTTTATTGCGACGGACGCTATAGCTAGTGATGTCTGTGGAGGAGGCTAAAGGGCGCCTGCTCCTATTAAGCCCGTTCAGGACCCATTTTACTAGGCGAATTATTTGTTCGCGCAAAGCGAAGCGAAAAAATATATTTGGCAATAGCTTGCGTGGAGATGATTATATTTCAAGAGTTGATATTATAGTGTTCTTCGTTGAAATGTTTTAAACGCGGGACTAAATGAGCAAGATTTAGACGGAATATACAGGTTTCCAAAGTATTCATTAATTAAAGTATTTTACGATAACTTGTAATAATAATAAGTCTCGATTAGCTTAGCATGGCGGTGATTAGAATTGATATGTGTTTTTGGAACATATCGCGTTTGTTTATTGCATATCGTATTATTTGCACTAACGAGTAACGCGATGATCGTGCACGACCGGCATTTAATTTTGCAATGTATAACTCAAGCGGGAAACGGAAGTGTGTTGCTGAACAGATTACCTAGAATTTACAAAATTTCAGTAAAAACGAAAATGAGAGTGCTTCGTGTGCGATTTCCACTTCGTGTGCGATTTATCCTGTGGCTATGTACAGGTTTTGCTTATTTATAATTTTGTGGGTAATATTTGGTATAAGTGAACTCGATATTTTGCTCTTTTACTTGAGAATTCCTTTCAGACACAGGGATGTCCAAGGAAGGGCAAGTTTGGAACCAAAGAGGCGAACTGCCTAATCGAATTGCACAGCCTCAGTGAAAATTGCCAATGCACATTTACTACAATTTAATTCTGCTTAAATTGAGGGCTACTGCCCAACCCCACCTCGTACGTCATGGTCGCTGGTCGCTATAGTACCGAAAATAGTTGGAATTGTGGTTAAGCAAATGAATGGCGCGATATTTTTGCTTTCACTTTAGTGGGCTTTGGTGGCGTATAGTCGTCAGAGCAAGCAGCTTTCACCTCTGAGATCGTGGGTTCGATTCTTGCTGCGAACTAGCTCATGACACTTAGGAATTCTTCCGATCTATTTGTGTGAACAGATGTCTATACTAGTTGTATGTTGTTGTGTATTCTCCATTTTTTAATTAACTATAGACAACGATCAATACGACATTTATAAGAAGTATATACTTACAGATTTGGACATGAAGATAATTCCAAAATCACTTAACTGTCAAGGATCATTTTCAACCTCGTACCCAGGGCTAGCCAGCAGGCTAGCGCTGGGTACGAGTTTGGATCATTTTCTCCAGTGTATCAATGTTCTGCTTTATACGGTAAAATTGTATATGTGGAAAACAAAACAATTTTTGTTAAATTTTTATTATTATCAAAGTACTTAACTTATTACAGTATTACTATATTTAATATTGCAGTTTTTATGATAGTATATATAAAACTATCATCACATAGGTTAAAATACAATGAAAATATTAACATACCGATCAAATCGTTTTATTATGTTATTATAATATTACGTCTTATTAGAATATCAATTATTCAAAAGTTGTTGGACGATTCCTCTGATTTCTACTAGCTCATTTCGTGTTTCTGTAAGTTCATTTTGCGTTCGCGTCAATTTGTTTGTAAGATCATTTCGTGTTTCTGTAAGTTCATTTTGCGTTTGCGTCAATCTGTTTGTAAGATCATTTCGTATTTCCACGTGTTCGGTTTTCATTTCAGCAATCTGGATTTCGTGTCTTTCATTCATTTTGTCTATCCGTTCATCCAGTCTAAAAATGTCCAGCTGTAAATGGGTAATGCGTTTTTGATCATCATCTACATCTTCTTCAAGAATTCTTACTTTCTCTTTCATCTGTTCTGCTCTTTCTTGGTTTTCGATCAAGTTGTTTCTTAGGTGTCTCATCGCTTCTCCGCCGTTTCCCCGTTCAATTATATCTCCAACTATCCTGATCTGAACCGCTGTTGCTCCGTGTATGTCTGTTGCAAGGTCGAAAAGCGCAGTCATCTTTCTTCTCGAAATGGTTTCAACAATCGGTTTTCTTTTTCTACTGTTTTTCTGTATGACAAAAGATGAGAATATATATATTTTAGTTGCAAGAAAATTTAATCACCAAGACAATTTGGTTAAAAATCATCCTAGCTAACTTGAAGTGTCGTTCTTGTACTATGTCTTGTTGTCACAAAATTTTATTGCATTTTCGAATATAAGTTTTGCACCATCACGTGAATAAATTATAACAAGTTTTTTCATATGTTCCATGACCGCCAAAAATTTTTTTTCATGATTTAACAAAGACTATATATACAGAAGTTGTCGATGCATATTACATGTAATATGTAAAAAATTGCCTGCTATCCATCGGTCTGGGAGAGTGGTCCATTACCACGAAATGATATGGATGGTAATTTTCGTGAATCTGCTATGTACCGTCCGTATATAGTATCACTTGTGACTCATGTTATGTTATGTTATGTTATGTTATGTTATGTTATGTTATGTTATGTTATGTTATGTTATGTTATGTTATGTTATGTTATGTTATGTTATGTTTGGCGTTGTCCTGTTGCGCATAAAAGATGTGTGTTTGTTTTTGTGTTCGTGAATAGTGTTCTTAACGCGCATGTTGTAGTTTAGACCGCTGTATCTGATGATTGTGTGCTCACAACTACGCAAGCTACCGTGTAAGCGGTAACTAACAAAATATAATATTCTTTACACGGAACATGACGAATACATTACAGGGTGTATAATAAAGCCGGAGTCCTCGATTCAAATTGCCATTTGGCTTTCTAACGGTGGGTTCCTTTTTTCATTTGAACGATTGGTCACGAGTGATATTAAAAGGTTAAGATATCCCGATTCCGACTTAGTAGCGACATTTTGTTTAGCAATTTTTCGTCGATGTCTGCAGTATGTTTGCTCGTAATTACCGTAATACCGTTTTGGGAGTAATGCATTAAAGCATAATTCATTAAAGAGTGTCTATGAAAATTATATTATAACATTAAACAAAATGACGCTACCCGTACCCGTTAACCGGACCAGTCGTATCTTATTAACCTCTAGTATTTTAACTGACTGAGATTAAAGAATCAAGAATTTGAGATGCAATAACAAATCGATACCTAAAGAGATGAGCATATTTTATTAACAAAACAAAAATTTGAGGCGAAATAGAGTAACTACGATTTCCATGCAGAATTTTTAATTGATTTACTAACTTTATGTGGATTACGGTTCCGTTTAGGCATGGTTTAAGCTTGAGTCATCCTGCTAATTTCTGTTTATATGTACTATTTACCGCCATTCGATGGCGTTGTTGGCGACGATGGACGAAAGATTGTTTTATGAATTGTGGTTATTTTGAAATGAATTTAGGAGTATGGAAATATTAAATAAAACAACCAACAGACAACAGACGACAATTGTTGCTAATTTTCTCGTTTAGCAACAGTTAACAATATTAAAGTAATTGAAACAAGAGAATTCAAGAATTTCAAACGCGACAATGAAATAACAGGAAAATTGCATAATTATACGCCATCTAAGCGGTTCTACTAAATTTTATCTTGTGCCGTTATTACTTCCACTAAAAACACAAATGATCACTTGTCACCTACTAGGCCTATACATGCACCAACGCCTTATAACCAGTTAATAACTTATAATTAATACACTATTATGTACAGAAAACGGTTCAGTGATGCAACTAACGTAACGTTTGGTTATTTACCATGATGCAAACCTGGGGATTACCTTTCATAAGCAAACATTAATTAATAATACGAGGCTGTTAACGCACTGATAACTAACAAGCTGATAAGCTTAATTTATAGCTGAAAAACGACAAAAAGCGATGTCGAGTTAACAACTATTAATATGCACAAGTGCAAATATGAAAAGAAATGTGCCTTCTTACCTTCTCATCCACTTCCTTCTAATAATTGTTGACAAATGCATGATAGGCGTTTTATGGTCAGCTTGGTTATATATGTATCGTGTAGCTTTAAATAATTAGCATTAATATTCACTGCAAATGTATTTTTAGAAATTTACATATATAGTCATATAGGTAGTGTAAATTATACCCATTAATTTAAATCAATATCTGCATATACCATAATAAAAACAAAGAAAATAAACTTGCTGGATGTTATTAGATGTGGTAATGATCAGGTTGCAAAAACCATGCCACAAATATGTTTATCCTAAAAGTTTATTTTGGTGATGAAACATATAGAAGACTATATAAAATATCATGATCATTTTGTTCATATCTTCTATCCTATTAATCGTAAAATTAAGCTACTTATATATAGAGCTCAGCGGATGTAAAAGTGTTTGCCTTTGAAAGTCAGCCTTTGAAAATAATGCTTATACGAAGCATAAAAGAACAATATCAACGCCCCTGCCATGTTGTCTTTCCGTGTATTGTTATTAATTGTGGGAGACGATTGGCAATGATTTCGATCAGTAATAATCTTTGGTTTCACTCTTATAGTAGTTTAAAAGAATATCCAGAATTCAGTTGAACTCATGCATGCGCGGTTCTTTATGATTATACACGATACATAGTTAAAAATTATTGCTTATTGGCGTTTGCGGTTGCAATGGCCTTACTTTAAAAGTTATAATTGTATGATGTATATAATGATTCTTTTGACCTGATGGCTGATAAGAATTTATAAATATGAAGCGAAGAAGTTAAACAAAAAATTCTGCCAAGAAAATTCGACTCTGCCGTTTTTCGTTGCTCTCAACGTGAAGCTTAAACACCCTAGTGTATATTCGATTCTCTGTTCTGTAGGATGTCCACAAATCACCAAGTGATTTAATTTCAATTAAACACATGGCATGCGTAAGTCACTATCATATCTGTAAATAGCTTATATTAATTAACTGTACTTGCAGTTGTGATTGACTCATATTGAGCATTGTATCAAAATAATGCTTAGTGCACGTTGTGAATTCAATTGTCTTGCCAAGTCTTCCTACGAATTGGTTGCAGTAAGGCAGTTGTGTTCCTTTTGCTTAACTCTTCCTCTGTCGTCACATCACGATCTAGTCATTTATAGTGAAGTTTTAATCTTCATGTGTGTTACTTGTACTCGTAGCAATTCCAAAGTTCTCTGGTTTTGCGTTCGCAGAAACAGTTTTAGTTGGTCTTTGAACAATGCATGATTAATTGTTTTTCTGACGTCGTGGTGGTTGAAGTTTCTGGAAGCAGCGCTGCTGATTTGGTTTTTGTTGTGGAAACCTTGTGAAAATGTGGTAATAAGTCCAGTTTGAGCACGAATTAGGGTAAGAGTTCACTGTTCGTGCTTACTGGACATGAAATTATAACCGAAAATGTGGCATATTCTTAGGAAAGGAATTCAATGCTTAATTGATTAATTGTTCATAGGTGTTGTTGTGTGCGACCTACAAGGAAAACTTGCTCTTCTATCATGCAGTAATCTATGTGAGCATTGTTATGTGAGCATTGCGGGAGAGTATAGTGAAAAGAATGAACAATTTCTCATTTTGATAACTGCTGCAGGTTAATATTTTTGAGAATATTTTAGACATTATACCATTAAAAAACTAAGTACAAGTACGACCCATGCATATGGACATGGACCCATATGTACATTCACCCATATGGACATTTACCCATATGGACATTCACCCATATGGACATTCACCCATATGGACATTCACCCATATGGACATTCATCCATATGGGCATTCACCCATATGGTGATATGGATGTGGACCCAGATGGACATTCACCCATATGGACCTGGACCCAGATGGACATTCACCCATATGGACCTGGACCCAGATGGACATTCACCCATATGGACCTGGACCCATATGGACATTCACCCATATGGACGTGGACCCATATGGACATTCACCCATATGGACGTGGACCCATATGGACATTCACCCGTATATGGGCATGGATCCATATAGATATTCACCCATATGGACACTCACCGATGTGGCGATTCACCCATATGAATTTTCACCCATATGAAAAACTTGCTCGCACATGGACGTGGACCCATATGGTCATTCACCGACATAGAGATTCACCCATATGGATTTTCACCCATATGGAAAACTTTCACCCTTATGAACGTGGACCCATATGGACATTCACCCATATGGACATTCACCTACCCATATATATGGACATTAATTGCGTGTTACGTAACACGCGCTCAAAACTAAGGAGTATAATGGCAATTGCATGGTTATATGACTGCATCATACACTCCATCAGACTGCATTTCAAAATTTATAATTACGTTTCTCAATCGGCAAACAAACTTAAAAAATTGGGTTTAGTGCATAATCAATAAAATAATGCTAAAATAGAGAGATTTTAGATGGTACGCCACAGAGAAAACGATATTTGAAGTTCAGTAAGTTTTGCTTAATATATTGCTGTAAATCAATTTTGTTGCATCATTAATAGTTGTATTTCAATTTACAATTCTTGTACTATTTTTTTATATTTCTCAATCACCAGATGCATTTAAAAATGAAGCTAATTGTATAAACTAGAAAATAAAGCTAAATTAAGGCAGGAAATTTTGGGATATATGCCAAAAATATTTTACGCTTTCATCGCAAATACGCGACGTAGAAAAAAATGCCTCTTAAACTTAATAGCTTAAATTTGTTTATTCTTACGGGGTAATTAAAAAACTAGTAAATTGTACAGCATTTGAATTTTCAGTTAAAAATACATGGTAACCAAAACATTTTGTGGTGTTACTGGATTAACAAACGTTTTGCTTTCTATATTCACTTAAAGTGGCAACCCCAATGTTCCAACACTTCTATATATATATATAGAGTGTATAGAGATAGTCAGCTTTTGAGTATTGTGGTCTACGGCCACAAGGAAATCTTGCTCGTCTATCAGTGAGCTCTAAACTAGAGGAGACTTTTCAAACAAGAACTTGTCAATTTACTGGACATGAAATTATAACCGAAAACGATGTTGTGTATACTTCTTAGTTTTTGTATTTGAAAACGCTATTTTGTGAAAATGTGATAGGTAATAGCGGGCCGGGGGCCCCCGTTATAAATTTATCTGGCCCTTTACGTTGTGTCCTGACCACGCCATTTCCTCGGGCAAAACGAACCCACACCCCTTAATATACTTAGACCCATGTTACACCCCTTGCTCGTTTCTGATAAGAGAGTTTTAAACTTGTCAAGTTTTTGTGCTCACAGGACGAACGCTGAAATCAACACACTTTTAAGGCTAGAATACAAAATACATTTATATTATATAATAAGAAATAGGGATGAAAATATTACATAAAGCTTAAATATATAGGTATCAAATTGATAGAATATACAACATTAAAAGCAGCATATTACTACAGTATTACCTTAATAATATTATTATTACTATTATTACTATTATTATTATTATTATTATTATTACTATTATTACTATTATTACTATTATTATTACTATATTATTACTATTATTACTATTATTATTATTACTATTATTATTACTATTATTATCCTTGTTAAATAGCCCGTTCTGTTCTTCTGAATATCAAATATTATTATTATTGTTATTATTATTTAGATTATATTGCTGTTGTTGCATGCTGATTATATATTGGTATTATTCTTGATGATGCTCATGTTATTGATGGTGATGGTGGTGATTACTACTTCATTAGTTCGTTCACTCGATCAATAATGTCAATGATATCTTTAATGCATTTCTTTTCTTCATCATTGAATGCGTTTGGAATCTGCGATTGAACCGCATCCCGATCAACTGGTGGGTGGGCAAACTCTCTCCTGAACTTGAGCAGTTCATGAAATACTTTTTCATGTTTATCCGACCACGAAAACTCTTCCTGCAAATCCTCCCACTTCGCTTTTGCTTCACGTCCTTGTGGCGTATCCTTTTTCTTCTCCAGCCATTCTTTCATGTTTGTAAATATTTTCCGGGATCCGATTCTTTTACCCTCTGGGTAGATGTATGTGGCAAGATCTTTCTCAAATTCGAAGGCAATCTGCCCTGTTTGAAGAGCAATTTCTTTTTCCTTTAATTCGTTTTGCGTTGCTTCCAGCTGGGTTTGGAATTTTGCTATTTGTTCATCCTGTTCGGCAATTTTCTCTTCTAACTTCTTTATTTTATTTTCTAACTTCCTTATTTTCTCTTCTAACTTTTTTATTTCCTCGGGATTTAGTTTCACTGAATCGTTGATTTCCTCTATCATCTGTTGTGCTATTTCTTTGTGTTTGATCAAGTCGCATTTTAGGTCTTGTATTTCAGGCATTGCCTGTCCACCACTTCGCTGTTCAATGTTTTCAGTTTTCTTGATCTGGTTCACAATCCCTTCAAGTAGCTGATTTGCAAGGAAAAGCACATCCATTTTTTTGCTGCGAAATGGTTTTAACAATCGAGCGTCTTTTTCTACTGATCAATTTCTTTGATTTTCTGTAAAGTAATTGGTGAAAAGTTACTAAAGTTACTACAATTGTATATAGTGTTGGAGTCTTTGTTTATACAGTTTGATAAACCTATTGAGTATATATTGTTTTCAGATGCTATTTGTCGTTGATATGCACAATGATGAAAATTGGGGAAATTCCTGCCTTTCTTGCATGACTACTAACATTCCAACTCTTTGATGCATAATGTTTTATGAATGTACAATATTAAACGTTATCTAACAACATCCTCCACTGACTATAATTTATATTTCTCATTTATACGTGGAGTGCAGGTGTATTTTCTATATTCATTTCTATATTGCATAAAATCGGCCTGACAAATCCCAAAGCTTGCATATTTTAAGGTGATGTTGCACGGGGCAATTCTTTTAATGACGATTGATTCGTAACGTAACGCGTTACCTAGCCAATCAAATTACGTATAAGATAATTTAAAAATTTCAATCGTCTTTGAAAATCATTCCGTGTAATCATTTTAATCGTTCGTCTGCTGACTTTGACCTAATTTGGCTTACGCTGATTGGCTATTAAAAATTCATGCCATACCGGGCACGCATATTTAACAACTGGTCGAATCAAACTGACTGAGTATCTCTTGGTTGGATGCTGTTATGTTTGAGCATCCTCAATGCGAACAAACGCTTATTTGCTTCAGAGCAAATATGATCAATATGTTCGCTCCATTTCAGGTAATTTATGTCAAGCATACGCCCTGTTTACAAGTGTTAAATTGTTCCTGCATTCAACTAAAACAACGGGTACGCAATTGTATAGTCATCTTTAATTCACCGTATAAGAGCTTCACAACAGGTTTTATAAATATATAAAATGTATCAAGTAGTCAAAAATCTTTAAAATACGTGTACCATAAGTCATAACTGGTAAAACATTGTGTGTTATACGTTACACAGGTCACAGGCTCTAAAGTTTAAAAACGATTGATCCTGAAATAGATCGTAAACTTAAACTGTAAATCATACTCGTGTATAATCAGTGATATTGCGGCAGCAATTTTTAACATCCTAAATTTGGGGTGCAAATCACTGCTAAAAATGTATAATCTGTGTTTGCGCGTAGGCTGGCTTGCATGCGACTGCTCGCAAGAAAAGATTAAATCAGAATAACTATATACATTATTTTAATGCAGAACTTAGGCCAAATTTTCCCCTGACTGACTGAATCTACTGCATGTACTATCTTTTACTGCTATGCCTATGGCTTTGGATAGTGGGGACACATGACGTATATTTTGTTATTGGATCGGAAAATGTAGCGTTTGGATAACTGTATTGGCCATGATTGCATGCTATTTATATCATTTTCTATTATAAGAAAGTGCAAGCATAAACCATGCATGTGCGACCATGTTTTATATGTTACTTACTAGGGAGCGTCGTATTACAGCTAGTGTTAGCACGTAGACAGGGAATCTGGATTTAGTTGTCTGCGGCTCAGATTGTGTTCGAGGAATATCCATGCAACCCACTTGCGCTGTATTTATAACCATCAAGTTGTTTCTACAAACTATATACCAATTTCGGAATAAACTATAGAATAAACAGAATTTATCGCAAAAATCTGCCTCGATCGCGACTTTGTCTTTGAGTAGATTCATACAAGGCCAAGTAGATTATTTTGAGATGTTTAAAAATAACATTTCAAAGTAGCTAACGATATCGAGAAACTCCATTTAAAGTTTTGCAAACGAATTCTAGGGGTTTATTGAAAATCGACAAATTTCTAGGTATATGCTGAATTAGGGAGAACGCCTCTAATCATAAAATATCTACTGTGTAGCGAAATTTTGGTTATATACGCATCATCAACCCATTATTTAGTAATTACATGCAGTCTTGCTGGTGAAGCTGGAAAAATTCAATCATGCAGTATATTTTACAACATATCTGCTAGAACTGTGTGATATAGTGCATGAAGTTAATAATTTAAGAAATTTTATAATACCTCAGAAATAAGTGGGAAATTTTTTGCCATTATTTAATAATATAATAAATAAATTGCAAGAATACTTTCTTGTCCGTTACTGGAAAGACCTGATTCAAAAAGGTGGAGACCATGAAGGCATGATGGCAAGTTAACATACACAAAAAAATCAAAATAGATTTGAATTTGAAAACTATATTTCTGAAACTAGTAATGTTAAACACCGTCAAGCTGTTACAAAACTCAGAATGGCTCAGGCTCAGTTTCATTCATTGGACTATCTTAAAGGAGTCTACGAGCCAGTTTGTTTTGCTTCATTATTGATAGACTATATTCCAAGCACTCATGGCTCCGTTATATCTGAAACTCCTTTTGCCAATTCTCTCTTAGGTTTAGGGAGTGCCAAGTCTGTGGCACTATTTCGTATGTTATAGCTATTTTCAGAATTGTTAATTTTTATAATAAAATGTTTTTCAAATAATACTTACTATAATCTTGATTTCACTCATGGAATTATGGAACACCCATGGAAAAACAAGCAAAGTAGGTCTGTTCATATATCTGCACGTATATCAAGTATATATCATCATTTTTATTGTTCCCGGCATGTAATGTTGTGTGTCTTTTTCCCTTCTGACTGCAACTGGTATCTGCATGCGTTGGCATTAAATAATAGCAAACTCAAATGGCTGAAGTTTATGTCAATCAACTGTTTATACGCATATATATACAATCGAATTCCCCCCTCCCCCGTACCAGTGTTGTTGGTACAAATATCGCAATAGTCGCAACAATGACTGAAGTGTTCACCAACATTGTTTCAGGGGAGAGGGGATCTAATTTATGAAGGATATATAAATATGTTTAAAAAAATATTTTCTTTGCCATGTTAGTCCGAGTAAAATTGTCTACGATTGTAGCTCGTTTGAGAAGATATATCAGTATACACAATGATATAATTTTAAAACAAATCGTTACAATAAACTCCGTCTCGTATGTGTGATTTACTTTATAGTCAATGTAGTCTATAGATTTTCTTAAGCAGGAGTATTTTATGAGTATTTTATTAGGGCAATTAACTTAAATTATCCTCAGATTGAAGTAATGAAGTGTTCTTGATCTTTTCTGTCAAATTTTCTGGTAGTTTATCCACTCTCTCCTCCGGCTTCGCAGAGGCTTTCTAGATATTATCGAAAAGCCACTGCATGGGTTGTAAGAGGCGACACACAAACCACATAATCACATTATATTATTCAGGTTGTTGTGGAGAAACTTGTAAAATTCTCAGGTGTCTCTGTCAGAGTTAAATATGTATTTTAAGTAAAATAGAGGAATTATATCCTCCTTCCCCTTGACAATGTTGTCAACCGTTTGCGCTTGAAGTCAGTGGGAAAAATAATAGGAACCTTGCATGCCATTGGATGGGAAATAGGGGGCGCATTCATGCGTGCCTAATGATGTTAGTTGAATGTGGTTTCCTAAATTTTCCATCTATTTTATTAACTGTTTGTCCGCCATGATTGTAGCTTTGAAGTGTAGTTGTATTTCAAATTTGAAATAAATTCGCATGACGTTTTATCAGCCGGTAACTTAGAACCCCATGCATATAATATTTAATCTTTCTCTTCAGTTTAAGCGCCTTTTTGTCATCAGATGTAAAAGCTCGGTTCTTCAACATATTAAGCCTATTGATATTATATGCATGCTCATAAACTATGTTAGTATTAATGATATGTGATTACATCTATCTATTATGATTACAACTGTTCTATTAATAACTAATACTAATGTGCTGACTCATGCTACATGCAGTTTCCTCATAAAAGGTCTGCTGGATCTAACAATTATCGCAAGAATAATATATTATTTGACGCTGCATGTGCTTCTTTGGCACTTCAATAAATAAGGAATAACAGAAACTTATGTTGATCAAAAGTTCTGGTTAGCTTTAGTTCAACGGTGAATGACACATATTCGTTACTCTCTACTAAGAAAAGCACTGCAGAAATTTAATTATGGTTGCACTAACAAAAGTCATTTATTAAAGCTAAGAGCCAAGCCTTGAACCTTCAGTAAATAAGAGCATTTTCCGCATACTTTGCTTTCCACGAAATTTCTTAGCCAATTCAATATGTTCAATTATAGTCACAGTCAGTTTGTTAAATTGATTTGTTGTTTCGATCTGCTTAAATGTTAGCAACAAAAATATTCTGGTGATTAAGATCTATAATTCAGTATTAGCTGCCGTGGTTTGTGTCTGAACTATACCCATAAGAACTAGAAGATTTAAAACATTACGAAGTGAAAGTGACTAAAAACATTTCGACGTTTGGAACAATGGCCCTTCGTCAGGAAGTTAGATCATCCTAGTTAAGGCTGAGCACTAGTTGAAATTAGCTTTTCATGACAAATTTAAGATTGTCGAAGTCAAACTGCTCAATGTTATCGTAATTCAATAACAACAGCATGCATGTGCTTTCTTTTGTCATGTTGTAGCAGGGAATTCCCTGAAGGTAGAATACTGGGTTTGGTGGACAATCCAAGTGAGTAGATATATACACAATTTAAGACCTAACCAGGAACGGTTGCGAAAAATGCAACACTAGATCCTCTGGAGTGCTTTTACTTAGGTGGGTTTACTGTTTACAAGCAGCCTCGTACCCAGGCGCTTTGACGTGCTACACGGTTGCGTGACGCGCGCATGGAAACTGTAGTCGGTAGCCCACGACGTGACGTTAGCTTCCCGCCGAATTTTCAATTTCTCCCCACGCGTGTCGTCCCGCGCGTCGGCCTCACGCGACGATGTAACAAGTCAAAGAGCCTGGGTTCGAGGTTGGTTTACAAGAGTATTCATGTGAAATTTGATTGGGAGCTAATTAATTATTCATAGCTTTCCCAATGAAAAAATTAGTATTTTCACACTTGTATAAATACGTATACCATCTATGTGCACATTGTAGTTAGTGAAACCCATCTATGATCCATTACTCGGCCATGCATGCTAGACCAAAAGCCGGCAACTAAAATTTATACAATTTCTTTTATAAAGTGCCCGAAGTGAAATAAATAAATAATTCAAAACTGATCCATTATCAGGTATATATAGACTAATGGAGTAATGCTAACATCTTTCTAAACTTTAATATGTAGCTGTATAAAAACACTGATAGAACCGTGTCTGCCATGCATGGGTAGTTCAAAAATGTTGTTAGTTTGTCGTCAATGAATGTTTTGTATATTAAACGATGCCTCTTATGACTTCATATATCAACATAATGCGATCATAGAATTCGGCGTAGCGTGAACGAAGTATTTTGAAAATAGTGCATTTGGGTGACAGGGTAATTTTTTAGAAACTAAAGGCCAGAAATTATAGCTACAATGAAGTATTCAAACAACATTCACCATAAAAACCAAAAGTGGTTACTTCCTATAAGACTTATCGATTGTTCCACACGATTTCCGAGTGCGCGGTTGACGTTAATTTGACAAATTATTTCTTGTGTCGACGCGGAGTCTCGGCTCAATGATCTGTTGCGATTTGTGCGCACTTCGTTAATCGTTAGAATAATTTGCGCGATTGAGGGAAAAAACAAACGAAATCATAAATATGCGTTATCCTTGCTATCAGCACTTTGAACATGTATATTCTAGATTTGATTTTCTTTTTCAGATAACAATATTTCTTAAAATGCATATTAGACATGCATGCAATTGCCCCAAAAGCGAATGGTCGTTGTAGAGATCTTTTCACTTGTATGTATGTGGCTATATCCTATATTGAGCACTAAACAAGAGAGCATGTTTTTAGATATGTAGCACCTTGTAACTTCCCTTTAATAAAACTTGCTTTTAGAATGGTATAAAAGTTTAAGGGCTTGAAGAACCAGAGTATTTGGTACTTAATTGGTCCACTGGTTCTTGATGCGGGTTTTACTGTATTCAAATATTTCAATGATCAGAAAGGGTTGTTTTTACTTTGATTGTTAAATAACTAATTTTCGAAGAAGCATGCATGCACTATTATCTGCATGTTAAAGGTCAAGCCACATTATAATGGTGATTAATGGTGCTATAATCGAGTGGCCGATTGTTTTTGCGTATTATAATTTCTTAAAACCTTTGCGTGTAGCACCGACTCAATAATGGACATAGTATAGACCAAACACCATGCACTGTGCCTTGAATGGAGCGAAATTTTCAGTGGTACTGAAAGATAGTTTAACATCAATTTATGCTCCGAAATTCGACATCAATATTTCGCTAGTAATATATAAGAGTTATATCGTTTTTGACATTTTCGTTCATTGTAAACAGGAAAGTGGGATCCATAATTGAATGTACTTAATCTTATCAGTAGTTTTGGTGTTTGCGCTCTCAGAAGTCAACAGCGATATACTTATCCGAACACTGTGATCTAACGATCACGCTTATTTTTTATTGAAGGCAATATTGCATGCCAATTGACATATCTATGATCTCATATTACCGCGATGGTTGCTCTGAAATGGAGTTGAACATTGTGCCTTCGTTACAATGTAATGAGTTGGGTTTTTACTATGAATATATGGTATCGTGCATGATGGTAGTTTTGAATTAATGGGTTTACTGGATTTTTCTCAGCACCTGCTAATAGTTGAGTTTCTGAGCTGAGAAAACCACTGCTTGCAGGGTAATTTTCAAATAACTACTCCGAAAAAGTGTTAGTCAAAATAAATAAAATATAATGGTATTAATGGCTAATCAGTAAGTGTACGTCTGCACTAAAATCAAAATCAATTTCTTTCAATATTATATGTTGTGTCATATCGACAGATGTAAAGATTCCTGTTTTATATTACTTTGTCTACCAAAGCTATTCGAACAAGCCTGTATATATTATAGGGGGGACCTCTTATAGTTCCATATTGATTTTGTAAGCTTCAAATGGTATATATCAATGCGTATATTTAAAAATGACTGGCTAGTAAAGTATTTTGTAAATCTGCAAAACAGTGAGACGTGTGTCAGAAAGCTTTAAAGTTATGAAAATATTTGAATTGGCACTTCGTATATATCTATCAATCCAGCGTCAAAAGTTACAAGACGTTTGTATAATTAGACCTTGATGAATAACAAGTTTGTTCATTTTAGAAACATCAACAAACCTATAAATACCATATTAAACATTCCTTGTTCAAGACAGTAGGCTGTGTTTTGTCTTTTTTGCGGATCAAAAGTGGATGCCAAAACTTGATTTATGAATCTTTGTATCAAATTATGTTTATGGAACTAAGTATGATGACACATGCCTTCGTTTTATGAAGACATAACGTATACATTGTATTTCAAACTTTTTCAACCTGCTATAACATTTAAGAACCAAAACAAGCTTTTGGTTTTAAAACGCACGATATGTAAATTAGGTGAAATTTTGTTCGCAATTCTAAAGGATTTTTCACCGCCATGCGCAAATTATGTTAGTTTGAATAAAATGCGTTGGTTTATTTTCGGCCTACTCAGGAAACATTAAATAATGATTCTTGACTTTCGTACATCATCGACACCCGCGCGTACAGCGCCAGATTTAAACAGGTCATGATACGAGGCCAGACATAACGTCCCTAACCATATCACACACATTTGTCTCTCGAAGCGGAAAATCCGATCTTGTTCGCACTTGAATAACACCTTATCAATTTTTGTGGATAATCCTCGCTTAAAACTTATCTTATATACTAGGGCATCATCCTATTAAATACACAAAGCTTTATATACAATGTTGGTTTTTTGTTCAAGGCTTATATTTGCGCTATGGTTATGCATTTTGCGCGGTTTTTTGCCGCAAATAAGCGCGAGTTTTGTGGTGTTTATATTATGAGTAATTGAGCTGACAATTAATTGCTTGTTCAGGGAGGTGACAGTCAGAACGGCACGCGTTTCTAGACAAGTTTCCTCCATGCTCGCCAGCCCATGCTGAGAACTTGTGCATAAAAACGCCGTGTAGGGCTAGAAATTCACTTCAAACCAAACTGCGAAGGCTACAAGAGCTATCAAAGTTATCGATAGAACATTGATCCAAAGTATTCTAAAGTTTGTTGAGTTCTGCAGAGGTTAAAGTTTATCAGTTTAAGAAGAAGAAAATGTCGACTGCTAAAATGTGAGTGTCTTACTTTGATGTTGTTAAGTGAAACGTTTTGTTATGTACATTGGTGAGTTTCAGTAGTGTTACTCACAGCCAGCAGATGGTGGTCAACTTCAGAAATGTCGACTGGCTGATAGAAGCAAATAGAAGCAAATACAAGACTACCAAATATAATGATTAATGAAAAGAATTAATGACGTTATTGTCTTTAACAGTTTAAGTACCATCTGCTGCGGCTTGGTGAAAACGTCGAGGAAAACTTGACCTATTGCACTGTATAGTTTATCAGCTATGTGATTGTTCAACTTGCAACGTGACCTCTGAGTTATAATGCAGAAAACAACTGTGGTTTGACTGTTTGAGTCTAAACTCTAAACTACCTGAAAACGTAGTGGTGTCTAACGGCCTTAAATTGCCTTACGATGGTTTTCGCTCGAAACGTTGAAGTGCTTTTAATCTTTTTCACGGTAGTTCAAACACCAACTATTATAGAATATCGGACTATTTTTCGGTATATATTCCAAAAATAAGGACGCAATAGTAGGTAGTAAATAGTAATCTATAATATGCTGCCGTAGTTTGCGTTTAAACTACTGAATTTGAAAAGATTAAAACCACCGACGTTTCGAGCGAAGCCCCTTCATCAGAAGGTCAGTGTCGCGTAACGGGAAAACAGCGTGTTTATACTGGACGCAACCACATCTCACAATTTCAGACGAAGGGCCTTCACTCGAAACGTCAAAATGCTACTAATCTTTTCAGGTACGTAGTTCAGTCACAAACCACGGTAGCTTATTTCATTTTGGCTTACCCACGGTTGAGGCTAAACAGACTTCTTATATCTGCGCTATCATATTACTCTGACTGACTCTGACTCTATTCATCCAAATAGAATTTACGGTGGACAAATGATTAATATTAATTTATACATTGTTTTCTTTTTTCTAGATTTTCTGCAATAATTGTTTCGGTGATTCTCTTCACAATGCCATGCAGTCTGGAGGGCAAGCCTAAACTTCACACGAAAGACAAGGGGGTCACCCTCCCAATTATGCCGTCAGCTGTGAACAAGAGCTGGTGTCGGAGTGCATTCTTCAAGGAGCGCATCACGGAACCTGGCTGCGAGTCCAAACTGGTTTATAACAGGTTTTGCTACGGACAGTGTACGTCATTTTACGTCCCACGATTTCCACTGACCAGCTTCCGCACGTGCAACGCATGCGTACCAGTCCTGACTGAGAAACGCTTCATCCAATTGAAATGCCCAGGAAGAAAAAATCAAATCCACCTTAAAGAAATCCTGCTGGTAAAATCCTGTCGCTGTAGAGCTGATATTTGGGCTAACACCAAGTCTAAGGGAAAGAAATCGACATAAACCGCTGAGTGATGAACTACGGACTCGTGTAACCTGACCGCTGGTTGCGACTAACTGTAAGCTCAGTTCCGCTGACCGCTGGTGTGTGTCGCTGATCGAATATTTCCATGACTGTGGGCTCAGAATTGACTTCCACGACAATTCCTCCAAAAGTTATTTTTCCTGCGATTTTCTATATTGCCGATTTCTCATTAAAGATTGCTATTCATATTCTCAAGCCAGTCAAGGGTAAATGCTGAATTCCCAGCTTATATCGTTGACCGTTTTTTTAATTAACATTAATCCAAATGAGAACCCGGCAAAAAGTCGCAGTAAAAATTGAAAGAGAGGAGAAAACCAGATTTATCAAACAATCTAAATTACAGTATTGAACACAATGGTAATGTTGCTATCTGAACAATGATATATTCGTATAAAATAATATAATAGATTTAAAATAACTTAATGTATAAAATATAGTAAATAGAGAAAATATATATAATAATAGTTTTAAATGCATGTTTTTCATATATTTGTTTATAATAAATTGACGTATTGTAATAAAATATTTGAACATATATTATATAGTCAGGTAGCAGTTGTTTTTCGCGGGTCTTCAGGTTAAGGTCATATTGGCACAGAGCCATGATATGTAGAATGTACCCACAAAAAAACTATGAACATGCATATAGCGCTAGCCCGCATTTCACTCCATCGATATTATTATTCATTTCTTTGTTGCCTTCTGGGCATGTTTAGCGAGAAAAATATCGACAAAGTAAAACGAGATTCATGCTCACAATTTCTCTGCGAATAAACTTTTTTACCTAACATCGCTCGCGATCTGTGTCCGAAATTGTGTTGCAAGCCAGATGCAGCAAAATCGCCTCGTCATCGTGTAACATCAGCGGACATGCAGTGGCCTTTAAGATTTAGCCGGTTTTCTACTAGATGTTGTGCAAACAGATAATATTCATTTATCTTATACGTTTCGTCTGGAACTAATTCATTTCATTTTCAGTTTCAACAATACAAATTCGTTTCGCCCGAATTATTTCGCGGGAAACGATATTTGTATTGTTGAAATTGAATATAGAAAATAATTACTTAACATGTTTGAAAAAGTTTAATATACAGGGTACGTCCCGAAAAAAAGTATATATAGGCTACCTTTTGAAACGAAGCCTGTGTTTGAATTTGAATGCCTTATTACTATGCTGAACCCACGGGTGCGTAAAAAAGTATAGAAGCTATTTTAAGTCCCAGGAGTAGAAACTTTTGTACTTAACAAGAATAGACTTATTTATTAAGGTCTCGTTTTTCAATACACCCTGTATTTTACGCTTCCGTAGGTTCAGAATAATGCTCAGGCATTCAAATTATTACAATAGGAAAATTTCAAAAGGTATGCTTTTTTCGGGACACTGTACAGGGTGTCCCAAAAAAAGTAAACTCTTTGAAATTAGCATTGCTGTCAAACAACCTATTGTATTCAATTCACACATGGGTATAAATTAAGAAAAACTTGAACTGTGTGTTAAGAAAGGATTCAGAAGCTTTTTGTCTTCGTTTGAGGTCTGTTTTACATGTCGAATTGCCGTCCACAAAGATATTTCATATTAAACTTGACGAGTTAAATTCAACGGAAATTCGGATCAAGTTTTTCTTAATTATACCCATGTGTGCATTGAATACAATGGGTTGTTTGACAGCACTGCTAATTTCAATTTCAAAGGGTTTACTTTTTGGGGGACACCCTGCATACAATTTTCCCTATTGGGACCTCTGGCTCTGCTTGCCAAAAATTTGCATGTTGCAGTTTGTCCTGGAATGTTAGCAGGCATATTACTCCATTAATTACTGTCTACTGAGCTAAACATTCTACCTTATTTTGAGGAAAGTAAAGCATCGAATAAGCGACTAAGTCTTATCTGGAGGCCGGAATTTACCGGTTTAGTTTGAGCCAGTCACAGTCTGAACATCCAGTGCCATTGATGTGGCATGGACTTTTATGGCCATGGCGATCGATCGTACAACTTGGATTTGCTGGTTATTTAAAGTGTTCAAACCCGGTAAAATATTGCATGTGTGTTCTCATTTAACTTTTATTTGATGTTTAGTTTCTAATTAATACGTTGTTAAATATGAGAATCCAGGTCTTGGGAGACTAATAGGGACTTTAAGCTTCTCGTTTGAGGGCAACAGCACTCGGCAGAGTCAAATTTTCTTGGCAGAATTTTCGTTTAAATTTGTCGCTCATATTTTCTTTCTTTATATGTCAAAAGAATCACGACTTTACCCTTTTTGGCGCGTTTGAAGTATGAAAGCGAAGCTTAAAATCTCTAATATATATAAATCATATTATCAGTAACTTTCAGACGAAGTCGAAGAGCCTTCGCCTTAATTCGGCCACAGTATAGAGACGACCAGTAGGGCCACTCATTTGAAATTTTGTGTGGCCGCTCATTACGCATTGGCAGCCAGTCAATTGCTTTTTCTGGCCAATAAGCAAACTGGACTAACTTTCCTGGCCAGTAAACTGCATATTTTTGCATAAAAAGCCGGCTACATGTTGCATGGCCGAGTGGCCCTATTATACTGGTCGTCTCTATACTGTGATTCGGCTTCGCTCGAATCGTCGAAATCTTCTTTATTTTATTTTAACTATTTTAGCAATTGATATAGGACCGCGAAACGAAAACAGTTTACATTTCATAGTTACGTGTCGTTTTCTATATAGACTATATATGCTTGTGTATTCAATAAAATGAACTATTTATAAAGTAATTGGACGGTATATTGCCTTTATTGGTTATTAAAAATACTGTATGAAATAGAAAATATTAAGCGTTCACACAGCCTTAACCCTAGACTCGCTCCTAGTGTGCCTCTCAAAGGGGGTTTATAAAACCTTCATCAACTCTCATCAAAATTTGAACCAGCTTAAAGATGACGAGAGTGCGTGAGAGTTGACGAGACGAGAGTTGGTGGTCATGCATGCAAAGGCGATCGAGCGAGAGTTGGCAACTTTCATTAACTCTCATGCACCTCTTTGACCGGGCCTTTACGCTTAAGTTAACGACTTAGGTGCAAATAAACAGTGTTTTTTTAATATTTAATTTAAAGTTATATATTTTATGATACATCATATAGTATACAAACACATGCATGATAGTTCGTTTGCTGTATTCATTGGTGAAAATCTGTTATACAGTGACAGTGTCCATTATAAACTGATGCTTTAGGGAAGCACCAGGTCAACCAACCGTTGTACGTTTGTAAAGAAGTGCACTTTTAAGGGCGTGTTCCTATGAGCCCTGTTTACCGGGAAGCTCGCCCAAGTGGGATGGGATGAAGCATTCATATGGAAAATTTTATCCCACTTGACTGCGATCTCACCCTTATGCTAGGTGGGATCTCAGTCAAGTGGGATAAAATTTTCCATATGAATGATTACCAGTCTGGCTCATCTCTCATATGAACACACAATGATTTTGATATCCATTTATAAACTAATAAAGGCATGCGGATTTCACTCAGTTTAGTGTCTCGATTAGCTGGGCTCATATGAACAGGCACTAAATGTTAGCCAGTTAGGTTTTACAATAGAGGGAAATGCTGGCTCGCTTGGATTGTTGATTATATATCTTTGACTATGTGCTTCTTTTCACAAGCGTACAAATGAAGATGTCCTTCTTTAAAATTAAATGCTTTTTACAATCCATTGATTACTTTACGATGTTTATGTAGGATTGATCTTATTGTTCATTTTGCATCTCACGGTTCTTTTCATTCAAGCCCTCGATAAGCTCTTGGACAAATCTAAAAACAGATCAAAAACTTCAAAACAATGCAATTTCAATACTCAAGTTTATATCTCAAGGCCTTCCGTCATTATCCATCCAGTCATAATACGAGTTCAGTGATAATTTAATTTTGCCCCATTCCTTTCAGTGGTTACGTAATTGATAAAGCTTACCTTTGAAACGTTTCTGTGCCTTTTTCTAACTGAAGTTTGGCTTCTTTCGTTTCGGTAGAAAGTTCATCTAGCCTAACAATGAATGGATAACAAAACAATTATTTAATTTGTTTTTTATAATATCCGAAATTAGTTAAGATCTCGCTGAGTGTTGACCTTGATAATTCCGGATATCACAAAACCTCATCCAATAATTGTTCAATGGCCTCCTTTGCATAAAACTTAGCATAACAATAGTGCCATCCAGTCACGAGATGTTTCATCGTCTTTTCATATTTTTTAAATCCCGCTGTTATCCATGACATCCAGCCACTGAATGTTTTTACTTATTTTTGCATTTATGTAAAGGGCATAAAGAACCATTCACAAGGTTTTCGTCTATAACTCACTTGTCATTTATATTGTCAATAAAATCTGAACCGAGTTGGACAACATTCCCACCATCTTTCGCGTCTCCTACGGAAGACTGCTGGTCAGATGTAGTGCTTTGCACACTGATCGCGCGTCGAACCTGGGTACGAACATTACTCAAAACTTTCTTCATTCTTGTCATGTGATCAGCACGCCACTGCGATAGAAATATTTATAGTATATTATACTCTAATCATTCGGAATTTGAGAAACAACATGACGGCTTCAAAGAAACAGTTTTATCTTTGATAATTTACTCTATTTCAGGCATGTGTAAGGGGGACTTACTGGAGAGGGGTTTAATAGAGAGAGGGGGTATTGTATTTCAGCCAAAACGCAGTAGGTTCTACGCTATAATATCAGATATGATAACTATGGGAACAAGGACTCTTTAATATGGCGGATATTTTCGGTTGAAAGAAACTTAACCCTTTGTTATGAACGGGGTGGGGCTTATCAGAGAAGGAAGCTCAATAGAGGAAAACGATAATATAAGTCTACCTTCTCTTCGCTAATTGCCAGGG
Organism: Trachythela sp. YZ-2020; assembly: GCA_016169945.1. Taxonomy (NCBI): domain Eukaryota; kingdom Metazoa; phylum Cnidaria; class Anthozoa; order Malacalcyonacea; family Clavulariidae; genus Trachythela; species Trachythela sp. YZ-2020. The sequence continues at coordinate 246,435 of JADLSH010000098.1, read as the reverse complement.
CATTGAACATTTCAATAAACGATTCCACTTCTTTGCGCATTTTCTTCAACTTGCTTCGGCAGCTGTACACCTCTCTAACATGAAAAATGTTTTAATCTTTTGCAGGTTATATGTATATATCTGCATTAAGGCTGATTAACTATCAGTAATCATTAAGGCTGATTAACTATCATTGGGGACCATCTCTTGATGGTCCAGTATTATCACAGGAGGAAACCTGAACTAAACTAACTTTTATGCTCGACACCTCTATCAGGTCTAAACAATGACTGTTCTCCCTAAATGTCTAGTAACGGCCGTCCCTTATTGGACGTACATGCATAATGGTTTATTGTCATGATTTAAATTATTAATTCAAATCGTTCTTACTCCAACCACTTCCGTAAACTCTCATGTAAATTTTGTCTTCTGTTTTGACAGGCGTCCATTGCGTCTTTGGCCTTGGTGAAGTATTCTTCCAAACGAAACCTGAAGTAAAAGATGAAGAATTCAAGTTTGTGCCATCTCAGGTTAGTCTCGTAAATAAGCTCCGTCTCAGAGCAGTAATTGTTCATGAGCAAAACAAAGCACCGTATCGTTCTCTTGTTACCACGGCAGTAAACACCCATAAATTCACTCAATTTTGGCGTTCAATTAGTCGCTGGGGCGTAGCCAGCAACTATAGGTTTCGCAAGAGATTTGAAGTGGATTTCCAGATACAAAATAGAACAAGCCACTGATCTCATAATACACTGGACAAATGTGTAAAATTTTACCTTCCTGCTAAAAGAAGCAAAACTCAACATGGCTACGTTCAATTTTCCATATAACATAAAACTACAGGGAAACAGACCGTGTTTGGGAGCACAGTACGAAGTTTTACAAAGCGCCTGGATATCTACTTTACCGAACCCATGGACGTAACGCTAAATATAGCGTCTTGCTTCCGTCTGAATACTGCAAATGACTCAAAGACAAAATAGGTTTAAGGACTCGGCTAGTGTGTCTCCTTTTTCAACATACTTATACCATTACTATACCGAAAGGACTTCTTGCGAAGTTGCTATCATTCCTATACTCATTTCCTGCACCACAGTATTTTACCTTTCAAATTTGTGATCCTCCATATCTTGCCTGGTACAACCTATTAGTAGAAGTTAGCTTGTTGGTCTAGGGTTATTGCTAACTATGTTTATACTAGGTAACTCTATCAGTTCTATATACTGCTTCTCCTCGTGGAGGTGAAAGCCACATGTGCTAACCACTAGGAAGCACGGGTGGCAGATGCGGTTAGCGCGCTGCCCCTTACCTCTGAGTTAAGCCGGCTATACAGCAGGTCGAGGGCACGGATTTACTCAGTTGAGATTGGTTGATTCTCTCCTGTGCTTCGAGGGTTTTTCTCCGGGTACTCCGGTTTTCCTCCCTCACTAAAAACTAACCCTTGCGGATTAACCTTGACTAATTAACTAACCCTCGGAACCTTTGTCAATTGGGTTGCAAAACCTGTTAAGGCTTTCCGTCCACCTCAGAGTGGTAAACACAATAAACACTGCGCCACAAACACTCCCGTTACTTAAAATTGGAAATGCAAACATTTTAGTCAGATAAAAATGAACTTACTGTTTTGATATCTTTTTCTTGTCAGAAAACTTGTCGTGATTTCTTCCACTCTTTGCGTGTACGTTTGTACCATGGCAACACTGAAACAAAAGGTGGGGGTGAGGATAGGATGAGGGATGTATAGCTATACACAAAAATATTCGTACACCCTAACAATCCCTAAAAATCCCTATGAAATCCCTAAAAATCTCTATACAAACGCCTAGAAACAAAAACTAGTATCTTGGTGCCACATTTTAAACCCAGTTCTAATATACAATTATATAATGTCCGTCTTCCAAAGAATGGGCAAAATGTCCCATATTCAAATTGCCATAACTTACTAGTTTTCAGGCTTGTCTTCCGTGTTCATATTTTCCCATTTTTTCGCCAGTTCGCCATCAGATAGCAGAGTCTGCGCTGTTGTACGTAACGTGTCCAGCGGTGCAGCCATTTCTTCTTGAAGCTAGAAAATTAAATGACATAAAAACGTTCAGTGAATTTGATAATTTGGGTGTTGGTGGCGCAATGTTAGTGCACGTGTCTTTCACGTCTACGATTGTGGTTGGATTCCTGCAATATGCAAATGTCTGAGTCGTATGTGAGCAGACAGTAGTTTAGAAATGATGGAGTTATACAGTATAGAGAGACGTTTCGTGTTGTAATTACACCGGACCAGTAAAGGTGATACTGGACTTCAACGAGAATTGATTAAAGAACAAAATATCACTACCAGGGCGCTCATATATAAGCGCCCTGATCACTACCTTATCCATGTTCTTCTTGAAAGTGTCGGTTTCCTTAACCAGAGCATCCAGTTCCGCGACAATTTCTGAATTTATTAAAAATTTGCTTAGTCTGAAATTAGTATCGCACTTTCCTACCACCAGTAGGTCAGTGGGGGACACTAGGGTGGATGGAGGGTGGCGGGTTGTGGGCGAGACAGTGTTTGAATGGAAGCTGAGTAACTGTGCAACAAGGCTGTTATAATTAATTTTACAACGACGAAAACATTGGCGGGCTCTAAATTGAGCACATTTGCATGAAATGTAAGCACGAAAGTCTTAAAGACACATGTTTGTACCAGGGAAATGGTGGTAATATGGTGACAACGTAATATTTTGCCAAATGTCCGCCACTTTCGGCTCAGACTCTTCCACCACATTGGCATTGCGAAGATCCAATAGCCCGCATGAATGTCTGGGGCTGGGGGCTGACTTGTTTCAAACGCCTGCTTACCTTTGGGAACATCTCTATCATTGCCGAGCGTCTGCATTACTTCTACTTCAAAGATACATCTGAAATAAAGAAAGAAAGATCGTTTAACTTTCTCCCTTACTTATTACTTACTAAATTTACTGCTTGATATAAATCTCGAAATAAAACTGACATGCGTAAAATCTCAAAATAATGTAGTTTTCCGGTATTTCTAAAGTCTGTAACACTAGACTTGCTTCAAGTCGACAGTCACTAATTTTGTCGCGAGCAATTTTGGTCGAGCAACGAAGTCGCGAGTAAATTATTCGCAAATTGCTCTTCATCCAAAATTCCTTCGTTTTTGTGAGACGAAGAACTTTGCGTAAGTTTATACTTTTATAGCAACACTTACCCATTAAGACAAGCCTGGTGCTTCATTACTATGCTTTGACAGTGACTGTCAATTGCTTTTGCATCGTCGAGGTATTTTCTTGCTTTTCTTTTCAATAACGTGCTGAAGTTTGGATAACATTAGGCGATTAGATAAATAAATACAATATTATATAATTACTATATTTGATTAATGATTATAATGATAAATATATTGTGAATTTTGAATGTTGTATACAGGAATCGAACTAAGGTCATTCGTTTGACCCACCAGCTCTCTGACCACTAAGCTATGTTTTAAATTTTACAATGTACATGCATGTACACACTCCGGAATTTCCAAACCTAGATTTGGGCGACAAATACGTCTCTTACATGACGTTTTCAGCTGCTTCCAAAGTCAAAATCCTTGATAATTCCACGTTTTTCACATTGTGCAAACAGCGATGAATACTGGCAGCTGCCACCTTAAGTTAACAGTAATTATAAATAGATTGATTCATCAACCTAAAGCATTTAGAATTGCATGGTTTGAAATATTGATGTCAGATCCTACCTTGCCTATCACGGAATCAGAATCCAGAACATCTAAGTTTGTATTGATGTGAAATTTTGGCTTCCTTACTAAAGGATAAAAAGCATAAGTCATCAAGAAATACGATAACACCTAATGATGAAAATGTATGTAATACTCTTCAAACCAGTCCAATATTGTTGGCCCAACAGTGTTGGCCAATGTTACACTGGATGAACATTTCCAATAAATAATTGAAAATCAAACCTCAGCTAACATCGCCAAACAAAATGAACACACAGACCCAACAAATCAACAAATGTTGCATCCAACAACGTAGGATGATGTTGAACTGATTTAAACGGGCCTTTTAACATGCAAACTTGGAAAACATGTCATCGGTGTTAACGCAGTATATGCACTTTTGTACTGTTATCGTAAACTATATTATGTTAAAAATAGAAACCAAACATATATACATATCAAAGCGGGTGGTTTCTGGGTCGATTTCGCTGCGAGACAGCCTCTTCAAAAATCCGTCATTTTTGGTTTCAGAATAAAATGCGTAGAAAAAGACGAAAATATGTCTTCTAAGAGTTCCAGCTGATCGAATTTTCCCCTTGCCTCAACCAAGAGAATTTACCAAGTATGAAACATGCAATGTAAAGTCAAAAATATATCACATACGTTCCAGCTGTCCACACATTTTCTCCGATGGTATACTGTCCCCACCAAGCACTAGTATCGGCTTCTTTTCCTAAATCGAAATAATAGTCCTCATGCAGTCAGTCACCTTTTGACTTTGGAAAAAGAGTCAACAATAAATCTCATTGTGGGAGATGTTTGCCTAAAGTGGGCAATGTGCCCCCGGTTCCCAGCTACAGGAAACCCCAAATAGAAATTAAATATGCATATAATTATATATTACTGTCAATATAGTCTCCCTGCAGAATGCAGGAATTTGCCATTCTTGAGACCCTATAGATTTCAGAATTTTCCCTCGGAAAAACCCCTAAACTATTTTAATACTGAATGCAGATTGAGAATGTTATCTAAACGTTCAAGGCTACAGGACGTAATCCAGAAGATCAAGGGTATGAAAATCAGTTTTCATTTCAATTTTTGAAAAAGGAGAATCACTATGGCCCCAAAGTTATATTTTGCCACGGGTCCCCAAATGTCTCTGTCCGGCCCTGACCCTAATCCTAACTTTAACCTAACCCTAATCCTTACCCTAATCCCAACCTTTACCCTAATATTTGGGGAAAATGATATGGAAAGTCACTCGTAAATCGTGAGCTATTGAATGCTTCTGGAATTTATATATACTTCTGTGGCTCAAGTACCATCTTACCGTTGTATCGGGATATGTAGAAACGTTTGCCATAGACGATGGTTTAAAAGTATCATTGTTGTAAAACAGATCTTGTTGTCGAGCACTCACACCAGTTTGAATTGCAACCAGTTCTTGGAAACGCGCAAAACTAAATAGGATAGAATAAGCCAGTTCAGAGTTTCGACGGTGCATCTCTGAAATGACGCGCTTTCGAAGCGGAATAAAATTATTGTAGTTGAATCATAACATGTAGCTGAGACTGGACGATTTGGAACACTGCATGTTTCAAAGTATTCAACTGTTCAATCAGTTTTGAAGTTTTTCTCTTATTCTTAAGTATTTCGCTGCTCGGTGCCTGTCTCGCTGCTCAATAGCCCACAAGTAATGTACGCAGTCACAATACAAGATTTGTAATAGTCTACTATAGAAGGTTGATAGTAGACTATTACATTTAATACTAATATTACAGTTTATACTAATATGGGATAGACATTACTGCGTGGACCTGTAGGAAGGACAGTTTATATAGCTGATAAAGCTAACCAGTATAAAGTTATAGTTATAGTTTAGTAATCAATAACTTACTTGTCTTCAGGATTGGCAAAAATTAAATGAAATGTTCCAGATTGCGCGCTGTAAACGTGAATCACCTGCAAGTATCGAAAAACACTTTGTCTCAAATTTGAATCTGATCCACTTCTAATTTTAAAATTCTATAATATTTCATTTTACATACCTTCATCGCTTTTATGTTTTCAATAGCCTGAAACAATTCATCAAACTTCATTCCTTGGTTCGGGTCTGCCTCGAGAAGTCTTGCCAGAATTTTCACTATGTGCTCTTTTAACCCTCTATAGGAACCACAGAACATGGCTTATACAATATGTTATGGTATAAGACCTTAAACATCACAAGCAACTTCACTCTCCTGTTAGCATTAAAGGTATGTAAAAGATAAAGAATTTCAAAGTATAGTTAAGTATACAAGTTTCACAATCACATAGCCTTAGTGGGTATATGGGTTAGGTGCTGATAAATCTTAACTCGAGCTGATCCAACCTGCATGTATAGCTAACGGCTCTATCCGTTCAGCCGTTCCATGAATATATATTCGGTATATATATTGAGTATATGAATGTATTTCTCTTACTGTGACAATCTGGTGTGCTCAGGTAGTTTGTCACTCCATTCTATTGGTCCATTTTGTTCTTTCTGAATACCAGAAATAATCCCTGGTGCTTTCTTGCTTGTTATTTCAAACCTTAACGTATACACAAATTTTGTTAAAATGGATGCTCTCTCCCTGTATATATATATATATTGAGGTTCAACTACACAACAAATTTTACTGGGCATCTTTTTACTCGAACCAGTAAAATTTGTTGAGTAGTTGAACCTCAATATAATTATGCTCTTGTATATATTATATATATACAAGTCTCATGCTATAAACTACTTCCGTATACATACATTGTTTCACGATTCACTCTTCCTTCGTAGGGTCTGAATGGTAGTTTACCAGTGGCCACGTGATAAAATGTCACGCCAAGACTCCACAGGTCTACCTAACATGCAAAAACAAATTTATTAAGAATTTCAGAAAGGGAAAACGCTAGCAAAAAATGCCTTGGCAAGAAAAGCAAAATTTGTGTCTATTTCGCAAAATGCTATTTTTGTCGTCGGCAACTGCTCCAGGAGGTTTAGTTTCGTTAATTCCTAACTGACTTGTGTAGACTTTTTAAACGACGGTTTCTAGGCGGAATAAAGCAAGCATGCGTTTTCCAGCCCGGTAAACATGGCTGCCCCGCTTAATGCATTCATAAAGCGGCGATCTCGCCTGGTTCGAGCCGCGCGATGCCTGTACCAATTTAAAAAGTGCCTGCTATGTTGATGCCTGCATGTAATACCGTGCCGGCCCGGCTCATATGAACAGCACCTAAGTGTCTTACGTTTGCTGTAAATTTTTTGTCCGGGCCAGAATATTTAAGGACACCTCGTTCATACACATCAGGATGCTGAAAAAATAAAACGAAAAAAGATTATGTCATGTGAATGCTTGCATCTACTACAACATACAAAGGTTGTCTGGGTGAAATAAGAGCAGAAACCATATTCTATACATACGTGATATAGATTACCGTTATACTGGAAGATCAAATTTTGAGAATGAGTTGGATATCTAGCAAGGTTGTTGGCAATGGGAGGTGGCCAAATTGGAAGATGATGCTATACACTCGCGCCCTAATGGCATCTAACTCTTTAACGTTAATAAAATCTTTTGACGTAAGAGTTTATTCCCAATTAAGCAGACCCAACCAAATATATTTACGGCAAAACAATATTTAGTTTATACCAGATACTCTTCTGTTCCATAAATCGACATAAATTCTTGTTCAGGCGCAAGTTCTCTGGCGGCTCCGAAGTCTGTCAGTTTGTACACAAAACTACAAGATTATACGTACACAAATCATATTCGAGTGAGGATACTTCTGGTTCATATAACTGGCCTAACTTGACCTTGATTTATTAGGAGACAGAATGGATATTTTGCTACCACCGTGAGATATTGCAGGCTTCCTCACTCAGAGCTACAAAACGTTTTCAACCATTCTTCGGGCAGGAGTTCGGTTTTCCCGATCTTCCTCAATGTAACTTGAAATTTTCCGACATTCAGGCTTTTGCCTGGGTAGGTTTGCCAGTTGGCCATTGCAGTACCACTAGTCTGACTGAGTGCTGACTGTTGCTACTAATACTATCCTGTCTAGTTTAGTATTTACTGCTTTGCAATGTTTGACTCAGTGTTTCACTTTCAACCTTCCTTGATGCCAGTATACCTTCCTCGCGCGACTGGTACCCGCATATCCGCAGCTTTTTCGCAACTCTATCCTTACCTGCCGTCATCTTTGATGTATCTTAGGATATTCCCAGGCTTTATATCACGATGAATCATGCCATGGTCATTCAAGTATTTCATACCAGATACTTCAGAACAGAAAATAATTACATCATGTAAAAAATTTGTGATTAAAGAAAACGAGGGTATAGCCATGCAGTCTAGCCAGTCTCGAGTATTAACATGGGAAGGGCTAGCCCGGCAAGTGCTGGGATGTTGTAGGGATAACGGACCATTATGTGTTTATCATACCAAACTAAATTTTTGTGGAATGTCTGTGGTAACAGTTTTAGATGGTTTAATGGTTCGTGTCGAGACCCCAAAATAACGGCGGTGTTCAGTGCAAATCAAATAGAAACTACTAAAACCATTATCGTTGGAAATTATTGAAATTTTAAAACTACAACTCAAAATAATTGGACAAACTTTTCTGCACAAAAAGTCGTTTCAATCCTTCAAAAGAGTCGTTCTGGGGTCAAAACGTCAGTTTCGGTCGTTTTACAGCTTATAACGTTTTAAAAGGCGTGATTCCAGGCGTGATTCAAATAAATTTCGTATTAAATTTGGCATGGATATTGCGCATGGATGATTCTTTGGTAAGTCTCATACTTTTATCTTCGCAGAAAGTAGAAGTTTAGACTACACAAAAAATATCTTTGTGCAACAGGTATGTCAAACGTATTCAAAGAAATTTAGCAAAATTGGGCTTTGGTGGAATGAAGCCTTTGACCATTGTTCCTTGACATTTACAAAACTCCTCAATCATGCACTTACCAACATCAAATACGACTTGTTTAAAATTGCTTTCTTCAAAACCAAAAGCATTCTCAGGTAGATCCAACATGTTATGTAGGCTGCCTCCTGAGCAGTATTCCATGATTATTGCATAAACGTCGTAATTTTTCTGGTAAAGAAAACTATTATTACAAGTAGTTTTGAACAAATACCACTTTTAAGTCTTCACAACATTTTTAGCTATGGCGGTGTCCCCTCCCTTGAAAATTTACACCTGGGCCTCTGTCACATCTTAGACGTACTGTAACAAGAGGGAAATCTCCTTTGGGTCGTAAGACCAGTGCACAGCGTATGCGTGACCTTTTCATTAGTTTGTAATATCAGGGCTCAAAATAACGGCCGGTCAACGGTCAATGACCGGCCAAAAATGCCTGTTGACCGGCCACATTTTCATGCCTTCCGCTAGAATTTTAAATCCTTATGATAAATATTTCCCCGAAAGCACTACAGTAACACTGATAACGTTGCCTATTCACCTAAATACACGGTGATTGCTAACGTCTTGAGCGTTTAGAACGTCACCGTGAAACAATAAAAGCGATGTCTCTGAACAAATTCTTATGATTTGTTTCACTGTTAGTATATGCGTATTAGTGACCGGTCAAAAACAGATTTTGACCGAGCTAAAATCAAGCTGACCGGTCATTTTGACCGGAGACCTATCGGCCGTTATTTTGAGCCCTGCATATAAATATTTACCTTCCTATGTTTACACATGTGTCGGGTTGTTTAGTAATTAAGTATAGAGTAGGACAAGCAGTTATGTGTTCCCCCAAACAAAAAAATGCCACTATAGAGACATTATAGATTCTAAAAATTCCCTTGGAAAATATGCTTCCGTACCTCCCTACAGATTAACCGTATACAATATAGATACCCTGGATGTCTCTTAAAGGTTTCAGTGAAAGATCAAAGGTTTGCACTTTTCTACAAAACTATAGCAATATACAGAAAGTGGGGATTGGCTCATGAAATATTTATATAGCTTAGTATAACTATACCTCTTTCTCGATTTCAATAACTTTGACAATGTTTTCATGTGTACATTCTTTCAGTTTCCTCAAAACACTTAGTTCTCGTTCAGTCACAAATTCTGGTCTTTTCATTCCATGTGCATTAAACACTTTCGCTGCAAATTCGTGCCCTGTTTTCTGTCAGAAATAGGAATTAAAAAAATTAAACCTATAAACTAAAAGATCAGTTCAAAACGCGCACAAAACATATCACGATATTTACTCCATCTGTGGCTTTTCTTGCGCATTAAGTGGGGGTGTTTATTCGAAAAGGGCGTCTATATAGTAGTGCATTTATTACAAATCTTCAAATTTAAAGACCACTTTACACGAGGCAATTTTTGCTACAAATAAACCAGTTCGGTACGGTGGCTCACAATGGACACCACATAAAAATAAAAGAACACACACAAATAAGAAAATAATGTGCACAAAATAAATATATATATCCATCACAAATAAAAGTATTTCGTGCAAATTAAAAATAAATATATGCAAAAAAAATATTAGGAGACGCACATAAACAAAAAGATGAACACACAAATAAGGAAAGTGAACAAAAAAGCGAAACTGTGCGCGCGCATGACGTCACGCAAAAACCACGAAGCTAGTCTGTGTCCTACTATTTTTTGCATATATTTATTTTTAATTTGCACGAAATACTTTTATTTGTGATGGATATATATTTATTTTGTGCACATTATTTTCTTATTTGTGTGGTTTTTACTTATTAATTGGTTTTGTGTGTGTGTTCTTTTATTTTTATGTGGTGTCCCTTGTGAGCCACCGTAGTTCGGAGTTTCGACTGCGTATCCAAATGACGCGTTCCGCATCGATATAACATTGTCATTGCAGTTAAATCATAACATGTAGCTGAGACTGGAAGAATTAAAATATAAGTAACGAAAACTTCAGCAGAGTAAAAGGTAGTAAAATATTTTACAATAAACATACGTTGAAAGTTGTAGAAAATATTTTCTCGTGTAACATGGCAATAACTTAAAATTCTTTACTGTTAAATTTTCTGGTTATTAAAGAGACTTATTAAACTGGCACATTAGCCGTTGCATTCAGATAATTATTAATTTAAGGGTGGCCGGTATACTGACAATAACACAATTTCCTACACTGCTGCGTGGCCATGGCTGATGGAAATATGTGCTTGTGGAAATAAATATATACATTATTTGGTGTTGCGTTTTAGAGAGAGGTGTATTAACGCATTTAACTGGAAGTACCCTACTACTGACGACAGAGTAAAATATTAAAGTAGGGTGCGTCTGGGGGCATTGCCAGGTAATGGGTTAATCACAACTTTGGAAATAAACAATTATTTACTTTGTGTTGGCATTTGTAAACATGGCCAGTTGCTCCACGCCCGATCTCATTTTCTTGGTACCAAAAATAATTTTCACTTTCTTCACGCAATCTTGATTTTGCCTGCATTGTGTGTCTTTATTAAATCTAGAAGTACATATTCACAGTTCGTCGTTAGTCTTTTTAAACCCTTAATTCTGAGGTAAAAACGTGACATCATTCTGCTTAGAGCTTATATAAAATTCAATTGAAACTGTTTTATCTTGAGTGTCTAATTCCAGGCTATAATCTACTCTTGACTATCTATTTGGCAGGCAATTCAGTTCTTGTAAAATTATCACTGTTATATATAGGGCATGTGTTGCTCGTAATGTCACAGTTTCAAAATGTTGCCATTTGTTGCTTTCGGAGTTTTGCTTCTTCATGCCACTTGTGTACATAATTAGGCAGAGTTTGTGTCGTGCATTCAATTTTCCCCCATACTGTACAGTGTTTTCAATAAAAGGCGGTTACCGCCGCCTATTAGGCCTTTCACGGCCACCTATTTCTTTGTTTATTTGAAAAATGTATATTCGTTTTTCATGTGGAAATTTTGACCACAGACGCCAGCCTATTCTTGAAATTCAGCCTGCTATTACAATAATAATTGAAAACACTGAATAACGGTAATTATTTTTATTAGTAGTATTTAGTTGCAAATAATTAGAATAATAATAATAAACATTTTATAGGAAATTTGGCTGTAAATCTGGAAACACAATTAAGTTTGCAAAATTTAAGATGGCGGATTTGAGGAGTGCGAGATTTGTTGTTTAACTTTGATATATTTCTTGTTTGTATCAACATGGATATGACCTCGAATGTTGTTGCAGACGAAATTGGTGAATTAGGAAGTATTTTAATGAATTAAGTGATCGTTTTGGCGTATCTACAGTGCTGTTCAAAACCAAGCCAGTCATATGGGAAGACTAGGCTATGTTTTAATACCTGTTTGTATATTCAAGCAACATTGGATTCACATAATATTATGTACATAAGATGTAGTATACAGTAGAGTCAACACAAAGTCTCTTATACAATTGTTTGTCTACATTTCGTCCACAGATCATGGACTTGTTCTGCGATGGGGAGGTGGGGTCAGCCTCGAATCCGCGATTACAAAATTAACAGGATGAAAACTGACTTTTCTGGCTAAAAAAGACGGGCTGGTCTGCGATGGGGTAAGGGGGAGGGGGTTAAAGCAATCACAGAATACGTTATAGCAATCTAGGATATGTTTTGATCTTCGCATGTTTACTTTAGTGCCACGTGTTAAAAATATTTCTGCTATGTCTATAAACACTGATTCATTTAAAAGGGACCATACTCTGAAGTCTGAACTGAGTTTATAATATCAAATGTACCATAATACCCTACATAAAATAAGTTCAAACTGAAAGATACAAAGTTACCTCTATAGTTCTCTAATGGATATTGAAAAAGTGGCACAATCTTATAAATTTACAATTCAAATGAGCAGAAAATATTGCAAATATATTGACCAAAATCTAAATATTTTTCATTTGAAGACAACTAGTTTCCAGACTCTTACAATTTCACACTGCACAGGAATATTTCTGTACATTGTCATGCTTTTGAGGATATGTCACAATCATCAGTGGTGACGATCGCTTTGAACCAGCAACATAGGCGGATTTTCTGGGGGGGTGCGTGGGGGTGCGCACCCCCCCAAAAAGTTCTCCACCCCCCCTAGAGAAATTTGCACCCCCCCAAAAAATTTAAATGCTCATTGGGATAAATGATAGTAGTGTGATTGAAATAAAGATTTGAACTAAGTAAGACTAAAAACAAGGATTTTGAACTAAATAAGGATTTTGACCAAAAATCTCAAAATTTTCTGGGGGCTTCACCCCCTTACCCCCATTGCCAACTGTGCCCCCAGACCCCTGCTGCAGCTTGCTCGGCGGCGCTACGCACCCTGTCGCTCACCTCCCCCCCTAAATTTTTGGCACCCCCCCTAAATTTTCGGCACCCCCCCAGAGCAAAATCTGAAAATCCGCCTATGACCAGCAATATATAGAGAATATTACATGGTTGCATGGAAATATGGAATTTATTTCGAGTGTTGAAGAGAATATTGCTCACAAGTGAGCGTAGCGAACGAGTGAGCAATATTCTCTTCAACACGAGAAATAAATTCCATATTTCCAAGCAACCATGTACTATTCTGTTTATTTTATATATTATAATATGTAAATAGTACACAAATAGTAATAGGTTTTTGATTGGCTTGCAAAAATGATATTTTAACACGTAAAAATATCGTATTTTTTACGTGTGTTTAAATACGATTTTTCTCAGTGGCATAAAACTCTATATAACACTTATGTTTATATAATAAAATGATGGTAAATAGTGAGGAGTGAGGAAATAACCAGTGAAATAATTGTCTTTCATCTGGAAATTTTGAGCACAGATGCCTATTCTTGAAATTCGGTCTGCTATAACAATAATTATTGAAAACACTGCATACCATAAACCTCCAACTATAAGCCCAGGGCTTTATATTCGTTCATAAGCATTTTTGATAAGCTTATACACAGAGGGGCTTATATATAAATTATGTGTTAGTAATCATAACTATACAGTGAATGAAATGAATAACATTCCCTTGGAAAAGTAATAAAACAAAAATAGCATCTTTCTTATTTAATTATAAGCATATGGGCTTATATACAGTACATTAGTGGGCTTATATTCAGAATGGACTGATGGTGGGATTATACAGCGGGGAGGGGAGGAGTTAGGGGGCACGTCCACATTGAAGTTGCCATGCAAAACATGTTTTGGGTGGGTAGGTGGGTTAAAACTATTATGCTATAAGCCTGGGTGGATGGGTTTAGATAAAAAACATCAATTCAGTGTTTTGCATGGCAACTTGAATATGGATGTAGTTCCTTACATGAATGATTCCTGGTGCACTATATTGTCAGAAGAGTCCATAAAACCTCATTTGGGTCTAGCCAGTGTTCCTGGATTTTTTCGATATCACTCCAGTTATCTATGCAGCCCAGCTATTGCTGAAGCAAGAACATACTTAGGAATCCGGTTAGTATAAATTATGTTAAGAATATCGAAATGTATAGTGCATAATGTACCCGTTTGATTGTAAAATATATCGCTTCGAATATACAACAACTAGCGAAATTGTAGACATATTATCAATGACATAATATCATGCAATTGTAATTGCATTCGGATGAAAACCAATTTGAGATATTTTTCCGGTTCAAATGACGAATATTTGAATATTGAATAATTGTAGTGTTCAGATAAAGTCCATATATAAACCCTTCAGCTTGCTTTTGACTCCTAAAACACCAACGATAAATTAGAACACTCGGCATTTTCGATTGTAAACAAAACAACAAAGCCGTATAAATATTACCGTTCCCAGTTGTATAATACTAATTTTAAAACAGATTTCCCTTATTTTCAACCGTATTTTAACATTATATATAATCTAGTACGCCATACCTTGTTAAAACTAGCCGACTCCACGATTTTACGTTGCCAAATTAGCAGAAATCCATATGCGTTTGCTTTGCTTGCAAATCATTCGACGACAATCCTAAACCGGAAGTGAGCGTGCTTTTGCTGCTTTCTCTTATTCATGATCAGCAAAATTGTGAGGAAAAAACTCGCAAAAAATTTTGTTTCAAATTTTGTAAGGCTGCATCTGTGGAAACTATGAACTATAAAGGGGCAGAAAAGGGCTTGAAATTTTAGTATATGTTTAAATATTGTCAATAATAATGTTTTAGAAGTGTTTTTGTAGAGGATAAAAATAGCTTTAATGATGTAATTTATTATATTTGGGGGAAACCCTTTTGGCGGGAACTACTTCATGTAAGCCAATTATTTTGTCTCGCCATGCAAATTAGAAGGGTCGTCAAGTAAAATGGGAGCGGGCGTTTTTCACTAGGAAAAGTGGGATTTGACTACTGGGAATGAATTTGCATCAACAATTTTGATGCTGGGAATGTGATTTGGCAAATCAGCGGGTCATATGACTGGATGTCAGACAAATTATTGGCTGGGAAAATTGATTGAAACCTCATGGGTTTTCAGACTGACATGCCTGATGCCTAGTACAGGGTGTCCCCAAAAAAGTCTCCCTCTACAGTGTGTCCCAAAAAAATGTCCTCCTATACAAATTACTCATCTTTTGTTAAACGCGCGTTGTTATACCTCTGGGAATTTAAAATAGCTTCTAAAACGAACAGCAACACAAAAATGTCAAATTACAAATTCGTCTTACCGTCAGTTCGAGTAAGAATGGTTCAACTGACTACAGAGCAACGAGCATTTCTGCATTTGTCGTACAATTCAATTAAATTCCCAAAGGTATAACAACGCACAAGAGTGATTTCTAGGACACTCTGTATAATTTACCCTGTTGTTCTACAGTAGTTTACAAAAGCGTAGTATACAGGGTGTCCCAAAAAAACGTCCCCATTTAGAAATCACTCTTGTGCGTTATTATACCTTTGGGAATTTAATTGAATTGTACATGAACGGCGGCAGTATTTACAACTTCCCTTCGTCCAAAACGATTTCACAAACAAATGGTTTTATCTCTTGTTTCATTAGCCTGTTAGCTAGCTACGCGTTTGGGAACGCGGACTAACGAGATGAATTAGGGCGGGCAATTAAGCAAGTTTGTCGAACTAGGGCGGGCTAGATCAACTCCTGCAGGCTAATGTTTCATTAAATGATGTCACAGGGGGCGTACTAATTAATTACCCACAATTCCTTGTTCTTGCGCAAGCTATAAAAACACCGTGATGTCATAAACGTGGTTTGTCATAATCAGTTGATTGACTGTGACTGCGCGTGTCTCGAGCAAGATTTCCAAACGTTTTTGTGAAAATCGAAATTTAAAGTGATAAAACAAATATGGCTCAAGCCGAGTATGACAATACTTTGCAATATGAAATGAGTGAAGAAGAATTGGTACGGGAATTGCTGCAATTCAATATCTATGGCGAGGCAACAAATCTTGATGGTATAATTGAAGCCGCCAAGAAAAATTTAAACGAAACTAAAGCCCGTGTTCAAAAACTGAGAACTTTGTCAGAGGGTGAACAGAATATAGGTAAGAATATATTGTTGAAACTATTTTGCAATAAGGAACGCGCGTGACAATTTTACTACTACAGTTTATGGCAATGCGCAAGATGAAATTTATTTTTCCGTTGCTACGCAACCAATTCATTAACTCCACAGTGCATGATTTTATTCGCGCGCGCGAACTTTTAGTTTTCATCAGGGCGCTGATTTTCATCAGTGGTAGAGCGCTTGTGATTACTCTGAATACAAGGCTAGGAATATTATGTTTTCCAATTTATAGCAGAACAACAGTGTTTCCTTCAGTACATATTATCTAATGATTTACATTATTTTTATTGCCGTTTAGAATCTTTAGATCAGAAGGATTTTTGTTTTTCAACAGCAACTGACGTACTGGTTGACAGTATTGAAGTTAATGTGGAGGTTGAAACTATTCCTGACAGTAATGAGAGTGAAGAAGAATTGGTACGGGAATTGCTGCAATTCAAGATCTATGGCGAGGCAACAACTCTTGATGGTATAATTGAAGCCGCCAAGAAAAATTTAAACGAAACTAAAGCCCGTGTTCAAAAACTGAGAACTTTGTCAGCGGGTGAACAGAATATAGGTAAGAATATATTGTTGAAACTATTTTGCAATAAGGAACGTGCGCGAAAATTTTACTACTACATTTCATGGTAATGCGCAAGATGAATTTTTTTTGCAACCAATTAATTAACTCCACAGTGCATGATTTTATTCGCGCGCGCGAAATTTTCAAGTTTCCATCAGTGCTAGAGGGCTTGGGGATTATTCCAGTTACAAGGAATATAGTGCTTTTCAGTTTATAACGGAACAACACAAAATGTTTACTTTATCTAATGATTTACATTCTTTTATTGCCATTTAGATCAAATACATTCAACAGCAACTGACGTATTGGTTAGCAGAATTGAAGTTAATATGGAAGATGATGGAACTACAGAGGATGTTTCCCTTCGTGATTTATTTGCTGGTGAAATGAACGATACAGGATACAAAGATATCGACTTTACAGAAATTGATAAAAATAATTCTTGTGAAATGCCTAGTAAAATCACGGAACCTACTAAGGAAACATCTCTTGATATTTCCCTCCCAACCATAAAAACAGCTCATGAAGAAACACTGGGTATTCTTGTGTCTGACGTAGGAGGCGAGGTTGAAAGTGACAAAACAGATATGGCTCAAGCCGCCGAGTATGACAATGCTTTGCAATATGAAATGAGTGAAGAACAATTGGTGCAGGAATTAGTAAAATTCAAGATCTATGGCGAGGAAACAAATCTTGATGGTATAATTGAAGCCGCCAAGAAAAATTTAAACGAAACTAAAGCCCGTTTTCAAAAACTGAGAACTTTGTCAGCGGGTGAACAGAATATAGGTAAGAATATATTGTTGAAACTATTTTGCAATAAGGAACGTGCGTGACAATTTTACTACTACATTTCATTGTAATGCGCAAGATGAAATTTGTTTTTCCGTTGCTATGCAACCAATTCATTAACTCCAGAGTGCATGATTTTATTCGCGCGCGCGAACTGGTAGTTTTCATCAGGGGCCGGTTGTAGAAAAATCTTAACTAACTATAGTTAACTTTAACTGCATTTTTATACAACCGACCCCAGGGCTAGAATGCTTGGGATTACTCCAGTTACAAGGAATATAGTGCTTTTCAGTTTATAACGCAACAACAATGTTTCCTTCAGCATTGTTTAATCATTTACATTTTTTCTATTGCCGTTCAGATCAGATACATCTTGGGATTGTTCCGCGTGTCTCAACAGCAACTGACGTATCGGTTGACGCTATTGAAGTTAATGTGGAAGCTCGCCATGGAGAAATCTTGTCTATTCCTGTGTCTGACGGTAAAATTAACGATACCCGAAAGAAAGATCTTGACTTTACAGAAATTGCGGAAAATAATTCTAATGAAATGCCTGGTACAATCAAGGAACCTGCGAAGGAAACATCGCTTGATGTTTCACTCCCTACCATAGATGGAGCTCACCATGAAGAAATGTTGTCTATTCCTGTGTCTAACCCTGACTTTGCAGAAATTGAAGAAGATCATTCTAATGAAATGCCTGATACAATCAAAGAATCTTCGAAGGAAATGTTGCTTGACTCGCTTGATGTTTCCCTCCCTATCATAAATGGAGCTCACCATGGAGAAATGTTGTCCATTCCTGTGTCTGACCCTGACCTCTGTCCATTGCCATCAAGTGGACATACTTGTTCTGAAAGGCAAAGCACCGACGATGTTCACTCATCCGGGGCTGAGGCTATTTCCACTCAGGTGTCGAGCGCGACCGGGTCTCCACCTGAGTGTGAAGAGCCTCGTTCCGGATGCGCGAGCATCGAAAATGTGATGTCATCAGAACAAGTTGGCCATCTTCCATCACCGACTACCATCAACGAACGAAGTGAAGATTCTGTGAAAGACACAAGTAATGTTGAAGTTGCTCAAGATGGTGAAAATATCGCTGCCCTGCATTCATATCCGCATTATGAAAACAATGTTGAGGGTAGGTTAAATGTATTTAACGGAATTACAAGAAGCAAACTCCGAAGTCCGAACATCGAATTATTTGACACTGTTAAAGTCTCGACTTGTCATATTAAGCCCCCGTCAAACGAGGATGAGAATCAATGAGAGTTGCAACTCTCGCTCGCGTTTTACCGCCAACTCTCATCAACATTGAGCTGGTTCAAATTTTGATGTGAGTTGATGTGAGTTGATGAGAGTTTTCCCTCGTTTGACCGGTACGCGCGGTTGATATCCAATCAACTCTCGTGCAACTCTTGTTCTCGTTTGACTGGGGCATGAGAGTTGATGAAACTCTCGTACATGCACTATTGCTTGCCATCAACTCTCATCAACTCTCATCAACTCTCATCAACTCTCATCAACTCTCATCCTCGTGTGACCGGGGCTTTATTCAATATAAGATGTTCGGAGTTTGCTTGTCTTACGCATTTAAAGCTATCTGCAGGCAATGGATTTGTCGAATAATATACGAGCTACAATTTGAACCGCATTTACTGATTGATTTCATTTGCTTTATTAGACGATGAAATTGTTGTGACTGATAACAGCCTGCTGTCCAAGAATAAAGATGAGCAAGGGAATGATCAATGTAAACCGAGAAAGAAAAACAAAGAAAAGAAAAAGACGAAAGTTGACAAGAAAGAGAAACGATTGAAAGATGAGAAAGTCGAGAAAACGAAGTCCAAGAAATTTCATCGACGACTTCTGTCTTTGTTCTGCTTTTGTTTTAGAAGCCAAGAAAGGGGCGATGAAAATAATGAAACTAAACAGTCAACAACTGAGAAGAGCAGACACCATGTTGAAAATACGTCCCAAACGTCGTTTGTCACAATTGATTTGGACAATTGAACTTTTCTTTGCATTAAATATTTATAAAAATTGCGGTAATAAGAGTGTGCATTTTAGGCATATATAACACTCGCAATTTAATACTATAGATTATATACGTTGTATTTGTTAAAAGTTAATCAATAATCAGATTAATATTTCTTTGTTTCCAATCAACATTGCAATTCTTTAGTTTTTCTCCTGAAACAAATCAGTATGACAATACCTTGCCCAAATGCGGCGTTTATTTGTCATGAGGTTACCTTGAAAGTAGGTGCGGTTACCGTGAAGTGCCAAAATTTGAGCATACTGTAAACGGGCCTATAGCTGTTGATTTGCTTGTAAACCTTTTACTTTGCTGCAAAATGCAAATCCATACAGCGGACATCTAAATATGTGCAGACATAATTTTATCCATATGCACTAAACTGATACAATTTTTTTTGCTTTTTGTTGAAATATTATTTAATTTAAATTCACTTTTATCTTACAAATAGTTATAGTAATGGTAAATCGTTTTCTTTTCCATCTTGCTCTATAGTTTATGGCCAACTCATGGCCACAAGCCAATGTCATGATTTAAAACTGTTAAAGAACGCCTGCAATAAAATAAATAGAATTAATGAAAATGTACTGCTATATTTTCTCCTACTGTGAGCACGGGTGGCAGATGCGGTTAGCGCGCTGCCCCTTACCTCTGAGTTAAGCCGGCTTTACTGCAGGTCGAAGGCAGGAATTTACTTCAGTTGGGTAACGTCCCTGTGCTTGATAAACCCATGTAAGTTGAGATTGGTTTGTTTTCTCCTTTGCTTCGACGTTTTTTCTCCGGGTACTCCGGTTTTCCTTCCGTACTAAAAACTATAGTTTTAAACATAACTATATAACTAACACTCGGGGACCTTTGTCAATTGGGTTGTAAAACCTGTCGAGGCTTCCAGTCCACCTTAGAGTAGTAAACATTGAAAATAAACTAAAATGCTGTCTGTATATAGAACAATATAGTACCTTTAGGAAATTTTTAAATTGTTTAACGTTGGCTTGTTCGACATGTCGACAATACTCCTTAAAAAGAAGAATCATGTAAATTGTTAATTTCTTAAAATTGCGGAAGTCTCCCGTATATTATGGGGCGGGCGATTATTGAGGTTGAACGTTGAAGGGTTTTGTAGATGGAAATGTCCAGCGAAAATTATATACATATTTAGATTTATAGTTGCGAAAAATGCAACTATAGGTCCTCTGGCAGGAATTGAATCTGAGGCCCCGCGATTGCATTTTTCGCAACTGCTCCTGGTTAGGTCTAAAATATGTATATGATTTTCGCTCGAAAAGCTTCAACGCTCAGTTCAATCAAAGTAGTATCGTCTAGTCAGCGTTTATAAAATTTATTACAATAGCCCGCCTCCCAACAAATATGTATAAATGTTGTTTCTTTCAGAAAACAGTTGTACAATTTCAAACAAAGATTTGATTCAAAACCCACCTGGATCAATTCCGGAGCAAGATTGAGTGAAGGTAAATATTTACTTTGTAGAAAGTGAATGAATTGTCCACCCTGAAAATACAGGTAACGAATAAACATTAGACAATAAAATGTACATAAAACCGCGAAGCCTGAAATAGCCCACGGTGTACGCGAAGCAATACACGTTCTGTCACGTGATCAAAAGTCTTCTGAGATCGCGTGATCAGAAGTCTCGTAATTAAGGTCACGTGATCAAAAGTCTTCAGGTCAAGGTTGCGTGATCAGAAGTCTCGTAATTAAGGTCACATGATCAGAAGTCTCCTGATCAAGGTCACGTGATGAGAAACCTTCTGATTAAGGTCACGTGATCAGACACCTTCTGATCAAGGTCACGTGATCAGACACCTTCTGATCAAGGCCACTGACTGAATGACGGACCCACAGACCGAATGCAACATATACCTGTTTTTGGTGAAGTATTTTCTGTATTGAAGATATCTCTTGTAATGCCTACATGAGATACAAAACAAATTTTTGAGCTAAACCATATACGCTATATTACAGTATATTAAATATATATATACATACTACACTGACTTACAAGCATAGTTTGTGCATCGTTCAGGTCAAATTCTGGCTTTGATGGCGCCATAAAGCATGACGGGATAATATGATTGTATAGAAACTCTTGAAATGCCGCTGGTCCGTCAGTGTTGCCTTGAAAAATGGAGATGAATCATTTTTAATACATTCACATAAATGGCGATGAGCGTTAGCGGTCAAACGCGAGAGAGAATTGCAACTCTCATCAACTCTCGTCCTCGTTTGACCGATGCTTTAGAGTGAACATACACAAGACGAACTATCCAGACGAACTATCCAGACGAACTAGCTAGAATAGCGCATGCATAATTAGTATAGGTAATAGTATGGTTTAGTGCAATTTTTCAAAGACGATCAAAATTGCACGAGTCCGAAGGACGAGTGCAATTTCACGTCTTGGAAAACTCACGAGTGTTTGTTTTTAAATTTCACGGGAAACCATACATATATGTTATTTACCGATTGCGAGGTCCGGATGAGAAAAACTGTGCCCGAGGTCTTGAAAACGGCCCGAGCCCGAAGGGCGAGGGACGTTTTCAAGACCGAGGGCACAGTTTTTCTCATCCGGACCGACGCTGCCGGTAAATAACGTTTTTATTTTTTATCATAAAATTATGTAAAATTTAAGAATTTATTAAAATTGAAAATTCCAGTGTAGCGAAATAATTTGAGATCAGTGCAGTGCAATTGTGAAATCAAAGCGAGGCTGACAAAATTTGAACGTTGAAACGTGAAAGAAAACACGAAAACTCAAGAAAACTGGCAAGAAACTCACAAAAAAACAGTTTCTGTAAAAATGTACACGATATTTTTTTAAGTATGCCAGCAGAAAAGCATAGGAATGAAAGGTTTTCGCCTGGTTTTCTGGTGTTCAGTGTTGCTTCGACAAGGATATCGTCGTGTTTACTTGCTTTGCCCATAAAAAACTTATAAAGTGAATCATGCAGTGAATGCGTGTGTTTTGACTTCGATCAACGCTTTCTACTAAAACTGGACAATGAACAAGGTATGCTGTAATTTTTTTCTGGTCGTTTCACGATAAAAAACATATAGCCTCAACTTTGTTTGCCAAGGGCCAAGGCTTTAATTTTTTTTGTTTACAATATGTATACGAAAAGTACTTGAACAAATGGGCAGAAAAATCATGTTTTCACTACAGTTGGTCCATGTTTTTATACGTTTTATGTATGGAGAAAAGTTTTTTCTTCTATGATATCTGTTTAAACTGTATTTTTTTTAACTTTAATGTGGACAAATACTGCAATACATGAGCATTAAAAACAAATGTATTAGTTTTCTCGGCGCATCGTGCTTAGTATATGAAGCCTTTAGAGTTGATGCAATTCATTTTTGTACCCTAACTATCGTTAGGCTAGCTTTTTGAACTTTTTGGGTAGATTTTTTAATCTAAAAATTGTTTCACTCCTGTGTTTTGTCGCGTAATCCAGAGCGGGCCGGATGAGTTTCAGAGCGGGCCGGATGGGTTTTAGAGCGGGCCGGATGCAAAAATCCGGACCGCTCTGAAACGCTCGCTAGCCAATCAGATTGCTTTATTTTCATAGATAAAAAATAATATTACTTATTAATAATATACATGAAAAAATTACACGCTTTGAAAACACTTGTGCACTCACCTACGTTAAGCATCGTTTTCGTTGCTGGTTAGCAAACTTTTTCAGTCTATGTGCTCATAAATTGTTGTATTTACGTACGATTTTCCATTGAAAGTGTAGAAAAGTCGTCAAAAAGTGAAAATTTACATGCTAATATCCGCCGCCATGTTGATTTTTCTTGCCTCGTTTCCAGGCTCTGATCTGGTTTTGTTAATTTGCACTGCTGTAATTGCACAGTGTGCAATTTCAAAAATAATTGCACTGCTCTTAGCCAATCAGAATTGAGTAATTTTTTCATCTATATTATTATACAAGGAATGGTTCTGGGAACAAATCATACCTGATGTTTTCCTGATAGTTCGTCTAATGCCGCATTTATACACATGCGCAAATTCATCTGAGTCAACGAACTACGGTTCATCCAACTGTTTGCGGCATTATAAATATCCTGGAATAGTTTTGTTGCTTTACATTATACCTACCCCAAATTTCAACTAATTTCTTCAAAATTCCAAAACATGCCTTTTGACACTACAAAAAGAAACTTTACTTTATATTTCAATATCACCAACATTCGTAACCCACAAATCCCAAATGCATAAGATGATATTTCAGTTTCACTTACACTGGAGTCTGAAGGCTCAACTGCACCGTGAATGATTGTCAGTAATACTTCTTGAGTGTTTTGAGGCTCTATTGATTAAAGAGATAAATACGAAATTTAGTACATGTAAAAATAGTAAACATTTTTCAACGAATTCGTATAGAACTGAATTTTCTTACAACAAAATTACGCTGCTTTCAGCCAACCGGAATTGATATTTGTCATGTATATTATTAATAAGTTACTGTAAGAAGTGAAACAAAAATTTGTTATTTTGTATTATAAAGTAGGTATAATAGCCATAGCAAGCTCACATCAATTACTCACCTTGACTAAGTATAACTTCAACAACATTGTTATTTACAAGACTGGCAATAAACTGAAAGTAACCGTTCTTTAACAACCTTTTTTCTCTTGTCGCCTGAAGAAAATTCATATGGTTGGGGTCAATTATCATATCAATAATCCCAACCCTTATCCTAATCCTACGAATCCTGATCGTAACTTTAATCCTAATTCTATTCCTTACCCTAATCCTAACACTAATCCTACGAATCCTGATCGTAACTAAACCTAATACTTATCCTATCTCCAATCCTAACACTAAGCCTAATCCTAACCCTACAAAAAGTCACCCTATTAAAATTGCACTTAGCGACATTGCATCCTTTCGGCTCTTCTGTATGGACATGCAAGTCCCCACAAAATCATTTAATAACAGTTAAAATTATACAAATGAAAGACAAAGCTATTAGTATTACCTGTGTGTCGAGTGAGTCAGTAGGTTGATTAAGAACGGAGAAAATTGTTCTGACAATGGGCATAAATATTTCTTGAAGAAATGGTGTTATGTGATTCTAAAACAACAAAAAAGTGGAATCAAAGATACATTGAACATTTCACTAGCACAAGCATATGCAACTACAACGTTTCGAACGTCGAAGTTCTTGTTGAATTTTTCAGGTAGTTTTATCCTAAAGACCCGAAGCGTATCGTATAGACGCTACCTACACTGGCACCTCGCGTTCTTCAAGATATGCAACTATAGCATGTTTTGCGTTTCTGATTTTTCTTTTTTATGCCATTATATATGATCACTTACTTTAAATTTGGAAATAATCTGGTTTATCAATGGAATAAATTCCTGAATATCCTTTGCCTAAAACGAAATACAGTTAATTCAGCAATAGTAAATATTTTAACAACAAAAAAGTTACCGTAATCTCTCTAATAAGCCCTCCTCTCAAATACCCCCCCCCCTCAAACAAGCCCCCTTATCTAGCTTCCCACATCTCTTCTAATGAGTTTTAGAACGTTTTAACCACTAGATAACGAGACTTGAGGCGGCCATATTGGTGTGACCTCATTAGTGATGCACTAACAAATTTAATACGAAAAACGAGAGGACACTGATGACCAATTTCTATCTAGACAATACGTGTCCTTTCCCGCCAATAAATAGAAACTGTAAGAACCTCTTCTAACATGTCAGCAATACCACAGTAGATTTGTGGTGGTCACACCAATATAGCCGCCATTGGTTTCAATTATGCATAACAGATGCACTATCCAGTCCACGTTTTTGAGATCAGTGATTACCTCTGGATCTTTAAGTAAATGTGTGACAGCAACAGGAATGTAAGGCAAGACATCTTCACCCAAACAAATGATCATTCTATGTAGGTATTGTCGCACACCAGAATGAATGAGATCTCGATGAATACGAACTGTTAGTGCTCGTAAAAATACTGGCAATGCCTAGAGGGAGTTAAGACGATATCGTCAGTTAATTCCAGTGGCGGGAACTTCGAGAAATACTGTATTGGGAATGCAAACCAAGCATGAACGATCGAGTGGGGTACATAGTCAACCATATACTGTATAGAACCTGGTTATATACCAAGTGCTGAATGTTAGAACAATGCAATCAATGGTCGAATCAACAGGGGAGTGGGCGCTCCCGTTACCCCCCCCCCCCCAACCCCTCAACAGTTTTCGACCCTGGTTAATTCGACCTATTCACTTCGTTTCTAAAATAGCACAATATATCGTTCACATACCTGGGAAAAACAAGTCGCACAACCACATTGTTTCATAGTTTGTTGAGTTGAAAATGCTTTGCTTAAACGGCTAAAATAATACGCCAGACAAGTCAAACAAACACAAGTAGCTGGCATTGAGTATATACTTGTATACTACATATCCTCAGTGATGTGACCAAATGATTTCTCACCTGGCAAAAGAGGCCAGATTATACAAGTATTGAGCGTAGGGTAAAAGTGCAGCTTCACCAAGATTACTACAACTTATCTAAGAAATAGAATATTCGCATGAAAAACATAGTTACACATCCGTAAGTCCTTTGTAGGTGTTGATGGCATTGGCACAGACTCTGGTTAGTGCATGTGTCTTTCACCTCTGAAACCAGGGTTCAATTCCTGCAATATGCAGTTGTGTGATTGCAATTTCACCCCAGTGGCATGTTCATGAAAATAATTCGTCCAGTTCGACTCTACCAAACACCGCGGGTTTCGTAAAGGGCAAGTATTAGCCCTTACTGGAACTCTTGGGAACAGTTTAGAACTGATATCCATGCACTATTATAAATAAAGTAAGTTTAGGTCACTATATGTATTTCGTAAGGGCCATAAGGACTATTAGTATTTTAAGGAAACAAATGAAATTCGCACCCACCTTATCAAACACAGCATTGAATCTTGTTATCAAATGCGTAATTATGTTCCTCATGTCCGCCTCTTGTTTCTAAAATATATAAAAGATAAATGCAAAATTAGTCTTTGTAGGACGAAAGATTTGGATTTGCACATGTATACAATATATTTGCACTGGTGTACCTCTGCTGTGGCGCCACTAAACACAATTAACAGACCAGCACTTTCGTACAGAAACATCTAGAATAAAATACCGGAAGAATATGTCATCTTCTTTAGCAATGGAGAAATACAACTATCCAATATACACTGCAATTGGGGCAATGACCGTGCCGCACCACATTCAATCGTGTTTTCAAAAAATGCGAATGAATGAATGAATTCTTGAACACGTGCATGGTGGCTTCACTAGCCTATAGACTGAAGCTATATAAATATTACTTGATTCAACAAAGTTAATTCCATTAAACCTTTACGAATGCTTACTTGGTCATCTGCAGAGAACATACTCTGGTAGCCGTTATTCTGTAAAACGATAAAACACATCTTCCTAACACGTATACTCGTTTTCATGTATTTAATATATCACGTCATTTATCCATTATTCTGTATTTGATGATACTGACTACTTACCGGCGACGCAACCAAAATTGCTTGAAGGCTGCTTAAAACGTCTGAAGCAAAATTTTGCAATTGATTCCTATATAATACATTTTTACATGCATCATCATCATGCTTACATTGTCACAACAGTGGTTTACCTAGACACGGGAATGTTAATTTGTTCCGCAAAACCTTCGATACGTAAAGCCCTGGTGAAACCACGGTCAAACGAACACGAGAGTCGATGAAAGTTGGCAAGCGAGAGTTTGCACGAGAGTTTCATCAACTCTCAAGCCCCGGTCAAACGAGAACAAGACTTGCATGAGAGTTGACTGGATATTACCACACGTACCGCTCAAACAAGCAATCGGTCCAAATCATCAACTCTCATCAAAATTTGAACCAACTCAAAGTTGATGGGAGTGCATGAGAGTTGGCGGTCAAACGCGAGCGAGAGTTGCAACTCTCATTGACTCTCATCCTCGTTTGACCGGGGCTTAAGCCTGGATCTTCACCTGGTTGGCAACAAGCATTAGTTAGCTATTCTGGATCTACAGAGGCCTGTTCACAGGATCTGATTTGTCCGGTCCCATTCTCCTCCTGACGTATGTGATTTCACACAATACAGCAGCAACTACACTTTTCGCCAGGTATGAGCCAATAGCCATGCTCTTGTCAGCAAATCCAGTAAATCACATACGTCAAGAGTCGGAATCGGATCCAACAAGGGGAAAAGCAACCTTGAACTCACTTGTGGCTCCTCATGAATCTAGATATCAAATAACAGCCTCGACTTCGTACTTTACAGCTGGAATGCCCGAGACAACATTCGTCAAGAAATGAAGTCTAGATATTGAATAAGGTAAAAATTGAATACTACATACGTGGAGAATTGAATACTGGTATATACGAGAAATGAAATATAGATGCTTACCAAAACGTCTGGGATGAATTGAGGTTGTGCAGTGAAGAATCTGTCATAGCGAACCAATGTTTCGAAATACTAAAAAGTCAATCAATAATGTAATAATTAACAATTATTCGCCGAAGGCGAGGTGAATATCGGTGAAACCGAGACGAAGTCGAGGTTTTTATTCACCGATATTCATCGAGCCTGAGGCGAATAATTGTTTTAGTAAAATTAAGACTAAGCTCGAAGAAGCTCGAAGCCTTTGAAGGAATGTTTGTGAAGAGAAAAAGAAAATTGTCTTACCAAAATTGACACCGAAAAATGAGTTTGGGAGATGACATTGCTCTTTATCAACTGCAAGTTATAATAATAGTTTATTAATCTATATTGTGCAAATATATATTATTAATATTTACATTTTGTTTTGTGGAAAACACGTAGTTTTAAAAATATAAATCTATTATTACATTTATCGATGAAATATTTTAAAAGCGATTTTAATAGCTTACAGTCGAAAGAATGTTCTGCATAATCTCCCATTTTGCTGGGTCGCTATAAAGTTGTTGGTTCTAGAATGACAACAAAATGCAAGACGAACAAACAAATAAAAAACAACCAAATAGGCAGACAAACAAACAAACAATTTAACAAACCAACAAACAAAACGAAAAACAAACAAACAAAGCATGACTCCTTACCGGTACAGCTTCACAAACGTAATATATCATTCTAATAGCCACTTCAACATCCATAAATTCTAGATTTTTCCAATCCCTGAAAAATATAGCAATTCAAAATACAAAATAGCGAAATAGTTCTACTGTACCTAGATATACTTATGGATATATAAAACTATAGAATGGTATACGTAGAGTAAAGAAGCCCAGCTTTTCTTGATCCAAAATCACCGCTAATAATTTTACCTTAACGTATTTGATATCACCTCCATCACTGTTGATAGCAATAAATTTGGATCCTAAAAATAAAACAATTAAACAAAGTGTAAATAAACTAAGATACGGTATGTCCGTTGATGTTTATCCAGACTCTTGACAGACTCCGTACCCCGTGCTTTCTGTGGGACCCTTCCACTCACGAATAAAATCATCTGAGGTTAGACAAAGTAAAATACTTAACTCCTGCACTACAGTACATATCTGCAGACAAGAGAAGGATTATTCTAGAACATACCAGTTGTCCAATGTTTTGAAAAAGAATTTTAAGTAACTTTCTGTACTCTAGAAACATCGCCTCATCTTCACCCTACACAAAACAACATTGTTATAAGTTACATATTATTTGCATAATGGATAAATGTTAACGTTTACATAGATATTACGTTGTTGACAAATAATGTAATGGTCTAACCTCTTGATCAAAGTCATAAGATTCATCATATTTCATTTTCTTTATCACTGTAAGCAGCAAGCCCTGGTCATATAAATAAACTGCAGTTTAAATATGCATGCATAATATAAAACGTATAGTACTTTATTTTTTTTGAGGTCCGTAACTCAGGTCCGTAACTAAAATAGAGCCTTTTGATTGGCTGAGTACGAGGTCCGTATCACACCAGTACGGACCTCTCGCAACTTTTCGCGCCAAAACAAACAAAGGAGTGAAGAAATAAACACGAAAAAATAAACACGTTATTTACCGTTCTGGTCGGTCCGTACTGGAAAAATATTTTCCCTCAGTCTCAGAAGCGGCCCTCGACCTTCGGTCTCGGGCCGCTTCTGAGACTTCGGGAAAATATTTTTCCAGTACGGACCTCCCAGCCGGTAAATAACATATATATACTGTATTTTACCCTAAGCTTCAGAATCATTCCCATGTTTTTAGTAGCCTCCGAAAATGGCAACATTAATTGTTAGGTCTTTTTAACGTATATAACCGATAGCACTTACCTTTATATTCCTTTCCTGTTCAGCTGACATATTAGGTATCTGTTGAAACAAGAATATCTTTAGTCTTATCGAGTATTAATAGCCAAAAATCAATGTAGAACTGTAGCTCCTAAATACCTGTTTGAGTAAGGTGATGTAATCTCTTGCAAAACTGTGAACACTTTGAGAAATATCATCATCTTCATTGCCAAGAAATCTAAACAACACATAATACGTGGGGCGTTGGCGGAAGAGTGTTTAAAGCCTGGTTAACACTAGCAATTTTTATCTTCCTGATCGATGTGATCGAGCGAATGACATCGACTAAATACGGCGGGTTTTCTCTAGATACTCCGGAATCCTCCTACAGTAACACTATATCAATAAATGATAGCTCTTACTGGACCTCTAGGGAGATCAAATTAGAACTGAGAAAGCTATGATCTAGTACAAATAAATAGCTTGTACCCAAACATGTAATTGAGTTTATTTTCAATAATGCTCAAAGTCCTGGCTGCTTCTTCCGTACTTCCAGCTTTTGTAAGTCTACAAAGTTATAGACAGTAACAAAATTATACATTTATACGTCTGTACTATGACAGCAAATACACAATGACAACATATAACACCATAACAATACGAATGAACTGAAAGCTAGAAAGAAACGTCATGGCTTACTTTGACCAGCAGATGATGAGCTGTGTTCCAGCTGTATTGATAAGCTTAGCAAGTTTGGCTTGAAAGTCGCTATCGTCTTTCTGAAAATGGAAAACACATTAAACAATTTACAATTTGTTTAAATATAGATTATAAGGCAATTTCTATCTGTAATATCATATACTTCACTTGGTGGTAAAACACCAGCATCTTCTAAAACTTTCAGAAGTGATTGGATTAACTCAATTTTGTCCAGAGGAAGCATCCCTAAAGAATTAAGACGTTTTAGAATTGAGAGATGAGTTAGATTGGGTGAAATATTACATTTTTTTGTACAAAGTAAGTTGTAAAATATATTGACTTGCTTGGATTTAAAATTGGTAAAGCCTTCAATATCCCACGGTGTACATGCACTTGTACACGTCATGTCTTTTGACCATGTAATATCAATGTTGCAAGATTTTGTGTTCTCGCCAACTTGTTTTCAAATTTCATTTAATTAATGATGTACATGAAGAAGTTTGATATTTATCAAAGTCAAATAGAATTATTTTTACCCTTGTTAATGATCTCAGACAGACAATCACATGCACTTTCGCGGAGTAGATCCATTGACAAGTGACCCAACAATATCCTATGATAGAAAAGTTACTTAGCTTTGCTATAAAATCTGAAACAAAAACGGTATAGGTACGGTATAGGGAAAATGTCATGCACAAGGCTTTGGGCAGAAAGTCCCATGGGGAAAGAATATCATACGTCATTATGTCAAGTATTCCTGTATAAATTATACATGCACTAATTACGTATTCAGTTCTCTTCAGCCCGGGAAAGCAAGACAAACTTTTGTAAATTTCTCAACCAATTTTCATCCAAATTAAACCAAAATATAATCGATTTGCCCTTGGCCTATGGCCGTTAGTTCCACAAATTTTCTTATTAAAACGTTTGATTATTTTTCGTTATCGAGCTCACAGACAAACACACAAACGCAGGTGAAAACATAACCTGGGGCCGGTTGTTCAAAGCTCGATAGCGCTAACCCTGAGTTAAATTGTAACCCGCTGTTTTGGGTTATGTATTTCTGCATGGCCGTTCGTTTCAAAACTTTAGAAAATAAAACTTCTAGAAAAGAAGATTGATCCAGAAACGATTTCTGGAAAAACATATTCAACTTTACGAGCAACTTTATAAACAAGCTGTTGGGAAGTTTGATTTGAAGATTTTCGTTAACCTAGGGTTAGGCTAACCGGCTTCTGAACCGGCCCCTGGAGTCCTGGTGAATACACTAAAACCCCCTTACTCAGCACATATATCTGTATGTGTACCTTATAAACTTATCGTTTGCAATCAAATGAATATCAATCCAAGACACATAACGCCCAATCACGTCCAAACATAAACACATCACTTGGCCTTGAACATTTTCTAAGTCACTCTAAATCAAAATTGCGCTTGTTTGTTAATGAAGAACGAGTGGCTAAAAAATCTGACTTGTTTAATACATGCATTTAGCTTACCAAAATTTTATACCACGCTTCTACTAAATCATTTACACACTGAACACGCATTGTATCTTTAATGAGAGTGCTCCGCTGCATCATATCCTATCAGAGAAGAGTAATTTTGGAAATACCATGATTACAAACTGGTATTAAGCCAATTAATACACCCTTCCGCCTTTGCCTTGGCTATTGAGACCTCAGCTTTAGAGCCAATTATCATTTTAATATCAAGATTAATATATAATTAGAAAACTGATAAAGGGGACAGAAGAAATATTGGTCTTCAGGACAGGTTTGAGTTTGGATATTAGAACGCTTTCATGTACTTGCTAACTCTATATCTTGACCTGGCATAGTGCTATGCTGGTAACTAATCGCTTATACCATAACCAACTGTAAAGGCCCAGACTGACTGAACGCGATTCGACAACGCGGCGCGATTTTTCGATTTTCACTGACATATAACTTTGATCCTGTTTTATGTTTTTCAAATATTCAAAAGCGCTATAATAGTTTGAGTTATTAGGTCTGCATATCTTTTAAAATTTCGTTCCATACACGCTTGTATTTACTTTCAAAAACTGAAAAATCGCGTCGCGTTGCCGAATCGCGTTCGGTGTGTCTGGGCCTTAATTGACGTAATGTTTTTCCAACTTAAATCTTATTCGTTCTAATCTTTTATTGAAATCTAAATAGTCCATTTGTAATATAGAACTTAATAATTATATAATTATGTATATATACCATTAATATTCATATTTAAATAATTTTCCCACCTGGTTCTAATTAATCTTGGTTCTCAAATGTAACTAATTTGACTTAGAGCTGCTCCCGATAAATCGATTATTTTTTGGAAATCGATTATTCTTAACAATAATCGGATCATTGACAACAAACATGCACAGCATGATATTTACCTAAACTTTCTATTCTGGCGCTCTCATTGCAGTCAAAAAACGCCCGGGATGTAGTAAACTGTGAAAAAGCGCACTCTCATTTGCTAATGAAATAGAATGTTCTCGTTAACCGATGAGATATCTGATATCACTAATGCCGCGTTGTCAATTTCACATCGTCTATACTACCATTTGCAAGCAAGCGTTGAGCGTGCAAAATTTTTGACGATGTTTACGTTTCGAAACGTTACGTTTTCTCTCTGATTACGTCACGTTTTTGACGTATCATGATTTAATTTATTCAGTACGATTAATGGATATTAATCGATTGTTGACAGCGATTAATCGATTACGAAAAGATGCCGATGGGAGCAGCTCTAATTTGACTTCAATAACTGCAAGCATTCTGTACCTTGGTCGCCTGCTGGACCTCTCTATTGATGACTTCCTGGTCAATTGTTTTAAGAATTCTCAAGAAGATATCCATAGCAGCAGATCCAAGTTGAAGCATTGATAGGATATCAGAGAAGAATGACGACCACTGAAACGCAATATTGATAAGATAATTTTATACACTCCGATTGGATGAAGAAACGCAATTTTATGGTCAAACTTTTTTTATTTTTAGTGCAAAAATGTATTACTAATTCAATCTAATTTGATTTTTTTCAATTCGTGAAAAATCGTTTTTTAATAATAGAACTAAGATTTCTTCATGATTTTTCAGCCATGTTATTTCCACAAGGCATTATGATTATCTTCATCTTATTTTAAAAATATTTTCAATTAAAATATTTTCAGTTACTGTAATAGCATGAAATCTAATACCGTATGATGTTTAAATTTCCCTTTAAAGGTCACCATACCTTGCACTAGATGTACTGTATATAGGTTTGTTTTAAAAGCGATCTATGAATTGAACAATCAACATTAGCCTTACACTACCTTCTCAGGATAATCATTGACAAAAATCAAAGTGATCACTTGTGCTCCTTTGTTTAATATGAATCCTTTCTCCGCATTCACATCACACATTGACTGATGAAAAAGTTTTAGGAAATTTGTTTTAAGATGAAATGAGTGGAAAGCAATTCGTTTAAGATTTTGTCAGTGGGAGATCAAGGAAAAGTGACCTAACAAGAAGGCATTGAGGGTGGGAACCTCCAGTCAAATATTTTTTATGTATCCACCTAGACAGACTGTATAGAAGTAACTAGCTTTTGTTGTGGGAATATTGAAACACTCTTATAACACTCGGTATAAAACTATTTTGACCCCCCTTTCCAGAGGAGGCAACATGGAGAGTGGAAAGGCATTGGCCCCCCAGTTTATATGTTAAAAAGGTAGGTATATTAATAACACATATTAAGTTCTCTTAATGAATCATGTCAGTTTAAAAGTGAATTTACAGTGATTTGGTCCATAATTTACTTGATTGAATAATTGATAGTTACATTGCTCTTCAAGATGTGCAAACATACATAAAAAAATTCCTTGGTTATAAATATATCAGATAGATAGTTTAAAAATATTTTGCATCGCAGCCTAAAAGGCTGAATTGTGTAAAAATTACAACAATACAAATAGTTAAACTGTTATACATACAAATATATATATACACACACACATACATCCACATCACAATAAGTAATTAACTGGTATAATACAATGTACAGATGACTAATCATTGTCATATAAAATGTTAAGAGTAACTGACCGTGACCACCCGAAGTCCTAACAAAAAGACTGACCAACAGCCGATCGACAGAATGATGCACCTTGCACTGTGAGAAAAAGCTGAATTGACTTACCCGTTGTTGTAGCCATGACATTAACATCTGCTTCAGTAACTGTTGGTCAGATTCTGTCATGTCATTATAGCTAGAACATTAACATGTTTCAGACTATTAAGTACACTGTAATAATATCTGTGACATAGAGATGAGCCGCTCACACTGTCATGCTGATTAATCAACATTTTTAAAAGTGGTAATTGGTCAATAATTAACTAAATTTCTGTTCTATCTCTAACATAAAATATATATTTTTTGCAAAATCAATTACATGATTGTGCTTGTTTGTTACTTAACATGCATATCATACATAATTGTATAATGTTATTATATTATATCTACAGTGTATATCAGTATATTACCTCTTCTTCGCATGGTGCTCTAGCACTTGAAAGCAGAAAAATTTGGAATGGTCATTGCTGCAAATATAGGCATAAAACACGTTTAATTTAATAAGTAGATTAATTAGTTAATCGCCATGGATACTTATCTTAGTTTGACAAACCTTGCATTTCCTCGCAACAGGGCTTGGCCACAAATTTTCCATCCGTCAACAGAATTTTTCAACTGTTCAAAGTATGCTAAGGTCTGTTGAGGAAATAAATACATCATAATTGCTATTGATAATGTATATTGAACTACTGTGCAAAACTACAGATAATATTACTCGATCTGTCTAATGCCAGAGGTTTTACTCTTTGTCTAAGCAGTAAGCCAGATAAATTTTACTTACCAAGGGGAATAGTGTTGGTCATGTTTAGATGGGCCAGTTAACCGATTATTATTGCAAATGATCAACCATGATGGGCCCAAGCAGTTTAATAGTTTAGTATATTGTTGTTGTGCGTGATCCTTGGGCTAATGCTGGTTCAGTGGTGGAAATTCCAACAAAACCTTCTAAATTTCTGACAAATTACCACCAGAGATGGATATAAGAAGATTTTTTCAGAAAATATCTTCTTAATTCTTATATTCATTATAAGAAGATTTAAGGCAATATACGAAGATTTTAGACTTTCAAACAAATCATGTCACGATATGATTTTGGTGATTTGTATGATGTTTATACAAAGTGTCAGGCAGTTGTCATGTACCAGACTGGAAACTTTGCAAATGGCGCGGAGAAGAAAATTGGGCAATATTTTTTGGCGCAGATATATATTAAAAAGACTAAAATTTGCGCGGTCAAACTAGTCAGCAGAATGTTACTTTGTCACGACGTTACTTCATCTTATAACAATGTGATGTACAGTAACTTGAATTTATAAATTACTATACAATTAACAATTGGCGCGAATTTTAAGCCCAAGAGAAATCTTGGGCAAACAGTTTTTACAGTTTCTGCGCGGATGCGGATGATCTCACAAGAAATGGCGCGGGGAAGTTCTTCTCCGCGCACTACAAAGATTCCAGTCTGGGTCATGTAGATCTATTGGTGAAAAACTAACAAATTTACATTAAAAATGACTGATTTACATAACAGACAATTTTGATTTCTTGAATAAAGCTATAGAAAAATTGAATAATATAAGAAGATATAAGAAGAAATTTGGTCCAAAAGAAAATCTTCTTAAAATAACATAATAAGATATATAAAGAAGAAATAATATAAGATTTGTCATCCTTGCAAACCCCCCATTTACACTCAAAATCAGCTGTTTTTAGCATATTTTAGGTAAAGATTTCCAACAAATTGTCATTTTTCTGTAAAGGTGGGGGGGCAGTTACCCCACCGAAATTTCCGCCACTGACTTTCTAGGTTAAAGAAAGCCCTTCTGTAATTTTTACGTTGCCCTGGGGATTTTAATATACTCATAGTACCACATTAGTCCACATACACAACAAACATTGTAGTGATTGCACTGTAAACAAATTAAACACCCTTAACACCGTATTTTGACTCGTCTATAACAAGTAATTTATAACTTTATATTCAATATAAAATACAAAACACCAATAATATTCAATTCAAATTTTCACAAATATCGTGATTTTTATACAAAATTTCTAAATTACTCACGCGAGCCTGAGCAGACGGATTTTGATTGGGCGATTCCAAATAACCTTGTAGAGATTGTTCGTCCATTTAAATTTCTTCAACCAATAATTTCACACATTTGCCCATGGGAATTGAAAAGTTTGATCTATTCTCACCACGTGTGTCACTGATTTAACTACATAAAGGCTTAGAATAATTATCGAATAACCAACTCATTCACATATTTTTTGGTATATTTTTTATAAGGTGAACATTGTTGGTGAAAATTTAGTGTGAGAGTTACCAGTTTTTTAAAATAAACACAATATTCCTTTCACAAGTCACAACATGATTTTATTTTTTTTTCATCTCTGGGTGCCACAAAAAATGTGTGAAATTCCCAATTAAGCTTTCTTCCCAAATTCCGATCCCCCAAAAAATCCCAATGTTCCCTTTCGTTCCCCCCCAAAAAGACCCAACCCCAACCTGAACAGGCATATAAAAAGAGATTTAGAGATCCGCGCGTTTCTTTAAAAATGCGTAATACATCATGTTGTATATAAAATGAAAACATTTCAGTTGGATAAACTGATCTAGTATAACATTTGTAACTACATAATCAATAGGATGCCAGCAGACGAACGCTGGATTTTTGAAAATTGTTATTATATTATTGTTTATTTCAATTAAAATAATTTGGTGAAATTTTAATTCTCGAACTTTCTGTTCTCAAAAATCCCAAAAATCCCGAGCATGAATTTTTAAAACAAAAATCCCAAAAAGTTCCCAACTGCTTTTTAAAATCCCGAGATCTCGGGACAAAATCCCGAACTTGGCAACCCTGTTCATCATCTTTTGTGGCCTACTGCCGCTGTTTCTGTCGCGAAGTTTTTGCGTAAAATATAGAGTTATTACTCCAGTAATATATATAGCTCAGTTAATTGCCCTTGTCTTTATATCGCTAAAACTATTTCTTATTTTATCTAAGGCTATACAATTTATTTAATTAAAGCGGTTAAACTTTTCCCCCAGATACTTGAAAAAGCTTTATTTAAATGATACGCTTGAAAGTTTTAAAATATAATTAGATAGGACTACCCCCTAATTTTGGTGGGCTGTTCAGGCTAGCTCATTATCCCCAGAAGAACCCTTCTATCTCAAGGGAAACAAATGTTAGCCCAAAATACCCTCGATAACCCCCTTCTTCCTCAACCTTGCATTGGTTCTGAAAGGAAATTTTGACAAAATGATTGAAAATTTAAGGAAATTAATTTTTGAAGGAAATTCCAGAAAAACGAAGAAAATTCGAAGGAAAATGTAGAATATTCGAAATATTGACAAATAAGCACATTGCAACTCTCGCCATAAAAGTATATAATATATATATATATATTACACAGTCACGCAATCTGTTCCATTATATCCTGATTATATCCTGATTATATTTTTCTCACGCACGTTGTGACGATCACATGCACGTGCACAGTTAATGTGAGCTTGTTTGTTAGAATGCTACATGAAGCATTTTGTACGTTGAAGCCGCGGATTTTCAAATTGAAATACTTAGCAGGCTCAATTGAACGTACTCGTGTCCACTGCTCGTGTCATCGTGTGGTACCGGAGTGCATGTGTAATAATAATAACAATAATATTTATATTGCACAAATTAACATGCTATATATAGTATATGATCAAATGCGCAAATGTCCCGTTGTTAGGCTCTGGGTACGAGATTGATAAACATTGTTTATTCTCCCGTGAAACTTCAATGTTTGTGGTTTCAATTCACTCAGCCAATCAACGTAAGGCTAGTTGAACATGATTGGCTGACCAGATTATTAATACCTGTCAAATCAAAGTGCTCTTGACAAACATTAGACCTGGGTATTAGACCGTTATTTTGTTCACAATAGGCTATTTCGTTCTCTTTTCAGAAATATTCAACTTAACCATGGATTATAAAAACACTACAATCACTGTAAGTCATGGTATGCTAATTTGTGCGATGCATCGCACAACCGCACATGACAACCACACTACAATCACTGTAAGTTATGGTATGTTAATTTGTGCGATGCATCGCACAACCGCACATGACAACCACACTACAATCACTGTAAGTCATGGTATGCTAATTTGTGCGATACATCGCACAACCGCACATGACAACCACACTACAATCACTGTAAGTCATGGTGTGTTTAATTTGTGCGATGCATCGCACAATCGCACATGACAACCACACTACAATCACTGTAAGTCATGGTATGTTAATTTGTGCGATGCATCGCACAATGGTGTTTTTAATAATCCATGATTTTACCAAACTTTTTTAAGGAAATTTCAATACTTTTTGAAGGAAATTTCGATCAAATTTAGGACAAAAAAAGAAAATATTCATTTTGGAAAGTGGAAGCACTGCAACCTGGCAGGTTCAGGGTGTGTGAATCGTGTATAAAGATTCAATACTAGAAAGATTTGTGCTAATTTTGTTAGTTTTAAATCCCATATTATTTGCGATGGATGAAGAATATGACTATGTCGTCCTTGGTACTGGTTTAAAGGTACGTTTGAGAGTCTCGATTTGCAAAAATCTGAAATGTTTGGAGGTATTGAATCAAGTTAAATGTCCGATGAGTACACTTCCGAGTCAAATATGATCAGAACAGAAAAAATCTTTGCCATTGCCAGTTAAAAATCCGACCTTTGTATTACCGTTATAGTGTGTTAGCTACTAATAGTTCTTATAGTATAATATCTTGTTTAGATTCGTCAATATTAAGTGTTTGTAAACAGTTTAAAAAAGCTTTTACTCAAAATTATTTGAAAACTTTTAGTTGCGATCAGCTCCCACGTTTAATACAGCGGCATTTTCACTTCTTTATTTGCGATTTGATTTTATACACTTCCGTTGTTGTAAGTTTATTTCCTGGATTTATACCAAAAGATTTTCGTCTTCCAGAAATGTTTATCAGTAGTACTATGTATATATGTAGAATAATTAACTATTTAGTTTAGGAAGTAGAATTTCTATTTGAAAACAAATTACCAGTTGCATTGTTGTTTTGGAGAGAATTTACAAAGGAATTGTTGTAGTGAGACTATGTTCACATAAGACCAAAAGAATTTGGGACCACATATGCAAAATTGGTCCATGCAACCTTGTGTGTCTTATCCTTGTGAGGGATGGTTAGCCTGTGCACAGACATAAATCTCGATTGCACAAGAGAACGTCTGCGATTCGGGTGAAAATACCTTGTGCAGGTCACATGGTTTGTGGAAAGACATCTGATTGGACAGCCTTTCTTGAAATATGAAGCTATATATAGGGGCCTGTTTATAGTATGACAATGCATGTCATTTGTCAGATTTCAAAACCAAGTAAAGGGCTAAAATAATAACATAACACCCCCCTCCCCCATCTGCCGTTCCGTATAGTGTTGTTGATAATTCTCTGGCAACTGCAACTTTGAGACTGGGAGGGGTTTTAAATGTGAAGTTGCCTTTTGATCTAAGTGTCCCACCTTTCAATGTCACTGATTGTCTTGCTGTTAAAGACTGCTGATTGTAAGGACTTGCTATTAGTATATGGTGTCTGTTAATATTGATGTACTAGTCAATTGAATATTGTACCATCAATTTCTCATGGATAGTTTTTCAACATTTTTCTACCATATACTGATATGATTCCTCTAAAGTCTCATCCTGAAATACTTCAATTCAAGTATTGCAATATATCGTACATGCTGTATTGTAAAAAGTGTGTATTTTTCACCTCCGGATGGCAGAAAGTTTCTACATAGTGGGAGTCTGGATCTTTTCTTTGTATATTGATAGATGATTTGTCTCTTGGACAAATGGATCCCAAACTGGGATATCCACCCCCCGATTTGCCACACAAAAAATGCATTCAAGTATGCCCTTGCCCCTTCAGATGTCTTTTACTTGCCCCTCCCTGAACAGCGCCAGTTTACACTGTAGGTGGAATGTTGATTTTTTGGAACGAATCGTGTTGTAAATGTATTACGTTTTATTCAGGAATGTATTCTGAGT
The DNA here is from genome assembly GCA_016169945.1 of Trachythela sp. YZ-2020. Classification (NCBI taxonomy): domain Eukaryota; kingdom Metazoa; phylum Cnidaria; class Anthozoa; order Malacalcyonacea; family Clavulariidae; genus Trachythela; species Trachythela sp. YZ-2020. The sequence continues at coordinate 205,634 of JADLSH010000098.1, read as the reverse complement.
GGTTTGTTGTCTGTAAATAAGAAGAAAGTGCTTCACATGGATCGCAAAAAATATTATGGCGGGCTTAGTGCATCTCTCACACCTCTGGAAACATTTTATGAACATTTCAAAAGGGAAGGTAAACCTGCAGAGAAATATGGCAGAGGCAGAGATTGGAATGTTGACCTAATTCCTAAGTTTTTGATGGCTGATGGTAAGAATATGTTTACCTTCTCTTGATTGGAATTTGAGTGAAAAAATTCAATCTATTTTATTTTTGTACTAAAACGATATGTTAAAAATAAGAATATGGCTGAAATTCCCTGAAATTCCCTTATGGTTGCCACTTTGTTGTTGCTGGCAGTATTTTCACATTTCAAAATTCAAGTTTCCATGAGAGCTATTTGGGAGTCAATTTTCCTCTCTAACTCAAGGGTGGCAATTTATTGTTGCAAGTAGCACTTCCACTGTGAATATGAACATGGCAGCCACTCAATCTAAAAGAACATGTGCAGCACTTTTCTACATTTTGAGCGAATGCAGAATATTTACAGTGGTAGGATACAATGTTGTATGTTGGGCTTTTGTTTTGACATCATTTGATATTTCAGGTGAACTTGTTAAGATTCTGATTCTCAGTGGTGTAACAAGATACCTAGAGTTCAAGCAGATTGATGGCAGTTTTGTTTACAAGAGTGGTGGGAAAATCTACAAAGTACCAGCCAATGAGAAAGAGGCACTTTCCACATCACTCATGGGAATTTTTGAGAAGCGAAGATTTAAGAACTTCTTGCATTACGTGTCAAATTTTGACCCAGAAGATCCCAAAACATGGCAAGGTATAAAATAGAAAATAATAACAAAGCTGTGGTCAATATACCTATGATGCAGGCATGGTTTTATTTGGGGGGGGGAGGTGTGTGGCTTAGCCCACCATCTCTATCAGATCAAGCTGGATCCATGCCTGTATGTTTAAAGCCAATTTTTCCACAGGCTCTTTTCCACTCATCACAAAAACCAACTTGCAAGCTCGCTGCGGGTACTTTCATCCAATCACAATGCTCGACAGTTTATTTTAATTACATGCACGAACTCGCAGCGAGTTGTGCGGCTTAAATGCTTGTTCGTTGCTATTTTATACCTCATGATCTTCACACAGTTCTTCGTTATATTTAGGCAGTTATGATTATAACCTGTCGCCTTTTAGTTAATCATTAGCTTTATATTCAAAGTTTTTCTGTGTCTCAGTAAAAAGTGGCTGACTGAGTAAGTAAGTAAGTAGTAAGTAAGCAGGAGTGCTTGTTATCCTTACTTGCAGCTGAGAGGCTTTCTAGGGCGCATATGGCAGCCACCTTTTGCTCGCCATCACAGAGCACAGCTACGATGGAAGGGCCAGTTAGGGGTTAAACCCAACCCACCCTGTCAACCTTCCCTGTGGGAGGAAACCGGAGTACCCGGAGAAAACCCACGACTTTCGGCAGAGCGTTGACTAACTCTTTTCACATGGCTATCATAAGTCGTCCCCAACGGGACTTGAACCCACGATATCAGAGGTGAAAGGCGCGTGTTCTGACGATTGCGCCACCGAAGCCCCTCAAGTGGTGCATCATTGATACAGTAGGAGTACAATATGAGCCTAGTGTAATTGAATTTCTTTTATCATTCAACTAAGCTTATGTAAAGTTTGCAATTTTGTTTAGGTATTGATCCAGACAAAACAACAATGACTGAAGTGTATAAGAAATTTGGACTAGATGGAAACACTGAGGACTTCACTGGACATGCTCTTGCTTTGTACAGAAATGATGAGTAGGTGTCACAAAACATTTGAAATAAGGTGGAGGGATGTTTTTTTGGTTTTCCAACATTCCTTAAAACTGGTTTTGAAACAAGAAACACAAGTTTCCTGACCAAACTGAAATTTGAAATCTATTATCATTGATGTCATGTTACAGAATCTATCTAGCTAAGGCAAATAGTTGAAGAACCTGAGTTTAATTTGAACTCTGAAAAATTTTGTATTTCACAATGCTTTCCAGGTATAAATCTCAGCCATGTAAAGAAGCTCTACTGAAGATCAATCTCTACAGGTATAATACTATTATGTTCCATTAATTATTTAGCTTTGAAAAGAAACAATGAATGAATATAATATTGTTTTCCCCACTCATTTTTGCAAGAACCATAACTAACACTCGGCGACCTTTGTCAATTTGGTTGTAAAAACCTGTTAAGGCTTTCCCTTCAGCTCAGAGTGGTAAACACAAACTAAACAAATGGACGTTTTAAAATTTGAATTATTTCTATATTTACCAACTAGCAACTCATTGGCTCGTTATGGCAAATCCCCATACCTCTACCCACTGTACGGCCTCGGAGAGCTCCCACAAGGATTTGCTCGACTCAGTGCAATTTATGGAGGAACATACATGTTGGACAAAGCTATTGAGGGTTATACATATGATGAGAATGGTGCCATTAATGGTGTGACATCGGAAGGTGAAACAGTCAAGACGAAATGTGTTATTGCAGATCCCACATATTTCCCAGACAAAGTCAAAAAAGTGGGCAAGGTAAGAAACTCTTTTCAGTTGATTACTTTCTGCTTTGTTTCCTCAATCTCTGTATTATGCACTTTTGTTGGTGAAATGAGCAAATTTCCAAAGCTAAGGACAAATGAAAGATGTTTGAATGGCCAGGGAACAATGGGAAAATGTCACTGGGCCATTTTGTTGCAGCCATGTTCTTCTTTTTACACATTCTTTCAGTACAAAAGCATATTAACCATTAGCTGGCAATGCACCCGAATGCGCCCTACTTTAGTATGTTACTCTACGCCATACGGTTTTACTCGTCAGTTGTAGAGTACTGCCAGTTAATGGGTTAAGGAACAAATATGAAGCAAAATTTAACTTTGCAAAGTAAATGAAATAAACATGTGTGCAGCAACTGTAAGATAGAAGAGCATGTTACAGTAACTCTTTCAACTGGCTTCGAATTTTTTCATTTTCATATGAATTTTGCTTTGTGCGATATTGATTGGGTTGATATTGATAAAGTTTACATCAAGTACTGGAGATATAAATAATTGGGCCTTTCTCATACCAGCAAAATGTAAAAGTTTTCAGGGTATCTGATATGGATTCTATCATCAAATAATTACACAGGCAGTTACTCTATTTTATCCAGGTTGTTCGATGTATCTGCATACTGACACATCCTCTACGAGACACATCTAATTCTTCATCATGTCAACTCATCATCCCGCAAAACCAAGTTGGACGGAAATCAGGTATACACATTTTCATAAGGCAAAGTAATATGAAAAACAGAATTGCTGCAACCTAACCCCAACCCCCCCCCCCACCCTCACCTATCTGGGTAATTGAAACCACTGTCTGGATAATTGAAACTTTTCTCTCTAGATATTTATGTGTGCTGTGTGTCTTCCTCTCATCATGTTTGTCCTGATAAATATTACGTGGCCATGGTGAGCACGACTGTCGAGACAGACAATCCCGAAGCTGAACTCAAACCAGGCTTGGATGTTCTTGCTCCTATCGAGGATAAGTATGTCTTCTCATTCTTATAAAACATGACCAGAAATTTGTTCCTGCCGCATGTATTTTTGCGGGTAACACATGTAAAAATCTCGCACCTTGTCAACAAGTTGCAACATTGTTAACAAGTTGCAACATTGTTGTCATTTTATCAAGTTGCTACAAGGTTGTCACTCACAAACTTGTTGGAACAACTTGTAAGAAGTCTGTTGAGTACACAACCTTGTATAGCAAGTTGTAAACAAGCTGGAAAAAAAGCAGTACGCACACATTCTGATAACAAGTTGTTGAAACAGTGTCCGTGGCGATTGAATGAAAATAAGAATAATTGTTTTATAGGTTCTTGTCTGTTGATGATGTTTATGAGCCAATTGATGATGGAGCTACCAGCAAGGTTTGTTATTCAGTATATTAATTATGTAATAAATTATCTAACCTTTGCGATGTGTGATTACAACTACCAGTCTCGAATGCTTTGCGAGGATCTAGCACATACTCGCAAAGCATTCTGATAGTATAGTAATCACGCACGCACCACCCATGCCCCCCCCCCCCCAGTAAACTATTATGCCTCCCTCCGTGAAGGTCCCTTTTGTGTAAAATATAAGCGAAAAAGGGAAGAGTGTTATAATAATCCCATAACAAAATCTTACTTTTATACTGAATGCTCAGTCGGTCTAGATGAGATATAAAAATGTTTTGGTGAAAATGCAGGAAATCAAGCCCGGTAGGTTCAAATATACCGAATTTTTCAAATTATGAGGAAAACCGACATGACTACCTCTTTAACCAATTTTAGGTATTCTTAACGACTTCCTATGACGCCACAACTCACTTTGAGACGACGTGTCAAGATATTATGGCCTTGTACAAGCGATGCACTGGCGAAGACATAGATTTTTCACAAGTACAGAAAGATTTGGAGTCTGTCGAACAATGAACATCCTTTTAACCCGTGACCGCCGGGTAATCGTCACGTGAAAATCACGTTTTTCTCCATGTAATTGTCATGTGTGTTCACGTGGTTGCATGTTTTTGTAAACTTATTGCTGTGTGTTTGTCACGTGATCCCTATCGTATTATCACATGATTACTTTATCCTACCACGTGATTTGAATTAGACTATCACATGACGACCATGTATGCGCAACTGATTTTCACGTGACCTTGAGTGTCGTATCGAAATTTGGGAAATTACTATGTAACTGGATAATAATGTCACAGATTAGGTCTAGCAAACTAGAATTCTTTAATTAGGAATTGAATAAATGTTATTAAAAATTCAAATATTAATTGTAGGGCTATACAGGGTGTCTCAAAAAAAAGTGAACCCTTTGAAATTGAACTTCATATTTGCATTTTCTTTCAAATAATCTATTGTACCCTATTGTATTTAATTTCAAAGGGTTCACTTTTTTTTTTATACACCCTGTATGTTGATAATTAAAAGTTGTAACAATATAGAGGGCTATAGAGCGCTTTAAAAGATCCCTAAAATGGACAAAAGCTCAATGCACTTTTAAGATGTTTGAAAAAGTGGCCAAAATGTCTTGGCTAACCCCTTAACGTTTTCGCCAGTTTTCGTTTGAAAAGGTAGCCAACAACTGACAAAAAGTAATGACTAACCTCTTAGCGTTCCGTCGTTGGCCTTTTGAGGTCTCTGAAGAAGTGGCCATAACCTTGCCATAACTGACCAAAAAGTAAATGTAACCACTTAAATTTTGGTTGACAAAATGTAAAAGCTAATTCCTTCTATTTTTATGGATTTCTGCACACTTTCGAAAACTCAGAAAGTGGCCAAAACTAGCAAAAAAGTGAACCTAACCCTCGCCTCCGCAGCAGGCATCAAGCTACCCCGGTGTCCCATGAGATGCCTGCGGATGAGGCTAGGCTAACCCCTTGAATTCTCGTCGACAAAAAGTTAAGGCTAAAGCCTTAACGTTTTGTGGATTTTAGCTACTTTTTCAAGAATTGGACAAAAACCATCACAAAAACCTACAAAAAGTAAAGGAATATTAAGGAATATTACATATTATGTGGATATAATAGAAATAGCTCGCCTTTGACTAATAGTGCTTAAAAATTCTTTTGAAATCAGACAATGCAATAGATTCGTACCTGAACAAATTTTGAAGATTGCTAATTAGCAATTCCTAGCGATTGTAATCAAATGCCCTAAGGGATTTCTCACAAATAGACGCTCTGAGCAGTAGCCAATCGTGACGAAGCTCTTTTCAGGCCACCCAATCAGAGCTCGTCAAAGTCTGGCCAATAGGAAAACAAGGGTGTGGTATGCAAATTCGTGGCAAAATTGAAAACTCAACTTGGCGAAGTACAGTTCAAATTGTCGCAGAACTTCGCTTTACGTAATAAATAAACTTTCTTCAAACGAAATGGTTATCCTACATCCAAGTATAGGTTAGTTTTCAAATATATCGTTCTTTTAAACGATTTAATTGTGATTTTTGCTTGTTGATTTATTGCTCGAGCTCCTGTTTGATACGCGTTTAGTATAAATACTTTGAATTACTTCGCCTTCGAAGCTTCGTCTTCTGTTGGTGAACGTTTTGCTCTCCTATTTGCTTCATTCCCTTACTAGGCCTTACTATTTCTGCCATATTTTATACTAATAATGACTTGTGTAACTCAATATTTGTTTTATATGCAATTTCAGATAAAATATTTGACGAGATTGTTGAGATAAATCGCCGACTCGTTCAAGACTTTGGTGGACACGTGGTAAGTTTGGCCGCCTTAAAATGATTTATTTCTTGTTCGTTGCTCGCTTTTTAAGCTTCCCTTACCTAACTTGAACGTCCTGTAGTTGTGAAAATGTTTCTAGGCATTTTAAGTAAAATTTAATTTTGGTTTCAGCATGTTCAATTCCACTAGTTTGCCGCACGCCTTCATTTCTTGAAGCAAACTGAACTATTTACTATTTAGTCCAGGCACAGCTATATATATCACAGCTCTATTTTTAACGCGTGGTGTAGAGTGTAGGTAGAATCATACAAAAGCTAGGATGTCTTTAGGATCAAACTAACAAGAACTTTAACGTTTTCGAGCGAAGCCCGGCAAGCCTGAAGTTAGAAGTTATTGCTATTTATTTCACTCCAACTATTACCTACCAATATAATTTACATCATTTTCTTACTCTCATGATATAGTGATATTAACTGCTGGTTGACCACCATTTGCTGCACGATGGTTGCTATGAAAAAACCCACCTATAACACAGGCCTCTTTTAAGAATCGTTTTGTGGGGGCATCGTCGAAAGGGGACGTAAAGTAGATGGTGTATTACAGGTGTGGGATGCTGAAGGGGGTCTGGGGTCCTGGCTTGATTTTTATTCTTGTATTCTTGAGTTTTTCAGATTTGATTTCTAAATTTTCAGAGACAATTATCCCATATAATGGAAACTTTTTAACTCATTTCTAACTTGGTTATATTTTGGACAAAGGACCTTCACTGGGTGATAGCTTACTGGGAGTGGCTGGGGGCACTGGGGCTTACTGCAGTACATGGGGCTGCTGCTATAACATAGGAGTATCAAAATTATTTTTTATATCTGGCTTTGTCACTGATGTATACTATTTTTTTCAGATATAGCAACATTACAAGGAGGGAAAAACGCGTTGAATAAAATGTCGGTACGACAGGAAAATGGCCATGAGATTGAAAAGCCAAGTATATATATCGAACAACAGTGCGACAACGAACACCTATTGTTATATGGTGCTGAGATTTGTCCAGAAAAGAAATTGGAAGTTGCGGGGACGATGGAAAAGAAGAAATGAAGATGTCAAACAAGAAATGAAAGTGCGTCAACTAGGAGAGGAAATCGAGGAAGCAAGATTGAGATGGTTTTGTTATGTTAGAAGACGAGAACCACACAAACCAATAGACGTTATAAAAAAGTTATAGTGCTAGAGTTTTGTTGCATTGTTGTTAGGCATGCATTTTATAAAGCTTATATATTTGTGATTACTATTATGGTTGCCATCTCTGATTCTCTGATTTTGAAAATTTGAAAAATTTGAGTTTTTTTTATTGTTTTACTTATTGAAAAAAATAGCAAAAAAAAAGAATTTCTTTAAACAAAACTTTAAAATAAATAAACAATAGAACGTTCACTAAAAAAAATTATACATTAAATTAATTTTTTGGCTTTTGTTTTTCAAGCCTTTTTTTTTAAAAGAAGAAGGTTAAAGTTGGCAAATAGTAAATAAATTAATTAGTGCATTATAGCATTAATTGCATTTTTTTTTTTTTTTTAACAAAGTCAAATCAAAATAAAAAAAAATGAAAAAAATCGTCTTATTTAAATATTTTATTATACTTTTTGTGAACTTAATAATGATATAGTTATTTTTTTAAAAAATCAATATGAAATTTTTTTTGCTGTTATAGTAATTCAATAGGAAAAAAATAATAATTCAAATTTTTTGGCTGTAAAAAAAAAAAAATCAGATGGCAATATATATATAGTCTTGTTCGTCAATGCATAAGCTTTAAGAAAATGCCTGTTGGCAGCTTGTAACAAACAATGCCATCAAACACTTTTTCTGGGCACATTTTTAAGAGTTGGCCGGCCGTCTACAACATATTACTCGATGGGCAACGGAAGACGGAAAACGACTGCACGGTAGACCACGAAACGACGACGATTTCAGATTCTCGGTCGTGTTCCAAAGTGGGGCCACCCTAAGGATGCCAAAATTCGCAAAACTAATTGAAACGTGGCAGGTTTTCTAAAATTTCTAAATCTATTAAAATTTCACAGATTTCTTGGTATTTGTGAGAAGCGCTTAAACAAATCGAAAATCTTCATGGTAATTCGGAAGGTTTTATCTGGAAGTTTGTTTATTTCAAAGATATTTGAAATGAAATTTTAAAGTTTACATCGTTTTGATAGTTGGTTTAAACGCTAGATAAAATCATGCCAGAGGAATGGCTGACCATTCGTGACACGTCAGCTCCTACTTTTCCCGACCTACAAGCGAGTTGCTCCGATCGATTGTCATGGTCAACTAGCACAAGTGGAAGGTCTGGCCAACCTTGCATTTTTGCTTTTTGTCCATGGCATGAGATTGGGATAATTCGCCTGCAGGCCGGGAAAAGTTGGGTCGAAATGTCACCAAACATTGATTTGTGGCCAGATTTTTTGTCTGTCTGGCTTTATCCAGCGTTTAGCTGGTGTGATTTTGATGCAGACTTTGGGATTTCGGCTTAAATTTCCTTAAAATAGATAATCTTTGAGGTTTAATCTTTTAAGAATTTCATGATTTTTGACTCGTTAATGTGTTGCTCGCAGATACCATATTGTTATTTTAAAAAGTTCGCAAAAATTTCACGGATCAAACCGATGGGTGGCCCAGTCGTGGACATTATTGGATTACTATGAACATTTATGGATAATGTGTACTTCGGAATTCACGGTTACCTCTAGTTGTACATCGAAAGTCGAGCTGCGCAAGAGAGGTCTATCTCAAGGTTAGATTGTTAGCTTGCTAGCAGGCTTAGCCTGCTAGCAAGGCGGTAGTTAGCCTGCTAACAGGCGATAGGTAGCCTGCTAACAGGCTGTAATTAAGTAGAATTCGTACCCAAGACTCGATTATATTGCATGTGTTAGGTGAAGTCTCTGGGTTAAACATATTTTCCTGGCGGTCTGTAGTTCAGTACATTTGCACAGCAGGTTGATTTTCTATTCAGATGCTTGCATGCTAAAACTTGAGGTGCAATTTCCAGTTATTGTGAATTTGTTTATCATCTGCAATCGAAAGTCTATCTAAGGAGGTGAACATTTGAGCCTTCGGTCACGTGGTTGTTGCATGCACTCGGTTCGGTTATGGTGGGTTTCATTAAGCGTTACAGGACAGCAGATGATGGTCAACTTGTAATGTTGACACTTGTAGACTACTACATAAAATAAAAAGGAGTGAACGTTTTTCACTATCTATTAGTGAAACCCACTATCTATTCGCGGTTTACTCGTGCCAATGTTTCTTTCTTTGTGTAAATGTACTGCTTAGGTGTCTGTGCATGGCGCAGCGCGCGGCTAGAATGTAGAATAGGCAGGACAAGTAAAACCTTGCCAGACTAATTTTGATTATACCCATATGTTACGTGCACGAATACATATAAACGTCATGTAATAGGTTTGGGTTAGGGGTCACCTAACCTCATAAACCCATTATATGAGATATATATTCGCGTACGTAATATATGGATGTAACCAAAATTTAGAATTTGCAAATCTGACATAGTTTTTCTTGTGAAGGATAAAGTAAGGGTGCAAATGGTACCCATAGCTTAGAGGGTGCAAATGGTACCCCTAAGAAGATTGGTGGAAATCGTGGTGGACTTTTTGTAAAAGATTTTTTGAGAAGATTCAGTTGATGTTCGACATGTGGGGTTTCTCCGGGTACTCCGGTTTCCTCTCACAGAAAATGTTAACTGGCGGATAAACCGCTTATAGGACTGTAATAACACAATTGTTGTAAAGATAAACAATAAATATAATAAATGGCGGTGAGTCTATTTCTATTGGCCGCAGTGCATGTATATCGCTGGTTTCGAACGTTAGTTTTCTGCCCCGGGTCCATGAAAACAGTTCGCTACCAGAGATTTTAGTTCCCTCTCTGTCATAGCGGTACATTATATGGCGACTCATGGACATCTATGGAACACAACGTACTATAAGTGCATGCCAACCTATACCCAAGCTTGTGGAGGCTCACTAGGTGCGATGCACACTAGGTTAAGTTAGGCTAAGGGCATGACCGAGACTCCACATTCAGGGGCATTGCTTTTCAGGTTTTTGAAAGGTTGTATTGCGCGTGCATTAGTTTAGGTCAGGTAGCTAGAAATTAGGGCGTTTTCCTGCTTCTCGTATTCTATACTATAAGGCATATGTATGCATGTATTATAATTGTATTTGTCACCATGATAGCCTGCGCACATTAATTACTGTAAAGTATTTATTATAGCAGGAAAGTGGAATCTGTTTTCCTGTGAACAAAATACTTTATAGTAACAAATCAAAGTGGCTACAAATTGCGAAGAAATACAAAGTCGCGAAAAAAGAAATAAAAAATACGAAAGAATGAAAATAAACAAAAATGCGCGAAGCCACTTTGAATAAGCAACAATAATCCAGGAATACTCGATGCAGAAAAAAATAATAAAAAAAGAAAATCTGTTTTCTGCTTAAAATTTCCTGGATTAGGGGCTTAACAATAAGAAATGTTGTTCTTGCTCCAAAGTGGAGACAGTTCCGTTTCTTTAGGTTGCGATCGCGCGCGCTTTATAAGTTTTACCATAAGTTCTTGAAGTTTAAAAGACCGCCAGGAAAACTAAATAGGGTGTTTTCATGTGTCGCTTTGTTGACGGACAAACAGCATTAAACGTGTATAATTTATTTCAATTCCGGCACTTCACGTTTGTCCTTAACATGGCCGCCATGAAGACATTCTGCAGATCAAGTTTATGAATGGTCACCATTGCAACGTAGAATGTTCGCCATGTTGCATTCCGCGTTGCCATACTTAGTTCATACATAAGCTAGGTCGAACGCAGCGCTTGGCATTAGCGCGGCGCGGCGTGCTGCTGCAATGCGAAGTTCAGTCATTGATTGTACTTCATGCGCAAATCAATACTGATGTGTGCTCGAGACTTGAAACAAGTCTAGCTTTGAACAGCAAAATTAAGGCTGAATGCTAATTAGGATTAAGTGCGCAAAGTTGGATGCTAATTAAAATTAAGTACACAAAGTTGCATGCTAAATACAACTAAGTGCATGAAATTGTAAGTTAATTAAAATTAAGTGCTGGTGAAGTTGCATGCTAATAAAATTAAGTGCATGAAGATCAGTGCATGCTAATCAAAATTAGGTGCGCTCTTAATGCTTTACGCGCGCGCTTATAGCAAAAGCAATGCGCTAAAAGAAAAACCTTAAAAAACGCACACATCAGAATAGACTCAAAATGCATCCAAGTGTCTTGACAGCTTTTACAATGGCAAAATGCCGTAAAATATGTTCGACCATTGGATTCATTTGCCACGCATCTTGTCCTAAACGTATTTTACTTTGAGTACGTTTAGGGGTCAAGGTTAAGGATAAATATACCTTACATGTAACAAGTTGTTCATAAAGAGGGATATTTGTCTTGCATGATTTGTAGACTAAATTTTCGGGTGGTCTACATTGCTTTTTTGGACTTCTCATGAATTTTTCTCTGGCTTCAATTTTGCAAAAAAAATTTTGCTTTACAAAACACTACAGGTAGGTAAGGGTAGGTATATTATATTAAATATTAGGCCATAGGACGCGAGGGCTTTTCCCTGGGGACTTCGGTATCCGGTAATCATAATCACTGGAGGTTTTTCACCGGATCTCGCCAAAAACACGAACTGTCATTGGCACTTCTGGTTTTCCTCCTGTGATTATTCTTTTCGTTTGGCTTTAATCTAAAATAATCTAAAACAAAAAACAGTGTCCGTGTTCGGGACGAATCCAGTACTGCTGCTAAGTATACCTTCACCTCTGTGACTGGGGCTCGATTATTTGAAAATGCAGTGCGTTGTCTGATTATAATTTCACCTCAGTCGCAAGAGAAGGGTCAAAGTTACACTGAAACTTCTCCAAACGATTGGGAAATGGTCTAAAACCTCTTCTGTCAGCGAAAAAACTATTTCATCCAATAAAATGTGGAGTATATTGTGAGCACAGTGCACACGTAAAAATTTCGTATGTTATCAAGTATTTCTAAAAATGAAGCAATCATTCGTTTCTGGGTTGAAATCCCAGAACACTGTTTTAAACTTTTCCGGGAAGTTCATGTTTACTTCAATATATACCAACTTATATATCACAACAAAGGTAATGGCGACCGCAAGAATGTTATTGATAAAAAATACCTATTCTAACTAATATTACTATGAACTTGTAAACAACTTGTTGAGAGTGACTTTGGATAGTTTCCGTTGCAAAGGTCCACACGAAGTAAGGCCCTGTCGGCCTGTTCACACGATCCGGTTTGTCTGATCCGATTCTCCTGGGTATGAGCCAATAGCCTTACTCTTGTCAGCAATTCCAGTAAATCACATACGCCAAGAGGAGAATCGTATCCGACAAGGGGCGCTTTCCATTTAATGGCCAGACCGGTCAGACCAGAATTCCTGCCTCTGTATCGATGGAGAGATCTGGTCCAGATTTTTTGAAAATCGGGCTAAAATGGACCTCCTTTTGATTTGATCCAAATTTTCCGGTCAGACCGATCCTAAGCCCTAACGTTTTGTGTTCATTTAACAATTTGATCCATCTGACCGTGTTAATGGAAAGCGCCCAAGGATCTGCTGCTATCTAAATATGGATGCTAGTCAAGGAAAAGAAAGGATGTGATACAAGTTCTATATGTATACATACGTTTTGTAAAGAAGAGTTATATCTTAAATTGGACAACGTAAGTTCTATTTACTTACTTAATCAATATTTTGAACTGTCTTTTAATATAACATCAATTTAAAAACTTATCTATAGCACAGGTTTGATTCTTATACAATTACTTTATGGTTTCCGTGTTTGGATGGCCTGATCCAAACACGCGGGAATGTTGCGAGAGTTAAGAAAAGCGCGCGAAATCTCGAGCCGAAGGCGAGTGATTTTGCGAGCTTTTCTTAACTCGAGCAACATTCCCAAGTTCAACAGCCAGTTGATCAATGACTACAATATGATGGAATAAATATCGCTTCTGGACTTGGGCCCTTGGTTTGGGTATAAAATATTGTTTACATCATGTCATCATTCAGATCAGTATAAAAAATAAATAAATGTGTGATGTAGCTATATCGTTTCTGGACTTGGCCCTTAGGTATAAATTGTTTAATTCAGATCAGCAGAAAAGTTTGTATGAAAGAAGATCGCTCTGGTGTATAAAATATCACTAGCAGAAGCAACTGGTGTATAAAATATCACTAGCAGAAGCAAATAGAAAAGTAATTAGTCATACTAACCTGATCGATTTTAATCCGTATTTAGTTTGCAAATTGTAATTATGTAATGTTCGAACACATGTCGTTTCAAGTGTGAACATTTTAATTCCCCTCACTTCACAAACTTCTCTTGCGCAATGTCCCCCCGTAATACGACATCTTACCGGACAAACCAGGTGATATGGCAGCTATTGATCTCAGAAATGGTGAGAACCATGTCTTATTTTTATTTATTTTAAACTTAAATCACTATAATTTAAAGTAAACTTTCCTCAATAACTATTCCAAACGTGTGACGCCAGTGTAGGTAGAATCTTTACGAAGATACTGCGGTTGAGTTGGGTCAATCTACCTGAAAAATGTCCGAGACTGTCTGGGGACGAGAATGAACTGCCCGGGCCGTCAAATTTCACTGAAAAGTGTGCAAAATAGTTATTTTCGCTTTCTTTTAGATGATATTAAGAAAAAGAGCCAGAAATTTTTACTCTTCCTGAATGGTTGTTCGATAATAGACATAAATTTTATCGGCTTTGAAATTGTCAGATAAACTGCTTAGACAGGCATAGACTAACCGCGGAGCTAGAGTGGGATATTTTGCAATGTATACAAATGATTCGGTTTTTGTGAGAAAATCACCACGTATATAATTTGCCAAAGAGGAGCTTCATGTTTTATACAATTATATAATTTTGCAATTGAAAAAATGAAAATTTCTTTTTTCTTTGCTGTTCGTTGTTTCGCAACGACATTAATGTTGGATCAGTGTTTAGCTGTTCGTTGTTTCACTGGCATCACTGCTGCTGGAATGAATTCATCTTAAATGCAAGGGGACTTAGTTATTTCTTATTCATTTTTGATAGCCTTAGTTCAGTGTATGTATTTATCGTCCGCGGGCAGTCATTAGTAGGAACCGTTTCGAGCGATGGCCCCTTGAACGTCGAAGTTCTTATTGCATTATTCAGGTAGATTGATCGAACTCAACCGCAGTATCTTTATTAACTATTAACTATCTTATAAACTGTACTTGATCGATGCTTTATTCATACGTGTTTTAGCCGTACTATGCATTCCTTTAAGGTAAAAATCTCGGCTCATACAAGTCATTTTCTGGCAGTATACACGACATTCAGTGTCATAAAACAGAGCCGCTTGTAGCGTCATGTGGTCTGGATAGATTTCTGAGAATTCATCACATTGATACACGACAGCTTGTAGATAAGGTGAGAATCACGGGGCTTTTGTTATCAATAGAGATTTTGTTAGTAATATTACTTATAGAGGAACATTAAATTGCAAAATGGTTTTACCATACTTTTATAGTCTTTACGACTTTAGGGATTTTATTGTTTACTTATGAGTATAGTCTAGATTTTGTTGGCATCTCACTCGATTAAATAATAATTGAAGGATTTTTTAGATGGAAAATTATTGGGTGTAAATTATATACATTTATTAGACCTAACCAGAAACAGCTGCAAAAAATGCAACTACAGGTCCCTGGCAGGAATCGAACCTGTGGCCCTGCGATTCCAGTGCAGCGCTCTAACCAACTGAGCTACAGAGTCCAGTTGTCGAGCTCGAAGGCATAGTGAAGAAATCGTCCAATGGCATCATCTTCTCGAATCACTCAACCGTACTGTTGAAATATTAATAAGCAAAATTTCAAAAGATTTGTGCACGGTGAAGCCGTCTCAACATGAATTCTTAGCTCATTATAGACGCTTGAAGTTTACCGAGTTTCCAGATCATATCTCTATTGACTATGGTTAGACTGAGAAGATTAGTGTCCTGGATGTTCGTATAATTTCGGCTCGGTCGTACATGAAAAGAGTACTTCCAGTTTGATTCAACCAAACACCGCAGCTTTTCCCTTGGTACTCTGGTTTCCTCCTGTAGAAACACTGGACCAATAAGGGATTTATTACACCTCCAGTGAGAACAGTTTAGAACTGATAGCAGGAGCTGTCCAGTTTGGTTATACTATTGTTCACGAAGTCTCTGAATTAATGGCCTTCAATTTTGTAAGCAATCTCCGGAAATGGAATGGCAAATTTGAGCTTTCTTTTCATTTCTATGTAGATATATTTAAAATCAAGACTAAAGTCTCTTTTGTTCTCCAAAGCATATATACTGGTAAACATAATTACATAACATCTGTGTGCACGGAATCCAACCTACCTCCCCCCCCCCCACCACCCCTCTTCTCTCTCTTTACCAAACTATGCGTTTTGTCTTGCTTCAACGGTTCTAAGGATGTTAAAAATGATTCAAACAAAAGGAAACATGGCGATAAGAAGGAAGGTGAAGCTGACAGCGATGATGATGATGATGTTTGGGACAAGATGGGAGTTGTTGAAGATGATGCTGTGAACAACAACACAAAAAGTAAGTTTGACGTATTCACATGAAAACAGGGAAAATGTTTGGGGTCTAAAACTCTTTTAATATCCATGGAAATTGTCATCGTGGCATGCCTCCTTGATTTTTCTGTTTTTTGTTTCAGAACATAGAAAGAAAGGAAAGTAAATTAAGGCGGAAAGAGAGCAGCCCAGCAGTTGATCGAGACAGAGTCAAGACCTCCACACTTCGACCAACTGGCAGACCCCATTGCCAGTTTTTATCTAACACATGCGTTGGTTTAACATAATCAGAATGGCGCCAAGACAATTTTCGCAAAAACAAGTACTTCTATTGCAAGCGCAATATTTCTATTTTCCTTCACCTGTAAAGCTGAACTGATGTACGAACAAATAAATACGCTGCATTTCGTTGCGATACGTTTGGTATGGTGAACAGCCTTAACCCCTGGCTTGCATAAATAATTTTTACGACGCTTTATGTGAACTTTACCCATGCGTTTTAACATGCACAACCATATTACCGCAAAAACTCGCATTGAACATTTATATTGTGTAGCAATTAACATTGTAATGAAAGATTTCACTGAAATTATATATTAAAGAAGTTTGAAATTTGAAATTCTGTTATGTGTCAATTTAATGTACAATGAATAATTCTATTAAGCCCCCCCCCCCTCTCAAATAGGCCCTCTCTAATGAGCCCCTGTTTTTAGACAACGAAGCCCCCTCTCTATCAAACTCCGCCGCCAAATAAGCGTCTCCTGGTGTATGCGAATGAGCAGCTCATGCATGCATAATTTTGTTTATCACCAAGAACAAACAAGCTTAAATTATTTCTTTTGAAAAATTGAAAGGCATGGAATTGCCACTCAGAACAATGGCGATACCCCAGCCCAATGGGAAATCAAACCAATTCAAGCTGTCAAGTTGCACCAATCAGAGTCATTCCTTTGTACACTGCTACCAATCAGAGGCAGAAATTTCCTAGCCAATAGGATTCACACAGTCACATGCGAGGCAAGTTCGAAGCAGATGCAGGCGGCAGGCCGTACTTTGAGCTGGCGACTGGCGTCAAAACGTTGTCCTGAAAACGAAGGAGAATTAGTCAAAACCCAAAAGAACTCAGAAGAATTTGTCAGAAGCTTGTTCTTAAAGCACGTATAAAGGTAATTTAAAGAAAGCTTTTACAGTAACTGAACGCACTTAGGCGAATTAGTTTATACATTTAGTGTATAGAAATTGAATGGAATGCATTTATAGCGAAGGCCGATTGCGGCTTTGCCTTTGGGCCTGTTTCGCTCGAAATTTTACTGCTAAATCTTTTGTTTCAATAATACCTTTAGTAGTTTCACGTAACTCATATTTGTATTTTCTTTCATTTTAGAACGAATTTGCTCAAGAAAAAGCACGAAATTGTGAAGAATTCTGGCCACGTGTGAGGTTCGTATCGGCAGTATAAAATATATTTTAGGATTCAACTTGTCTGTATCAATTTGTTGTATTTAATGTCGAGATAAAACATAAAGGATCTATAGGCATTTCTACGCCGTCTGCTTCGAATTTAATGAAATTTTGCCCAAGAAATGGGTTCAATTTGCTGTTCTGGACGCGTGTTCTAGACTCGGCAGTGCTAATTGCGTAATGCATGCTTTGCTTGCATGCGTCTTCAAACTCCAAAACTATTCTAAAACGAAGGACGTTTGGGAATACCAGTTGTACTGTTGTATGAAGCCTGTTTCGCTGGATAATTCAATTCAAATTACACTCCACATATCTACAAAACTAAATAGTTTACTTCAGATTGAACATTTTTAGTTCAGGTTAATACTCCCTGTACATATATAGATTAGTTCGGCTATTTGGTTTTCTTGATAATTTAAACCTGCTTCGTACAACTGGCATTGCCTTAAAATTCTAATTCATATATTTGCGTTCATGCACTTGCTTTTCTTACCAGGTTTCCCTTTTCTAATTTTTAGAAATAAGTTGCAATCTCCAGCAGAAGGTGCCAGGACTTACGTAATTCCCTAAATGCGCGCGAATACGAAATTATCACAAAAAAATTGCGAATGTCATTTTAAGGACAAGGACATTGATTAAAACATGTAGGACTTCAATTAGTTCAATGGAGTAAGGGCATGGAAATTATTTCATCAGTGTACATGGTTGACTTTCTGTGTAAATTCGGAATGCAGTTGAAGTTTCAGCTGTGATTTTGGAGTATGAATCTCTAATTACGATTTAAGAGTTGAACTACTATAAAGTAGAATAAATACGAACACCGAACGATTTAGCAAATATATTACTATATTAAATATTATTGACGTTTTATTAATTAGCTTGTAGATTAACTTAATTATGTTATGCATATTGTAATTTTATTATAGTTGTTAGCAATAAATCTTGTTTCCATTATTATTTTTTTTTTTAAACTTGAAGCAAATGACAATTTTTAAATATTATAGACTGGGACTGAAATATAGATACATTTCTTTTAAATAACGAATTTTTAACCTAAACTTAATTTTAATCTATGTAAATTTTTAACGAGCTTCTGAATAAAATTATCATTATTATTATCAAAAAAAAAGAAAAAAGAAAAAGGGAAAAAAATACTATTATTACTATTATTATAAACAATCCGTGATTTCACAGCTCTGTCGCCTGCACTTGGGCATGCGCGGAATGTTTGACTGTGGTGTTGATTCTCCCCGGGCGCGCCAGTTGTGTGCGTGTGATGGATGGCGCCGTCCCTCATACGTACTTCTTTCGGGAGGTCCTCATGGAGAAACAACACCACAGCCGAACTTTCGGCGCATGCTCCAGTGCAGACAACTGTACTGCGAAGTCACTGGAATGTTCACAAAGGCTCGTACTTCAAGAGCTCAACTGAAACCTCAAGAGTATTGAGAGTTTATGCAGAAAGTCAGCCGTGTACACCGATAGAATGATTTAAAGAAACTTGGTGCATCGAAGTCTTACTAGTTTGAGTCTTTCGAGATGTCCTTATTTTGACATTTGTACTCGTTCCCGGACCTTGCTATACGCTCACGGTCAAATTCTACACTTGGTACCAGACTCAGCTATATGCTCACGGTCAATGGCACTAAAGGGAACTTTTCTGTAGTTGTTTGATCTTTGATAACCAAACTATTCATGAATTATTTGATGCTTAGACATTATGCACTCTACTGTTTACCTTCTTTGAATTTTCAATTTTCGAATTACAGTCTAAGTTCTCCCAACCCTGTTAGTTCAACTGGTTGTTTCGAACAATGAGTAAATACAAGTGATTTGGGCCCGTCATTTTTATTTTCTGTATGTTTGAAGCAATAGCTAGGCAAAATGTGACTCAGAGAGCTTAAATTTTAACATAGGAGTGAGAAATGACCTAATTTGCAAGGAGTTTACAGTAAGGTGTTCTTGTCAACATCCGTTTCAAATTAACAAAATATTCATGAACTAAAGGCTTGCAATTTAACAAAATTGAGATAATTCATTTTTATGCTGCAAAACTTGCACTATTTTTCGATTATTCTATGCTATTATTATATATATATTATATGGCAGTACTTAAATTCGTATAACAATTCACCTTTTTGGCTTTGCAAAAATCATGAAATAAGTTGCAAATATTTTTAATGAAGTGTGTTTCGATTAAAGTTTTCCACAAAAACGTAGGAAATTTTGTATTTGCGCGCTGAAGGGAATGCCTTTGCAACCAATTAATATACGCACCAAAACGTCATGATGAAAGATACTATGGTGAATAGCTGTGAACATTGAAGAAAGAAGGACAGTATGGCCACACACTGAATCACAAGAAATCTTGACTGTTGATTGAAGTTTCGAAACTGTCTTCAACCGAACTATCATGAATATTTAGCTGGACTTTACTGGATTAACTCGTAATCTAATTCATACTTCGCTGGATTAACTCGCATTACAAGCCTGGATCAACTCTGAAAATGACGAAGACGACTGAAGCGACTACGAGAGAGGCGACGACGACTGAAGCGACGACGACTGAAGCGACGACGACTGAAGCGACGACGACTGAAGCGACGACGACTGATGCGACGACGTAATCCATATCGGGGTGTAAAGATGCGACCATGAAGAGGAAAGCTAAAAACTTTCAGGTTTATACTATAGGTATTATAGGTACTATAGTTCAATCTCGAATCCAGAGGGTTGGTCTGACGAATTTTACATTAAGTTACAAGCGAGCGTTCGGCCAACTTGTGCTCCGAAACATATTCTTCACTTAGGATATCTAATCTGAAAACTGTCTAGGAGTGCAAGTTATGCGCCATGAACAGCAATTTTTCAATATGGAAAAGTGTTGTGGCGCCAAGTGCCATATCATTAATATAATAAAAAATTCGGATTTGATAAAAAAAAATTCGGACGTGACTGAAATGCACGCTATATATGGCACTTTACTTACAACTTATTTTAATTCTGAAGAAACGTAAAGCAATGTTATAACTTCAGAAGGAAATTTGTTGAAGTACAATTCCACGCGCAAGAACAACATTTTTGTCTAGAATGGTATGTTCGTAAAGGGTTTTGAATGGCAGTTGAGTGAGAAGACTTTTTTGACAGCTCCTTCCAATCAGTAGATCGTCCCCTTGTGGGCATCAGAACTATCCTGTTGTTTAACACGACCATAATTCACCGAGCCAAACTGTCATTCACTTTTCCAAGTCACTTCAGCTTCATCTTTCTGACCGCTCTTGCATAATAAACTCCAGAAAGCTCCTTCCAACCACTGGATCGTCCGCTTGCGGGCATAGAGCAATTTTTTGTTTAACACAACCAGGAATAACTGAGCCAAACTGTCATTCACTTTTCCAAGTCACTTCAGCTTCATCTTTCTGACCGCTCTTGCATAATAAACTCCAGAAAGCTCCTTCCAACCACTGGATCGTCCGCTTGCGGGCATAGAGCAATCTGTTTGTTTAACACAACCAGGAATAACTGAGCCAAACTGTCATTCACTTTTCCAAGTCACTTCAGCTTCATCTTTCTGACCGCTCTTGCATAATAAACTCCAGAAAGCTCCTTCCAACCACTGGATCGTCCGCTTGCGGGCATAGAGCAATCTGTTTGTTTAACATGACCAGGAATAACTGAGCCAAACTGTCATTCACTTTTCCAAATCACTTCAGCTTCATCTTTCTGAACGCTCTTGCATAATAAACTCGAGAAAGCTCCTTCCAACCACTGGATCGTCCGCTTGCGGGCATAGAGCAATCTGTTTGTTTAAATTAACACGACCAGGAATAACTGAGCCAAATTGTCATTCATTTTTCCAAGTCACTTCAGCTTCATCTTTCTGAACGCCCTTGCATAATAAACTCCAGAAAGCTCCTTCCAACCACTGGATCGTCCGCTTGCGGGCATAGAGCAATCTGTTTGTTTAAATTAACACGACCAGGAATAACTGAGCCAAATTGTCATTCACTTTTCCAAGTCACTTCAGGTTGATCTTTCTGCCTGGTCGTGCAAAATAAACTGCGGTAGGCTCCTTCCAACCAGATGGATCGTCCGCTTGCGGGCATAGAGCAATCGTTTGTTTAAATTAACACGACCAGCAATAACTGAGCCAAACTGTCATTCACTTTTCCAAGTCACTTCAGCTTCATCTTTCTGACCGCTCTTGCATAATAAACTCCAGAAAGCTCCTTCCAACCACTGGATCGTCCGCTTGCGGGCATAGAGCAATCTGTTTGTTTAAATTAACACGACCAGGAATAACTGAGCCAAATTGTCATTCACTTTTCCAAGTCACTTCAGGTTGATCTTTCTGCCTGGTCGTGCAAAATAAACTGCGGTAGGCTCCTTCCAACCAGATGGATCGTCCGCTTGCGGGCATAGAGCAATCGTTTGTTTAAATTAACACGACCAGCAATAACTGAGCCAAACTGTCATTCACTTTTCCAAGTCACTTCAGCTTCATCTTTCTGACCGCTCTTGCATAATAAACTCCAGAAAGCTCCTTCCAACCACTGGATCGTCCGCTTGCGGGCATAGAGCAATCTGTTTGTTTAAATTAACACGACCAGGAATAACTGAGCCAAATTGTCATTCACTTTTCCAAGTCACTTCAGGTTGATCTTTCTGCCTGGTCGTGCAAAATAAACTGCGGTAGGCTCCTTCCAACCACTGGATCGTCCGCTTGCGGGCATAGAGCAATCGTTTGTTTAAATTAACATGACTAGGAATAACTGAGCCAAACTGTCATTCACTTTTCCAAGTCACTTCAGCTTCATCTTTCAGACCGCTCTTGCATAATAAACTCCAGAAAGCTCCTTCCAACCACTGGATCGTCCGCTTGCGGGCATAGAGCAATCTGTTTGTTTAAATTAACACGACCAGGAATAACTGAGCCAAATTGTCATTCACTTTTCCAAGTCACTTCAGGTTGATCTTTCTGACCGCTCTTGCATAATAAACTCCAGAAAGCTCCTTCCAACCACTGGATCGTCCGCTTGCGGGCATAGAGCAATCTGTTTGTTTAACATGACCAGGAATAACTGAGCCAAACTGTCATTCACTTTTCCAAATCACTTCAGCTTCATCTTTCTGAACGCTCTTGCATAATAAACTCCAGAAAGCTCCTTCCAACCACTGGATCGTCCGCTTGCGGGCATAGAGCAATCTGTTTGTTTAAATTAACACGACCAGGAATAACTGAGCCAAATTGTCATTCACTTTTCCAAGTCACTTCAGCTTCATCTTTCTGACCGCTCTTGCATAATAAACTCCAGAAAGCTCCTTCCAACCACTGGATCGTCCGCTTGCGGGCATAGAGCAATCTGTTTGTTTAAATTAACACGACCAGGAATAACTGAGCCAAATTGTCATTCACTTTTCCAAGTCACTTCAGGTTGATCTTTCTGCCTGGTCGTGCAAAATAAACTGCGGTAGGCTCCTTCCAACCAGATGGATCGTCCGCTTGCGGGCATAGAGCAATCGTTTGTTTAAATTAACACGACCAGCAATAACTGAGCCAAACTGTCATTCACTTTTCCAAGTCACTTCAGCTTCATCTTTCTGACCGCTCTTGCATAATAAACTCCAGAAAGCTCCTTCCAACCACTGGATCGTCCGCTTGCGGGCATAGAGCAATAGTTTGTTTAAATTGACACGACCAGGAATAACTTAGCCAAACTGTCATTCACTTTTCCAAGTCACTTCAGGTTGATCTTTCTGCCTGGTCGTGCAAAATAAACTGCGGTAGGCTCCTTCCAACCAGTGGATCGTCCGCTTGCGGGCATAGAGCAATCGTTTGTTTAACACGACCAGGAATAACTGAGCCAAACTGTCATTCACTTTTCCAAGTCACTTCAGCTTCATCTTTCTGAACGCTCTTGCATAATAAACTCCAGAAAGCTCCTTCCAACCACTGGATCGTCCGCTTGCGGGCATAGAGCAATAGTTTGTTTAAATTGACACGACCAGGAATAACTGAGCCAAACTGTCATTCACTTTTCCAAGTCACTTCAGCTTCATCTTTCTGACCGCTCTTGCATAATAAACTCCAGAAAGCTCCTTCCAACCACTGGATCGTCCGCTTCCAGGCATAGAGCAATGGTTTGTGTAACACGACCAGGAATAACTGAGCCAAACTGTCATTCACTTTTCCGAGTCACTTCAGGTTGATCTTTCTGCCTGGTCGTGCAAAATAAACTGCGGTAGGCTCCTTCCAACCAGTGGATCGTCCGCTTGCGGGCATAGAGCAATCGTTTGTTTAAATTAACACGACCAGGAATAACTGAGCCAAACTGTCATTCACTTTTCCAAGTCACTTCAGGTTGATCTTTCTGCCTGGTCGTGCAAAATAAACTGCGGTAGGCTCCTTCCAACCAGATGGATCGTCCGCTTGCGGGCATAGAGCAATAGTTTGTTTAAATTAACATGACCAGGAATAACTGAGCCAAACTGTCATTCACTTTTCCAAGTCACTTCAGCTTCATCTTTCTGACCGCTCTTGCATAATAAACTCCAGAAAGCTCCTTCCAACCACTGGATCGTCCGCTTGCGGGCATAGAGCAATCTGTTTGTTTAAATTAACACGACCAGGAATAACTGAGCCAAATTGTCATTCACTTTTCCAAGTCACTTCAGGTTGATCTTTCTGCCTGGTCGTGCAAAATAAACTGCGGTAGGCTCCTTCCAACCAGATGGATCGTCCGCTTGCGGGCATAGAGCAATCGTTTGTTTAAATTAACATGACCAGGAATAACTGAGCCAAACTGTCATTCACTTTTCCAAGTCACTTCAGCTTCATCTTTCTGACCGCTCTTGCATAATAAACTCCAGAAAGCTCCTTCCAACCACTGGATCGTCCGCTTGCGGGCATAGAGCAATCTGTTTGTTTAAATTAACACGACCAGGAATAACTGAGCCAAATTGTCATTCACTTTTCCAAGTCACTTCAGGTTGATCTTTCTGCCTGGTCGTGCAAAATAAACTGCGGTAGGCTCCTTCCAACCAGTGGATCGTCCGCTTGCGGGCATAGAGCAATCGTTTGTTTAACACGACCAGGAATAACTGAGCCAAACTGTCATTCACTTTTCCAAGTCACTTCAGCTTCATCTTTCTGAACGCTCTTGCATAATAAACTCCAGAAAGCTCCTTCCAACCACTGGATCGTCCGCTTGCGGGCATAGAGCAATAGTTTGTTTAAATTGACACGACCAGGAATAACTGAGCCAAACTGTCATTCACTTTTCCAAGTCACTTCAGCTTCATCTTTCTGACCGCTCTTGCATAATAAACTCCAGAAAGCTCCTTCCAACCACTGGATCGTCCGCTTCCAGGCATAGAGCAATGGTTTGTGTAACACGACCAGGAATAACTGAGCCAAACTGTCATTCACTTTTCCGAGTCACTTCAGGTTGATCTTTCTGCCTGGTCGTGCAAAATAAACTGCGGTAGGCTCCTTCCAACCAGTGGATCGTCCGCTTGCGGGCATAGAGCAATCGTTTGTTTAAATTAACACGACCAGGAATAACTGAGCCAAACTGTCATTCACTTTTCCAAGTCACTTCAGGTTGATCTTTCTGCCTGGTCGTGCAAAATAAACTGCGGTAGGCTCCTTCCAACCAGATGGATCGTCCGCTTGCGGGCATAGAGCAATAGTTTGTTTAAATTAACATGACCAGGAATAACTGAGCCAAACTGTCATTCACTTTTCCAAGTCACTTCAGCTTCATCTTTCTGACCGCTCTTGCATAATAAACTCCAGAAAGCTCCTTCCAACCACTGGATCGTCCGCTTGCGGGCATAGAGCAATCTGTTTGTTTAAATTAACACGACCAGGAATAACTGAGCCAAATTGTCATTCACTTTTCCAAGTCACTTCAGGTTGATCTTTCTGCCTGGTCGTGCAAAATAAACTGCGGTAGGCTCCTTCCAACCAGATGGATCGTCCGCTTGCGGGCATAGAGCAATCGTTTGTTTAAATTAACATGACCAGGAATAACTGAGCCAAACTGTCATTCACTTTTCCAAGTCACTTCAGCTTCATCTTTCTGACCGCTCTTGCATAATAAACTCCAGAAAGCTCCTTCCAACCACTGGATCGTCCGCTTGCGGCATAGAGCAATCTGTTTGTTTAAATTAACACGACCAGGAATAACTGAGCCAAATTGTCATTCACTTTTCCAAGTCACTTCAGGTTGATCTTTCTGCCTGGTCGTGCAAAATAAACTGCGGTAGGCTCCTTCCAACCAGATGGATCGTCCGCTTGCGGGCATAGAGCAATAGTTTGTTTAAATTAACATGACCAGGAATAACTGAGCCAAACTGTCATTCACTTTTCCAAGTCACTTCAGCTTCATCTTTCTGACCGCTCTTGCATAATAAACTCCAGAAAGCTCCTTCCAACCACTGGATCGTCCGCTTGCGGGCATAGAGCAATCTGTTTGTTTAAATTAACACGACCAGGAATAACTGAGCCAAATTGTCATTCACTTTTCCAAGTCACTTCAGGTTGATCTTTCTGCCTGGTCGTGCAAAATAAACTGCGGTAGGCTCCTTCCAACCAGATGGATCGTCCGCTTGCGGGCATAGAGCAATCGTTTGTTTAAATTAACACGACCAGGAATAACTGAGCCAAACTGTCGTTCACTTTTCCAAGTCACTTCAGGTTGATCTTTCTGCCTGGTCGTGCAAAATAAACTGCGGTAGGCTCCTTCCAACCAGATGGATCGTCCGCTTGTGGGCATAGAGCAATCGTTTGTTTAAATTAACATGACCAGGAATAACTGAGCCAAACTGTCATTCACTTTTCCAAGTCACTTCAGGTTGATCTTTCTGCCTGGTCGTGCAAAATAAACTGCGGTAGGCTCCTTCCAACCAGATGGATCGTCCGCTTGCGGGCATAGAGCAATCGTTTGTTTAAATTAACATGACCAGGAATAACTGAGCCAAACTGTCATTCACTTTTCCAAGTCACTTCAGCTTCATCTTTCTGAACGCTCTTGCATAATAAACTGCAGAAAGCTCCTTCCAACCACTGGATCGTCCGCTTGCAGGCATATAGAGCAATGGTTTGTTTAACACGACCAGGAATAACTGAGCCAAACTGTCATTCACTTTTCCAAGTCACGCCTGCTTCATCTTTCTGACCGGTCTTGCAAAATAAACTGCGATAAGCTCCTTCCAACCACTGGATCGTCCGCATGCGGGCATAGAGCTATCCTGTTTGTTTAACACTTACAGAAATAACCGAGCCAAACTGTCATTCACTTTTCCAAGTCACTTCAGCTTCATCTTTCTGAACGCTCTTGCATAATAAACTCCAGAAAGCTCCTTCCAACCAGTTGATCATCCGCTTGCGGGCATCAGAGCTATCCTGTTTGTTTCACTCACTGTGTTATGTGAACTTAAAGACCTAATATTTGTACTTATCAGCGAATAATTGCTGAGGTAACTGGATGTCCAAATAGTTCCGTTTCTTGCTGACCGTCTTGATAGTACTGGTTGTTCCATTACATGCTGTTCATCTTCCTGTCTGACTGTATTACTGTCTTGGTCATGGATGGCAGTCAACTCTTCTGCATCACTTTCAATGTCATATGGTATCTTAAAGAACGAAATATTTCTGGTAATCTTATGGTTGTCGTTTTCTGCTACTTTTGAGCCCTTGATAGATACTGATGTGTATGGTGTAATTGCAAAGTTTGTTACTTCACTCGTCTCCAACCAACTTATAACTTTGAGGAAGATTATAACTTTGGTTATTGATAAAACATTCTCCAATTTGTTTCATCTTTGGATCAATTTTAGCTGTTTCTCTGATTTTTTTATCTGCCAAATAGTGGACAAAGCGATCTCCGCATGCTTCCATGTTGCTCGGTGCGTCTTGGTTGGAAGGCAGCCTCGTACCCAGGCTCTTTTAAGGAAAAGAAAATTTACGCATTCAGCTAATTTATAGAGATCGGTAGCTGAACGAGCGCGCGGGGGTGCTTGGGCCAATCTCCCCCGCGCGCTCGCTCAGCTTAGCCACTGATCTCTATAAATTAGCTGAATGCGTAAATTTTCTTTTCCTTACGGTCGATTTTATCAAACTTTTGCCAAAATATTCCGAAGTTCGTTCCGAACTTCGCAAGTTCGTTCCGAACTTCGCAAGTTCGTTGCGAAGTTCAAAAGTTCATAATGAATTCAGAAGCAGGTTTGTAAACAAACCCTCTGATTGGCTACTAAGAAAAGGTAGCCAATCAAATGCTCAGTTTACAAACTGTTTGTGAATTCATCATGAACTTTTGAACTTCGCAACGAACTTGCGAAATTCGGAACGAACTTCGGAATATTTTGGCAAAAGTTTGATGAAATACTGCAAAAGCGCCTGGGTACGAGGCTGATCCTTTCTAAAAATGGCTAAGAAGTAAACGCTAACCCCTTATCGTTTTATTAAGGGTAAGCCGTTTACGTTTTGGTAGATTCGCCACTTTTTTGTTTTTGAAAAAGTGGCAAAAAAAATGGGCAAAACGTAAAGGTTAACCCCTTAACAGTTTGTTAAAGCTAACCCCTTTACTTTTTGGGCAGATTTCGCCACTTTTTTGGTTTTTGAAAAAGTGGCGATTTTTGACCAAAAAGTTAAGGCTAAACTTTTTGCCAAAATTGGCCACTTTTTCAGTTTTTGAGAAAGTGGCTAAAAGTGGCTAAAAATGGCCAAAGCGTAAAGGTTAACCCCTTAACAGTTTGTTAAGGGCTAACCCCTTTACTTTTTGGGCAGATTTAGCCACCTTTTTAGTTTTTAAAAAAGTGGCGATTTTTGACCAAAAAGTTAAAACTAACCCCTTTACCTTTTTGGCAAATTTGAGCACTTTTTCAGTTTTTGAAAAAGTGGCAAAAAGAAAAATGGGCAAAACGTAAAGGTTAACCCCTTAACAGTTTGTTAAGGCTAACCCCTTTACTTTTTGGGCAGATTTCGCCACTTTTTTGGTTTTTGAAAAAGTGGCGATTTTTGACCAAAAAGTTAAGGCTAGCCCCTTTACTTTTTGCCAAAATTGGCCACCTTTTCAGTTTTTGAAAAAGTGGCTAAAATGGCTAAAACGTAAGGCTAACATCATTATCGCTTTGTTAAGGCGTTACCCTTTATGTTTTGTTTTTTGATTTTTAAAATAGTGGCGATTTTTGACCAAAAAGTTAAGGCTATATAACCCCTTTACTTTTTTGCCAAAATTGGCCACTTCCAGTTTTTGAAAAAGTGACCATTTTTGACCAAAAGTTATGGCTAAAAATATCATGACTTAAGAAACAATTCAAATAACATATTAAACCTATTTAACTCGAATACGACAACAGAAACTAAACAAAAGTTACTGGAACATACAATGTCCTCTGACGATTCAGTTGTTGTAAACTTCTTGTCCAAATTCATCTCTCTTTGCTTTATTGAGAGAGAAAATAACCTCAAATCCATGGAACTCCATGAAAATAGGTAAATAAACGAACAAACAAAATCATAAAATAAATTTAAAAAAATCTCGGCAACAAATTTCTAACTATCCAATTCTAGGATGCAATTCTAGGATGCCTTATATTATCTTGCACTAGTTACATATACTTTAGTTTTTATAGTTGCTTACCATTCCAGCAATACCTGTAAATAGGTCATCCATTTGATTGATTAAAAAAAACCTTTACTTTTTTGCCAAAACGTCAAGGCTAACCCCTTTGCGTTTTGGGCAGATTTCTCAAAAGATTGATTTTTCAAAAACCAAAAAAGTGGCGATTTTTGACAAAAAAGTTAAGGCTAACCCCTTTAATTTTTTGCCAAAATTGGCCGCTTTTTCAGTTTTTGAAAGAATGGCTAAAAAGTAAGGGCTAGCCTTTTGTGTAGATTTCGCCCCTTTCTTGATTTTGAAAAAGTGGCCAATTTTTGTAGCGTGCCGAAATACAAGGACGAAACACGCACTCCGTTTTTAACAATATATTTTATCTGTACATGTGCAACCTCACTTTGGGTGCACGCTCACTCTGCCCAGATTGGACCCCTATCCTATTACTGATAACAATCTATATCTAACTGTCCGGAAGCAGTCTGTTTATTAACACGTTACACCATCTCCCAACAATAATATTCTTGCCTACAAGAATTGCAATGCTAAATTTACGACTGCTATATTTGCGACTATGTTCCTCAGAGTATTATTGTGCAACAAAACCGTACGGATGAACATTTTGCCTGAGATTCCTAGGCCTAACCCGTGGGATAAGTGGAGCATTGTCACAATTGGGTTGAACAGTTGAACGTTGTTCGAAGTTTTCGAGCAGGACAAACCACGTTGCCGCTGCTTAACGGGTACATAACCGCGCTTCAACCCGATCATGATGAACTACCGTAATCTTTCCTTGCTTGTCATGCTTGATTTATTTTGTAGTCCACACCCAACCTACAAATAACTTCAAAAGGCCCAACGCAAGCGTAATCTATGCGTAATCTGGGCATACGGCCAAATACTAGTTCATATGGGGAAGTTTGTATTGACTCCTGCCGATCGACTACTGTTGTAATTAAGCGAAAACTACCGCATCTCATCATAGACTGCAATCATGGTCCTGTTTGGTCCTGAAGGGGTTAGCCTTAACCTTTCGTCGAAAAAATGTTAAGGGTTAGCCTTTACTTTTTATCCATTTTCGACCATTTTCTGAGTTTTTGAAAAAGTGGCCGAAAATGGCCAAAAAGTAAAGGGGGTAGCCTTAACGTTTCGTCGAAAAAATGTTAAGGCTAACGCCTTTACTTTTTAGCCATTTTCGACCAATTTCGGAGTTTTTGAAAAAGTGGCCGAAAATGGTCAAAAAGTAAGGGTTAGTATAACTTTTCGTCGAAAAAATGTTAAGGGGTTAGCCTTTACTTTTTATCCATTTTCGACCATTTTCTGAGTTTTTGAAAAAGTGGCCGAAAATGGCCAAAAAGTAAAGGGGGTAGCCTTAACTTTTCGTCGTTGGGCAGATTTCGCCACTTTTTTGGTTTTTGAAAAAGTGGCGATTTTTGACCAAAAAGTTAAGGCTAAACTTTTTGCCAAAATTGGCCACTTTTTCAGTTTTTGAGAAAGTGGCTAAAAGTGGCTAAAAATGGCCAAAGCGTAAAGGTTAACCCCTTAACAGTTTGTTAAGGGCTAACCCCTTTACTTTTTGGGCAGATTTAGCCACCTTTTTAGTTTTTAAAAAAGTGGCGATTTTTGACCAAAAAGTTAAAACTAACCCCTTTACCTTTTTGGCAAATTTGAGCACTTTTTCAGTTTTTGAAAAAGTGGCAAAAAGAAAAATGGGCAAAACGTAAAGGTTAACCCCTTAACAGTTTGTTAAGGCTAACCCCTTTACTTTTTGGGCAGATTTCGCCACTTTTTTGGTTTTTGAAAAAGTGGCGATTTTTGACCAAAAAGTTAAGGCTAGCCCCTTTACTTTTTGCCAAAATTGGCCACCTTTTCAGTTTTTGAAAAAGTGGCTAAAATGGCTAAAACGTAAGGCTAACATCATTATCGCTTTGTTAAGGCGTTACCCTTTATGTTTTGTTTTTTGATTTTTAAAATAGTGGCGATTTTTGACCAAAAAGTTAAGGCTATATAACCCCTTTACTTTTTTGCCAAAATTGGCCACTTCCAGTTTTTGAAAAAGTGACCATTTTTGACCAAAAGTTATGGCTAAAAATATCATGACTTAAGAAACAATTCAAATAACATATTAAACCTATTTAACTCGAATACGACAACAGAAACTAAACAAAAGTTACTGGAACATACAATGTCCTCTGACGATTCAGTTGTTGTAAACTTCTTGTCCAAATTCATCTCTCTTTGCTTTATTGAGAGAGAAAATAACCTCAAATCCATGGAACTCCATGAAAATAGGTAAATAAACGAACAAACAAAATCATAAAATAAATTTAAAAAAATCTCGGCAACAAATTTCTAACTATCCAATTCTAGGATGCAATTCTAGGATGCCTTATATTATCTTGCACTAGTTACATATACTTTAGTTTTTATAGTTGCTTACCATTCCAGCAATACCTGTAAATAGGTCATCCATTTGATTGATTAAAAACCTTTACTTTTTGCCAAAACGTCAAGGCTAACCTTCTTGCGTTTTGGGCAGATTTCTCAAAAGATTGATTTTCAAAAACCAAAAAGTGGCGATTTTTGACAAAAAGTTAAGGCTAACCCCTTTAATTTTTGCCAAAATTGCCGCTTTTCAGTTTTGAAAGAATGGCTAAAAAGTAAGGGCTAGCCTTTTGTGTAGATTTCGCCCTTTCTTGATTTTGAAAAAGTGGCCAATTTTTGTAGCGTGCCGAAATACAAGGACGAAACACGCACTCCGTTTTTAACAATATATTTTATCTGTACATGTGCAACCTCACTTTGGGTGCACGCTCACTCTGCCCAGATTGGACCCCTATCCTATTACTGATAACAATCTATATCTAACTGTCCGGAAGCAGTCTGTTTATTAACACGTTACACCATCTCCCAACAATAATATTCTTGCCTACAAGAATTGCAATGCTAAATTTACGACTGCTATATTTGCGACTATGTTCCTCAGAGTATTATTGTGCAACAAAACCGTACGGATGAACATTTTGCCTGAGATTCCTAGGCCTAACCCGTGGGATAAGTGGAGCATTGTCACAATTGGGTTGAACAGTTGAACGTTGTTCGAAGTTTTCGAGCAGGACAAACCACGTTGCCGCTGCTTAACGGGTACATAACCGCGCTTCAACCCGATCATGATGAACTACCGTAATCTTTCCTTGCTTGTCATGCTTGATTTATTTTGTAGTCCACACCCAACCTACAAATAACTTCAAAAGGCCCAACGCAAGCGTAATCTATGCGTAATCTGGGCATACGGCCAAATACTAGTTCATATGGGGAAGTTTGTATTGACTCCTGCCGATCGACTACTGTTGTAATTAAGCGAAAACTACCGCATCTCATCATAGACTGCAATCATGGTCCTGTTTGGTCCTGAAGGGGTTAGCCTTAACCTTTCGTCGAAAAAATGTTAAGGGTTAGCCTTTACTTTTTATCCATTTTCGACCATTTTCTGAGTTTTTGAAAAAGTGGCCGAAAATGGCCAAAAAGGGGGTATATAACGTTTCGTCGAAAAAATGTTAAGGCTAACGCCTTTACTTTTTAGCCATTTTCGACCAATTTCGGAGTTTTTGAAAAAGTGGCCGAAAATGGTCAAAAAGTAAAGGGGTTAGCCTTAACTTTTCGTCGAAAAAATGTTAAGGGGTTAGCCTT
The DNA here is from genome assembly GCA_016169945.1 of Trachythela sp. YZ-2020. Lineage (NCBI taxonomy): Eukaryota > Metazoa > Cnidaria > Anthozoa > Malacalcyonacea > Clavulariidae > Trachythela > Trachythela sp. YZ-2020. Next base: position 172,969 of record JADLSH010000098.1, on the reverse strand, counting down.
TACTTTTTATCCATTTTCGACCATTTTCTGAGTTTTTGAAAAAGTGGCCGAAAATGGCCAAAAAGTAAAGGGGGTAGCCTTAACTTTTCGTCGTTGGGCAGATTTCGCCACTTTTTTGGTTTTTGAAAAAGTGGCGATTTTTGACCAAAAAGTTAAGGCTAAACTTTTTGCCAAAATTGGCCACTTTTTCAGTTTTTGAGAAAGTGGCTAAAAGTGGCTAAAAATGGCCAAAGCGTAAAGGTTAACCCCTTAACAGTTTGTTAAGGGCTAACCCCTTTACTTTTTGGGCAGATTTAGCCACCTTTTTAGTTTTTAAAAAAGTGGCGATTTTTGACCAAAAAGTTAAAACTAACCCCTTTACCTTTTTGGCAAATTTGAGCACTTTTTCAGTTTTTGAAAAAGTGGGGGAAAAAAATGGGTCAAAACGTGAAGGTTAACCCCTTAACAGTTTGTTAAGGCTAACCCCTTTACTTTTTGGGCAGATTTCGCCACTTTTTTGGTTTTTGAAAAAGTGGCGATTTTTGACCAAAAGTTAAGGCTAGCCTTTACTTTGCCAAAATTGGCCACCTTTTCAGTTTTGAAAAAGTGGCTAAAATAATAAAACGTAAGGCTAACATCATTATCGCTTTGTTAAGGCGTTACCCTTTATGTTTTGTTTTTTGATTTTTAAAATAGTGGCGATTTTTGACCAAAAAGTTAAGGCTATATAACCCCTTTACTTTTTTGCCAAAATTGGCCACTTCCAGTTTTTGAAAAAGTGACCATTTTTGACCAAAAGTTATGGCTAAAAATATCATGACTTAAGAAACAATTCAAATAACATATTAAACCTATTTAACTCGAATACGACAACAGAAACTAAACAAAAGTTACTGGAACATACAATGTCCTCTGACGATTCAGTTGTTGTAAACTTCTTGTCCAAATTCATCTCTCTTTGCTTTATTGAGAGAGAAAATAACCTCAAATCCATGGAACTCCATGAAAATAGGTAAATAAACGAACAAACAAAATCATAAAATAAATTTAAAAAAATCTCGGCAACAAATTTCTAACTATCCAATTCTAGGATGCAATTCTAGGATGCCTTATATTATCTTGCACTAGTTACATATACTTTAGTTTTTATAGTTGCTTACCATTCCAGCAATACCTGTAAATAGGTCATCCATTTGATTGATTAAAAAAACCTTTACTTTTTTGCCAAAACGTCAAGGCTAACCCCTTTGCGTTTTGGGCAGATTTCTCAAAAGATTGATTTTTCAAAAACCAAAAAAGTGGCGATTTTTGACAAAAAAGTTAAGGCTAACCCCTTTAATTTTTTGCCAAAATTGGCCGCTTTTTCAGTTTTTGAAAGAATGGCTAAAAAGTAAGGGCTAGCCTTTTGTGTAGATTTCGCCCCTTTCTTGATTTTGAAAAAGTGGCCAATTTTTGTAGCGTGCCGAAATACAAGGACGAAACACGCACTCCGTTTTTAACAATATATTTTATCTGTACATGTGCAACCTCACTTTGGGTGCACGCTCACTCTGCCCAGATTGGACCCCTATCCTATTACTGATAACAATCTATATCTAACTGTCCGGAAGCAGTCTGTTTATTAACACGTTACACCATCTCCCAACAATAATATTCTTGCCTACAAGAATTGCAATGCTAAATTTACGACTGCTATATTTGCGACTATGTTCCTCAGAGTATTATTGTGCAACAAAACCGTACGGATGAACATTTTGCCTGAGATTCCTAGGCCTAACCCGTGGGATAAGTGGAGCATTGTCACAATTGGGTTGAACAGTTGAACGTTGTTCGAAGTTTTCGAGCAGGACAAACCACGTTGCCGCTGCTTAACGGGTACATAACCGCGCTTCAACCCGATCATGATGAACTACCGTAATCTTTCCTTGCTTGTCATGCTTGATTTATTTTGTAGTCCACACCCAACCTACAAATAACTTCAAAAGGCCCAACGCAAGCGTAATCTATGCGTAATCTGGGCATACGGCCAAATACTAGTTCATATGGGGAAGTTTGTATTGACTCCTGCCGATCGACTACTGTTGTAATTAAGCGAAAACTACCGCATCTCATCATAGACTGCAATCATGGTCCTGTTTGGTCCTGAAGGGGTTAGCCTTAACCTTTCGTCGAAAAAATGTTAAGGGTTAGCCTTTACTTTTTATCCATTTTCGACCATTTTCTGAGTTTTTGAAAAAGTGGCCGAAAATGGCCAAAAAGTAAAGGGGGTAGCCTTAACGTTTCGTCGAAAAAATGTTAAGGCTAACGCCTTTACTTTTTAGCCATTTTCGACCAATTTCGGAGTTTTTGAAAAAGTGGCCGAAAATGGTCAAAAAGTAAAGGGGTTAGCCTTAACTTTTCGTCGAAAAAATGTTAAGGGGTTAGCCTTTACTTTTTATCCATTTTCGACCATTTTCTGAGTTTTTGAAAAAGTGGCCGAAAATGGCCAAAAAGTAAAGGGGGTAGCCTTAACTTTTCGTCGAAAAAATGTTAAGGGTTAGCCTTTACTTTTTAGCCATTTTCGACCAATTTCGGAGTTTTTGAAAAAGTGGCCGAAAATGGCCAAAAAGTAAAGGGGTTAGCCTTAACTTTTCGTCGAAAAAATGTTAAGGGTTTTTTTTATTAAATTCACTTTATTGGCATGACCTAATTTACAGGTATTGCTAAAGTATGAATGCTACAACTAGCATTCATAAAAACGTTAAGGGGTTAGCCTTTACTTTTTAGCCATTTTCGACCAATTTCGGAGTTTTTGAAAAAGTGGCCGAAAATGGTCAAAAAGTAAAGGGGTTAGCCTTAACTTTTCGTCGAAAAAATGTTAAGGGTTAGCCTTTACTTTTTATCCATTTTCGACCACTTTCGGAGTTTTTGAAAAAGTGGCCGAAAATGGCCAAAAAGTAAAGGGGTTAGCCTTAACTTTTCGTCGAAAAAATGTTAAGGGGTTAGCCTTTACTTTTTATCCATTTTCGACCATTTTCTGAGTTTTTGAAAAAGTGGCCGAAAATGGCCAAAAAGTAAAGGGGTTAGCCTTAACTTTTCGTCGAAAAAATGTTAAGGGTTTTTTTTATTAAATTCACTTTATTGGCATGACCTAATTTACAGGTATTGCTAAAGTATGAATGCTACAACTAGCATTCATAAAAACGTTAAGGGGTTAGCCTTTACTTTTTAGCCATTTTCGACCAATTTCGGAGTTTTTGAAAAAGTGGCCGAAAATGGCCAAAAAGTAAAGGGGTTAGCCTTAACTTTTCGTCGAAAATATGTTAAGGGTTTAGCCTTAACTTTTCGTCGAAAAAATGTTAAGGGGTTTTTAAATTCACTTTATTGGCATGACCTAATTTACAGGTATTGCTAAAGTATGAATGCTACAACTAGCACTAAATAAGTAAATAACAAAACATAATAATCTATATAATGTTTCGGAAGACCGAACAATAATGTTACGACTACTGTGAGTGTAGTTCATAAAGTCTTATAGTATATATATATATAGTATTTATCTACAGTATATATCAATAATGATAATTATGTAGTATCCCCAGGTTGAAGGCATTTGTCTCTGACATTAAAACACTTTGAAATGAAGTCTGAGAATAGCATTACTAAAACTGAATCATTGGACGACATTACGTGAGTCAATAGATTTTGTTTTGATTCTGTTGTAAGTTTCATCAGAAAAATATTTTTTAAGATATTGTTTGTATTGTTTCTAATGTTCTTGTAACTTTCACATTCAAAAGAAAAGTGAAATTCATCTTCAACCGCTCCAGTTCCGCAGGTTTTACAATATCTTTCTTCGCGGGGTATGTTTTGGTAGCGGCCGTATTCGATTAATAACTTGTGATTACTTATTCGAAATTTTGTCAACATTCGTCTTTGCGATGGATTTTTTATAAAAGTTAAGTAACCTTCTTGTTTGTACTCTTTTTTAAATGTGGAGTAGAATGATAGTTTTGAGGAATTGTCTATTTGCTGTTTCCAGAACGAAATATGTTGTCTATTATAGTATCTATATTTTTGTCTTTGATAAATGTTTCTAGATCTATTGGTTCGTCAAGTGTAGGGTAATGGTTTTTCAATGTATTTGCAATATTTGAGTAGAATGATTCTTTGCCGTTCATGTAAAGTTCTTTCGAGTTGTAGAAAGCTTGTTTTACAATTGATGAGTCTGGGAGTTGACAAATAGTATTAATATAATTGAGTATATTCTTGAATACTTGAAATAACAATGGGAACTTTCCCAGTTCCCCTCTACTGGCGACGTTGCTGGCTTTTCTATTTACACCCAGGTAGAGTTTACAGAATCTTAGATGGGCTTTCTCTGTCGACGTTTTATCCCACTTATTAAAATCGTTGTCTGTGTACGCCCCCCATACTTCTGAGTTATATAGTAAGATGGGTGAAATCACACTGTCAAAGATTTTACAAGCTAATTTTGGAGGTAAGCAGTGAAAATCAATATTTTTACGTATTTTGTATAAAGCATGCATTGCCTTTTCACTAAGTTGTTGGTTGGCAACTGTGAATTTTGTGTTAGGTGTTAATTTCAGACCGAGATAAGTGTATTCGTCTGTGATAGAGATTGTGTTATTTCCAATAAAAAAGTTTACGTTTTGTACTTTGGATTTATGTTTTTGTAGAATCATAACTTTGGTTTTCTTAAGATTAACTTCCATTAACCATTCTTTACTCCAATTTTGAAGTACGTTCAAGCAATTTTAGCTTTTACTATTTTAGCCTTTACTTTTTACAATTTTAGCCTTTTACAATTTTTACTTTTTACAATTTTAGCCTTTACTTTTTGGCCATTTTCAGCCACTTTTTGAGGTTTTGAAAATGCGGCCAAAAATGGCCAAAAAGTAAAGGGGTTAGCCTTAACATTTTATCGAAAAAATATTAAGGGGTTAGCCTTTACTTTTTGGCCATTTCAGCCACTTTTTGAGGTTTTGAAAATGCGGCCAAAAATGGCCAAAAAGTAAAGGGGTTAGCCTTAACATTTTATCGAAAAAAGATTAAGGGGTTAGCCTTTACTTTTTGGCCATTTTCAGCCACTTTTTGAGGTTTTGAAAATGCTGCCAAAAAGTAAAGGGGTTAGCCTTAACATTTTATCGAAAAAAGATTAAGGAGTTAGCCTTTACTTTTTGGCCATTTTCAGCCACTTTTTGAGGTTTTGAAAATGCGGCCAAAAAGTAAAAGTTAATAACATTTTATCGAAAAAAGATTAAGGGGTTAGCCTTTACTTTTTGGCCATTTTCAGCCACTTTTTGAGGTTTTGAAAATGCGCCCAAAAAGTAAAGGGGTTAGCCTTAACATTTTATCGAAAAAAGATTAAGGGTTAGCCTTTACTTTTTGGCCATTTCCAGCCACTTTTTGAGGTTTTGAAAATGCGGCCAAAAAGTAAAGGGGTTAGCCTTAACATTTTATCGAAAAAATATTAAGGGGTTAGTTAGCCTTTACTTTTTGGCCACTTTCAGCCACTTTTTGAGGTTTTGAAAATGCGGCCAAAAAGTAAAGTAGGGGTTAGCCTTAACATTTTAACGAAAAAAAGATTAAGGAGTTAGCCTTTACCTTTTAGCCATTTTCGACCATTTTCTGAGTTTTTGAAAAAGTGGCCGAAAATGGCCAAAAAGTAAAGGGGTTAGCCTTAACATTTTATCGAAAAAATATTAAGGGGTTAGCCTTTACTTTTTGGCCATTTTCAGCCACTTTTTGAGGTTTTGAAAATGCGCCCAAAAAGTAAAAGGATATTAGCCTTAACATTTTGTCGAAAAAAGACTGAGGAGTTAGCTTTTACTTTTTGGCCATTTTCAGCCACTTTTTGAGGTTTTGAAAATCCGACCAAAAAGTAAAGGGGTTAGCCTTAACATTTTATCGAAAAAAGATTAAGGGGTTAGCCTTTACTTTTTGGCCATTTTCAGCCACTTTTTGAGGTTTTGAAAATGCTGCCAAAAAGTAAAGGGGTTAGCCTTAACATTTTATCGAAAAAAGATTAAGGAGTTAGCCTTTACTTTTTGGCCATTTTCAGCCACTTTTTGAGGTTTTGAAAATGCGGCCAAAAAGTAAAGGGGTTAGCCTTAACATTTTATCGAAAAAATATTAAGGGGTTAGCCTTTACTTTTTGGCCATTTTCAGCCACTTTTTGAGGTTTTGAAAATGCGCCCAAAAAGTAAAGGGGTTAGCCTTAACATTTTATCGAAAAAAGATTAAGGGTTAGCCTTTACTTTTTGGCCATTTCCAGCCACTTTTTGAGGTTTTGAAAATGCGGCCAAAAAGTAAAGGGGTTAGCCTTAACATTTTATCGAAAAAAGATTAAGGGGTTAGTTAGCCTTTACTTTTTGGCCACTTTCAGCCACTTTTTGAGGTTTTGAAAATGCGGCCAAAAAGTAAAGTAGGGGTTAGCCTTAACATTTTAACGAAAAAAAGATTAAGGGGTTAGCCTTTACTTTTTGGCCATTTTCAGCCACTTTTTGAGATTTTGAAAATGCGGTCAAAAAGTAAAGGGGTTAGCCCACCTTAACATTTTATCGAAAAAATACTAAGGGGTTAGCCTTAACTTTTTGGCCATTTTAAGCCACTTTTTGAGATTTTGAAAATGCGGCCAAAATCATGTGGAGATTCAATGCCATTTTCAGCCACTTTTTGAGGTTTTGAAAATGCGGCCAAAAAGTAAAGGGGTTAGTTAGCCTTTACTTTTTGGCCATTTTCAGCCACTTTTTAAGGTTTTGAAAATGCGGCCAAAAATGGCCAAAAAGTAAAGGGGTTAGCCTTAACATTTTACCTAAAAAAGATTAAGGGGTTAGCCTTTACTTTTTGGCCATTTTCAGCCACTTTTTGAGGTTTTGAAAATGCGGCCAAAAAGTAAAGGGGTTAGCCTTAACATTTTAACGAAAAAAAGATTAAGGGGTTAGTTAGCCTTTACTTTTTGGCCATTTTCAGCCACTTTTTGAGATTTTGAAAATGCGGCCAAAATCATGTGGAGATTCAATGCCATTTTCAGCCACTTTTTGAGGTTTTGAAAATGCGGCCAAAAAGTAAAGGGGTTAGCCTTAACATTTTATCGAAAAAAGATTAAGGGGTTAGTTAGCCTTTACTTTTTGGCCATTTTCAGCCACTTTTTGAGGTTTTGAAAATGCGGCCAAAAATGGCCAAAAAGTAAAGGGGTTAGCCTTAACATTTTAACGAAAAAAAGATTAAGGGGTTAGCCTTTACTTTTGGCCATTTTCAGCCACTTTTTGAGGTTTTGAAAATGCGGCCAAAAAGTAAAGGGGTTAGCCTTAACATTTTAACGAAAAAAAGATTAAGGGGTTAGCCTTCACTTTTTTTGCCATTTTCAGCCACTTTTTGAGATTTTGAAAATGCGGTCAAAAAGTAAAGGGGTTAGCCTTAACATTTTATCGAAAAAATACTAAGGGGTTAGCCTTTACTTTTTGGCCATTTTCAGCCACTTTTTGAGATTTTGAAAATGCGGCCAAAATCATGTGGAGATTCAACGACAATTTTGCCTGGTTATCCCTGATCGTGTTAGGCCTTGCACCCGAAGGGCAGAGCTTGCCATGCAGAACTATGCTGCAGACTTGCCTATTTTGCACGACCAACCAGAAAAATCAAGCTGAAGTGACATCGAACAACTACGAATGGCCAACCTATCCCCTTATGTGATTTTACCCACCACTCATAGTTGCCATTCTGGTGCTAATTTATACAACTCAAATATAAATATGAATGCAGGCAGATTTTTTATACTAACTGCCAATTAGAAATGACAATCGTAGAAAGCTAGATCAAGCCACACAGGCGAAAAGCTGGTCACAAGTGGCGATTCAATGACAATTTTGCCTGGTTATTCCTGATCGTGTTAGGCCTTGCACCCGAAGGGCAGAGCTTGCCATGCAGAACTATGCTGCAGACTTGCCTATTTTGCACGACCAACCAGAAAAATCAAGCTGAAGTGACATCGAACAACTACGAATGGCCAACCTATCCCCTTATGTGATTTTACCCACCACTCATAGTTGCCATTCTGGTGCTAATTTATACAACTCAAATATAAATATGAATGCAGGCAGATTTTTTATACTAACTGCCAATTAGAAATGACAATCGTAGAAAGCTAGATCAAGCCACACAGGCGAAAAGCTGGTCACAAGTGGCGATTCAATGACAATTTTGCCTGGTTATTCTTGATCGTGTTAGGCCTTGCACCCGAAGGGCAGAGCTTGCCATGCAGAACTATGCTGCAGACTTGCCTATTTTGCACGACCAACCAGAAAAATCAAGCCGAAGTGACATCGACCTATCCCCTTATGTGATTTTACCCACCACTCATAGTTGCCATTCTGGTGCTAATTTATACAACTCAAATATAAATATGAATGCAGGCAGATTTTTTATACTAATATTTTGCACGACCAACCAGAAAAATCAAGCCGAAGTGACATCGAACAACTACGAATGGCCAACCTATCCCCTTATGTGATTTTACCCACCACTCATAGTTGCCATTCTGGTGCTAATTTATACAACTCAAATATTAATATGAATGCAGGCAGATTTTTTATACTAACTGTCAATTAGAAATGACAATCGTAGAAAGCTAGATCAAGCCACACAGGCGAAAAGCTGGTCACAAGTGGCGATTCAATGACAATTTTGCCTGGTTATTCCTGATCGCGTTAGGCCTTGCACCCGAAGGGCAGAGCTTGCCATGCAGAACTATGCTGCAGACTTGCCTATTTTGCACGACCAACCAGAAAAATCAAGCCGAACTGACATCAAACAACTACGAATGGCCAACCTATCCCCTTATGTGATTTTACCCACCACTCATAGTTGCCATTCTGGTGCTAATTTATACAACTCAAATATAAATATGAATGCAGGCAGATTTTTTATACTAACTGCCAATTAGAAATGACAATCGTAGAAAGCTAGATCAAGGCACACAGGCGAAAAGCTGGTCACAAGTGGCGATTCAATGACAATTTTGCCTGGTTATTCCTGATCGCGTTAGGCCTTGCACCCGAAGGGCAGAGCTTGCCATGCAGACTATGCTGCAGACTTGCCTATTTTGCACGACCAACCAGAAAAATCAAGCCGAAGTGACATCGAACAACTACGAATGGCCAACCTATCCCCTCATGTGATTTTGCCCACAAGTCAGAGTTGCCATTCTGGTGCTAATTTATACACCAAATATAAATATGAATGCAGGCACATTTTTAATATTAATATTTCAAATATAAATATGAATGCAGGCATGGAGGGGAGCCGTTTTGAAAATTGGAGGGGGCTCGATTTGAAAATTGGAGGGGGGTAGATTTGAAAATTGGAGGGGGGGGGGTCGTTGGAAATTGGAGAGGGGGGTTGATTTGAAAATTGGAGAGGGAGGTCAATTTGGAAATTGGAGGGGGCGATTTGAAAATTGGAGGGGGGAGGGTCGATTTGAAAATTTGAGGGTGCCAATTTGGCAATTGGAGGGTCGGTCGATTTGAAAATTGGAGGGGTGTCGAATTGAAAATTGGAGGGGGGGGGGGTCGATTTGAAATTGGAAGGGGGTCGATTTGAAAATTGGAGGGGTATGACGGGTATTACTTATTTGGAGCCTTAGATTGGACATTAGCTTAGTAAACATTAGTAAGTGTTTATTATATGCCCTTACATTGATACAAAGCACATTTCCCGAGTTAAAGACTTTAAGGAGGCTCCCTACAGTTTTAATTCTGTGTAGCGGGATCTGTAGTTGTACAAAGTTGTACAAAGTACAAACGAAATTGATGTATTATAAACAAACCTTTTATAGTTTTATATCACGAGTTCACGAATCACAATTGCGCCAAAATTTCGTTGTCCACACGCGTGGGTATTCGAGGGCTTGTCTCGCGTGAAAATGAAATCCTGATTTTTCTGACGTCACACACAAACTTATAAATACATTTTCTCCTGTTTCCTTGGGATATGTTTTTTTTAAATTTGCATACGATACAGAAATCACAAAATGCATAAAATATGCGATTTAAAAAAAATTCCTCGGAGCCGAATTTTCTTTATTGCAAAAAAACGTTTTTTTGAGATTCAAAAAATTCGGCTCCGAGGAATTTTTTAAAATCGCATATTTCAATACTTTGTACTTTAGGTGCTCGTGTGCAAAAAATAAAAAAGCTTTACCGAAGGAAAATTCAAAAAATTAAGAAAGAAGATAAAAATACGACAATCTCTAAATCGCGTTGTTACCATGGCAACGTAAATATATTTAGAAACATTTTTTGTTCTTCGTAATCCGCATTCCGCAATATTGTGGCAATCTGATGGCCAACTCTCGTGACCATACCTTGCAAAATGAGCAAATAATGGACCTTAGAGCACATTTGCGTGATACAGAATTAAAACTGTAGGGAGGCTTCTTAAGGTGGTGTTGGACAAAAAATTCAATATTTGTTAATTTAAAAAAAATGAATAAATGCAATCATTACAGCTTTCTTTATCATTCATATCTGTATAATTTTAAACGCAAAAGTATACGCAAAACCGAGATATACAGCTGATTCCGCATCTTCTTAGGGTAAAACCGTGATTTTAACCTTTGAAGCAAATAATGGTATGTGGTTGGTTGATTCTATTGTCCCTTTCTTCTATTATATTGTTTTATTTAAGTTATTCTAATATATGGAAAAACTTTAAACTTGGTTTTCTCAAGTGATCATTTTACAAGTTGCCGAACACTTTACTGACTTTAATACTGAACAAATCTGCCCAAAAATTTCAGTGTTGTATAATTACTAATAAACGTATGATGTGAACCTCAAAAATCATATAGAAGCAACATATATTTTGTAGCAAAGCGAATTTAATTGGATGCATTTTGCGATCATTTCAAACAAATTAAACGTTTGAGATAATAAACTATAAATATCTATATTTTTGAGGTTTACATGTTGGATATACCTATTGCCTATACTTTAAACTTGATTATATGTTTTCTATTCTTCACTTCTTTTGCTATTCTGTCCCGAACAAGCGCCCTTAATCAGACTATTGGGGCGTTTCTATGTTACCATGGTAACAGTACATATGCATTTGCGCATTTAGTACCAGGAAATGATATCCTATTATTTTCATCCAACATATGTTTAAAAACACAAACACCGAATTTTTTTTTAACATTTTGTCCAAGACCACCTTAAATAGAAGTTATCCATCATCCCTTGCGCGCTCAATATTTAAGATTTTTGAAGGACAACCTTTTTTGAATTGCCTGTATATATATATATATATATATACGCCTTAGTCGTCTCAGACGTTCGGGTCGCCCCAGACGTCTCCATATATAGATACGGCCATTGGCGACCATGACTTGGCTACGATCGCTGCAACAAATTGGAAACCAGGCTATAGGCAAGTCTCAGTAAAGGTGCGATTTGTCGGGCCGATTTCAAATGCACATTAATGATATTTGAAAAATACGTGGCAAACATCATCTGACAACATCACCAACTGAAAATATTCGTCATTAACATTCAGAGAAACCTAAAATCGGGCCGACAAATCGCAGCGTGTAAACGCACTTTAAGGAGGCTCCCTACAGTTTTAATTCTGTGTCGCGGGATCTGTAGCTGTACAAAGTACAAACGAAGTTTATGCATTATAAACAAACCTTTTATAGTTTTTATATCACGAGTTCACGAATCACGATTGCGCCAAAATTTCGTTGTCCCATGCGTGGGTATTCGAGGGCTTGTCTCGCGTGAAAAATGAAATCCTGATTTTTCTGACGTCACACACAAACTATAAATACAGTTTTCTCCTGTTTCCTTCGGTAATTTTTTTTAATTTGCATACGATACATAAATCAAAAATGCGTAAAATATGTGATTTTAAAAAAATTCCTTTTTGAGATTTAAAAAAATTCGGCTCCGAGGAAGTTTTTTTAAATCGCATATTTCAATACTTTGTACTTTAGGTGCTCGTGTGCAAAAAATTAAGTTTTACCGGAGGAAAATCCAAAAAATTAAGAAAGAAGATAAAAATACGACAATCTCTAAATCGCGTTGTTACCATGGCAACGTAAATATTTAGAAACATTTTTTGTTCTTCGTAATCCGCAATATTGTGGCAATCTGATGGCCAAGTCTTGTGACCATACCTTGCAAAATGAGCAAATAATGGACCTTAGAGCACATTTGCGTGCTACAGAATTAAAACTGTAGGGAGCCTCCTTAAGCGTTACGGAGCAGCTGATGAGGGTCAACTTCAGAACTGCTGACACTTCTACTGACAAGCAAATTAAAGTACATCTCTAAATTCTTGTTCTTTGTCAACAAAATTCAAGATTGCAAATTGTGAAAAGAATGAAATCTAAAGGCCATGTTACAGTGGCAAATTTTTGCTGGAACGCAATTACTGCACAGAGCCATGTTATGTGGAAATGTTCGCACTGAAAAACAGTGAACTTGTTTCAATTCACCGATATTATCATTCTTATTCATTTATTTGTTGCATTCTGGGCATGTTTAGTAAGAAAAATAACAGCAAAGTAAAAGGATATTCATATTCACAATTTCTCTGCTAATATACTTTTTACCTAACATCGCTCTGTGTCCAAAATTGCGTTGCAAGTTGCAGCAAAAATCGCCTCGAGTAACATGGGCTTACGGTTTGACACCATCTGCTGCAAGATAGCGTTTAGTGAAATACAGTAATACACCTATATTCTACAAGCCACATCACCTGCATTCATATCCCTGTTTTGGTCGACATATTTCAGTGTTTGTTTAAAATTACTTGACGTGTTTAGTTCTCTATTTGTTGATCATATAAAAGTAAGTAATGTATATAGTCTTAGAAACAAATATCCATGATAATACTTTACATTATGTTCATTGCCAGTCTTTATTTACGCTGATAGTTTTTGTGAGAGCCAGTCCAGTCCTTCATATAGACCAATTCCTTCTGTAGCGACGCATGTTTGAATATACCACTAAAAGAACAAATACCCTTTGTTTAACATAAATATTGAAAACATTGAATAATTAAACAGGGCTTGGAATTTATTTAAACCTATACATTTGTACTCAAAGTATTGCAATAGCTTTTTGCTCTGTACACACACACTATGACACAGTACATCTTGTGCATGCAAGTTGTAAACACAAGTTGCCCGAGTTGCAGAGTTTAAAAACAATGCATGAATATAGTTCCAAATCCATGTATGTACAGTACAAAACATATTAGAACAGCTGCTAGTTTAATATGTTGGCAAATTATATACAAAAGCAGAATGAAATCCTGTAAAAATATACGGCATAATTTTATTGTAAACAATGCTGTTGAACGTTTGTTGAACATTTGTAATTCTCGCTTTAATGCTATTGGATCCTAATTGGCTATTTCAAACAGAGAAATTTAAATTTCTTGAGATATTTTAGCACTTAAGAATTTCTTTATAATAAATTTTAATTGCCACGAGGGCTACCTTTGGTCGCCAGATGAAAAATTTGGTTACAATTGGCAACCAGGTGTAGAGAAATTTAGCAAATTTGTGTACTAGATAAATGTCAAGTGTGCAACTGCAGTTGCCTATTGGCATATAGAAATAACTACTTTGTGCTAATATGTTTGATCAGTATGAAGCTCTCAGGGATGAATCTAGCTTGATCTGGTAGGAGGGGTGCTGAGCGTGCGCTGGTCATGAAGCAGGGTGTAAAAGTCGACTGAGGCAGTGTGTATCATCACTGAGGACCCTGGCAGGGTCAAGGCTTGTAAGAAATTTTTGAAAAATAATGTTGGCCAGATGGTCAAAACCCCCTGCACCATCTAGTAAATCCATCCCTGATTAATCTTATATTAAATACAAAAATCCAAATAAACACTCTTTGATTAAAAAGAACAAAAATATGATAATTTTTATCAAGGGAAAGGTGCCCACAAATATTTCTGACCAAGTTCCCAATATTTCTCTTGGCAGTCTTGTGCTTATCCTCAGAAGAAGCACAGTACAACTACAAGTCAACTAAACCTTGAGAATTGTTCAAATGGACCCAATCATCATGCAACAATGTTGAAATATTTCAGGTTTATTGTTGGATGGTGTTGGGCTAACAATGGTCTGTTTGAACAATGTATTTGTGGAAAACACCACGAGACACAAATCAAATTGCTTTATACTTACATTTCTTTTAACTTGATTAAGTTTTAATTTCTCTGTCAGGTCTGAAGCACTTAAAGCATTTGGTAAATCTTGTTTGTTTGCAAAAACTAACAGTATTGCATCTTTTAGTTCCTCTTCCTCTAACTACAAGAATTAAAAAATAAATAATCAGATTACATCACAGTCTTTCAGTATCCAACTGGGATACCAGGATTCAAAGTTTTAGTATCCCCCCTGAGGATCTGGTATCCCACTAAATATTGGTTACCATAAGTTTTGGCATCCCTGACCCATCTGAATAAGTTGGTATCACAAATTTAATACACTAAGATGCATATAAACCTTCAGCAAACATCTATAGACTTATCTAATCTTGAATGTTGACCGGAAACATTTAATGTTATACTAATGTTTGAAATTTTGTAGTATCCAGTCGGGATACAAGTCATTCACAGTTAGGTATCCAAAACCAAATTTTAGTACCGGTATCCTGTGAATATCGGGATACTGCAAATTTCAGACCTTAATTACATAGCTACTTTACATCACAAAAATATTAAACCAAAATAATTTCCTCAAACATTGAGTGCTACTGACACAGGGAACGCCGATGTACAGAAAAACAAACAAGCATACCATTCTTCCAAGTTCCTCAGCAGCTTCATTTATTCTTTCCCGATCATTACTATCAACAACAAATATAAGGCCCTGAAAGACATAGCATGAAAGCAATATGAATATATGCATCTGAATATATAAGTGTCTAACCGCATCAAAATTGCTTATCAATGAATGAGCCAATGCCTTGTACTCACAGATTTACAAGACTTGCTTTTCCACACCCTACAGAGTGTTCACTAATGTTATGTGGGAGTGGGTGTGGTATAGGGGGTCCCGAGATATTTTGAAAATGGGGCGGTGGGGGGAGGGGTTGCACACAGAAATAATGGTCTTATAGATTTTATGTGCAAAGTGTTAGGCCCGTTTCAGATACCGCTCCACTCATGCGCCAAACTTAAATGACAAATTAGGCGCGGCAGAAATAGCACGGGCTTATTAGCTCTATATATTGGGCCGTCGCGTTTGTTACGTTAGCACGCGTGCTATCTATTTTTTCACAAAAACCACGGCTTATTTTAGGCATCATTTGATTAGATTAGCCACTTTGTAATGTTTACTTTTTTAATTGTATTTGGAATTCCCGCGCAAATTACCCTCCTCTCTCGCCAACATTATATTTTATACGCCGTTTGAATAACTGTCGCTTTTGTGTCGCTCCAGCGTCGCACCTAATACAATTAAGTTCAGCGCATGAGTGGAGCGGAGTCTGAAACGGGCCTCAGTTTATCTAGTTTTGGCAGAGCTTATTCATGGTGATACATTACCTGTGTGTTAGCGAAATAATGTCTCCACAATGGACGGATCTTATCCTGTCCACCAACATCCCAGACAGTAAAACTAATATTCTTATATTCAACAGTCTCTACATTAAAACCTAAAGAGGAAAATTGTTGTGACATTAGAAGGGTTACAGCAAATGTTTGATAGTAATCTTGATGCATATAAAACCACTTTAAATATTTGCAGTAGCACACAATAACGTTCATTTCAAAATTTGCTTAACCATACTGTTAGACTAGGAACTTCGACGTTTTGAGCGAAGGCCCTTCGTCTACATGCAGTTAAACACATTACTCCCAAAACAAAGTAGGGTACATTAGGGCCCATCATGAGTTGACACAATATAGTTGGTTTGGTTAACTCATTGAGCTGCAATGCGCCATACTCTGTTATTTTTACTCTGTCCGACGCCAGACAATTTTATTTGTCAAGGGAAGGGTCTTGCACATTAATGGGTTAATTATTAATACCCAACATGCCTGTACTTTATTTACTTTTGTTGTATCATTTACTTTTGTTGCAGGTAGCCAAACATTATTTGCAGTTTTCCCAGCTTTGAACACATGGCTTTGGGGCCGTGTAGATTGCAAATTGTGAGCAATGTGAGTGAGCTACAGCAGGGGAATGGAGGAATTTCTTTCATCAATCATGCCTCAGAAAGTAGGCTGATGCAATTAGGCTTGTGCGGTTAACCGATAAAACCGAAAAAACCCGGTTTTTTGTTATATCGGAAAACCGAAAAAACCGAAAATCGGTTTAACCGCGTCTAGATCGGATATAGCATCCTTATTTTAATAGTATGACTCATCTCTAAACCATGCGTGTTGACAGCTGAGCCGATAATAAATCAGATTAAATTTATTCTGATGCGTGGGTATTGCGTGCACTACGCACGAGGTGATACTAAATTCATAACATCGTCATCTTGTGCTGCGAAAGACCAGGTGCGATACGTTCTTCAATTAAAAGTAAACTTTCAGTGTTTAGTGTGGAACTTTTTTAAGAACACGGAAGAAGCGCAGGATGGTTCTGTATGTCAAATATGTATGCGGACCGTCAAAAATAAGGGATCAAACACGTCAAACGGAAAAGGTTGACATGCTCGTTTTTCTAGCCGAGAACTTGTAGACAGCCAGACATGAGACAAGCGTATTTATTATTTAAATAGTAAGCAATAACAGTAATTAGTATTTTATAGTATAAGCATAGTTTTTTTTATTTTAAATTTTTATTAAAGGTACAATACTGGTCAAACGCTATAGTTGTGTGCATAACACGGCAGCAGCCTGTCTTGTAATTGTGATTTGTGAAAACCTTTTTTGTTTTAACTTAAGTTATATTATTGAATATTTATTTGGTTAAATAATATCTTATAAACAAAACATTTTTTGTCTTTTACTAATTCCGTTTGCTCCAAAGGCAAAATAATTTTATGCCAATTTAAAAATTGTTTTCACTTTTCAAGATGGCGGACAAAAAACCCGATTTTGTCGGTTTTTTTCCGTCGGTTTTCGTTTTTTTTTGAAAACCGCACTAGCCTATATGCAATATTGAAAAAAATATTGAATATTGATATCGAAAGACAAATATCAATAATATTGATAATGTGTACAAGGCGCATGTAAAAAACAAACATATAAATGGCAAAATAGTTCAAATTTATGTATATACAACTGCGATTTTCTTTTGTTTTTTCCAGACGTTTTTTATGTTAAGGTAAACAAAATATTGTGGGTTTCCTATCTCTTCTTGAAAAAAACTATGGTAAGGGCTTATTAGCCTTATAAATCCTTATAAAACTATAGTCTTACCAATTGTTGGTATAGTGGTCACAACTTCTCCTAATTTTAATTTATATAATATTGTTGTCTTTCCAGCAGCATCAAGTCCAACTAATGGGATAAACAAAAACATTAGTTAGTACATACATGTAGTTACTTAATTTCAGCTGTTAGGATATATAAATTGTTCTGGGTGGTTTGAACTTAGTGGATTCTGATTGGTTATGCTCAACTATCAACAAACTTTGGATCTTGATGTTCAAAATACAAAATATATCTTCTTGACACTTTAATGCTGTTCATTGAAAGTTTCACCCTTCTGGATGCTTCAAATCATTATACTAGCAATACAGAAATGTTTGTAATATCTTGTGGTTTAATGTAATAGTCAGTTGAAATTAATAGCAACATTTTGTATGAATTGAGAATTGATTAGATAAACTGTGGACAAAATTCAAGGTCAAAAACTTTGTTGACCTTTGAGCCTAGCCAATCAGAATCCACTACTCAGATCTGGGTAGCATTGTGGGGGTTCTACAAGCATTCACATGATTTTTTACAGACTGTATGTTAATGTTGTTACTACATGAGGCATGTGTGCAGCAGACATGTGTCACTGATTCATGTCTTAGCAGAATCATGAAAAGTGCATTTGGTCACTGAGAAGTCCTATAAACTTCTGACCTCCGGCATGGAGTTACAAATATACAGCTTGGAGTAGCAACGTGAGATTTGCTTTTGTAGCCTGTCTGGCAATTAGTGTATGTACTTACAGTACTTTTCACTCTTTTCAGCCTACAGATACTATACTATAGATATTATCATTTCTTAAATGTGAGAGTTTCTCAAGTCTTCCTAATTGTTGTTTGCCTTGGCATAAATCTGGCGTAACGTTTACATGGAATGTGCCCTGGGTTTCAGTTGTTTACTGTGATTTAAACAATCATGACTTGCCAATCAGTTACCCTATTTGGCGCCCAACAAGCCATCTGTCCTGTATATAAACCGACTGTTCTTATATGATCTAATATCAAGATACCAGGAAGATTAAAAAAATAAAGTGCAATGCATCAAAACTATCAAACTGCTATCCTTTGGCTTTTAGGACCACATAGTTTACCACATTGAATCATAAAAACCACAGAATTATAGACTAGCCATTCATAGAACTCCAATGTACCTAAAGACTGTATGAGAAATTTAAAAGCAATGTCACAAAATAACAAGTTTACTCACCCATAAGAATTCGGCTCTGTTTCTGTCCAAATAAATTGTTAAACAAGTTTGAAAAGGTTAATCCCATAGCTTGCTTCTAGTAGTTGATCGTTGACGGTATACAGAAGGAATAAGCAGAGAATTTAGAGAATATTTTTGATATTGAAAAATATGATCAACAATCGATCTTTTAGAACAGCCACGTCAAGAATCAAAGAATCACTTTCTACTGGTGGTCACGTGGGAAAAATAAATGAAGCCGCGAACATTTTGTCAGCGGTCTGTGTCTCCTTATTACTTTATGTAAATCATGTTATCGTATCGGTTGCGTCTAATGATGAACAGTTGCAGAACTGACATGTTTGTGAAATTGTGAAGAGCATTCATTTGACAAATTTTGATGGTTTTCACTTGTTATCTATCAAACTGACGTTACGCAATTTTCAAAGATTTTCATATTCATTTTTCTTCATCAATTTGGTTAGGGTTAGGTTAGGTTTTGGGCAGAGTTTTGGGTTAGGGTAGGTTTTAGCCAGGGTCAGTTTAACAAAGTTTTTAACTTTACTTCAAAGTTAAAAAAATGACGTAACGTGATCGGCTAAACTAGATATCAGAGGACTATAGATATATTGCCATCCCTTTATAGACCCTTACACTCGCAAACGTATAAGTCAGACATGAAAAGGCTTAAAAAATTCAGTGAAAAGTGCATTTGTAGACGGAGCGTCGGAGCAAGAAAAGCATAGTGATTAGTAGTTCCCTGCCCTATTTGAAAGCCAAAATATTAGCATTGTTAATACGGTATTTAATAGATTTTATACTTTATATTACGTTACTGTTTTAATATTCTGTCTCGTCGTCAAGGCAACGATAAGCAGTCTATTATTTACATTCACTCAAACTTAATCTGGACTTGATCTTTTGGATATACTAGACATATTATTTCAGCATTATAAACCGAACTAAACAGAATCTAAGTTAGCCTGGCATTCGCGTTCGGTTATGAGTACCAAAACTAGCAGTAGTAGCAGAACTATAAATTCGTCGCAAAGCAGGACAGCGCAAAGTGACAACATGGACAACCAGGCGACGATAAATCCTGCTAATGAAGCAAACAAGAAAACAACAGTCGCTAATCAACGTTATGATTCTTATAGAGTAGCATTCTACGGCACCCCAGCTGAGAAAGAAGCATATAGGTAAGAAACAAATTTTTAAACAATTTTGTTCTAATTTGTAATTACTGCATGTTGCGTTCTTAATTCGAGACGTCTCGTCGGAGAGAAATTTACATAATTTAGGACTGTTCATATGAGCCGGGCTGGACTGCTTTACCGGGCTGACTCACAAGAGGCGAGATCCTGCCCCAGGTATTGTTTTTATATTTTTTTGAGATTTGATTCACATGGGAACCAAAATCGTGTCACAGCGTATGTTTTATTCGGCCTAAAAACGTCTAAAAAGCCAAAATAGAAATAAATTTTGCTTTCTCACCAAAATCACACAGGAATTTGTTGCTAGTGCTTGCCAGGCCAGCCTGCCTCATGTGAAGCAAATTACAAAGTGGCCCGGCAAAGCGAGTGAGCCTGGCTTAGCAGGCCAGCCCAGCTCATATGAACAGGCCTTTTATAATAGAGACATGTTAGATAATTTTAAGCAGTTTCCAGAAAACAAATGTTGCAACCATATTCACTATCCCAAGGGCAGATTTAGGCAGTGTGCAGATGGCTTATTTAGACAGATTTTATCTGTTTCAGGTGAGAGGCTTGAGGCGGCCTAGCCCCCCAAAAAAGCACCTGGCCCAAGCACTGATATGCAACTCAAACATGACTGAGTCGAAGGCTTACTAGGGTACCTCTGACTGCAACCATACAACCCATGTCTTATCACAGACACAGGTAAGGTTGGCAAGGGAGGAAAACTGTACAACCAAGAGAAAAACTCATCCCTCTAATCATGTCAGGAGAGAGACAGCCACTCTACTTACAGGAGTTTTCAAGCACATCACGTCAGAGCAAGGTAGTTACAAACTTACAATCAAGTAATCATATCCCATCCTTGACCTTCAGTTACTACTGATGATTAGTGATTAGGGGCAATGTGCAAAACTTCTGGTGCTAAACCATATCTCCAGTACATTCCTTCAGTCCCTAATCCTGTGCTCAAAACAAGTTTGGGTGCAAATGTTTGTGTCTTTCAATTAAAAGGCAGCAACTTAGGTCCCAATTAAAAGACCAAGTGAAGGAGAAGGATGACTTGCATCATAAGCAGCTGATTGACAGGGTTGCTGAAAGTGACACAGCTGTTGCTAACGACCAGAAATCTAAATTGGAAGATAACAGCACAAGACAGAAGAAAGCAGACTATCTGAAACAATTTAGAAATGAAAATAAAAAGGTGGGAATATTTTGTATCATTAGATAGTGCACCAGTCACCATGGTTAGTCACTCAGGATTATTCAGTTCATCAGGCAAGTCAGTTGGAAAGTCAGTTGGTTGGTCAATCAGTTGGTGGGTCAGTCAGTTGGTTGGTCCGTCTGTTGATTGGTCAGTCAGTTGGTAGGTCGGTCAGTCAGTCAGTTGGTCAGTCAGTTGGTAGGTCAGTCAGTCAGACTTGGTTGGTTGGTCAGTAATGGTCAATCAGTTGGTAGGTCGGTCAGTCAGTTGGTAGGTTGGTTGGTCAGTCGGTTGGTCAGTTGATCAGTCAGTTTATTAACCCCAACCCTATATATAATTTGTGTAGGGCTACATAAAGAATCATCCCAGGTGGTTGGTTTTTGGTGACCTTCAATGTTGTTTACATGATCTTTATCAGAATACAGGAAATGTATTTGTGCATGCACACACCACAAGATGTTGCTGACTTTAAAATTTTTACAATAATAATTGGGATCAAACATTCCAACATAAACATAACAATATTAATAATGCTTAATATCAGGCGTAGGTTGTTTATGTCGCAGTGAGAACGCAAGCATATAAAAGCATTCCGCTCTTACGGTTATGTTTGCACTTACGTCACAGTTAAAACCAGGCTGTATTCAGAATCTATTGTATATGAAAACTGATAAAATATATCATGTTTTACCTTAGATTATGGAAGAGAAAGAATCTTGTTCAAGGAAAACAAGAGAAGCTGACATGGAATTGGAAAGAAAACTTCTGAATGTTAACCCAATAAACTGGAATATGACATTACACTAACAACATTCAACTGGTTGACAACATACAGACAACTTTTTTCCCAAATTGGCAAATAGAGAATGTATATAGGATAAAATTTTAATAAATAAATAAATGTTCGTTTTTGTGCTAAATAATTTAAGTACAGATCTAATTTTTGTTGCAAGAGTTAGAAAAAGCTAAACCCTAATTTCTGACAATGTTACAATTTTTCTGTCTGACGCCTTAACATGACTTTAGTACTTTAAATTGAAACAAAATATAACTCATCTGTGACTGTGTTTAGTTTACGGACTCTTACGTTTTTAGTGCGTATTGTCTTTGACTTTGCACTTAAACACACACGTGTTAGGGCAAAAATTAGGCAATGGGCCTTTGAAAACGATGAAAGAAACCAAGCCTTTTCATTTTTTTCAATTTCTATTCTCTGAACCCTACCATATATGGTAGTACCATTATTTTAATAGTTACATAAATTAACATCAAACTTCGAAAATATGTCCTTTTTGTCTTTTAACTAATTTAAAACATATTTACAATTGTCTTTTTTTGTTTCTTATGTGATATTACGGAACTCACCGAACTGTGGAATTACATTAAAAAATCGTATCGCTACCACTCCCACAAACGTCTACGACCACACCTACATATTTTTGCATGTTTACAATTCTATTTTCAAACAGCCAACCGGTGCTTAGTAACAATTGCTATTTAACAATTAGACAACGAGGCCGAGTTGGCTATGAGCGAATAGTCAACGAGGCGAAGCCGAGTTGACTATTCGCTCATTCTAATTGTTTTAGTATAAACTATAGCATTTATTGAGAACTAGGGAACACAATACAAAAGTAAACAAAAGTATTAATATTAATTTTAAACGTGAATTTTCACGCCATTGTTTTGAATAGCGTAGCCAATCAGAACGCAGGAAAAGTGATAGTCTATTACTAAGTTTATACTAAAAATGTTTATTATTTATAGAATTGTAAACTGTAAAAATATGTAGGTGTGGTCGTAGACGTTTGTGGGTGTGGTAGCGATACAAATTTTTGCAATTCCACAGTTCGGCGAGTTCCGTAATATTTACAATGAAATAATAGAAATATGTGAAAAAAGTAAAACACATGAAAATATGAAATAAAAATAACGTTTACGATGAAATGTTTTGTGAATTAGGACTGTGCTATGAATAAATAGATGGAAACTCATGGTAGATGAATGAGTTACTGTGGTTTACACTCGTCTGGTTTTTCGTGAGAATTATACAAGCTGTTCTCTTTATTTTGTTTAGAAAATGCCGTTTTTCTAGTTTTGTCAAAAGTTGTGGATTCTTTGGTAGTTCTTGAGGCTTGGTTACTCGGTTGCATAGCGCCCGCGGTATGTTTACTGGCCACTTCAGCGGTTTGTTTTCGACCAGCCTGCACTCCACCCGACTGTTTTTGTTCAACTCTACGTGGCAGCCCGACACTGCTACACGCGGGCTTGCTTGCTTGATGACTTGGAATCGGGCCTGCGAGTTTAACTTCAGTGCTTGATGATTTGTCGGCTGAAACATTCGGCTTTCTGAATGCGGATTCGTTACTCGGTTTGAAAGCAGAATTGCCCATGTGATGCCTGAATGCAGGTTCACTGCTAACAGGTTGGCTGACCTGCTCCCTAAATTCAGGCTTACTACCATTGAATGCTGATTGACTAGATGCTGTTTCACTACTTACATCCCTTAATGCAGGTTGTTGCCTGTGTGTAGGATCATTATTCTGGCTCCTAATCGCAGGTTGAACCTGTTGTCCACTCGTATGCAATTCAGCCCCAGTCTTTTCTTCGGCCCTCCGAGCTTCCTCCATTCTCTGTTGTGTTTCAACAACATTGACAAATTTCTCCTTTAGCCTTTTATACTTCTCCGTGATTTGGCTATAATTTTGCCTAAAACGAGGTTCAGAAACGCTTTAGTGCAATTTAATCATCATTTCGCATTTGGTTATAAAATAAAAAGGCTACAAATCGAATTGGCGGCGATTGGTTCGAAGTTGTCTCCTTTTCAAGCTGATGAGAGGTTTACGCTGTGTTGCGGTTTGCCGTGTGGATTTCAGGCGTTTTCCGAATGTTATAACGACAAATATTATCAATTGATACGAGCAACAAAATTGCAGCATCTTACAACAAAAGCAGATTTCAACGCATGTTAAATTGCAATCTTCACGCGTGTACTGTTGCCTCATGTTTTGTAACTTATGTATCAACATTATAATTAACATGCATCGAAATCAGCTTTTGTTGCAAGTTGCAGAAATTTTGATGCTTGGATTCATTCGCCTTCACAATTGACAATATTTTTGTCATCAACATTCGGTAAAACTTTGGTACTTGACCTTGGGAAACATCTTAAAATTCCGGTATTTCCGTGAATGTTTCGTCGTTTGCCCACTTTTGGAAATATTGTTGCGTAAACAAATTTTGCTTCTATGTTTCCCAACAAATGCACTTTCATTTTGCTTTCAAGTGTTATTTTTGTGCAAAAAATATGCTAGCTGGTTTGCCTATCTTCGGAAACATGGCTAACAATGTTTCTACAACTAGTTTTGTGCAAGGCTATGGCTTTGTATTTCAAGACAATAACAGGTTACGCTGACAATCCACTTTTTTAAGAGAAGCTATAGACTTACAATACCTTGACTTAAAAGATGAAAACTATTTTTGACTTACTTCAGATCCAAGTTAATAATACCAAGTTTATCAACTTTTTTCTGCAACGTTTCTGACTTGGCCTGAAGCTGTTTATTTTCATCGCCCAGTTTCTCAACCCTGGCATTGAGTGAAAACAACGCAACGCTGCCCACAACTCCAACATTCTCACCGTTTGATGAACTGGAAAATAACCGTACAATACGAATTTATAACTAAATACAAATAACAACGGATTTGAAAATTTGACTAATGGCGTAATGCTTGTCGTTCTACGAGAGTAAAAATAGCAAACCCTTATTGAAGGCGCCTCTGGCTGCCATCGTATGACTCATGTCTAATTAAGCATTCAAGGAGCACACCTACGATGGAAGGGTTATTTTGGGGCTTATCCAAACCCACCCTGTCAACATTCCCTGTGGGAGGAAACCTGAGTACCCGGGGAAAACTCACAACTTTCGGTAGAGCGTTGACGGATTCTTTTCACAGAAGTGTCCGCAGCGAGAATCGAACCCACTGACAAACTATTTTCTTTTTGGCACGTCAAATAGATTATGATTTATGGTCTGCAATTTCTATTTTGAAGTGCCAAATGGTCCCACTTGCAGCTATGAAAGGAATAATTGTTAACTTTCTTCATGGATTTCAATCATTTATGTATTTGCCCTAACAAACTGTTCTATTTTGACTATTAGCTCTGGTATTTATACTTTGAAGTGAAACAATCTGTAGAATTTCGCCGGCCATTATATTTTCGACTTGGCACTTCAAAACTATTTTCGCCTGTCATTTCTCAAATGTATATACGTATTTAGGACAAATCGATAAAATTTTGGTTTAAGTTTACAAAAGTTTGTCTTTCTATCCCCCCGGCTGAAGAGAACTGAATGCGTAATTAGATTGTATAATTTATGCATGAATACGACTTGACCTAAATTGCTGGCGAATGTATGCCCTGTGTTTTCTATGCGTTAAGGCCGGGCTCCAGTCACAGAGCATGCGCAAAATCGGCCGCGCTGGCCGTACGTGCAAGTGCTCTGTGACTCGAAAATGATCGCTAATCTTGACCGTCGCGGCTAACTTTTTGTACGTATGACAGTAGAACTGTATTCTACTTTCTGTGCGGCCGTCAAGTTTTTAACCAATCACATTTCACGAAAGTATAAACACGTACGTGCGTGCAATTGTGCGTACGTACGTGCAAGTGGAGGCCGGCCTTTACACTAACCTTGGTGGCTTACTCCGGATCATATCTATAGTCGGTTCTTCATCTCGATTCCTCAAGCTTCTTATCTCCGTCTTGAGGTCGTTATTCTTCCGCGCGTAATTCGAAATATCCTTTTCCAATTCGCGTATCTTGCTTTTGGCGCTATCCAATTGCTTGGCTTTCTCGAAATTAACGTGAAACAAATCCAGTTCCTTTGTTTTTAGTTCATTTCTCGCTTTCTTGAGCTCTTCTTCCAAATTGAGATTAGATATTTTGCGAAGGTGTTCTACTTCAGCCTTGAGGGAGGAAACTTGAGATAGTAACGCGTCGGCTTCGCGGGATTGTTCTTGCAGCTGTTGAATATTAATGCCTGCACTGCCCTTGTCTTGTAACTTATTTTTCAGTTCTTCATTCTCATCCTCGAGACTTTCAATTTGATTTTTGAACTCGGTTATTTCGTCTGCGTAAAAAGATAGTTACACACACTGTAAATCGTACTTATTCTATAAAAAGGGCAATTAAAACAAATGCAATGCGCCGCCACTGCAATAATGAAGGGGAAAACTATTAAGAGGGGATTTTTTTTTAATTTCGTATTACACGAGTACAATAATTGATGAGTATAATGCCACTTGGTTTATATGATTGCATTCAAAATGTTCAATTCTTGATACGTTTCCCAATGGGCAAACAAACTTAAAGAGTATGTTTAGTGCATAATATATAAAATAATGCTAAAATAAAGAAAATTTAGATGGTATGCCAAAAAGAAAACAATGTTTGAAGTTGAGTAGGTTTTGCTTATATTGCTGTAAATATGGCATCAATTTTATAGTTGTATCTTAATTTATAATTTCTTACTATATTTTATGCTTCTCAACCGCCAGATGCATTTAAGAAGGTAGCTAACTGTATAAACTTGTATATAAACTAGAAAAAATAGCTAAAACAAAGTAATTTTTGGGGGGGTACACCAAAAGATTTTAGGTTTTGACATAGAAAAAATTTCCTCTTAAAATAATTTCAATGCTACAAACTAGAAAATATTGTTGCGAAAACATTAGAAAATTTTTATGTTTCCTCGCCGTTTGTCGACCGTTGGAAATACTTTTTGTGGAAGCAAATTTGCCTTCCCATAAAGCTAAATGTTTCCCCAAATGATTCAGAAACCTCTTTCACTTTCAAGGCTGTTTTCCACTGTATCCGTATCGTACCGAAACGCAGCGTTGTTTCCTTGTTTCCTGAGCACTCGCGTAGAACTAATGACGTCGACACAAAAAATGCTACTTTATAGTACTGTGCGTCACGATACGTTTGACGTGTAAAACGGCCTTTTAGTGCGATTTTTGTTGTAGGAACATTGTTTCTTGGTTTGCCCATCTTCGGAAAGCATGGCTATATAGTATAGGGAACAATGTTTCCGCATGCTTCTTACTATATTACCTTGGGCTATATAGTCTGTGAAAAACTCATTCCTGTATGTTTTATTTCACTGAAGCCATGCTATTACATATACAAATACAACAACAAATGAACAATTACCTTCACATTCTTGGAGAGCTTTGTCATATTTGGCGCACTCTTTTTCTTTTTTCTTGACGATTTTGAAAGCCTTGCTCACTTGTTGATTTAGGTCAGCCACCTCTTTCACTTTCTCCTCCAACTCTTTGCTACTTTGTTCTTTGTTTCCATGCCAACCAGATGACGTACCCTTGTCTGTACTCTCCTTGGTCAATTCGGCGATATTATTTCTGTATTGCTGATCACGCTGAATCATTTTAGCTTTGTATGTTTCCAGTTCAGCTGAATAAAATAAATAATGTAAGCTCATGGGGATTTTGAAAAGCCAGTTATGATAATCAGTTTGTTTGAAGGCGTTGTTACACGATGTAATTACTGCCACTAGGAGGTTATATTTTCACATGGATTTGTTTGTGTTTGTTTGTCTGTAAGCCAGAGTTCAATATAATTCTGAAAACTTGGTCGGACATTATGTCGGACCAACCCACGTTTTGGTCGACCATGATCGCTTTTTGATCGGCCACTAATTATTTACAGACCTCAAGATAGAAATTATTGAAATTAATAAGTAAAAAACGGTCGGCCATAATGTCCTAGCCTGAGACAGCCCGTTATATTGAACTCTGCTGTAAGCACGATAACTAAAAATATCACACATTTTAATACGATGGCCATACGCCAAGGACAAATCGATCAAATTTTGGTTCATTGGATGAGAAATTTACAAAAGTTTGTCTTGGTTTCCCGAACTAAAACGAACTGAATGTGTAACTAGTGCAAGTATAATTTATGCATACATAATTTAGACTTAATTTGCTGGCGGAGGTACATGCAGTCTCTGAGTGCCCTCTAGTTTTTCATGCGATGTTGAAAACTTTTGGCACTGCATTGCGTGAGCCGTGAGGCAATAGAACTGGGCAACAGAAATTATGCTTTTTGTAGTGATCTTGGTTAACATGTAAAGTTCAATGCCATTCCCGCAAGAGCAAAATGCCATTCCTCACAATGGCGTTGCATTAGCTCTTACTTGATAATTTGCTATAAAGAGATGCAGATGCCACAGTTGGTGTCTGAACTATACACGGAAAATATTAACGACACTTTCGAGCGAAGGCCCCTCGTCAGAAGTTTGGCTACTAACTTTCTGATAATGAGGCATTCGCTCGAAAGTTGAAGTAAAATTTTTATCTTTTCACGTAAGTTCAGACACAAACAACGGCAGATTACTTACCAGCAGTTGAAACATGACGCGACTTTTCGTTCTTCAATTCCTTGATCTGAAGTTTGTATTGACTCTCCAGATTCAGGAGTTTTTCTCGGTGTTCTTCACATTCACCTAAAATAAATATTAAATTTGAGACGTTCTCCACACAAATTATATTTAATCACAAGCTTTCGGCTATCAGACCTATAGCCTTCAACGGATAAATAACTAACTATAATAAAGGTACGCTCACACACAGCGATTTGTCGGGCCGATTTCAGATGCACGTTAATGATATTTGAAAAATACGTGGCAAACGTCATCTGGTGACATCAACTGAAAATATTCGTCATTAACACTCAGCAAAACCTAAAATCGGCCCGACAAATCGCTGTGTGTGAACGTACTTTAAGCCAGTTCGGAGTTTCGGTATAAAATTGCAGTTGAATCATAACATGTAGCTGAGACTGGAAGAATTAAAATATGCATATCGATGTTCAATCATCATTTGAATACGCAAAAATTGCTCGAAGAACAATGAAGTACTTTCCTCACGATTGACTCGCTTTAGGTTAGAAAATGTATTCCCTTAATTAAGTGCATACTAAATGATAACTGTCTCAATATGAGAAAAACATACGGTTTTATTTCATACCTTCTTTTTCTTTCACAATCTCGTCAGTCTCAAATTTATCACTCATCGCTTTTTTGAAAGCTCCCTCGGCGACTTGCACGTCACTGTTCAATTTCTTGATCACTTCGTCGCTCTCCGTGCGTTGTTCATGCAGCTGAAATAAATAATACAATTACGTAAGTATATACTGTATATAGGTGAGTGAGTGGGGGTGTGCTAATCATCCTTACCTGCAGCCGAGAGCTGAGCTGAATTATGAAGGACGCAGCTTGACTTGATCAAGTCGAAGGCTTATTAAAGGCGCCAGGCCACTGGCAGGCACCGTATGACTCAGGTCTGATCAGGGAGCACAGCTACGATGGAAGGGTTAGTTTGGGGCTTATCCCAACCCACCCTGTCAACATTCTCTGTGGGAGGAAACCGGAGTACCCGCAGAAAACCAACGACTTTCGGTAGAGCGTTGACGGACTCTTTTTTTATGCAAGTGTCATGAATCCGCAGCAAGAATCGAACCCACGATCTCAGAGGTGAAAGGGGCCTACTCTGACGACTGCGCCAGGAAGGTTACTTTCTCTCTCGCTCCCATTTCAGAATGGCGAGTTTCTGGTGAACATTGAACGTACATTGAGTACTCAGGTTTTGGAAATCTTTTTGCATGAGCCGTGTAATCTACTTATTTTGACTTGGTATACTATCCATTCTTTTGAAACCATCCCTACAGATTTTCCATGACCCGTATTATATAGCATACAGTACTGTATTTTCGCTGACGATTACTTACCTCAATCTTAACACGTTGCAATTCATGCGAAAGAGTTTCGAAAGAGTTTTTCATTTCCTTGAGCTCAGATTTGCTCTTCTCTAGATCTTGCACGATTTGTTTGCCTGTAACTTCTTTTTTGTTAATATCATCTAAGGCTCTTTCAAGCTCCTCAGCTATCTCTCCCAATTCCTGGACAACAAATTGTAACACAATTAAGAGTGGAAATAGGTAATTTGTCCCGAGAAATAAGAACAAAATCGATCAATCGGGAGCAGCCCTACCTTGTTCTTGTTCTGGATATTTTCATCCAGTATTTCAATATTCACTTCATATTCTGCCAACAACTCAGTCTTTTCCTGCATCACTTTCATTCCACGATTTCTCTCTTCCTCGAATCTCGCGAGACGTGATCTAGCGTCCTCGAGTTCCACGCGCAGATCCCGCAATTCTACAGCGATGGTCTCATCTCGCTCCAGTGTGAGACCGGCCTTGCACGCCTCAAGCTGGACGATGTGTTTTTCTTGTTCTCGTATCATCTGTTGCAATTCACGTATGCTTTCCTGATCACCGTCGCAGCGACCTTTGAATGATGTGATTTCACCTTTGAGAAAATTGAAAACAGAATTTTGAAATATACATTTTGACAGAGTGCTAGACTTGTCATAAGTCCGCCTCAGAATATTTTCCCTAGCTTTTAGAGGATGAGTGAAGTTTTCAACGAAGTAAAAATGACGTCATTTGAAAAGCATTTTGCGAAATTCTAACAGAGTGCATAGTAAGTAAGTGGGGATGTGCTAATCATCCGTACTTCCATCTGAGAGCTGAGCTGAATTACGAAGGATGCAGCCCGACTTTATCGAGTCGAAGGCTTATGGCTGCCACCGTGTGACTCATGTCTAATCAAGGAGCACAGCTACGATGGAAGGGTTAGTTTGGGCTTATCGAAAAACAAAAGAAAAATTGTCTCCATTTCTTTTTGAAACGTCTTCGAACGCTATGAACCAGATTACTACATTATTTTAACATATGAAGCATCAACTAAATCCCAACCGTCAGTTGGTCCCTTAGACCTCCGGCTTAATTTTTAACACAATAGATACTAAATCCAGACAGACAGTATTATTTCCAGATCAGTGGTTAACACCCATTTCAAGCAAAACCTATCTCACCTTGTAGTATATCAAGTTCCATTTCCAACTCACAGATCTTTGAATCCTTCTTGTGTACTTCACTCAATTCCTGTTCTAGATCAGCTATTCTTTGTGACTTCTCCTCCATAGTGTTGTATAACTCTCTCAACTGCTCCTCACTAAGCACACTTTCATAATCCTGCACTTTCTCTTGCAAAGCGTTTCTTTCATGTGTTAGTTTCTCAATGGAATTTTCATACTCCTGCTTAGCTTGAAGTAATTCCTCTTCTGTAAAAACGACAAAAAAAAAAAACAATAATAAGAGAGAAACCTCGTCATTGGATAGGGAGATAACGATTTTTACCTGATATATAGAAATTGTAATGCGCGAAGTTTATTGTGATGAGTGTTAAGCCCCGTTCAAACGAGGATGAGAGTTGATGTGATAAGAGTTGGAACTCTCGCTAGCATTTGATCGCCAATTTTGATGAGAGTTTCTGCACGTTTTACGGGTACGCGTGGTATATATACCCAGTCTCCTCTCATGCAACGCATGAAGCGCTCTGACCACTGAGATACAGGGTCCTGTTGCCAAGAGCTAACCACAAATAGTTCATGTATATATATTAGGGTGATGCCAGTGTGTGATGTAAGGGCAAAATATTCTCAAATTTTTGGGCATTTCTCTTGTAAGTGTTTTTGTGGATGGCCTTCAATGTGTCAGTATATGTATATAGCTTTTCGCTCGAAATTTCCACCCAAAAAATAATTAAGGTATAACGACTTACCTGCACATTTCAATTTCGCGCGCCAATTCTCTATATCCGCAGTCTCTTGCTCAAGTTTTGCCAGTAGTTCGGCATTCTTACTTTCGTGCGAGGCTGAGAGCTGTTCAGCAGCAGTTAACTTCTCTCGAAGATGTTCGACAAATTCATCTTTTTCCATTATTTCAATTTCCTTTTCATCAAGAACGAATTCTTTCTGCTCAAGTCTTTCTTGTGTGGCGACCAATGTGTGGTTCAGCTCGTCAATCAGTTTGCCCTATTCAAGAAACCACACAGATTATTAGGGTCACTGAATCAGGATATTTGCTGCGGTAGCGAGCGAGCCTGAAACGAGCGAGCGGACGCAGCAGATCTAATTTGTGTATATAGGGTTGTGCAGATCTAATTTGTGTATATAAAACATCAAGCGCATGGAATTGTGGTCATGCGCAGTTGGTGCTGCGCAGTACACCAATTTTGCCCAGTAATATGACACTGCCAGTCTGCCACGTAAGCAAATGTGCATATTTCGCAGTGGTTCCACTTTGAAGGAAATTTCCTTTTGAAAGGAAATTTTGACAAAATGATTGAGAAATTCCAGAAAAACGAAGAAAATTCGGGAAATGTAGAATATTCGAAATATTGACAAATAAGCACAACTCTCGCCATAAAAGTGTATATGTACAGTCACGCAGTATGTTCCATTATATCCTGATTATATTTTTCTCGCGCACGCTGTGACGATCACACGCACATAGCTAATGTGAGCTTGTTAGAATGCTACATGAAGCATTTTGTACGTTGAAGCCGCGGATTTTCAGATTAGTACTTAGCAGGCTCAGTTGAACGAACTCGTGTCCACTGCTCGTGTCATCGTGTGCTACCAGAGTGTAATAATATTTATATTGCGCCAACGCTAATATTTAAAATGCTATATATAGTATAGGATCAAATGCGCAAATGTACCATCGTTAGGAGCTAAGGACGAACAGCTACAGATAAAAACACAATCTCGTTACGAGATTGACAAAAAAACATTGTTTATATTCTCGTGAAACTTCAATGTTTGTGGTTTAAATTCGCTCAGCCAATCAACGTGAGGCTATAGTTGAACATGATTGGCTGACCAGATTATAAATACCTGTCGATCAAATGCTCTTGACAAACATTCAACCTGGATATTAGACCGTTAGAGTTATAAAGTTGAACACCCAGATGAATATTTTGCTCACAATAGGCTATTTCGTTCTCTTTCGAGAAATATTCAACTTAATTTCACCATGGATTATAAAAACACTACAATCACTGTAAGTCATGGTATGCTAATTTGTGCGATACATCGCACAACCGCACATGACAACCACACTACAATCACTGTAAGTCATGGTATGCTAATTTGTGCAATGCATCGCACAACCGCACATGACAACAACACTACAATCACTGTAAGCCATGGTATGCTAATGTGTGCGATACATCGCACAACCGCACATGACAACCACACTACAATCACTGTAAGTCATGGTATGCTAATTTGTGCGATGCATCGCACAACCGCACATGACAACCACACTACAATCACTGTAAGTCATGGTATGCTAATTTGTGCGATACATCGCACAACCGCACATGACAACCACACTACAATCACTGTAATTCATGGTATGTTAATTTGTGCGATGCATTGCACAACCGCACATGACAACCACACTACAATCACTGTAAGTCATGGTATGCTAATTTGTGCGATACATCGCACAACCGCACATGACAACCACACTACAATCACTGTAAGTCATGGTATGCTAATTTGTGCGATGCATAGCACAACCGCACATGACAACCACACTACAATCCAGAGGCGGATTTAGCCTAAAATCTGACTGTAGCATATTACAAGACCACGCACAATTAGGGGGGTCCAGAACATTCTCCCTTGGAAAATATTTAAAATTTAAACCCCTGAAATGCCATTTCCTGCATTCTGAGCATCGAATTTAGGCCTAAAATTTATCCTCACGGAGTCATGATACACGATTTAAAACAAAAAATACGAGAAACACGCACAAAATTTACATAATATATTTATCAACATACCCGAATGAAACTTCAGTCAATGTTTACAATTCAAAAATTTGTGCTAGCCTGAGTCATCAGTCATGCACTACATTTAATATCAAAGCGTACATGTATATTATATACAATGCATCCAATGTTCACAAATACTCAAACACGACATTTAGGCGTTCAATTGTATTTTTATATACTGTTATACTTGGCAAAAATACCTATTCTATATATCAGAATTGCCTAAGGCGCCCAATATTTACAAGTAGGCAATAAAATTTTAATATATTCATAAGCTTACCTGCCATTTCGACAAACGCCTTGCGATCTTTACGATGGCTTCCTCGCACGACCGCTTCAGTTGATTGAGTTGACTTGTTTGCGTCCTCGTATAGCGCGCAAACAAATTGATCAAGAACAAGACCTGCGCTTGACGCCATTTATGATGATTATCAGGCAGAATCATTTGCATCGAGCCAGGCAAATAACATCGCTCTAAAGTTGTTATCAATTGCGCAACTATAGCTGGCTGTAGCGGAAGTGCTGAAAATGCAGCACTTTGATTGGTTTGCTTCATCTGACTGTAGCAAAAATGCTAAATACCGTATTTACTCGTTTGAGCGCCGCGGCGCTCTTTAAATTTCCAGAGCTTCAGATGCGGCGGCGCTCATTCGGGGGCGGCGCTCTTTAAAAAATATTTTATTTGTGATAACAAGAACTTTTAACAATAAAATAAACAAGTTTTAAATGTCTTTGTCACTAAATGTCCCCATTTTGACGGCGGAAAGTTTTTACAATGTTTAGTGCGGCGCTCATTCGGGGGCGGCGCTCTTTAAAAAAATTTGATCTCAAATGCGGCGCTCATTCGGGGGCGGCGCTCAATCGAGTAAATTATAGTAACTCAGACCCCCAGTTGACTGTAGCAAAATTACGTCAAAAATCGCTACATGGAAAATATTGATATTTTGAAATAGATGTTACAAAATTTGATGTATTTCATGTTTCGTGATATATTTAGCTTGTCTCATCCTGCAAACTATGCTAAGGTATGCATCTACTGACAGCGCGCGCAAGCCATTGGGTCAATGCCAATAATTACCGTCTACGACTGAATATAATTTGTTTGCATGTTTGTTTCAAGAAGCTAAAGAATAATAACAGTGCCCGCAGCATTCCCTACCTTGCAGGTACCCTAGTTAAAACCAATATTTGAGTGATCATTTTTTGCAATGCAAAACATTGTGTATATATAATTATGTAAATGAAAATCATGCTATACTTGGCAAGGAGGTATAAAACTAAGGCTATACACACGTAAAAACGCACAACTTGTAACAAACCTGCAGCAATGCTGTTTCAACAAATTGTGATCAGGATGTTGTTAGTGACAACCTTGTAGCAACTTGATAAAATAATAGCAACTTCGTCACAACTTGCTACAAGTCTGTTGTGAACACATCTTGTTGACAAGAGATTTTTACGTGTATACACGTGCGGTTTTCTTATGGTGCGGGCAACGCAATGGGTCAAATTTCATTGCGTTGCCAGCGCATGAGAATTGGCCATACGTGCAATCAATGATTTTCCAGCTATTTTTAAGAAAGAAATTGGTAAAGGTCAGGAAGAATAAAATTCAAGGAAGTTCTGTTAATTTAAACTGTACAATCGTGCCACACACCAACAAATTTCAGAAAATACAGTATCCAAAAACTAAAGCAAGAAGAATTCAAGGGCTTTCTGGCACCTCTTTATCAATTGAAGGACTTTCAAGGCCTTGATTTTTTCTTCAAATTCAAGGACTTTCAAGTATTGTACGAACCCTGGAGGCAGGGGCGGATCCAGGATTTTTCGTACGTTAGTCAAAATATCTGACAATACAAGTTTGCGCAGCAGGCGCAAAATTGGCCGAGCGCAATAGGCGCGAGCAACCTAGGGGATATGGGGGCATGTCCCCCCAGAAATGTTTTGATTTTTGAACCTCGGAAACACCATTTGCGGCACTCTGGGAGCAGCTTCAGCCAAAAATTAACCTCATAAGATGGGACCCAATTATAGCAATTTTCAGTCTCACTGACTCCCACAAATCACTCCTTAGGGATTTCACTTCACTTGATCAGACATTTAAATATTTGAATCATTGAATGTGTGCCCTATGAAACTACGTCTGTGGCTGTGGATTAAAAACATGAATTTCACAAAATAACACATGATCGTATTACACATTTACACCAAGCTATGCCATGTGGTATTGCCTTTGTATATTGCTCCATATACATTATATAAATCCAGTATAGATATAGATAATATTAAACTAATATTAGTCCACAAAAAGCATAAACAAACTTCCGATTCGCCTGGGTATTAAACTTGGTTCGCTGTAAATCTTATCTATAAGTATATTATTATAAAGCGTCGAGTGTAAGTCTTGACCGCAATATTATGTAAATCAGTTCACCTCATCACCCACGCGGGTCAATACTTTGCGCACAAATAAACAGTATAGGAGAATGTATTAATAATGTATAGGAGTCAAATTTAGTCAACATATAATATAAATATACCTTAGGGCCGTACAACAGTTGCTCTTTCGATCTCGAACGTACTTCGGGATGTATGATTCGGCACCAAAATTTCTCCCAAGGCAAAAGCTTGTGTTGTTGATGGCGCTCACTAGCTCTTCAACAGAACTCTTCGGTGAAGCGTCTGTTCGCTTCTTTAGATTAACTTCAATATCTTGAAGATATCGCCGATCGTTTTTCGCAAACGCGGACTGTACGGTCTCGTAAATACTAGCAAACATTGGGATTTCTGGCTGTGCTACTTTGTTGAACCTTTGCGGTCAAAGCTGCGATCAGAAAGGCCTTCGAATATAGTTCTATAAATATATTCAGGCTGACCAGGCTGACTCGCTCTGATCGGTCAAATTATGCAGCCAATGAGAACTCAGATATTTTTTAAGATTGGCCAATGGCAGAGCTTATATTTGTGCCCCTGATGAGTTGCCCGGTCAGAACTCCCCGGAAAGTGGTCTGCTAACCAATCAAATGACCAGATTTGCCACCAAGTCGGTCAAGATTCAAGCGGAAGACCGCTGTTTTGACTGATCATCATATTGCTTTACAGAAACGTAAACCTTTACCGCTGAACGCAATGTAATTACTGGACTACAAACTTAAATATGCTGACGCCACTGAACCAATTTGATAACTGGACCGCGATTTGAATTCGAATGAATTAACTTCGCAATTTTTTACCCTAGTCGCGTGACCGGGTTGACTACCCCTGGATCCGCCCCTGCCTGGAGGCATTTCCCTTGCTCTAAATTGGTTAATCAAATACTGCAGTACCATCTGAAGAATCCTCACCTGCTCAGGATGTTCACTGCCAACTTGTTCTTTAATATCCTTCAACATCAACTTGAATACCTCACTTTCTCGTCTACCCTGTTGTGTCCCACTTCGTCTGCGACAATTTGTACACGAAGCCTGGTAAAATTTGTAAATATATTATATCAACTATATTATGTAAATAAAATGTTATTATATTGGAAAGTTGTGATGCCCGACTGCCCCGACATAGATAGATAGTGTAATAAACTTTATTTAACCTGAATGGACTCGCAGGCGTTGATACATTGTACAAAATTGGCTATTTTTCTTTTCATGGCACTTTAGTTTGCACCACGCCAAGTCTTTCAATGACCGCACCCAATATCTAAACTCTTTTGATATTGGGGAAACTATTCCAGCAGACATTTCGCTTGCTCATATTTCCATTACAAGAAAGTACAAAATTGACAATTCGCTGTCGCTTGTTCACATCGTTGCTACTAATTCACAATTTTGAATAACTAGTATTCATATATTCCCAGTTGCTACTGTTCCAGTTAATGGAAGCATAAAGTTAACTAAACATTAGAATTGTGTATATGCAAGTTAACAAAAGTTGTCAGCAGGATTTAGTTAATTTAATCAACTCCATCAAATTTTGAAAAGCGTCCCAAATTAATTTATTTGATTGTAACATTAGAGTTTATCAAATGTTCTTTAAGGTGGCTCGATATAGTAATCACAAAAACCTTATTCAAGAATCGCGAAAACAAAACTTCATACTCTATGAACAAGTCCGTGCGACCATTTGTGCGCGCGGGAATATTAACGAAATAACTTACAAAATGATCTGAAGTAAGCAGTTGTTCGCGCCATCTCGCGTCATTACGCTTGTTATATACCGTTTCATGTCAATTGCTGACGTCATTAAAAAAATCCATTTTTGAAAAACAATGCGCTATATCTCATTATTTTGTCCGGTGACCTATGTTCAAATTTTGCATGCTGTATTGCACCGCAAAAATCTTTCATTCTACCGACATTTTTGCCTTTTTCAAAAAAATGGCATTACAGAATTTTTTTATATTTTGCTTATTGTTAGTCTGTCTTGCAAATAAAATAATGCACGAAAAAAAATTGGGGGTCACCGTGCTTAAAGTCCAACTACACGAGGCGATTTTAGAGTGAATTTCGTACGCGTATGTTGCCATAGCAACGAACTATGTGTTACTAAAACTAACATAATTTGAAAGTAGAAACATCAAAATATATGAAAACCCTGATACCTGATGAATAAAACCTAAAAATATGGAGTTTAATCATTTCAAAGGTTGAACACCTGAATTTTTGAAAACTGTATCGAGCCACCTTAAATCTTTATGTTAAGTTTCAAAAGGAAATTTTTAATCTATTGTGTTTTATAGTTCGTGGACTTTTTAACATCAGTGGGAATAGATTGCAGATGCGTAAATTCAAATTCGGCGGCCAAACGAACAACCCTGTCAATCAATAATTGAAATAGAGAGAAGAAAAACCATTTTCGGATACAGTACTTTTAAATTAGGAATTACCTCTGATGGGTGTGCTTCCATGCTCGACACATCCATTTCCTTCTGAGCTTCAGTGATGGTATTATTCTGTTCTTTCAATTCTCGCAACTGTGCCTGATGCTTTTCCGAATCCGTTTTCAAGACATTATTTTGCTGTTGAAGATCTTCTACTTCAATCTCGTTCTCTTTTTCCAAATTTTCCATGGCTTGGTTGGTTTCGTTCAGTTCCTTTTCCAAAGTTGAAACTTCGTCAGACTTCGCTTGAAGATCATCTCTGATCTTTCGCAACTCTTCAGCGGTCGAATTCAAATCACTCTGAAGGGAGTCCCGTTCTTCGGTTAGGCTTGTCAAGCTTTTGCCCGCCTCGCTTGCCTTTAAAAGTTCAGATTCTAAGTCATTCATGCGGTTTGTTTTCTCATTCAAATCTTGGCTTATCTGTTTGGCTTCAGACACCAAGCTCTCAACTTGTTCTTTCAATTTTTCATTTTCTACCAAGCTTCCCTCGTACTGTATCTCCTTGTCAAGAATCTTGTTATCCAGTTCGCGGATCTGAGCAGCGTTTTCGTCCACAACCGCATTCAATCGTTCGCGTTCCTGATCTAATTCAGCACGTAGCGTGTTCACGTTTTCCACTTGCGCTCGAACTAACTCACGTTCCTTTCCCTCAACGGCTTGTCTTATGCCTTCAATCTGGTCGTCGAAATCTTGTTTCAAGTTTTCTGCTGTGGCTTGATGCTCTTCAAGCATTTTCTCTTTCAATTCAACCAATGCTTTGACTTCTTCTTCTAGTTTAGCAACTAAAGCCGACTTCGTTTCAACAATTTCGTCCTTTTCTCTCAACTCCAACAAAAGTCTTTCGCTTTCGACTGAGGAGTTTTCTGTTTTTCGCAAAGTCTCTTGCAACTCAAGTATCACCTTCGAACTTTCGTCGGCAGTGCATCGCATTTGGTCTAATTCGTTAGTAAATTCATCTTTCATTCGTGCGATGGTCGCTTCATGTTCTTCAATTAAAGCTTCCTTGCTTGCGATTGCATCTTGTAATTCCGTTTCGAGTTGCTCACGGGTTGATAAACTTTCTTCAATTTCCGACTCATTCTTTGCTAACTCGGCATCATATTTTCCTTGAAGGTCAACCAACTCTTTTCTCATCTCTTCATTTTCTGAAATCATTTTCTCTAAATTTTCACGGAACTGTGTTTCCACTTCAGAAATGCGAGCTTCGTGCTCTCTAACCATCTTTTCTTTCTCCGAAACAGCAGCTTCCAATT
This sequence comes from Trachythela sp. YZ-2020, assembly GCA_016169945.1. NCBI lineage: Eukaryota > Metazoa > Cnidaria > Anthozoa > Malacalcyonacea > Clavulariidae > Trachythela > Trachythela sp. YZ-2020. The sequence goes on along the minus strand of JADLSH010000098.1, from coordinate 133,109 downwards.
TTCCTTTCAACATACTTATTTCTTCGCGGAACTGTGTTTCCACTTCAATAAGACGAGCTTCGTTTTCTTTTAACAAATTTTCCTTCACAGATAGAACATCTTCTAATTCTTTTTTCAACATAGTAATGTCCTCACGGGATCGTGCTTCCACCTCAGAAACAAGAATTTCATTCTCCTTCTCCAAATTTTCCTTCTGTGAAACAACAGTCTCCAATTCTTCTTTTAACAAACCGACCTCTTCGATGGAACGTGCTTCCACTTCAGAAACACACGCTTCGTTTTCCTTTACTAAATTTTCAGAACTTTCTAATTCATCTTTCAATATGCTAATTTCTTCAAGAGCAGATTCGAGATCCATTCTGGCAATACTAACCTCTTCCTCAAGAGTTTCGAGCTCAGGGTTTTCTACTAATGTCAACATCTCGCATGTTAGTTTCCTGTTGAGGCGATCGATTTCTTTACACTTCTCTTGCAGCTCCTTACTCTTCTCGGTTAGCTTTGTTTCGTACTTTTTCTGCACCTCGGCTATGCTGATATCGTTTTCTAAGAGGAGCCTTTCATTGGACTCTTGAGCTTCTGCAAGCTGACGTTTCAGTTCGTTTACTCCCTCACTTTCGCTCAAGTAGTCAGAATTTTCCTCAGTCATTTGCTCTGAAGACTTTTCCTGCAAATTTACATCACCTATGGGCAGATCCTCTTGCAATTCATGATCAGATTGATTGCCAATTAACAGCTTCAAGTGCTCAATTTCGCAGATCTTTTCTTGTACTTGTTCATTTCTCTCGTACAATTCTTCTTGCAAGTTTTTAACACGTTCCGCCATTTCTTCGTGCTCTTTACCAAACTGGCCGGCACTTAACTTCGGAAGGTTTTCAATTTCCATAGATTTCTGCTGTAGTTCCATGTCTTTCTGTAATATTTCCGCTTCAAGCTTATTTTTAAGTTCATTAATTGACTCCTCAGCGACTGCCATATCGTTAGTGTTAGTGTCTAACTTTTTATGAAGGTTTTCGATTTCTAAAGATTTCTGCTGTAGTTCCATGTCTTTTTGCAATATTTCCTGTTCAAAATTAGCTTTAAGTTCACTAACCGACATCTCAGAGACTCTAGTATCTTCAGTGTTTATCTTTTCCGTCGATATTTCTTCTGCCAATTTGTTATTCATATTATCCTGAAGCTTTTCGTTTAGTTGTTTAACCTCGTTCATCAAATCTTGTAATTCCGCATTTTTCTTGCTCAATTTCTCCTCCAATTCCTGCTGTAATTTCGCCATGCTTTGCTCGTGCATTTCCTTGGCAGTTAAAGCCAATTCTAGCTGTTTCTTCAAACCAACAATCTCCTCAAACTGTTCGTTTATCTGAGCAATCTTATGATCTTTCAAACGCTTGCGTTCGACAGCATCTGGAGTCGCCTTCAGTTGAACTTCAACAACTGTCAACTCGTCTGAGAATTTTCTCTTTCGTTCAGGGTTTACTTGACTCTCGGACTCACATTTTGGAGATGAAAGTAAACAAACTTGGCTGCCAGATTCGGGAATATCTGCAGACTCCGGGCGAATAGTCGGATTTAGTTCCACCTCTTCGAGTTGTGCCTTCAGCCGTTGTATCTCGCTGGACATCTCTTGCAATGTTGCATCTTTTCGCGCAAATTCTTCGTCCCGCTGTCTATCCGATTCAGAAAACATTTCCTCTCTTTTCGCCAACTCTGCAAAGAAGTCCTCTCGAAGATTTTCAACGTTAGATTGGTAAGATTGAAAAAGTTCCTCTTTCGTAACCAAACTCAACTGTAACTTCCCTTCGGTTTGTGGTTCGAAGTCTCCGTTTCGTGCTTGGAACTCTTCGTTTCGTGGTCCATCTTCTTTGTCGCGTGCTACAAACTCTTCGTTTCGTGCTTGATACTCTTCTTTTCGTGCTGAAAATCCTTCGTTGCGTGCTGGGGAATCTTCGTTTCGTGCTTCGAATTTTCCTTTTCGTGGTGAAGATTTCACCAATTGCTCTGGATTAACGCATTGTTTAGTCTCATTCTCAAACAGTTTCTGATCTCGTTGTGCCTCAAGCGTTTTCGCCTTCTCGTCAAATTCAGCATTCCTGGCTAACTCTCGAGCTAACCGTTCATGCAACTGCAGCAGTTCTTCAGATTGCCTTGCCAATTCAGCGTCCTTTTCGTCTAACTCGACTTTGGTTTCGCTGGCAAGCCCTTCGACAAAGCCGTCGTATTGTTCTGCCAAGGCCTGTTTACTAGACAACGCTTCGGCCAATTGATTTTCCAGATCTTTGATGGTTTCAGATTTGTCATCATCGTTTTTAGCAACAGTTTCCCTTGCTTCAAATACTTGCATTGCAGACGAAGCTCGACGCAGTTGCTGAACCTCGACCAACTCTCGACTTATAGTCGAATTCAAGGCATCCGCGTTTTCCGACTCGCTCGGAGGTGAAGAGCGTTCTTCATCCGCATTCGGACTTTCGGTCACATCACTTCCGCGGAGGTAATTCTTCACGTAGATAATGACGTCATCAAGTCGCCCCCGATCACTATCGGGACTCTGCACAGCGGATGCTTTCGTCAATTCTTCAAGTAAGTTTAACAAAATGGATTCGCTTTCTGTTTCGGATGCAATGGAAGAAACATACATGTCCGAAGAATGGTGACTGGCGCGTCTCCTTTTTCGCGACAATTTTCCCGTCAACTGCTCGAGTTTTTCTTGCAGTTCAGCAATTTCGGATTCCTTCGCCTTTAATGCATCCTCCAAGGAACCTTGGATGCTTGTGACGCCAGTCGAAGGCGATTTTTCGTCAAGTTCATATCGTAAACGATGACATTTCTCTTCAAACTCATGGCAGTTGTCACGTAACACAGTGTTCTGTGCTTCCATCTCCTGCAGACGAGTTTTCAACGCTTCAATTTCTTCGTTCAACTTATCCGGATTATTCAAGACAGCAAATTCTTCAATTTTCATGCGGAGTTCTATGTTTTCCTCGTTGAGCTAAACAAAAAGGAAGAAAAACTCGTCTTAAAGTGATTCGCTGGTTTTTACTATATGAATACATGATGTCATATTCCCATACTATAAAGATCATTTGCAGAATTACTGGAGCGTAGCATCATTATACACGCATTGCCTCGACTTCATTATTTGGTTTCTTTCTAATTTTATTCAGTTTTAGGAAATGTTTGAAGGTTTTATCTGTTTTCAAAGGAATGAAGTCGAAGCTATGCGTGTGTAATGGTACACTCCAGTAATTCTGTAAATGTTCTATGCCTCTAGGGTTTATTTCGAATTTATTTTTTTGACTTTTAATACAAGACTACAATATATAATGAAAATAATTTACATTATTTTCACTCTGATAACTGCCAGATAATTCTGGTCTGCTGCAGGACAATGCTTAGTGAAATCTACCAAAATATTAAAGATGATAACTCAGTCTGAAAGAACTTACCGTTTGAATTTTTCCCTCTAACTCAACAGAGCATTTCTGACTGGCAGCAACGTTTCCTAAATGTAGTTCAAGTTCTTTACGTAGTAGTTCTTTATCATCTTGACTCTGGCGTATTTCCCCTTGCAAGGTTTTGTTTCTTTCTTGCTCTTGAACCAATTCTTCTTGCAGGGCATCAACAGTCGTAAGTTCATCTTGAATCACATTCAGTAACTCGACCTTAAATAAAATATATTATTAACAATTAATTTTCTCACACTCAAATGGACAAACTAAGTCTATTTATACTGGATAGCCCCATCAGTTCTAAACTGTTTTTGATAGAGGTCCATTTTTACTATACATGTAGGAGATTCAATTTTACTATACATGTAGGAGAGAACATAACCTAAACTAACTTAATTTGCACTGTATAGCTCTATCCGTTTCGTCTAATAGGCTTATAGAGGTCTTGGGGCAAAACTGCCAAAGGGCCCATTTTCCTTGCCCTTCACCTCCAGGATAGTATGCGTTTGGGTCTCTGAAATAGCATTTGACACCGGTCAGCAACAAAATAATTTTTCTACTTGATTTTATGATTTTAGTAACATGTCACACTATGAGCATAAAACGATAAAAAAATTATAATTTTAAACTTCTTTTCGATGTTAAACTCATTTACTCAATACAGGTCCTAGGGCCCTGGCTTTGGGGCAATAGGCCATTTTTTTCCTTCAGTGGTGGGTTAGAGGAAGGAGCCCAGTGGGGCAAACGCCCCACCAGTCCATGGTATTACAAAATGCCTTGGGTCTAGGAAGGTCCAATGTTACTTGAGGTGAAAACTAAACGAAACTACTGGATAGCTCCATCAGTTCGAATACTGCAGAAATCGAACCACCAACATTTGACTAGTATCAGCCTTTATAGTTTCTTGTTGAGTATGGAACAAGGTTTACTCTAAGGAAATTTCTAGTTATTGCCATCGGTAGTGACAAATAAACCAAGGATTGTGTGCTAGCCACTGTCTCATTCATGCAGCAATCATTAATTTAATAGTTTAAGATAGTACGGCACACAAACACTGTAGCCTAACCTTCTCCTCCAGTTCATTGGCTTGTTCTTGCCATTCCTGACATTTTGTAACAGCCTCATCTTTGGCAAACACAGCGGCTTGAAGTTCTGTATTCAATGCTACATTTTCAGTTTTGTACGTCGTAAGCTCTTGTTCAAATATCTAAATAGAATAAAACATGACCATGTGTTTTTCTACTTTTAAAAGCCTCCATACACTAGATAGCAATAAATACATTATACTATACACAAATAGAGTTAATCCAGCTGGCCAATAATTCGTACAACTTACAATATTTTTCTCGCTATCACCAACGTCACTGTTCGCATGCAAAGCCTCGAGTTGCTGTAAATGTTCTTGCAGTGCGCGGTTTTCCTGTTTCTTCTCTTTCAATTTATCTTTCGCCTGAAGTAAATCTTCCTGCATTTCGCATGACTAAAGAGTACAATAATCAACATTAGGAATCAACGAAAGCACGTCAACTTGTCAACGAAAACGTACTCAGCTACGTAACATGTTTCCTGTTCGTCAAACAAAAGAAATATTTTATCCCCGGCCAAACTAGAAAACATTATGGCGAAAAAGCTTTAAAATGTTCGATATTCCCGAGTTGTCCCCCCTCCTGGAAACATTATGTGTTACGAAATATTTCCCCAATAAATTCAAACATACTTTGTCTATTTTGTGATTTTTGTCTCGGAAACAATGTTTCTTGGTTTGCCCACCTTGGGGAAACATGGCTAGGAAACAATGTTTCTTGGTTTGCCCACCTTCGGGAAACATGGCTAGGAAACAATGTTTCTTGGTTTGCCCACCTTGGGGAAACATGGCTAGGAAACAATGTTTCTTGGTTGCCCACCTTAGGGAAACATGGCTAGGAAACAATGTTTCCTGGTTTGCCCACCTTCGGGAAACATGGCTAGGAAACAATGTTTCCTGGTTTGCCCACCTTCGGGAAACATGGCTAGGAAACAATGTTTCTTGGTTTGCCCACCTTGGGAAAACATGGCTAGGAAGCAATGTTTCCTGGTGTGCCCACCTTCAGGAAACATGGCTAGGAAACAATGTTTCTTGGTTTGCCCACCTTCGGGAAACATGGCTAGGAAGCAATGTTTCCTGGTGTGCCCACCTCGGGTAAACAGGAGCAGGAAACTATGTTTCATGCTTTGCCCACCTTTGGGAAACATGGATAAAGAACGTTTCCGCAACAATGTTTCCTAATTTTCCCACTGCTTTAGTTTCACATTAAACAAAATACATACAGATGTGATGTTCTCTGACAAGTCATTTCGTATCGTATCACGTTCTTCGCTCAAAGCATTCCTCTCCTCCGTCAACCTGTACAAAAATACATATTGTTATTTCAGGTCTGTAACATGAGAAAGGGCAGATTTTTAAGGAAATGAATATTAAACTGAAGGGCACTCAGAGACTGCATACCCCTGGCAACAAATTAAGTCAAGTATTCATGCATAATTACACATGCACTTATTATTACGCATTCAGTTCTCTTCAGCTCGGGAATTTCTCATCCAGTTTTCATCCAAATTGGACCAAAATCTAATCGATTTGTCCTTGGCCTATATATGGGCATTAGCTCCACAAATTCTTGTATCAAAATGTTTGAATTTGTACGTATCGCATGCTCACAGACAGACAGACAGACAGACAGACAGACAGACAGACAGACAGACAGACAGACAGACAGACAGACAGACAGACAGACAGACAGACAGACAGACAGACAGACAGACAGACAGACAGACAGACACAGGTGAAAACATAACCCCCAGGCAAAGGAAATAAATTTCTGATTTCACTTCTGATTTCCGTTTCCTCTTTTTACCTTGTCACTTCCGACTCTAGTTCTGCAATTCTTGTCTCTGAATTATTCTACGAGAAAAAATTATATTTTTAATATAGATTGTGTCCCACCTTCGCAATGCAAAATAGCTTTAACGGTCCCTTTTCTAATATCATGCTGACGTCAGCAGTATCAGGTAGGAATATTTGTATCAACCTAGAATTTTTGAACGAAACTCGGTGTAATGATGTACAAAACATATAAAATAATCAGTTTTTCAGCTTTCGTTTTTAATATATTACAAATTTTGTGACGCTACATGAAATACCTCTATTGAAAGAAAGATTAACCTACCGCAGAACTAAGGGAATTCCTATATTCATCTACAGAACTCAGCACACTGCAAAAAAGAAAATATTGTTGGATATCAAATGTTTTGTGCACAAGGGTCTTTCGCTGACAAGTTGAATTGTCTGGCGCTAGATAGAGTATAACGGGAATTAAGACAAAAAATATTCTGTTTCTCGTCAGTGGGTTTTTATAAATTGTGTAATGATTTTTATGCTTTTAATATTGAAGAGTCGCCAAATTGCAGGTCTAAATGAGATCTCGAACTAGCATGCGCGCTGACCAGAATATATCATTCATTATGCATTTCTCACAGATAATTTGTGGTGTCCATATCGGTGTAACGTAATTTATGTAGACAACACAACGTAAAGTCTGCAGATCTGACGCAACGTTATGACGACTCTGCCTCGTACCCAGGCGCCATGGTTTGCTGCGAGGGAGCGGGGCGCATGACAAGCATGCACAAAAGAAATGAATAATTCAAAGTCTAACGGTTTTCACGAGTTGTATATAAAAATTTACACCTCATTTTATGTTATACATGTTTGTCCCTGCTCAGCTCACTGTTTGCACACTTTTTCATTCTAATTTATGCCAAGTTTATATCTTAGTTTGCATCTCATTTTAAGTATGGTGAATAGATGCAAACCAAGATATAAAGTATGCATGCATATATGTTTATACATTCACGTTTTACCAATTCCAATAGCAATTTACAAATATCATCATATTTAAGAACTCGAAGTTTTACTCATGCAGGTTAAATTATATAGAAATTAATGTAACTACTTAAAATTAATTTACCTACGTTTCAAGTTTCTATTTACAGTGCGACTTAATTGCATGCCTTGTTTTTCAGCCATGTCATGAGTTGTACTTCAAATTGTCAAAATAATGGTTGTGAAAACATGTATATAGTGCAGGTGTATACGTACAAGCTTCTGTATAGAATATATGCGACAGACTAGCCGCATCTTAAGAAGAAAGATCAGGATCACCAGTTAATATATGGACCTAAGCACCATTATTAACGCGCTATTTCTGTGTCTTTTGAACGTTTCCTTCATGATTGCAGGAATATTTCTAAATTCTGTGGTTATAATCAGTCTATGGAGGTCGTCACAACTTCGAAAGAAACTATGCTACTTTATGGTTCTTGTTTTATCTTGTTTTGATCTGGCTGTAGTCGCCATCACTCATCCTGTTCTAATATCATCAACAATTTCTGTTTCTTTTGGAAAAATTAATCAAACGCAGGAACAAGCAAGGACATATATCTCTAGCATCCTACAAAACTTTTCGGTGCTTGCTCTTCTCACACTGAATATCGAACGATTCCTGGCTTTAAAATATCCTTTCTTTCATCAAACATCAGTCACTAAAAGGAGACTTGTCTTTCTTCAGGGAATTTTTATAATTTTTCTTATCAGTCTGATACTATTGTCGCAAATAAACATGAAAACATTGATCTATCCAATAACAACGGTTTATATTTTTATTCTATTGTTGTTGTTCATTCACTTCAACTACCAAATGTTTATCATCGCCAAGTCAAAACGCGAGAACGAAATAGTTCCAATGTCGAATGATCAAGAAAAGAAAAAACCCAAGTTGCATTTCAAAACGTTTTCTACATGTTCCTTAGTGGTTATTTCCTTTTTCGTCTGTTCTTGTCCAATAATGGTTTTTTCTGCATTACGCCAGACGTCGAAAACGCTTTTTTATGAAAGACAAGTCGTCATATTTCATATATGGGCAAGTACATTTATCTCTATGAACTCGACATTCAACTGTCTGATATTTTTCTGGAGAAATTCGATCCTACGTCGGGAAGGAATGAAAATAGTGAAAATGTTTTTAGACTGCAATTAGATCTTGACTGGATTGCTTTCGTAATATTATTGTTAGTTAATATATTATACGAAACTATGGTATATTAATATAGACGTTGACATATTGCAGTACAGGTATATGTGTACCCCACAACTAGTGATCCAAGGATAGTGCAAAGTTTTAAAAGACAAATGCTATGTTACATGGTGATGGTTTATAGTGCGTACGTAATTGTTGTGCATCCATGTTGTGTTGTGTTGTGTTGATATTTGCATATTACGTATTTACACGAGCAATTTTTATTTGGCAATTATTTTTACCTTTAGTATTTTTATTTGCCCTTGAAAATTGATGAAATGTGACAAGCTTTTGAAAAGCTAGCATGCCAGTTTTTCAACAAGTACACTTGTCAATGAAAAGCTTGTAATATTTCACATTCTAAATTCGCGATGAGTGATTTATGTTTTTGCCAATATATTATAGTAAGCAGATAAAACGGTTGCAATATTTGATTAGTTTTATTCAACTAATTACAAATATGTCAACTCAACTTCGATTATTTCAAATTTTATTTATTTATTATTTCATCGTGTATATAAAATTTCGAGAGTACGGTTGTACACAGACTACTAAAATAAAGGCTAAGCCATAAGCAAAACTCAGAGAGCAAAACTAGAAAGTATATAGAATAGTGGTGGGCGATATATCGAAAAAATATCGATAACTTCGATATTTGCAAGTATCGTATCGGTATCGATAAGTATTTTCAAGTATCGACAATTTCGATACTTGTCACGTGTTACGAAATTTTGAGTTTTAGTCACTGAACTCTTGCATAAGCGAAGTTGCTTGAAACCAAAGAATGTAAATGTTTCTCTTTTTAAACCAAAACATTTAATACTTTCAACTTGACATTTTTGAACAGAAGCTTACCATTTATGTATATACTTGAGTTGAAAAATATCATTTGAGTTGAATTTACTATATTGAAATTTCGGTATACATTCATATACAATTTTGAGTATCGGTATCGAATATCGTATCGAAACAGTGATATCGAGGCAAAAGTAACCGGTATCGTATCGAAGTCAAAATTCCCAGTATCGCCCACCACTAATATAGAATGCATCATACATCATAGTTATATATACAGACCATAGAGTTGACCATAGATATAATAAACCTAGATTGCTGACTCGTACCCAGTGAACTCCATAAATTTCTAATATCTGGAACGATAACATTCAATCATTCAGGCGGAAAAAAGTGAAGCCTAAATCCCAGTCCTTTTACGCGGTCCGTACGTCAGTTTCAGTCCCTCAAAAGTCAATATCACGCGGTCCGTACGTCAGTTTCAGTCCCTCAAAAGTCAATTTCACGCGGTCCGTACGTCAGTTTCAGCCCCCCACAACTTATTTACTGCGCGGTCCGTACGTAAACTCTATTAATGTGTAATTTTTGGGAAAAAAAACAACAGTTTTTTTGCAAATCGAAGTAGTTTCTACTTTGTAACTGGCTAAAAAAGATTACAGAAGGAAAACTAGGAGGAAAACATATCTTTGTCACTGAGTGACTGAAGTAAGTTAGTTTTCTCAGTGTTTTTGTTCAAACTGCGAAAATATTTTGTTTTTTTGTCAGTCGTATAAGCTAGTTTGTGCAAAAAGTTTATGAGAGCCATGAAAATATGGGATAAGATAAGCTATCGTGCAGGTTTTAACAGCTATTCAAGTTTTTTTTCTATTTTCGTGAACTTATTTGAACTTTGGCCGTTGTGAAATCAATCACGTTTGATGGCGTAGGCACTGTTATTTTGGCTTCACTTTTCACCGCCAGTTATCGTTCCAGGTAACCAAATTGAGTTCACTGGTACAGGGTTGCCAAGTTCGGGATTTTATCCACTGATCAGTGATTTTACCCGAGATCTTGGGATTTTAAAAAGCAGTTGGGAACTTTTTGGGATTTTTGTTTTAAAAATTCATGCTCGGGATTTTTTTGGGATTTTTGAGAACAGAAAGTTCGAGAATTAAAAATTGATTTTTTTGTAAAATTATTTTAAATTAAAATAAACAATAATATAATAACAATTTTCAAAAAATCCAGCGTTCGTCTGCTGGCATCCTATTGAACTTTATGTTACAAATGTTATACTAGATCAGTTTATCCAACTGAAGTATGTTTCATTTATACAACATGAAGTATTACGCATATTTCGAGAAACCGGCGCGATCTCTAAATCTCTTTTTCAGAGTATGCCCGTTCGCAGGTTGGGGTCTTTGGGGACTGGGAACGAAAGTGGGAACATTGGGATTTTTGGGGGAATCTCGGGATATTTGGGAAGCTTAGTTGGGAATTTCACACATTTACAGTTGGCAACCCTGGCTAGGTATGAGTCAGCAATCTAGGTTTATTTTTGTCTCTATGAACTATGGTTTATTATATCTATGATACAGACGCATCCTCACAAAATGCCATTCGCATTTGTAAACAACTGCCCCGTCAACAGAGATGTGTTCTATTAATATTGTATAACAAATGTCAAATTTCAAAATTATGCAGTTCATACTACACTCTACACTCTACTACTCTAGTGACTCTACAAATTACACTCTACGAGTCTACGGATAGAGTATAGCAACTTCTACTATCTATAAAATTCGCCAGAAACAATACAGTAGCCGCATTAATGTGTATAAATTGTACGCAAATCGACTTACAGTACTTACCTTAGATCGCTGGTAAAATCCAATGCTGTATACTATAACTAACATATTCGATATTTACGGTAAACAAATCCAAAATATGTGACATGTTTGAGGCGAAACTTACGCTTCGGAATTTATAAAAATATTGCAATAATGAATATTCGACCCATTCAGTATTGTCTATTGAATATATAAATGACAAACGCACTACTAATCCAAAAGGCCAAAATGAAAACGTTTATTTATAAATTTGATCGTATTTCCATCACATTCCCACTCCCAGCTGCCACCATTGTGCGGTAAATATTTCGAAATTTCGTATTTTCGTTCCGTGATATTATTGGATCAGTGGACTTGAACGCACGTGTTCATAGCTACCGGGGGAGTTAGCAACCCAATATTATATATAAAACGATTGTTATGATGTAGACGTTTAATACCACAACCCAAATGTTGTTCGTAAATCTAATTAAACACTGCATGAATACAACCGAATTGAGCTATAAGATAACTTGAAAGTGCTTTAAAAAAGTTTCAACCCCAAAGTTTAACAGATACGGTATTAATAGAGAATCTTCGCAAACACCCCCCGTAAAGTTTACACTATGATGTATATATCTATGATAGCTCGTGTGAATTTTCGCCCCTCATCACAATACTGCAAAGTTAAAAACTTTGCACTAAAAACCACATAGGTCAATTAAGAAATGCGTTCGTATTTGAGTACACCTAACTAAAATCAACTCTTCCTGGTAGTTTTCATTTACTGAAACTGATTATTGTAGAATTTATGACATGGTAAAATTGCTTGTATTTAGATGTAAGTACCCAAAAAGAAACACATTAACAAAAACACCTGTAACTCTCTTGGAAGTATATCTATATGGTTGTGAAATTTGACTGGTGGGCATTATTGTACATTCTTTACATAAAGAAATATCTAACTGCTAACTTGGTTATAGGGGAAATATACAATCTATAACTGTGTACATGCATGTATGTACAAATCTACAATGTACAACGTGACGACTGTTTACAAATATAAATAACAATTGCAAGATACAAGTGACAAGAATCAGTCTAACTGTCGAAGACTGGGAACAGGTAGTCGTAACCTAACGATGACTATATTTACCAACCTGACTATAACGATGACTTTATCTCACAATTACCAAAAATTGTGATTTTTACACAGTTCCCTCTCAGCAAATACGTACCCCAAAAGGACCCATAAAAGTTTATAAACTTAGTCTAAAAGTTTCAGATTTTACCAATAAAAAATATCTCCCAGGTATTCCTACCGAAATCAGCTATTTGTTCAAAACCCCATGCATGTGGGTATATTAAAATGTTACGTTTAAACCGTTGGGTTAACTTGTATTTAATGCATTTAAATTTATGTTACTTTATATGTTATTTTACATGTTATTTAGGATAAACAAATTGAAAAATACAAAACAAAAAAAGTAAAAAAAAAGTTCAAAGTCTTCTGCTCTCTTCGCCGTTGGCTGCTTTTTTTTGTGTCTCATTCTGCCCCTGATCTAATTTTCTTGCTTGCTGCTACTTGCTTGCATCTCCGCACCTGCAAAACTTTAAACCGCCAGCTACACACGTGATCTTATTGTCGAAAGAGACTACACATTATTCTCTTTAATTCATACGCAGTGGACAGTGGTTGGGTAGGGCTAAATTATGTTTTTGAAGCCATTCACATGCTCTTTCTCAGATATTCCCTTTTCTAAATGCAGCTAACAAGATTTCACCTTAACCCAACTTAAGTCTTTGCTGTGTAATTTGAACCGATGGTATAGCATCGACCAAAGAAATTCATCATATAGCAAAAGTAATGAATAATTCAGTAATGGTTTTCACGAGCTATATATGAAAAAAATTGATGCACGACTCCATCCCATATGTCCAGTATCGAAGATTTTACTGAAATAGATAAAACACCGTTTTCAAATGGTTCAAACCGATCAGTTGGGCTGCATCATTTTCTTCCATTTGACAAACACTTGTTGAATGGCCAAATATGAAATAATGTCCAGCTGTGCACAGGCCAGCAAAGAATGGCATGTGAATGAATAAAATGGAGAACATTTTCTTCCATTTGTCGAATAACCAAATGTGAAATGATGTCCAGCTATGCCTGAAATTCTGGTCTTAGTCTGTCTCAGGGATCGGGTCTATAGAGTAAACTCGTTAGGATTCATCCAGGACCAATATCCATGAGAACAGGAATAGAATACGAGCTCCTGATCACGGATAAGATATGAACCAGATGCCTCACTCAGTGTCGGTCCCTTTGATGTTCGTGTCCTCACTTTTTCGCCTCGCGAATCACGACATATGGCGCAAGCGACACTTATTGGCAAAATGGCGACGTTATACAGTACACGCAATATCACGCTCCATTTATAGTCATGCGTCATTTTGCCAGTAAGCGTTGCTCATGCCATATTACGAATTATTGCGTGTATTGGATAGTTTTTTGGCGCATGCGTATCAGAAATTTGGGAGAAAATTTTGGCCGAGTGAGACATTTTGCACGCATATAATTGTTCAATTTATAGGGCTCTGCCCCAGTCAGGCCCATCTAGGTACTTCAAGATAAGCCTTGGGTAGATAGAGGTCTCTCGTTTGTGTAAACACGGCTTAAAACAGCATAACCTAGGTTAATTAACCCCTTCTCGTTTGGTGCTGACTAAAGTAAGACGATATCGTCTTACTTTTGCAGTTTTCATATCTTCGGTTCAGTGCATGCTATGTAGATGAAAATACCACCGTTCGATTCAGCGTTTTACGATGTCTTTAGAGAAGTAAATTGTGTTTGTTTACAATGCTACGCGGCCAATTTAGCCCCTTTCAAACACCTCTGAACTTTGTATTGTTTACAAATTAACAATAATACAAACTAATTATATATTCATTTCGCTTTCCTACCTTTGGTTTACACGCTACAAACTCCTAAGTGTGACCATTGGATAGCTCTTGAAAATCCTGTTCGAAAGGATGTATTTAAATATCCATACTAAATAAACTAGCCATTTTATGACAATTCTCGACTTTTCTCGTGAAAATCCCGTCTAATTGCGAAATCCCGGTTTTGTCGGCGCACGCTCGGGCAACTTCGGAAGCTAAATCTCCGCGGCTTTGCATCCTAGCGTATTGAAAGTACCGGCAATCGATTCCGCGTGATGTAATTGCCTAGATGGCGGATTTTCATTGGTTTATAGCAATCAACACTGACCTTATATGGCATTTCGTAATTAATTTGCGCGTGCGGGAATCAAATTTCAACGATCTCGGCATTTTGTATGCGACTTTCAAAAAATAAAAAAAAATACTTCTACTTCTTCAAATGCAATGAAACTTTCCAATAATATTCCTTTTTACATGAGTTACAATTTCGGGTGTAACATTTGCTCGAAAATAATAAATCTTGCCCTGGCAATTCCGATTTATTTCAACAATAATTGTAAAATTTTTAGATAATTTATGAACATGTATGCAAATTAACTTGGATATGTAATATGAACCGGGACAAACTAAATATAATTTTAAAGAGGAAGTCATAAGCTATCGAATGACGCGTGTCCTGTTGCCAGAGAATAAACACGTCTGGAGATATTTACATTTTGAAACAACCGGTCGTATAAATTACGGCGCAAGCCGTAAAACGAGAAGGGGTACTATAGTTTTATTAATTTAACTGCTGCGTGAAAATTATATAAAAAGGACGACGTATATATATAGAAATACACTCACTTCATTATTACAACATTTTTATTTGATAATACGCAGTGCTTTATATAATTCTAACAATACAACAATTGATACATTATTTGGTCCTATGGCTTAGGCCTTTGTATCCTAAGAAACCAAGTCAAGCTTTTCCTATGCCAAGAAACCAGAGTATTCGGCTATTTTTCTTGGAAATTCTGACCAAATATTAGAAAATTTGAATCAATAAAGGCAATTGTTCTATAATATAATCTATATATACCACTTGTTCATAAATATGTCTCCCAGTAAAGATCTTGCAGTCTAAAAGCACTTAACTGTCTTCGTTCCTTCGAGACGAAGAATCGAATTTTTCCAGAAAAATATCAGACAGTTGAATGTCGAGTTCATAGAGACAAATGTGCTGCACCATAAATAGAACAACAAGACTTGTCTGTCGTGAAAAGGTGCTTTCGATGTCAAACGTAAAATGGAAAATACCATTTGTGGAAAAGAACAGACGACAAAACAAATAACCGCCAAGGAACATGTAGAAATATTCTTCAAACTCAACTTGCGTTTTTTCCTTTCTTGATCACTCGACGTTGCTGTAGTTGGAGTAACTTCGTCGTCCCCACGTTTTGATTTCGCGATGATAAACATTTTGTAGTTTAAGAACATGAACAACAACAATAAAATAAAAATGTTAACCGCTGCTAGTAAGTTGATAATTGTTTTCTGGTTTAGGGAAGACAGTGCAAATTGACCTGCTAGTAAAATCAACAAAAATGTCAGCAGATACACCAGCCTCTTCTTAGTGACTGATGTTCGATGAAAAATTGGATAGGTAAAACTCAAGAATCGTTCAATATTCAGGGTCAAGAGCGCAAGCATTGAGAAACCTTGCAGGAGAAAACAGAAACATCCCCCTATTTTAACACGTAGTTCATTACAATCTCCAAACGACCAGCAAATCGTTGATGATATTAGAACAGGATGAGTGATGACGACTACAGCCAGATCAAAACAAGATAAAACAAAAATCATAAAGTAGCATAGTTTCGTTCGAAGTTGTGACGACCTCCATAGACTGATTATAACCACAGAATTCAGGAATATTCCTGCAATCATTAAGGAAATATTCAAAAGACACAGAAATAGCGCGTTAATAATAGTGCTTAGTTGCATTTTAACCGCGGTGATCCAATGGTGATCCTGAACAAAAATTTTCTTTTTTCTTCTTCAACTGTAGATTCTATGTGGGCCCTTGTATATAATATATATATATACATCATTGAAAACTATTATTTTGACAATTTGAAGTACAACTCATGGCGACGGCGAGACATAAAGGCAATAAATTTAGTCGCACTGTAAATAAAAACGCGAAATGTCGCTCGAAACGCAGACGGTAGAAGTATGTTTGAGGTAGCTTGACCCTTTTCAGCTGTGTGTATGCGTGCATGTATATGCATGTGTTATGTTTAGTAAAATATAATTTTCAGTTATTTAAAATATAGCTAATCGCGTAGGAAAGCGCGTCAGGGAAACTGTTTTAGTGTCAAAAACTTTGTGACAATAGCAAAAAGAGATAACGGTTTTGAACCGAGTTTCAGTAGGAAACAGTTGGCTTTCTACTTGTTTGTCTTGTTAAAAGCTGTAATTTTATATGAGTAAACAATGAAATATTACAATTGTTTAAGGTATAATAAGGAACATCAATTTTCATATACAGCTCGTGAAAACCGTTAAGGTCTGATTCCACCGCGAAATTATTCGCGTCTGCATGCAGAATACGGATGGCTGCACATCAGTGATCCTATTCAATTTCCCCACTTTTTTCGCTTTCGCTGTGAGTAGAACTAACTTCTACTCACTGGCGAAGCGAAATTTTTTCTCGCGAAGCCTGATTTATGTTTTCTGCGCATGCGTCAATTCATTTCGTGCGAAATTTTTCGCATTTCGCTGAGAAAAAACACTCGTGGAATCAGACCTTTAGATTGAATTATTCATTACTTTTGCTTTAATGCCTATATGATGAATTTCATTATGTCCGTGATTATGCCGATCGTAGCCTCACCATTTGAACTTTGCAAATTGTAGAGCAAAGACTAAGTTGTGTTAAAAAAGACGATATCTGAAAAAGAGCATACGAAATGACTTCAAAAACTTATTACTTACGTTTTTATCAGCTGCCTCACAACTGCATGCATATGAATTATTGAATTATGGAGAATAGTGTATATAGTCTCTTCAGATAACATTAAGATATATAACGTGTGTATAGCTGGCGGTTTAAAGGGGTGCATGTGGAAGAGTTGAACATCAGGAAACCAAAATTAGGCAGCTGCATGAATGAAGCACGCGGAAAAGGCAAAAAAGGCAGGCTATACGCAGGCTTTCTAGAAAAGTAACTACTATATTTTTATACAACAATTTTGTTATTACGTTTTTCAGTTTATGTGATCTAAATAACCCCGTAAACCTTAATTCTCATTGGGAAATATAGGCAAACTATAGTTTTTTCTAGTAAATTATGGAACTACAATGTCAAATTCCATACTTTTCTAGTCTTGTATGCTATATTAATTAACAATTTATTACAAAACTCAAAAGCAATCCAATCAAGATCGTGCAGTCCGAAAACATTTTACTATCTTCATTCCTTCCCGACGTAGGATGGAATTTCTCCAGAAAAATATCAGACAGTTGAATGTCGAGTTCATAGAGATAAATGTGCCTGCCCATATATGAAATATGACGACTTGTCTTTCGTAAAAAGGCGTTTTCGATGTCAGACGTAAAGCAGAAAATACTATTTGCGGACAAGAACAGACGAAGAAACAACTAACAGCCAAGGAACATGTAGAAAACGTTTTGAAATGTAACTTGAGACTTTTCTTTTCTTGATCATTGCACGTTGCAACTGTTTCGCTCTCGCGTTTCGACTTTGCAATTATAAACACTTTGTGGTTTAAGCAAATGAACAACAACAACAATAAAATAGAAATGTAAACGATTGTTAGCCAGGTTGGCATATATTCTGAGGTCCAACTGAGATAATGCTTTCAGACTGATAAGTAAAATCATCAAAATTGCCAGAAGAAAGATAAGTCTCCTTTTGTGACTGATGTCTGATGAAAGAACGGATACTTTAAAGCCAGGAATCGTTCGATATTCAGCATAAAAAGTACATGGAACGAGAAACCTTGTAAGACGGAAGATATATACCAGCTTATTAGTTCTTGAACTTCAGTAATTTTTCCAAGAAAGACAGAAATTGTGATGGCGACTTTAGAACAGGATGAGTGATGGCGACTACAGCCAGATCAACACAAGATAAAACAAGAATCATAAAGTAGCATAGTTTCTTTCGAAGTTGTGACGACCTCCATAGACTGATTATAACCACAGAATTTAGAAATATTCCTGCAACCATGAAGGAAACATTCAAAACCCACAGGAACAAAACGTTAATAATAGTGCTTAGTGGCATATTTAGTCCGTCGCATATATTCTATGTAGACGCTTGTAGTGTATGTACACAGGGCCGTGCCGATGGATAATTGATTGGGTCATCAGTCATAATTTAAAACATAAAGTATCTTTTTTCGCTGACGACGGGGGGGGGGGGGGGGGATACCCTTAAAAAAAAATTTTCCGGACAATCTTACCGTTACAATTTAGTTTCTAGGTCCAAAACTCGGATTTTTATGTTTAAAATCACAAATTTTTCAACAACACGCAAACGATGTAAATAAAAACGACTTTAAATTATAAAATTGTGTTTTTTTGCTTTAAATACAAACTAAATAAATCTATTTTTGTTATTTTCTGTATAGAAAAAAGAGTTATTTAGCTTCGTCAGTTAGTTGCCCAAACGGTGATACACCTCCCAGATGGCACGGCCCTGTATGTACATCTAGACTATACATGTTTCAAAACCATTATTTTGACAATTTAAAGAACTACCTGTATACCCGTGCATGACAAGGCTAAAATTAAGCCGCACTGTAAATATAAAACTCGAAACGTCGTGTGAAACATAGAAGTGAAATACTTAGAGTAGAGTTTAGAAATTACTACTGAAACTTTGAGTGGAATTGGTAAAATACGCAATGTAGGAACATATGCATGCATATTCTAAAAACTCTGTTCACAACACTTAAAATGAGATGCAAAGTAAGATACCGTATTTATTCTAATTAACGGCTACTATCTAATAAACGCCCCATTCCAATTAACGTTGTATTAAACGCCTCTCTAATAAACGCCTCTCTCTAATAACCCCTCCCCATTCGAGAAGATAAAACGCCAAAAGTCAACGTTTCATATTTCAACGTTTTATTTCATTCACATTAACTTGACAACACGAGGTTTTTTGTAGAGCAATGAATGTTCGTACTCGAATTCAAAATGAGTATATTTATCTTTAATGCGGGTCAGTTCTTCTTGGAGAATCCTTGCACAAGTTTTTGACTTGGTCCTAGCTCGGAAGATACCAGCTGGTACTATTAGGCCCACCTCTCGCTTCCTTTCCCCACAAACTTCTACTTCAACGATGTTTCCTTGCGAAGCATTAAGAAATGTTGCCACTAATCTAATTTTTTTTATATGAACTTGTGAAATAGACGCCTCTCTCTAATAAACGCCCCCATTCCGAAGTCATTTTTTTAATAAACGTCCAGGGCGTTAATTAGAATAAATACGGTATAATAGAATACATGGCAAAATTACCATGAAACAGTTGGCGAACAGTGAACTGAACATGCAGGGACAAACATGTAAAACGTAAAAAAATGGGTATAACTTTTTATATACAGCTCGTGAAAACCGTTAGAATTTGAATTATTCATTTCTTTTGTGCTAAATTTCATCGTGTGGATAGCCATCGAACGCGTCCTACGCACGCGCCCACGCAGCCATGCATGCATGGCGCCTGTGTACGAGACAGAGTCATTGTCATAACGTTGACGTTCTCCTTGCTTAATCTCATTAATACTTCTTAACTCGGACAACATACATTAACGCGTTAAAAATACATAGAGGAGTTAGCCAGGCAAAGTTAGCCAGGCGCTAGGGAGCACCCTACTTTTCAGATACACAAATAATAATGCTGGATGCACATGTCCATTCTGACCACAGGCAAATTTTGTCGGTAGGCGGGGAGTGGGCACAGGGGGTGCACTTCCACTAAAGCCCCTCAGAACGTCCCAAGAAAACGTCAGCATTAAGCAGTCCAAATATTCGAAAGCAGGTGCGGGTGGTGGCAGAGCATGGGTGCACGCCCCTGAAAAATATGCATCCTTTGTCAGATAAGCCTTGATTGGCTGCCGAATTTACTGTGTGTATACACCATTCAAATTTGACTTTACAAGCGAACTTGCTTTTCATAATTAGGTGAAACTGCTCTAATTCCACAATAAACACATATGAATCTTTAAAATCGAGATAAAAGAGAAGTTTCACACTCCACTTAAACAGTCATTTTGAATAATTTTCTTTAATTTGGTTTCTACTTGTTTGCATGCCTTGCTAAAAGCTGTAATTTTATATCACTAAACAATTAAATATATTTCTGAGTCTGTTACACATATATTTCTGAGTTTTGTTAAACATTGTTACATTTGCATATAATACTAAAACGTCTATTCACAAGTCAACACTTAAAATGAGATGAAAAGCACGACATAAATTAGCATGAAATATATTAGAGTTGGCAAACAGTTAACTGAGCAAGAATAAACATGTTTAACGTAATAAAGTGTATTAGACTTTGTATTATTCATTTCTTTTGCAATATGAAGAATTTTATTCTGTCGATAGCCGCACCATTTCAAATTTGGCCATTCGACAAAATAATGTTTGCCAAATGGAAGAAAATGATGTTGAACTGAACGGTTTGAACGATTTCAAAAGTGTCTTAACGATATTTTAAAAGGCAAGGGCATTAATGTTAGTAAAAATGCAATATTGTGCCTACGAAGTTGTTACGTTTTAACTGCATTTAGTTTTCAATTTTTTCAACAAGTATTACTTGTAATTTTAGAAAAAGAGGATATCCGAAAAACAGCATATGAAACAGCGTCAAAAACCTTTTAGCTGCTGCCTGACAACTGCATGTGAATTAAGAAGTACAGTAAGTCTGGCATATTGTAAACACTGGACAGGACTTTGGACTGGACTATGGACTTTCGATTTTGAAATTATATTCTTTGTACGATTGTCGCACAATTATAGATCGAAACAGCGAGAACGAGTTTAAGTAAATGAATAACAACAATAAATAGAAATGTAAACCGTTCCCATTAGCTTGGGAATAGTACGAGGGTCCAAAAGAGAAAATGCCATCAGACTTATTAGAAAAATCATCAAAATTCCCAGAATAAAGCTCAGTCTCTTCTTAGTTGTCTGATGAAAGAAAGGATACTTTAAAGCCAGGATTGCAGGAATCGCTCGATATTCAGTGTAAAAAGCACAAGCATCGAGAAACTGTGTAAGATGAAAATGTACATCCTTATTAGTTCCTGTACTTCATTGATTTTCCAAGAAAGACAGAAACCGATCAGTCGGGCTGCATCATTTTCTTCCATTTGACAAACACTTGTTGAATGGCCAAATATGAAATGGCCAAATATGTCCAGCTGTGCATAGACCAGCAAAGATTGGCGTATGAATGAATCAAATGGAGAACATTTTCTTCCATTTATCGAATAACCAAATGTGAAATGATGTCCAGCTATGCCTCAAATTCTGGTCTTAAGGCTCTTTTCCACTCATCGCAAAACCAACTCGCAAACTCGCTGCGAGTTCTTGCATGTAATTAAAATAAACTGTCGAGCATTGTGATTGGATGAAAATACTCGCAGCGAGCTTGCGAGTTGGTTTTTGCGACGAGTGGAAAAGAGCCTTTAGTCTGTCTCAGGGATCGGGTCTGTAGAGTAAACTCGTTAGGATTCACCCAAGACCAATATCCATGAGAACAGGAATAGAATACGAGCTCCTGATCACGGATAAGATATGAACTAGATGTCTCACTCGGTGTCGGTCCCTTTGATGTTCGTGTCCTCGCTTTTTCGCCTCGCGAATCACGACATATGGCGCAAGCAACACTTATTGGCAAAATGGCGGCGTTCCATTTATATAGTCATGCGTCATTTCGTTGTATGCATTTCATTTAGGACAGATAATCTCAACTGTTTTAGGGTAAAATGACCATGACGGACAACATGGCATATCTCTCATGGCATATGTGCCAAAACCCATATCCGGGACGAAATACCCGAAAATGACCACACCCAGAAACGGCACTATCGACATAGCTCTATCTCCTGAACCATCAAAGTTACAGACTTTCTGAAGTTTCGTTAGGTTTTGAAGTAGTGCAGTCATGCAGTGTCTTTAACTTCGATATGCGTAGTTTCTCCAACATTGTTTAACGTGTATGTAAATGACATAGAAGACTATGCTGATCAGAATGTAATTCCTGAAACGTGTAAGTACGCTGATGATTGTACACGTTATCAGTCGGTTCCTACAGGGTCTAGTAGCTCTATCCAGAGTGCTATAAATGCAATGGAAATCTGGGCACAGAGGAATAAAATGGAAATTAATGGGGAAAAAACTAAGGATATGTGGATAACTTTTAAGAAATCGGGTCCAATTCCACCCCCGCTGTGTGTGGGTAATACTGAAATAGAAAGGGTAAATTATTTTAAACTCCTGGGTACCTATTTGCAGAACGACCTAAAATGGAATACCCATGTATCAAGTATTATTGGCAAGGCAAGCAAGAGGATTTACCAATTAAGAACGTGTAGAAAGGCTAACCTGCCGTCCGAGATTGGTCTCTGCATCTATACAACAAATATCCGACCTTTGCTTGAATATGCAAGTCCAATTTGGGGTGGATTACCTCGGTATCTTGAAGATGAACTCCAACGAGTACAGGATCGTTGTATGAGCGTAATTGGTCTTCCTAAACACACCTTGGAATCACTTGCACAGAGACGTGATAAGCAAACTCAGAAAGAATTTATGAGAATTCAGGATAATGGTGACCTAAACCAATTTATTACTGATAATATACTGGTTCATAATCATAATCTTAGATCGAAAATAAATTGCAGGAATTTTAGAATTCCTCTGTCACAAACTGAGAGGCACAAACAGTCTTTTATACCGAGAGCCATTCGACTTTTACATAAGAAATAGGCGATGTTCTAATTGTAAATTTTTTAAAATTTAATCTTACATATTTAATATTTATATATGGAAACGATTGTAATTCTTATTGTACATAAGCTTAATTCATATATTGTAATACCATTGTACTTTTTCACCAAGGATGGTAAATAAAGACTATTACTATATCATAGAAGCGATGTTTTTCCCAATTATCGCGCCAGTGCAATGTCTCGCCGCTTCTCTGCCCGATTTATCATACTTTTTCGTCGTCAAATGTATTTAGATTGATTGTAGAAAAGTTCCAATCGAAAAATTGATCACCCAACTGCTAATCCGTGGCAATAAACGATCCCAAGTATTTTATAAACATTAATACAAAATATAGTGCTCAAAGTAATTTGAAAGTCACGCGCAATCTTCACGAAAACACCGCGTGGGCTAGATGACAGGGGGTGAAATTTTTCACGAATACTCGAAACTATAATTTGAGGCATAGAAAACCTTTGATAAACGCCTGGTTATCCCCATTTTTTATTTCATGAAACGTTTCCTGTAGAAAAAAAGATTATCTGAACGAGTTTAAAAAAATTCTGTAGAGCCAAAAATATTTATAACGAAAAATCATGTTTACTGATTTTTTAAAAATTTGACTATACAGAATTTTTTTAAACTTGTTCAGATGATCTATTGTACTAGACGAAAATGTTTTATGAAATGGTCACATATGCTGTTAAATGCTGTCGTCATGTTGCCATGGCAACACTGACATTGTCAAAATCGAGACCATATATAGCTGTTGAATAGGTTTTCACTTGTTTCCATCTATCAAACTGACGTTACGCAATTTTCCCGATTTTCATATTCGTTTTTCTTGATTTTTGTTCATCAATTTGGTTAGGGTTAGGTTAGGTTTAGAGGGTTAGGTTAGGTTTAGAGGTTAAGGTAGGTTTTAGGGTTAGGGTCAGTTACAAAGTAGTTCAGTTTGGTAGACGGAAACAAGTGGCGACCGAGTAGAAAAGAATGAGATGTTGGGAAAGTAGGCCCAACTGTAGGGAGCCACCTTCAACATTTTATTTTTGATTCATGTTTATAAAATATTTGGGGTTTATTGCCACGGATTGGCAGTTAGGTTATCAATTTTTCGATTGGAACTTTTCTACAATCAAGTATTTCTGGATACTGTAATCTAAATACATTTGACGACGAAAAACTGTGATAAATCGGCAGAGAAGCGCGAGACATTGCACTGGCGCGATAATTTGGTTCTATGATATCGAAGATAAAATACACTGCACTACTTCAAAACCTGACGAAACGTGGTTGAATTATTCTTTAGTCAACTATCATTATGTTCAAGTATAATTTGTGGATAATATGTGCGAGCCTCGGTGTTTCGGCGTGGGGTAAGTATTAATAAAAATAAACTGTATTGTATCTTAACTATATTATATTGAAATAAGTATAGTTTTTGATCCTATGACAAAAAGATTTAGGAAATAAGAAAATATAGCCTTTCTAAGTGTATGAAGTTAATATGTGATGTAAATTAGCAGTTGACCTGGGTCATTATGTAAACTACTGGGTTTACCAGTAATGAATGTTACCCTCTTTAAATAAATTCTATTTCATTTCATTTACCTGGGATGGTGCATAGTCATTTTCTTGTAAAATGCTATACCTAGACACATTTCACTCTCCAATGACCACCCCTAAAAGTGACCACTCTAAACACTATCAGCACTTCAGGAAGTCCGTAGCTTTGATGGTTCACGAGATAGAACTAGGTCGATAGTGCCGTTTCTAGGTGTGGTCATTTCAGGTACTTCGTCCCGGATACGGGTTTTGGCACATATGCCATGTTGTCCGTCATGGTAATTTTACCCTAAAACAGTTGAGATTATCGGTCCTATAAATGAAATGCATACAAACTCATATACAGGTCTATAATCCGTGTCCTGATATTAGTGCTCAGTAGAATTTTGATTTTTACAATTGTTCAATTTATAGTGCTCTGCCCCAGTCAGGCCCCATTTAGGTACTTCAATTTAAAGTTTTATTAATTTAACCTCTGCGTGAAAATTATATAAAAAGGACGACGTATAGAAATACACTCACTTCACAATTACAACATTATTATGTTATTATACGCAATGCTTTATTCTAACGTACTGTAGAGAGGAAATTACAAAAACGTTTTTCAGGACATTATGACGAATGAATATCATAAGCTTCATGGACTTCTCCCGCCTCGGTACAATACCTGTGATATTGATCTGAGAAACAACCATAGTTTTAACGTAATTTTTTAAACAGATCGCTTTAAGAATAGCTTTTTTATTAGTAACTCTCTATATAAACTCGTAGTTTTAATAGAAATTAGTAAAAATACTATTTTAATATGATATATTTAACTTATACTATTTGTAATTGTTAACATAATTCAGCCCACGGGCTTTTCAAATTAAAAACATCTATCTATCTATATATCATTCTGACTATACAACAATTGATACATTATTTGGTCCTATAGCTTAGGCCTTTGTATCCTAAGAAACCAAGTCAGGCTTTCCCTCTGCCAAGAAATCAGAGTACTCTTCTAGGAAATTCTGCCCAAATATTAGAAAATGGGAATCAATAAAAGCAATTGTTCCATAATATAATCTATCTATACCAATTATTCATAATTATAATGTCTCCCAGTAAAGATCTTGCAGTCTAAAAGCACTTTACTGTCTTCGTCCCTTCGCGACGAAGAATCGAATTCTTCCAGAAAAATATTAGACAGTTGAATGTCGAGTTCATAGAGACAAATGTGCTGCACCATAAATAGAACAACAAGACTTGTCTGTCGTGAAAAGGTGCTTTCGATGCCAAACGTAAAATGGAAAATACAATTTGTGGACAAGAACAGACGACAAAACAAATAACCGCCAAGGAACATGTAGAAATATTCTTCAAACTCAACTTGTGTTTTTTCCTTTCTTGATCACTCGACGTTGCTGTAGTTGGAGTAACTTCGTCGTCCCCACGTTTTGATTTCGCGATGATAAACATTTTGTAGTTTAAGAACATGAACAACAACAATAAAATAACAATGTTAACCGCTGCTAGTAAGTTGATAATTGTTTTCTGGTTTAGGGAAGACAGTGCAAATTGACCTGCTAGTGAAATCAACAAAAATGTCAACAGATACACCAGCCTCTTCTTAGTGACTGACGTTCGATGAAAAATTGGATAGGTAAAACTCAAGAATCGTTCAATATTCAGGGTCAAGAGCGCAAGCATTGAGAAACCTTGCAGGAGAAAACAGAAATATGCCCCTATTCTAACACGTAGTTCATTACAATCTCCAAATGACCAGCAAATCGTTGATGATATCAGGATAGGATGAGTGATGGCGACTACAGCCAGATCAAAACAAGATAAAACAAAAATCATAAAGTAGCATAGTTTCCTTCGAAGTTGTGACGACCTCCATAGACTGATTATAACAACAGAATTTAGAAATATTCCTGCAATCATGAAGGAAACATTCAAAAGCCACAGAAATAGCGCGTTAATAATAGTGCTTGGTTGCATATTATTGGTGATCCTAAACGATAATTTTTTCTTCAAATGCAGTCCTTCACATACATTCTATATTAGACGCTTGTACGTATACACTTGTAGTCACGTTTTCAAAAGCATTATTTTGACAATTTAATGAAGTAGAAGTCATGGAAAAGCTGAAACACAATGCAAGTTGACTCGCACTGTAAATATAATAATTTGAAATGTCGCTTGAAAACGTTAATGTGTTTTTGAGGCAGACTAATTGCTTTCAGGTAATTTACATTTCGCCATTCGACAAGTGTTTGTCAAATGGAAGAAAATGATGTCCATTTGCTCGGTGAACCATTTGAAAAGTGTTTTACCCATTTCAGTTAAATAGTCTATATTGGACGTATTCGATGGAGTCGTACATCAAATTATTTCGATTCTCTCCTTCAAATACGCTATCCGGTTTGCACGTTTAGTGGAACAGAATTTGAAACAGGTGTTAAAAACTCATTATCATATATATGCTGACGTTTTAAAAGCCAAGTGCACTTAATGTTAGTAAAAATGCAATTTCATTTAAACTTTGCAAAATGTGGACACTAAGTTTTGTTAAGCATAATTCGGAAAGGGATCTTATCCCTTAAATCGTCAACCCCATTTTACAAATGTTCCCTCATTTTCCAAAATTCCCAACTCCCCTCCCCCTTTTACGACAACTGTTTCAGAGAACAACATTTGACAGGTTAATGCATGCTTGCTAATGGCACGGAATTATTAAGGGCTTATATGTATTAGACAAAGAAATTTCCATCAACAAAATATAGATATATTTTTGGGGGCTCTGCAAGAGACCATGCCCAAAATCCCCCTGACAGAGCTGAAATTAGGATTTTCTGCTACGTAGGCTAACTAGAAGAGTAATTATAACTACTACTGGTAACTTAAATAAATATTTATAATCATGCAGAGAATGTTCACAAACTTAATATGAATCATCATGGTTTCGCTTCAAACACCTTTAAATATAAACCCGTAAACCTACAATGTTTAAACTTTCCATACTTTTATATAGTTTCGTATAATATATATTAACTCTACAACAATTTATCACCAAAGCGATCCAGTCAAGATCTTGCAGTGCGAAAACATTTTACTATCTTCACTCCTTCCCGACGTACTGTAGGATTTAATTTCTCCAGAACAATATATAATGTCAGACAGTTGAATGTCGAGTTCATAGAGACAAATGTACTTGCGAATTAAGAATTGTAAAAGGTAAATGTAAAATTAATGTACAATTACAATGTACATGCAAATTAGGAAGTATAGTACTATAGTGTAGTCTCTTTAGACAACAACATAGCGTTTGTGCATGGCTGGCCGCGGTTTAAAGGGGTTGCATGTGGAGTTTAGGAGCATGCCGGCAGCCAAATATTAGCAGACCGAGGCGAGTAAAAGGCTAAAACGGCGAGCTAGTATTTGTATACAACAATATTGTTATTATGTCTTCAAATGTAAACCTTTTCATTGGGTAATCGAAGAACTATAGTTCTCTACTCACGTATGGTACTACAATATCTTAACTTTCATACTTTTCTAGTTTTGTATAATATATTAACTAACAATTTAACACTAAATCAATCCAGTCAAGATCTTGCAGTCCGAAAACATTTTACTACCTTCATTCCTTCCCGACGAAGGATCGAGTTTCTCCAGAAAAATATCAGACAGTTGAATGTCGAGTTCATAGAGGCAAATGTGCTCGCCCATATATGAAATATGATAACTTGTCTTTCGTAAAAAGGCGTTTTCGATGTCAGACGTACGGCAAGATATACCATTCCTGGGAAAGAACAGACGATAAAACAAATAACTGCCAAGGAACATGTGGAAAACGTTTTGAAATGCAACTTGGGTATTTTGCTTCCTTGTTCACTGCACGCTTCAACTGTTTCGCTCTCGCGTTTTGACTTCGCAATTATAAACATTTTGTAGTTTAAGTAAATGAACAACAACAAGAGAGATGAAAGAAAAATCGTTACAAAGAGGTTGCCCAATGTTCTCAGGTCTAAGAAAGACAATGCAATCCGAGTAATTATAAATTGTATCAAGATTGTTAAAGTTATCAAAACTGCCAGAAGAATGCTAAGTCTCCTTTTAGTGACTGATGTCTGATGAAAGAACGGATACTTTAAAGCCAGATATCGTTCGATGTTCAGTGTAAAAAGTGCAAGCATCGAGACACTTTGTAAGAAAAAACAGATGTATGACCTTATTAGTTCCTGTACTTCATTAATTTTTCCAAGAAAAACAGAAATTGTTGACGATATTAGAACAGGATGAGTGATGGCGACTACAGCCAGATCAAAACAAGATAAAACAAGAATCATAAAGTAGCATAGTTTCTTTCGAAGCTGTGGCGACCTCCATAGACTGATTATAACAACAGAATTCAGGAATATTCCTGCAATCAGGAAGGAAACATTCAAAACCCACAGAAACAAAACGTTAATAATAGTGCTTAGTGGCATATTAACTGGTGATCCTCAGCAGAAAATTTATCATTTCTTCTTCAAATGCAGTCCGTCGCCTGTATATTCTATACAGAAGCTTGTATATGTGCACCTGCGCTATATACATGTTCAAAAAAATACTTTGACAATTTGAAGTACAACTCGAATGGCGAGGCTGAAAGTAAGCCGCACTATAAACAAAAATTCGAAATGTTGAAGTGCTTAGTTTAAATCCTTAATCATTTTCGAGTAGTTTAGACGCAAGCCAAGGTCAGCTTATAGCAAAATTAATACAATCATTACTTTCTATATCATTTATGTTCCTATTCCAAATCGCCGATTCTCCGTTTTAATAGCCAGAGTAAAACCATAAGTAAAACTTTACTTCTTAAATATATATAAGCTGTAGAAATGACAACTGAAACCTTGACAGGAATTGGTAAAATACGCATGTATGAACGTTATACATGCATACTAACCTCGGTTCACATGCAGCACTTAAAATGAGATGGAAAGTAAATTATGAAACAGTTGGCATTGAGCGGAGCAGGACAAATATGTATAACATAAAAATGGGTATTAACTTTTATATACAGCTCGTGAAAACCGTTAGATTTTTAATTATTCGACATTTCTTTTGTGCTAAATGAACGCGTCCCACGCACACGCACGCACGCAGCAAACCATGGGACCTGGGTACAGTTGGCATTGAGCGGAGCAGGACAAATATGTATAACATAAAAATGGGTATTAACTTTTATATACAGCTCGTGAAAACCGTTAGATTTTTAATTATTCGACATTTCTTTTGTGCTAAATGAACGCGTCCCACGCACACGCACGCACGCAGCAAACCATGGGACCTGGGTACGAGGAGAAACCATCAATGACAAACCATGACGTTGGCGTTCTCTTTGCTTAATCTCACTAATGCTTCTCAAGTCGGACAACATGCATTAACGCGTTAAAAATACACAGGGGAGTTAGCTAGTGAAACATAGCCAAGCTCTCGTCGGGCAGACGCAGGTGCATATTATTGGTGATCCTAAACGATAATTTTTTCTTCAAATGCAGTCCTTCGCATACACTCTATATAGACGCGCGTACGTATACACTTGTATGCACTATAGTCTATATACAATTTAATGAAGCACAAGTCATGGAAAAGCTGAAACACAATGCAAGTTGACTCGCACTGTAAATATAATAATTTGAAATGTCGCTGGAAAACGTTGATGTGTTTTTGAGGCAGACTAATCTTTTTCAGGTAATTTACATTTCGCCATTCGACAAGTGTTTGTCAAATGGAAGAAAATGATGTCCATTTGCTCGGTGAACCATTTGAAAAGTGTTTTATCCATTTCAGTTAAATAGTCTATATTGGACGTATTCGATGGAGTCGTACATCAAATTATTTCGATTCTCTCCTTCAAATACGCTATTCGGTTTGCACGTTTAGTGGAACAGAATTTGAAACAGGTGTTAAAAACTCATTATCATATATATGCTGACGTTTTAAAAGTCAAGTGCACTTAATGTTAGTAAAAATGCAATTTCATTTAAACTTTGCAAAATGTGGACACTAAGTTTTGTTAAGCATAATTCGGAAAGGGATCTTATGCCCCATTTCTAAATCGTCAACCTCATTTTACAAATGTTCCCCCATTTTCCAAAATTTCCAACTTCCCTCCTCCTTTTACGACAACTGTTTCAGAGAACAACATTTGACAGGTTAATGCTTGCAAATGGCACGGAATTATTAAGGCTTAAGTATTAGACAAAGAAATTTCCATCAACAAAATATAGATATATTTTTGGGGGCTCTGCAAGAGACCATGCCCAAAATCCCCCTGACAGAGCTGAAATTCGTATTTTCTCCACTTTGAAAAAACTGTCGTCTTGTTCAGCAATTGACAGTTTTTTGCTCTTCTCCCCTTTTTAAACCAACACACCTCTTCTCGGTAACCCCCTCCCCCCCTTTCCATCCTCCTTTTGTCTTTTTCAGACGGTTTATCCCCCTTTAATGAAGGGGTGGAGGTTCGAACTATGTTAAGGCGACATCCTTTTAACTGCATTTAGTTTTCATTTTTTTGAACAAGTTTACTTGTAATTTCAGAAAGATAGCTTGTGTAGCTGGGGGTTGGGAAGTTGAAGACCGGGCAGCCTGAAATTAGGGAGCTGCAAGAGGCGAGGAAAAGGCGAAAACGGCAGGTTACGCAGGCTAACTAGAAGAGTAACTATACTACTGCATAAATATTTATAACCAGAGAATGTTCACAAACTTAATATGAATCATCATGGTTTCGCTTCAAACATCTTTGAATATAAACCCGTAAACCTACAATATTTAAACTTCCCATTCTTTTGAATAGTTTCGTATAATATATATTAACTATACAACAATTTATCAACAAAGCGATCCAGTTAAGATCTTGCAGCCCAAAAACATTTTACTATCTTCATTCCTTCCCGACGAAGGATCGAGTTTCTCCAGAAAAATATCAGACAGTTGAATGTCGAGTTCATAGAGACAAATGTACTTGCCCATATATGAAATATGACGACTTGTCTTTCGTAAAAAGCCGTTTTCGATGTCAGACGAACAGCACAAAATACTATTTGTGGACAAGAACAGACGAGAAAACAACTAACAGCCAAGGAACATGTAGAAAACGTTTTGAAATGTAACTTGAGACTTTTCCTTTCTTGATCACTGCACGTTGAAACTGTTTCGCTCTCGCGTTTTGACTTTGCAATTATAAACATTTTGTGGTTTAAGCAAATGAACAACAACAATAAAATAGAAATGTAAACCATTGTTAGTAGGTTGGCATATGTTCTGAGGTCCAACTGAGACAATGCTTTCAGACTGATAAGTAAAATCATCAAAATTGCCAAAAGAAAGATAAGTCTCTTTTTTGTGACTGATGTCTGATGAAAGAACGGATATTTTAAAGCCAGGAATCGTTCGATATTCAGCATAAAAAGTACATGGAACGAGAAACCTTGTAAGACGGAAGATATATACCACCTTGTTAGTTCTTGTACTTCAGTATTTTTTCCAAGAAAGACAGAAATTGTCGAAGATATTAGAACAGGATGAGTGATGGCGACTACAGCCAGATCAAAACAAGACAAAACAAAAATCATAAAGTAGCATAGTTTCTTTCGAAGTTGTGACGACCTCCATAGACTGATTATAACCACAGAATTCAGAAATGTTCCTGCAATCATGAAAGTAACATTCAAAACCCACAGAAATATCACGTTAATAATAGTGCTTAGTTGCATATTAGCTGGTGATCCCGAGTAATATTTTCCTTTTTCTTTTTCAAATGCAGCCGTCATGTATGTATATATTCTATATAGACGCTTGTACGTACACCTGGCCCTATATAGATGCTTGTACGTACACCTGGCCCTATATATACGTGCCCTATATACGTGCCCTATATACGTGCCCTATATACCGAGCCCTGTATACGTTTTCCAAAACCAATATTTTGACAATTTGAAGTACTATACTCGTAGCAAGGCTCAGAAACAAAGCAAGTTAAACCGCACTGGAAAAAGAAACTTAAAAAGACGCAGCCAACGGATATATCACAAGCCACATTATTGCTTTCTATATATAATTTCTGTTCCTATTTCCAATCTCCGATTCCGCGTTTTAATAGCAAGAGTAAAACGTCACGATAATCTTTATAGAAATTACTACTAAAACCTTGACTAGAATTGGTAAAATACGCATGTAGGAACATATGCATGCATATACTAAAAACTCTATTCACAACACTTATAAAATGATATGCATAACGCGCGTTAAAAATACACAGGGGATTTAGCCAGGCAAAGTTAGCCAGGCTTGTCTGGTAGGCGTGGGATAACATTTTCTAGGAGGCTCTGCTGTTCAGATACCCATGGTTCAGATACCCTGCTGTTCAGATAAGCTGGATGGAGTGGATGCACATGTCCATTCTGACCATAGGCAAAATTTGTCGGTAGGCAGGTAGCGGGTACGGGGGTGCACTTCCACTAAAACCCCTCAGAACGGCCTCAGAAAACGTCAGCATTCACCATGAGTCGAAATATTCATGATTTATGACAATTTTGAGAGCAGGTGAGGGGTGGCAGGGCATAGCAATAGCATGCACACCTCTGAAGAACTTGCATTCCTTCTGTCAGATAAGTCTTGATTGACTGCTGCTGCTGACGTATACTATTCACATTTGACTTTACAAGCGAACTTGTTTTTCACTGATAAGCCATGTGAAACTGCTCCAACTCCACGATAAACACATATGAATTTTTACAATCGAGATAAAAGGTAAGTTTAACTCTCCATTTAAACTGCCATTTTGAAAAAATGCTGCATTGTTAAAAGCAGTAATTTTATATCAGAAACAGTTAAATATATATTTCTGAGTTATGTTACACATGCATATTATACTAAAACCTCTATTCACAACACTAAAAATGAGATGCAAAGCACGGCATAAATTATCAGGAAACATATATTATAGTTGGCAAACAGTTAGCTGAGCAGGGACAAACATGTTTAATATATAATACGATAAGGGTATAAAATTTCACATACAGCTCGTTATAACCGTTACTCGTTAGACTTAAAAAATTTCATTGTGTCGACAGCCGCATCCGATTTCACATGCATTTGACCATTCGACATGCAAGTGTTTGTGCATGAAATGGGAAAAAATTATGTCCAACTGATTCACGGTTTGAACCAGTTGAAAAGCGTTTTATATCCACTGCATTTAAATCGTCGATACTGGACGTATTCAATGGAGTCATGCATCAATTTTTTCCCAATTTTCTTCTTCAAATACACTATATACCCGGTTTGCACGTTCAGCGGAACAAAATTTGAAACACGCAGGTGTTAAAAATCATCAATATATGTTGACGTTTTAGAAGACAAGGGTATTAAATATTAGTAAAATGCAATTTCATTTAAACTTTGCAAATTGCAGAGCAAAGACTAAGTTGTGCTAAGGTGACGTCCTTTTGAAATGTGTAAAATTAATGACTGCATTTAGTTTTCGATTTTTTCGAACAATTACCATTGTCATAATTTCAGAAAAAATGAGTATATCTTAAAACAGCGTATGAAACGGTGTCAAAAACTTGATGTTTTTAGCTGCTGCCTATAACAACTGAATGTGAATTAAGAAGTATAGTGTAGTGTAGCTGGCGGTTTAAGAAGTTGTGAGGTTGAGGAGCAGGCAAAAATTTGGGAGCTCGTGCGCACGAGGCGCGGAAAAAGCGGCACGCTAACTAAAAGACTAACTACCATTTTTACAATTTTGTTATTTTGCTTTTCAGTTTATTTATCCTAACTAACCCCGTAAACCTTCTCATTGGGTAATCGGGAAACTATATAGTTACCTACTATAGTAAAGTATGCAAGTGCTACAATATGTTGACTTACATACTTTTCAAGTAATATATTAACTAACAATTAATTGGTTCACTTCACCCCGATCCTGTTCTCCCACAATAATTTGGTAATACTAAAAGCAATCCAGTCAAGATCTTGCAGTCCGAAAACATTTTACTATCTTCATTCCTTCCCGACGAAGGCTCGAGTTTCTCCAGAAAAAGATCAAACAGTTGAATGTCGAGTTCATAGAGGCAAATGTGCCTGCCCATATATTAAATGACAAGACTTGTCTATCGACGTGAAAAGGCGTTTTCGATGTCAAACGTAAAGCAGAATATACAATTACTGGACAAGAACAGACAAAAAAACAAATAACCGCAAGGGAACATGTAGAAATACTTTTCAAATTCAACTTGCGTCTTTTTCTTTCTTGATCACTAGACGTTGCAACTGTTACCCTTTCCCGTTTTGACTTCGCGATTATAAACATTTTGTAGTTTAAGTAAATGAATAACAACAATAAAATAGAAATGTAAACCGTTCCTATTAGCTTGGGAATAGTATGAGGGTCCAAAAGAGACAATGCCATCAGACTTATTAGAAAAATCATCAAAATTCCCAGAAGAAAGCTCAGTCTCTTCTTAGTGACCGATGTCTGATGAAAGAACGGATACTTTAAAGCCAGTAATCGCTCGATATTCAGTGTAAAAAGCGCAAGCATCGAGAAACTGTGTAAGAAGATGAATATGTACATCCTTATTAGTTCCTGTACTTCATTGATTTTTCCAAGAAAGACAGAAATTGTTGACGCTATTAGGACGGGATGAGTGATGGCGACTACAACCAGATCAAAGCAAGATAAAACAAGAATCATAAAGTAGCATAGTTTCTTTCGAAGTTGTGACGACCTCCATAGACTGATAATAA
Organism: Trachythela sp. YZ-2020; assembly: GCA_016169945.1. Classification (NCBI taxonomy): domain Eukaryota; kingdom Metazoa; phylum Cnidaria; class Anthozoa; order Malacalcyonacea; family Clavulariidae; genus Trachythela; species Trachythela sp. YZ-2020. Next base: position 97,640 of record JADLSH010000098.1, on the reverse strand, counting down.
CCACATAATTTAGAAATATTCCTGCAATCATGAAGGAAACATTCAAAAGACACAGAAAGAGCGCGTCAATAATAGTGCTTAGTTGCATATTAACTAGCGACCTGGAGCAGAAATTTTCTTATCTCTTAGTCTTCAAATTCAGTCGGCCGCATATATTGAATATATAGAAGCTTGTACAGTACACCTGCACTAAACATGTTTCAAAACTATAATGTGGCAACTTGAACTTGAAGTATACCACTAATGGCAAGGCGCAGGAACAAAGCAAGTTAACGCCCGCCGTATAAAAACTCGAAACGTAGAGATGCTTTTGAGGTAGCTTGATCTTTTTCAGGTAGTTGAGACGCAGCCAATGCAACGGCAGCAACAATATGACAAACACATTATATATCATTGCTTTATATAATTTCTGTCAATATTACCTAAGAGTAAAGCTTCACGTTCTCAAATACGATATTTGGAAATTGCTACTGTAACCTTAAATGGAATTGGTAAAATACGCACGACATTGTACAAACATACGCATGCATATACTAAAACTTCCATTTACAACACTTAAAGCGAGATTGAAAGTAAGATATAAAATAGATGGCATAAATTACCATATGAAACCGAGTTGGTAAACAGTGAGCTGAGCAGGAACAAACAGGTATATAACGTAAAACTGGGTAGAAATTTTCATATACCAACGTCACGCGTCCCACGCACGCGCCCACGCAGCAAACTATGGCGCGTGGGTACGTGACAGAGCCATCGTCATAACGTAGGCGTTCTCTTTGCTTTATCCCGCAAATACTTTTCAAGTTGACTTTACATGCGCGTATGTTTTTTGTTCTTAAGTACGTGCAACTGCTTCAATTCCACAATAAACTGCACATATGAATTTTTAGCATCGAAATTAGCCGGCCCTCGTTAGAAGGGAAAAGAAGAGCGGGGATTGAGGGCCTGCAAGAAAACCCGCCTTTCGTGAGTAAACGCCGTTCAATTTTTGAACGTAGAATTTAATTGGTCAACACCAAGAATTAATTGACATGTTTACGCACACAGAAATATATTACTACATTTCTTCGTCTTGATTGACATGTTTATGCACAAGCGAATACATTTCCTTCGGTTCGGGGTTTTCCCTATAGTCCAGCTGCATTTTTATTGGTCAATTTTAATGAGCCTGTATTAGGGCGTTTACTCACGAAAGGCGGGTTTTCTTGCAGCCCCTCAATCCCCGCTCTTCTTTTCCCTTCCAACGAGGGCCGGCCACCCAGGCTACATCGAAATAAAAGGAAGTTTCAAGCTCCTGTTAATTTAAACCGCCATTTTGAATATTAAATATCTTCAGATTCGTTCCCAAACCCCCCGCCTATATATTAATTGTCAGACTAGTCCCTAGTCCTCTATACGCGCGTTCTATATATTAATTGTATACACATCAGTACAATTAATTATTCAAATACTTCTCACAATCAATCAGAATTCAGAGTAACTTTGTCGCCGGAATACAGCCGATTAATTGGTCACGTATGTGTGTTGTATTATAACATTATTATAAGCAGATTGACAAGCGTTGCTATGTACGTTGGCAACTTCACATTGCAACTTTATATAACATTACAACGACTACAGCGAACGTGACCAACACTTCCGTTAAACAACGTTCAACTTAAATCGGCTGTAATAATACGTAACATGGATTAATGCGCGTACCGGTCAAACGAGGGAAAACTCTCACCAACTCTCATCAAAATTTGAACCAGCTCAAAGTTGATGAGAGTTGATGAAAATGCATGAGAGTCGATCAGAGTTGGCGGTCAAACACGAGCGAAAATTGCAACTCTCGTTGACTCTCTCACCTCGTTTGACCGCGGCTGAAGGGCGGAGACAGCAAAAACAGGTACAGTACATCTCTACGACTTACCTTTGATCAGCTATGGCATTTTTTTCTTCCTCTCTTTCCTGTAGTTCCTCAAGAAATCGTTGATGATTTATATCCACATTAAATTCCGCACGGCTGATATCATGGTCCAGATCTCTGCTTGGGCTACCTGCGTACGTTCGGTCCAGTCTCCTTGAAGGTCTGTCAAACTCGCTGTCAAATGATGCGGGCAGACCTAACAGAGGTTTGCGGTGGGTGCCCATTGGACAGACCGTCCAACGACGTTGCTTACGCTGGAGAAGAGAAAATACACTTAGTAAATATAAGCAGTGCGTGTGACCAGCTTTGGTAAAATATTTTACTTTTTGTAAAATTTAGTCAATTTTGGAAAACTTCTAGTAATGACATTTTTAAGTAAAATTGAGACATTTTAATGAATCAGTTTTTTTGGGGTAAAAATTCGTGTTTTAATCTACTCCATATGTATAATAGATGCCTGGGATGATCAATTAATGAAATTCGATAGCAAATCTCGGTAATTTCAAACATGGAATAGGAAGTTGGTGGGTTTTCAAGTCTAACACACCTAGTCGCCTTGTCGGAGCCTGACCTCACTACCTTTATTAAACGGATACTTTTGAAATGTTGTTATCACCGATTTCTAATCGAACCTGGTGCGGGGGGGAGGGACAATTTTGGTTAAAAAAATTCTCGATTTAGTAAAATTTGAACACAAAGTTCAGTAATAATCGCTGGAAAAATCTGGTCAGACTGAATATAAGAGATTGGAAGTTCAGCACCTGCCGTGATGGGAAGATAAGACAACTTTATTCAGTGCCGTGTTTACATCAATGAAAAATTAATATAGAGATAAAAACAACTCATAAAATTACAGTCAAAATACTAGAACCTTTCCACTTCCGCAGTCTGTTGTCATATACTGTGTTTTGTTCTGAATTACTGTTGCGGTTACCAATTATTATGTTTTCTGTGTTAACATGCATTGAATCTAACAAAAAATGCATAGGCACCAAGATATTGTAAGGCCATAAGGCTTTCGGGAATAGATCAATTTTAGCCATATGTATTTTTCGATTACTTCTCCTTACTTGCTTAGACTCGGTTTCCTTTGGTTGTGATGTACAAAATACATTCGCCAATTCTCGTAACTTCGCCTTAGTTTCCTCCTGAAAACAAACACGTTTAATTAAAATGCGCGAAGGTAACGAAGTTTGATTTGAATAAATACAAAACTCAGTATTTCTTCCATTAGAGCTCATCCGTGAACATTGCATGGCATATATTTCAATAGAATAATTTACATGTATTGTACAGTGTAATCGCGCACATTCAAATCGATCTGCCCGGGCCATACAGTGTAAACGCGGGCAAATGTCAAAGACAGTGCACAGTTAACTTAAAACGTACGGCTCAATTTCCATATTAACAACCTGAATGTTAATACAATCTTAATTCTAAATCTAATCCTAACCCATAATCCAAACCCTAATCCTTGTGACGTAATTTCGGGATAGTAATATGGAAAGTCAGCCAAACTTACAGCCGCTTTTCTTTGCTCATCAAGTTCTTTCTGTATCTAAAATATATACAAAACACCAAATACAATAAAAAATATTTCATTTTCGGCACTCAAAAGAACACAGCTATATATACCCAAAAATCAGTATATATTGGAGGTGATGGCAAAAGGGTTTTTTTCTCTACAATATACTTACCATATCTTTTTCCATTTTAAGCTCCATCTCACGTTTCAGCACTTCCTCTCTAGTGTGCGACTATATAAAACGACAATCATCAAATGTAAAGTAACAAAGCCTAAAGCCCTGCTCAAACGAGAGTTGAGTGAGAGTCAATGAGAGTTGCAACTCTCACTATAGGGTTTGACCGCCAACTTTCATCGACTCTTGTGCAGGGATGGATCCAGCTTGATTTGATAGGGGGGTCTTTTGGTCATGAAGCAGGGCGTGGTCGGCGACCGAGGAAGGGTGAATCGCCACTGAGGACCCCCTATAAGGTCGTCAGAAATGTTTTTTTTAAATAAGATGGCCTAGATGGTCAAAAACGCCCATCCATGGCCCGATATTATATTTTTGTTTGATAAATGCCCTGTCAAATCCAAAATTCAGATTTGATATGGAATTTGCACCCCTCCTGCTCTCTCATTGGCCAAGGATAGGAGGGGTGCACACCCCCCTGCACCACCCCAGTAAATCCATCCCTGCTCTTGTGCACTCTCATCAACTTTGAGCTGAGAGTTGATGAGTTTTCCCTCGTTTGACCGGTACACTCGGTAATATCCATTCAACTCTTGTTCTCGTTTGACCAGGGTATGAGAGACTGAGAGTTGATGAAACTCTCATGCATGCAAACTCTCACAAGCTTGCCAACTGTCATCTACTCTCATCCTCGTTCGACCATGCAGGGCTTAAAACTATACGTTCATATGACGAGACCGGACGAATTCGGACCCGTTTACAAAATCGTCGGATTCCATTTGTTCACACGGGAATTCTTACGGTCAGCTGTGCTCAAATTCATCCAGTCTCGCATGGACAGAGCCCAAAGTCACGTACTGTAAGATCTTAAATGTGTGGTTCCTGTGTAGGTAGCGATAAGCGACATGTTTGAGAAATCAGTGCAGAATCGTACTGTACCTGAAAATAGAACTCGACATCGACGCTACAAGCGAAAACCCTCCACCGACGAACTGTGGGTCTTCGCTCAAAACGTCGAAGTTCTTATGGATATTTTTCAGGTAGTTTGATCCTACAAGTCCTCTTGAAAGCATATTAGACACGCTGCAAGACTCTCTCTTTCGCTAATTTAACCATTTTTTGTGTACGCAAAGCGAGGCCTACCTTCTCAAGTCGTCGTTTGAGTTCGTTAATCTCTCTTCTACACCGTTTCAACATTGTACCATCATCGAGCACCTGCGAAATAGATGGGAGAGAAATGATCAACTTTGACCATTTGTTATGGACGATGTGAGATAGTCTTGACATATCTTTTTTGCGTGTTCTATGCACAAATCGGTCTTTTCCAAAGCTTAAATCCGATCTGCTCACGAGCAGGTAACAAACGTTATAAAATGACTTAACCGCGACCACAGTCTCTTTGCAAACAAAGCGCACAATTACAAAGTAACAGACACAAACCTCGTTGACTTCAGGCCTGTTTTTTATTCTTTTCGCTCGACTTGCAAACTTAACAGAACGAAAAACAATACGTGATCATACTGTCTGAAAATCACAAAACACCATGCATGCACGTCCAGCTTCAAATTAAAGAATATATACATAAATTTAATTGGTCTGAAAAACCTCATTTGAACTAATAGGTAGGAATTCAAATCGACTTAAATTTCAATCCTGACCTGCAGAGTACTAAGAGTTTCATCAGTAGAAGCGGGGGTCACGGCGCAAATAATCGACGTTTTCGCATTTCCACCAAGAGAGTTTTGTAAGATACGGGTCAGCTTTGAGTCGCGAAACGGAACAAAGGTACTAGAAAAATAGAAGAAATGTCAAAAGAAGTATATAAAAAGATTCAGCGTATCATTATTTAATAAACTAAAACAACCACGGTCACTGACGTACTTTAGAGACTTGGCAAATGCAGTATATTGCCTAGACTTGCTCCAAGTCTGCCTCTTAAAGGGGTTCTTATTGGGGAGTTATAAAGGGCGCACGAAAATGCGGGCGGCAGGAAATTAAGGCGGGCAGCGGGCGGGTGGCGAGAAAAGCCCAGTTTCCGGACAGTTCCGGTATCGTGACAGAAAATTTTAAACGCTGAATAAAACACTGAAGAACATTAGAACAGCAACAAAATTTAAGACGAATGGGTTCAGGTGGTTGTTTGTTATGTCTGCCAGAATCACGTTCTGTGTCCCCAGCAACTGTAGGCAGTTACTTGAAAGCGATTACGTCAAACCATATATATAGCAGAATGAACCATCTAGCAATTTTCAAATGGAATATAATAGCGTAAAAAGGATCACTGTTCCCGAAACACTATGACAATATACTGAACAGTGAATTGAAATTTATACCTCTCTCCTTCACTGAGTTTATTGATGACATTGCCCAGTGCAAATAAACTTTTGTTTATAAAGCCTCCTTCCCTCAGCCGGATACCTTCTGCTCCTGTCACAGACGCTCTTTCAGAGCCAGCCAAATCAACTAAGTTCTAGAAAATGCACAAAATAACAAAAAGCATCAATAGCATGAGAAAATGCTATAGCTAATACCGGTTTTGCTTTTTCGTAAGAAATTGTATGCGACAGGTATATCTTACCAGATGAGAGACCTTGACAGCACCGTCAAATTCGCCACTTTCCACACTGTTACGAGAATGTGTTTCCCTGCTTTCTGCAACCTGGAAGTATTGGAAGATCTCAGTAAAAATTATAATGAAACCTGAATTATATACGTATTTGAGACTATGATGAATTATATACGTATGTGAGACTATGAGACCGGGACAAAGTCAGAACGAGATGAAAATTGAAATTGTCAGTAGGTTTACATGAGACCGGCATTACATACTCTATTGCGTATATCAAAAGTGCAGTCCACAATTTAAAGTCCATTCTGCGCATGTGCTATGGGAGGTCCCGCGATGTAAACAATGCCCAAATTTCGCGTTGTTTCGACTAAAATTCGACATCTTCTAAATCAGAAACTCGAATCTGTATAATTTATTTAAAGCCAGAACACATCATATTTTTTTAAATATAGCGTGTTTCAAATGTAAACAAACGGACGTTGCCGGTTTGTTTACATCGGGACTTTACATCACCTTTAATCTTGTCTACCGTTGTTTATTATGAGCGTTGTACCAAAATTCAGACAGGTCTGAAAATACTTTGTGTCTACATTCATGATTCATCCCGCTCCGAATTCGTCTCGGTCTGAAGATATAGTCGGATCGGTCCAGCAAGTCGGATAGTTTCAGACAGGTCTGAGAATTCATAATAGGGAACTTATTCCGTTAAATATCTGCTAATACAAACTCAAAGTTGTACTCGCTTTGGCTCAACTGGTGTTATAAAGATGTGCTGTGCCAAAGAGAGGATGATAACAAATTGTCAAGTTTGTATATTAGCAGATATTTAACGGGAAAATGATCTCGTAGTCGTCGTCAAATCTAAAGTTCCCTATTATACTATGACTGAAACGATATCGTCCCGCCTCCCGCTCTCATGTAAACGGGATCTAAGAAACCGTTGGCAATGCCAGTTGACCTTAACCCGCTTTTTGCAGGTATGCGAGCGCGTACTATTTTTAATGAATCTTATCTGGGAATCAAAGTGGTCTCAGAATGTGCACAGGAAATACCGTTTCAGAACCCTTATTATATTTTAAAATATCCCCGCGGGGGAGCATGCTCCGGCCCGGACGCCTCTAAAAATGCACGGCCTTCAACCTTAACCAGATATATCTCACCACAGTTACAATCGTGGCTACGCCACACTGCTTGTCACTGCATATTTTGCATGACAAGATCAGTCAAGACTGTCAAGTTAAAGATAAAGATAAAGAAAGGCAGGATCTTTACAAGATATTTCCGTGTCCTTGCAGGATTTAGATAAGTTCTTGGCATGCCATGATCAATCTTGTAAAAAATCTTGGCAAGATCTGGTAAAAACCTTAGTTGGCAAACCCGTGTGCTTCCCCGTACAGGTGAGCGATATTACCAGGTCACAGGCAATGCATGATGACACTTACCATTCTAAATATGGTATGTGATCTGCTGCTTCTTTCATTCATATTCGTGCCGCCAATATGTCGGTTCTTCTCGCCAATTTTCATCACATCAATAATCTCGTCCACGCTAGTCACAACTTTCTCCGTTAACTTTTCAACAGAAATTTCTCTGTCGACATTTTCGCGAATTTTTAAATTGGTCAACTTGGGATTAAGAAGATCCGTGATGATTTCATTGTATATTTCCATGTAGGAAACACGCAGAAGAAATTCTCGGTTTTCACTTTTCGAGATGTAATTGAAGACTTCATCTAGGGCATAGGGGATAATGCCGGGGGAATCCACCGTACCACTCATGGTGTATGTCTTGCCCGACGAGGTCTGACCATACGCAAACAAAGTGCCTGGAAATAGAATCAAACAAATAACATTCGTTTGCACCTCGCGATGAACAGCGCACATAAAAACAATGTCTATTCTCGCTTGAAACTTCAATGTTTGTATAACAAGAAATTAAAGGTTTCGACTACACGCATGCATAAAAACGCATACGTTGTAAAAATCTGCAGCAGACTTATACCAATGCTGTTTCAACAACTTGTTATCAGGATGTGTTCGCACAGCTTGTTCCCAGCTTGTCGACCCAGCAGACTTGTTACAAGTTGTTTCAAGTCAATTTGTTATCGTCTGAAATCCAACAACTTGTTACCATATTGCGAGCGACAACCTGGTATAGCAGCTTGATAAATGACAACATTGTTACAGCTTGTTGACAAGCTTGCTGTACAAAGCTTGCTATACACATCTTGCATGTTAAAATTGCTGCTTAACCGTGATTGAAATATTAAAACCGAGCTGTCAAACGCGCCGTTGCGAATGTGTTCATTAAAGTTTCACGAGAGAATAGACAATATTTCTATTAATTTACATCTGAACATTCATGTCAATTTACAGTAGATGCAGACGACGGTATATGGATTTTCCGTGATGCAGCCTCATTGGAAAAGTAGCGGACAGTTCGACGAGAATATACTAAGTCTAAGGGCTCGAAGTAACATTTTCGTAAGGGACTGCGAGTGTTTTACCAGGGTTCACAGACACACTCGAACAATACAGTGTACTATGTAGATTCAGGAGGGTGCTTACCAAGCGAGTTTTGTTGAATTGAAACCTATATTTCTACAGGGTAATCCAATCAGTAGTGAAACTATTGCTATCAACTGGAGTCTTCTCAAGAGTAATTTGTAAAACACGAAAGACAATGAAAACATGAGGCCGTTTCAGTCGAATAGAGGGACTTTGTTTGTCGTAAGCCTTTTACAAGTTTACTCGAGTTAGATTATGCCCAATTTACCAAAAGGCAAAACAACATATCTGATAGGAGCGTAAATTGAGCCTGGGTACATGATAGTTCAGACTCAGTCTTAAATTCGCGGACCAATGCATATTTACTGCAACTAGGTTTACGCAGATCTTAAATAAATGTCTTCTTTAACTTTATTGTCTTCATTCAAATGGTGCCTATTTGATTACTACGCAAGATTAACTTCAAATGTTTATGACCCGGAATTGCCTCAAACCTACAAGACTGTATGTGTTAAATGTCATCAAGCCCGTCCCTTGGACTCACTCTGTAAAACTTTGTGCTGCTGGTGTTCGTATATATATAGTAATGTTATGTTCCTTGTATTGCTACTGGTTGGCATTTTTGGCTGTTATGTAATATCTAGTGTTTAGCTCTTTGTTTGTATTTTTTACCTTTGTATTTTTATGGGGAACCCATTATTGGAGCCTCGGATCTGTGGGTACGCCCTACCCTTCTGGGTAAAATGTAATAAATAAATAAATAAAAATAAATGTGGTATTATATAGTAAGTAAAGCGCGTTTTATCCTCTTTTGTACGTTCCTCATGGATATGGTATATTTCAACACTACTTTCACAGGGCTTTCAAAATTATTCCAAGTAGGCGGCTGCGATGAGAAAGTAGGCGGCTGCAGTGACGTCACTCATCAGAGCAACGCTAAATATCGGGGTGCTGCTGATAACGCGCGCCGAATGTGGGCACAATTTCAATAGGGTTCGGGGTCATGCACAGTCGAGAAATTTTAAAATTTATAATCTCTGAAATGCCGTTTCTTGCGCTTTGGGACGAAGATTTACAGCATTCTGAAGGCCCAAACATATGATGAATAAAAATACTCTATTATTTTCTTGCCATGAGGTGCTGTGAGGTGAATGCAGAGTTTTTCGCTTCAGCTTGAGCCATTCATTATTACTGTAATTAAATAGTGTACAACTACTCAGGCATTTTAATTGTAGTATTAGTATACTGTATTTAACAAATTTACAGTCACTGAAAAATTGAAACAGTCAAGTACTAAACAAAGTGATATATAATTAGCTAAAGTTCAATTTTGCTAAAGTGGTTTTTTTGTCATTCCAAACGATAACATGAATAATGCATGCATTCGTCCGACCACGTGCTATGCTCGAAGGCGCACATGGATTTTCCTGTGATACTTTGAGTAATTAAATTATTATGCATCAAAGTCCACCCAGGATTACTCGAAGTACTGGCCTTTCCCGCTGACCAACAATTAAAGAAATTCAAAATGGACGAAATCAGTTTCTATCAACGAATATAAACATCGATTGTTTTTAATAAAAATGGACACTTTTGAGTAAGAAATGACTACATTGGATGCTTAAAGTATCGAGAAAGGTGAAGAGCATATATTTTGCTTCTTAAAAGAAAAGTAGGCGGCGGTAAACATCGTGGCACCCGGCGGTCCACCGCCGGTCGCCGGCTTACTTTGAAAGCCCTGCCTTCAGGACTCCCCCTGGAGGCATACAACTTGGTGGCCAGAACAGAGAAATTATGCAGTATTTAGTTCTAAGGGCATGTCAAGATATTGGGAGCTAGAAAGGGGGGGAGGAGAAGGGGTGTCCACGGCAGTTATGAAAACTTTGGTGATTCTGACTTGCTTAACTTATCCCTCACATAATCCTATTACCCCCATATAAAATAATGTGAAATTTCTGCCGGTTGCCACCGAGTTACCTGAAGACGAGAAAGGGAGGATATTTCGAATAATCAACACAATTTAAACAAATATTTTCAGTAAACAAGTGAAAGTGCTCATGCATTTTCAGTTTCAACTATATAGATTAGAGCAACTTTTAGATTTACCATTAATTCCTTCCATGACAGAAAGTACAATGGGTTTTGCAAAATCCATGTACAGATCAATTGTAGACTGGTCTTTGCTGAAAATTCGATCTACAGTACAGTAAAGTAAATAAATTAGATCAATCAACACACTATTAGTCATTTAATATCATTATTAACAATTTTCCTCGTTTCTGATTGGCTAAGAACATCAAAATGTTCTCTTAATTCCTTTTTACTATGGGTATTTGGGAGAAAATACCACATGTGGTATTTTCTCCCAAATAGCCCTAGTAAAAATTGAGCAACATCAATTTGAAAATTGAGCAATTTAAAATTGTCAATAATAATTTTAAAAGGAAATAGCACTTGTTCTCGAAGTATTAATGAAAAATTGCACTTGTGTATGGCGAAATATTTGTAATAATTTTAAAAATTGTCAATAATAATTTTAAAAGGAAATAGCACTTGTTCTCGAAGTATTAATGAAAAATTGCACTTGTGTATGGCGAAATATTTGTAATACCGCCAAACACGTGTGCAATTTTTCATTAATGCTTCTCGAACCGTGCTATTTCCTATACATATATGGTATGCACATGAATTAACCTATGACCAACATTTTTCCCATGACAATTAAAATTGTCTGATGTTAAACAGAGTAAACTAACAAGCAGGGCACATTATCCGGTAAAATGTTCTGGTATTTCCAGTAATAGACAGAAAATTTGTCCTGAGTTTATTATTTGTCCTTACCAAATGTAAATGTAGTATTTGGTACTGGTACTTTCTTTCCATCATGAAGTTGACAGATGGTATCTCCATCCACCAACCAATTATCTTTACAATCATTTTCCCTAACAACAAAATAATTGCATATATTACATCCTGATATGCTCTCGCCCAGTGCATGGACTGATCACTAAATAGCAATTTATGTTTTTTTGCCGCAAATCTATGTCGATGATGTCAACCCTCAAGTTTATAATTAAGGAGCTGTGAGTAGACATCCTCATGAACATAAACATAAAACATCTGCAGCACAAGCTACTGTGCCAGCAAATGGTGCCAGCTAGGTTTATTGGGATATTACATTTTTATAAATGTATATTCTGTACTGTGTATACTGTGTGTCAATCAGTGTAAAAAGTATGGAATGAAATGCTATAAAATCTATGCAATCAAATACTTGCATTAATTTTATTGGTACTGTGATGTACATGAACTATCAACACAAATTCGGACCTATCTTCATCTACAAAATCCTACTGTAATAAAACTAAGCCTCGAATCATACATACCTTTTTATCAGAGGTCGAACTCGAATGGCAACCCGAATGCTTGTATCGAGCGAATTCGACATACTTTTTTCACAAGGCGGTTGACTACTTGAACAAAAGCAGCTCTCTCTCTAGAAGAAATCAAAAAGGCAGCAATGAGAAACTTATCTGATAAAATAATTATACAAAATGTACAATAGAATTCTCAACTAAAATTTGATGCTTGCCGCTTGATTAAATCGCTCGTCGACAAGGTATTCAAGTTGACAATTAAACCGTTGTATTTACTAGTTTTTCTTTCCGATTTCGCTTAAATAGGAAAATAATTAATAGATCTTACCTTGTACAAGAATATAAAGCCTATTAACCTAAATAAACCGCCGTATTTTGCCGAGAAATTACACTATACAAACATTTTTCTTCGCCCAAACGACAGCGTGCGTATACACACAATTTAAATTTTTGAGAACGAATTTGTTGATTTTATTCTGCCCTCTGATTGGTGAAAAAAAGTCATTCGTTACCAGTCTCCTCAATAATCACGACGTTATTGAAGTCGACCGCTGAAGATGTTTCGCAGGCTGCGGAAAAACCTTTGGCGGGAAAAATTAAAATCCTCGAAAAACTTTTCGTATAAAAACAAAAAACATGAAATTAGATTTAATTTTTTTAAGCAATTGAGGTTTAATATTTCCAAAAATAATTTTATGATGCTAAGCTTGTTGCTACTTCAGAATGGGCCGAAATGACGGTGTGTTTTGAAAAGTAAACTTGAACTGAAAAGATGCTACAAAAACGCAATATCTTGTTGCTGTGAAATAAAATTTAGCAAGGTATGAAATGTTTATATTTTCCTTAATCCTATATAATTATGTCTATTGCTAACTATGTTTTATATGTGGTGTAAAATATTTATGAACTAAATTGTTTACTGAATTGTTAGCTACAGTTTAATTAATTTAAGGCTGCTCCAAGATGTCAAATCAACGTTTGGGTGACGAACCATTTGCTGCAGACGAAGACCTATTCTTTCATAAACTGTTCTCTGAAGACGAGTTTTCTCAAAAAAGAACACCAAAAACTACTTCATCGTATGTTTATCCGCTACAGACCTATTTTGTAAAAGACAACTTTAGATACCGAGAAAAATCTTGATATTACTGAACACAAAACATAGACTGTTGCTTAAATGTGAATTTGTGTCTGAAGGCCATGTTACACGAGGCAATTTTCGCTGCAACTTGTCTCGCAATGTTTGCCGGAAAAAAAACATTCCAGGTTGCAGTGACATGTCAGACGAACGCAACTTGTTTTCTTTATCCTCGCTAAATGACAACAACGCCGCCATCTTTAACTTGAATTTCCCGCCTTAAAGAGTAATTTGTTCTCCTGCTCGCGGGTCACTCTGTTTTGTGATTGGTTCTTTTCCCAAACATTGCGAGACAAGTTGCAGTGGGGGTGTCACACGCTGCAACTTGTCTCGTAGCGTTGCGAAAAGTAGAAGCTGCTTCAACTTTCTCTGCAACTTGCAACGCAATTTTTCATTGCGACACAAGTTGCAAAATAGGGGTGTTACACGAGGAAATTTTCCTTGCGACCTGCAATGCAACGCCGTTGCGAGACAAGTTGCAGTGAAAATTGCCTCGTGTAACATGGCCTTGAGCTAGGCCAATTTTTAAAATCAAGTTTATCTTCCTTTTTTATATCAGATTCAAACCGCCGTTCAAACACCATGTTCCCCCTCCCCCAAGTTTCTCCCAACTTCTCTTCTCACAAGCTACTCCAAATAGAACCTACAGCAGCCAAAGTAAAACTGTAGCGAAAGTCCAACCACATACAACAACACAACATCCCACAGCGTCATGGCAAGCATTTTCTAGCCATTCCACATCAGTAACAAGAGGACCTCCCGAAATTCTCACTGGGTTTGATGAAATCGGCGACGTCAGCTTCTCTCAGCATCCAAGCCCGATGAAAGGTTATAATGAAGGTATCTCGAACGCGTGGTGTCAGTGTAGGTAGAGTCTAACGAAGATTCGGCGGTTGAGTAGGATAAAACTACCTGAAAAATACAATAAGAACTTCGATGTTTCGAGCGAAGGCCCTTCGTCTGGAAGTTAGAAACCTAATAGACCTGTTTAACTGAAAGTACTCTACCAGACCTCCAGTTAAACAGGCCTTTATGTTCAGTATAATGAACCTACCCTACCAGTAGGGTAGCCCTCAGGATCACCCTACCAAAAAGACAGAAATATCAAGAGTTCTCATGAGCTCAGATAGGATTAATTACTCCGCCGACTGGCCCGACTATATCTAGTCGCGGTAGGCAGGGTGGCCCAGAGGGGTGGAACAAAGAGAATAATTTTCTCAGGGCTTGAGCTAAAGGGGACCCCCAAATATAGATATCTTTTTATGTTTTGGTTCTTTCATTTTTTCATTCAATGCTGTTTTTTTCAGAATGAGGCAATGAGCCAATAACCCTATACCTAATGCGTTTGCGTGACTTATGTAGAAGAGACATAGTCACCAGTGTTACCCCATTTATACTAGATAATGCAACCCTACCTCTAAGGTACCGCATAACGCGCATAGACTAGGGCAATCCGTTTACCAGGGTAACTTGTCGCTAGGAGTAATGTGATGACCATACGTCCATACCCTTCATCTATGCAGATGGGTTGGAATTTGAAGAACAAGATTATGATCATAATGACCATTTAGTCACCAACGCAACTTCTTTTCAAACACCAAGTCAGATGGTATTAAACGGTAAGCTTCGAAACTGAGACACTGTTATAACTGAAACAGACGCGTCCTGTATCTAGTGGAGGGCACATGAGACAACACTGTATACGCGATGTCGAGGCTGGCAATAATTTACTATAACTATAACTTACCTCCGCCAGGAGGTTATGTTTTCAGTTGGATATGTTCGGGTGTGTGTGTTTGTGGCGCTAATTTGTGAAGCTAATGGCCATAGGCAAGAACAAATCGATAAAATTTTGGTTAAATTTGGGTGAAAATTGGATGAGAATTTTACAAACGTTTCTCTATGTCCGACCATGACCATAATTCATAAACAATTCAAATTATTTCAATATTTCAAGAAGATGTAGCGTTAGAAAGTGCAATCTTTTCTGCTGAATACACGCCCTTACTAAAGTCGAAGTTAAAAAGAAGATACGTGAATGGGGGGGGGGGGCTTTCATTCCATTTTTCCAGCCAAACCTTTTGTCTCCCAGTCACTCTACCCACAGATTAGCGAAATCCCATTCCCAGCAGCAAACTTGATGGTGAGAATTCTATCTCCCGTAGCCCAAATTACTGCTTCCACTCCATCACGACCCTCATGAAGTGAAAGACACGACCAGACTAATGCCTTGTGGTGACAATTCAAATGTAGTTACTAGATTTTCTTACTACAAATATGGTCTAAACTTTAGCCTGGCAATGTAATTATTTTTTCAGTTCCATCAAGAGGAGCAAATAGAGGAAGCCAACAGTTAAGATCGGTGGCAGAAATACGTATCCTTTCTAAATACTGTGTACCTTAAATCTAAAACAATCTTTACCGTCAAACATGTTAAGCCTAAGACACAATTTATTGACGAGATGTAGATTTATCAGTACAAATTTGGGTCGCGTATATGTATGTTGGACGTCTATACTGAATATATTACCAATATTACACGCGGTGTAAGTATGACATTACTTAATAGTAATACTTGTGAAGTTGTGAATTCTAATAACGTGAGTTGCTTAAATTATAAGTGCTGTTAACAGTTTGAATTAATATAATAATCTTAATTTGAGTATAATGCCGACTACATGCTTAATTAAAAGCAATAGGATGCAACATCTGCATATTAACTGTTTTTTTCTTCATGAATCATTAACGTGAAATGGGCTGTCAGCGAAAATTTATATTTTAAATTTTAAATGAACTGTATTTTCATATCTGTAAACAGCGTGAAACCTCCCTGCAGTGGCAATTTGGCATATTAAACGACGCACTTGAATTTAAGAAAGATTTTCTCGTTGTGTGCAAGAACAACGAGTATGGCCAATAACTCGACGCATTTATTCACAGTCTCAAGTAATGTCCTTATGTTTTCAGTTATATTTAAATTCATCGCCATGGGTATCGGTATTACGGGAAACATTGCGGTCATAATTTGCAACATTTTTATGGAAAAGGAACAGACAGCAACATCATACTTGATAGGAAACTTAGCACTGGCAGATCTCCTTACTTGTTTAACTTTTTATCCAATATGGATCATTGAGTTTATAAAAACTATATTAGACATTGAAAGTGATCAGAATTTGTTTTGCAAGTTAAGTCGCTCTAGTAGTTGGATGTTGTTGTTCGTTTCCATAGCAACTCTCTTCGCCATCACCCTTGATCGCTATCTGTTTATTGTAAAACCTTTAAAACATCCCATCCTTGTAACACGTCAGCGAGTTCTGCTAGTTATATTGGGGATCTGGGTAACTGGTTGTGGTATTCTCGTATTGCATGGCTTGAACTATCGTACATACCCAAGATATAGGAGCTTATGTTACGTGTCTTATGACATCGGTTGGTCCACAACAATTTTCATTGGCTATATTCCACTCATTTTATTATTTATTCTCAATTTTAAAATGTTAATGGTTGCACGGAAACAGAGAAAACGAATTTTTGCCGAAACTACAACGGTGGATATTAACCACACTAATGAACAGTTACCCAATACAAGTGTTACTGGTGTACATCGTGTTCTTCAAGCATGGAAAGGAGTTAAAACATTATTCATTGTTATAGTAGTGTTGGTGTTCTGTTGCTTCATACCAACCGTGCTAGGGAGAACTTTACTCTATATTTGCAGTGAGTCATGCCAGCAGGTGTGGTATGTAGTTGTCAATTATGAACTATACGGAATAAACTCGATCGTTAATCCTTTTATCTATGGAATGAGGCATGTAAAATATAGAAGAGCGTATGGATGCATTCTTTTCAAACTATTTCGCTGTCAAATGCCTACAACCTGAGGAATCTTCTTCACTCATCACATGAGAAATTTAATCATTCAACGTTTCTTACCTTAATTATCTACGGAATGAGACATGTCAAATTAATATAGAAGCGCCTATGGATACATTATTTTAAAATTATTTCCCTGTCAAATGCCTACCAGCTGAGGCCAAACATCTTCACTCGTTATAGCAATCGTCTCTTACACTATTTATGGAATGAGACATGTAAACTACAGAGGAACGTATGGACAACTTTTTTTAAACTATGCCGCTGTCAAATGGCCTAAAAGCTGATAAATATTTTTCACTCTTTAGAGGAATTAACTCAGACGTTCGTAAAATGATATACTTGTATATCTAATGAAAACAAAAGCAAGAACATTACTATTCGAAAGCTTTGAATTGGATTTTCGATAATGAAACTTTGTAAAAATGTACTGATTCGTTGCTTTAATCTACATGTATAAGTGCCTATATAAAACTATACACTGCTTCCAAGATGACTCCAGCTTAATTCTTGTGGGCCTTGGCGTCCTATTGTTCACTTGGAGCATTCCCATGGATCATTGCACAAATCCGCGATTAGGAGGGACTGTGAAAGAGTCAGATCCTAGCTAGCATCTTATCCATGTGCTCCTTAAAACGTATAAGTTTCATTCACTTCGTCTGCTGCTTCATGTATACAAACCATAATTATATAGTTTAAAATATCGTTTCGCTTACTTCAACATCTCTGTCACTACAAGTGTTTTCATTTAGGTAGGATCTTCAGGTGACTCGTCTAATTTTAAGGTTAAATGGATTACGTAAACAAGAGTGCACAACCGGTATACAAGTGCAAATATAAGTGCGATTTGGTTCACGAAACGTTAGTAAGTGCTCGATACCATAAAGTTAGAGGAAATAGTATAATTTCGCTTACGTCAAATTCTCTGTCACAAGCAGTGGTTTCACGTAGATAGGATCTTCAGGTTACTGTCACCTTCTCTATATTTTGCTGTATCTTTATAGTACGTATCGAGCATTCTCTAACATTTCGTGAACGATTTTACTGTTTGTCTTTTTCCACGCATCAACAAGCTGAAACCTCCAGTACAGGACATAATTTATGTATGAAGTTGCAAAGGTTTCACGTTGTTCATTCATATAGAAAAAGACAAACATTAAAACAGTTATAAAACGTGCAGATGTTTTATGATATTGCATTTACAGCGGTCATTAGGATTAGACTGTTAACATGTATATATACACATGCACTCAAGCAAATAATGACAGAAGTCACAACTCGACAAGTTAACGACAAGTTTCTAGACTAAAAGATCCGCATTTGGTCGAAAATTTTAAAATGACAAAATCGCATGCAGTATACTGTTAATTTATTTTTCTTTACTCAAGCATTAGCTGAACAGTTTAGATCAATCTTTTCTGAGTTTCCATATTTCAACTTCGTGCAGTCGAAAGTTCTTGATGATGTAAGTACAATCTATGAGTTGTTTTGCTTCAACTTTTCGTTTTCAGTCTAGTGGGTGTTGGCTTTTGGGTAACATTTGGGGTGTTGGTTGCACATGCAGGGGTTTGGTGCTTGTTAATGCCTTTCATTTCTATGACCGGAGTTCGATGGACTGATATGCAGGATCGAGCATATGTCTGATTGCAATTTGGGCAAAGTCACATGCGAGGAGAGTGCTTCCAGATTGATTCGATCAAACATTACAGGTTTTCTACTGGTACACCGGTTTCTTCCTGTATAGAAACACGTGGACTTATAAGGGATGGTACCTATTGGATATCTATTCAGATCTTGTAGACACGCGAGAATAGTACGTCACGCTAAATAATCCACAAAAATTGGATGGCAAAAATCATCGCGAGCACTCCAGAAGCAGCGATGCCTGATTGAATTTTGCAGAAATTGACCTGAGTTTCTAAATTCTCACACAAAGGCAACAACCGCAGCCTTGCTTTGATGGCTAATTGACGGCATTTGACGCATGGTTTGTTCTTAATTCTGAGTTTTAAATATTTGCAACCCAAAATGGCGGAAACCAAACAAAACATCATGTTATGTGCTGTGACGTCACTTACAAGTGCTGAATTCACTCTATGAAGAATCGTTTAGACATAACTGTTTTCATCCAGTAAAGTTAGTATAGTCTTGCATTATTAACTCTCTTTTCGTTTTTCATACCAGGTGTTATATACAGATAAACCAGTAGTTGTATGCTCCCCAACAGGATCAGGAAAAACTGTTGTCTTCGAATTAGCTATAATCAGGTTGCTGATGAATTTCCCTGATCGAGCGAGAAATTTCAAGATTGTTTATAGTGAGTATAGAAAGTTCAAGGAATTACGCCTGTATATAACAAGCATGGCGTACTCGAAATATATTTCGTGATTCAACAAACTGCAGCCTAGCTGTAGTGCGAGTGTAGTTATAGTGTTTTTCTAGGTTTGCTGATGTTTAAATTTCTAGATTATAATTTCCAACTACGCCGTCCAACACCCTAAAGCTCCGGTCAAATGAGAGTTAGCCAGCAAGAGTTTTCATCAACTCTCATGCCCAGGTCAAACGAGAACAAGAGCTGCATGAGAGTACACTGGATATTACCACGCGTACCGGTCAAACGTTCAAAAACTTTCATCAAAATTTGAACCAGCTCAGGTAGGGAGAGTTGTGACTCTCATCAACTCTCATCCTCGTTTGACCATGGCTTAAGTCTCCATTTAAGTCAAGTGGGATGAAGCGTTTATATGGAAAATCTTATCTTGACTGAGAACCCAACTAGCGCGAGGTGAGATCACACAATGACATTAACGACATGCGGATCTGACTCGGGCAGCCCCAAGGGTGGATTTAAAAAAGTTCATATAACTCGTTAATTGCAGTGGCGCCAATGAAAGCTCTGTGCAGTGAGCGGTATGAGGATTGGTCAAAGAAGTTCGGTCCAGTTGGAATGACATGCAAAGAACTGACTGGAGACAGTGAAATGGATGATTATTTGGAATTACAAACTGCTAACATTGTCATGACCACTCCTGTAAGTAAAACTAGAACAGAACTAACTCTATTTATATTCAGTTCTGTCTAAACTGTTCTCTCTAGATATCTAGTAAGGACCATCCACTGATTAGTAATTGGTCCATTGTTACTACAGGAGGACTTCGAAGTACCCTGAGAATTCTGCAGTGTTTGGTAGAGTTAAACAGAAAGTTTAAGGTTTTCTCACAAGAGACTGTGGCGAAATTATAATCCAAGAACTGCATATTACAGGAATCGATCCCCTGGTCACAGAGGTGAAAGGCACTCACCACTGTTCCACCAACACCAACACTGTACCAATAACATGCTTTCTAACTCAAACCAATGTTAGACATTTTAGGATTATATCCATGCTATACTTGCAGGAAAAGTGGGACAGCATGACAAGAAAATGGAAGGACAACAGATCCTTAGTTCAGGCTGTGAGGTTATTTCTAATTGACGAGGTAAACATCATTTGGGAGTTGGTTTTTAAAATTACCCCACCCTTCCTCCCACGGTAAACCGTCATCAGTCAGCAGTTACTAAGACTTAAAGGTGGGAAGTTATAAAGGTGCTAAGCTGCTTGCAGGTGTTCAATGTTCTTCACATGATCTTCATTGGAAAACAGGACATGTTTTTGTGATACATACTAAAGGTGCATGATGTAACAACTATTTTACAACCGCATGAAGGCATTGGTAGGCTATTATTCAACGTATTAAATTTACGCTTAAAACATTTTAAACGACTGAGATTGCGGGAATATTTTGGCGACCTAAATTCGCAACCCAAATATTTCGCAACGTGTCCGTCACTGCTGGGCACTGATTATTTCATTTCAATCGTCCTATAGGTTCATTTACTGAATGATGAATCGCGAGGACCTACGATGGAGGCCGTGATTAGCAGAATGAAAACAGTCAAGACTGCAGAAAGTAGAGCCAGTAATCAGAAGGAAATCTTTGGAGCCAACATGAGGTTCTTAGCTATATCTGCAACGATTCCTAATGCTGATGATGTAAGTAACAATATTTGCTTGAAGATTATGCTTCAAATATAGCCATGCATGGTGATATTGCGTCCCGTGGCTTTTTATTGTTATATAAAGCTAATTTATACTACCGTATATCAATAATCGTTCAATCAGCGTACGACGGTGAAATTTTGATTCATGGTTTTAAGGTACACTTACACAAGTTCATCATTTTAGATAGGGGAATGGCTTGAAACAGAGGAACATCCAGCCGCAACTTATAGGTACGAAAACTATCGCATTTTCATCGCACAATATAAACTACTTGTTGTTTGATATTAATTTACAATCCTTATCTGTTATTTCTTTGCAGCATGGACGATAGTTACCGGCCAGTGAAACTATGTAAAGTGGTTATAGGTTATCCATGTAGTGAAAACTTCTCGAACTTTAGATTCGACCTCTCTCTAAACTACAAACTAAGCAGTATCATTCGGACTTACTCGGAGAACAAACCGACTCTAGTGGTAAGTCAAGTATATGTCTTATAGTGATTCTATAAAAATCTGAGTGATTTTCACTATTTTTTCATTTAAAAAAAAAAAGTTTTGTTCAACGAGAAAGGGAACGCAGCAGGCTGGAAGCACGCTTATAAAAGACGCTCGTTTCGTCATGAATTCAGAACATCGTCAAAGGTTCGTATCATTATTTTGTGCTTTTTTTACATATTCAGGGTTCTCCTTATCAGGCGGTAACAGGCAAAATTTACCGTTTCCACGACTACTGATTACCGCCTGGAGAATCCTAGAGTTTATGTAAAGGCAGTTTTGTGTAAAACAGTGGTGTGTTTTATAATTGTATGACGTTTTATTGTTATGATCTTTAGAATTCTATAAAACCTTAAATCTTCCCTCAAAATGCAGGAAATGGCATTTCAGAGACTTCAGATTTCAAAATTTCCTGGGGGATCATGCCCTATAACCCCCCCCCTAGAGGTTTGTCGTGCCTCCAGCGCTACGCGGGACACTGTCCCGCTCACAACTGTGGAGAACCCTGATATTACGTACAGTTTATTCACTTGATCCAACTTTCTCATCGTAATTCTATTCTAATTCCAGATTGCAACGTTGTGCGAACTCGCTTCATGACTCCAAGTTACGAGGTATGGTAAAGGCCATGTTACACGAGGAATTTTGCTGCAACTTGCAACGCAATTTCGGACGCAGGGGGATGTTAAGTAGAATTTAGAAAGTACATTCGCAGAGAAATTGTGAGCATGAATCTTGTTTTACTTTGCCGATATTTTTCTTGCTAAACATGCCCAGAAGGCATGAATGAGAATGATACTATCGGTGGAGTGAAACACGGGCCATGTTTCTCCTGTGCGTACATTTCTACATAACATGGCTCTGTGCAGAAATTGCGTTGCAAGTTGCGCGGCAAGTTGCCCCCTGTAATGTGGCCATAACTTTCTACGATTTCTACTAGCAACTTTCGTTGGATATTTTATTATGAAATTAAAGATAGAAAGCATCATAGTCATGCATTCATGATATGAAATTTTCAGTAATATGCTTCCTTGCTCATATTAAGCAAGAATCTTAATTAATCATTAATATGCAAGAGCCACCCTTTGTCGAGTAATATCGTCTGGCGTTCGACAGTAAAATAATCTGGTGTGAGATAGGGTAAATTAGCAGAGTAGGGTGCGTTGGGGCACATTGCCGCTTAAAGCTGACGAAACCACGGCCTTCTAAGGCTGGTAACCCACGTGGTGGGACATCCAAGCTTCAGCTATCGTTAGGTCCCAGATCACCCAACCAATCCCCAGTTTACAACCCACGCTAAATCCTCGCCAAATCTTCTATTTGCAGAACTTGTTATGAGTGGTGTAGCTTACCATCACGCTGGGTTGGATTCATCTGATCGAAAATCTATTGAAGCCATGTTTACGAAAGGAGAATTGCCCGTTCTATGTATGATTATTTTAATAATCTTGAAGCTTGTTCTACAGTAGTTTAGTTTTAGGTTATTGTGTTTACCACTCTGAGGTGGACGGAAAGCGTTAACAGCTTTTACAGTTTTGCCCAATTGACGAAGGTCTCCATTAGTTAGTTAGTTAGTTAGTTAGTTAGTTAGTTAGTTAGTTAGTTAGTTAGTTAGTTAGTTAGTTATGGTTAATGCCTAAGGGTGAGGAAGGAAAACCGGAGTACCCGGAGAAAAACCTCGAAGCACAGGAGTGAACCAACCAATCTCAACTTACAGGAGTTCATCAAGCACAGGGAAATTATCCAACTGAAGTAAATCCCTGCCCTCGACCTGTTGTATAGCCAGCTGAACTCAGAGGGAAGGAGCAGCGCGCTAACTGCATCCGCAACCCCCTGGCCCCACCCGTGCCTCCCAAGTAATACCTGCTTTTAAATGACGAGGGCCAATAATTCTTTCTTTTTCTCTTGCAGTTGCTACAAGTACTTTAGCAATGGGGGTAAGTTATTGATCAAGTCTTCCAACATGCATCCCTAATCAGAGCAACACTTCCCGAACCGAAGAAAGTTTTCAAATTTGCTATTTTCTGGTTCAAATTTCAGGTAAATCTTCCAGCGCATTTGGTGATCATTAAATCAACAATGCAATATGTGAAGGGAGTATTTGAGGAATACGCTGAGTCACAGATCTTACAGATGACTGGTAGGGCAGGACGACCTCAGGTAACATATATATACTTAATTATTGCACATATATGAAATTCTCTTTGTCGAAGCAAGAAAATACATTTGCAGTTTTTGAAAGACATATTCTTGTCACCTCAACTCTTTCAACACCTCTAATATTTTACCTCTAATATTTTAGTTTGATGTTTCTGCCACAGCCGTGATTATGACAAAGTACTCCAATAAGGTAACCTTTTCACAATCATAATTGTAATTATGTAAAACAATTCAATAGTTTGTATATAATACACCGTATTTTACCTAGATGAAATACGAAGCAATTATTGGAGGAACGCAAAATATCGAAAGCAGGTAAAGTATATATACAACATTTATCGTACCTATACCACCATGATCAAGGATCGTAAATTGTTGTAATATTTGAACTATTTGAAGAAGATGCATGGCAATAACATTTCATCTTTATGGATTTTTGGCTGTTTAAGTCACCGGACATAGGAAAGTACTTATTTTTGATAGACTTTGTTGAAAATTGAACAATAACCATATTGATAATATGTTTACTTTTTCTCTAGCTTACATAAGAACTTGATCGAACATCTGAACGCGGAAATTGTGTTGAATACAATCACTGATGTTTCTATCGCATTAGAATGGTTGAAATCTACATTCCTCTACATCAGAATACTGAAAAACCCAACCCACTATGGTAAGAAATTATTTTTACCCTCAACCCAGTCAAGTTTCTAAAGCTGGGAAAATATGAGTATGGAAATGTACTGAAGATAATCAGATATATTGCAATTATTATCTTCAAATATAGGTATTCCAGAAGGTCTTGACATGCACATATTAGAAACAAAGCTACAAGGTACATCTATAGGCCACCGTTTCAGTAATATATACTACACAGAAGGAAGAAGCCTATTACGAATTTACCTTCTTAAAATGCTTTCGAAAGGTCAGTCAGTTGAGAGTAGCATGTCCATTTGATCTATTTTTTGTACACCATATTGATGTTTGGTGACATCAGATGTTTTTCATTATAATACAAGACGGCTACTGCCGGAGCTCCGGCGGGTGCCACGAGGTTTACCGCCGTGTGTTTTATTTACAACATTACTTAACATGCACGACTAAATATGCATTTCTCATTTTTACAAGAACTTTTGCCATTCTTGTACTGTTTAGCTGATTACCAATTGATGAAGCAAAAAGCTGGACAAAAAGACAACCACACATTTAAAAATTAGCCCATTCGTAAAATGATTCCTTCGTTGGAGACAACCGCCCACTTTCTCACCGCTTAGTTAAAATGATCTTGAAACCCCTGTAACTTTGCCATTGGTCAACAATTTTAGAAATGTGTTTGGAAAGTTTAAACACGTTACGAGATCATGGATTGGTTAACATGGATGAAGGATTTGATCTTAAACCAACAGGTGCGAATAGATTTCGTTTATCCTCAT
This sequence comes from Trachythela sp. YZ-2020, assembly GCA_016169945.1. Lineage (NCBI taxonomy): Eukaryota > Metazoa > Cnidaria > Anthozoa > Malacalcyonacea > Clavulariidae > Trachythela > Trachythela sp. YZ-2020. Next base: position 72,438 of record JADLSH010000098.1, on the reverse strand, counting down.
GCTGACGGCAATGTATTCTGAATTATGTGGAGTATAGAAACATATGAAATCGTGATGATTACCCATCAGTAATGACGTTTCTTTCGTTTCCTCAGATACTGGAAAACTTATGGCCAGATACTGTCTTGCATTTGAGTCAATGAAATTGTTCTTGGGATTAGAAGGAAATGAAGACTTGAATGAACTGGTAAGAACCAAGCCCTTATTATTCTACCACATAAAACATTCTATCATTATTATTCTACCACATAGAGCTGTGCATGCAATTTCATTGTATAATTCGTTGCATGTCACAAAAGGCAATTCAGTGGCACGGTGCAAATGATCCAATTATTTTAAATTATGCAAAATTCATTTAATGGGAGAAAATCAATTTTTTAGTCATGTTATAATCTTATACTTTTTTATTCTTATAATACATCATGCAATTTGAAAAACACACTCACTAATTTTTTAAAGATTTCAAATTGCACTCGTCCTTATGTAATTCTCTGAGACCCCTGGATACCATGCTGCATGACTACCACCTATACATATATCCTATTTGATTCATAATATCAAATTTTTATCTATTCACACTTTTTATTTATCATATATCAAGGTTAACGTTGTCTGTCAATGTACAGAATTCATTGATTTGAAGCTAAGAAATAATGAGAAGAAAGTTCTAAATACTTTAAATAAAGACAAAAACCGAGTCACTATCAGGTATATAATCGTATGTAGGGGTCATCTAAAATTATCAACATGTTCACAAGGGTACAGAGAGTACCCTCTTTTCTTTTTCGACCCATCCTTCCCTCCTCCCTGACCGATCTATCATCGACATTATAAAAAGCGTACATTGGTCATGAACCCTCTCCCCCTTCCCCTTGTATACGCTTGTGAAAATGTTGATAATTATGGATGATCCTTATATTTTTAATCCCCAAATATTTTTAATCTATGTTCTAGTTGATCAGGTGTAAGGGCAATAACGCGGCTTTCATGCAGAAAGCAGTTTCTAAAGAGTTTTAAATGAGTTATACGTTTTAAATTTGTATTGCTTAGGTTTCCAATCAATGGAAAGATAAAGACAACGGAACAAAAGATCAGTTGGTCAGAAATTATACCAGTTCATGCACACACCTTACCTAATTTTTTTAAACAATTTAAATATATGCACGTATATCTCGAAAATTTAGAAAGTAATTGAAATTTGTCTCCCTAGTTTACTTCAAGCAACACTTGGATGTCTACCAATCAACGAATTTTCTTTGAATCAAGACGTTACGGTATAACTATAATATCTATTCTCAATTTCATACTCAGTGTTGGTTTTTTACTATGAGTGCATGGTATCTTCCAACCTCATTTGTAATATTTTTCATCTGAAACTTTGTCTCCATCTTTTTAGAAAATATTCCGATCTGGGCAACGGGTTTCTAAATGTAAGTATCCGGGCGACGCAGAGACGTTTGATTTCCCATTGTCAAAGATCTTTGGGATCATGTGCTCCTTCAGAAAACTGATTTCCATATTCTTGAACTGTTAGGACAATCAGCTGGATTACGTCCTTTAGTCTTGAATGTTTAAATAATATTCTCAATCCGCATTCACTAATTAAATACTTTATAAGGGAGGTCCGAGAGCATTCTCCTCCGGAAAATGTTTGAAATCTAGGGTCTTAGAGATGGCAAGTTCCTGCAATCTGGGAGACTACTTGACAGTATAGTATCTATGCATATTTCACTTTACTACTTCGGCAAATTACACTCCCGCCCCCCCTTTGGGCGCCCCTGGTAAGTATTCATAGATGTACTATTCATGAATTGCCAGGCATAAGTCAAAATCTTTATTAAAGAACTTTTTCTTCTTCTAGGTCTGTATGAATTTTGTATGTTACAAACCAATTACAACCTATTGATGAACGCATTGCAGTTAAGCAAGTGTTTTAGGTCAAGGTATGCTATTGAGACTAAATTGTTTTACATCATGGTAGGTATACATAGATGGTATATGATTTGTTAGAGGAACCTAAACGGTTAGATGTTAGAACAAATCCTTATCATAAATCCTTATTAATTTCCCTAATTTGGTGTCAATAGCTGATGACTTGTACTTGCAGGATATGGGAAAATTCCAAATACGTTTCAAAGCAACTGGAGAAAGTGGGTACGTACCAATATGCCGTCTAAATCGAAATGGTTATCTTTTCATATCGATGAGATATCACTTTGATCTCACTCAGGATTGACGATGTCAACGATGCTGGTAAATGCTGGTTTAACGACATTTCAGAAAATCGAGGAGACAAACCCGAGACAAATTGAGCTGGTAAGAAATATATAATTATATTAAAATATTCTCACATACAATATCTAGTAAAATTTAGTTTAGTTTATTGTATTTACCACTCTAAGGTGGACGGAAAACCTTAACAGGTTTAACAACCCAATTGACAAAGCTCTCCGAGTGTTATAGTTATGGTTAACGCCTAAGGGTCAGTTTTTAGTGAGGGAGAAAAATCCGAGTACCCGGAGAAAAACACAGGAGAGAACCAACCAATGTCAACGTGCATTGTTTATCAAGCACGGGGAAGTTACCCAACCTAAGTAACTCCCTGCCCTCGTTATGCAGTAGCAGGCTAAACGCATGAGAGGTAAGGGGCTGCGCGCTAACCGCATCTGCCACCTGTGCTTCCCAAATATTACTGATTTAATGCACACGAAAATGTCAATTATCGGAAAGGATGGCAATTGCCTCTCGCCTTCTTGCTTTCGCACCCCACCGTTTCACTGGACTACTAAAAATCCCAATCTTCACCAAATTTACGTCTGCCACCGCTTGATTTCACACCCTTCCTATAATATCACCATTAATGCTATTCCTCATCAGATTCACTGCTGCCTCACACGTTCGACACATCACATATCATATGACACATGACAATCATCATATATTTGTATAATTTATCATATCTGTTTCTAGATTGTGAATCGTCACGCTCCATTTGGAAATCAGGTATTCATAATTATCTCGGTCTGTAATGCAGGATCTCAGAGTTGTGCTATATTTTTATGTGTTACCTAATATCCTATATTTTCTGCAATATTTGAAATAAGGTGAAAGAAGCTGTTACAAGTCTGCCAAAATACGAGGTGGATATTGAACAGGTATTCAATTGTCATACATATTTATTGCCGATTTCACTTTGTAAATATGGTAATATTAGGGTTGAGGCTCGGTTAGGTTTAGAGTTTGGGCAGCGGTTAGGGTTAAGGCCTAGGTTTTGGCTAGAGTTGGAGCCTGGGTAGATTTAGAGTTGGGGCGTTGGTTAGGGTTAAGGTTGAGGTGAGGGATCCGGTTAGGTTGGGAGAGGGGTGCTGGTTAGGGTTGGAGTTTGGGCACAGCTTAGGGTAAAGGTGCGGGTCTCGGTAAGGAGCCGATTAGGGTTGGGAAGAGGGGAGGGGGTATTAGGGTTTGGTTTTGAGCAAGGGGTTAGGGTAAGAGTTTGGGCCATACCTTAAGGTTAGATGAGGGTGTTGGAAAAGGTAAGGGTTGAGCATGGGTAAGGATGCTGATTGAAGTACCTTTCCATGCATATTTCGCTACAAAGTCATGCTATGGTTTACATCTTTCAGAGGTACTATATATCAGTAATATCAATTAATCCAAGTGCATATCATAATACTTTACATTATTCATTCTTCATTTTATCAGAAATCCAACTACGGGGTGTCCAAAGCTGAACTGGTGATATCAGTGACTATGGTGAACTATATCAAGCGACAAGATAGCGGCAAGTCAACAAGATTTCATTATTGTATTGTGCTTATTGCTGACGCTGATAACCAAGTTGTTCATAAACAAAGACTATCGTAAGTTGAATATTTAGTTGAGTGCCTAGATGTGAAACTTATATAGTTATATATAGTTATATATAGTATAAGCATAGTATTATATTGGTAATGACTATATAGTGGGTGTAGCACTTCTCTAACTTACTTTGCTGTTCTGAACATTGTTAAAATTAATCAATTTAGGGACGTTGTATTCTTCGCTACTGGAACATGGTCGAAAAAGATCGAAGTGAAACGAGCTTATTCATCTTCTGAATTAAAGATCAACGTAATTAGTCAAGATATAGGTACTTCTTTAAATAAAGGTCATGACCAGTTTGTTCTGTGTCTTAGGTGAGACTATTATATATTGCTTTCTTTCTTATAGTTGGACTAGATGTGCAGAAGACATTTACACCTTATTACACTGGGCCTAACATTGACTATAGACGTACCTCGGTAAAATTATTACTATCTTTTAGCAATTTCAAAATAATCTTGTAAAAACACTTTCATCGCACATTTTGTCCAAAATACGTATATACTTAACAACTATAGTCTCTTTGTTGAATTATTTTTCCTCACCAGAGTTTTAAGAAAAATAATACTCCGGTGAAAGTGGCGCCTAAAGGTAAGTTATCTGTCTTAATTTATTTTTCTTTTCTTTTATTCTATTTTACTTGTCATTAATAGCATTATTTACATAAAAACGATATATAGGAGCCTGCTAGAAACCTGCTAGCTTTTCTCTATCGAGTTTCAATAATTTGAAATGCCTTCTTGTAAAAAACCTAATTGTAAGGCATCAGACCCTCTGCATGGATCTAAACCCCGCCTTGCGACTAAAATGTAGTGTCTGATTACAAAAGTAGTTACGAAAAATTATAATCTTTACTCCAACGAATGACTTTCTGAAGGCAACCAGATGGAGATATTTTAATGCAAATTTTATCATGAAGCAATAAAATCAATCGTGTGATCTGGGTGTTATATAATATTTGATGTCTAGATACTGAAAGGAAAAAGCAGCCGGAGAAAGGAAAAAGACAACCATGTAACCATCGCTGCACTAACAAACATTTGTATCCTTTAAAGTGCTTATGGAATCCCCAAGTATCGCGATGTAAACAATTGCCCAAATTTTTCGACTAAAATTCGAAAATTCGACATCTCAAAAATCAAAAACTCGAATCTGTATTTATTTAAGCACAGCGAACCAGAACACATCATAATTTTTTAAATATAGCGTGTTTAAAATGTAAACAAACGGACGTTGCCGGTTTGTTAACATCGGGACTTTACATCACATTTAACGATCAAATTGAAATTGTTGAGAAGAAACAAAAGTTTGTCTGTTTTTCAGGGCTGAAAAGAACTGAATGCGTAATTAATGCAAGTATAATTTATGCATGAATACTTGACTTTTGCTGGCGGAGGTATGCGGTCTCTTGGGTGTCCTCTAGTTTATTAATGTACTATGTATTAACCACTGGTTTTGACTTAACTTTGGATAGATGCGCACATGAATGTTGCAAAATTGGTGTTGTTGCTAAGAAAAGTGAACCAAAGGTTAGTATTATCTACAGCACAGAATATTTTATGGTAAACCATAAGAACAACGCGTTATACATGGTTGTCTACAGTGTAGTAAACGCATTTAATCATCATATCTAATATTTTATCATTCTTCCACACTTATAGGGGTCGAATGTTTATCAGGCTGCGAGCAAAACGCCCAAGAATGAAAATGCTCGCAGATCTCGAGGTAAATGTTCAAAATCTTCCTAAAAACTAGAATGACCAATGTTACTAACCCATCAAATCATCATTTCAGAATCTAAATTGAACACGTTCGTGGACCAATTGCACGCAAGAAATCAATTGATTCCAACAACACCAGGGAGAAAACGACTTTTGGTAAACAAAAAATTGAATAATACTACAAGTACAGAAAGATAACTCGATTGTGAGCATGACTTGGAGTAGCTGAGTCTCAGAGAAACGTGATATTACAAAAATAAAATCAATCAATGTATGCTTAGCATAATATAGTACAGTACAGTACAGTACAGTACAGTACAGTACAGTTATATAATATATATAACCAGTGCCAACCTATAGGAAGTAGTATATAACCCCCAAGTAAATAGTATATACCCAAACTTCTCCGACTTTATTTCTAGGGTCATTCTAATGAAAGTGGTTTTGAGTTTTCTCGATCTGGAACAGGCAGAAGCATTCTCTCACAGTACGAGTACAAACAGAAAGCAAAGTGTCCACGTCTTGATGTTCAACATACTGAAGATGTAGAAGGCTTATATATACAAGATTTTGAAGATGATGATTGGCAGGATATGGAATTCTACCCAAATGCTCAGAAGACGAGTAAATATAAAGACGTTTCCAGAAAGAAACGTGCAACCTATATCATGCATGGAGGGATCAGGGGGGTGGCAGGGGTGGGTCCCCCCCCTGCCCTGGGGGTGCCAATTCAGGGTGCCAATCAAATCAAATCCAAATTTTGGATTTGTTTTGATTTATCAAACAAAAATAATAATACATTGGTGGGCCTTTTTAACCATCTATCCCATCCCATCTTATTTTAAAAAATTCTGTCAAGACCCCCTCTTGACCCTCTGTAGGGGTCCGAGTCCTCAGATTCACCTTCCTTCCTCGCCGGGCACGCCGCCCTGCTTCATGACCAAAGCCCGCCCAGCACCCCTATCAAATCAAAGGGATCCCATCCCTGATATCATGTTTATGTTTTATTTTTGTGGAAAACACTATGTGTTCTTATTTCGAAAAGCTTTCGATCCATATGCCCGGATCTTCATAAGTGCAAATAGTATCAGAACGAAAGCTTTGGGAAGTTAATAAGCGTGAGGTTTTGAACAAAAACAAAATAATATTTATCGACATGCATGCAAACCTGCAAGGAACTTGTTATTCCTTGCTATACTGTATACAGTATGTTCCATAAAAAATGTTCATCCCCATTCCCTGCTTAAGAAACACAACCTAAGAAAAGCCTCTTTTCCACTTCAATCGTACTGTAACGTAACGTAACGTAACGTAACGTAACGTAACGTAACGTAACCGTAATCGTATAGCATTTTCTGTCGGGTCAAAGTCCTGATCAGTATAACGTTTTCTTTTGCGTCAGGTCTGTTTGAATACCCCCAAAATTTTTGGTACGATCTAGTAGGAGACTAGGTACGATATAAGGCTGAAGTGGAAAACAAGCTATAGGCTTTAAAAAGAAAGATATCATGTTTATTTAGATCAAGGAAATCTTTGTTTCACATAACCAGTTTGATACTCTCATAGCATTGACAACTTCAAGACCTTATTCACAAAAAAATTAAGTGCCCCCCCCCCGTGAACAAGTAATATATAAATCATTTCTCTTAGGGAATCCTGACACCATCGACCTAACTGATGACATCTGGGATCCAGATTGCGATAACGAAGATGATGATTGGTATCTTGAATACAACTTTCTGGACGATAAACCCAAACAACCACCCAAAATAAATGAAGCAACCGAACCACTAAGTCTAGACCACTCCTTGTATGATGAAGATTTGCTGGATACTAATACACACCTTAACTTAAGGCCGACTTCAGATACCTACCAAAAGAAATACCCAAATAACACAAGTAACACCTCAACTCAAGGGCAGTCAAAACCAAATGAAGCCAATAGTTATCCTCAAAATCAACAAGTTAGACCAGCTCCAAGTGTCAAATCCATGACAAACACAAAGTCTACTCCATTCCCTAGGTCCGACCCTACCCACCAACAGTACAACCCATACTCTACTCAAAACCTAAACAAGCAAACCATGGCTGACCAACCATCAACAAGAACAAAGCAGCCCTCCAAACCAAGTCTTTACAAATCAAATCTCAGCAAGCCACCCATGTTATCCCGTAACAATAGCCTTGAACATGATATTCGTGTACCTAATTCTACACCACATAGATCAAACTTCAGTTGGTCAAATATCACTGGTTCAACGAATAAATCTTTAACAAAACCAGCACCAAGTAAAGTTGATGGATATGGGGGATTTGTGACAGCGGCTGATGTTGCAGAACCAAGAAGGCAACGACAGAATGAAATGAGCTATCTAGGAAGATCAGTTTTTAAGAACGACTTCAGTTCTAATGGCCTTGGTACTAAGAATCCACCTTCTTCTAACTACAGTGGACCTCGAAAAGAAAGTTATGGCCAGAAGAATGGGGGCACAACACAAAAACTGGTACACGAGTCTTTGCCTCGGAGTCAATATTTCAACAGCAATGCTAATTTCGGGAGTGAAATTGATGCTCACCTCACTAGCAAATACAACAACACTTTGTCGACTGATCAAGATGTGGTTTCTCCAGTGAGACAAAGTCTGTATCAAGGACATGGAAAACAATGCACAAGTCTAGTCCAGAATACTGCATTAGCCAAGAATACGGCATACCTCCCAACCTTGGTACACAAAACCTTATAGCTGAAGCCCGAGGTCTGACAAGAGTTGAAGATAACCCACTAACAAGATCGTTTCATAAGCCAGGACAAGGAAGTGTTCTTCAAGAAAGATCCACCAACCTTGAGCCTGACAGAGAGTGCAATACATTGCGCGGAGAAGCTGGCAATACAAATAACTGGGGAAAACAAGTTACGAATTCAGTTGTTTCAAAAAGGTTAGCTTCACTGTTCTACCCCATTTCCCACGCTTATATTTTCTATTTAAAGCAATGAACTCAATGATATTCACATATTTTTCTTCTAGTTTTAATTGTTCACAGAGTTATTTCAACGCATTCTCGGGTGTAAGGTATGATATACAAGTTTATAATATAACATATATATAGTACGCGAGCGTTGATTGGTCGAGCAGCGTGTTCCTATAAGTGTACAGAAGCACGGAAAATGTTTTCTATTACTTAAATAAAGTCTTTAAGGGAAAATATAATGGTGAATATTTTGACAGGAACGTCCTGACTCGCGCACCTTCGCCCCACGCCCCAGTTCGCCGCCGGGAAAAGGATTTGACATATTTTACGAAGTTAAATTAAGTTACACCACGAATTAAAATGGAATAACGTTTCTTTGATCTAGCGATGATGATGAAGAAGAAGAGAATCAAGATGCGTTTAAAAATATATTTACTGACGTTTTCTAATAAATTAATAAAGAATAATATATATATATTTAATGAACGTTTAAATAATATTGAATGCAATATAGACTAAAGGCTACATTCTTAATGTAACTTCTACAGGAAAATTTAAATTAAATTCTGAACTAAGACAGCTTAAACAATATATTTTCAACGATTTCATCGTCATGACATTACGACAACGCAAGGAAACACAAACGACCAAACAAATTCGCTGAAATATATCATTGTATCTTGGTAAATATAGACCTTCTTCGCTATGTGTGTTCATGCCCGTTGTCACCCGATTCGCTCACTTAAGTGAAGGTCATGTTTACACTGGGCAATTTTGCTGCACAGAGGGTCAGAGCTATGTTAGTTAGAAATATACGCATGGAAAAACAGTGAACATGGCCCGCGTTTAACTCAAGCCTGTTTGGAAGAGTACTTATTCCCACTTGAAATGTCGGCGTCGCATTCAAGACGTCTTCGCGTTGCTCTGCTACTTGCTTAAGCTCCCTTACTTAACATATTTAACTTCAATTTTCATTCGGGCGATGAAGTTAATAATACCAATGAGCACCGTATACAAAAGTAATTACGGACTCAGTCAATTGCCCCAATGAGTAGTGAAGTCAAATGTGGTAGAAATTGTACATCAATTTCAGTCTCTAACGCTGTTTCATCGTATTAAAGTGAACGAAAATGACTGCGCAGAGGACTGCATGAAGTCCAATATCTACATTTTAGGATTTACGTATATATTACCCCAACAATACTATTGAGCTCACTGGGTGGTACCATTTAAATTGACTTTTCCACCAATATGGATGCCATGTTGGAATCGCAATGCATTGTGGTCTATCCAGGATTATTCAAGGTGTTGTCAACCAAATAATACCAGAAAACTACATTATTTGAACATATACAGCAAAGAATCTGAACTCTGAAGCAGTACATTTTGACCACAATACGTTAGAAAGGTCCAGTGGAAAGGTCATCATTTGGTTCCCTAGTATAATGGTTCACTTTCAACAATACTCAATAGATACTTAACCCAGTTATATTTCCAGATCGGCGCATTTTACCTTGTCTAGACTACAACATATTACGATCCAAGATGGCGTCCCGACTGACATTTCCCGAATGTGCTTGTGTGTACACAAGACAATGGTCCGATCTCGAAGCTGGCAATGAATTAATTATAGCTTAATTATATGCTGCGTGTCTTTAGGATCAAACTACCTGAAAAATTCAACACAATAATTCGCCGTTTCGAGCAAAGGCCCTTCGTCTGGAAGTTAGTAGCTACCCACACTGGAACCATGCTTTCAAGTAATTATAACTTTAACTGAATCACATTGTCAACCGCGAAATCAACCTATTGTGTCGTGTGCACTCAAATATATTTTGGGGAATTGTCTTTTGATGAAAAAGTTCATTATCTCTATCTACCTTTATCTATTCGTCCTTGCCAGATATGGCATAGGTGGCCCACTGATGAACGACTGTTTAGTCGGCGCCTCGGTCTCCGTCCGCTTACCGTATAACAATCCTTTTTTCGAAACTTTTGTCCTCGTCCCGGGAAAAGGCGAAAATTTTGCCGGGTATATGCACTTTTTGTCCGGTAAAACTAACGCGGGATCAACGGGTGATATGCTTAGTGATGTTTTAACCGCTTTTCTCCGGCTTAGGTCCCTTGCAGCTTTTAAACTGCTTGAGGGGTTTGAGTCTCTTACTATCTTGAAAGTGTTCGTATCTTTCGAGGATTTGGATGTTTTGGATGACGGCTTTTGCTTGGTTGACGATTGCGTCATATCTAAATTGGCTATCAGGCTTTCCTCGAAGACACGATCTTGATCACCGGACGGGCTATCGTCTGTAGCGGCACCTTTGAACAATCCGACCAAATGTTCGGCCGCGTCAGTCACGTGTTCGTTCACATGTTTGTCCACGTGACTGCGTTCCCTGTCCTCCTCCTCTTCGCGCACCGGAAGTAATTTCTCTTGCCGCTGTCGTTCTTTCTGCAAATGTTCTTTCCATTTATTCCGTCTTGCACGTGTCACGACAAATAGATGATTAATAGCTGGCGGTATTTCACGCAAATCTTGAGACTTACTCGTGTTACTTTGAGAAAATACAACTACAGCTTGTTGCTGCATTTTTCTAGTCCTATTATACTCCTTCTCTAAATCGGATACACCAACGGGCGGTCGAGATCTTCTTGTCATATTATCGGAATCCTTCGCTGGTTTACTAAAATCCATCGGGAATGGATATCCGCCAGAATGACGGACCTTGTGCGCGCTGCCTTCTAAAGCGGCCTGGGGCGAGAGTAGCCCAAGACAGCCGATATTCAATTGGTTAACGTCATCATCCTCGTCATCGCTAGATATATAAGCATCTTTTGTTTTGGGTTTTACTTTCTTCTCTGGTGAGATGTTGTTTGCGAGCGGATGAATATTGTACGTGTATTTTTCACGAAGTTCCACGATTTTTGGGTAAGGAAACGGCGCCATATTGTAAACCATCTACAATATATCACAAAACTTTAATTGACTGTCAAACATGATTTATGCATGTAACCTAATATTCACAAGCCAATCGTGTTCTGACGTATTTTTTTGCATATATGATAAACTAAAATGCTTTAGTATGAAAATAGAGCATTATATTAGTGGTAAAAGCAATCTATTTCTCTAGAAGTCAGGCATTGTGTAAAACCATGTATCGCCAGAAAAAAATGTTTCCATTTTCTTACTATGGATACAACATAAATTAGTACTTGTAACATTTAGTACAGCAAAAATAATATACAAGAAAAGGTTACTCGACTGTGATTGGTTAATTTGGACGAAAAGTAGGACCTTAATTTTGATGGTCTTTGAAAAACCCACTCGTGCATGTTTTTGATCAAACTGTACTCGAAATGATCCTATTACCTACACTTATTAGCATCTTATAACTGTTGTATAAAACACTTGCCTACTTTTGAACTACCCGTTTTGTGGTTAAATCGTATAGTTAAGTCTAAAATACGCGATTCTGATTGGTTAACTTTTGCACTAACTGTAGTTAACTTTAACTACAATTATATATAACCGCTAAATGATAGAAGCTACAGTTATAACCGCTACGAGGTTTCGTCTATGCGGTTTTTTAATGATTTCTCCCATTTCTGACCTTAACAGACCGGACTACATATTTCTTTACAAAATACTTATTGAATTCTTAATACTTACGGACATCAAAGAAGTGTCGTTAATCAGAATTCCTTCCTGGATCTGAGGTAATATTCTTCCCATCGCTCCATAAAACTCATTGGCACTTTCCAAGTCTTCCAATTGTCTGGAAAAAAACAGAAAAGATAAAACTCAGTATAAATGTAACCATCTTCAAGGGCCGTGGGGGGAGAGGTTAACTCAACGGCGGACAATGAGGAGACAAGGCCTGACCCCTGGCTTAACTATATTAACTACGACCAAGATCTTTGCTTTGAATGTCGGGTGTCTTTGAAAATTTCAGACTAACAATTATATACAAGGTCGTATAAGAATTAAAAACACCGCCAACGCCGTTGAAGCACATTTAAGATCCTGTGTATATTAATTAGTGAGTGCCAAGACAGCTGCAATGTATTTAATTAATATCATAGGTTAAGTCATGCTCACACTTATTGTTCTTTTATTTCACACACACAAAGCACAATTTTTTTTACTTGAGATAGATAATGAATACTTTATTATTAAGTCTTGGTGAAACCAAGATAAAAATTCTTGAGCTTCGCAAACAGCAGCAGTGTTTTATCAAGTTAAAAACACGAGGAGGTAACACGTGACTGGTTTAGTCCAAATAAAACACCTGCTGCGATAAATTTTAAATTCTACCCAAGGCTATAGGTTTTCTCAACTTTCATGAAACTCTTTATCGAAACATAAGATTTGAAGAAACTCTCGTGTTAACTCTCGCATGTCAATGTTCATGCAATTTTTGTTCTCCTTTGTAATTGACCGAGTCATGAGAGCTAAGAAAAACTTTCAAGTAAACTCTCGCTGGCCAATTACTCTCATGCGATTCTTGGTCTCATTTTACCGAGAAATGAAATTTGAAGACACTCTTATGCAAATTCTCGCTTGCTAACTCCTTTCCTCGTTTGAACGATGCATGAGAGTTGAGGAAACTCTTATGCAAAGCTTTGATTGCCAACGCTTGTTCTTGCTTGACTGAGCCAGGAGAGCTATATAAGAAAACTGTCATGTAAACTCACAGCTTGGACGAATAAGTACAAATGTCGCATGAGAGTAATAATTATTGACTGCAAGGGAGAGTTTACATGAAATTTTTCTTACCTCTCGTGGCTCAGACACCCGAGAACAAGAATTGTATAAAAGTTGAGAAGCCAGAGTTTACATGAGTCATAGCTTGGCCAAACAAGTACGAATGTCGAATGAGAGTAATTGGCTGCAAGGGAGAGGGTTGAATATACTTTCATGTAAACTTTCGCTTCTCGACTTTCATGCAATTCTTGTTCTCGAGTGAATGAACCACGAGGGTGGAGGAAAGCGTCATGAAAGCGTCATGAAAGCTCTCGCTTGCCAACTCTCACACAACTTTTGCATCTTGTTAGACCGAGCTACGAGATTTGAGGAAACTCGCATATACAAACTCTCGCTTGCCAACTCTCATGTTTTGGGGGCATGCTTGCTGTTCATCAAAAAACTGTTTCATGATAGGTGCCATCATCGGGGCGAATTCGCAAACTAAAGCCAGCATTACGATGAAGTTACAAACTAAACACCGCAATCTCGCTGCTTGTTCATCGGTCTCACAGTATGTTGCGGAAAAACTCGATTTCGTAGTTTGTCAAAATGTGGATGGTTGGTTGAGTATATGAGGGGATCGGCTGCAGCGTTAAATGTAGAGGCAAAAAGGCACCAAATCATTTTCCGTTGAAATGAACGCGTTTGACGGGATGGTAGAGTTGGGTAGACGTATAGCATAACCATTGTTGGTATACAAGCCCCAAAGAATGTCAGTGTTACAGCAAGAAGACGAATTAACAAGCGGAATTCTTTTTTAAGAAGTAAATTTTCTCTGGTAGTCAAAACAGCAATTTGCTGTTGTTTGGTTGATTTACGTTTGTTCCTTGCAAGCTTGAACATATATATGTTTAGTGCACTGGTCAATATAATCAATATAGTATAATATGATGTATGTAGATAGGCTATGTTTTGGATCCCCGCATAACCTAAAATTCCGACAAGAACTGTTAGAAGAAATCCAATTGCCCAAGGAATTATGACCAAACACTTTGCTCTGTTGTTTGTCATCAAGCCAGGATATCGTAATGAATTATACACGGATAGAAATCTGTTGAATATCAAGAAAAACATATTCCCAATGCTAGTAAGGGTAACAAACTGAGCGAGCACACCGAAGAAGAAGATATAGAATGTTTCATTGCATAGAGCGTAGATCATTGGAATGGCTGCAAAGCAAAAAATTGCATCGGCAATTGCCAAGCTTAGAACGAACCAGTTGGAAGGGAAATCCAGCATTATCCTGTTGTGTAGGATGATTGCGACAACTCCAATATTCTCCAGAAGGCCAACACACCCAATAAGAGTTACGAACACTTCTATTATTATACGTTCGGTATCGGTAAAGGAGGCCCCTTCATGAAAGCTAGCGTTGGACTGGGTCAAATTATCACCGCCCGATAAATTTCCAAACTGGCTGCTCATTTTAAAAGATCACGAAAACAAAAAATTTGTAAAATTTTCCAGACACCTTCAATCTGGCTATTGCTTTCGATATGAGAACAAGTAAAATGTGTAGGCGAAGCAAAGCAAATCAGGGAGTGATCAATAAGGTTCATTTACATAAGGAGTATAGGGAGCAATTAATCAGGTCATTTACTTAAGGGGGGGGGGTGTCCAATACAAAAATGTTTCGCTTTTCTTTTAATATAGTTAAAATCTGTTTCCACCAGGTTGTTTAGTAAGTTAGTCCTCATGGTGAAAGAGCGTAGTTTTTTAAACATTTTAACTAGATTTAAGACAATGATGATAACTTTGAATAACTTTTATGTTGTCACAAATAACATTGTCTATATAGGAGGTGAACTAGAACAATTGTCAAAGGAACCATAATAAAGATTTTACAGCCTGAATACTTACTAGAAATGTATACAATTAGTCTCACTAAAACTGTTATTATTTCATATAACCACTGAAAATAATTCAATTATTTTACTTCATCTCCAATAGAAATGCATATACTGTCAACCCCGAAAATTTGATTAAGATTGCTTAGATACTTTTTAAGATATCCTGTGCTCAATATCGGGAATCGGACTTTTCTGGCAGTTGAGAAAACCGAGTTGTTAAAAAGATAGCTAACTGTATAAACTAGAAAATAAAGCTAAAACAAAGTAATTTTGGGAAGTATCCCATAAAAAGATTTTAGGTTTTGACCACTTTTCACCGCAAATACACGGCATAGAAAAAAATTGCCTCTAAGAACTTTTCCGTGCGTTTAAACAGGTATAAAAAGCACACAGCCTTAACGAAGGGTCCTTGCTCGAAATGTCGGCGTCTTTTCTTATTCTCAAACTGACAATTATGCACTCGAGAGCATATGCTCGGCTCTGAATATGGCTAATTATCTACGTAAACGAGTTATTAAGTTAATCGCTCCCTGGCTTGCTTTGCTTCGCCTACACACTTTACTTGTTCACACATCGAAAGCAAGATCTAGTTTGAAAGTGCCAGTAAATAGAATATTTTGTACAAACATTTTGTACAGTCTATGCTCTAAAATGATAAACCAGTTTGAAAATTAATCGGGCGGTGATACTTTAACACAGTCAAGGGGCCTTTACCGATACCGTATATAATAATTCAATTTTTCTTTACTCTTATTGGATCTGTTGGCCTTCTGGAGAATATTGGTGTTGTTGCAATAGTCCTACACAACAAGATCATGTTGGATTTCCCTTCCCGTTTTTTTTTGTCACAAGCATGTCTCAAGGTGTGTTAAACACACCTCTAAGGTGTGAAAAACACACCTGTAAGGCGTGAAAACACACGTTTAGGTGTGTTACAAAACACACCAAAAGGTGTGTTTTCGGCTTGTCCAAATTTCAACACACCTTAAGGTGTGTTTTGAAAAAGGTGTGATTTTGAACACACAATGGCGTGTTTTCCTATCCACAATGGTGTGTTTCGCTACACACCATGGTGTGTTTTATAACACACCTAAAGCTGTGTTTTATAACACACCTAAAGCTGTGCTTTATAACACACCTATATACAAAACTATAGCACATCTCTAGTGCATGTGTTGCAAAGCACATCTACCTCAAGCACATCTTCCTCAAATTCAGCTCAAAAATGCGTAAAAATTGTGATCCTTAAAATTCTCCCTTAAAGTACGCTTTCCTCAATCTTGTTGCTAAGGCAAATGTTCCTCAGAATCTAGGATCCCAAGATCCCACTTTTTTCCATGTCTGTAAAAAGCATTCGCACGCATTTGCCGCCTACACTGACAATATAAACTTATAATAACTATCCTTTAGATATTGAATTAAAGACATTGCACCTGCCATGGCGCTCGATAATTACAGACATGGGATCTTACAATCAGGCTATAGCGAAGATGGGGTGTAATTGTTGCCCATGCGACTTTGTATATAATCGTCACCTTTGTATTTCAAACGAAACATGACATGCATTATAGAACTGGAACGCGACATCCAACGAGAAATTTGAAGCCAAAGCTGTTAGATGCATGACGTTTCTGCAGAAGAAGTGAGAGCTTTATAATAACAACTGGAAATGGTCTGAGAAACACTAATTCCACTTTTCGGTTTAACATATTATTCCAGTAATGTATATTACTGGAATAAATTCTCTAGAACCAGGCTGTGTTCCACTTGTACGTTTTCATAACGTAACGCACGAACCCGCAAAGGAGTAAATAATTGTACAGTGTTTAGTTCTGTTTACGATTTAGTGTATATTTGGTCATGCAAGTATATATAATTGCAACATATTTCAAATTTAGAAGGATTTCAACTTTTGCGTACAAAAAACGTGCGTGCAAAAACCCCCACAATCTTAATGAAGGGTATTTGCTCGAGATGTCGGCGTCCGCTTTCCTATTCTCAAACTGACAATTATGCACTCGAGAGCATATGCTCGGCTCTGAAGATGACTAATTATCTACGTAAACGAGTATTAAGTTAATCGCTCCCTGGCTTGCTTTGCTTCGCCTACACACTTTACTTGTTCACACATCGAAAGCAGGATCTAGTTTGAAAGTGTCTGGAAATTATTTTTTTACAAATATTTTGTTGCTTTGCTTTAATATGACAAACCAGTTTCGAAATTTATCGGACGGTGATAATTTAACCCAGCCAAACGCTAGCATTCATCAAGGGGCCTTTACCGATACCGAATGTATAATAATTCAATTTTTCTTCACTCTCATTGGATCTGTTGGCCTTCTGGAGAATATTGGGGTTGTCGCGATTATCCTACACCACAGGATAATGTTGGATTTCCCTTCCAACTGGTTTGTTCTAAGCTTGGCAATTGCCGATGCAATGTTTTGCTTTACAGCAATTCCAGTTACCTTTGCTGTTTGCACACTTCCATCCTATCTCTTCTTCTTCGGTGTGGTCGCTCAGTTTATTACCATTACTAGCGTTGGGAATGTATCTATCTTGACATTCAACAGATTTCTATCCGTGTATAATTCATTACGATATCCTGGTTTGATGACAAACTACAGAG
This sequence comes from Trachythela sp. YZ-2020, assembly GCA_016169945.1. Classification (NCBI taxonomy): domain Eukaryota; kingdom Metazoa; phylum Cnidaria; class Anthozoa; order Malacalcyonacea; family Clavulariidae; genus Trachythela; species Trachythela sp. YZ-2020. Next base: position 54,663 of record JADLSH010000098.1, on the reverse strand, counting down.
CAAAGTGTTTGGTCATAATTCCTTGGGCAATTGCATTTCTTCTAACAGCTGTTGTCGGAATTTTAGTTCATGCGGGGATCCAAAACATAAGCTACCTACATTCATCATATTATACCATATTATTCTTACTAACCAGTGCACTAAACATATATATGTTCAAGCTTGCAAGGAACGCGCGTAAAGCAACCAAACAGCAGCTACGTGCAGTTTTGGCTCCCAGAGATAAATTACTTATTAAAGAATTCCGCTTGTTGATTCGTCTTCTTGCTGTAACACTGACATTCTTTGGGGCTTGTATACCAACAATGGTTATGCTATACGTCTACCCAACTATGCTATCCCGTCAAACGCGTTCATTTCAACGGACCATTATTTGGTGCCTTTTTGCCTCTACATTGAACGCTGCAGCCGATCCTCTCATATACTCAACCGACCATCCGATATTTAAACGACATTTTGACAAACTACGAAATCGAGTTTTTCCACAACAGACTGTGCGACCAACGAACATGTAGTGTGAAATTGCAGTCTTTAGAGTTTAGTCTGCAACTTCATCCGAATACTGGCTTTAGTTTGCGAATTCGCCCCGACGATGGCACATGAATGAATGAATGAATGAATGAAACTTATATTTCATCATGCAGGGTAGTTAATCAGTAAGAGTTGCACGAGAGTTGAGAAACGAAAGTTTACATGAGAGTTTCCTCAACCCTCACAGCTTGGACAAACAAGTACAATTTTCGCATGAGAGTATAATTGGCTGCAAGCGAAAGTTTACATGAACGTCTTCTTAGCTCTCATGCGTGGCTCAGTCAAACGAGACTTGGCAAGCGATTTTTATATCAAAGTTTCCTCACGACTTTGTCAAACGAGAACAAGCGTTGACAATCAAAGGTTTTCATAAGAGTTTCCTCACCTCTCATGGATCGTTCGAATGAGAAAAATAATTGCATCAGAGTTAGCAAGCGAGAATTTGCATATACGACTTTCCGCAAATGTCATGGCACGGTCAAACAAGATACACATATCGCATGAGAGTAATTGGCTGCAAGCGAGAGTTTACATGAAAGTTTTCTTAGCCCTCATGCGTGGCTCAGTCAAAGCGAGAGTTTAAATGAAAGTTTCCTCAACTGTCATGGATCAGTCAAACGAGAATAAGACTTGGCAAGCGAGAGTTTATGTGAAAGTTTCCTCAAATGCAATCATGGATCAGTCAAACCAGAAAGAGTTGCATCAAAGTTAGCAAGCGGGAATTGGCATACGAGTTTCTTCAAATCTCATCCATGGCTCTCATCACTCGGTCAATCACAAAGGAGAACAACAATTGCATAGAAGTTGACAAGAGCGAGTTTACACGTGAGTTTCCTCTAATCTTTTTTTCGGTAAAGAGTTTCATGAAAGTCGAGAAAACCGAGCCTCGGGCAGAATTTGAAAATTCTCGCAGCAGGTGTTTTATTAGGACTAAACCAGTCACGTGTTACCTCCTCGTGTTTTTAACCTGATAAAACACTGCTGCTCGATGTGTTCACGAAGCTCAACAATTCTTATCTTTGCTTCACAAGACTTAATGATAAAGTGTTCATTATCTATCTCAAGTGTAAAGTTCTGTGTGATATTGCGTGGAATAAAAACAATAATTATATAAACTATAAACTATAATCGCGTTGTCACGCATGGCCACGTGACCGTGTGCGCTAAATATGTGGAAACTTTGCCGGTGGAAATATGTAGAAAATGTAACATTACATGGAGGTTGACATTTTTAATCATCTACTCTTTGACTTTGGATGTACGTGTCACTGGTACTATTCTATGTATAGATATTGGACAATTCTTTCTTTTTTCGTTCTCCCGCCCTTTGATATTGGCGAGCAAAATCCGTAATAAAACAATTAAACAAATAGAAAGAGCGTACAAACGTAAACATCTCAAATATTGTCAACAAGACGTGTTTGCAACAGACTTGTAGCAAGCTTGTCAACAAGGTGTAACAATGTTGTCATTTTATCAAGTTGCTACAAGGTTGTCCCTCACAACTCTACAAGGTTGTCACTCACAACTTGTTAACAAGTTGATGAATTGCAGGACGATAACAAATTGTTGGAACAACTTGTAACACAAGTGTGTTGAGTCAACAACCTCGCAGCAAGTTGTCAACAAACCGTTGACAACTTGTCGACAAGCTGGGAACAAGCAGTGCGAACACATCCTGATAACAAGTTGCTGAAACAGCATTGGTACAAGTGGGAGAAGACATACGAGTGGGGGTTAGGTTTGGGCTGTGATCAAAATATGAAATGCAAAAATTTCCCAGAACACAGGAAAATAAAATGTGTGTACTTACAGTCCAATAGCGGCCCAGATAGCAAGCGCAACCCTGAGTAACACCTCTGATCCCTCAACCAAGATGGAATCCCACACTCTAAGCACGAGCTGTTCAGGCAGACATGTTGCAAATAACGTCAGAAACCACTGCATTGTAAACACGTTGGTCAGCGGAGGTTCATAAGAATTTGAGCCCGCATTATCATGGACAGTGGCCTGTCGTTGAAGGTTCTGAAGATGATCAGATAGGTCAGGCAGTTTGATTTTCATGAGTTCACGAAGTACAGCCATATCTACGGAGAGACTTCGGAGGTTGTTGGAGAAATAGTTCGCTGGTAGCACGAAATCAATTAAATATACCATCACCTTAACAAAATAATATAAAAGCATAATTGAGCTGTGCTTTAACAGTAGCACTCTGTCGTAGACGGTAGGTCTATGACAATTGGATGCACATATTTCGAACGGTATTTTCCAATCCAAATTTTACATCTATTTGCACGGTTTCAAAGCAAATGGAGTCTTTCATGATAATGATAACAATCTACACACGTAAAAGCGCACAAGTTGTAACAAACCTGCAGCAGACTTGTACCAATGCTGTTTCAACAACTTGTTATCAGGATGTGTTCACACTGCTGGTTCCCAGCTTGTTGATAACTTGCTACAAGGTTGTAAACTCAACAGACTTGTTATCGTCCTGCATTTCAACAATTTGCTAACAAGTGTGAGTGACAACCTGGTAGCAAGTTGATAGAATGATAGCATTGTTACAACTTGTTGACAAACTTGCTACAAGCCTGTTGAGATTTTTGCGTGTGTAGATGTCCCTGGATCCGCACGCCTGATTCTTACCTTCAAAGCATCCTCCTCAGAACGATCCATGACTTGTAATATTAGCGCAGCAATGACATTGAAGCCCTGACAATAACCCACTGCTTTATTCCATCTTGCGTATGCCAACAGAACACGTTTCAATACAGCACGTTCTTCTGGCGTCTCAAATTCACAAAACCATGAACATCCCGTACGATGAAGATCCTGCATAAAATACAGCAATATAACGTCTAAAAACCCTTTAACTCGTAATTCTACTGTAACTAAAACATACATGCAGTAGAACATCACTATCTTGAACAGTCAATGGGAAACAACAAAAAGTCAAAATACAAAAAAATAATTATAATAATTATTAATAAATTTGAATTAACGTGGCTTATCCAATGACCCATTGATACGACTGTTATTTGTAAAATATTCAATAAACACTGTAAATACAGTTTATTTGACAATTGTGCTGTAAGTATCTTAAACTGAAAGAGTGCATTCTTTATTATAGTCTGTTTTATGTGCAGATCGACCTACGTTGCAAAATCAAATACGTGCATGTATTCCATAATACAGTAGAACCCCTCTATGTCAAACTCACTTGTCTCGAACTCCCCGGGTAGTGGGGTCGGATTAATATTGCCATCATATTTCCACCAGTCTGCTGCTGCAAATTATCCATTCTTCAAAACTTATATTGCTCAATCTTAAACTACTATGCTTACTTCGCTATATGGCTTTATGGTTGATAAACCTCATTACAACTTAGGTACAGTACACAATTTAAAATTACCTATATCGTTAAAAGGCTTTAACAAACTATTGTGGGAGGGGGCGTCGTCCTCCCTATAGTGTTCGTCACTGCTTTAGAGGGTGCCATAATTGTTCCGGAGACCCACTCAACTATATATACATGCCTCCTCTGCCCATTGACCAGACTAACCTTGACAATCTGGGCACCGAGATTATCATCATCCGGGTTACTTCGTTCATTAAAACAAAACTGACATGTTTTTTTCCAGTCCAAATGACCAAGTTTACTTTCTGCCAATATCAACCAGAGCTACAAAATACACACATTGACAAGTAAATTAGCTTATTTAACATGTACACGACAGTGTACAATGTACATAAAAACAAGTGTAAACTAAACTACACTGCACTATCTTTCATTATCCTGGGTAGCTCAACAGGTTTAAGCTATCATCAAGTTTCACCACTGGATGCACAAATTGGAGTACCTGGAGAAAGCCTTAGTAGAGCTAAACTTGAGAAACAACTCCATATTACAGGTGAGTTGTGACTGTATGGTGCACCCCCCTGAAAATCTACCCCTTTGAGCATTACCCTTCTTCTCCATGGTGCTGGAACTCCTTGAGGTAGTCTTGATACAGCTTTGAATGAATCTAGCCACTATAACATAAAATTATGTTCGAAATTAGCCTCCTCCTCATTTTTCACTTCTGAAAACCAAATTCGCCCTCCAAAAAAAGCGATGCCTGTGGAGGGGGCTAGTTCGAAATAATGTTTTTGATGACGCTGATTGCTTTATCTTGGACTTCTGAAAACGATCAGTTCCGTTTCGTCTGTTTCCTCATACCTGTCGAAAGCCTTTTTTGCCACTTTGAGGAATGAAAGAGAACTTTATTCTTGTATCAATACCTAAAAGACATTAGAGATAACTATTATGCTGGATCTGATTGTTTGAAGACTATTTAACTAAAATCCATGTTATTATAACACTTTATAGCAAACTTTGTATACTATATAGAAAGTGTGATTTTTCTCCTTTAAGCGGTTGGCTGACAGGGTTCCTGAGATTTAAAGTAAAAGTTTCGCGAAGTGAATACTTTTGATGCTAACTCATCCCACGTTGTTCATCCGCGCTTAATGATGGGAATGCAACACAGCTCCCATTGGCCTTCACGTCCTATTGTTCTGCTATAAAGCATTTCCATGGATCATTACGCGAACTTTTTTCGGAGCGATTTGGAGGGACCGCGGTGATTCGATGAAATTGCTCGTTTGTTTCATGCAACGCAGTGACAGAAAGTCAGTTTATAAAGCGATTAGAATGTATATAGTTACAACACAGGAATTTCGTCAGCAACAATTAGTTAGCTATTTTCAACATCGTTTGTTTTTTCTATCATTCGTGCCGACTCATTTCAATACGTCAAAAGTATCCAACTAGGCTTCTGGGTAACCGGGATCATATACACAGCTTCTTCGTATAAACATTTTAATGCAGAAAAATGCAAACTAAAAGCTACATTGTCAACATAATAATACAAAGAATTCCTTATTCACTTGGCTTAAGCAAATATATATATACAAGACATGCAGATAGCCATCCGCTATCTGTCACAATTACGGTCAAATAATTCCAATGGAACATATTCCACTGCCTGGCAACTAAATTTACAATTGACCTTTTTATCAAAAACGTCGCCATCTTGAATCGTGATGTATTGTGGTCTAACAAGCAGGGTAAAATGCCAGATTAGAAGGTTTTTGTATCGCGCATGCAGAGATACCATACGGTAAATTTATTGTCATGAGCATTTTCCTCAGAAGACACAAGTATAGCATCACGTTGTATTGTATACAATGAAGTTCAGGCGATGCATATAAACCAGTCGCACCTATATTACAAACAGCAAAAATTTGTTTGCAAGCAATGAAAGAAACTGGAATTTATTATTTCCTCTACCGAGTAGCGGTTTGTTTGAAGTGCGGGTTATCTTGATGTATGGAAATAAGTCACGGTTTTGTGACTAGGCAATATTCATGCATGCATTATTTTCCTAGTATACTTCGATGAACAATTTCAAACGAAAGACAGTTTAAAAAGCCATTATAATTTTGTTAAACTACAAGATCTGCTCGACCACACTCAATAGATCAGATCCTTTAGCGCTTTTAGTTTATACCGCGAGTGACCTATTTCAATATCCCCATCAGGATCAGCAGAACGGGATTATGTACAGAGCCCTTAAGGCTAACCAGTCAGCCGAGACACGCAAAGGCAGAGCCACAGTATAGAGACGACCAGTTGGGCCACTTATTTGAAATTACGCATTGGCAGCCAGTCAATTACTTTTTCTGGCCAATAAGCAAGCTGGACTAACTTTCCTGGCCAGTAAACTGCATATTTTTGCATAAAAAGCCGGCTACATGTTGCATCGCCGAGTGGCCCTACTGGGTCGTCTTTATACTGTGGCAGAGCGATCAAAACCATTCAAGGGAAACCGAACAATTAACAAGGCATTCAGCCATAGATATAAAATTAAGGCAACACGATTAATCTAAAAGCATTGAAGCACGCCGACAATTAAATAACTATTCAACATGAACAAAGTTGGTCTGCCCATGCAATATCGAATGAAATAGCCAAACAGTGAATTTGTCCAATAATTATGGGCATGATGCATGTTTAACATCATCCGAATTTCCCATGACGAATTGACAGCCGATGATCAATAACCGTGCATGATGCGTGCATAATTTCAATAGATCAAACTCATGTCGCGATATGAGATTCAATATTTCAGTGAGCATTGGCAACGCAAGCATAAGAGAGAAGGACTTTCTCCCCAATGCTTACGAAAATATAGCAGAAAAGATTCTCTCCCTTTTTTCTGTTGTAGTTTATGGATACAGTCAGTAGAGCAGCAACTTTATGGTTCTATTATGCTTGAAGTTATGTCGTATGCTTCAATGCATTTCTCTGTTTTGCCATTTCTCTTAAACTCATTCTCGTCGTATATGACTGATAGCTTTTTATTATTATTATTATTACAATATTTCAGTAGGAAGCTACACTCACAACAAGGTGATTTTCAGGCAGGTCCTACGATATCAATTAAAATACAAATAAAACTACATTATAATAGCATATATAAAAAGTATGTTTAAAATTATATCAACTAAGATCGTATATAGAGTTCTTAAAAGAAGTCAAATTGTTCGATTGTCTTTGGTCTAAATTAATGTAGAGTTCTTATATAGAGTTCTTAAAAGAAGTCAAATTGTTCGATTGTCTTTGGTCTAAATTAAGGTTATTCCAATCAACGACTGCTTGATATATATAGCGTTGTTTTCCCCAGTTAGTACGCGAGCGTGGAAGATGTAAATCCTGACGGCGGCGTGTGTTGTGGGAGTGAATTTCAACGTTTTGAACTAGGTTGAATTGATATTTTATATACTTATTTATACATTTATAAATACCAATACAACGATGTTGGCGTCGTCGTTCTGATAGAGGCATCCAGTTTAGCTGTGCGAGGGCTTCGGTACCGGAAAAATATTTGGGATAATCCAGTATAATTCTTGCTGCGTTATTTTGCAAAACCTGGAGATTATGCATTAGGACTTTATTGTTCTTGTCCCCCCACACAATATCTGCATAATCAAATAATGGTAAAATGAGACTGTTATATATCGCCAAACGACCATGTAGAGGCAGCAAATACTTAACACGACGCAGAACTCCAAGTCGTTGGCTGACTTTTTTGCTAAGGGCATCAATCTGGTCCGACCAAGACATATTTTGATTAAGTTTAATGCCAAGGTATTTGAAGGTATCTCTACGTTCCAAGTTATGTGCGTTGATCTCTAATGAAAACTCACGGAATGAATTGAGTTTACGCGTGCTGCCGAAGATTACAAATTTGCTTTTCTCAGCGTTCAGAGTTAAAAGATTGTCATTTAAATATCTGCAAAGGATTTCAAGGTCAGCATTCAAATTTTCCTCAAGTCCCGACAACGTAGAGGAAGAGAAGTAGAGAACCGTGTCATCTGCATACATAGTCACTTTACACTTCTTAATACAAGACGGTAAGTCGTTCACGTAAAGGATAAATAGGAGTGGTCCAAGGACACTCCCTTGTGGAACTCCAACTGAGACATACTTTGCAGAAGAGGTAGCATTATCCACTCTTGTTACCTGTATTCTCTGATATAGGTATGATTTGAACCATGTTATAGTAGCATCGGTAAGTCCAGCCTTCGATAGTTTTGAAAATAGTATAGAATGGTTCACCGTGTCAAAGGCTTTTGATAGGTCCAAAAAGACTGCTCCAGTGACAGCGCCTTTGTCCATATTATCAAGAATCGAGTCAGTAAAATGTATCAAAGCGACTTCGGTTGATAGATTTGGTCTGAAACCAAATTGCACTGGCGATAGAATCTTTTCATCCACAAGGTATTTGTAAACTTGGTGATGTACAACCTTCTCTAAGACTTTGCTGACCGTGGGTAGAATAGTGATCGGTCTATAATTTCCAGAATCGCATCTGTCTCCAGATTTAAATAGAGCAGTGACTTTACCAAATTTCCAGATCGACGGGAATTTCGACGACTCCAATGACCTATTGAACAACTTTGTTAAAACTGGTGCTATTAATGAGGCAGAGTCCTTTAGAACAGCGGAATTTTTATAATGCAGCAAGTTATTGAGCTATCAGCTCATATACGAGTCGAGTTCGTAGAATAACTGTTAAATAACTGTGTCTATAACAAGAAAAGCTAAGATGGAAATTTAAACACTTTTTTTACCAAAAATTTAAAGTTATTCTCAGGGCTCCATTTTGGACGCTAAATTATTTCTGTCGCAACTCGCACGGTATTTAACGAAGCCAATGCAAAGGAGCGAGAATAATGAGCCCACAAATTATACCACTGAGTGTTTCTCTCATTTTAACATACATCTAAACCATATAAAGTGCGATAAAAATTGTAGCCTGTGTACCCGGCTATAAGCTTACTACATTATATAGTCACGGTAAAAATGACGCATTCTCTTTACTTTTTGCCTTACACTACAGTATGATTCCAGGTTTGAGTCTGAAAGATCGGATCCGACATCGTGTGAACAGGCCTTAAATTAAGACTGACTTCAAATAGCATTTTATGCGGTCAAATCAGGCTATTATAATTGTCGCTTGCAGGACAATATAAAAACATGAAAAAGTCCCATAATTATGTGTATTAAATAGTATTTGTAACACAAAGATTGGTTTTTCTTATACTAAAACCTGCCTAATTGAAATTTAACAATCCATACGTCTTTTGTTGTTCATGAAAAAGCATTTTAATGACTAAACCTTCCTAACGCAAACATCAATTAGCGGTAGCTTGCAATATTAGCGTACAATAGAATAAGAATGAGATTAAACTGCCTGGCTTTAACTATAGCCAAAACAGCGAGAACAAGCAATTCTGTCCTTCTACTGTAAGGCTTAGACAAAGCAGTCAGAATTTACGTTCTTTCTGTGTCATATCCTATGGCTATACCTGATATTTTATGTGTAATGTACTTAAAAATGTGTAATGCACACAGAGTTTATGTCGCACGCTTCGCTGCATACAGTTCTTTGTTTTGACTTTTGCCAACTGTCTTTTCTTAAAAGTGTTAAAATCCTAAGAAATACTACATAAAGTTCCTTTGTTCGTTTCATTTATTTTGCAAGTCAATCACAAATGATATTGACTTAGTGCTAAGTGTGAAAGAGTCTGCTCATTGACAAAAAACGTTTCTGGCTTTTATAATTATAGACTAAAATAATAAAGTATCATAGGGCAAATTGGTGGCAGTGGGGGAGAGGGCGAATTTAGGTTGCTACCATATAACAACCCCAGTGTTGCTGCAAATCTCAGTTCTTTAAATTTACCTTAAATTTACCAAATCTCAGTTGCCTTAAATTTCATGAAAATTTGCTTAAGTTATAACCTATGATTGTAAAATTATTTGTTTCACAGTTATTCAGCTATCATTCAAAGGCTTTCAGAAATTATTGGGGGACACAGTTGATATTCCTGACTTCTGGCCTGTCTTTCACTCGTATGATATGGTGAATGACTACCAGCTTATTTTACAGTGAGGCCCTGTGAGGGTAGATTTCAACTGGCAAGATTACTTTGAAATTGCAACATATGAAAATAGTGATACAGCTAATTCAATTAATGTTGTCCTCTCAAAGTCAAAACCCACAACTGCAAAACCTCAATTTCTGAGCTAGAAAAACACAATGGATGTGTTTATTCATTATGCTTTTCACACTAAGAGGTTGAGGTTTGCAGTTTTGAATTTTGACTTTGAAAGGGTAACCTTAATTTACTTAGCTGTAAAAAAGACTAAACTATCCAAACTTTTTCCACACTATCACAGCAATGCAAGGATGGTAAAAACAATGGAAAATTTCTAAATGAGGTGACAATAACCAACTACGACTTTACTCATTTTGAAGAGATTGTAAAAAGATTGAGATTGTAAAAAGCCAGTCATGTTTACTGGAAGAGAACTGTATACCATGGGGCTTGTTGTTGTAAACAGGACTAGGAAACTCTTAATGATTAATAAAGCAAAGTCGATACAGATCAATAAGATGATGAAAGACTAGCACTGATTCTTGAATGTCGGCATGTTATATAACTATACTTGACGAAACTAGCTTTATAGATACCGGATAGCTTTATAGATACTGGATAGCTCTATCAGTTCTTCCTAGAAGTCCAATAAGGGTCACTGTAGCAAACTTGCAGTGTTTAGTAGAGTCAAACTGGAAGCACTCTCTCTCTCTCTCTCTCTCTTTGAAGCAAAATTATAACCAGAATTATAAGCAAAATTAGGAATCAACCCCAGACAAATTGGTGAAGGTACATGCACTATAAACCATTCAGTGCACTCATACATTCTACAATATTACTCCAGTAACTTATTGAGCCCACCCAAAAGAAAGCAAGTTCAACAACACAACTATAAATAGAAGTTGTTCTATAAAGCTACAAGTTTTATTTCTACAAATTTAGTTCTCATTAAAAAATTAAACTTACGCCTTTTGAGAGAAACAGCTTGGAGTACGGCCGTCAGGACATCAAAATTTCGTTGCAATTTGTACGCATTTTTATCACGACGCTTTAACTGTCGAACGAGGCGTCCTGACAACAAAGTGACGTAGCTGTTCAACTCTTCCAAAACGCGGCGAATTTCATTCAAATCTAAAGAAAAACGAGTTGTTTTTAGCCCTCGTGTTTTTAAAATCAGTTTTTCGAAGAATGTTTATAAATTTATATCAGCAATATTCAATATAATGTGTCGCAAACTAAAGTTAATTGTACGTTATATATAATATTTATACAACATTATAACGTTTACACGTAGTCACGTAGTGATTTTTTCAAGTTCAAAATTGGGGAAACAATTGTATATTTAAAAGTCATTTCCCAATTATTTTTGTATAAAAGTTCTTTGTATTTTAAAAACTAAAAAGCCAAACTAATATTTTATATTCATATGGCTTTTTAATTGTCATTATTAAGGTTTAGCACAATACGATATACATATATTTGCGGTGATGTTATCTCGTCTTTTTGTTAAAATCCCCCCTTGAAATTAAGCGTTTCCGAAATTAAAACATTCTCCAAGTATTTAACACAAAATAAAACTAAAAATCTGTTCAAAATGATTCACCTTTGCCATTTAGTTGTGACCGCGTCCATCTCTGTGTCCGCTCGTCTAACTCAAAAGAACCGCTATAAAAGGACGTTGTAGAACACTCTGTGACATTGTCGCTGTCCCCAGACCTTGATCCGTGATGGTAACGGTCATAAATCTCAGTTAAAAGACCATCAACTATCGATGATTGTCGGCTTAACCGACTAGATGCCCTAGAGTCATCGCTAGTATATTGCCCTTGTTCATCCTCTAGTGAGCTTTCTGTGGTCTCAAAACTATACTCAGAGTCTATACTCTTTGGACTTGAACTGTCATCGCTTATAACACTTTCGTTGTCGCCATAAGAGATAGTTTTTTGAAGTTTCTTTTGCTCACTTGTATAAACGCCGAGATCTTCCATGATCTTGTTTGATCAGGCCATTTTTGTTTTTGAGCCCGCCCCTTCTAAGCCAGCGGAGTTTTACTAAAGAGGAAAATTCACTTCCACTTTACAACAATTTACTTCCTTACGATTGCTTGAAATTTTCTGATTCAAAAAAAATTCCTCACAGTTCATAACTATCCTTCTATTTTTCCTTAATTACAGTACATTTTCCAGACATATTAAATACATATTAAGACTAACAATTCTAAAGGGGGCTGAGCCCCTCCCTTAACTGGACAAGAAATTTTAACAAAGGGGCTCGGCCTGAGTCCCCACCCCCCTTCACTACACACCTGATTTTGCGAACAACCTTAATTTTCGCGCCCATAGTTGCGCGAAATGCTCACACGTCTCACTTTATTTCTATATGGGCTATATTACTATATACTTAGCCTTAAAACATTATAACAGAGTAAAAACATACTTGGCACCAAAGGGCAACGGTTAATGCGAAATAATCTAGTTTCTACCTTCCTGTAATTATACATCCATATAATTCCTTCTTATATATAACATTACATTCAATTTCCTTAAAAGTTTAAAGTATTTAAAGTGGAATTGAAACTGCGAGATATGAAAAAAGGAAGAAAAACCCGTTCGGAAAAAGGTCCTTTGTCGCACTCGTGCCACTCAAGTTCTTTATGTCTATCACAAGAGTGACAAGCACGTACTTCAGTGTTTTACATAAGCAAATAACACGAAATCAGGCCACTTTTTGCATAATTACCCGGGCATAATCCTTTGAACAAACTTTACACGTATTATATGAAACGCACATTCAGACAATTGCTACAGGGACAATAAATAATATGTCGTATACTGAAAAGCCCACAGACTTTCAGACTAAACTTGTCGTAGTTTGCACATTTTTGCAGATATGAGTTGGTGGTGACCATGGTTGCACAGTGCGTTCAAGAACACTTCATTGTAATATGCCCCGCTGTTGTTTGGCAAACTGCACGAGTTATTAAAAACAAAGAGATACAAAAGCTTACGTTGATATTTAAATATTGTTTGGTTTATTTCCCTTGGTTTATTTGCCTTGACCTTTCATAAAATTGCAAACGTGGCGGTCCAGTGTAGCCTGTACGTATTGTCCTAGCGGTGGTTGGTGTCTGAACTACCTCAAGATTAAAGACTCTTCAACGTTTCAAGCTAGCGTCGAATACCCTTAGTCAAGGCCATGTTTACACGAGGCAATATTTGCTGCAACTTGCAACGCAGTTTCGGACACAGAGCGATGTTAATAGGCAAATGTTAATAGTTTACTTTGCCGTTATTTTTCTTACTATTAGAACATGGTCAGAAGGCAAAAAGATGGATGAGAATGATAGCATCGGCGGAATGAAACGCGGGCCATGTTCACCGTTTTTCTGCGCGTACATTTCTATAGCAAAACAGTGGCTCTGTGCAGAAATTGCGTTGCAAGTTGTAGCGAAAATTACCCCGTGTAACAGTATAGAACGTGTCCCGCATCAAGACCATGTCACACGAGGCAATTTTCGCTGTAACTTGCGACGCAATTTCGGACACAGAGCGATGTTAGGTAAAAAGTATATTCGCAGAGAAATTATGAGCATGAATCTCGTTTTACTTTTCAGATATTTTTCTGGATTAACATTCACAGAAGGGAACAAAGAAATTAATGAGAATGATAATATCTGCAGTGAAACACTGGCCTGCATGTTAACTGTTTTTCTGTGCGTACCTTTCTACATAACATGGCTGTGTGTAGAAATTGCGTTGCAAGTTGCAGAAAAAATTGCCTCGTGTAACATGGTCTTTACCAATTTCCCTACGAGGTGTTTCTAAACCTTTCAGACTAGACATTCTAAACAGACACAAACAACAGTAGCTTAGCCTTTCATGAAATTCAGTTTCTCCAGGTCAAAGCGACTAATTCAGGGCATCTTACTGCACATTATTCTATTGACTGATAAGGAACTAGGACAAATGAGATCACTTCATGCTGTATATGTTTCAAATCAACACCCTATAGATCTATCATTTACATCTATTAAACATCCTAGGTTTATTTTAAAAAGCGAAAGCCATATACAATGAGTGAACTCCGGATCACGTCAAGCTAATCGTGCGTGTTTTACATATCCCAAAAATATTATTCTGGTTTCTCAAAAAAATTAAACTTCCTCAGTGTCTCGACCTACTGCTATGCCTTTTTTCCTGCTTTTCCAACTTACTTCGTGCGTTCAATGATGAACGATCCAGCAGCATAGATCAAGTTGGATGAACGCACGAATTTGAAAAATGCCAGGAGTTGGTCGCCGAAAGTTGAAGAGATATTTTTTCAAGAAAAAAGGATAGATCAAGTATTTCCCGTACGCTACTAGCAATTGGCTTGACGTAAACCGGAACGTTTTCTGGAGTAGTTCACTTCACATTGTCAAAATTGGCAAATAATTTTGTTTTTACTCAATTTTTAATACAAAGAACAGTCCAAACTACCTTACCCAACATCCTTTTAGTTTTAAACATCAGTGGTATACTGACCATGTAAGCCATCTGCCATTCATATACTTTTGTCATATACATAGTTGGTTTTTATAATCAGTTAGATTATAAAGAAGAACTTTGAAGAGTCTTTATAATTTGAAAGGTTTTTAAAGAATCCTTTGTAGTTATAAAAGTACAGACGTGTAATAAATTGAAGGTTCTATTACAGAACCATCCTCAGAGAAAAATGAACGGAAAATTTCCAACATGATTTCTAACTCCCGCTCGAGTCACCTTTTACAGTTGACTTTGGTAGTGTAAGAAGTTATGTTGGAATTTTTCTCTTAATAAGGTGAAGGGTTCACTTTGAACTTCGAGTACTGTACGAGTGCTTGTCCACCGTCCGATATTTTTGTGCCACGTTTTCAACAAGTTTTCCACCTTGCCCTTGGCTTTTATGTGACTAAAGCCTTTATCTTGTGTCGATGAATAGGACACGTCATCCGTCCGACGGATCATCCGTCTATTTAAAAACATGACGAACTATAGTATACAATACAATCGAAACGTAGAATTAAAGATATTATAATTTTTTTGGAGTTTCCATTGTGAGTATACCCAGTGTACGTACAACCGCACACTATAGCTTCAACAGCTCGATATACACTGCATGGAAACATCCTGGGAACAAGTCATGCCATTATTGCAATCCATCTTTAAGTTAGTTTTTCTAAAGACGAAATATCGGACGAACTATTCTTATCTTTTCAAATTCATCCGGATTATACGTCTAATAGTAGTCTCTGAATAATAGTATAAATAGGGAAAATTACACAATTGAAAACTGTGCGCATGCTCCCATCAGACTAATACACATCGATCAAAATGTGACACTGCATGCGTCTCTATCATTAAGCTTACCCCGCCCGCTAGCATTTCCAAAAAGAAGCGCAGCGCAAATTGAGTGCTTCAACATACACGAAGAGGTGTTTTCACACTTATCAATTTTATAAACGACTTAGGGTGTGATCAGAGTCTGCAATACAATCACACAGCTTCTCAAATGAGCTAATTACTATATGAGATCAGTGAATTAGCCTAATATCTAATTCGCAAACTAGTTTGTAATCCTCGACAACACGCTTACCATTGTTTTGGCTTAATCGAGCCCATATAACAGTGTATTTATGAGCATTGAGCATCATATTAGTTAAGAACAATTGCAGAATAAAATACTTGTTGCATTTTAAACCGTTGCCTGCCAACAATAGTTGCGCGCACAACTCAATAAATAATTTCAATGATATTGTCAAAATGATGTTTGTTCTTAGCTAGTTAACGATGCAGTTGAGCATGAGCTAGATTTTTCAACTAAACAGCGTTTTACAGGCAGCTCGGACGACAAGCCAACAGGGTAGAGCTGGGTAAGGTGTTATAACATTGGTTAAGAAGTTAAAGCTGGTAACGAAGGTAATTTAATATAATATACAAGTCACAATGTGAAAGATGGCGCTTTATAGCCTTTATATTGTGAAAGTGGTACATTAAGAAAAGTAGAAAACTGATATGCTAAAAATAGCTCTATATAACGTACTGTCCAAACAATTCTCCTTATTTATTGAGCTCGCTTATTGATCAATTTCTACTACAGGGAAAGACCTAAACTACAGCCGACAGGGTGTGTAAAACACGAAGTCTTGTACTCAAATGACAAATTTCAAAAAGAATATTAATAAAAGCAAAACGTTTATGTTTTCATTAATTTTAAAGATTTGGCCATTCAGCTTTCTATCGGTGGGTTACTTTTTAGATTTGAACGATGGATTCGAGAAAAATTATTTCAAGTGACTGTGATTGGACAGTCAGAATTTCAGAGGCAATAACAAATTAATACTTACGAAATTAGCTTATTTTCAAAAAAAAAGGTTGAAGCATTTCAGAGGAATGTTCTCTGTTTTAAAACAAGGCTAAAATTTGTTTATAAGGACTTCTGGAAATTATTAACCACAACAATGGAATCCATTTCTTAATACACACTGCATAAAGGCTTACTATTTTACTGCAGACCTCTATCAAGTCCACGGATGTACGTTGAGAAAACCTGAATCCCAGAACAGAACAGAATCCCATTTAAACCTGCACGAACTATAGTGATTTTCATAAATATATTTGTGAAAGACCACGTTTTTTTATCTGGGAGGGGGGCTGGTGGAGTTTAGTGCGCCCTCTTAAATTTTTAGCGTGGCCCACACCTTCATACTCAACTTTTCCCCAGTGGCCCACCCCTAAGTAATGATATCGTTTCCAAAGACCCCCCCTCTCTCTTCTAAAAATTCCAAATTATGTACATGTAGCCTTAAAAAACGTTTTAGATAGAACAAGTTGTAACTATACATATGTTGTAAATATCTTGCTCAAGATGTGTCAAGATGTATTTAAGCTGCAGCCCAATTGCGTAGTCATTCCATTGGGAAGGCTCCCCCGGAAAATTTTGAATTTTAGTACCCCAAAATGGCCATTTCGTGGGCTTTCAGGTGACATTCTTGCAAACACAACAAAACATTGTATCCTTTTCTGCGCAACTCCCCCCCCCTTTCGCCGATATTTTTTAGCGTGACCCACCCCTTTAAGGCCATCTTGTTTCGGATGGCCCACCCCCTAATTCCCCCCGCCCCCCCCCCCCCTCCCAGTTAAAAAATGAACGGTCCCTATAAATATGTTTCTTTAGTAGACATGACAAGTACACAACTGATTGCTGCTTTGATTGTGCTTCTGGCCTTGCCTGACTTGATGCTCGGGTATGAGACTGAAGGAGAATCGGACTTTGAGAATTTCTTTGGTAAGTTCATTGCTACAATCTTTCACAATCTATCATTAGTTAAGACAATATAGACATTATACTATTTTCTCTGGTTTGCTAGTCCAACCAAAGGAGTAGCGTGATATAATATAATTTAATCGAGTTCAAATCCCTTAACAGGTTTTTGCACCCCAACTGGCAAAGGTTCCGAGGGTTAAGGTTAAGTTTGGTGCCAAAGGGTTAGTTTTTAGTGAGGGAGGAAAAAGTTGAAAAACCCTCGAAGCACAGGAGAGAACAAACCAATTTCTACTTACTCGAGTTTATCAAGCACAGGGACGTTGCCCAACCTAAGTAAATCTCTGCCCTCGACCTGCTGTATAACTGGCTTAACTCAGAGGTAAGGGGCTGCGCGCTAACTGCCCGGTCAACATTTGGATTAGGATTATTAATATTGAATTTGACCGTGTATTTTTCATTGAAAGGGTCTTAAACACTAGGAATTGTTTTGGTACTGAATCTGCAGTGTATGTAACGTGTTTTTAACCTTACGTTGCTAGGTAACAAAGACGTAGCAGGTTCAGGGTCTGGTCAATCAGTCCCACCTGAAGTGTTGGAAGAAAGGTGTGCTAGTTTGCCTGTGAAGGATTATCATAATCTTTATCAAGGTAATTGATTCAATCAATCGATCGATCAATCAGTTGACTAAATCAATAAGAAACCTAGCGACAAATAACAAACGAACACATGCACAGACAAACCAATAAGTTATGCAACCGATGAATTATACCCAACGAACAAGTTTTCCCTAATAAGTTAAGTAATATTTAAAACACGAGCAGGAGTGTTTTATCAGATATAAAACGCGAGGCGAAGCTGAGTGTTTTATATCTGATAAAACACGTTCTGCGAGTGTTTTGAATAGCTTAAAAAACGATCACCATTTGGTAAGTTCGTTGGCGTAGTAATTTTTAAAAATAACGTTGTCTAAGCCGAGAAAATCGAAGCCAAAGTTTATGTAAATCAGGAGGATTTTTTATCACATATAAAACCACGATACGGTCATGATTTTTCTTTGTGTTTTCCTCATGAATTATTAATGAGTTTTTAAACTATATTTGCTAGTGCGTACAACAAAAAGAACGAGTTTGTTTGGACAAGTCTCCCTGTATGCACCAATTTATAAACAAAGAAAACGTATTCGACTTAGTCGTATGGAAAACTGGACTATAAACAAGGAGACTTGCTACGAAAAACATGTTATTCTATATGTCCAACACACGAGCAGCTAAAAGTTATCAAATAGATTTTGTCAAGGAAAAACTACTGATTTTGACTGAATGTTGATCACTTCCCCACGAATCACTCCACACTCTCCAGGGAAGATAGTTACTATGTAAATGCCTGTTCTCACGATCCGATTTGTCGGATCCAATTCTCCTCCTGACGTATGTGATTTCATACAATACAAGATCAGTGGCAACAACTACACTTTTCGCCAGGCATGTGCCGATGCCCTTAATACTTTTGTTACCAAATCCAGTAAATAACATGCGTTAACAGGAGAATCGGATCGTGTGAACAGGCCTTAACAGAACAAGGCCAATGAAAATCAAATACATATATTCTTTATTTCTACTAGTGGGAGAGTGGAGTGAATGGAGTTCGTGCAGTCGTAGCTGTTGTCTGGGTGTACGATGTCGTTCTTGTCTCAAGGAACCATGTAATGGTCATGCAACAGAACTTTGTAATACAAACGTTTGCTCAGGTAAGAAATAAGAAGATGAGTTATCCAATCTTCTTTTCAACACATTTTCGTTGACCCTTCCGGCAGTTCTAAATGTCACAATTCTGCGAACAGGAGTGTTAGCACTGATCTGGAAATATCAGGCCGAGATACAAGGACTTAATTCCTTTGAGCAATATATTAAGCGACAAAACAATTAATATTTTTGATCTCATATGCGGCGCGGCGCCCATTAATCGCGTAAAATACGAGTTTAAACGAGGTAATACGGTATCTTCGTTTCGACTATATTCCAACAGTCACATTGACGAGGAATACCCGTGTCTTCAAAGTGCAAAGTATTTATTTATAGGCTCGCAAAAACTCCTAATTTCCCTACGTTCACTTTTGCAATTTTCAGACAGATGCGCAGAACCAGCAGACTGCAGGAAGCGACAGGAGTTCCTTAGCATGAGTGACAATGATAAACATAGATTTATCGAGGCTTTCATCACAGTTTCAACACACTCTGCATGGAAACACCGCTTCAACGCATTGGCGAGGATTCATTTTGAAAACTTCCAGGGAAAGAGAATTCATCACAGACATGAATTTTTACCATGGCATAGATGGTATGCATTGTGTTTATTTACTGGTTTGCATCTAGTGATGAACAGTCGCAGTGTTCTGGTGAACCTATGCAGTAAAACGCAATCATATCCGCTTTTTCTTCAATACGTTCACAAAAAACTACAAGAAATATTCGTATCAGAGCAGTTGTCAGAATCCATACTTTACTTCACGGTAAAATTGCATGAAGTAGATCAAATATTTATGAGACAGATTGTCGATTCCGTCATACTCTTTCAAATTTTGAGGATTTTGGTTCAATTCAGTCGTATATTTTGGATTTTAAGTGTATTTTTTATGAATTTTAAGAATTGTCAAGTATACTTACATGGATTTTTCGCCGAAGTGTACGAGACTTTTGGAGTGATTTGTCCCTCGATCAAAACCTTCAAATCCTCTATTCAAACATTGAAATTTCTCGTGAGCACAGAGAATGTTTTTATATGAGTCTGACTGTTCATCTTTAGATGGAAATGACAGTACTACAGTCTGCCCATACTAATGTTCAATCAGATATTGAGAATTTCATTCGTTACCAGGTATCTGCTGATGCTTGAGAACTTACTAAGATGTTATGACTGCGAGGTTACCGTACCATATTGGGACTGGAGTCTAGAAGCAGATACCTGGGAGAGATCTGAGATCTGGACGTGGATTGGTGGAGATGGAAACTGGTTTGATAATGATTACGTCAACACAGGTAGATGATGTAAACTGTTATTACTATCATATTTTTTCACAAAACTCTACAAACACGATAACGTACAGCAAAATGATCACTTCGCACTGTAGTAATACCATTTACGCGCCTATTTGAAGGGGTCTGACGAATTAATAACTAATTGTGGCCTACCGTGCTTCATCGAAGAGTGTTGGGTATTCCCAGTTCTTGATTTCAACCAAGCTCAATTAGGCTAAATCGTATTAGTCAGACAACGTTTTCAAACATAAGTAAACTGGTCGTAAAAGAAGTCTTAAGTCTTGTGTATTTCTTGCCACAACCATAAGTAGGTTAATAGCAAAGAAAATTCCTATTTTGGTTACGTCTGCGAACAGACAAAACCACTGTAATTTTAAACCCGACAAAATTGTTATTTCATGTTGTAAACGAAACGCAGTTTAAATATCACTATTTTACTTAAATAGGACCATTCCGAAAGTATTCTTGGACGCATCCGCTGTTGCCACAAACATGGCTCAGACGATATTTCTACCCACTAACTGCGGTGACCGCTAAGGACATTGGGTATGCACTGAGTAAATACACACCAGAGACGTTTATGTTTCCCGGGCCAGGACAAGCCACGAGTTTTGAAGAATGGTTGCGAGGGCTGGTTCACAATATTGGACATTTTATGGTCGGAGGTTCAATGATGACTTTATTCTCCTCAGGTAAAGAAAATATGCCCAGCAATAGCGGGGTATCCACTGATCTGAAAAGTAGACTGGATAGCGCAACCCATTGCTCATTAGGGGGGGGGGGGTGCCACTATCTTTTTCGTTTATTTACCGACCAAAGACATTTCATAAGCCCTGAGAACACTAAATTCCTCGAATGTTTCCCCGTTTGCCGGCCTTGAAAAGAATGTTGCGGAAACAATTTTGCTTCCGAGCCGAAAGCAACAATGTTTCCTGAATATTCAGAAAAACATTTTGTGTTCCAAAGTATTATGAATAAGAGTGGAAATAGTACAATAGCAAGAACGTTAATTAGTTCATCCAATGGCTAAGAACTATCTTCCCACTCTGTTTTATATACGGACCAATTTTTCAGATGATACCTTTGGGCACAAACTGCCGATGGTGCGCCCTTTTCGCATGTCACTTAACACTTGCCCGGGACAGTTACCCAGGTCACACCACTGCCTTTATAGAGAAAACAGTCTGAAGATAAAAGATTGACATATTTGTTTCTCCTTTTTTCACAACACAGGTACCCCAGAATTTTATCTTCATCATGGAATTATTGATAAGATATGGGATGACTGGCAGAGGAGAAGTGAAAAACACAAGAAAGCTTATTATGGAAGCATTTCAACACCCATGGCGGCTACAATATATTCACCAAAAGATGTCAATGACCTACAAAACCAACCAGGTGACCTTATTCTGTAAACAAGAATCTTACATTAACGAGTTTCTTGCTGTTTTATTGCTGTTTTAATTGTTCAAATTGTTTTCCAAAGCTTCTATTTATGTAAGAATGTGCAAGTTAATAAACAAATTTATTATGCTAGGCGGTGTAAAGATATGTTACATCAACCCAACTGGTTTAAAAGGCATTGTGATACACCTCACCAGATCGTTGAGCGCCGATGCATTACGGGTAATATATTACACAATATGTACAGTGTCTTTAAAAAATTAAATATGATGAACGTCTCATCGACCATACCAACAACTATATTATCCATACGGATCAATCCGAAATCCTGTCGAATAGTCCTTTTCTATAACATCGATTTACTTCTTACTTCAATAACAGACATTATACTTTATTCCATGCAATAGTATTATATTTTCCATATATTTTCCATACATATTTTCCATGCTATTCTATAACCTATCGAATCCGGTTGTATCGCAGCTTCTCACATCATATATCATATACTATCCTATTTGATCTAATCTATCCCATCTCATTCCATCCTTAGTACTATTTCATTTTATTCAATACTATCAAATTACTATTTTCTATTCTAGCCTATACTATCCCCATTTTATCCTATTCCACTCCATTTCATTCCCTTCTATTCCGTTCTATTCTAAATCATGTATTCCATTCTAATTTATTCTCTTCTCTTCCATTCAATCCCATTCTATCCTATCCTATTTTTCTCCTTCAAAATTAAACATGGTGTAATTTAGTCTATTCCAGCAGCGACAGCGGCATCGCCCCCACGTCAGGTCTGGGAACTATTCAAAACACCATCAGAAGAACGTGAGCGTGTCATATTAAATAACAAAGAAAACAAACCAAGTAGGACTGCTGCTGTCTTACTCCTCAAGGACCAACAACAATGTCGGTATACAGAAGACAAGGTAAAGCATTACGCCGTTTTTAGTAAGGTCTGTTCAGGTAAAAAATGTGAGAAATCGTCAGAAATCGCGTGGTAGCACGAAACGTGGCAGACATGTTTTCTGATCACTTCTAAAAAAGTGACAAATATCTTTAGCCAGGGTTGAGGCATTGCTTTGGTCAACTCCTTGTTGGACCATGCTGTTATTCTTTAAATATGTCAAGACGATCAAATGGATTGTTACATCAATTATTCTATATCATATGAATTGAACTATTTACAATAGCTTTGGTCAACCAAACAATCGAAACCATTTCTGGTCAACATTTCTATATAAAACATGTGCGATGGCAGTTATAGAGCAAAACAGCCACTTTCCCTGCTGGTGTAATCCTAAACTCGCTCCAAGACTGCCTCTCGAAAATACGGGTATTTTGTCTTCCGCTCGACCGCTTTCGGTAACTCCCCCCCCCTTCGCATTTTCGCGCGCCTTCTATTACTGCTTTATTGCTCTCAAAAATCCGTTTTCTTGAGGCAGACTTGGAGCAAGTCTAGGATGAAACCAGCTATGGGCATCCATTTTAAAATGATTTACAGAAGGGATGCCCGATTTCTTCAAACCCATGCCAGTACGACTTGACTACAGCAATTAAACCAGCTGATATTATTTTCTCAATTAAAAATTTTCCTTGATTTCTCCACCAGACTAAAGAACAAGCAGAAGGTTGCAAGCAACAAGACAAAATGGGAGTCAGTATCCGGGCACTGTTCCAAGCTGGTGTAGAAGAAGGCAAGATCCCGGATGGAGAACTCAAGAAAGTTGAACTGAAAGAAAAGAAACAACCAACATGGTTTCAGCCCCCTGCAGTCAGACACCCTGGAGAACTTTCAGTTGAAATTGAAGAGGAATCGGAATGAATGAAAACATATTGAAAGGAACAATGGATGTTTTTGAAAACTTCAAAAAAATTATAAATCCTATAAAATAGCTCTAAATAGCCTTAATAGCTTTCGCAGGTTGTACAAAACCTTAGTATCAGCTTAAATCTAGATTAATATAAGCTTTCGAGAAAACCTCCTAGCAGTATGTATGTAAATTTAAACTTAATTTCAACAAATCGTTTCTGGTTTGAAATTCCATTTTCTAAAATTTTGACATAAACAGCCATGCAAAGCACAAAAACCAAAACATATATTGGGTAATTGACATATGTAACACATTTGAAAGGCACATGTACAAACCGCTGTACTATGCTAACAGTCTAACACCCCCTAATTAAGTTAGATATCCACGTTTTTAGTGAGGCATATAAAGTTAAAAGAAAGCTATAGACTGGCAAATATTTCATTAATACATACATATATATACGTGCATCTATTTTTTCAGTAGCATTTGAATGTCCATAAAAATCCTTTGCTAATAATGATATAATTTCACTTCATTGTGCTTTAAGCTTCTCCTTCAAATCTATACAACCATTCATTCTATACAAGATTATCACATTATTTATCATATCTGAAAATTGATTTGCTATTCGTCTTTAAAATACCCAATTGCAGTTTCTATTTAGACCACCCACAGTTGAAATTCGCCACACCACATATATTTACACTTGCACTTACTTTACACACGAAAACTGGATGCAGTTGCCTGTTCAGTCCTAGCCATACTCAACTGGTTTTGCTTCAGCCAATGAAACAACGTCTTGCTGTCACGTGGTGCATAGCTCCGAGAGTATATTCTATCGTTGACCTAATCATACACAACAATGTTTGACTTAATTTTGGACACAACGTTCAACGATTTTCCAGGGATGGAATTTTAGAGTGAAAAATCGTTGTCCACTTTGTAGCAGGAAACTACCTGGAAACTAGCCTCTCTGCGACCCGGGTTCGATTCCAGTAATATGCACTTTTCTGATTATAATTTCGTCTTATTCACATGTGAAAATAGTGCTTCACCAAATACCGCAGGTTTTCGCCGGCTACTTCCGTAGTACGTCCTACAATCTATAAGGAACGCCTTTACTGGATCTTTCTCGAAAACAGCTTACAAATGATACAGTTATTCAGTTTATAATAAAGTTAGTTTAGATTTTCTCCTGTAATAATACTGGACCAATAAAAATACCTTTACTTGCACCACTATGAGCTGAGGTACTAGCCACGAGTTCTACTAAATTATTGCGATTTCCCGGCAAATTAATTTGGGAAAAAGTCATTATGCAGCATTCAAAGGCTTAAAATCTGATACAACACCTATTCAATGTAGCATACATACTAGACATACCTTCACTCCACAGGTGTTCAAGACAGAAGACCACAGAGGAAGCAACTAAACCAAGAACAAACAGGGTTAGTCTACCAACCTTTTTGTAGTTGGTTTTGCTCTAGCTCTTATAAACAATACAGAATACGCACACAAGACGCGATACAAATACAGACCCTGTGTTTTAAAGAAACAATATTTAAGCTTCAAGTTTTTATACCTTTGGCAAAGTGGCTGAGTTCCAATCCGCTAATGTGTTGAGAATATGAGAAAACTGTTCGCCAATTGTGTTTCTGAACTACATTGAAGTAAAGGAAGTAGACTAAAGTTGAATTGAGACTGAAAAATTTTCAACCAACAAGCGAGGTAAGTGGGACACTAGTCCATAGCAGGTTAGCCCCAAAAAGCATAATGCATGACAATCCATTTTCCACGTCAAAATGCGTACCTCTTTTGTATGTTGCAACAGATGTAATATCCCAGGAGTAACTCTTGCCCAGAACTCCATAATCACGGTCAGTGAGCTATCCATCATTCCCTGGTCTTCAATATGAAACTGATGTTCATAATACAATGTCCACAGCTGACGTAAAAAGAAATGACAAATTAGAAATAAAATACTTCGGGAGGTCAGATTGGGATATATATCCATATATCCATATGACCAATGATACTTGACCTTAGTATACACCCTTCCCTAAATAGATTTTACAATTTTGATTAAAAAGACAAAAACATAAAAACATAAGAATAGTAATAGAGGTGCTCACCAAACAGAGGTTGAAAGCATTAAATAACGCTGAGATTCCATATGTGTTATCCTTAAACAAACGTAGGATTTAATAATATTGTGCAGTAACATTAGATGATGGATCGATTCATCGATAATGACCCAATCAATCAATTAACCATTTAATCAATATGAATCAACATGAATCAATATGGATCAATACTAATCAATACCAACCAATACCAACCAATACACCAATATCAATCAATAACAATTAATACCAATCAATATCAATCAATATCAATCAATGTCAATCAATATCAATCAATGCTAATCAATATCAATCAATGCTAATCTATATCAATCAACATCAATCAACATCAATCAACATCAATCAATATAAGTCAATGGTAATCAACACCATTCAACAGCACTCAGTATGAACTAATGATTCATTTTTTCAACCAAACAAAACATCTGTGTGTACCTGTGAATTATCAGCAAAGTTGGCGAGAATAATCAAAACAAACTCCGCAATATGGGAACTTTCATCCATCTTTACAGGACATGATTTAATATACGCATCCGGGAAATTTATTGCATGAGAAAGGGAGCCAATGAGAAGCCAGGATAGTAGACGGATATTTGTGTCACATTCTTGTAGCGTAACACGACTAGATGAAACAGGAAAGGAAAATGTGTTGGCGCAAAATCGTCTGCGCATGTGGCGGTAGCCAAACAACCACTGAATATAATGCATTTGCCACAAATAATGTCCATTAGTTTTGAACAAGGAAAAAGCAAAGAAAAGCAAGCAATCGTGGAATTCAAAATCAAGAACATTCTACTTACCTAAGTTGAGTTGCAGCTGGAGGTGCCTTCAACCAGGATAAAGTTTTATTGTACATCTTAGTTGCTTTCGAAGGTTCAGTTAATTGAATCGCCCATAACTGACAGACTGTTGCCTTAAGATGAACACCCAAACATCCCATACCAAGATCAGGTTCTTCCCAGTCATTGTGAACATCCTAACAGAGAGAGGATTATGAAATTACCTAAGGAATCATTCAATGTAAGCAAGGTAAACTTTTTACATAATCCACTTATCACCCAAATTTAACCAAACGTTTATCGATTTGTCCTTTGGCCTATGCCCATTTTCGTATTTAGATTTTCGTATTTAAATGTTTAATATTTTTTCAGTTATCCTGCTTACAGAAAAACAAACAAACCCAGGTGAAAACATCGCGGAGTGAATAAAAAACGGTCAAAACTATTTTACCCAACATTTGCTTTAGATGGAAAATTATCTCCTAACAGAATTCTCTTTAATATTAACCCCAGGATGAATTAGTAAACAGACATACGAGACACAGGCAGACAAACAAACAAACATGCACATACCGTTTTCTTCTTTACAGTAAAATTCCAGTCTTTAATGAAATCTAAAGCTTCAATAATGTGGTGCTGAAAATTATCCATGGCACAAGTTCGAGCCTGTTGTAGAGAAAAAATGTGATAGAGTTATCCAATGTAAACAAAGTTTGTTATTTTTACCATTTAGTATTTTATAGGATTCAAATTGTCCACGTTTGCTCAAATCACATCGATACTACTTTACTGGTATCTTTAACATAAAAATAATTCCCTACCGATGGTGGCAGATCAATGTACAGATCATCTCCCTCAACAGGATACAGATAACGTGTACCAGCATCAAAACAAAGAAACTATATCAAATAGATATATAAAAAATGTAGAATCATAATTAATTTAACAAAATCGTCAACCCGTAATATTCCATGGTGTACGTGTGGAAATACATGTTAGTACAAAGGAGTTGTTGGAAAGAGCAGAGGTAAGGCCAATGAGCGAAAAAGTCAAGCCACATCAATGTAGCAATGACATGAGCCCTTGGTGGTAAAAGGAAAAGGGGTAGAGCAACGTACGATGGAGAAAGGAGGAAAGGAGGCGGAATGGAAGTGGCAAGGAATGTCGCGGCGGACAGAGAGAGAGGACAGAGATGGAATGACTCTGTGGAGGCCCTATGTGCGCCAAGAGGCACGAAGGAGATAGGTAACAACCAAAAGCCAATTTTTTTGCAAGCTCTGTAATTTTCATAGGTTACCCACAGTGCATCCAAGAAAAAAATATTAAGAGTTTGTTTTTATACGAATATACCTGCATTAAATATCGGATACTTTTCTCGGGTAGGGACGATTTGAACCTCAAAACCAGTAAAATTTCTTGCAAAATCATCTTGGTAAGATATAGCTTATTTCGTTCCTGTAAAAGGAAAAGAAAAGCATAGGAGTTACAGAATTAATATGAAAATAGCAAGGGGGTTTCGTCTGCCTTTCCTAATTAGCATTTACAGCGGCTCCGCAAACAATTAACCAAGATCAGCTAGTCTTACCTTGCTAAATACATCATTACACTTGGCACAAAGCTCCATCAGTCGGGACAACTTGAATGAACAATCATGCAGAATTTTCAACAACATGTTACCAAATGGTTCGAGGAGCTCCTAAAAAGTTTTAGAATTGTTTCAATTATAGCATTGTGTGAAAGAAGAGTTCTTATCCATTCTATACACTGCAATATCTTACTCTGAATCTGCGAGACTTGCAACAAACGAAGAAAATTCTACAAACCTTAAATGATGAATTGGCAGCACTTATGAATGCCAGCATTATACACAGGACTGGTGTCGCATCATACTAAAGACATCAGAAAATATGTGAAATAGGTGGGTTTCACTAAACGCGTGGTGTCAGTGTAGGTAGAGTCTGACGAAGATTCGGCGGTTGATAGGATAAAACCACCTGAAAAATACAATAAGAACTTCGACGTTTCGAGCGAAGGCCCTTCGTTCACACAAGACAAATACACAGACAAACTAACCCAGGTGAAAAGATAGTCTCCTGGGGGAGGTAATTTAAGCTCCTGGTTATGGCAATCACTCATGGCACTTGACTTACATTCTTGGGGAGACAAGGTGGAAGTTTTTGGAAAAATCTGATAAACTTCGAAAGCTGTCCCTTCCACATTTCCACAGGTTGTTTGTTGACATTCTCCAGATAGGCCGCCATGTTGGGTAACAAGATTTGAAGACGATCTGGTATTGTTTTTGAACTGACACCCTAAGAATACAAAGTTGGTCTAAGTATTAACAAGTATAATTTCTCACTATGCACAATGGGTGACCATCAGAAGAAATCAGAAATAACCAGAGAAAGTAAGTCATTGCTGACCCTTACTATAGTAGTTACTACCATTTCATCAGTGTCCACACTGACTCTGTGACAGATGTATATATACAAATTGAGTTTAGATAATGATTACAAAAACCTCGACAAAAACTAGAGGCCAGGACGTCTTAAATAAGTCATAGGCTTATTTGATACGGCATCCATAAATTAGAATTTAAGACTTAATCCAGTAGAAAAGAAAGCAGAAGATAAGAAAAAAGAAAGTATACAAGTTATCAATTTACTACAGGAGAACTGTTTTCAATTTAGCAGTAAACAATAGTCGGAGCATTTTGGATCGCTGAAGAAAGAGCGTTAAATAATTTAAGATTTTGGCTTTGTAGTATTTGTCTTTCTATTTCATTCAATATAATCAATCCAATTCTATTTAGAGGTCAATGACATAGAATAGGAAATGACTAGAAGGGCCACTTGAGGCCGAACCTTTGAAGTTTTTGACGCTGCGCATGTCGCATTACGCATGTTCATTACCATTATTCTAGCCAGTCAATTGCATTTTCTGACCAATAAACACGCTGAACTGGCTGGTTCGCCATTATTCTGGCCAGATAACTGCATAAAAATAGGGTGTCACGTTGCACTGCTGAGTGGCCTTTCTGGTCATTTCCTATTCTGTGTCAATGATAAGGTGTAATAAAGTGATCATCGGTAGGGATCAGAAATGGCCTAGCAGGTGTTGCATTCCTGTCTAAACCAGAGAAAGTAAGTCATGATGGATCATTACTCTCATATTTCATCATGTGTCCTCACTGTGTCCCGTAGGACAACAGGTAAGGATCACCCTACTGATGATGGCAAGGAAATACTTCACTTTGCTATTTATTATACAAAATATCTTGTAAACATTGTGGGAGGAATGAATTTCTTGGATTTGTAAGATAGTCTCGTACATTGCACATTGCGCATGCTCAGAATTTTAGGTTCAATATACATAAGAGATGGGATGTTCAAATGAAGTTCAAATGTCTTCATGCGCAAAGTTAAAATCGATGCCACTGCGCACGCGCACTTCTAAATGAAAATGGTTGTGGTAATTTCGTCCAATTTTTCAAATATTTATGAAAAGATTATTTGTGGCCGTCAAGAATGAATTTAACGCATGCGTCAAGCGGCAAGACTGCCATCATAACAGATGATCTCTCTCTACAATAAATGGGGCCAATACTAAGGTTTTTCATAGACTTGCCACAAGTTGCCGCAAGCGAGTGACAAAATTATGAGAAGAGCCCCTCTCATTCCTAACAGTAACACTAACTCTCTCTCTGACTTTTTCGCCTCCTCCCCCCCCCAAAAAAAAAGAAAACGGTAGTGGGAAAGTTTAGGTTTTTCACTCTTTTAAGTATTTTTTAATTTATGTTAAAACATACCATCAAGAGATATGCAATTGGTCCCATTTGATTGAACTGCGGGAAATCACATAAAGCTGCTGCAATGGCTGGGAATATCGTTGGATCTATGGTAAAATATAACAGAAATTCGTTAATGAACTATAACTGCATTGAATACATTGAAACAATTACTGAAACAATCTATTTCGAATAATCCGGTCTCGTTCGCCTGGGACGAAAACAGAGCCATAGGAAAATTTGCAAAGCCAACGATATCGCATTTTGCACGTGCACAACTGCGCTTCAGCGCTTCTTCTCTTCTGATATATATATGCATATATATATATATATATATTAAATACTTGCCTTCAATCTGAGTTCTAAATAATTCGGGAAAGAGACCATTGGGCGCAAATTGAACCAACACGCATCGCAAAAATTGTTTTGCAATCTCCACGCTGGATAGAGGTGTGATAGTGTTTCTAAAGAACAAAAAACAATATGTTAATACGACATTAAGTTTTGCATATAAACTTTTGTTTTGCAATGAACATTATAAGAACGTTTTTGATTGGCTGAAAGCGTGCTCAATAACTCGATTGAGCACGCTAAAAAGCGCGGGAATTTATCAGCAGAAATTAAATTTTTATCAGCAGAAATTAAACTTGTTTTCACGCTATTTTTGTGTTGTTTATATATTATATAATCGAGATTTTTCATGGTTTAGCGTGCTCAATCGAGTTATTGAGCACTTTGGAAGTTGGGAGAGCACTCCAGCGCTAGAGCTGGTCTCGGCTAGCGCCTCAACCAACTCTTACGCTTTTTCGTGCTCTAGCTCCCAACTTCCCGCGTGCTCAATAACTCGATTGAGCACGCTAAACCATGAAAAAATTCTTAATTATTACTGAAAACAGTGTAACAAGGGTCCCTACAAATTATTATATAAAATATTAAACATCATATTAAACTGTTCGACAAACCTTTTAACTTGCCAATGATAAACTGGTTTCACCACTTTCCTTCGAAAGGAAAAATAATAAATATAATCACAGAAAAGTTATTTTCCTTCTTCTCTTACAGAGGTATCAAGGAGACAAAAAATTGGTGAAATCTAACTGAAGTAATAACTGTAGTTAATTCTCGAATGAAAAGTGAAAATGCAACCCATTTTTACTGGTGCAAAAAATGAAGTCAACTACCTTATTTTGACAGGGAAAGAGTCCCATAACTCATAAGGCAAAATTCTATCATTATAATACGTTATGTCTGATGAAGGTTAGCGTAATGGCTGATAATAAACTTAAAGTGTACATGACACGAGACTGGAACAAGCAACGTGTGGATGAAACACTAACCTTCCCACACAAAGTAATATCTTCAACAACCAAGGTGTGGATACAGCAGGATATCTATGTACAAACGTGGATAGCACAATAATACACATGTTGATCGTCTCCTCGTCAAATTGTTCCAGGCGCAGGCCACATCCGGGACAAAACTCGAATGCGTTATAAGTGTCCAGCGGTTCGCTAACATTCCCCCCAGCAGCGTTTGGTGTGGAACTGCTAACCGAGGGTGAATCAACCTCGTCTTCTTGAACACCCGGAATTTCAAATTCTTTCGTTATTTCTGAAGCAACTTTTGTGATTTCTGTCTCCATTGCGCCCCTGAAATAAATTGTAAACTTAAACCAAGATATCATTAAACACGACATGACGAAATTTCACTGGAAATGTTTTCATTATTAACGTTTGCTGACACACTTCATATTTTGCGCGGATTTTCACCAGAAAGGGATCGGAAAACAACAAATTTTCTTCATCACCTAATCTCGAACATCGTTCGATTATACAGGAGCAATGTAGTCTGAACAAATCAGTAAAACAGTAAATGATGATTGAGTAGTTTAATAATACTTCGATATGCATATTTAATTCTTCCAGTCTCAGCTACATGTTATGATTCAACTGCAATTTTATCCTGACGCAGAACGCGTCATTTGGATGCGCAGTCGACACTATTATGAAAGTCTATTCTTTACCTTTTTGACTGGTCACCAAGTAGAGGTGTTTGTAAGAACGGCGAGTCCTCATTGGCAGAACTTAAGACTGGGCTGACATCTGACTGTGTATCGTCCTCTCCTAAAGACTGTTTGTTCAGATTGTACATCAGTTGACCGATACCAAACGGCGAGGAGTCTGGGGAGACTACGGACATCTGAGCCTGCAGTGAGCTGGAACTGGATGACCGTAACTCAGGTTCTTCATGAAAGAAAAATTAAAAAGAGTGCGTAAGGTTTTGCCGACAATAAAGAAATCGTAAATATTTTTTCTGATTCAAGGGGTCAATACCAACTTTTGGAGTTGGCCTGTAACTCCAGAATTCTTAATTCAACTAAGTTTTGAATTTGGAGTTAGCCCCTTGGACTATGGACTAGGTAGTGTGCTCCATCGCTCCCTAACTTCTGCAACCATGCTATGCCTTCACAAACCTTTTCGTCTTACTCCATTCATAGGCTCGCTCTCCGAAGGCGAAACAGCCGTGCCAGATTCGCTCCCCCCTGATCCAAATATGGCGGCCAATGTTCCGCGTCGCGCTGACGGTTGGGGCCTGGGTACGGGTAGGTCCTCTTCATCAACGCCAGACAAACTGCGACCGACCATCTGCGCATACTCGTCAGAACATTCGTGATTTTGAACGTTAATTGTATTCATAACAATTTGAACAAGGTTCTTGGTGAGTTCCTTGTGGTTATCGATCTCGTACTAAATAGAAATAGAATATTATACGTCTGGCATGACTTTGTCACTGCAAGCTTCAAAAACATATAGAATAAAATATGTACATGCATATACAGGGATACAGAAATATAAAGGTACACAAAGATTACACAAGTGGAATTCTCCGTTTGACTTTTTCTGAAACTGTTGTTAATGTTTGCTGTCGAAACTGTTGTTGATGTTTGCCCTTTGATGCATATAATCAGTCAGTCTTCTGCAGAATTGAACTATGCAATGTTTCCCGCAGGGAAGAACACCGTGAACATTGATTTCATCGAGGGATGGATCCAGTTTGATATGGGAAGGGGGGGGGAGGTTAATGGGGATAGGACCGTCCAATGAGGCAGATTTCAACATCACTGAAGAAACTGCGGCAGTGGGGAAACTATTTGCGACAAAGTCCAGGAGTTGAGCTAGTTGTAGGTATGATCAGCTCATAGATTGTAAGTTTTTCAGGAATTTTTGAAAAATAATGTTGGCTAAATAGTCATAGCCTGCGAAGCAGTCGCTTTATTTTTGAGTGGTTATTATATAAATGGGCGATATAAATGGGCGATAAAACCCCTAAGACCCAAAAATAGCAAGTTATAATAAGCATAAATACAGACAACCATTCGGAGTGAGGGAGCGCACCCAACTCCCCCCCACCCACCTTAGTAAATCCATCCATAAATTCACGTAGCCCATCAATGTCTTACCTTGTACAAATATATCAACAATGTCATAAGCCATGAATGTCTGACATGTGTCTCCAGTATTCCTAGAGTATAGTTAGGTTTACGACTTTTGTTGACAACCTCCGGAGCAGGACAGAATAACAACAGTTGAAGTGTTAGTGGCAGTATCTCCTTGCCCCAGTCAGGATTTCTGTCCAGGACGTGAGGGATGCCGGCTATGAATGCACTGAATACTGGAGTTGACCTGGATAGAGAAATAATAACCGAAATTTGAATAAACCGAAATTAGAAACCATGGAGGGTGGGTGTTTTGCAGTGGCAGACACCAGGGGAGGGGAGGGGGGAGAAGCAGCAGCTTCTAGTAGTTTCTTAGTTCGCTCAATAATCTCTGAGAGGCTTTGAATGGTAGCTGGATAACTTTACCTCTATCGCAGAACAGACTTTAAAGTGCGCCTAACATCACGTTTTACTCTTTCACTTTTTTCACTACTTGCATCAATCTTAAATTTTCCGCAGTGCCAAACAGAAAAGGCGTAAAATTTTATGAAAATTCCACTGTTTAAACTTCCTGATACTAACAAACGCGGATATTACCATGCTTCAAAAGGAAACTATACCT
This sequence comes from Trachythela sp. YZ-2020, assembly GCA_016169945.1. Taxonomy (NCBI): domain Eukaryota; kingdom Metazoa; phylum Cnidaria; class Anthozoa; order Malacalcyonacea; family Clavulariidae; genus Trachythela; species Trachythela sp. YZ-2020. The sequence continues at coordinate 20,326 of JADLSH010000098.1, read as the reverse complement.
CAATCTTTGTGGACTACCAGTAAACTCCCCAATAGCAGTGACATTATATCCCATCTGCAGCCCAACATGATGTTTGATTTGACTGATGACGTATTCTTGAGTCCGACCGAACTCGTTATCGTTCCTCGGGTTACTCATGAACTCAAAAAGTAAGGTCACAAGTTGATGAATGACTTCGTCCTCGCTTGCACGAGATGATCTCCTGAGAATAAAGACAAAATTTAAGCACATCACACTCTTCTGCTTGTACGAGCTGTTGAAGGTCAGGGAAAGGTATTTACGTCCGACACGGGGATTGAACTCGTAGTCTCCAGATCACTAGCCCGACGTTCTGCCAATTGAGTTAATAATGTAACTCAGATTCGGCGGTGAGTTGTGTAAAACTACCTGAAAAATACAATAAGAACTTCGACGTTTCGAGCGAAGGCCCTTCGTCTGGAAGTTAGCTACTCTACCCACACTGGCACCGCACGTTGAATGTAACTCGGGCCTGTTTCATACATCGAATTTGACTCAGACGAATTTTATTCGCTATAAAATTGGTCGATTAGTCCAGTTAAACATGGTTTCATTCCAAAAGACGAATTTATGAATTCATAACAAGCCATCATAGATTGCATATTAATACGAACCACAATCAGAAACTCATGCACATTAACATAATTTCGATGTATATATGGTGTAATCTAATAAGCCATACCTCTCCAGAGTTTTATCTGCATGTTCGGTGTGCGTCGCCTGTTGTTCCACACCATCCATACTTTCCTCAGCAACAGGCGAGAGACTACTTTGAGCAATTCTGGCGCCCAGTAACATTTGATCAACTGACTCAATCTGAGATGGATCAAACTTGAACCGTCTGGGTTCTACAAAATAACAAATGTCTCATATTTTCATTTCCACTAGTATCCTCTTACTGTAAATCCTCTATAAAGCTTCCCTCTCAAACATATCTCACTTACTTAGAGCTCTGCCCCTTCAAAACAATTCCTGGAGGTTTATTGCGAGTAACCACGCCAATTTACTCCTAAATCAATAAGCCCCCTATTTATTAATCCTCCCCTGAAACGTTCCTGGAAAAACGGTAGGTTTGAGGAATAACGGTAGTTGCTCATATCTGTTTCCAATGGCATTATTAATTTGCATCTCTATTGCAGTCTTTCCTATACTATGCCAAATACAGTACCTTCCAATGGGCTTGAGAGTTGTCTTGTCAAACTGTATCTCTCGTAGCTGAGAGAGTAGCCACAGCGGTTAGCAGGTAATGAATTGGAACGACCATAAGCCAGTCGACCAACACTGGGACATATTGTAATACTATTGCCTGTATTGGTGGTTGATGTTGGGGAAGACAAGAAACGATTGACGCCAGGGTTACCTGTAGTTCAAGATAAGTGCAGTACAAACATGTTTAGACATATAGCACAGTAAAGAGGGATTTTTACTTAAGTTTAGGTATAAAAGCAATTACTTCCAAACGTCTGGGGAATTCTTTTGTAGTTTTGTATGATGTTATATTATTCCATAATTATTTCATTATTTATTTAAGACATCTTAAAGATATCCTTACAATTCGTTAATGTAGTGGCGAGTTCTTCGGCCATTTGCAAAAAAATCATATTCTTTTTATTCAAATATTCGTAACCAGTTTTGAACTTCAACAGATTTTGTACACAATATGCGATGTTTGACGGGGAAGATTGCTTAAATAACGTTTTAATTATTGTAAACGGCAAATGTAGACTTCCAAAAGAACTGTAACTGCCCGAGTGATGTTAAAACTGTAAATCGAGGTAGGACATTTCCGCGTATATTTGTTATTGTAGTAAGAAGTAAATCGAGTGAAGAATGGCGTATTTTGTGTCAATTCAAGACTGTACCTTCACACCTTAATACATAGTCAAAACCATCCCTTTTAAATTGCTCTAACGATAATTTTCTCGACCATATAAGCGCCATTTCCTGTCGAAAATCGCAGATTATTTACAATCTCAGTTGAAGTTCAAAAGCTGTGACGAGGCACCCCAAAAAGTTCATCACGTGGTGCATAAAATGAATCCGAGGGAACAATTTACCACTCCAGTGATTTCGATAATATGAATTACTCCAACTCCTCACGCGTCATTTCGATTCGCAGTCACACCATAGGTAGCCCAGACACATTTTGCGTTTCATATTTAAATCCTCCTTCGGTATATTTAATTACCCCCTACGCGGTTATTGAATGATTAGCTGAACCACATTCTCCGCCGCGTCACCCTCAATGTCAGTTGATTTTAAAGCTTGATTTCAAGTGATTATGTATAAACTATAAATTTTTGCTAATGCATGCTAGATACATTTGATTATGGGTATATTTTGGATTAAAAATCCAAATATTATTGCAATGTTCAGCTAACCATTCAATACCGCAGGGGGTAATTAAATATATCGAGCTGAGGGAGGATTTAAATATGAATCGCACAGTGTGTCTGGGGTATCTATGGTCAAACTGGCTGATTATAGAACGATGGATTTAGCTCACAAGTAGAAATATACCCTTGCAAAAACGATCGGGATGGCCCGGATCAGACTTCCAAACCAAAGAAACAATGTTTGGAAAGCTTTCCTAAAATTCCTACCTTTTCCAGTTTTCCTGGTCTGTTCAGGGTTTGATGATGCCATTGACGCGGAAGACTTATCGCTCATATTTCCCTTCCTGGTCAGCATCGACTGTGCCGGATGTGGACTGGCAACCAATGTCTTTTCCACGAATAGCTGCGTGAACCTCCGTAGAAAAAAATGCCCGGATAAAGGCGTCCTCTTGGGCAGAGCATTATGTAGCAGCCTAAATGTGTGTATTATGAGAAGTCTGTCCGCGGGGAACTTGTCAAATTGTGTCACAAGGCTTTCATACATGACCAGTAAGCTGTCCGGGTGAATGGTCTCAAGCATGACAGTCACGTGAAGAGAGACTGAGTTTGAGAGGTCTTCTAGAGCACCAACGAGATAGGCAAAGCTGAGAGCCAGGGATGAGCGGGCAAGATCGTTGAAGAGAATTTCATTTTGAATATATCTCGCAATGACTACCACCTACAAGAGGAAGAAATATTTGTTAGGCCTGGTTTCCATTTGGTCGTAACGGTCGGGCCATGTCAAGGTAGCGGATGTAATAGAGTATCGATAATATCTCTACAATCAGTTATTTTATTGGCTATTTTACATCGTTGCCCATCATGACTTGTCTGACAGCCGCGACTAATTGGTATCCACGCTATATACTTTATATGCAATTGAACGCATAACGGACCGAAATATAATGTAACTGGAAGACTAGGAAAGAAGATTTAAGGTCATGTAACACGAGGCAATATTTCCTGCAACTTGGAATGCAATCTCATTCTGAAAAATAATTTTGCAGTTTGCAGTAAGATGTCAGACGAGTGCAACTTGTTTTGTGACCTGCAATGCGATTATATTTTTCGTTTTGAAATTACGAATTTTTTTCTTGATAACAGGCTTGAGACTGGCCTTTACCAAGCAAGGAAATATGAATAAAGTCAAAAGCAACAATAAAGGAACACAAGCAAAGAATGCTATACTTAAAGTAGAGATTCGTCTAAGACATAAACAGTATTCTGCTTAGAATCTGAGCGGAATCTACCACAATTGATATGAGTTTGATCTATGGTTTGACAGAACAAAAGGAATGGCCTTAAGACTAATTTACAGTTTCAAAGTTTAATTTATCTAAGTATGCATTCAAAAAAATGTATAACGTTTATATCCTAAGACAAAATGTTGATCTGAGTGTTTGATGACGTCACCGTGATCACAGAAACTATTATAGTGTAAACCTGCCATAACTTGGAACTACTGAATTGAACCATTGAATTTAATGAATTCACCAAGCAATCACAACAATTAACTGAATCCATGTGGCGAGGAAGTCAAAAAAGATACCTTAAGGCTTATAAAGACTTCCTCATAGACATAGAATAAACTTATACATTAATGCAACAAATTACAAATAACATCACAAACACAACTAAAAAAGGAAATGGCTATAATGAAAAGAATGCACCAAGTCAGTACTTAGGTCAAACAAAGCAACCGACACTAATTTATACAATTGGAACATAGACGAGGCATGACAATAGAATTCAATGCACGAAGTTGCATAGCATGTAGAATACCTTTGAGACACCGTCAAACCGTATTCTCCAGTCTTTATCTGTAAACGTGGATTCAACTTCATTGACCAAGGACTCAGCACCACACGGTAAACTGACGCAGTGTAGCAGTAATGGAACACAAACCTCACATAACTCAGAACGATCACATTTTAATAATCTCCAGAGACTACAGGTAAAAGAAAGAAACATTATAAAAACCAGATCCGAGCCGAAATATTCGAAGTGCGAACACTGTCTCGCAAGCATATTGTTCTCAGTATTCAACCTTCAGCATGTATGTAAGGACATACCAAAGTCAGAATATATTGTCACTGAGCAAGTCACTTAGAAGTAATTCACCTTGTGAGGCTATGTTACAGGAGGCAATTTTTGCTGCACCGTGCAACACAATTTCGGACACAGAGCCATGTTATCTAAAATGAATCAGAATGAAACTATCGGTGGAGTGAAACGCAGGCCATGTTCACTGTGCGTACATTGCTACATAACATAGTTCTGTACAGAAATTGCGTTGCAAGTTGCAGCACAAATTGCCCCGTGCAACATGGCCTTAAATGTTTGTGACAAATGCTTCTCAAACTCATTAATAATTAATGAGCAAAACACAAAGGAGATCACCACCGTATCGTTGTCTTGATACCACGGTAATAAACACCCATAAATTAACTCAACTTTCGCGTTGAATTTCTCTTTAAATACTGGTTTGTTTGAGAAGCTATATCATACACTCGAAGTCGTTTATTATAGTGATTTAAAAACACCTCAAAGTATGTTAAAAAACTCGGTTTTTCAACACACTTTTCGGTGTTTCAAATCACTATATAAACTCCTTCTCGTGTATGATATATTACTTCCTTGTTTGGCTCCCCTTTTTGCCAATATGCATGGTTGAGAAACACTGTTTCCGCAACAATGTTTCCTAGCCTTATAAAAGTATGGAAAGCCGTGTGTTGACTGTTGATACAAAAATTCCATATTTAACGCCAGTTTTTGCATTTACTTTGGAATAAGAAAAACTTCTTGTAAATATGGTAATATATCCCCATCTTCCTCTGCAGCAATTCTCAGATAATCGCCACGTAAACACATCACATACAAACATTTCACCAGATGTAACACAACCACTAAGTCTTCTTGTTTAGGAAGCTCCTGAAAACCAAACAGAATGAATTTTAAGTTCAGTGAGAAATTTTTGTCACAAGAGTTAAAGTTCAGACGACCAAACGAAGCCGGCTTGTTTGGTAAAACTTTTCAGTAAATAGAAATACAAAAGAAGACTGTCTCTCCCATAGCCTCCTCCGCAGGCATCGCCTTAAAATTGGCGGGCAGAAATTAGGAGGTTATCTCTCCCACTAATTGGAAATGACGAATGAACAGCACAACACATTGTTCGCCGGTAAAGAAAATGAAGCTTGCTGCATAGACCGAATGTATGTAGGGAGAAAATGTTTCAATTTCTTTTAAGAAGCTGGCTTATTTTTTCAGTGAATAAAAATACAAAAAGTAACTGTTCCTTCCACTAATTGGAAATGAAGAATGAACAGGGCAATATATTGTTCGCTGGTGAAGAAAATGAAGCTTGTATAATTGGAACAAATGTATGTATGGAGAAAATGTTTCAATTTCCTTTTATTTAAAGCATCTCAAGCAATAATTTTTTTTCACAATACATTAGAAAGGCATGCCAAGTTTTGAACAATACACTTGTCATAGAAATATATGGCAAAGTTGCCTCTAAGAGTACAAACGAGCAGATAAAACTTGCCATATGAAAACTTGTCATAGAAAAGTTGTTCAGCAGCAACCAGCTTTGTATATGGAGCTCACAGGAGAGAGCCTGGGTACGATGTTGTGGGAGCTACTGGGCTAGAGATGTTGGAATGACTTGAATATATCCTGGTAGTAACTCTTATATTTCCCGACATATTAACACATAACAAACCTTTAAAACTCCAAGCAAGAAGCGGATATGAGGACCTCTATCTGCAGCACTTTCAAATGATATTGATGATTCCATGCTTCCACATGAACTCCTTATTGATCCCCTGGTGTGCACGCTACCCCCTGCCTCAAACACACTGTCAGTCATCTGGGACGTTGAGTCATCCACTGCTAGGTAGAAATATGTATACAGTAAAATCACTGTGATACAATGTAGACGGTTTTCGATGGATTCAGCTCAACCATGTCAGGCAATCCGTTTGTCAGTAACCTTAACAGACTTGATCAAAACGGAATTATTCGGTCCTAGGACGTGATCATTAAACTTCATCCAAGCCAAGAACGTGATCAAAACTTTATCCAGTTCTAGGACTTGATCAAAACTTTATCCATTTCTAGAACTTGATCAAAACTTTATTAAGTTCTTATAGGAATTGATAAAAACTTAAACGCATCCTAGGACTTAAAATTAATCAAACTCCGTCAAACATACTTTAACAGTTTTCAGTATCATCATACGACCGAAGTAAAGCGATTTTCTCCTGAATTCTTACGTCATCACTTTATGGCTATTTTACTACTTGACACAATCTGTCCTAACAACAACTTAAACTCCAAACCACGTTAACGGCACAAACCTTGTCCATTTGTCCGGGCACTTTCGCCCTGTTCTGACGGAACTGTGTCCGCTTCATCCGTATTCCCTTCCGAACGATTGTTGTTTTTCTCTAAAATATGTATAATCATAGGACATCTCAAGACCTGGGGGACATGTATATAGGCAGGTTCTAGAATAATCTGTCGTGGCTTGTGCCCGAACTATCTGATAAACGAGATTTATTGTATATTACGTAACACGGGCTTAAACTAATTATTAAATTGAATTTGGTTAAATTGAAAAATAGCCTATATCTAGGCTTTCAGATTTGTGAAAAGCATTGTTAACACAGTTAATCAGGAATGTCTCAGGCATCACTTGGGGCGCAACTGCTGCCTGTGATAATTAAGTAAGCATACAAAGCGTATATGTGCGCCGAGCCAATAATGACACTTATTAAACCTTACCACTTCTTATTGAGCTCCTATTATGTATCATTCTTTCATTCCGAGCCACACTGTCAAAACTTCGTCCAGCCTCGACAGGGTTCAACACACGTTGCTTGGCGAATACTCTGTCCATGAGAGAATGAGCAAGCTGGAACCACATTGCTGTCATCTGACAATGGCTGCACGGTCCAGTATGATCGTGAGTGCCCACCCATGGCACGTCCAACATGTATTCTAGAAGACGTTTCACACCTTGCCGTTCTAGAACATTGGAAATTCTTTCATCTCCTTGGTATTGCAGCTTGATCTGAAGACAAGAAAATTATATAAGTAAGGAAGTACATATAGATAACCTTAGATGATGGGCAGGCCCTTTTACACACGTAAAAATCTCGAGGGGCAAATCACTCCTTAAAAAGTGTACGAGATTAAAAAATCATGTGATTTTTTTGTGATTTTGTGATTTTTCTGAAGGTGTACGAGATTTAAATCAGTGATTTGCCCCTCGAAAAATCTCACATGTGTTTGGAACAGGCTTGTAGCAAGCTTGTCAACAAGTTGTAACAATGTTGCTATTTTATCAAGTTGCTACAAGGTTGTCACTCACAACTTGTTAACAAGTTGTTGAATTGCAGGACGATAACAAGTCTGTTGAGTCAACAACCTTGTACGAACACATCCTGATAACGAGTTGTTGAAACAGCATTGCTACAAGTCTGCTGCAGGTTTGTTACAATTGCGCGCTTTTATGTGTGCGTGGTCGAGATCTTGCTATTGATTACCCGAGGTCTAGTCCAGTAGGACTAAAAATTTTCCAAGGCTGGTAGAACTGGGTAAAAACCTGCACGCATTTGTGTCAAAAAAAATTATCGAAACGTTGGCTCGTGAATGCATTGGGCTTTGATCACTTACAGGTCTGTTACAAAAGTAAATATTTAATTCTAACCTCATTAAGAATCTATCAATGTTGTATTTAATTTCATTAATGAACTAAAATACTCGACAAATATGCCCGTTATTACTTGTATAGTTGTGAATTTAATATAAATGTCATATCTTTTATACCTAAGCGTCACATAGACGGCTCGCTAACACAGCTCGCACACGTTACAGCAAACTGCGCTTTATTCTGAGTATATTATCCTGAAAATTTAGGAGGAAAATGTTGCAAAGACTTTTGAGGTAGGCTGTTAACATTTTACTCTGTCTATATAGAAGTACTTCTTAATGAGACATACATTGCACATAGTTACAGTAATTGCACTGCCACTGGGCCCCGACAAATCGAGTCCATAGAACATTTTCTTGACAATGTTTGAGTTTCACAAAACTCTTATCCTATATAGCTGCATATGACACTTATTTTTCTGGAAGCCTACTGTTTATGAAAAGTCTACGGTAAGTATACTTACCTAATATGAAGATGTTTTGTGATTGGTCTTCTGAAACAAAAGTGATCAGTGTTTATGACTCGTTCTTTAAAAAGACGATTTCTATAGTTGATTGTCTTTTATTGTCATAACCAACCAATCACAAAGCCTGCATGTTCATATGTTCATATATGGTTCCCAAGTTGCAATCTTAATCTCCAACCCAATATACGATCTTCAGTTTAACTGATTAAAGAGTATAGCGACTTCTTACTGGGGCTAATCTACAAGTTTCTTTTCTATAGTGTAGTCGCCTTCATTTTGGCAACACTGTCTTACATCAACGCATCAATGTTCAACAGTCAACCACAATTCACCATAAAAGCCGAGAAAAACAAAGCATTTGACAAATCCTGTCTCATTGGAACGTTAGAGATAAAAAGTGGAAACATAGCTGATTGTCTGGAGCACTGTCTAGAGAACTGTCGGTGTCAGTCGTTTCAAATTTGTCAAAATACAGGATGTCAACTGTGTTCAAGTAACAAGGAAGAGAACAGTTCATTACTTCATGATAAAGATGGCTGCGTCTATGCTATGTACGAGACACGACATTTGACAGAAACTTTTCAGGTATTGTAATTACGTTGATTTATTTAAACTACATCACTTATGCAAACATTTTTATTAAAAATTTACATTTGACATACTTTTTGAGATATTTCATTGTGCTTGATATGTAATTAATAAGATGTTTCAATTTCATTAAAGTCCCGGTCAAACGAGGATGAGAGCTGCGGATGAGAATCAATTGCAACTCTCGTTCGCGTTGAACCGCCAACTCTCATGAGCATTTGAAACTCTCACAACCAAATTTTGACGAGAGTTTATAAGAGTTTTTGCTCGTGGTAATATCTAGTCAACTCTCATGCGACTCATGTCTTCGTTTGACCGGGGCATGAGAGACTGAGAGTTGATGAAACTTTCACCCAAACTCTCGCTTGCTAACTCTCATCAACTCTAACCAACCAGGGCTTAATATTCACGACGAAACTAGCCAATCATATTACTTTATTTGAATCACGTGATGTTTGAAGGCTGATAAACTACATAAGCATGTGTAATGCATAAATCAATTCTGATGCTCTCTAGGATTGAATAGAAGTCAAATCCATAATGATATCATACTCATTAGTAACTGATCTATAAACTGGCGAACCTTACTTCGTTATTTTGTTCACATGATAACACTTAAACTTGTTAAGTAAGCATGCATTTATCTCTTAAGTCCAAGGATTGGATGAAGTTTTGATCAGGGTCAAGAACTACATCATGTTTTCATTAAGTCCTACTGATTGGAAAAATTCATGTTAATGAATGGATATTTCCAAATATATACATAAGATTTAATCAAAACTTTATTTTGAATGAACTGTTGTTTCAAAATCACAAATCCACACTGGATCGATTTCCTTTTCGATTGATTGAAATTCAGATGAAAACTGGGAGTAAACTCAGTTCTAACACCTTCGTGTACCGAATAACCATTTAATTTCCATATCAAGTATATTGAAATATTTCAAAAACTAGAGCTCACTCAGAGACTGCATACCAGCACCAGCATATTGCGTCAAGTATTCATGCATAAATGATACATGCCCCAATTATTACGCATTCAATTATTTTCAGCCCGGGAAAGCAAGACACACTTTTGTAAATTTCTCAACCAATAGACACTTCCCGAATTTGCTTGAGTGCACACGAAACAATAGCTTGAAATCGAAGCGGACAACATTATCCATTGTTAAATAAGCAGTTTTTCATTGCCACCCAGCAAATTCGGGAAGTGTCTATTGTCGTCCAAATTGAACCAAAATGTAATCGATTTGTCCTTGACCTATATATGGGCGCGTTAGTTATGGGCAGGCCTAGATAATCTGTTTTCCTTCCTGGCAGCAAAATCCCAAAACAAAAATTTCCTGTGTACATCGGACTTAAAATTTTCCGCATGAAAGAATTTTACAACCCAGCTGCCACTGCCAGTAAGTAGAAGTGCATACCAAAAATTAAAATATATTTTTCATATTATCTGTTGTTTGTATTTATAAAATGACAAATATTTCCTGTGAGACATAAAATTTTCCTGTGAAGAATTTTTGTCAAAAATTTCCTGGCAGCGATGCAACTGGCGCTGCCGGACATTTTCCAGCACTGGTTAAGGGCGCCGTTCTAACAGACAAACACACAAAAGCCCATGTGAAAACATAATCTCCTGGCAGAGGTAACTAAGTAATATATAGAATGTTGTCAAAAGAACTAAATCTAGGGACATTTATCTTCTTAGAAATTGGACGACCAATGTTCAGGCATGAGTTGTTACATGAAATACAACTGTTGTCAACAATCAGGTCTCTGTCCCAAGAACAAAAGATGTAAACCAATCAACTCCCTCGAACAGCCCTGGAAACGTTTTACCTGCGAATGCCCAGATGGTTACCATGGAGACAACTGCAACGAGCCAATCACGTCATGCCAAGGCTATGCCAAAGGTTCCCGGCAATCAGGCATGTATAAAGTACTGGGCTCTGACGGGTCAGTGTATGAAGTATACTGTCATTTTGATTCTGATGGTGCTTGGACTCTGGTGCAGTCTTACAGTTTTGCAAATAGAGATCTTGATCACTTCAAAAAGTCTTTATCTTACGACTTTCCTCTCAATGAAAATGCGCTAACGTGGAGCGCTTATCGACTTAGCAAAGCTAGAATGAAATCTATCGAAGAAAATTCAGTTCTCTTACGGTTCACCTGTGACTACGAAAAACACCATAGCGATGTCAATCAGTCGGATTTTGTTCAAGTGTTACTAGGAGATATTAAAATCTGGACTTTTCCTGATCAACGTAAAATTGATGTTCTTGACCTCGACCAAATGTCGTCCTATATATCTTCTCATAGTGGTAAAGTTGGAGAAAATAATTTGAATCAGTGTGAAATTTGGCTTTATCAGAAAACGACCTGGACCTTGTTGCATGTGCATATCAAATACGACACTGGTGCATGTAACTTCAAGCCATCGGTTTGCTCCAAGTATATTGCGTATTTTGGAAACTATGCCTACGCTGGTTATGCCTGTGTTGATAAAGCACATCGTTGTACACAGAATGCTGATTCCACGACCCAGCTGTGGTTTGGCCAGGCGCAAATTTAACTGACCGCAAACTATTTCAACGTAATTTTGGACACTGGAGTCGGATATCCTTATTTACTCGTTTGAAGACCGTTCGCAGGCTAAGCGCCGTGGCGCTCCTTAAAGGTGACATGACACGAAAATTATTATTGCTTGATTTGAAACTATTCTAAAAATAATGTGGAATATCAATTATTCACATTTCATCTAGGTCTTGAGATATTTAGACTTATGCTTATGGTTCGTTTTTTTGCTAATTAACATATTCGAAAACCTTGTCTATTTTTATGATTATTGAACGAAATCGAAACTTTACAGACGATTTTCGAATATGTTCATTAGAAAAAAACGAGCCATAAGTTATCTCATTTGAATATCACATGAGTCTAAATATCTCAAGAACTAGATGAAATGTGGAAAATCTGTAAATTGATATTCCACATTATGTTAAGAGTACTTTCAAATCAAGCAATAATAATTTTCGTGTCATGTCACCTTTAAATGTTTAGTGTTTTTGATGCGGCGCTTATTTGAGAGCGGCGCTCTTTAAAATATATAGTATATTTGTATCTACCTTCACAACAGAATTGCGCATTTCCAAAGTTTTAGAGAGAGAGAGAGTTTAAAGACAAAGCATTCGAATGTGCTCACTTTGAACTTAAAAACAATGTAGTATATGATAATAAATGTCCGAAGCTGATCAATGATTGAGATGCACTGCAGTTGTTTTCAGCTCAAACAATTCCGTCTAACGGTGCTTCGATTAAGCGCCGCGCTGTTGTGAATAATTTAATAGTTTTGCTCTCATGAGTAAAATAAATACGGTATTAATACGGTATTACGTTCACGCGGGATCGGCTAAATTCCGAACCGTACTCAAATTTGTATGATTTGTTACAAATTTGGATTGTGTTCGTACGGGACGAACGACAGTGGGCGAATTCGAGCATCGCAGCCATGAATTCCCGTGTGAACAAATGGAACCGCATGAATTTTCGCACGATTCCGAATTCGTCCAATATCGTACTTAATGTTTTAATGTTAATGTACAGTAAGAAGGACGGAACAAAGTTTTCAATATATATCATTAGTTTATATTAACACTAAGGTGAGTGTAGTTAATTAATTTCACAGCCCTTTATCCATAAAATTGTCGACTGTGTTTGTACAGAGTTTGGTTAATTTTTGTATTATTTAGCCTTTTGCTCTGTCTCTGCACTCTATAGCTTTTACACTCATGCACAAAAAACCCACTCGCGCGAGATCACTGTAAACGTTTGCATGAAATCAATAAACAAGCATAAGGGGGGGGGGGCACCACAAAAAAGGGGCACCTGTCAGTGGCATAGCCAAGGTCATATTCTTATATTTTCTTGGGGGGGGGGGAATATCCTGAACGTACAATGTAAGTAACACGCATTGTAGGTGGGTCCAACGGGATCCCCCGGGTAAAAATGGATTTCTAAGGTCTCTGCAACACCATTTCCTGCATTCTGAGGCAATATTTTTACCTGATCTAAAAGTTATAAGGGGCAATTTCAAAGCAGAAAAGGGGCACTTTTTCCATGTTGGGAATGCCTCCAGTGCCCCCCCCCCGGTTCCGCTGCCCCTGACAAGCACTGAGACGTAATTCTGATTGGTTACAACAACTCAAATGCAGCTAGCTTGGGAATTAGCTCTTGCGTGCAGAAAAGGGGAACGGGCATATATAGAAATTACTTTTTCAATACGTCAGTCAATTTTAATTGTCAATGAGAGAGTCTTCAAGAAATAATAATTGAAAATGTTAATACTCATTAATTACGACGAGTTAAGGGGCTTGACACCTGCAATATTGTAGTCGATATTTTTTCTCAGCCCAATGAAAGGACGTCATAGAAATTTGCTTTTTTCTATATACGTCTGACGATTTTATTCATCAGTGAGGAAATTCTCCGCTGGGAAAGACTGAATATAAGTATTCAAAACTTTAAAAAAATAGTTCAGATTAGTTAACAACCGGTGGGTTGACAGCTGCAAAGCCAAAGTGTCACATACATAACATTAACATTTTTAAATGAATAATGACAATTTATTCATTAAGCTGGTATTGTAGGACTTTGACTCGAGTCTCCATTTTCGCTTAAAGAACATTACGGTGAATATAGTACAGAATGTTCCTAGAATTTAAATGGTAAGTTTTTTTGTGTCAAACATCACATTGTATTGCAAATTACTATATTTTTTTAATTACAGATTACTATATAGTAGTATGAGCACACGCATAGAGCGATGGAATTAAATATGGCCGTTTTAAAGCCTCAGTTTGTATATCTGTGTGTATTGTATTTGTAATATGGCAGCTGTCAAACGCAGTATATTTTATAAACAATTTCGACCCTACGGATAGAAATGTTTGCCAAAGAATTACATGGTGTTTCCTCAAACACAAATTGTCAAACAGAAACTAGTATCGCTTGTTTCTGTTTGACAATTGTTGTTACTGCGGCATAAAAAGAGCTAAAAAGCGGCATGTTAAACAGCGATGGAACACTGAGTAACAATGAATGTAGCTTCTCAGTTCTTCAGCGCAGTACTCAACTACAAGAAAATATTCTTATTTTTGTATTTGGTTACATATATACTAATAGGTCGCGGTAACTATATGAACAGTTAATGTGATTCTGAACATGATTCTGATCAGTGATCAGAAATCCTCTGCACTTATATTTAAACAGGGAAGCGTGCGACATATCGATTTGGCCTATGGACGTTTCTCTGGAGATCCCCCAATCCCCCATAGGAACGTCACATACAGTTTATTCTATACATAAACACTATACAAAACGACTGTAAAACCCAAACGTTTTCAAAGAATACGATTTCGATTTTGCTTGAAAGGTCTTCGAGAAAGTTTCATTTAAATGACTACGATGGCCATAAATCCAATATTTGATAACTATGGTCTATTTCTATAGCATTTGTAATTTTGTCTTTAAAATGATAACTGGTAGTACGTTTACCCTAACAAATTATTGAAGAAACTCATGCAAACATGCGAACAGCAACAATATTTACGATCAGAGAGCGTCTGAACCATAGCAACAAAATCATGAAAACCACAGGCCTCCGTGAATTGTAAAATATATAGATTAGCAGCTATGTCAAAAATGAAAAGTTCAACAAAACTGAATGAGCTTGCAGTTTATTTCTGTGTCCACAGTAAAAGAACTTGACATCATTCAAGATATCTATACAGTGATTCCTTCCCAAGCACATTTCGTTACGCTCTTTTTTTTTTATTTGTAGCGGACAAGTGTCGAGCTTCTTGCCGATTAAAAGATTTTAAAAATATATGTATAAATAACATGCATGATAACCGATTTTTGTATCAAGTTGTTATATTTCGAAATGTCAAGGCTTGTTTCAAATGGAATTATGGAATTTTTCCACGACGTTTCACAGAGAAACGTCACAGACGTCAATGTCACCCCCCCCCCCCCCCACAACCACCACCGTCCATATGACGTTTCTCATGGGCCAATCGATATGCGAGGCTTGACACTAAATTATATACAGGAAATTGTATATAATATTGGAAGATTTTCATATATGAAATATACATATTGTATTATGAAATTGAGAATTTTCATTTAATACATATATAGATTAAAGTCATGCAGCCCACACTCAGGAATTGATACACAAACAGATTCTAATGACATGTGAAATTTTATGAAATAGTTGCTATATTCCATATTATACATAATTTGAACAATATCACGTATAGAAGACGGTCTGACATATAAATGGCAATTTCATATATGGGATTCATGTGATGCTTTATATTTTACGAAGATGAGTTAATCCTTTCATTTCTTATTGGATTATATAGGGATAACCTCTTTATCTCCTGTTCAGTGTTCACATGTATTCTCTTAGTGACTAGTGTGAATAAATTATTGTCAATTTGTATTTTCTAAACGAGTCAAAAACACTCATCAGTGATCACTTTTGTTTAAGGCAGCCCATCACAAAACCTGTAATTTTAGTTTCAGTTATAGTTTCGTATTTATTGGGAAAAGGAAATGTCATGACAACTATAACTATGTCTATGCATCGCGGCAACGGCAAGATCAGTAGTTTCGCAGCATCAATTTCGAAGCAAAAACCACTTAGTTTCAGGCATGGAAAAACATCAGAAAGGTTTTATATAATGAATATTTAATCATAACCTGGTGAGGTGTCTATAAATAATTACTTATAGTTGATTATTGTACAAAAATCCCCAACAGAGCTGACAGATAACGTTATTACTCGTCGCTTTCAATATAATATGCATGTTATATACCTATATAGGCTATAATATATAAGTGTCACTTGGACATCTGACAAACGCAGCTTGCACAAAGTCAAAGACAACAACGCTTTTTACTGAGTTTATTATCAAAAATTATTTCAAAGAAACATGTGTCAAACGTATTTTCTACACACGTACAAATCTCACATCTTGTCAACAAGTGTGATAATGTTGTCATTGCTGCAAGGTTGTCACTCACAACTTAACCTGTTAACAAATCAACAACCTTGTAGCAAATTATCAACAAGCGCGAACAAGCAGTGCGAACACATCCTGATGACAAGTTTTTGAAACAGCATTGATACAAGCTTAACTCCTTAAGCCTGCTGTAGGTTTGCTACAACTTTGTGCTTTTTACGTGTGTATAGATATAACCTATGACATGTATATTGCACTCATGTACTGGGCCCTATAATAGTCGGTTTTGGGTTGCATAGCGGGATGTTGTTTATCTCTCTCTCCAGAACTTTCGAAATGCGCAATTCAAAAAGGCAGATACAAATGGAATTATTTTTAAAGAGCGCCGCCCTTAAATAAGCGAAAAGTGACATAATATCTGATCGATAGCTGACAAACCATGCATAAAACAGCAATTCATGCAGTACTGATATTCTTAGCTGACAACTGATATCCCTGCAGACGTCAGTATACTAATAGACTAATATCATATGACTATAGAGCTACCAGTGTATTACTAAAGTTAGTTTAGTTCAGTTTAGTTTAGTCGCATAATATATATAAATATATAATCCACGTTTAAGCCCCGTACAGACGAGCAAGTTTTCCATGAAAAGTGTTCCTTGACAAGTTTTATTTGCCCGTGTGTACGGCAAAAAATGGACAAGTTTTCCTTGACAAGAAGCCTTGTTCAAAAGCTAGACATACCAGCTTTCGACCAAGGAAAATTGTTCGTGTGTACGACTTGACAAGGAAATGCGCAGTACATCACTGCACTATATACCATAGGTATATAATATGAAGTATTCATTTTTGAGAGTTTTGAAAAAATATTATTGCTGACGTCAGCATTATTTTCAAAGGCTGTTAAATTATAGTCTATACTCCTGTAGAGTATACACACAATTTTGTCTCAAAATACTAATACGGTTTTATTCATCACCTGACACCTGCTTTTTGGCCGTCAAAAGGGTTCATGAATAATTTCTTAACTTCACTATTTAACTAAATACCCGACATGATAGATCTGACAATAATTACTATAGTGCACGCTGCTTGAGCCAAGTCAACGACGCTACTCTGTAATCTCTATCACAAATTTTAAAATAACAAGACTGACTATTTCGGCGAAAAATGTCCCAAAGACGTTTGAGGTAGGATCATTTTACAATAAATGTTTTCTAGAGGTAAACATAATGCAAGGATTGCACTCATGTAGTGGGCCCTGACATTGAACCTTATAGAGCTATTATATGAATTCGTGAGAGTCGGTACTTGTTTGGGTTATCATAAACTCTTCTATATAGTCGCACGTGCGCTGTGAACAACGGACAATTCCAAACAGACCAAACAACGGAGTATAAACTGAAAATATAAACTGAAAATATAAACTAAAAATTACCTCTATACAACGGACAGTTCATATCAAAATATGTGCCCAAAGAACGAAATGTTACGCCCTGTATAGGATCAAACTACATGAAAAATACACCATGAACTTCGACGTTTCGAGCAAAGGCCCTTCGTCTGGAAGTTAGTAACCTGAAAGTTAGTAGCCCAGACCAGGGACGAAGGGCCTTCGCTCGAAAAGTCGAAGTTATTGTTAGATTTTTCAGCTAGTTTGATCCTACAGACCCACACCATATTGTGTATAGACAACATGAATACAAACTGCATGGTGAAGTAAAAGTTTAACAAAATGTTTGGCAATGTTTATGAAACGAAATTTTGCCCCAACATTTCTTGCTTTGCTGGAAAGTATCTCCTAAATAATGAATGGCTTTACAGTTTATCATTTCTCATCTCATTCCCAAGTTATCACACTTTGTGTATTTTGAGTTATGTCGCTGGTTGTGTTTGAAATGGTAGTAAAACAAGAAAGTCTGATATCTCTTAAGATTCAACGAAATGAAATAAAACTTTGCACAAGTAATAAGTGCACTTAAGTGGACTTTGTAGTTTGTTACATTTTTTGTCATGGCGACACACTAATTAGCAGGTCTCTCTCTTTTTACATAATGTCTCCTGTAGACCTTTCACAACGAACAATTATTTTACTTTAATAGATTAAAGTTACCATAACGCCTATACGAACTATTAAGCAATCTTGTTGGAGGCAATGAATTAGGCAAACGGAAGAGAGAGGACTTAGGGCTAATCTGTTTCATGACAACCTTATAAACAGACCAAAATGTCCGATCAAGTGCATTTTCAACTTGTGCCAAGTTTTATTCAATTTCGTTGAATCATCCCTGAGATATCAAGTTGTTAGCACCTCTGCTCTCGCAGAATAATTCAGTTAAGTTTATATCACGCAGAGTATAGAACACGTTTATCAGTTATTATAAACGTCTATTCTTATAACTAGCTATCTTACAGTTTTAACATACAGAACTTTTGACTTAATTATCGATGCCATGCACATGGAGTCTTGTGTGACTGTGCTGTGCCATAGGACCTATATATAATATCAATGTTGAAGTAGAATGTTCAAACAGAAGCGACTTATGATGTTTTGCGACATATCATTGTCTCTGTCTGCTACGTAAAACTGGTTATTGATTACGAGTATTCATCATTAGCTTCAGTTTGATTGTTCTGCTATTTATATTAACCAGTATTATATAGTATTTGTGTGTTTATAACAATAGTATTTGTTAAGGAGATGTTTTATGGGACTTATCGTCTCGTTCGCATCTTTCCTTTTGGGCCATTTAATATTTAATGTTGTTATGCTTGTTTTAACGTAACGTCATGGTACCAATAAAGTTGTTAAAATAAAATAAAAATAAAATAGAAAATGTGTCAACTCATGACAAATGATTAGAGGCATGTAATTTCGTGCCGAAAATCGCACAGAAAACTTCAGAAAACAGTGATATCGCTGAGTGTTCATTACATAGCATCGTGGGCTCAGTCAAGCAATTTTTCCTTGCGCTTTTTGTTTTTGCTTTACTTTGATGTCTTTTAATAGAATTGAGGCTCAAATTTGATTAATATACATAGTTCTCGAAATATTGTTTACCAGGTCTAAAGCCTATTCTTTACTTTCATAATTTTCACCAAGAAAATGAAAAATATTTGCTTTGCCGAACAGTATCTTTAAATATTCTTGTACCTCCTTCAACAATCTTTGCAGATGCCAGGTTGATGATGCCACTAATTACGCCGAACGTTAGCTAACCTACAATTTTTATTTCATAGTCTAACCACGCCATCATTTTGGCAACTTACTGCATACGCAACGCATCAATGTCAACAGTCAACACAATTCACCACCAGCGAAAACAAAGCATTGTTGAACGAATCTGTCGTATTACGGTCAGAGATAAGAAATCATCATAGATTATCTGACACTGCCTGAAGATTTATGTCTGTGTCGATCGTTTCGATTCGCGCGTCTGACCAGCAATGCTCAACTGTGTTCAGAAAGGCAACAAAGAAGGAGAACAGTTCATTGCTTCACGTAAGATGAGAACAAACGTCTATACTATCTTTAAGATGCGACATTTCCACGATGGGAACTTTTCAGGCTGTAGCAAGTATATTTAAACTAACAATTTAAGTGATAATAAAGAAATTTATAAAAGGTAGAGGTGCTATTTATCACTACTTGCTGCCAGAGGCTGGTGCGAAGACGCAACTCCAAACGTGATGCAGACCTGTGTGCAGACGAAAGTACTGGTGCACAACTTCACGGTCTCTGCACCGGCTGCACTATATACGATGCATGTCTGCGCTGAACTGAAGCACAGCTAAGATGGAAGGGTTAGTTTTGAGGAGGAAACCAGATGCCCGCGGGAAAAACTCTCCGAAGCACAGGCGGTCAGAACCAACCAAACTCTACTTATACGAGTTTCCCAGAAAGGATTCGTAATAAAATGCAATAGGCCTATTAGAACTTTGTATCCAACGGCTTACCTCGTTGGCTATATCAGACGATTTTTACTCATCCACGAGGACCTTTGAGGTAAAGTAAAAGCCATTTCTATTTCTTAGAATTTCGACGACAATGTTCCAGGCATGGGTTGTTCAATGAATGACTATTTCTTGTCAACAATCAGTCTTCATCCAGAGACAGAATATGTAAACC